>CM062863.1:24237-1498467 GCA_031772225.1 Eubasilissa splendida | reverse complement strand
CTCGCATAATTTACGTAACAAATGGCATAATTAATTATTTACCTGATACTTATAAGAATTTAACTTTTAACCTCGTCTTGAAAGCAAACGTAATTCGTGTAGAATTTCTCGAGTTTCAAACTGGAAAAATGATCGCTCGCCCTTAAAGCAAGTTGTAGACTTTGTAAAATAGGCGCGCACCTGGCAATGATCGCACACGTGGCCGGGAGTTAAAGATTACAAATTTATATTTCGTTAACAACCAAAATATATTTAATTTAGTTGAAATTCTGTAAAGATTGGCGCTTCTGTTTCAATGAGAGATTAAAAGAGGCTAGCGTAATTTTCAGGGTCCTATTGGCTCTAAGTATGTTGTTCTGATTAACCTTTACCATACCATGATATAAAATACTCGAACGCAGCCATGCTGTCAACTCGTGTTACCGTAAATAACAGTTACAAAAAATGTTTTTTTTAGTTTAAAAGGCTTTAATGGCACAAATTTACTCTAAATATTGTTGATTAATAACATAATTTAGAGCATTAATTAAATCCTATTCAATGTGTCCTTCCTTCTTTTATCTCTCTTCATTTAATTAGTGAGAAAGAGACAATTATATCCGTATGTTTGTTGTATTTTTCACTGTGAAAATAGTGTGTGATCTCTGTCTTTCATATCATAAATTGTATATTTACCAACGTATTAATTTTACAACCGATCGAATGGAAAAAATAATTGTTTTTGTGCGATTCCCTTTTCATAATTGATTTTTCAATAATCATTCCTAAGCGCAAATACTTTCTTTAAGATTATCTAGAATATGAATTTTATATTGCATGTATTTACTGAAATATTACAGGTTTAATTGTGATGGTTTGGGAAGGGTTAATTATTCCGATACATTTTGAGTGGGTAATTTAAAAATAGATACAAGTGCGATATCGTTAAAATACGTAATCTGTTTGACATTGTGATTATCATTAAAATGTATGTCGTGCTCGGAAATAATCTATCGAGACATTGTACACAACGAGGTTCAAAATAGAAATTGTTGAAACCTAAGTGCTGCCATTATATAAAAATAATAGTCCCCTCATCGTCACCGCCCGGCGATGCTGAACATATCCAGCAAGTAGCGGTGCGTGAAACGCAACTCCCATCAGCCTTAAAGACACAGTTCCGACGGAATGCAACAATAAAAATGCTGCGCTTTACTCTTCCTATCGACGCCTTCCAGATAGCAGCTCCAGAAACTGTCTCCGATAACGATTAACAGTAACTTCTTTATCGGATAACTTGTACATTTGTGAAGTAGCTTCTATTCTTGCAACCTGCTGCCTGTCGTTCACATAAACACCATACGATCCGCGATATCAAACGAGTACGAGTATGTGGATGCTATTTGACTCTCACACTAAACACATAATCTACAACATAACCTTCAAATCCTTCTGATTCGACTCAACATACAAATACACCGACGTCAGTTAACTCACACACATACAATCACATTCATTGCACAACCAACATACCTCTCTCCATAGGAGCGACTCATGCGTCCTCAAATATCCAATCGTCAAACAATATATCTGAGATTTTTAAAAGAATTTCGTCTCGAGACAGCCTACAATATGCCTATGCTTTTCCAACGCGATGAGTTTTAAGGTAAGAATGTGTCATTGCAAAAAATGTGTCCGAAGTATACAGCTTTCCTTCATTTGATAGTTGTAAATAAAGGTGTCCCAACAATAGCGGAAATCTTAAATTTATACGTTTGGGGGTTAGGACGGTGGTTAAATGAAATAAATGTGATTGGCGTGTGGAGGGGTGTTCATTGTCGGTATGATTTAAAACAAGAAAGACAGATAGAATGAATGCAGTGAATGAATGAATGAGTGAAGAAGGTGCACGTGTCTTATGAAATGAAATGAATTTGCGATCTTGCTCGGCGAGCGCGAGCCGGCAAGACCGCCGTTGTGAAACGACGAAACTGGAGAGACTGTCTGGCGGTGAAATGATCGAGCCAGGCTTGTAGCAGCAGCCGGCAGCGCTGTCGCTAGCGTCGATGCCGACTGAGATGGCGGTGGATTTGAATTTGAATTTTGAAACACAGTTTTTTTGATAACATGCCGAAATTTTGATTTAATCATAAAGTAGACATGTGGGAGTTATGTATGGAACAACTCGGCATTGCTGGGATAACGGTCCGGTATAACTGTGGCTGGATTTCATTGATACAGCGTATAATCTCCACCCAAACAGGAGATTACACGATGACGAACTCGCTCCGCTGTGTATGGTTTGTCAGCTAGAACTGTCGAGTTAGTTGGGTGCTGTAGGCATGAAGACGCTAATCTTTTGTGACAATACGCTGGAGAGTATTCACGACCTGGACAGTTGTAGCACTTGGTTACAATTTGATTTCCAAAAATTGGACGCGATTAGTGAATCGCGGCAGTCAAGCTTTCACCATTTTTTAAATAATGTTTAACAATAAGAATTCGTTGTTGTATCGAATAGCGATGTTTTGGCGCCACGCCGATGATTGCACCTTTGAATTACTGACACGTGTCTTATCGTATAAATTAATTGGCGAGTAATTCTGTGCGATACAGCGATCTGTTTTTAACAATGGCGGACTGTCTACCGTCGAACTATTATAATGGTTTGACAGCAAAAATGGCGCCAAATTAAAATTTTCCGCTCTTGTCGGGACACCTTTAGTTCTCTTGACTTATTTAGGCCGGGTTGCGTCATCCTCGGTAACTATAACTGAGATTCAAACTCGGTTACATTCAAACTCGTTTACTTTTAAACGAGATTCAAATAATTTGACAGAAATCGAGTTGCGTCAACAAAGTTTATAGTTATCCAGTGTAGCAATTACATAGGCCTCTTAAAATCTCATTTTCAAAAACAAATGCCGCGCGAGTAATTTTGCTTATGGCAACACGTGTAGAACGCTTCATTTGACATTTGACGTTTACGTTAAATTGGTGTGTTTGCTTTCCCGAAATGAGCAATTGACCGTTTTTGAACGATGAATGTCAATATAAAGTAAGTATTCTTGTATTTTAACTATATTTAAAAGTTTATGTTGTAAATTACGTATTAGTAAACATTATTTTTAATATTTATTCAGAGAATCCAAGACGAAGCAAGAAACAGCAGAATGGATACGAGGTATGATGCAGATGTGAATGGATAGCGGGTTTCGGTATTTGATGATGATACAGATTCTAACTGTAAGTACTCTGCAAGGCCTTGCAATGCAAATCTTATCACTCATTTTGCATTTAATATGCTACCTTTTAAAAACAAATAAATAATGCACACCCCAATTGTAAGCAGATCAATTATACAAATGTAATATGTTTGTATGTTCATAGGTGGAAGATGTTGAGCACAGGCCTCAAGTCTAAATATCTTGGCATTGCATTCAAATACCAACTCATGGCATCACCTCAAAAAAATGCACAGAATGATAATTCACAATATAATTAATTAATTTTCTGGTGTATGCACACTTACATAATGTAATAAAATATAAATATTAGATATCGATAATGCTTTTATTTAGTTTAATTATTTCATTTATAATATATACCCTTTCTTTGTTCGCAGATAAATCAAAACGCAAAATGAATTCAATCACCCCAAATGAACAAATAGACAATACACAAGAACTGCATGTAGTCAAGCTGAGAGATATTTGGCCCAACTAAATTTTAAATTAGTCAAAGAAAAAAATAATATGTAATTAATTAAATAATTTATTTCTTTAATTTTATAAACATTAACAATTTCTCTATTTTTAAATGTTTACTGCCTCGCGCTGTGTTTAGCTAATGTGGTTTCACCCCCTTTCATTTTAAGGTATTAACATAAACTGTTTTTCTATTTACTAAAATAATAATGTGTAGTTATGTCGTATGGCTTTACAGTTTCTAATTATTGACTTTAATTTTACTTACTTGACTTTACTCAATTTATGATGGTAATTTCTGTATGTGATTTATGTTAAAAGGTATATATATAAATATAATAAAAGAGTTTTTACAGAGGAAGAATTGTTTTATTATAGATCCAATATTATTGTAAAATAAATGTGACAACAATTTAGGCTAAATCTCAGAAATGAATGATGTACAGAGCGATGAAGATCTTTAATGAAATGCCAGATGAAGATACTTTATAGATTCAAAATGAAACTAAGCCAATATGTGTAAGATAAGTTTGATCTTATTTATATTAGAACATATATATTTACATTTGTACGCACAATATTAAGAATAAATAAATGAAATGCAATGGCTGGTTTAATAATTGGGAAAAATAGCCATTTATTAGATCTCGTCTTACATTATTTCCATCCTGTGCAGGTTCAGAGTCAATTTCATATAATATTGTCACAAAGTCTGGTGACTCGGTAACATTATGCAGCACTGCTGTGGCTATAATGACTGCTTCCACTCTTTCAATACTCCGCCTGAGTTTCATACCTATTGCGGGGAAACGCCTTTTCCACACCCCAAATGTTCTTTCTACAACATTCCCAGTCCTGATTTGGCTCTCGTTATATAGTTTTTCTGCCACAGATATTGGATTTGTAAATGGAGTAAGTAAGTATGGTTTGAGTAGATAACCACGGTCACCAATGAGATGTTTCTCATTAAAAATACCATCATCTAGTTGCCCTTTTAATGTAGAATGACTAGAATACTATTGTGTGTTGAGCCTGGCTACCTTGCAACAACATTTGTGTATTTCATTGTGGCATCTATTACTGCCTGCACATTAATGGAGAAGTAATCCTTTATATTTTGATAGTATTTCGCATTATTTCCTCCTGGAAATAGGATTTCCACATGAGTGCAATCTATTGCACCGATCGTGTTTGGAAATTTTATAATGTTGAAGAATTGATTCAGATATTGCTGAATTTCTTTGGTAGATACAGGTATACATAAATTGTGATCTGAGAGCGGCTATTACTCTGCTCACTTTATTCGCAATCCGTGAAATAGTGCTCTTGTGTACACCAGATATATCACCCGTGCATCTTTGCATTGATCCTGTGGCATAGAAATGCAAAGTTATCGAGACCTGGTTTACAGGACGAACTGCGTGATTTCTGATCTTTATCAAAAATATTATTATATACCTATGAAGTAGATAACTTTAGATGACATTATATTGTCTGAAATAAGCAAGACCAGTTACCTAACCATAATTTTGGACAGGCGGAATCTTACAATAAAATCTATATCTTCCCATATAAAATGATCACTTTGTAGCCTAAAAGATTTTGCTCTTGTTAAGGATGTATTGAACAATTATTTGATCGTCAGAAGAATCGGTATTAGTGCTATCTGACATAATAATGTTCATTTCAATAATACGACGTCGAAAAATTTAAAAGAATGCTTTTAATGACGGATGTCAAGTGGATGCGCATAATGCAAACGTGCCCTAGATGACAAATCCAGTGGATGCATCCGTTATCGGAAAAAGATTTTTTAAAACCCATTTCTTCCCGCAAAAAATTATGTGCCGAGGTCCAAGTTTTACTTTTCCTGTTAAAAATATACTGTTTAATTAGTTTGTCATCAAAAAAGTCTGTGATATCACTGCTATCCGACATAATATTGTACATTTCGACACTACAGTGTCAAAAATTGAAAAATACTCGATTTCGGTGACATCTGTCAGTGGCTCGCGCGCAGTGCGCATGTGCATTAGTAAAGTTTACATTTAAGCGGAGATTTTCGGCGGTTTATAGTTATAGTTAAAAGTAAGCGACAAAAATGAGATGACGCAACGCGTTTTCGGATAAACTAAGTTTAAAAGTAAAGTTTATGGTTACCGAGGATGACGCAACCGGGCCTTATAAGTACCAATTCATTAATTATGTGGTCCGTGGAGAAGATTTTTAGCATACGCATATTGTGATCCAAAAATTCAGTATTATATGAAACATTACCTACTTACTTAGGTACAATATCAAACGAAAAACTTCATAAATGTTATTCACGTCGGTCCATCTCGACTGACGATCATGATCTCTAAGATCTCCCGCCCTCTCGACTGTGCTCCTCCACTTTTCTCGGCATCCTGCAAATGTTAGGGCCGTTAGATAAGTGTCTGTTGCTTATCTACATGGTCGGTCCAACGGGCGAGGAGTTCTTTTTCTTCTCTTCTTCTCCATCCTTTGACGTGGCCCACCACAACAAGCATCTCCAAGCTATTTAAACTAAAAATTGAAGAATTCGTCATAGGCAAATGCTTGAGAGTCTGTCCTTAATCAGCTCGTGCGTCTCGTCGGGCCAATATCGAAAATATGGTTCATTCTCAAATGTTCGCGAACAATATCTATAAGTATTTAAAAAGTTATAATAATTTAATAAGTTAGGGCTTTCGACTTGTCTTCGGCTGGCTTGAGTGATCACTTTATATAAATATAACGTACACCTTTCTCACCCATCAATCTCTATATCTATCAAATTTATGAAAGTTGTTTATATGTTAATATGTGGGCTCGTTTCGAATACCATTACGTCATCGCCATCTATGGACTAAATTTATAGTGTCTTAAGGCTAACCAACATTCAAATAGGATAATATAATGCGACCTTTGTTTTGTATGTGAGTTCACCCCATTTTTGCTACTACTTTATACAATTATAAACAAAGTTAAAATTACCTGAAATAATAATTTCGCCATGTTCCCAGTCAATAGCGTCTTACGTCATATGTTGGAGACAAGAGGAATCAGGCCTTATCCCTCCCCTCTTTAACAATCGCACCCCCTGCGTCATCGTCGATATTGGGAAGCTTATCGGTTTTTCTGTTTGAAATTTTGAACCATTTGAACGAAAATTTGAAACCAGAACGCGTTTCTTAGAATATTTAATGAATCTGCATCGACGGTCGTTACATTTGCGACGTAAATGAAGTTTTTCCACCGCAGAAGTTATGACTAACTTTCTATCATTCTTTGAGCGATCGCCGGTACCTACACTAGAAACTAAACCTTACTTAAATTTCAGTTAGGTACTAATCATCGTTCAGACGTTTCAAATACAGTTAAATAACAGTTTTCCATTACTAGTTGACACGTCGATAAAATCTATGGAAAAAGGGATGCGCCATGACGCTTCTATGACGCGCGCTCATCTATGTAAAAACATGTCGATCGAATAAACCTGCGTGTTAAAATATCCAGAAGTTTTATTAAGAAACTAACAAATAATTAACATGGTGTCAGAAATGCCTAAGCGAATTAATTTTACACAAGGTAGGTAACATTTTCCTTCTTTTGGTGATACGTTCTACCTACACGGCTAAACATATTAGCGGAGAACACGAAATCACGTGTTGGCGAAATGGAATCCACAAATAAAAATAGAATATCTATACGGGAGATGGATAACTGGAAAGGTTTTATACAAAAATTTGAATTGATGTTGATTGTCTCCGAAACAGAGAATGAAAAATACATAAAGAAGATCGCTAAATTATTACATTGCCTAGGAGATGAGGGGTTACAATTGTTTTAATTCCTTTGATATGGATATGAAAACGAGGTATGAAACAGTTATTAACAAATTCAACGAACATTATTTTTCGAATTTCCGAAAAAAATTGGATCGTCAAATCATGGATAGGCACAATTTCATGAACAGAAGGCCTGATAAAAGTTTGAAATCGTTTATGTCTGATCTTAACTTAAAAGCAGCTCTTTGTGATTTTGGATTGCTGAAAGATTCGCTTGTAAAGGACATTCTTATCATGAATTTAAATAAGTCGCGATTGATAATGGAAAAACTACTACAAGAGCCAAAGTTAACGTTGAAACAAGCTATCAATATTTCTAAAACAATGTTAATGTCGAGATATCAGAGGATCTACGTGGTAAAGAAGAAAAAATCCAATATACACAGAGGGAGGTCATCTTCAAGGTCGTTCAATACGAAGAATATGTCTCGATGGAGGATGCCAAGAAAACCATACAGGAGCCAGTCCCCGCAGGCGACTTGTCAGAGATGTGGAAGATTACACGGAAGAAATTGCCCAGCCAGAGACACAATTTTTCACTAATGTCAACAAATAGGTCATTTTAGGAGCGTTTATAAAACTAAAATTAATTATTTAAATAAATATTGTAAGTGATGAGAAAACGTCATCAACAGGTCAGTCAGACACAATTATATTATCTACTGTTTCTATTGTGTCAACAGGAAAAACACAACTTGTCAACCAAGTGAACTCTAATATTTGTAGGTTAGATTTGAATATAAATAATTCATTAATTAACTGTATTTCGGGCACAGGAGCTATGCCTAACGCAATGAGTTTTAATACGTTTGAATCTCTCAATTTGCATAAAAATTTAATTTTCCGATCCGACTTATCGAATTTAGCAACATTTGATGTTTCCAATATACCTGTCAAAGGAAAACTAGCATCTCGGGTGTTAAATAAAAAGAAATCTCTACCTCGGTTTTGCCTCGTTTATTTTTAAATAGATGAATTTTCAAAAGTTGGTAGATTTGTCACAATACAAAGTAACATAATAACAATTGATTAGCAATACTATTTGATGACTACATGTCGGCGGTGTACCGAAACTCGCTCGTACACATCGAGACGTTTCGCGTTGAACTTCGGCGTCCGTGCTGCAGGTGCCGGCCTGTGTCCGCCATACCACCAATAAAATATTCACCACTTTATTTAGGTAATACGCTTTCACAAGACACTTTTGTGTAATACATACAATACCAAACACAATTTTTAAACGAGTCTAATTATCAATACAGTTTTTATATAAAATTTTTGATCTTTATCTCATTTCACTAAATGTAATATAGTCTTTAATATCCTTCGATGATGTCACAATTCGTAATCGGCTTGATTATAAATTCTATATCACAGACATTAATTATATTGGAGGTTTTGGACCTAGCGAAACAGGTCGGGCCAGACCATATCGCGATCCATGTCACGGTGACCCCGTGACATGCATAAGTGCACTGTGAACAAAAAAAGGGTTTCAGAATTTGGAAACAAAATTTTCTCGGATAATTTGTAATTGTATTGTAGACAAGAGAACAGCTTCTAGAGACGACATAAAACTCCTTTTCTTAATGTAGTGAACACAAAAACACCCAGGCTTAAGAAAATGTATTGTGTCCTCACCGAGAATCGAACCGGGAGCCCGCGTTATGAAAAGCCAGTGCACTGCCCGCTGGACTACGAGGGCCGCCAATTATATGTGTATAATTGTAACATTTAAGCAATGGGTTTATGTTCTGTATGCTTAAGCATATGACTTCTGAAGTTACCCTCCTGATAACACGTGTAATTACATTGCGAACATACAAATGCTTTCTCTCGGGTATGAGTGAGCATATGACGTCCCAAGTCTCGTTTCCTATTGCATGCATATGTACAGTGTGAACACGCCAACGCCTTCTCTCCCATGTGAATTAGTATGTGGTTTCTCATGTTTCCTTTCAGATTACTCGTATAATTACAGTGTGAACATGTAAATGGCTTCTGACCCGTGTGAATTAGCATGTGATTTCTTAAATTTCCTTTCTTTCTACATGCATAAGAACAGCGCGAACATGAAAATGGTTTTTCTTCTGTGTGAGAAAGCTTGTGAATTTGTAAGGTATATTTCCGACTACATGAATACTCGCAGTATGAACAAGCGTACGGTTTTTCTCCAGTGTGTGTACGCATGTGAGTCTTTAAGTTTCCCTTTGTAGATGAAGAAAAAGTACAATTGGAACATATAAACGGTTTCTCGCCCGTGTGGGTTAGAGTATGGTTCCTCAACTCGACTTTCTGTTTACACGTATAAGTACAGTGTGAACACGAGAACGATCTCTTTTCTGTGTGAGAAAGCATATGAATCTGCAAGGTATATTTTCTACTGCACGAATATTCACAGTACGAGCAAGAGAACGGTTTCTCTCCAGTGTGAGTGAGCATGTGAGTCTTTAAGTTTCCCTTCGTATAACATGCAAAACTGCAACACGAGCATGTGAACGGTTTTTCTCCGGTGTGCGTCAGATTATGGTTCCTTAAATCAACTTTCCGTTTACACGTATAAATGCACTGTGAACATTTAAACTGTTTCTCTTCCGTATGCGAGAGCATATGACTATTTAGGCTTCCTTTTTGTGAACACGTATAAGTGCACTGTGAACATGAGAAAGGTTTCTCGCTAGAATGAGAAAGCGCATGTTTTCTCAGGTTACTACTCTGATAACTTGTATAATTACATTGTAAACAGGAGAACAACTTGTCTCCAGTATGAGTGAGCGTATGACGTCCCATGTCTCCTTTTCTGTAACATGTGTATGTACAATTTGAACACGCAAACGGCTTCTTTCCCGTATGCACAAGCATGTGGCTTTTCAAGTTACCATTCTGGTAAGATGTATAGTCGCAGTGGGTGCATTTGAATGATTTCTCTCCGGTGTGAGTGAGCATATGACGTCCCAAGTCTCGTTTCCTATTACATGCGAATGTGCAATTGGAACATGCGAACGCTTTCTCTGCTGTGTGCAGCATACCCACGTGGCTTCTTAAGTTTCCTTTCAGATGACATGTATAATCACAGTGTGAACACGTGAATAGCTTTCTTTCAGTATGAGTGAGCATATGGATTTTTAAATTTCCCTTTTTTGCACTCGAGTAAGTGCAATGTAAACACGAGTGTAGTTCTTCTTCAGTGTGTGGAAGCATATGGCATCTTAGGGGATTATCCACGATAAAAAAATGTTTAAATTCTGGTACTTTTATGATTGCGGAATCAGAATTTTGGTTTGTAGAGAAACTTCCTGTAAATAAAAATAGCCCAATTAATTAATTACAGACGGTGTGTGGTAGGAATGTTGTAAAATAATTTTATAATAAGTACATTTCTACTATGGGGCAACTTTTGGAATAATGATGCCGTGCTCAGATAAACTAAAGATAAACAGATATACTGATGGAAGTCTCAACGATTGACGTGTATGACCCTCCATACACTCCGAATGTGGTCGAGGCGAAGCTGCTTCGTTTATTAAAGGATTATTATATATTGTTTTAAGAAGTTGTCCGCCATACCAAATAAAATAATTATAAGAAATTGGTTCGAATAATCTTCCGATAGAGCAATGACCACGATGAACTTGAAGCGGATCATTTCAATCAATTAAGTTTGCTTATCGTGTTTAGGTATGTGGATATCTATCGCCTCCATCATCGGTAACGAGCCGAATATGTGCCAATACCACCAAGAAGCCGGCCTCTAGGGTGCCACATCTCTCGCGGCCACCTTCCCGACGAGATCTCTAGCGAACGCTCCTCAGTATAGACTTATTATTGCTTAATATTTATCTGTAATTGTGCTCAAGCATCAATAAACTTCTGTCAATTGTAAGTAGTTTTTTTTGTTCAACCTGCTATGGCCACACCACACATTCCGCGATCATATTCAAAAGAACATAGCTTTTCGGGTACACCAACTGCTCGCACACATAACCTTCTGATTCATAACTTTCAACCCTAACCTATCCCCATAGGTACTGTGGTGGTTCTGCTGGTACCACACAGACATGTCCTCATAATGAAATCACTCTATAGCCATACAATCCGACTAGTACCCACCAAACCAGATAACAATACTCTGCGCCGCAACCGGTCAGAGGAAAGCTGGAACCGACCATTCTTCTCCTGGCCAGCTCCTCGGATAATTCTACTTACAATTCGGCACCGCCTCTAGTGTACCACGTCAATCTTATACTTTGTAATACAACAATCAGTGTAAATTCAATCTATCAATAAACGCCAACTTGTGTAAGTGCTCTTTCATTAAATACCTTGCTCTAGTTACAACAACATACGCCCTACACTGCAGCATACACAAACACGCGTGAGACTGTAAAATTTTAGGGGCTTCAGTCTCACATCTACAAAATCTTCTGACACAATCATATCAAACAACTACAACCTATACAATGTCAACCCCTACAATACTAAGAAATTCTTTAAAATACGTTAGAATTAATATAGTGGACAAATCTCGTTCGAAAATAAACTAAACTGTTACCATCATTATCAATGGCGCTACAGCCTAGTGTGATGTCTGAGCCCAGGACTCGTCGAGTAACTTGATCACTCCGGTTGCGTGCGCATCCTGTGAGGTTCTTCAGACTCTTCCGTTCTATCGCTGGTAGACTGCACTCCGTTTAATTATCAAGCAACAATATGTTTTGTAAAAATTGCAACAACGTTAACAATGGATACATTTAGTAAAATTAAATGTAATCTTTTAAAATCTCACCAGTGTGCCGGTCGACGTTCGTACATTGCACCAGGCATTCCTGCTTTATGTCAGGGTTTGATTCATCGATATCGGTGAAGGGTCGTCTAGCACTTTTTTTTTTATTGTCGCTCTTAGGAGAGCCTGGTTCAAGCTTGATGGCAGAAAGATATGGGTTATTGTCCATGTTTTTTTTACCTATAGAGGCATCTGGAAAAAAAAAAAAATTCTCGGTGTTTGGTACAACCATATCGGTGAAAGGTGTTCTATTATATTCACCTTTATAACGGCTCTCGTGAGAGCCTGGTTCAGACGTAATGGCAGAAAGATGTGAGCCATCGTTCAAGGTTCTTGAAGTAAATTGTGTTGAAACTGTTTTATTCCACTATATTTTATATTCAACGTTAGAACATTTTCGGGAACATCTTCCCATTATCAATAATACAATTCAACTAAAATTTAAAAAATATATATTCTTATTGAGGACTGGCGAGAATGCCTCCTGGACAGACGAGCCTGCTGGAAGGCTGATACACTCTCGATGTTGTGGTGGAGATGAATTATTGTGGCTTCTGCATATTGCCGAATGAAGTGTCCAACGATATAATTACTTAAAAAGGCGTCGAGTTGGAAAAATCGAAGTTTAGCACGATTCCGTTTTTCGTTCAGGATAAATTCATTTATATTAATCCTACAAAATGAATCAATTTACCTTCATCTATGGAGTAGTTCAAACATTCCTCCTTTATATATATTTCAATGAAGGTCCTTTTACCGCTGTCTTCTTCTTCGCCGTTACCAGCGGGAGGCTTCACAGCAGATAGAACGTGGTCACTCTCCGTGGCCTTCCGTCACTTGCAAACTGAAATTTAATGTTTCGGTTAAAAGACAAAAATGCCGAACGTAACAGCAAATGCAATAAACGTCAACCCGAGATATCCATAGACAATCTTTTCTCATTTACTGGATAACCTGGGTACCTACCTAACCCAACCGTTGGCATTGTCTTATTGTCGACCCACTTGATTTACCGCCCGGCGCAGATATATCGTTACGTCATTAACCGCTCCCGAGTGAGATATTTCTCGGAACAATTTATCCCCGGACAAAAGGCAACCGATTGACTCGATCCTGGGAAAACGTTGGTTTTTCCTCCCGGCCTCCGTGTCCATGGAAGAAAAGGTTCCCGTGAGACGCGGGTCCCCGCGAAATGCACTCCCAAGAACTCCCGGTACTTGCGGGTGTCAAATAATGATCGGTTGATCCGAATCAAAATAGGCTCGTGACGCAAATTACCGTTGGGGCATATCAAACGGAAACAACTGCCGCTACTGATTATTCATACCGCGGCGTCTTCAGACTTCCGATGGCCGACCACTGGTGACTCGTGTGAGGGTGTATCCTCGTTGGTGGACTGGTCCGTCCCCTATAGCAATCAGTTTCATTGGTTGTTCTGGAGGTGAGATGCCACGCCCCCGCTTATAGTTGATCACTTACGTTATTTATTATTAAGGCTCGTCCAAAATTAATCACCTTTTAATATTTACTTTCATACATTCTTTCTCTAATTAAATGATGATTAACCTAATTGTGATGTCCTTGGAATGGTGGGATGGTGTGTGTATGTGTGTATGTGTGCCGCACCGCCGGTGCGGGTATGTGTGGCTATAAAGACGGCGCGCGTCTCTTTTATCTGCGGTTCATGGGCTTAATATTTTGACCTGTACTAGTGATATACCTTGTACTAAATTGTAGTTTATTGTAATAAATGATTAATTGTTACAAAGTCTAAATTCACAATACGAGGTGTACATTAAAGACGTACTATTATTTTTAGTATTTGTCGTAAATGCACTATGTTGCCGTAGCATAATCGGATAACGCTGAATAATAGACAGTGTGGTTTTTTTAAACTTTAGAGGAGACTCATTAAAAGTCATTGCTAAATTAGAGAAACACCTTTTTGCCCGGAAGTAACATAGACCGGTATACCGTCAAACTCTTATAGCGGTGACATTGCCTGTGTCATTGTTTTCAGGGAATATTATTCTTCATTATTGCTAAATCATCCAGTTTCTCTTAATTTTAATGTGACGGAATCTCAATGGTTTATAATAATAATAATAATAATATTTTTATTTTTTTGTTTCATAGTACAGTACAATGTTGTTAGCGCCATTTAATGTACTCACGCACATAAACACGCACACTGTGATAAATTATCAAAAAAGATATCCTTTCCTTTTCTCCTTCCCAATCTATCTCTAGGCACGAGTGAGAAAGAAGATATCTCTACAGTCTAATTCGCCAGAACGACCGCTGCGCTTATTGGAGCCGAACACGGTACTCTACCGTCGCTGTAAATCCGCTTTACTACCGCTTATATTAATTAAGAAATTAATTATAATTAAATCCCGCTAAATAAAAAACAAAGAATTCCTTTAACGCGAGTGTTAACAAGTGTTTGTTACATAATTCTGCGTCGCGAGTGAATTGGTGGATCCAGGGAGACAACTAGAACCAGCTCCATAGAGATTTCCAAGTAAGTCCCATCCTTTATCTATCTCCCGATAATTCCACAAAATTCCATGGTCCTTCATACCGGAGTCCTGAAGTCCTTTTCAGACACAACATATTTCACCACATTCTAAGGCCGCTATTGTAATACTCATATTTAAGAATAAATATTTTTTACATAAACAGTACATTCTCAAAATTGTGCCAATAATACACACCGCACGCTGCCGCTCGGCGCATTCAAATACTCAAGGTTTGATTGACAGCTAGCTGCATTACGAGTCTATCACAAAAGGCTCTAACGCCAAAAAATATAATAATTTTAAAATAAACTTTATCAAAATAATCAAAATGCCTAAATCGAATACATCTGCAGATGTGGAATTGAAGAATCGCGTTTCAATATTGACATACAAAAAACAAAGTTTGTTTGCGATTATTCAATCATTGTACGATTTAAGTGAACAAGTAGAGGATGAAGTGAAAAGAAACCAATTTCTCATACGCATACAATCATTAGAAAATGTTCGCAAAGAATTCAACGAGGTGACAGAGGTTTTGAATATTGCAATATTAGACCGTGACCCGAGTGCGCTACCAGAATTTAAGTCTCTTATAGCTTTTGACGAACTATACTGTCATATAAAGGCCGTCCAAACAGGGCTCACAGCTGCCGCGATTCAAAAACCACAAACTGGTCATTTTGATACATTTAACCGTAAACTACCTACTCTGGAGTTGATGAGTTTTGATGGTTCGCCTAATAAATGGGTTTTGTTCTATGAAAATTTTAACAGCCTAATCCATAAAAACCGTCATCTGTCGGATGCTGAAAAGGTGCAGTATTTAATTGGTAAACTTTCTGGAAAAGCACTTTCAGTATGCGCCGGCATACCGCCAATTGCAAGCAACTACGATATACTTTGGAATGCGCTAATAGAAAAATACCAAGATAAACGTACCCTCGCTACTTTATATATAGAACAAATTCTTAATTTTAAGTGCAGTCAATCTCCCACGCTCGACGCTTTAGATACGTTTCTCGAACAGTTCTACACTGCATACGCCGCTTTGAATCAGCTCAAGATAGATGACTTGGCTGATTTCATGTTCACTCATCTCGCCTTATCAAAACTAGATAAAGAAACCGTAGCGCTTTTCGAACAATCACAACGCGATGAGAAGATACCTACTTTCGGATCCTTGATTAAATTCGTAAAGGAACAAAATAAAATCTACACGCTTCGTAATGCTGGGTCTTCTCAAATTAAACAACAAGCTAATACTTCAAACTACAATAAAAATAAAACTTATAATCAGTCCAACGCTTCACAAAATAATACCTCTTATAAGTCTCAAAATAAAAATCCAAAATTCACACCGCAATCTTTTTTTGTCAACAACAATAATAATTTTCCAAAATGTGCGTTTTGCAAAAATGATAGCGTTCACCCCCTGTACAAATGCGATTCGTTTCTTCTTTTGAATCCTTATCATAGGAACAATTTTGTGAGAAATCATAACCTGTGCACCAACTGCCTGGGCTTTCATAATATAAAAACCTGTAAGTCTCAAAATAGATGTGCAGTTTGCCAACGCATGCATCATACAAAGTTGCATTTAGATTCACCGAGAATCGAACCCGATCTTTCTAGTACACAGGCACGCGTCTTATCCGACAACGTTAACTCATCGCCTCACCCCTCGGCAATGCTGCCGCGCCAATCACCTGCTTTGAAACCGGTGAATTCGAACTCCCCGCCTTCAACGCAAAACAATGTTGCTTTTACTGCTACGCGTCCGCACATTTATAATAATTCAATTGTTTTATTACCAAGTGCTATTGTTTACGCGTATAACGACGCTGGTGAGCGTTTAAAAATTAGAGCGTTCTTAGACAGTGGCTCAACGAGTCATTTTATTACAAAAGCATGTTGTAATCGCCTCAAAGTTAATATTGTAGACGCGCCTACAACAATACGAGGTATTGGAAACACAGAAAAATCTGTGCTGGGCTTCGCTAAATTTACAATTTATTCCCGCTTTGACGCACGCTGTAGGTATACGATAAATGCAAGAGTTATTGATACAATTTCGAATAAAATACCGAACGCTATTATAAATACTGACGAATTACAACACTTGCTCGGCTTACCTTTAGCTGATGATGAGTACCATATGCCTGCTGATATCGATTTATTAATCAGTAACGAATTATTCCCATTCTTGTTAGGAAATGGCAAAGTTATGTCACCAACCTCGTCGGTAGTCGGTGTAGAGACTTCATTAGGTTATGTCATTATGGGAAGAGCCGCATGCAATGCTCAGCCTATTTTCAATGACCGCTCACTTCACGCTATGAGTGAAAATCCTTCTTTAGAAAGTCTAACGCAACGCTTCTGGGAGTTAGAGAACGTTCCAATTAGAAAACATTTAAGTCCTGATGACGCATCATCTGAACGCATTTTTGAAGAGACTTTTGCACGCGACGCAACCGGACGTTACACCGTAACGCTTCCTTTCAAATCTGATCCAACTGAACTTGGCCGTTCAGAAACACGAGCCAAGGCACGCTTACTCCAGTTAGAAAAGAAGTTAGATTCTACTCCAGAATTACGGAAACAGTACAATGACACTATAAAAAGTTATATTGATAAAGGGTATCTCAATCCGATTGAAGACCCTGCTCCAGGTCCATGCTATTATATGCCGCATCGCGCAGTTTATAGGCCTGAGAAAGTAACTTCACCAGTCAGAGTTGTTGTTAACGCTAGTTGCAAAACAAGTTCTAACAAGTCGCTTAACGATATTTTATACGTTGGACCGAATCTTCAAGCTAACATTTTTGAACTTTTAATTAATCTTAGACTATTTCCAATTGCTCTTTCAGCAGACATTGAAAAAATGTATTTTCAGGTTAAATTGATACCTGAACATCACCGTTTTCAACGCATTTTATTCAGATTTGACTCTAATGATTCGATTACAACTTACGAGTTCAATCGCGTTTGCTTTGGTATTTCAAGTTCGCCCTATCTGGCAATGCGTGTAGTTAGACAACTCGCAGAAGACGAACGGTCACGCTGGCCCGCAGCGGCCTGGGCTGCTGAACGTCATTTTTATATGGATGACTACGTCTCATCTGTTGATTCGATTGATGAAGCTTACCAACTTCATCGCGATCTTCTACAGCTGTTCGAATCTGGTGGCTTTAATCTCGTCAAATGGGTGTCGAATAGTGCCGAACTAATGAATCGAATTCCCGATAGCCTTAAGTCACCGAGCATCATTCAATTCGATGAAGACGCTAACACAAAAATCGTAGGCCTCCAATGGAAGCCTATCGATGACGCTTTTCTGTTTGAAATTAACTCTGACTTGTGTCAATCAGATCGATGTACAAAACGAATAATTCTATCTGTGACCGCGAGATTATTCGACCCTCTTTCATTATTAGGACCGGTCACCGCTCTACTGAAACTATTGGTCCAAGAGTGCTGGAAACAGAACCTGGACTGGGATGACGACGTCCCCACTTACATCGAAAAACAGTGGCAGCAATTCAAAAGCGAACTTCATTTACTCGGACAATTAAAAATACCGCGTCATGTAGGTATTTCACGATCTCGTCCGAATGTAACACTAGTCGGTTTCGCTGACGCCAGTGAAAAATGTTATGGCGCTGTCCTGTATATTCGAGTTAGTAATGACGACAATGACGAAGGTCATGTTACGTTGTTATGTTCAAAGTCGAGAGTGGCTACGCCGAAATATGTGTCCCTTGCCAGACTCGAACTTTGTGCAGCGCTATTACTCTCGAATTTGATAGTGTGCGTCCGAGACACTATCCGCGAACGTGTTAAAATAAGCAATATTATTGCTTTTACAGACTCTACGGTAACTCTTTCATGGATCCGCGCAGCTCCTTATAAATTCAAAACTTTCGTTGCAAATCGCATTGCTGCAATAAATGAGAATTTACCAGCGGAACATTGGCTTCACGTTCCGGGTGCGCAAAATCCCGCGGATATAATTTCGCGTCCTATTATGCCAAGTCAACTAATTGACAATGACCTTTATTATTTCGGACCATCATGGCTCACTCGTCCGATACAAGAGTGGCCTATCAAATTTTTCGACGCTGCTGTAAGCTCAAACGATGAGCTTTCCGAATTAAAGGCCGTGTCTCTTCACGTTCAGTCAAATAATGACGCGCAAACCGACGTGATATATGATGTGGCAAATAGAATGTCAAATTATAATAAATTCTTACGCGTTTCTGTATATGTTTTACGTTTTTCTAATATTGTAAAATCACGTGGTTCTATTTCGGTCGATGATTTAGAAATTACAGAAAATTTCATCTTTCGTTACATACAACGCCATCATTCTATGAATACCAACTCTAACGCTTTACGCAAATTAAATGCATATGTGGATGCCGCTAATGTCATTCGCGTTGGTGGTCGCTTAAATCAATCGCAACTCAGTGCTACGCAAAAGCATCCAATCGTTCTACCCTCGAAAGATCGTATTGTTCATTTAATAGTCGATTGTTATCATACTAAAAACTTACACGCTGGCGCAAGCCTATTATTAGCTTTAATTAGACAACATTTTTGGATACTTTCCGCGCGCAACATGATTCGAAAACGCATTCAAAAATGTAATATTTGTTTCAAAACAAATCCCTCAAATACTTTTCCTATGATGGGCGATTTACCTCACTTTCGTGTCAGCGAAGTAAAAAGCTTTGTTTTCACAGGAGTGGATTACGGAGGTCCTTTCTTCGTAACTCCATATCGTCGCCGTGGAGTAAAACCCACAAAGGCTTATTTATGCCTCTTTATTTGTTTAACTACTAAAGCGTTACACTTGGAGCTAGTATCAGACCTTAGTTCTGAAACATTTTTAAACGCGTTCAAGCGCTTTATTAGTAGACGCGGACCAGTGTCACTTATCTTAAGTGATGGTGGTACGAATTTCGTCGGTGCAAGACGAAAGCTTGATGAACTTTACACATTTCTACAAAGTGACGCTCATAATAAATACATAGACCAAAATTTAACAAACTTACGCATTCAATTTAAACATAACCCCCCTTATGCCCCACATTTCGGTGGAATATGGGAGAGTAATATAAAAGCAGTTAAAAATCATTTGAAACGCGTGATTGGAAATCAAATTCTAACGTATGAAGAATTTAATACCGTTTTAATTCAAATTGAAGGTCTAATGAATAGCCGTCCTTTATGTGTGCTAAGTTCTGATCCTGCAGAACTCACCGCTTTAACTCCATCGCACTTTTTAAACATCACTCCTCTTAAATATTTACCCGCTGAAGATATCTCGAATATTCCTGAAAATAGACTTAATCGCTATGAGCTATTAAACAAGCTTGTCCAATCCTATTGGCAGAGATGGAGTCAGGAATACTTGACATCTCTTCAAAGTAGACAGAAGTGGAACTCTCCTTCGAATCCTGTCGAGAAAGGCTGTATCGTCATTATACGAGAAGACAATTCTCCGCCGCTTAGTTGGCCTCTCGCAGTTATCGAGGAACTCTACCCCGGTAGAGATGGAGTTATACGTACTGTCAAAGTTAAGACACAAACGGGTAGCTATGTGAGACCTGTTGTACGACTCTGCCCTCTGCCACTTCAGTAATTCAATTCTTCCGTTCTTTACATATTTTTTTTGTAAATAATCTACCTATCATAAAAACTAAACTTAATCGTTCTTTAACGTTATCTTACGTTCGCTTAAATTCTACATTTATATTTTCTATTGAGTTTCCTAAAGGCATCGCTTCAGCCCGGGCGGCAATGTTAGCGCCATTTAATGTACTCACGCACATAAACACGCACACTGTGATAAATTATCAAAAAAGATATCCTTTCCTTTTCTCCTTCCCAATCTATCTCTAGGCACGAGTGAGAAAGAAGATATCTCTACAGTCTAATTCGCCAGAACGACCGCTGCGCTTATTGGAGCCGAACACGGTACTCTACCGTCGCTGTAAATCCGCTTTACTACCGCTTATATTAATTAAGAAATTAATTATAATTAAATCCCGCTAAATAAAAAAACAAAGAATTCCTTTAACGCGAGTGTTAACAAGTGTTTGTTACATAATTCTGCGTCGCGAGTGAATTGGTGGATCCAGGGAGACAACTAGAACCAGCTCCATAGAGATTTCCAAGTAAGTCCCATCCTTTATCTATCTCCCGATAATTCCACAAAATTCCAAATGTATTATTATATTGTTATAATCAGATAACACTGCAGCAAAGTAAGACATATATTTCGGTACCCTGCCTGCTACATTAGTATTTTATAGTATAGTAATAAACAAGTATACAAATAAATATATGTTTGGGGGTTAGGACGGTGGTTAAATGAAATAAATGTGATTGATGTGTGTGTTGAGGTTTATTATGACAATGAAAACAGATAGAAATGAATACAGTGAATAAACGAGTGAAGAAGGTGCATGTGTGCGTGAAATGAAATGAATTGGCGGTCTTGCTCGGCAAGCGCGAGCCGGCAAGACCGCCGTTGTAAAAGAACGAAATTGGAGAGACTCCTTGGCGGTGAATTGAGCCAGACTTGTAGCAGCAGCCGGCAACGCTGTCGCTAGCGTTGATGCCGACTGAGATGGCGGTAGATTTGAATTATGGCTGCTAAATATGTATCTAAAGGTGCGATTATTTTGCGATTATTGCGACATTGTAAAACTCAATGTAAGTAATTTACTTCAATGTAGAAAAATATATAAATATTTATAGATAACATATAAAACATATGTTTAAAGAGTAAAACAGGATGCAATTAATACCATATAAATATAATGTAAAACTTAAATGTAAATGCAATGTTCCATTAATTAAAAAACTAAGTAAAGTGAGAGTAAATAAGTAAATACATAATATACAAATATGAAGTAAGAGTGTGTAAAATAAGTAAATAACACACAAATATGAAGTAAACTTATGTAAAATTGTAATGCTCTATATAAATGATTGAAAAAAGTTCAGTTAAATAGCATACTAACACAACTACAGAGAAGAGTAGAAAACAAGAAAAAATTAATATCACAGTTTAAAGTGCAGCATTAAACGAGCCGATGTGCAAATGTAACAATAAATAAATCAATGAGTGCAACTGCGACATAGACTGTTGTTCCAATTATGGAACTCACAATTCCAGCTGTGTAAAGTGGCATAGCAACGACATCTGTTGGTTTCTGTAGGAACTTACTTAACCTCTCTGCGAGTGGGTTTTGGTAATAAAAATGTATGTAACATAGACTGTTATTTGGCCGAACTCTTCAATTGTAAAATTTCTGATAGTAGAAATGGAGTTGTATGTTTTCTATTTGTACATTTTATAATGTAATGTGTCAGTTTCCTTTTTAATTTCCCTACGCATTACACACAGAAAGACAATAGTATTTTGAATATATACAAGATATTTTTTTAATCCTTTAGGATGTCCCCTGCCACCTCCACAACAGCAATGCCCTGAGAATGAAGTGTTAAGACTTATGGAATTAGCCAAGGATGCATTGGAGGTAATACAGCTTATTAAATTGTTTTGTTCATTAACGCTTTTAAAGTATAACACAATATAATAAGATTTGAATTGTTACAGCCGATTTCAAAGACGTTGCAAACAATTGCTGAAGCTCGGATGGCAGCAAACGCCATAATACAGAGAAAATTGGATGCTCAAGTTGCAACTAACGCCATTCATCGGCGGTACGCAGATGCCCAAGTAGCAGCTAATGCCATAAATCAACAGCAAATAGACGTTCAAGTGGCAGCTAATGCCATAAAGGAGCAGCAAGTGGTCGCTTTTGAGCGTCAGCTGAAGAACCCAATAGACCGAAAGTTTTAAAAGGTTACAAATTAAACTGTAGGAAATATGTTACTGAATAAAATATTTTTGAATAAACTGAGCTACCACAGGTACTCGAACCTGAAACATTTTATTTCAAGGAATACGGTTTAGCTGTTCAACTGAGCTCTGTTCTATGCTTTGGTTCACAAGTCATCAAGTTTGAGAGCATGCAGGTCCCTCTGAATTCCATCAAGTCAACATCTACCGATGCTTTCTGTTTTCCACTTTGATTTATATGTTGTGCACACACGGTGAAGACTCTTCCATCTTAACCAGGTGTCCGGCCCATCGAATACATTAGACATTAATTTCATTGATGCCAATTGCCAAAATTTTCTACACAAATCGAACAAAAGATCTTTCTCAGATTGATCATCAAGAATTCAAAATGATGAGTTTCACCTCATTTAGTAGAAATTATAGAATTCAAGACGTTTGTTAGTTGGAGGTCGACAAAATGTTACTTCATATATGTGCTGGAGAAGTAGAGATCTAAATGTTAAAAGAAGCCACCATCAAATATGATATACTGAAGAAAAATTCATTACAACATTCTGGAATATAATTATTGCATGGAGACAGCTTTTGCTTGTGTACATTTCTAGTGATCACTCGCAATTATTCAACAGTTCATGTCCAATAAGACAGACAGGCTGTGATTAATTAATGACCAGAGCTTCGCTACACAACCCGCGATCGCGGAGATTGGAGGAAATCAGTATGCAGTCTGAAACCCAGATATAAGCATTAAGATTGAAAGATAAATATTTTAATAATAATAATAGTATTGCTGATTTACTACCGACATGGCCGAAGTCTTAAACACTAGTTAAATGAGTGATCGTCATTTATCAGCACGTCACAAGTCACCCAAGATTAAATAGAAAGCGTATCTGATGAACAAAAATTTCAGACTGGCTTTAAAAATTATGTCAAAATTAAGTAAGTCGTAAATAGACATTTAAATTAGATTTAAATAGCTGTAAAGAACAAATAAACTAATAGTGTAAATTATTGTGGGTCGTTCAAGCAGCGCCCTATGTGTTAAACAGACATTAGCTATAATCACTTTATTTACTGTGGCCCGGAAAAGCTCTACAGTAGACTGGGCAAACCATTACCGTGATGTTCTCCTTCTTCCAAGGCTCCGACTTCTGGTAAACTTTCCCTGCATTATGAGGAGCCAGATCACGTACTTCTTTAGATGTCTCATTACATGTTCGAGATATTGAATATTTCAGATTTTTATTGTTTTATATACTTATTTTTCTTCATCCTCTCGAACCATAACATTTTCATTCGTAACTCTTCTGCAGATCCACGTCATTTTATCATGTTTCTATTCCATAAAATAATATCCAGAACAGATAGCATCTGACCATCGGAACTGATAAAGGTTGCACGAGCTTACTCAATACATAATACTTTGTATCTTCTCCTATTTCATTCCAGCAATATAAAAATTTTCACTGTCAGCTGTGTTATGTTTGTTAACGAGCATATATTTTGTTTTAGTTGTATTAAGTTCTAATCTAAAAGTTTCACATGTCTTCACCACTTACAAGCAGCAATACATTTGTAGCAATCAGAATTCGTATTCGTCGGCATCAACGCTAGCAACAGCCTTGCCGGCTGCTGCTACAAGTCTGGCTCAAGCATTCACCGCCGAGCAGTCTCTGCAGTTTCATTGTTTCACAACGGCGGTCTTGCCACGCGCGCCGAGCAAGACCGCCAACTCGCTTCATTTCAGTTCATAATACATGTGCACCTTCTACATCTTCACTCATCCAATATATTCATTCTCATCTGTCTTCTTTGTTTTTATCATACTATCATAATAAAACTCAATGCGCCCAAATCACATTTCTTTCATATAACCACCGTCCTAAGCTAACCTAACCCCCAAACATTGTAAATGAAATTGTCGAGAAATATTTTGAAAGTCTTGTAAAAACTATGTGTCGAAATCCCACAGCAACTGGCATTACATTGAACAAGTTTGATTACATGTCCAGATGTCATCAATATTTATCCAAACCATTAATTGAGGGAAAGTTATTATTGTATGCTGTGTTGTTGCTGTTGTCGTTCCCAGGAAAAATTTGTATCGATGATGATAAAGTGAACAAATTAGAATCTGTAAAGTTGTATTATATTATATTATTTGCAGTCGTCTCCTTCAGCAGTCCCTCATTAAGAAGATGACGTCTGCCATGGTTTCTCGGGTTGTCCATGGCAGAGGTCTGTACGTGGGATTATTTAAGGTGTAGGTGATATTGCACAGTACCACCCACACGCACTTTCGGAATAATGGCGAGCTTGGTCCAATGGCAAGGGTGGTCCGAGACGACTGGAGTTCTCTGTTATTTTGCAGTCTTTACCGGTTTATGCACAGGACTTCGTACAGACATAGTAGGGACCCAGATGCGACACAAATTCAGTCCGGGTACCTGAGGTGCAAAGTGAAGTGTGAAAGAGCAAAGTTCTGGGACTTGTTAACATGGTGAACTTAATGTTTGCATTTTGTGCTTATCACGAGTGCACTTAAACTAATTAAATCTGCCAGTTTTTAATTGTAATTTGACAAATACCAAGTCGATGGACAGCCAAATAAATATGTTACATCGAGTTCTACAGCCAGTAGGAGTCGGGTAGAAATATTCACTGCAACTAATTAGGAGTCCCGTGTTGTGTTGTTATTTTGATCAGTCGATTGCCTACATACAGAAAATGACAAATTGATGTAACCAGTGACAGGTGTCAGGTATCAGAACACAATTGACTGAATTACTAATTCATTAATTTAATATAATGCGTTAGTAGAGAATGCTTTGATGAGAGTTTTTTCCAGAATGGTATCTAGTATATCAAAAGTTGTCAAATCATTTAAAAATTCATCATCTTACAAAAGCAAGTAATGAAGATTTGGTCAAGATTAAAGGTCGTTTTTAAATACATTAGAAAATGTATTTTCCATTCAACAGACATTGGCTATGATGTTGTCATATCAGTCATATCATAATTATCTTGGGGAGGTGTAATGAGGTGCTTTTCTCATTGCAGTATTATAACCAGTTAGATAAATATGTTATTATCGCTTGCAAAAATTTGATGACAAGGCGAAGTGCCAAAATCTGTTTCAAGTCTCCGCCATACATTCAGGTACTGCTACCTTATAGCAGTGGATGTCGTATTTCTCACCTACGATCTATCTGGCTTGGTTCGTCTGTAGCTACACTATTGCCAGCATAGTTCTCCCGGAACTTCCTCAATCCAACATTTAAAAAATTAACACTGATAAAAATTGCACTCCAACAATTGAAAACATTCTCATTTATTGAAAGGCGAGTTGATACAAATAACTGATTGATGTTTTAAATAGTTTACAACCTGTAGGGCTTACAGTAAAATCACTGAGTCATCATAATACCTATTTGTTAACAATTGAGATTCATTTTACTTTAGAAAAACAAAGTTCTGAAGTAATTTAAGGTTGATTGTGTTCAAGTAAAAACTATTGTTATCTAAACTTGTTTATTCTCATCGAAGAAAGGCCACCGAGACCATGAAACGGCACAGAATACATGAAAGACAGAATGGAAAAACGATGCACTGTTAGTGGAAGGTGAGAGTCGGGATGTGCATCCGCGGTCCTATCGGTTCGGGTACTGGGCGCATATTGTATCGCAGACCGCCTCCTCTTTTGCACGTGTCGGTGCACATCTGTGGTGCATGTGTGTCATGCCCACCGGTCGGCGTAGCTTGGCCTTCCTCGAACGTTCTCGCTTTGTTCGCGCGGGATGGCGCAATACCGAGAAATGACAGAACGAGGAACATCTGGACGATGCGCGCGAGCCGCTGCATAGTTTATATGCAGTATTATTAGTGTTTGTATAGGGTGTACACAAGGCCCGCAATATACACCATCAGAACCTCATAATAATGATAACATTGGATAATTTCACCTTAATGGCGTTTTAAACATAAACTGAAACTTGAAATGCGGGTTTTTGGCTTTTTAGTTGAATTCCAGAAATGATTTGAAACTACTACAAGAATAGTTCAAAGATAATTCGGTATTGCCAAGGCGACACCACCAATGCCAGGCAACGACCTGATTTTGCTGTATTGGAACTAAATGACGATGTACAGTAGAACCTCTATTCGCTATTTATCCCTTCACGAGGGCCTAACGAATATGAAATTTAATTAATCCGTTCACAGCCCCCAAAAATGATACATAAATGAATATTTTACTGAGAAGACAGGATGGTAGAAGAGGAAAGTTGCTATTGTTTAAAAGGACAGTCATTATCAATTACAATATAAGGTAACTCTAATTCTGGTGGTGGCTTTCGTTTTGCCAGTGATTCAATAGCACTCAGTGGCGTAACTATACATGTCGCAGTGTATACAGTGTGCGCGTGTGAGTATTTATGTTTTGTCTAGAGCAAGGCTTTAAAATTATAGAGCACTTACAAAGGTTGGCGTTTATTGATGATTGAATTATACAGAGACAGTTAAAAGCGCATATGTAGTTGAACGCTGGAGTGGCTAACTCGATGGTGTGGATGAAATGAACGCCTGCCAAGAAGTGGTCGCTAGATCCTAGGGCAGTGTCCATCACAATGTATGTTGCTGTATGTATGCTAATTGTTTGGTTGGATTTCGGCCCTATATAGTTGTTAAGTGAGTCCCTGCACGGCCATGTCTGTGGGGCGCGTGTTAAGGGTGATCACTATGAATACAGTACAGTGTTGGATTAGGGTGGTCCCCATTATCTTCACACAATCTATTATGAAGATTATAAACCACACAACAATTATTGAGGGGGGGATTATATTTACGCCACCGGGCCCATAGCTGTTTTAAACAGTATGTCAATTCAGTAGGTTTAAATACTCACGTTTTATACAATTAATATTCCCCTGCTACCAGTTGCCTAAACAGATTTGCTACAGTAACCGTACAGCCTGTAAGGCTACGCTACACTAAAAATTACCTACTTATTCCCTTCCAGACTTCCATGTCTGAAAATTGCATTGTGCTTTCTGGAATAATTTGGATTTAAATAAGTCGTTGGATCGAACTCGTCGTAATATCGACAAGACATATTCCGAGATTCGTATTTAAGAGCAGAACTAAAATATGAATAAAACGACCACTGGACATCAAAGTGTCGACTGATAGATGAAAATGTCGGAGCAGTGTAGGTATAATTTATGTAAAATATTTATATTTAAGTAACTAAGGAATCTTACAACGAAAAATAATGAATAGCATGCCCGAAGCGTCAAGTATTTCATAATTTAGTTTTGATCTAGTTCTGATATTCGAACAGCTTGCTACCCAGCATCCTCGTGAGCCTCCATTTTCAAACAATTGCGTTTCTTTTTTATTATATTTGACAAGCAGGTACTATTCGCGTAGACCTTGTGGTGGTCCTGCACGCACTAAGGACTCGCCTGACAGCCACATAGGGCCGAAGCGAACTGACAATTACGCAAATGCCGATACATCGTGACTGATGAGTGTGAAGAGCTAGCCGACCACTTCTCTGCAGACCTTTCTTTCGTAGATATCTCCAGTCTTCAACTTCACTCGCGCATTTAACTTTATGGTCGTCGTACCTGCCATTGTAAAACATTTCGCATTAAGTTTTATTTTATTTAATTACCTTGCTATAGACACAGCGATACATACATACACGAACATTCATATACACTGCTACATGCACCAACACGCGTGAGACTAAAATATGTTAGGGGCTTCTTTCAATACGATCACATAAATAAGATCCTCACTAGTCAATAATAATAAAACAACTACAACCTTTTTGGAAGAACTTGGGTGAAGGGGAGGCCGCCTCCACGTAGCCATCGGACGTTTCAAAATTAGACTATTTATTTTTTTACAAACTACACCTAGATCAACTCTACATTCTAAGTATTATATTGTCTACACGTCTTAATTAATCTCGGAATTGGGTTCCTTAATTTGTAGGTATCTGACAGAAAGAACCCTCCAAGGGACCACGACTCTTTATGTCTCTCCATTTAATAAATAAAAAGGAAATAAATTATTATAAGACAATAATTTAGATGTTGACTAAATAATAATCATGTCCTCTGTAAGTGTAGAGAACCATTTCTAAAGCGCTCGTTATTCTATGACACATGTGTTCCGCGTCTATGGTCTTACTTCGTCACCGCGTTCACCGATCGGAGATCCTCGAGCTACTAAATAACCATTATTCTTAATAAGGGGTGAGTTGATCGGACTATGCGCTGTTGCCTGTAATAAGAGGCGTCCAATACAGCGGCCTGAGAGGGCTGGTTGACTGAACCGTGATTTGCTAACGGACAACTAATTGACACATTTCTGGAGCAAATGTCAAATTCTATCGAGCCGCAGAATAATATACTGATTCAAATTCAATAATTACCCGTTTCACGTGAATTTTTATTATAATTATAACGTAGATTTACGATATCTAATCATAATTAATAATCTTGTTCATAGAAATAACGTGACGTCACATTCTGACCTATTTCTTTTTCCAAAAACTCGTATCTGTGTATTTCAGAACATTTTTTAAACGCATTTTTCAGCTTTTGCGCCAAGAGACCAGTACCTTTAAGCATCATGGATGTTGACCCACTTCTCACTAACGTCAAATCTGAACCGAGGTCTTCCGCTGAGAGTGGAGATGAAGGGGAAAGCGGTCGATTAGCCTACGTAGATATACTGATTCCCGGAGTAAAACAAGAGTTCTTGACGTCTGGTCTAGAATATTCCATGAATCATCACCAACACGCTCGTGGACTTCCTGCCGTCAAAACTGAACTGGGTCCCCACACCGGCAGCGTTGTTAAAGGAGAGCCCTTCACTGATATTGATATATCATATCCTGATCTGAAGCAGGAATGTTTGGAGTATTCCACAAATGTCGGACCGTACACCGGTAAGTATTACAGTTGGTGTATTATTAATCAAATACATTTGGAGTAGTCTATCACATTACAGCGTTCCCTATCGGTTAGGTAGTATCATTATTGATAGTATCTTGTGCAAAGTGATATTTCTCGTATTTCAAGTTCGGGATCTCGCCGGCAGGCTGTTATCTAATAATCGCTCCAATAGAGGTATTAACATTTCCGGTGGAATAGGATGTCAATACCGCAAAAAAAGTGGACGGATTATAACCTACTATCAATTAATACTGATAAAATATACTTTCTACGATTTGCTATTGAACAGAATGATAACACTGAAATTAATATTAAAATTCACACCAAAGCCTGAACTCAAGAAGACTCTTGTGACCGATGTTCATCAATTGAAAAAAAATACTGTATAGATAACAAAATCAAATGGAAATAACATATTACTAATCTTACAAACAAAATAAGGAAAACTGCCTAATCTGAAAATGATATATTACGCGTTTGTACAGTCACATTTGCAATACGGTATTATTGGATGGGGAGGAGCATATAAAACTTCAATATCACAATTAGAAATCACTCAAAAAATGATAATAAAAATGATTCTAAAAAATCCAAATTTTCAAAATTAAAAATCAATTAAATATTAGAAGCGAACTCCGATCTACAAGATTTAGAGACCAAATCACTGTATTTGGTCTCTTATTATATCAAATTTTTTGACAATCGCCCCCACCACAATTAGAAAAATTACAGACTATAAATTTGTAATTGCTAAGGTAATCCTTAATTCTTGGATTAACACGAAAATGCGACTAACATTTATGCTTGCATTGTATTACGGGCCAGCCAATTAATGGTCTAGGCCGAGGTTTGCTCAATATTTTTCTTTCAGCGATGAACTCGTTAAAATTACATTCGTGGCCGCTTAATTGATATCCTTTGTATTCACCAGACCTTAAATTTGTTTTGTAATTTCCCAGCATTCTTGAAACGACATTATAAGTAATTTTAAAGCAAAATTATTGAACCCCTTGCATTGAAAATATGTCGGCAAACAGTGTTAGATAAAAATATTGTTTTTCCATTTGGAGAAAGTTGAAATTATTAGTAGTAGTTCTTTGATATCTTCAATAGTGGCGATTATGAAACAATAAATATATCTACATAATGTATTCTGGGTCTAATTCGTAGATGTAGCGTGATCTTATTGTTAGTTACATTGAACAAATTGAAATTAACATGTATTTTCAACGTCAACTAGTTCGAAATAGTTAGTTCTATGAAGATGAAAATACTCTAGTAGCAGTTTTCAGACCCTGACCAATGGTAACAAAAACGGCCACTCTAATTAAGGTGTAATTTTGAAGTTACACCTTAAACTATTTCTCTGACCATATCACCTACAAACCACTACGTAATATGCCATAATCCTTCATTTTACTTGTTAACTTAGTAAAAATACAGCTGTCCCAAAAGTCTTTTTCATTTTGGTTCATTCGCCGCAACAACGCAACGAGCGGGAGAGGGGCGGGGGGAATGCCGATTGTCAGCCGCGTCCTTGTGAATTCAGTCGCTATGGAGTGTATTCTTACCACTTAGTGAAATTTTCCCTTTAAAATTGATATCCCGATGAGGTGACATAAACTGGTCTCCACGTAGCCCCGATTTGACACCAATGAACTTTTTCTTATGGGGTTACCTTAAATCAAAGGTATACAGTAACAATCCCCCCTCTCTGGACCAACTAAAATAAAACATCCGAGAATTTTGCCTCCCGTTTAGAAGAGTGCCAACAAAATAAGGGATCACATTTAGAAAACATAATTTTTAAGCCATAAATTCCCAGGACTATACTTAAATGCAAAATAATAATTTTTTTATTAAATCCATCCATTGTTTAATTACAGAATTTTTATTATGAAAAAAATTTTTGGGTTACCTTGTATTTAAATTTAATTTCATAAATAAATAATTTCATAAATCACTTTAGCGACATAATATCAAAACTATAATATCAAAGTCGAATATCAAAGTTGAATATCAAAATAACGCAGCTGAAGTACTACCACAGCTGCGACCAATAGTTGTCATTTTTTTAGTCTTACGATATGACCCGTGTCACTCTAATAAGACATATCACCGCTAACCTGGATTGCTGGCTAATCCTGATGATTTCTGATGTTGTATGTTCTTGGTCGATCTCCACAAATTCCTCGCGTGCACCGAATAAACTTCTTAGTGTTTCTTGATAACGGACCAATTCCAACGTCGGTTGGATACTTTCTGTCAAGTTAAGTGGCTCTACGTTCATACAGAACAAAAACAGGCATACCATCAATATAAAAATCCAGGGTTGAAGGATATCAAAACACGCGCAAACATCATTACAAAATCATATTTAATCTAAAAAAAATTGTAAAAATCTTAAATTACTGAATCAGTCTAGTCGATAGATGAAAATAAACAAATAAGTAATACATGTCTTTAGATTACATTATTTTTTCGTTATAATTGTTCAGTCCATATTCCATTTTTACAGACTCTACTTTGCTTCCGACTCGAAGAGCGCCAGAATTCGTCAGCGTCCCATCATTTGAGTATTCCGTGGAGTTCGTCAATCCATCGGAAGGTACATCCACCGCGAATGAAAATAATAAAAGGAATCCTTTCTCATGTTCACACTGTACTTACACGTCTAATGTAAGAGGAAATATTAAAAAACATATGCTTATTCATAGTGGAGTCAAAGCGTTCTCATGTCCACACTGCAGTTACACGTGTATTCAGAAAGAATACTTAAGATGACATTTATTTTCACACATCGGATATAAACCGTTATCATGTTCAAACTGCCCGTATAGATGTAATCAGAAAGGACAATTAAAAATACACATGCTGTCTCACACCGGCGAGAAACTGTTCTCATGTTCAGACTGCAGTTACACGTGCAACGAGAAAGGATCCTTGCGAAGACATATGCTCACGCACACTGGAATTAAACCATTTTCATGTTCACAATGCACTTATGTGTGTAATTTAAAGGGATCCCTAAGTAGACACATGCTAACTCATACTGGAGTTAAACCATTTTCATGTTCGCACTGCACGTATTCGTGTAACGAGAAAGGCTCCTTGCGAAGACATATGCTCACTCATAATGGAATTAAAGCGTTCACATGTCCCCACTGCAGCTACACGTGTAGTTTGAAAGGGTCCTTAGGAAGGCATATGCTCATACACACTGGAGATAAACCCTTCGCGTGTTCACACTGCTCTTATACGTGTAATCAAAAAGGTTACTTAAAAACTCACATGCTCTCCCACACCGGAGTAAAGCCGATATCTTGTTCTCACTGCACCTACACGTGTAACATGAAAGGACACTTAAAAAGACACATGTTGATTCATACGGGAGAGAAACCGTTCGCATGTTCTTATTGCTCTTTTTCGTGTAACCAAAAAGGATACTTAAAAACGCACATGCTCATACACACTGGAGAAAAACCGTTCACATGTTCACAATGCTCCTACACATGCAACATGAAAGGAAACTTGAGAAGACACGTACTTACGCACACGGGCGAAAATCCAATTTTATGTTAACACACGTATACAAGTTCTCATAGATGAAACATGTGCTAATTAGCGTGATAACGGAACATAATAAGATAAACCGTCTACGTGCCACAGAACTGATGTAACAGATTTTGCCCAAAAATTCTTCACCCTCAATGGCTATCGAAAACGGATGGATGAAAAGTTCCTGGAGTGGGTGGCCTCGCACTTCTAGAAGTTTTGGCCGTTCTCAAGATCATGGAGCAACATCTGAAATATGGGACAGCAGATAAATAAGAAGGGCTAAAGAACCATTGGCCGACAATGATTAAAGTATATCCCAAACAAATACTTACCATCACGCCGTTTCCCCGTGGGGGTAGGCAGAGATGATGGAGCTCCACACTCTTCTGTCCTGGCGCACAATTCTCGTCCATCCACATTCATACACCATCTCATACAAGCTCGACGATTATTGAGGCTTCTAACAGGATCGTCCTTCCGCGGATGTCCTCTACTTCTGGTGCCATCAACACTTGGGTCATATATCTTTCTTCCCATTCTCTCCTCAATCATCCGTTCCATATTACCAAACCACCTAAGTGATCCTTTCTTAATCTTACTCACTATACTAAAATCAGCCTTACATCATTTTCTTATTTCTTCATTCTTTACTCTGTCATAAATGGATCTGCCACATATACGCTTAAGTGATTTTCATTTCCACTGCATTCAGTCTACCTTCGTTCTTATTCTGCTATAGCTCCAGCTTTATTTAAAGCGACGTTCACTTTATTCCTTGCGGTCACCCTCCTTTCGATATCATTCTCAACAGTTCCGTTTCTATCAAACATACTTCCCAAATACACAAACTCATCTACTCGTTCCAAACATTCATTACCTCCAAGTATTTAGCGCGGTGTCTTGCTTTCCTCCTTCTCGAATACCGTCACTGTCGACTAGTTGACTTTCATAAAAATAAGGTCGCTTTCCTTGCATACATCGTACATTCTACTCACTAGACTCTAGTTCTTGTTCATTATTCGCTATTAGCACTACTGCATCATCGGCGTACGATAAACAGCATACAATCAAATCGCCCATTTTTGCTCCTACATTCATACATTCCAGTTCTTTCACACAATTATCCATATACAAGTTGAACAGTCATGGAGACATTACACAACCCTGCTTGTTGACACCCTTTGTGGGACCCCGGACTATAGCACCGGCGTGTCACATTGTGCTATATATCCGATAAAATAATTCCACATACCTTGTGCCTTCCAATTTGTATTTCACAATCTGTTGATATTGCTGAAAAAACAAGGATTATAATTTCCTTCATTATGTTTTCAGGGCTGGTTTCATAAATCTTGATACGGCATGTATATGTCATGTATGGAGTATTAACTAATTATATAGATATGTAGGTAAAGTCGACTCTCGAAGCAGAACTCAGATCGCTAACAGATATAATACGGTCCGTTTATTGGAGAATATTGGATTTGAAAACTCACCGGACGGGCTTTTATACGAGGTTGGGGATTTTAGAAACATTTATATTTTATTTAAATGCATTCCTAACAATATATTCATTTGACAAGATTTTTAAATAAATCCATTATTTTTCGTGTCTTTTCAAAAATAATGTATTTAAATTGAAAATTACGCTTTCGCTTTTTGTACTTTAAAGAAAGGGTTAAAAAAATGATTTTGTTATATATTATTGAGATATACTATTAGTTTTACAGCGAAGTATATTTTTTTCAACATTTCGAACTGACGCGGATGACGCTTTAACAATATTTAATATAATTAAGAACTCTTAATTAACTGTTTTGATTTTTTTATACTTAGCATTTAATGTTCGAAATACATTGTATTCATATATTTTTATTGGTGGGAGTTAAAATAATGTGGACTGCTAATTTTTATATAAACTTATTGTAAGCTACCCAACAGAATTATGATTATTTTACTTTTTTCTATAATAAATTAATAAGTATACTTATGCCTGTTATTCCATGTAATAATTATCTATAAGTGTAATATAAATATATAATGCATATCGACATAACATATTTTTACTTTTCACTCTTAACAGTATGCAGTGTATATTCAGTATTGACGTAGTGCGGCTGTCTGTAACATATCAATTGAGGTACTATGTAGGTATTATGAATTGAAAGTACCCTTTGTTGGCACTGAGTTTATTAAAGGGAATTTATTTCGTATAATTGCGCGGGTCTATATATATGAGAGATAGAGAGAGAGGAATAAAACTACCTTACTACTTATTTTCTTCTCTTTCCGACATTAAATAACTTGAAATATAAATTCGCAGGTTTGATGACAACACAGATACTCTGGTCATTGCGCAATCAATATTATTGGTGGTCACGAGGAGATAGCGGGAGGGTAAATTAAATAACACGAAAAAGAAAAGTTGTTATTGCTACTTATATCTAACCTTAATTAAGCTGACTTGATTGTTTTTCCCACTTACTATTTTGTGCCGCCGACTGTTGATTGAAGTCCGCCCTTGGTCCAGGGTGCAAGCTCTGCCGCTTATCTCGCGCCCAAGACGAGGTCTCCAGATGCCTTTCGGGAGGCACTTGATGGATTGCGTTTCCAGAGCAATGGCGGTCGGTGAGGAGCTGCCCGAAACCAGCAGCACCCCGGGAGCATTGGACGGGCGAAGAGTGAGAGAAAGGTCGTCAGATTGTGCGGGGGCCCATTCGGTCAATGTGCGGGGGAGGGGTAGCGACCCTTTGCCCGGCCGCTAACACTGTTTAGGAGGGGGGTGGGGGGGGGGTGGGCTCACATCGACCGGCGCGCGCCCTGCGCTTTATAATATTTAAATATTCTAAAATTCACCCCGAAAATAATATTCGTAATACGTGAACGTCACACTTGAGATGCGGCCGTAACAGGTTTGAATAGTTTTTGCTGAGTGGAACCGAAGCGTGAGTGCAAATTAAAAAACGGTGGGTCTGCTGGTAAGAGATAACACCCTTATACTAGAGAATAAAGTAAATATTTTGGTTCGTAATGACAGATATAAAAATGTCAATTTTTCGTCTATTATATCTATGATCCCATCATCTATATTCTATGGTTTCTGCAACCAGTGACGTACCTCGCTCGGGAACCTCCTATATGAATATATTATAAAACCCATAGCTTGGGGCCCTCTGTATCCAGTGTTGAGGTGACCGGTTCAGTTCAGCTGTCTGTAGTGCTATCCATAGTGTCGATTAGGCTTTGAACCGTAGCTTATTATTAATACTAATGTAAACTGTCAAATTATTCTGTTTACATGTGAGTGCGTCCGAAACTATCAGAATCATGGATCAAGGTGTTTCCGTTATCAAGTCTGAGCCGGAGAGTCAGGGGCAGGCAGCCGAAGGCTGTTCAGCCTTTTTTTGCGAAGTTAACATAAAGACGGAGACCTCGGATCCCGTCATAAAGATGGATGCTGCTTTTCCAGAACTGTCTATCGAGTTTGAACCGAAAACTGGCGCCGAGAAAGGTTCTCAAATTTTAGATGGCATTGAGATAAATGTACAATTGGATATAAATATTTCGTCACAAGCCAAAGTAGATCGTCTCGAACCAAAACCAGGGTCTCCTGTTGAAAGAGGCAGAAATGGATCTACATCCGCAGTAGATACATCCCTTCCCGACATGAAGCGAGAATACTTGGAGTACTCCAGGAGTAGCGACCAGCACACTGGTATAGAAAAAAACATATTCTGATAAGTGTTTGGGGAGATAGACGATGAATTTATGTAAAGAGTGTGTTGTAGATTAATGTTTTTTGTGAGCGTTAATCAGGACATGTTGTAGCGTGAGTGATGAATGCGTATAATATCCATACAATGAAAAGTTTACACAGAGGAGCGTTTCCTGGAAGGCGGCATCGAGAAGAGTGAAGCTCACGAGTGGGCCTTCCATAGGGTTGCGGGCGCATGTTATTGGCACCCAACGTCGGTTATTATGGCGTTTTTGCGGCTGTTATTGTTAAGAGCTCTGGTTTTACGCACCGGTAAATGTGAGGTGCATTCAGAGGTCGAGGGCAATAATGATGGCTGCAGAGGCGATAGTATATATGTATTGCGTTAACATTGTAGTTAATAATAAGAAATAATATACTTTGTAGAATTGCTTTGATTTATTTAACACTTAATAATAAAAATATGACTTTAAAAAAATTAACGTTATATTATATCCAGTTTCTGTAAAATATCGAAGAATTGTCATATAATATGCTAAAAATAAATTAAACATCACGGGTTACTGAAGTGCAGTTGATAGCATTTTTAAAATATGACAATTCATTGCGAAATTATCGATATGTGTCTTTTAAAGTTTCCTCAGACAGAGAGTTATAAAATCTTATATTTGCATTGTAGACTGGTAGGTGGAAAGTAAGAGGATTCCCCAGTTTAAAAATGGCAACAACAAAATTAATCTTCTGAAGATAAACAGTGGGTATAATTTTATATATGTATATTAAATCATTAACTGCAGTGATTTTAGATTTTTTCAGAACGTTTTCGTACGAATGTATACCAGATTACTTCGAATTATTATTATTGAAATTGCAAAAAGTACTAAATAAATCGACCTATGTAAGAAAGTTAAGAATTTTGATGAAATAATTATGATTTTAAGTTTATTTTATTTACATTTTTATTGTTAATTTGCTATCGGTCTTATGCTTATGCTCCGTGTACACATATGATCGTCTCCGAGTTTTGGCTTTGCTCACAAAGTAAATAGACAATGAATGACAGCTCGCTGTGCGCTTTGCTCCACTATATTTTACGCGAGGCATCCACGTCATGAATCTATTTTTCTCCAAACTAAATTATGTACTATACGTACGTTGAATTATTTTATCTCTACTATAGTTTCGAGAGGCGTAATTTATGTAAATTAAATACGTTTAGTACAAAATTTAGTTTAGCGAAACATTTAAATGATCATGTTGGACCACGTCGTTGCTAAGTCATGATGCTATATATTAATTATTTTTAATTTTCTTAACAGGAGGTATATTGGGAAGACATGGCTCCATCACCATAGATCCTCTGACCATCTCCGAAATTGCCATAGAGCACAGTGACGCAAGTTCTGCGAAAGAAAACATAAGACGCCAGATAGTTCCTCGCATCGGAGATAAACCATTCTCATGTTCACAGTGCACTTACGCATGTCTTCGGAAAGGATCTTTAAATAGTCATATGCTAACTCACTCAGATGTGAAGCCATTCTCTTGTTCATACTGCGCTTATAAATGTAATCGTAATGGATCTCTAAAGAGCCACATGCTGATTCACTCAGAAGTGAAACCGTTTTCATGTTCACACTGCGCTTATACGGGTTATCGAAAAGGTGATTTGCGGAGTCACCTGCGCACTCACAGTGTAGGAAAACCATTCTCTTGTGCACACTGCACTTACACTTGTAATCGAAAGGGAGAATTAATTAAGCATACATTTATACACACTGGAGGGAAAATTTTACTTTGCTCACACTGTACTTACTCATGCCATCAAAAAGGAGATTTGAGAAGACATTCGCTGACTCATACTGGAGAGAAACCGTTCTCTTGTTCACTCTGCTCGTACACGTGTAATCGAAAAGCGTATTTAAAAAGTCATGAGAGTACACACTCCGGAGATAAACCGTACTCTTGTTCATATTGCAGTTATACATGTAATCGTAAAGAAAACTTAAGAAGTCATGAGCTTACTCACACAGGAGAAAAACCATTCTACTGTTCAGTCTGCAGTTACAGATGTAATTGGAAAGGAGACTTGAGAAAACATTTGCTTACTCATTCTGGCCAAAAACCGTTTTCTTGCTCTCTCTGCACGTATACATGCTACCGCAAAGGCGACTTAAGAAGTCACATGCTTTCTCATACTGGTCAGAGACAGTTCTCATGTTCACACTGCACTTATTCGTGCAATCGTAAATCAGATTTAAAGAGACATTCACTAACTCACTCACTCGAGAAACCATTCTCTTGTTCTGATTGCAGTTATAAATGTATAGAGAAATATCGGCTAATTGAACATATGCTAAAGCACTCCAAATAGAGACCAGTATACTATTAAGAAAGTATATTCAGAAATTATATGATTACTTATATAGAAGAGTAATATTTCTATAAATAATGTGTTCTTAAATAAGATTTAGTGTTTGAGGCAAGGAATAGAATATTCAGTATTGTGAGATAATGTGTAAATATTGTAGTGACAATATATGATCTTGAGGTAAGCAAAAGTTATCTTTATCACGGTATAGAATATGCTTAGCCTTCTAGAGTTTATCTGCTGTAAGACCTGCTATTGCACATTTTATTCAAAGTAATTTGGAAGAATTATAGAGTTATAATAAATACATAATCTATATGAAACCGTTGTAAATAACTTCATATTTCAACCCTTTAAAGTGTGCAAAAGAGTACGACAAGGCCCTTTCAATATTTATAATGAGAAGGGCATTGGACGGATAGGAAGGAGGTGTATATGTTTTTAATAGCTCTTAGATTTGATGATTCAATGCCAGAACTCACCCACAACATTGAAATGTTCTAGTCATCGGCACTAGTTCATGAAATAAACATATACCAGACAAAGATGCTGTGTGTAAACCTCTTTGACCAAATGTAGGGAACAAATATGTTTGATGTCTACGAAAAAGTCGGCGATTTGAACGATCTGGGAGCTCTCATCTCGAGAAATGGAGGGTGCGAAGTTTAAGTCCGAAAGAAAATGGCCAAGTCTACATTTGTCAAAAATGAAAAAAAATTGGAAGGACCGTTTCATCTCAAGAGACATAAATATTCTCCATAGCTTTGTATGTACAGGTATAACCTTATAAACTCATGTACGTCTATAATTACGTCAATGGAATCTTCTTCATCAGCTGATTTGCAACCATCTTTGAGTATAGGCCCCCGCAACCCAGTCATCGGTCTTTATCCTGCGCACTTCTCATCCATGCAAGGCTAGCATTTTTCTTCAGATCGTTAGCACAAAGCATTTATGGCCGACATTTGCTTTTACTATCTGGGATTTTCTAGGTCCATCGTTCCCGCGAGCCTCACTACTTGACCACGCTAACTTGGCGATCGTCTGAACAATGTAACAACGCAACATTGCTTGCTCCATAGCATTTATTTTTTCTAATAAAGTGACAATAAAAAAAAGGTCGGGTACAATTTGTTATACGCGGCTGCACGGTATCGCCCTGTCACTGTATGCGGTGTGCTATCGAATAGCCGCCTTTGTAGCATTAAAAAAAATTGCAACCAGGCGGCGTAAGAGTTGGACCGAGATAGAAGCATTGAGCTTATTTAACGGTCCTGGGAATGTGGTGGGTCCGCTCTCAGCTCTCTGTATACAGTTTGCTGTGTAAGAGTTCATGCTATATTTCATATTCAGGGATAAGCTTTTCAATGGCTGCCTATTCCTATTCCTGGAAACTACGCTGGCGTAGTTCTCCTTCATTAAACTCAAAAGTTACCCTAGATTTTATTATATATTTATTTTTATGAAGAGAATTGTAATAATGACATTTTAAAGAAGGTTCTACGTATAATGAATAAATGCTTCATTTATACGGTGGATATGGAGCTAGGAAATTCAATCAGTATTAAGCTGGTCTCTGAAACATTAATTAATATAAAGGGTGGGCCAACTTGGACTGACTGTTTTTAAAAATGTATAACTTTGGTGGGGTTTATTTTTTTGCAGATAATCAAGAATTTATGAAAGTATATAATGGCTACGTACTCTGTGCAAGAGTACGTTCAAATTATTTAATTTTATTATGTTTCGCGACGATCTATTTTCGGCAGAGTTTGCTTGGCCTCCCCGTTCCCCAGATTCGACGGCGCTTGATTTCTTTTTGTGGGGCTACGTAAAAAGTCGTGTTTACATGAACAAACCAGCAACAATTCAGGAGCTTAAACAAAATATTTATGCAGAAATAATAAATTTGGAGACAGAAATGTTGCGTAATGTAATGCTAAATACTTTAGAAAGGGCAATTATTTGTCAACAAGAAAATAGAGGTCATTTAAATGGTGTTATTTTCAAAGTACACTTTCAACAAGTACGACCGCTGCCCTAACGGAATCTCAAATCTAATCATAATTTTGAAAAGTACATAAACTAAATAAATGTGAAATATTATTCTGAAAAAAAAAATGTTATTGCATTTAAATACCTTCTTCTTCTCCAGTAATTTCTTTCATTACTGACAACCCTGACCCCCGGGGTTGTAATCTGCTGATGTCCTCGACGATCCTGCACCTTTCTCTGCTGCCCATATATCAAAGAGCCGTTGCAATGGGTTAACCCATCTCGATACGGAATCACACTAATTCCGGCAACTTTTAACATACATCGCATTCGTTAAGTTCGCTTCGAACCCAGAATAAAAGGGCTAGTGGTTAATTATATTAATAAGTAATGACCTACATCAGATACTCGAATTCTAGTTGTGTATGCAGGCAGTTAGAAGCAATGATATTTGTTTTGAAAATTGTTTAAAATGTCTAACCACAAAGTGTTTGCTTCAAAATTACGAATGTTGACCATTACATAGTTTGGTGTTTTTTGTCTAGTTGGACATTTCTATTTTTCTGCTATTGTGTTATACTCTAAACTGTATGTAATGTATGTGTAGCGACCATAATTCAAATCTACCGCCATCTCAGTCGGCATCGACGCTAGCGACAGCGCTGCCGGCTGCTGCCACAATTCTGGCTCAATTCACCGCCAGAGAGTCTCTCCAGTTTCAGCGTTTCACGATGGTGGTCTTGCCGGCTCGCCTTAGCCGAGCAAGACCAGCAATTCATTTCATTTCATAATTTCTTACATCTTCATTCACTGTATTCATTTCTATCTGTCTTCATTGTTGTTATCATTTGTCACAATAAACCTCAACACGCGCCAATCACATGTATTTCATTTAACCACCGTCCTAACCCCCAAATATGTATGTTTACATTACTTTTCGTTCTAATAAAATATTAGAACAAATACGTATGTTTTATTCAATGTACGGTGAACCAGAACGGCCATCCAGCGTTGAATGTTGTAACTATAAAGCCATGATGTAATCACGCGCCGACAGGCTACAGTAGATATGACGACACAGCAGGCCCAGCTAGCGCCATCAGCGGACCATAACGCCAAGCGCCCCAATAAACAATTTCACCTGATAAGATCGTTTCGCTTCGTTTTGCTTTCGACCTTGTAATAAATAATAATCATTATATCTGCCCAATCTATAGTAAACTATAAATACTTACATCTATATATGTTCACACCTCATTACTGTCTAAGTACATATTTCTAACTATCTAGCAATGGTGGAGATTAAAGTAACTTGAACACGAGTGACGGGCCGGCACATGGAAGTGGTTCGTTATTTTCAGTAAAATCCTTCTGATTCACACACGTAACCAATATCTATATAGATGTAACAATTTATAAATTGACCACAATGAAACGTGTATTGACAATCCACGGTGGTTAGAGCTGGGAGATATATATATCTTCAGCACCATACCCGTCTAATTATCACTCATAACCTCACTAACTCCTCACATTCTTTACATAAAATGCAAACTCATATATTGGTATCACCCTATAGATCTGTCAGTCCTCACAAACGGAGTTTTTATTTTCTAATAAAAACAAGATAGAATATTCAGCACATATAAGCATTGATGTACGGCACATTTTGGTGATTTTATGGGAACTGAGAAAAACTTTATTAAAATAAATAAATCTAATGATGGGAAAAAATAATATTCAAGAGCAAAAGAGTGAAAAAAAATCAAAACAGAAATATTATAAAATCTGGTTTACCATATAAAATAGACGAAAATACGATAAAGACAACTTAATTAGACGCTGTACATTTTTGTCAATCTCCAGAAGTTTTTAAAACATAAATAGTGCTTAAACTCTGCTTAAACTAAAAATTATAACGTGTCCACGGGATATCTCTTTAATTCAAATAATAAGCAATGCGCCTGTGGAATACAAATCACCAACACTAGATGGTATACGAATTGCGTGAAACAGGCGCCAGCCCATTTATGGTATCGCAAGTTTACTATCTGCCCGATACTATCCTTTTTATCATTGGCCCGTCCTCATTCGTTTTCCAGAGCAAGGACTCCAAAGGATATAATATCACTCGCTTGGTAGATTTATATAAAACAAAAATTGTAAGAACAATATAATAATTACATTCAAAATGACCTTTGACAGAGTTGAAATGTGCTGCACTGCGTTGTTCTACTCACACCAGTTGGAGTTTTTTTTGCAGCAACGGCTAATCCCCTCTTCTAAATATGTTGTTGACCAGCATCTTTCATCCATTTTCTCTCGATATCTCCAGTTGACATATATTTTTTTCATTTTCTTTACTTATTTAATCTCTGAACATAACTCGGTGAGAAAACAACATCTGACATGTCCGCCATCTTAGGTGTAACTCTGTCAGGTAGTAGAATTTCAACTACACCAAAATGTGCGGTACGGAACACAGTCCAAAATGTGCCGTACATCGTTGTTCGGGTGACGTCTTCAATTGTCTTGCATCCAAAACCTGAAATTCCCTATTAACCCAGATACGCCCTGTCTTTTTACAAATGTTTGAACCGTTTGTTTTACTATATTTTTCTTTATTGTCATGAATTGGCTATTAAAAAGTATTTCCAATTAAAAACTCCATGTCTTTGTTAAAATTTGGTCTTGAAAGACCGTCCTTTTAATTATGGTTACGCTTGGCTTTATTTAGGATGTATAAAACACATTGAAATTGGAAAAAGATTTTATTTAACATACAAAGTTGACAAATGATAGCAGCTTTTTTAATATTTGGTGATATTCAATAAAATAATTGACATGACATCACATCACACATTTCATATATTGTGTTTACTTTTTTATGGCATGTTTGCCCTGCGATGTAATAAAATGATTCAATCTGTCATATTTCGAATCAATATGTTCTAGCATGTTAGGTCGTGATCGGTTTGTTAGGTTCAATCATAGATAATAGAGTATATATATATATACGTATCACAATTCTTCATAGCTTGAGTGATCAAGTTTCCCACCCTGAGTTTTATGCAGATGTCAAGCATTCTGTTCTGCCACATGTTCATGAATCAAATGAAAAAATACCACTTCTTTCCTCATATAGCAATTCAGTACATGCTTATATTCTAGTCACTTCTATCTAGGTCTCATTTTCCTTCCCTTTATTTTTAGGTATCAGATACAGAGTGAAACAGAGTCTCAAATATTGCATTTGAAGCTATCGAAATAATATTATTATCGTTCACTTTGCTGCAATAATCCTTGAGACATTTGCTACCTTATTACTTCTTCTCTTTCTTGACAATAAGAGGACATTTTGATATTCTGTTTTCTCTTATGGTTCCGGTGCCTCTAGTGCCATGGTTGTGGAGCTCATCTAAAAAAAAAGTACAGTTGTAAAATTATCAAAAAATATGTGATCCTTATCAGAATGTCTGAGTGTTAAAGAACAATCGATGGATCTAAACCTAATTCTTTACATTCTACAAGTAAAACCGATTTGGCTCCTTGGTGTGGTATGGTGCCCACCCACATCTGACGTGTTTTCCTCTTATAAATTGGTAACACCAGTTTCTTCCGAAATATGGAATCATCTTCGTGTGGAGCAAACAATTGAAAATTTTAATTTAGCTAATTGAATATCGGGCGAATTTTTACAAATTTATCATTTATACTGAGAGAATCATTGTCAGTTGTGTATACTAAAAACTATTCTAAAAACTAACTAATTCTTGTTGGCGTCCAAATACAATATTTTGATTGGTAGAGTTGTAGCCATACAGCAAAAGCATACCGGTAAAATGTAGCATCTCTTCATTAAATGTCACCCAGCTTGTTTTTATATTAGGTAGTACATCTTCATAATGATCTTTAATAAATTGTTGAAATAATTCCTACACATGTTTGTATTTCGTAATAAGTCGCCATTCTTCCGTTTATATTTATTTTGTAAGAGAAATATCTTCTACCTGATGTCCTTATTGGTCAGCGTGAAATAATACTGCTTCTACACCCAATTGAGCCCGTGGTAAATTATCCAAATTGATGTTATCTTCCACATTCGAGTCTTCATCCATTAAAGAATTGATATTTCTTGGGAGACATAATTGCATTGTCATACTCATTTTCATGAATCATTCTCCAGTATAGAAATAACATCGTCCAAGGCCATACCTCCTACAATCGAGAAAAAAAATTGTCATATTAATAATATCTACAAACGTAACAAGATAATCTTTAAAAATGTATGCGTGCACGCCTCTTGTCTTTCTGAAAGAACGCACGTGTATCAGAAAAAAAACTATCTATAAATTTAAATAACAGCTTAGTTCTATACACGAACACTACATTTCACGTAATCGAAAGTAAAGATGAAATTTTATAAAACATATTTTCCAAAACTTACGATTTATTTCAGTTGAAAATTTAGCGAGCGATCTATTTTAAAATAATCCTTCGCAAGTGGCACAACGCTGCACCCGTGTGAATAAATCTAGACTGACACCATACTGACACAGAACACAGAATGACACACTGACAGGATTATACCATACACGTCAAAATGTATAATCGTAGATAAAATAAAGAAATTATCTATGTATATGATGCTTAATTTACCAACGATGAGTGTTGCTAGCGCAAAAAAAACATTTGCAAATAAAAAATACTCTAAATACGTGGTAGGTACTTCTGTGCTTATATAAAAGGTCTTTAAATCACATAAGAAACATAAATTGTTTCTTGCAATATTTCTCATATACAAACGATAAAAATTGATACAAGTCCAGCTAGGCTCGATGAATGCTGTCAGGGAACCGATTCTCCGTTTATACGAATGACAAAAATATTAATTATTGCGTCTGGAATTCATATTTATATTGAAATGTTACAGAGTAACAAAAAATTCAAGAGCTCTACCAAAACGTATAACAAAGCAGTTCTGTAATCACATTTCATATTATATAAAATGATACGAATTAGATAATAAGTACCTAATATGTAAGTGCATTGTTTTAATATAGACTCGCGTTTACCTTTACTATAGATTGTATGGTTGTGTATGGCCTCAGTGATCACAAGGGATGAAGGTAATACTGTCAACACTGGTACCCCCCACCTTTTGGTCTACCAATCCCAGTAACACCCAATAATACCTTCCAGACATGAAATGCCAAAGCATTCTTTTGATCCAGGCTTTTCGACGTAGTCAGTAATCACCTGCCCTTCAACGAGAGGCTGCTCATCGTTTATTTCGTCGTAATTTCAGGGATCACTACCTTGTAACCAACATGAAGATGCAAAACATATACACCTGATATATCAGAGGAGGTTATTCTTACTAATCCTATGAAAACCAGCAGTTTCCTCATTCGAGCAAAGCACCAACCAGACTTCCTTCTCGGCGTCGATTCATAGAGCGAACCCAACGTGTGTAAGTCGAGATATCTTGACGACCGTGTCCGGTTCAATCTGATGCCTTATCTATCACGTAAACTGAGAACGCCGAAGCAGGAACCACACATCTAGTGTGTGAGTCTAGAATCTCCAGCTGACCATACTCCAGCGGTCGTGGGTTCAGCAGGAAGAGAGGAATAACACAAAAGAGGCTGTAACAAAGTAGTTATTTAAAAAAAAAAGAAATATGTTTTTCGTGTTAACATGCTCGTCATATAAGAAAAATATGCTTACTATGCTGAGTATATTCAAAATTTAGCCCGCACTAATAATTCGTGGTAATCACTTTCGTCCGCTACTTTCTCTCTACAGGTTTCAAGCTTTAAGCTTCAGGGACCTGCGTAGTACATACGTATGTAATCCGTCTATGGACCAGTCTTGTCTATAGAGCGCTATATGACGTAAAATAATCCATAATCGTACCTCTTGTTTTGCGTTGCGCTGGGCGGTACCTATACCATGAACCGAGTTGACCCAGATGTTTCTGGAGTCAAGGCTTTGCCAGATTTTCCTGCCATCAAGGCTGAGCCCGATGTTCCCGCCGTCGAGGCTGAGTCAGATGTTCCTGCCGTCGAGGCTGAGTCAGATGTTCCTGCCATCAAGGCTGAGCCAGGGTCTCCGGCCAAAAGTGGCGGTGAAGGAGAAGGCGGTGAAGTGCCCTATTCTGATATAGATATATCATTCCCCGACATAAAGCAGGAGTGCTTGGAGTATTCAAGAAAATCTGATCAGAACAGCGGTAAGGATATGGTTTCCTTGGATTATTATTCATTGTGTTACTGATAAAAGATGATGGATTTGTGGAAAACCGTACAAGATATATTTTTACATTTGTTTTTTTAAATTATCATTCGTCCGAAAAAAAAACATATACTTTTTCTCTGCGTGTATCTTTCTGAAAACATGAAAAAAAAGAATATAATTAATAGATATTATCTATTATCGCATCCTGGCGAACAGTGTTAAGGAGTTTTAATTAAGTTAACTCAATTATCAGAATATTTGATTAAAATATGGAACAGCATATTGCTAAAATATTTATCACGAAATTTGGTAACTTATATTTTTTTAGTTATCTACTTACTTACCGTCACACGGTTTCGCTGCGGGAGTAGGCAGAGAGGATAGAGCGTCACACTTTTCTGTCCTGACCCACAATTCTCGCCTCGTCCATATTCATACATCTTCTCATAAAAGACGATTATTGAGGCTGGTTAATCGTCGTAAGACGTCCTCTACTTCTGGTGCCATCAACACTTGCGTCATATATATTTCTTACCATTCTCTCCTCATTCATCCGTTCTACATGACCATACCGCCTAAGTGATTCTTTCTTAATCTTACTCACTATACTGAGACCAGCTTTACATTCGTTTCTTATTTATGCATTCTTTAACACTGTCATAAATGGATGTAGTGATCTCATTTCCACTACATTCAGTCTACCTTCGTTCCTCTTCTGCCAGCCCCAGCCATTACTTCCATACATCCGTGTCGGTACCAGGACTCCATTGTGAATCGCTAGTCTTGCCTCAGTTGACACATTCCCATTAGTTATAATTCCATTCAAAGCGCCGTTCACTTTATTATCTACCCTCTTTTCGATATCTTTCACTGTCTTTCCATTTCTTTCGAACATACTTCCCAAATACACAAACTAATCTACTTGTTCTAAGCATTCATTACCTCCAAGTATTTAGCACGGTGTCTTGCTTTTCTCCTTCTCGAATACCATCACTTTCGACTAGTTGACATTCATAATAATAAGGTCGCTTTCCTTGCATACATCGTACATTCTACTGACTAGCATTTTTTTAGTTCATTGCAATGAAACAAAATGGTTGCTCCATCACTGCAATGTTTTAATTCCTAATTCTCTTGTCAGATTGAAACTGTTTGCTATTGCAGTTTTGTTATTAGTACAGATTCAATAATCAGTTAGTTTATAGATCATCATCCTTCCAAATACAGCACGCTTTCACGAAGATAGGCCGATAGGATATACTATATATTGTATTGTTTTAAATAAGTAGATATTTTTATCGACATTTCACGTAAACTTCGACTTTTCTACTAAAGCTTCTCACACGTAAAATCGATATTATCATAGATTTATCAGAATTCACAGACTCATCGTAGAATATACTCGTATTTGGCCAATGCTGCGGATAAACATTTACATTTCGTACGCGGAGTCTTTGACATTTTGTTTGACATTTTGACATTCATGTAGCTGTCAATCAAGCCGTGATAAGTACTTGCATGTGCAGACTGACAGCGGGCCGATGTGCAAATTTACAAATACCGTTTTTACGAAATATGTCAACATAAAAATTATAATAGAATACGGTAGCATAAATATTGCCGGATCCGGCTCGAAGGACCAGATCTTATGGCGGAAATATAAGGAAAGAAAGGAAGGCACTTACTTTTTCGTCTGCCGGATGCTGGTTCAGTTGTTTATTCCTTCTCCACCACAAGAACAAGTGTTTGAGCGTGATGTGTAAAGTATTATTTTTATGTATTAGAGGGATTAAAGTAAAGATTGATCATAAGCGTTAGCGGTTAATTAATAAGCGACAGTATAAAGTTCCGAGCGCACACTGAACTACTAGTTAATTACTGCAACATCTTTTTCTTCCTTGTGCTTAAGACGGAGATACGCAGGTAAAATTGTTTGGTCCTTCGATAGTAAAAGACAATACATATGTATTTGACCAAAGTCAACTGAAGTTCCCTATAAAGTTTTTAAAATAATTTTATTTCAAAAGATAACATGAATTTATCTTAAAGATAAAATATCACATTTTATAAGGAAACATCATTTCTTGTTTGAACAAACCGTCAAAACCATTTACTTTATAGATTTTTTTCTATGGTTGTATTTCTTCTTAATGCAAATCTTTATGGCAAATCATATGAACGATGGAAATTTTCCATTTTTTTTATATGCTTACATATGTGCCGCTCGTCGCTGGGTCACTACCTGCTTTAAATCAACTATTATGTTTTTAAGAACACATTATTATTGTGAAGTTGTAATTTTTCAGGACATAGTTCTGTGATATTTATGTATAATTTTTTTAATATATTTTTTATAAATTGATTTCGTCTGTATATCTTTCTAATTGATACATTCAATTTGTATAAAATCAACTTGTTTAAAATTATTAATATGAAAAATTGGAGTCTCGAGTTACGAGTCCCGGGACCCAAGACAGCAAAAAAACATGGAATTCCCAGGATTTTATTCCCGGATTGCCTTTTAGCACGCATAAAAAATGCCAACTTGGCGGAGAATGAGAAAGACTGATGTGGGAGCATTAGTTCTCACCTCTCACTTTAATCTATTCTTAGCAGTATCATTATATTATTACTCCTTTTTGACTATTGTTGACAATATTGTTTGTATTGTAATAGTTTTGCAAAAATACCGGAAAATATTTTTTTGATTCAAATTACTTTTTTACTTGCAGGTCTCTTAAAAAAACAAGATTCTGTTTCAAAAAACCCAACTGTGACTCCGTCTACCTCTAAAAAGAAGCCAAAGAAGACCGCCAAAAAATCCTCAAGCAAGCTCAAATCCACTGGGAAAACATTTTCGTGTTCGAGGTGTCCGTACACCGCTAACAAGAGAATTTCCTTAAGAATTCATTTACTTACACATACTGGAAAAAAACTATTGTCATGTTCTAAGTGTGTTTATACGTGCAATCAAAAATCAGACTTCAAAAGACACGAGCTGACGCACACTGGAGAGAAACCATATTCATGTGACGAGTGCGGTTATTTGTGCATTCGTAAATCACACATACAACTACATATGCTGATGCACATTGGAAAGTCGCTGTTTTCATGTTCACAATGCATTTATTCGTGCAATCGAAATTCAGACCTAAAAAGGCACGAGCTTACACATACCGGAGAGAAACCGTTCACATGTTCGTATTGCAATTATTCGTGCAATCAAAAGTCAGTCTTAAAGAGGCATATTCTTACGCATACTGGAGAGAGACCGTTTTCATGTTCACAGTGCAATTATTCGTGCAATCAAAGATCAGTCTTAAAATCCCATTGTGTCAAGCATACTGGAAAGAACCTATTTCCGTGTCCACAGTGTGATTATTCGTGCAATCGATATTCAACCTTAAAAAAACATGAGCATGATGAACATGAACACAAGGGAAAAAACAAAAAACGTCATAAAACATCGAAAACTGAAGATAAACTGTTTTCTTGTGCACAGTGCCGTTATACGTGCAAACGAAAATCAGACATAAAAATACATTGTCTCACGCACATTGGACGGAAACTGTTTTCGTGTTCCAAATGCAGTTATTCGAGCAACCATAAAAAATCGTTAATAATACACGTGCTTTCACACACGGGGGAAAAACTATTTTCATGTTCTCATTGCAATTATTCGAGCATTAAAAAATCGAATTTAATAGTGCATATGCTTACGCACGTTAGATAAAATCATTTTACTGGTCACAGTGGGAGAATGGGCCTACACATACTGGAGATTGTTTTCATATTCTTACATACAATTATTAACATAACCGAAAATTATACTTAAATTAATATACGCGCACTGAAGAGTAACTGTTTTCATGTCGACAGTGCAATTATTCATGAAATCATAAAGTATCCTTAAGTATCTGTAAAAAAACTGGTTTCATTTTAGCTTAGTGCAATTATTTATGCAATTGAAAATCTATTCTTAAAAATACATGGGCTTCGCATACTTTAAATATATTTTTTTCATATGCACAGTGTAATCAGAAAGGCAGTTTAGGTGTAAAACTAAAAAAAAAAGAAATTTTTCTGTCAAGTGAATATGCTGTATACAATTAGTTTTAGGTATTTAAATAAATATATAGGAAATAGTTAAATGTGCCATTAAAACTTCAGTTATAATTTTTTTGTCTTGTATTGTCTGTCTATGAATAATGATACAAATAAATGGATGATTCTTATTTTATTATTTCCTTCTACAAACAATGTTTAATCCCGATACCACGTTTGACTACTTGTCATAGCGAGTGCCTCTTGTCACTGGGTGTTCTGTTAATCTCAGCTGAATAAATTTATTTTAACCAAAATATAACCAAATATTGTTCATCCACATCAGTTTCCACGACTGAAGATCGTAAGCTCCATGAACTCACGCCCAACTATTCTATTCTCTTCCTCTTTTCTCGGCACCATACAGATCTTAGGGCTGTCACCGGAGAAGTGTCTGTTGGTCAGTCCAACGGGTGGGGAATCTTCCTCTTAGGTGTGGTCCTTAACAACAATTTCTCCAAGCTATCTTACTTTATCGTAAGATGCCCAAAAAATGTAGGATTCGATTTAGGATTGAGAGAAGAGTTTGGCCGAGGAAAAATATTATTTTTCACTATATTAAAAATTGACATTATCTAATAGGTATATTAAAATTCCTTATATCGTGATTCCTATTTAAAAAATAGTCCAGTCTGACTGTATTATGGGTAAGTATATCTGCGGTCCGATCCTCGTATACCAACACCAATTGGCCTTGTACAGATACGGCACTACAGTACGTGCTCATTATACCGTACCTACTGAATTAATACTTCATGACTCATGTGAAGGTCGTTGTCTGGAAGACTTTAACGTTGTAATGGCTCTCAACTCGCAGACGATACGGCAGTTCTGTCAACGTCGTCTAGCCCGTCCCTGGCCATCGGAAGATTGCAAAAACAAGCATCACCCATTAAAAACTGGTGCAAGGAGTGGCAGGTAGAAATAAATAAAAAGTGCTGCCACCCTTTTCTCACGTAGACGTTCCCGATAACACAGCATAAAAATTATGAGTGAGACAAAGCAGATTAAACATTTAGGGGTCACACAAGATTTCAAACTCACGTGGAGTCAGTACATACACGATAAAATCTAATTTGCATCACGTGCAGTGTCCACCGATAATAAGTTCCTCATGTATAAATCCATACAGCCCCCGCCTGGAGTCAGGCACCCATTAAATACATAAACAGACTACGGATTTTATGAAACATAGCCATCCACTACATTAAACAACTGTCCGAGCATTTGTATACTGGAACAGCCATCCACCCTAACTATAAACTCACTATCAAATTATGATATAAATGCACCCTCCGCGTATAAATTCTTAACACCCTGCCCCACGTTGCAGATATATTAAAATTTTAATTTAACCCAAACCTTTTTTATCTTCCGCATTTGTTGCTACTTTAGTACGAAAGAGCAAGAGGTTCTTGAACCCGATACTCTGATGGCCATTAGATCCAAGTCCAAGTCTGGCGTGTTACTGCGGTTACGTGTATGTGTCAGTATATATGTTCCGTACTGGAAATAAGAATGTAGACAAGGGTGGTTCGCCGATCTCCGCTTCTCTCAACTGGTGATGATGATGATGAGGCCAGAAGAAATGAAACACACAAGTATGTTCTTTCTAGAGACACTGGGTCAAGAGAGAATGATTTCCCGATCTCAGTGAACCTGCTTTTATTTCACTTTTGGACAATGACAGTATGTATTATTTTAATTCATTGAACAATTAAGCATTCATAAGTTCATGATCACATGATATGCTGATTAGATGAGTCTCAATAACTTTTTTATTTTTTTATTCCCACGAGGCACTTAAACAGGCGTCAGAAAAGCGTCGTAAACAGTGTCACTTATTGTTTGGAGCAGCCGCCGATTTTTCACTTACACATTCCGGCACCTGTTCCATCATGTAAGATTTGATTTTATTACTTTTATGGTTTCTTTTTGGCGCTACCGGTTTATCTCACTGTTATCGCGTTTCCAGAGATGATGCAATGTTCGAGAATTTTAGATTACTTTAATAATTTGGCCACGTGTTTATCAAAACACCACATCACAACAATTAATGTTCATTGATAAATTAATTTGCACTTCGGCGCCTGGCTTGCTTTATCAAACATTTCTTGTGAGGATGGCATGAGAATTCAATCTTGTTCAATACAATGTATGCACGTAGCTGAGATAGGCTAGTTGTGTCACAAAATTGGGCAAAATTCAAAATGTAAACGAATATTATATATCCATTATTTTATTAACATATGTCTCCAGCATCTCATCTCAAAAACATCCGTCTTCTCTCCCTTACTTTCAGGGTCCATGATTCCAGATCATATAAAAATATAGAATACACCAGTTATTGCAGGTAGATGGGCTGAATAATTTAGTTCGTGGAAGCCATGGATATTGTCTATGATTTTTAGCTATAAATGTCTATGGTGCCGTGGTCGCGCACCACTTATCGCAAAAGTGATACGTGTCCCGTGTTTTGCAGCCTGATACTTTCTTAATAATAGCCATTGCTTGGCGGTCTTCACGTCATACAGTTGATAGAGGTGCCTGTGTTCTAGGCTATCAGCCTGTATTGTAGAAATTGCTTTGGTGCTTTTTATCGGCGCGCGATACAGAACCGAGGCCTGCTTCTCACTTAAGGAGTTCGGCAGAAATTTGAGTAGGAGCCACCGAGCTACCCTTCACACAGTCTGGAGCTGACATGTAGACTAATGAAACTGTCAGCAACTGGTTCAAGGAACAGGCGGCAAACTTCTTCAACGAAGAGATTGTCCAGCTCGTCTCCCGGTCTTAAAAACGCTTGGAGATTAAATTGAACCTAAGTTTAAGACATTTTCATTGTAATTAGAATTATTTAGAGTTTCAATAAAGTTGTAAAACGCTTCATACTTTAAATATGGCTATCGTTCTTACAATTTTGTTACAGTGTTTGATTGTTTTCAGATTTATTGTGCTGAAGACTTATCGCCGACTTCCGTACCAAATTATGGAATATGCTGGCGTTAAGTCAGAACCTGAGAGCGACCAGGGAAGAGATAGTGGCCTGTCATCATCCTCCGTAGTCAGTGTAAAAACTGCGAGGGCATCATTGAATCCCGACATACAGGCTGAGTTTGGCTTTACAGAATTGCCTATAGAGTATGACGCTGAGGATAGTTGTAATGATGAAATTGTTGATTGCAATGAAATAAAAATAAAAGTAGAAAACATTACGACTCATTCAGTAAACGAAGGGGATCTTACCAACACACGTAATCCTGTTATCAAGCCTGAACTAAGTCGTCGTCCCTGGAGGAGCGACGAAGGGCACGGCTGTACTGATATAAATATATCGCACCCCAATTTAAAGCAGGAGTGCTTGGAGTATTCCAGAAATTCCGACCAGTACACCGGTAAGCATATGTATTCAATGAATGTAAAAAATGTATCATTTTTATTTTGTCTTTGTACTAGACACAATTTTTTCAGTTAATCCTTCAACTTTTTCAGAAGTCCTTCCCATGTACAGGTGTAAATTAAATACAGTTGTCTATAGTTGTTGTGAAGTAACTGTCAAATCAATCATCAATGATTTAAAATAACAATTTACAAAGTAATTTATTAGTATTATACTTAATTATATAACGCTAGAAACATCAGAATACCAGTAGTATACACTCTATCTCTAGCAAAAGCTATCACCAAGCAGCGTTACATGACAATTTTTGGTTATGGATTAGTGATGGACGGGTGTCACCAGCGGAACGGTACATTACGAAATGAATTTAAGAATATTGCTGGTTGGGTATTTGTTGACGTTAATTAGGACCATTTCATCGGTAATCTTTAATAATCCTTACTCTCCTCGCAACTCTGGAGCATTAAAACCGCGTACCTGAAGAATTATTTAGACCAGCCCGCAATATTTTCTAACAGTTCTTATATCCTTGTATTCTTTCATATAGGTGTCTTCTTCAAAAAGCAAGATTCTGACGTGACAAGCCTATCTCTGTCCGCGGCTGTCTCCGGAAGGGAACCCGAGTACAATACCACTGGAAAAGAATTCTCAAGCAGCCACACACTAACCCACACCGGAGATAAACTATTTTCTTGTTCTGTGTGTTCTTTTATGTGCAATTGGAAAGGACAATTAACGAGACACACGCGCACACATACAGAAGAGAAACCCATCTCATGTGAACATTGCACTTATACATGTAATCGAAAAGAACAGTTGAAAACTCATGTACTCACGCACACTGGAGAGAGACCTTTTTCGTGTTCATTTTGTGTATTTACATATAAACTGAAAGGCGACTTAAAAAGACATTTACTCTCTCATACCGGAGAGAAACCATTTTCATGTACACACTGTGCTTACACATGTAATCGTAAAGGTTTATTGAGTGTACACATGCTCAAGCACACTGGTGAGAAACCGTTTTCGTGTTCGCAGTGCACTTATACGTGTAATCGTAGAGGAATATTGACTACACACATGCTTAAGCACACTCGAGCGAAGCCGTTATCGTGCCCTCATTGCACGTATACAAGTAATCGTAGAGGATTATTGAATACACACATGCTCAAACATACACAAGAGAAACCGTTTGCGTGTGCACACTGCGCTTATACGTGCAATCGTAAAGGATTATTGAATACACATGCACTTAAGCATACTGAAGAAAAACCATTTTCATGCTCCTATTGCTCTTACGTATGCAAGCGGAAAGAATACTTAAAAACTCATGTGCTTACGCACGCTAACCTTAAACCGTTCTCATGCTTGTATTGTAATTATTCGTGTATTCTAAAAAGACAATTGACAAAACATATACGTAAGCATTCAAAACCATTTTCTTGTTCACATTGCAATTTCACGTGCGTCGGCAAAGGCTTCATCAGGAAACACATGGCTGTTCACAGTCGGCTCACTTGTAACCGAAAATGATATATATCATTTTATCTAGTCAGAAACCATCTTCATGTATAGAATGCGTTAAATAAAAAGTAACACTACACACACAATACAACCGAGGAATAAATGTATTTGACTGATGTTTCGATGCCGTGCTTAATGTGGATGGAAATTGTGTTATTCGACACGTGCTTTATTTATTTTCACCTGTAATGATTTGTGAAACGTGTTTTTTATTTCTATTACAATAAACATATTCAAAAGTGAAACCAAACAAAGTGTTTTTTTTCTACATCAAACATTTTTTTGCACGATCAAAATAATTATTGGAGTGCTTTTTCAACAAAGATAGATTCATTCAAAATTTTCATCTATAGTAAAGCATTTTTGCCTTTCGTGGACTATACTATATATTGTATTAACCGACAGGAAAAAATATCTGAACATGTTTGAGATGAAATGCTTATAAAGATATTGGGGGGTTAGGTCGGTGGTTAAATGAAAGGGTGATAATTGGCGTGTTGATGTTGATGTTTGTTGTGACAGTATGATAGAACAAACAATACAGAATTACGAATAAAATGAAGAAATGAAGAGACGCAGAAGGTGAGCGTGAATTATGAAAATGAAGCGGGTCGGCGGTCTCGCTCGGCGCGCGTGGGCCAGGCGAGACCGCCATTGTGAAGCGGTGAAACAGGAGAGATCGTCGGTGAGGGATCGGGCCAGACTTGTAGCGGCAGCTGGCAGTACTATATAGCTAGTATCGATGCCGGCGGGGAATTTGGAATGTTGTCTACTACAGATATATTACATAATGACAAAGGCAAACGAGTCTTCATACAGACTTTGTCAGGACGGACATACACTGACATGTTAATAATATCTTTTACTCATTCATTGCCTTGACTGATTACTTAAGTTGTTCGGATCATGTCGAACATTTAAGCGTTTACTCAATACTGAAGCAGTGCCAGAAGGAGAATGCTGGGGGTAAGGAGCAAAAATTTATTTATTCACATCATTTTGACTGTGAAATCCATATTAACCTTCAGCATAGAATGATATAAACTTGTGTTATCGTAAAGAATCTGGGATTTTTAAGCGTTTCATATTTGAAAAATACGCTGTTACTAGTCTGAATGCCTATATTGTATATTTCCTCATGTAGTGAGTATTTAAAGTGAAATATTGATAAACATATATCAACCTCCGGCTGATTCGGTGTATTGAGAACTGAAACTGTTTGATGCGAGCGAGGCAGGTGGCGGAGGACACACGATTTGTTTATACGGTTGCTTACGTAAGTGTTGTCTCGATACAGTTCTAAAAAATAATTACTGGTTTGTCACTTGAACTCGGAGTAGTCATTGTGTGAAATGACATTAATAATATATGATCCATTTATTGCTTCGTCATCTATTATAAGCTATCAACTATGCATTTATTTGATACACGATGCTCGAGTTTTTAATTAAAAATAATGAGAAAAAGAGTTTTGCACGCGGAGCTTGATTGAAATTTGAGGAAACATTAAGCTATCGGCAGGGTTTAGGATATCGCAGCTTGCATAATATGTGAACCTTGTTTTTTTATGTCACACAACTCATATTGAACTTGTGGGAAGGTTGGTTGTGTTCAAGTAAAAACCATTCTTATCCAAACTTGTTTATTCTCATCGGGGAGAAGCCACCGAGAGCTTGAAACAACACAGAATACATGAAAGACAATGAAAAAACGATGCACGGTTAGTGGAAGGTGAGTCCGGGTGTGCATCCGCGGTCCAGTCGGTTCGGGTCCTGGTCGCAGATTGTTTCACAGACCGCCTCCTCTGGTGCATGTGTAGGTGCACATCTGTGGTGCATGTGTGTCATGCCCGCCGGGCGGTGTAGCTCGGCCTTTCTCTAACAGTCTCGCTTTGTTCGCGTAGGATGGCGCAATATTGAGAAATGACAGAACGAGGAATCTGGACAATGCATGCGAGCCGCCACAAACTCATGAACACATGATGCTGTTAAAAATTTTGTGATACATCTAATCAGATGAGAATAAAGTCACCTCAATAAGTTCCCTGTCTGCCCGGGCATGCAAATGATTTTCTTTAACCGTGTATCTTTATTGAAAATATTAAAAAAACAGCATTTTTAATAATAAATAAACATGTATTTTGAGTTATCCTCTTCCCTTTTTAATGGTGTTGTCGGAGTCCTGCAAATCAATCCGGAATAGTCACTCCAAGAATGGAATTCGTATAATGTACAATAAAGATGCCCGCAGATCGAAGATTGCATTAATCCACACCGGAGTACAGGTAGAGTATCTAAAAGGAGGACTTCTACCTTAAAAAGTCTTTATTTTATGCTGCCTCGCATACTCAACTCAGATTCTTGAACAAAAGAGGTTTGTCTGATGTCTAAAACAATACAACAAATTTTGCAGTCTGATTACATAAACCAAAAAAAAGGTAGTATTACCACTACGCTATGAGATTGTGAACATATTTGTTTGAATGATATTTGTTTTATCGGAGGCTTCTCCAGAACATTAAAAATATTCTATACGTTAGAAATAGCATTTTTATTGTATGCTGTTTATTATACGTCGATGATGCAGTACTAATGGTGAATAATGAACAAGAACTACAGAATCTGGTGAGTAGAATGTACGATGTATGCCATGAAAGCGACCTCATGATGAATGTTAACAAGTGGAAAGTGATGGTATTCGAGAAGGAGGAAAGCAAGACACCGCGCTAAATACTTGGAGGTAATGAATGTTTGGAACGAGTAGATGAGTTTGTGTATTTGGGAAGTATGTTTGATAGAAACGGAACGGTTGAGAATGATATCGAAACGAGGGTGACTGCAGGAAATAAAATGAACGGCACTTTGAATGGAATTATATCTAACGGGAATTTGTCGACTGAGGCAAGACTAGCGGTGCACAATGGAATTCTGGTACCGACACTGATGTATGGAAGTGAGGCCTGGAGCTGGCAGACTGAATGCAGTGGAAATGAGATCACTTAGGCGTATTTGTAGCAAATCTATTTATGGCAGAGTAAAGAATGAAGAAATAAGGAAAGAATGTAAAGCTGGTGTTAGTATAGTGAGTAAGATTAAGAAAGGATCACTTAGGTGGTTTGGTCATATGGAACGGATGAATGAGAAGAGAATGGTGAGAAAGATATATGACGCAAGTGTTGATGGCACCAGAAATAGAGGACGTCCGTGGAAGACTTGGCATGACCACCAGGTAAACCAGATAATGGAGGATGGTTCTGTTAAAAATCTCAACAATCGACGAGCTTGTATGAGAAGATGTATGAATGTGGATGAGACGAGAATTGTGTGTCAGGACAGAAGAGTGTGGCGCTCTATCCTCTCTGTCTACCCCTGCCCCCCAATATGTTTTACCTCAAGTACTCTTTAAGGGTAAATCTGACTACTAATATACACTAAAGAAATTAAATTACATTGTGAGAGTTACTACTCCTTAGTTTAAGGTTCTATTCTAATTAAAATCTGGAGGTGTCAAGATAAAGATTTACATACTTTGTGACAGTTCAAAGTAATATTGTACGTATATATAAGAGTAGGGATTGTTGTTGTTTCCTATTGTTGACTCGGGAGGATCTTAATTGTGTGATCATATCAGAAGGTTTTGTGCGTGGTGAGACTGAATCCCCTGACTCTCTTCTAGTCTCATGCGTGTTGGTGCATGTCACAATGTATATGAATGTGTGTGTGTGATTATTTATGCTGCGTCTAGAGCAAGGTATTGAAATAAAAGAGAACTTAACAAAAGTTGGCGTTTATTGGGGAACGATTTACAATGGCAGGTACGATGAATATAAAGTTAATTGCGCATATGAAGTTAAAGACTGGAGTGGCTCGCTTGAGATGTTGACAAAATAATGGTCTGCGGAGAAGTGGTCTCTTGCCTCTTAATACTCGTCCGTCACGATGTATTGGTCAGTTCGCTTCGGCTTTACATGGCTATCTGGTGAGTCCTTACACGGCCATGTCTATGGGGCGCGTGCAGGATCACCACATTAGTTATTAGTGTCAGAGAAATTCGACAATCTTTCATTTTGAATCATCCAAAGAAATATTTTAAATTATAGGAAAGATATTTATAGCAATAGTATGCTCAAAGTTAATCTCAACAGCTTCCTCAAACCTTTTACAGATATCCATCTGATGTCGGATGAAGAGAAATCTTATCAAGTACAACTCTTCAGCATTCAGTTGCTTCGTATAATTCTTTATACATCATATTTCAGTGCCCACCCTACCATTGTATGTAATTACAAAACCCCCTCAAACGGATTTCGGATAATTTGTGTTAAATATTCATATTTGTGAATATTTTTGTCAGCTACATGCAGAACACATTGTTTCTCTCAAAAGCCACTTAAATTCATTGATATTGCATGTTCAAACTCAGGGTTAGTTACAAAACACCCCAAATTAGAGTATAAGTTGCTATTCCCCATAAAATGAAATCAACCAATCACAATGCTTGTTGATAATCATGTGATTATAAATCCAGTGTGGCTGCCAGGACAATATATATAGGAAAAAAATGACATTATAGAATTGTCTCTTTAACCTTTTCGTCACTAAGCGACCAGAACATCCGTGTGGTCCGAAGCGGGGTATAGAAACACCCCAGATCGTATTCATACAAACGATAATAAAAAGTTCATGACAGGCGACGTGGTCCCAACTGCCTTGCCAGTCGTCTCTTGTCCGAACGAACGTATTTTAAAATACAATCGACTTATTTAAGTGATTTTATTTACCCCTTCCTCTATGCGTAATTAAATGATTTTGATGAAACTAATGTAAATTAAGAATCTTTTACTCAGAGTCTACTATTTTTGGGGGGACGGTGGTTAAATGAAAGAAATGTTGTTTGGCGTGTTGAGGTGTTTATTGTGATGGATATGAATGAACGAAGACATATAGAATTAAAGAAATGAATGAAGATGTAGAAGGTGCACGTGTATTATGAACTGAAATGAAGAGAGTCGGCGGTCTCATTCGGCGCGCGCGGGCTGGCAAGACCGCCGTTGTGAAACGATGAATCTGGAGAGACTGCTTGGCGGTGAATCATCGAGCCAAACTTGTAGCAACCGCTGGCCGCGCTGTCGCTAGCATCGATGCCGGCTGAGATGGCGGTGGATATGAATTCTGATTGCTACATATTTACTATTTGGAGCAGCAGTGGGTTCATCCCAAGATCCTCGGATGATATTGTTCCTGATTTGATCTCTTAAAGACACATTCTCGACCGATTCCTCTGTCAATATCCAAAGTTGATGGTCATAGGTCAGGGTAGAAAGCATTATTGTATCTGTAGCTATTCTGTAGTTGTTGCCATTCTCTGGCCAGGGAACTGGCTTTCCATGATAGCTCCACTTGCACTAGAGAGTAGATGCTGAGCTCCAGCCGCAGCTTTACACCTGCAACTTAATGTCTCAGAAGCGGAACGAATCCATGTATACGGCCTTCAGCAAACGTTGTAGATGCGCTACAATAATGCGCCATTCCAAATAGTATCTATATGAGTTGTTGTACTGAGCACTTGCTTGTATTTCGTCCAGAGCTCACAGATATACATGATGGTGAAGAACGATTTAAACAGGATCCTCTTCACCTCCTTACTGCATCGGTAGAAACGCCGTGTCAGTATATCTGCATGAACGTTCTATTGTCTCCTCTGTCGTTCTATATTGTCGTCGTCTTATCCATCTTCATTGAATATATGGCCAAAGTATTTGACCTTATTTTGAACGCTCAATTTAGTCCCGTCCGGTCACACAGGTGGGATATTATCAGGCCCTGTTCCACATTTGAACGCCATTATGACCAATTTCCTGGCATTGTATAAAATATTGTGTTCACTGACATATGTTTCGCATATCTTTAAAAGCTTTCTGATCGCTTTTATCAATGGTGCCAGTATAACGATATCATCGGCATAACTAATGTGCATCATATTTATCCCACCCATGTGGCAGCTAATTTTTGCATCGGATAGTCACTCGCTCAATTCGTCCATGTACATATTGAAGAGGATTGGCATGTGCATAGAAAAAAAAATTGGATGGTAAGATTACTATATATTTTAAGAAGAACTGTATATCCAGATATATATGAGTATATATCATTTTCTTCTTTGCCTCTTCCCATGTGTTTGTGGTTGCTTCTCCTAACACACAGATACCAGGAATTATGGTGTTCCATCATTTCCTGGTTAAGATGGCCTGCAACTCCTTTTCAATGCTGGTTGGCCCTGTGACGTGTCATAGGGACATCTTTTCCTCTTGTCACTGTCGGAATGCTTTTTTTTGATAATGTAACTATCATCCGATTATGTACCTAGCCATACTAATGGTCAAGATTAAACTTGTCTATGATGGGCACTTCCTGAAATGTCCAGTTTGACAAGACCGTAGCATCTTTATCTCATTTGTAAAATTACTATAAAATTAGATGATTTTCATTAATTTCTAAAAATTTATTGTGCATTTAAAAATAGCTGTATTGAATCATATTTTACTCTTCACAAAACCTAGATAGTTAAAACATGTTTAAAATAAAGTAATGTGCGAGTAGACAGCGAGCATTCTGATTCACATTGAGAACTCTTCACTGTGTGTGGACACATGCCTTTTCAAATAAACTCTTTGATTACATGCATAAGTGCAGTGTGGACAAGAGAACAATTTCTGTCTAGTGTGGATGAGCATGTGTCTCTTCAAGTATACTTTCTGTTTACAGGCATAAGAACAGTGCGGACACGAAAATAGATTTTCTCCGGTGTGCGTAAGCATGTGCGCTTTTAAGTACGATTTATGTTTACACATGTAAGAGCAGTCCGAACATTTGAAATGTTTATCTCCCGTGTGAATAAGCGTATGCCTCTTTAACTGTTCTTTCTTTTTACATGAGTATGTGCATTCTGAACATGAAAACAGTTTCTCCCCAGTGTGTGTAAGCATATGTCCTTTTAAGTACGTTTTGAGCTTACACGTGTAAGAGCAGACTGAACATGAAAACAGTTTCACTTCTGTGTGTGTAAGCATATGCCTTTTTAAGTGTTCTTTCTGTTTGCATGCATAAGTACATTGTGCACACGAAAGCAGTTTCTCTTCATTATGAGTAAGCATATGTTCTTTTAAGTATTTTTTATGTTTACATGTATAAGTGCAGTTTGAACATGAGTAAATATTCTCTGAAGTATGAGTGAGCATATGCCTTTTCAATTCGGCAATATGTTTACATTTATAGGGGCATTGTGAACACGATAAGGTTTTAACTTTAGTGTGAATCAGCTTGTGTATTCCTAATTGTCCTTTCTGATTACAAGAATAATTACAATGGGGACATTTGAAGGGTTTTTCTCTCGTGTGAATACGCATGTGACCTTTTAGATGCGATATCTGTTTACATGTGTAAGCGCACAGTGAACAAGAAACCGGTTTATCGTTAGTGTGAGTAAACTTATGTCTGTTTAGTGTTGTTTTCTGCTTACATTTATATGTGCAGAGGGAACATGAGTAGGGTTTATCTCCGTCGTGAGTAAGTTTATGCCTTTTTAAATAATCTCTTTGTTTACACGTGTACGAGCAGTACGGACACGAAAACGATCTTTCTGTAGAGTGAGTACGCATGTGCGCTCTTAAGTATGATCTGTGTTTGCATGTGTAAGCGCACTTTATACACGACAACAATCTTTGTGTTGAATGAATAAGCATATGCCTTTTTAAATGTTCTTTCTTCTTACATGAATACTCACAGTGTGCGCACGCAAACATTTTATCTCCCGAGTGTTTAAGCATGTGGCCCTTTAAGTATGACTTAAGTTTACATGTGAAAGTGCACTCTGAACATGAAAACAGTTTATCCTGCGTGTGAGTAAATATATGCCTTTTTAAACGTTCTTTCTGTTTACACGAATAACCGCATTGCGAACATGAAAGCCGTTTCTCTCCAGTATGTGTAAGCATGTGTCCTTTTAAGTATGCTTTATATATACATGTGTACGAGCATTCAGAACAAGAGAACAGTTTCTCTCCAGTATGAGTAAGAGAATGCCTTTTCAATTCTGCTTTATGCTTACATGTATACGTGCAATGTGAACACGAAAAGGGTTTATCTTTAGTATGCGTTAGCGTGTGTATGCGCAATTGTCCTCTCTGATTGCACGTGTAAGCGCACTGTGAACATGAGAACGGTTTTTCATTTTTGTGAGTAAGCATATGTCCTCTTAACGTTCCTTTATGTTTGCACGTATAAGGGCAGAGTGAACAAGAGATCGGTCTCTCTCCATTGTGAGTCAACATATGTCTCTTTAAGCCTATTTTTCGTTTGCATGAATAATCGCAGAGCTGACACGGGTACGGCTTGTCGTCAGTATGCGTAAGCATATGTCCTTTTAGATACACTTTAAGTTTACATGTATAAGTGCATTGCGGACATGAAAATGGTTTCACATCGGTGTGAGTGAGCAAATGTCTTGACAGTTGGCTTTTACAATAGCACGTGTACGAGCAGTGTGAACATGAAATCGTTTTATCAAAAATATCGTTGTATTGAGCGGCTCCTCCGGTAGCAGTCGTAGGCGGGGACGTGTTCGCAAAACCGAAATCCTTATTTTTCAAGGGCTCGTCTGAAAAGAAAATTAAAAATATTAATTAAAATACCAGCCGAATTTATCTTGAACAATACTTTAAGATAGACAATTTTACCACTTGTCCCGGTATAATGCTTCGGGTTCGGTCGAATCTCGTGAGGAAAAAATATAGTGGCAGCTTTCTGAGGTAAATTTAATAGTACTGGAAAAACATTTTATTGATATATCCACACAAAATTTCACATTTCATTCTGGCTATCTCTTGCACCGAAAAGAATTATAGTACCACACTGCATTGAAATCCTGGTATAACTACTTGCCATCAAAGGTTCCATCACTTATTACGTACGCAGAACGGTCCATATAATATCTGCGTCGGGACTAGGCCAAGGCTATGCAACGTGACGCACGTGTGTCGTGTTACCGCCGCAACAGTACAATACGTATTTAAACCATTTTAAGAATATGTCATGTTGGATATTGTTTGTGTTACGATAGATTGTACTTTGGCGGGCCACTTCCCATTTATTAAAATAAATTTTTAATACTGAAAAGCGATACAGTTAAATAATGTTTGGACGAGTACATTTGAAACCAATGTCACCCAAGTATTATTAAGTTACTATCAAATCTTTTTGATGTAATATATGTTTTACATCGAATATGGCTTTGCAACCTTGTTGAAATACTGACTAATTCCACGTTCATAGAACTAACAATTGTACTACGATACAAATAAACCTAGTGAACCATATCCTTACCAGAGTGCTCCAAACATTCCTGCTTAATATCAGGGTGCAACACGTCTACATCAACAAGGGACACTCCACCTCCCTGTCTTTCATTGCAGTCACCAGCTGAAGTCTCTGGTTTAGACCTGACATGACTTGACTTCGAGCATTCTTGCATTGCATCGGAGTCTGGTCCATGCACACCAGTACAGGGTAGTCTGCTGACTTCTTCCTGGTTAAAAGTTTCAGGTTTGACGATAGGAGCACATGAATTGACAAGATTCCCTTCAGTTGCACTTCTTATCGCTTTTACAATTACGTCAGAGCAGTTGTTTTTTTGAAAACTTGGCTCAGCGACAGTTCTCGGTTCAAACTCTATCGGCAAATCTTGAAATGCAATCTCCATCTTCATAATGGGCCCCGAGAATGCAGTCTCCATTTTTATATTTACATTAGAGGAAAATATTCCACCGCCTTCCTCTTCATCGCCGCTCTCGGGCGGGGAGCCTGGTTCAGGCTTGACTGCAAGAAAGTCTGAACTAGCAAGATCCATGGTGATGGTATAGAAGCCAACTTCTCCTCAAACGGACTATAATACACCTGAAAGAAATGTACATACAGTAAAATTTTGTTCAGTATCTTTAAGCTTACAGTGGGTACAAAGATAATAATAATATAAGTCTACCATCTCCACTATCATTATCGCCACCGACAACCCTGAACGCACCTTTCGTTTCCAGGTGCGTAAAACTAGAGCTCCTAACAGTTGCAAAAACGCATCTAGTATCGACGTCAAGAATGTACGTCCGCAACCGTCTACGAGACCTGCTCTATCTCCAGGAAACTCCTCTGTGTAGACTTATCATTGTACAGTAGAAGTCTGTTATAACGCGCATTCAGATATATGATATTTTTCTTTCATGGCACCCAGTTTAAAAAAATTCATAATAGCACGGCAAGTGAATTAAAAAACTTAAAAAAAATAAAAGATCTTAAAAGAAAAAAATGTAACTTTTACTAAATTAATTCATTAATCATGTTCAAAATATTGTCTATGATAACAGAGGTTGTTCTTAATTAATAGTGTTTAATTTAGTGATGAGCTAAACGTTATTGTGACTGTGATTGTGCGTTTGGTATTTATTTTATAAAGATGATTGGCAACTGATTGCTCGCCGAGTTACGAATAATCAGTTACTTATCGATACGCCCTCCGAAAACCCGCGTTACAACCGACTTCCACCGTATCTTTAATCTGTATGTGATTGTTTCATTTTCTAACCTGATCTATTCCGCCACACACGCACATACTTATAATCATTTTCCTCATAATTTTATAAAATACAGAAAAGTATTTTTCATATTTTTTCAATTAACACTAGACCCACAAAACGTATTGATAGACGTTTGTCTGCAGTTACATTTATATCAATTTTGTTGAATTTAATAAAATTGTAAAAACAAGCCACCCTATTTAGAGCATCGTTGTAATAATTGTAGTTTATCAAAAGGAACAGTAACAGCATTGTGTACAGGAAGAACGTTTACGGAAGAATATAACAATTTTAGATTATGTCTCAATTAAAATGCCTTCCAGACTTACAATTATTTTCACTATGGCTGTTTGAAGATTTTGTATTTGTTTTATATTTGAGATACAGGAGCGACCCCACGATCGGATTACATATCTTAACCTTTACCATACCATGATAAAATATACCCGAACGTAGCCATGCTGTCAACTCGTGTTACCGTAATTAACAGTTATAAAAATTGTTTTTATTAGCTTAAATGGCACAAATTTACTCTAAATATTGAGCATTTAATTTTGAAAAAATGATTAATAACATAATTTAGACCATTCATTAAGTCCTACACAATGTGTCCTTACTTCTTATCTCTCTTCATTTAATCAGTGAGAAAGAGAAAATTATATTTGTATGTTTGTTATTCTTTTCACTGTGAAAATATTGTGTGATCTCTGTCTTTCATATCAAAAATTGTATTTTTATCAACGTATTAATTTTATAACGGATTGAATGGAAAAATAATTGTTTTTGTACGAGTCCCTTTTCATAATTGGTTTTTCACTAGTCATTCCTGAGCGCTAATATTTTCTTTAGGATTATCTAAAATATGAATTTTATTTTGCATGTATTTACAGAAATATTACAGGTTTAATTATGACGGTAGACCCGTGTTACTGCATGGTTTGGGGAGGGTTAATAATGACTCGACCAAAGAAAACTAAATTATTCGTAAAACCAGCTTTGGGATTACGTAATGAATTTTGTACAATCTTCCTAACAATGATCTGAGATTGGAGCAAATCTTATTTATTTGCAAATTTTATTTAAAGTGTTCATCAATAATTAAACCAAGGTATTTATACGATTTGACAAATTCAACCGAAGAAGACTCACATTTGCTTATAATGTATGCAGTCAAAGGTAAGCGCATTTTGTTAGGTTTAATCTAATTTTGAAATTTCTGAATGTAGAAAATAAGTCGTTCGTTTTTCTATTTAAAAAATATATCTTCAGAACAAAAAAGTCTCATTCTAACATGCAAGCTAGTCGAACATTAAGACTTCTAACAGGACCAGGTTTCTGTATCTGGTTTACCTAGTCGTCCTAATCTTCCTCTATCGAGGGAGGGGGTGGCAAGGCCAAGGAGAGGGGGGATGATGTCAATGTTTTGCACAGGGTCCTAAAGAACAAGTATGCAAAATTTCGTTTAGATAGGTCAAAGGGTGCAGAATAATAATAAAGAACAAATGAAAAGACATTTATGACATCTGATTTATGCAATCTATCATTACAGTAAAAATAAATTTTAATTCTGACTACCAAGACTTCTGCTCATTGAATTAACAATTTTCTATGAAAAATATCAATTCGATTGTCAATTTAATACATTCCATAGATAAATGCCATATATGTAATGTATTAAATGATGAACGTGTATTGTGCTGAATCCCTTCGATCGCCTCTCCAGGACCACACTGAAAAATTATATTCAACGATCCGGTCAACTCACCTCTGGGTAATGTGAGGACTGTCAGGCAATGATTTCTATTAAGAGAGGATCTCCCACCGAGCGAATACGAGACACGTCAAATGACAGTTGACCACAGACAAAGGCGGCCAATAGATGTTTAACTCGATATGATTCCGAAGCCGAAGTAGGATCCTACTATAAAGCTGTTTATTACAAATAAACACGTGATATACACGTGTCCACGTTGGGCCGACAATTGATATTTGTCATACGAGAGCTTATGTTGTCTCTCTCTGACGTGCAACCAAACCTACGGGTGACGCTGGTCACTGAAGAGGGACAGGTGAATGACAGAAACACGAAACGGCAAATATCTATTTATATAATACACTCATATGCCTAAGCCAATAAGTATATATATTATATTGAATTTTTGTGTAAAAATTTAAGGCATTTATTTCTATTTTTGATATCATTTATTATGTACATATTCACATCAAATTTTATTTTATTTAAAAAAAAAAATGGTTCCCCTGTTGAACTTTGGAAGGATCCAATATTTAATAAAGATATTGTGATATTTGTGAATTGGTATTTTCAAATGCTGTTTAATTCTTCGGTAGTGTAGTGGTTAGATTCCCCCCCTAGAGTACGGGAAACCGGAGATTTTAGTTTTATTTAACTGAATTTGCGAATATACTATGTATACATGACTACTTAATTTTAATGATTCTGTACAAGACCTATATTTAGGCTTACCATAATTATGAAGGTTTGAAATGGATTATTAATATTTAAATCGGGACAAATATTGCCTCGCATTTGATTCTCGCGGCACAAAATTTAGGTTCAAAGAATTTTGAAATCAATTTGGACGTAGTCAGAAGTTTTGAAGAGCTCATATCATGCATCGCTATGTGAAAAGCAAATGTGGCCTCGTTGGTCGCAATAACTAAATCATATTGAATGGAAGAGCTTGCGACAGCAGTTACATGATGTGATCTTTAATGTCCGCTAAAAATTTCGAGAAACATTGCTGGCACTTCACTTTGCTATCCTCACCAAAAACCTTTTTTTCTAAACGGGTAGTCTTATTACAGTTCTCTTTCTTTTCGGCATTTTAAATACAATTTTAAAAGGATTAGCGGTGCGGGGGTTGGCTACGCCGCTCGCGCACAGCACGACCGGAACAAAAGTGAAACCGGGACGTATGGCAAGCCTACATATATTCCAAAAGATGTGGCTTGTCCGACAAGTCTCTCAAACAAGAGTCAAAGTCTTCACCGTAAGAGACAACGGTTAATACATAGATATTTTTTTAAACTCGGTTGCATGCATCGAACGCAAGCATAAAATATGTTGGACAGCCGCTTCACTGGCCGTCGTTCAAAATTGTTAATAAAATAATAAAACTATAAATAATTTATTAATATGTACTTAATTTCATACTTATATACTAGCTGCAACACACAACCTTCACTTGGATTTGATTCTATGTTTCTACATGTGACATCTAATGTATATAATTACAAATTTAACATGAAGTGTAACGCATGGCCGGCAAGATTCCCACGTGATGACAGCCATTTTAATATAATATATAATCAGTACAATATATTATGTTGTACTGATTAAACACGAGCGTACACAAACAATATACAATAACAGAATATATAATAGGATTGAACAATATTGTTGAAAACATAATCAATTGTAGGAGAAGTAAAAAAAAGATAAAGTAAAGATTCTACAACTCCTTTGATTTACATACCAAACCATCATTTTATAAAACGATCAATTTTTGACAGAAATATACAGATTATTTAACAGTTTTATCTCGTAGTACATGTATTGTATAAATCCTGAGTCAGTTCGTGTATCTTATTTCCGTTTCATCTTCAGCATGTATAACCATATGCTTCTTCAAGGATCCTTTCTGAATACACGTATAAGTGCAATATTTACAAGAGAACGGCTTCACTCCAGTATGGATAAACATGTGCGTTTTTAAGGATCCCTTTCGATTACATGTATATGTGCAGTGTGTACATGAAAACAGTCTCTCGGCAGTGTGCGTGAGCATGTGTATTTTTAACGATACTTTTCGAATACATTTATAAGTGCAGTGTGAACAAGAGAATGGTTTCTCTCCGGTGTGGATGTTCATGTGGATTTTCAAGTCACTTTTCCGATTGCACGTATATGTGCAGTGTGAACACGTGAATTGTTTTTCGCGCGAGTGAGTGAGCATGTGCAATTTTAAGGATCCTTTATAATTACATTTGTAAGGACAGTGCAAACACGAGAAAAGTTTCTCGCCACTGTGGGTGAGCATATGTAGTTTCAGTGATACTTTATAATTACTAGTGTACGTGCAGTGGGCGCAAGAGAACAGTTTCTGACCAGTGTGCGAGAGCATGTGTACTTTTATGGACGCTGTATGATTACACGTATAGGTGCAGTGTGTGCACGACAGAACTTTCTCAGTAGTATGAGTGAGCATATGGGTTTTTAAAGAACTTTTCAGCTTACATTTATGGGTGCAGTACAAACACGAGAACTGTTTCTCTGTAGAATGCGTTAACATATGGGTTTTTAAGTCTACTTTCCGATTACATGAATAAGTGCATTGGGTGCAGGAAAACAGTTTCACGCCAGTGTGTGAGAGTTTATGTATTCTCAAGCGCCCTTTTTGATTACATCCATAATTACATAGGTTACATGAGAATAGTTTCTCTCCAGTGTGCGTGAGCATGTGTATTCTTAAGTTTTGTTTCCGAGTGGATGTATAATCGCAGTGTGAACAACAAAATGGCTTAACTCCAGTATGCGTGAGCATGTGTATTGTTAAGTTTCCTTTTTGATTGCACGTATAAGTGCAGTGCATACAAGAGAATTGTTTCTCTCCAGTGTGTGTAAGCATATGGGTTTTCAAGTCTTCTTTTTGATAACATTTAATAGAGCATTGCGAACAAGAGAATAGTTTGTTTGCAGTGTGTGTGAGAACATGAGTTTTAAAATCTCCTTTCCGATTACTCGTAAAAGTGCAGTGGGTACATGAGAATAGTTTCTCGCCAGTGTGAGTGAGTATATGTAGTTTTAAGTTTCCTTTTTGATTGCACGAATATGAGCAGTGAGTACAAGAGAATGGTTTCTGCCCAGTATGTGTAAGCAAATGCATTCGTAAGTTTCCTTTCTGGTTGCATGAATAAGTGCAGTGTGTACAAGAGAACTGCTTCTCTTCGGTGTGCAATAGGTTATGTTTTTTAAAGGTTTGTATTTTTTTACATGTATAACTACAATGTGAGCAGGAGAAATCTTTCATTGTATTCCGCATCCGTTTATTGTCGTTTTTGTTTTCTATTGCGTCATATGAGTCCTTACATTCAGGGAGAATCGTAAGCTTAATTGAGTCTTCAATAATAGTGTCCTGTTTTCTCCAGACTCCTGCAAAAAATAACTAGTTTTGTAAATAATCAGAAGGAAATATCTAATGGTTCCGGTAGATCTGAAATACGTCGATTGAAATCTAATTATGAAGCGAATTGCATTGTATACATAGCATATTATTTAATATTTAATAAAGTATTTGAAAAAAGTTTTTTTTAGATAATTATAATTCCACCTCCTTACCCATGTGCTCGGCATTTTTACAGTATTCCTGTTTTATATCGGGAACCAATATATCTATATCACCACAGTGTCCACCAACGTAGTCTATTTGATTATCGCTGTCAGGCCGCGGTTCAGACTTGATGGCAGAAGTATTGGGGTTGTCAAGTTGGTCGGCATTGGTCCTGGAGTGCTTTAAGCATTCCTGCTTTATAACTTTAACAACCGCTGCTCCTTCATTGTCATTCTCGTCGGAAGGCCCTGGTTCAGGCTTGAAGGCAAGAGTGGAAAGTGTAAAAAGGTCCTTGGCGTGTTGGTTGACATTTCTGGAGTGCTCTAAGCATTCCTGCTTTATATTTATAAAAGTGAAGAGCACTCTATTGCCTTCCTCTTCATCGCCGTTCTCATCGGAAGGCTCCGGCTCAAGCTTGACAGGAGAAAGATGTGAACCAGCACGATCCATATGACTTAACTTCACTTGCCACTTTCACCTGCCAACAGATATGAAATTTTTAATAATAAATGGTATGTGTAATAAATAAGATGCAAAAAAATTATAATATTAATGTATATTATATATTTTAATGAAAGCACATTTCACTGTGAAGTTTTATGATATTTAGAACAAGTTAGATGAATCAATACAGATATGAAGAAAAATAATTATTTATCGAATACAATATTTTGAAATCACCGGGACTCTCTCTTGTCGGCAGAATACAAACTCGGTAGTACTTTTGTATATTTATGTATATCTTTCTAATTGATTTATCTATTTTATTGCCAAATTTTTAAAACAGTTATGCATAATTTAACATAAATAAAATAAACATTTCATAATTAGATAAGTTCCATTTAAAAAACATACTTTAATTATGACATTAAATAATACAGAGTTCAATGGGACCACGCTCTGACTCCCGACCGAGTGGTCTCCTGGCAAGCGTCTTAGTTTTGCCTAACTTAATCAATAAATGTTTATACTCACAAGTATGTATTTTGTTTATATCCTAATAGAATTCCTAGTAAGCCTCTTATAATAAGAAGCCTACTAGGAATCGTTAGAAGTGTAGTGAAGAAACAAGTGTATAGGTAGCAACCGAAGACTAAGATGCTGAAGAATCCGTTCAGGAAACGAACGCAGAAGACGCATTCGTCTTCATTCATTTATTAATGTATCTATTTTCATTTGTTCACACCGGCAATTTCTTCATATTATGATGATGCTTTCCGGGGTTAAGTGCAGTGTGAACATAGAAGCAGTCTGGGCACTACAAACAGCCCTTATTCCAAGGGACTATTAAAACGTAGATCTCTCAGTGAACGCGCTATGCTTCGAATGACAGCGCACCGTAGACAATATATGCTGGAAGCCCATAGACGAATATTTTGTTCATCTGGTAGAAAGACCATTAAATTGTTATATTCGCACCTCACGCGTGACGTTCACGTATGTAATTTCGCAAACAAACGAAACATAAATAATACTACATTTCAGTCACGGCTATTATTGTATATGTAGCTATTCTGTGGTCGCAGCTTTCCATGAGGCGCCGCTTGCACTTTACGCCAAAAACTCGATGTTTCAGAAGCGGAACGAATCCATGTACACGGCCTTCGGCAAACATTGTAGATGTGCTACAATAACGTTACCCGAACAGTATTCTGCATGAGTCGTACTGAATTCGGAGACGGTTGTACGTCACTTGCTTGTATTTCGCTTGAGTACGCAGGTATACATAATGTAGGTGGAGAGATTTTCTCCGTAGCAAGCTCTTCTCGAAGATTCATACTAGGCAAATTGATACTAACCTGTCATTCATGCTTGCGCAGCCAGTGATGTTAATCGTTATTGTGATGATTGGCAACTGATTATTCGCAATTACTGGTACATTAGAAAGTACCTCCAATAAATAAATATTAGTTACCAATCACCGTTAAATCTCAGCTACCAATCAGTCACATAACGGTTTACCATCACTATGCGCAACACGTGTCTCCAGTACCACAACTCATCTCTAAAGCGACAATAATTTTTTAGTATGACATTTTAAAACTAATATTAAATTTTATTTTAAAAATTGTTACCCTTAGTGAATTTTATAAGAATTAGTATTAATAAAGAACTTGAAGCTGTTTTTATACCTTGCTTGATACTAGTAGATATTAGTATCCCCGTCCGCCGTGCGGCAGGCAAGCTGGGGTTTAGTTCTCCGCTAAGTAGATCTGTCTTCCATCATATACGTTTTTAAATTAAGCTTCTTACATCGGCATTTTTTGTCTTTTTATTTGATGATATTAATGGAACATATATAATAATGGTTTAATAGGTTAATGGTCATGATAATAACCTAATAGTCACCTAAGCAACAACACCGCGTATCTCAATTTTTTATCAAATTAAGATATTTATGTCATTGGATTTGAATTTTCGCGGGGAATCGTTCTGTATTATTAGTTTCACGATTGCGTCCGCTAGGAGCGTGCAAATCAAATAAATATAATTACGACATATCTGTAACCTCCCTGTCAACTGCGCACAAGTCAAATGAATCGTAGTTAAGTTTAGTTTAGTATCAGTTTAGAAAGAATCTGGTCTTCTTTAAAACTCTAGAGAGGTAAATAATAATTGAGTAATTCTACAAAAATCATTTAAATTTAGTTCTGTCTCTCTCCTGTAAAGTACACAATTCTTATATGTTTTGGGGGTTAGATCGGTGGTTAAATGAAAGAAATGTTGTTTGCGAGTTGAGGTATTTATTATGATGGATATAACAATGAAGATGGATGAGAATGAATATAATGGATGAGTGAAGATGTGAAGTTCGAAGTGAAGCGAGTCGGCGGTCTCTCTCGGCGCGCGTGGGCCGGCAAGACCGCCGTTGTGAAACGATGAAACTGGAGAGACTGCTTGGTGGCGAATGAACGAGCCAGACTTGTAGCAGCAGCCGGCCGCGCTGTCGCTAGCGTCGATGCCGGCTGAGATTGCGGTGGACATCAATTCTGATCGCTACATGTTCTTCTGTGTACAGTTTTCTGGGCTAATCTGACCTTTCTGACCGACGTTTCGGGTCTCATGATGGTGAAAACTATATACAGATGATTCTGAACAGCCGTGAAAACCTAAGAACATTTGTAATTATTATATTGTATGTGGTGTTGCTGCTCAGGTGACGATATACAATATTACCTGTTTACATGCATCGATTAAAAAAATCTAAAAAAATATTCATAAAAAATGGTGTATTATTGTAACATAATTCTAAAGTAGCTTCGTTTACAATGTACCTATTATATAAAGCGCTTATATGTTTGGGGGTTAGGACGGTGGTTAAATGAAATACATGTGATTGGCGCGTGTTGAGGTTTATTGTGACGAATGATAACAACAATGAAGACAGATAGAAATGAATACAGTGAATGAAGATGTAAGAAATTATGAAATGAAATGAATTGATGGTCTTGCCCGGCTAAGGCGAGCCGGCAAGACCACCATCGTGAAACGCTGAAACTGGAGAGACTGTCTGGCGGTGAATTGAGCCAGACTTGTGGCAGCAGCTGGCAGCGCTGTCGCAAGCGTCGATGCCGACTGCGATGACGGTAGATTTGAATCATGGTCGCTACATATGTAAACCATCTACCCCTTGACATCGCCTATGTAGTCCAGTTGTAGAGCCGTCTTGACATTATCCACCGATATGCGTCATGGTCATCCACTCGGTTTCGATCCTGTTGGCTGGTGCGTGTCTCCTCTTGCTACATGTCCCGCCTCGTTCACCTTTCTTAGGATATCAGGGGCGATATACCATTCTTGAATATCCGGGTTCTTTAATCTCCTCCTTAATTGCTCTTGCGCACGACTTTATGTTCAGAGATCTGCAATCTATTTTCTTGCACAGCTAAATTTAACACCAGTATAGAACGATCGGATAATAATTAAATTATGAATACTGTATTTTAATTCTATACCGGACGATGGGTTAGACAATTTTTTACCTACTTACCTTACCTACCCAAACTATTCGTATTTTGCGCGTTGTCGAAAGTCTTTCGGCAATCATCAATTCTTGTAGGGCACACATTTGTGCGCCTCGCGGTAGTGTCCGACCGAAGGTCAGTTTTTGCCCGAAGCCGATTGCTCGGCTCTTGCCATAACCTTCGGCCGAGGCCGAGGGTTCAATCGTATTTAGAAATCTTAGAACACCGACTAGAAAGTATACATAATAATGCAAATTCTACACTGTTACTTAGTTTTCTGTTGATAATAATTGTAAATATATCAATTAAATAAATAAATTGCAGTTTTCCAGAAATGATAAACTGAATTTTATTCACATTTATTTATTGAAATAAAATAAGTTATTTATTTCAAATAACTCAACGACAGTGACATAGCACCAAACGAAGTTTGGAGCATTACTATTATTACTTAGCAACAATGAAAAATAAAATAGTAGAAAATCTAAGAGTAACAATTTAAATTAGATTAGAAACTGTCTCATAATTAATTAATTTTTTATTATTTTATTTTTATTAGTAACTATATAATATTATGTAAAAATCTGTTTGGACTGTGCCCGTCTCACTAGAGAAATTCTGTGTCGAGACGTAATTAAGTACCTAGCACATTGATCAAACAAATGCACATTATTTTTGTCTTATGTTAGCGTAAGCTATCGCTGCGCAGACGTCGCTCGTGTGTTTTCGACACTTTCGGCTTCGGCCAAAACTTTGGTAGATCTTAGCCGAAGCCGAATGTGCAGTCGAAGGTGGCCGCAGCTTCGGTGGAACTTTACCTCGTGGTTCACGCAGCGCGTAGCATCCACCTCCAGTACATCTCGAGCGGGTACCTTTGCTTTTTTCTTAGTGTATTATATGTAATGAAAAATAGTGTGTCTGCTCCAAGGCGAGAAAGCTGAAAAGCTACTTCTCCACTTTTATTTTAATGATAATTATTTCACTTCGGGATGCACAAGCATATGACGTTTTAAGTTAGATCTACAGTTGCATGTATAAGAGCAGTGCACACACGAGAATGGCTTATCTCCAGTGTGCGTTAGAATATGCGTTGTCAAATCTCTTTTCCAATTGCACGTATAACTACAGTGAGTACAAGAGAACAGTTTCTCACCACTGTGAGTAAGCGAATGTATTCTCAATTGTCCTTTTCGATTACATGTGTAGGTGCAGTGGGTGCACGAGAGTAGTCTCTCTCCAGTATGCGTGAGCATATGGATTCTTAAGTTTGCTTTGCGATTACACGTAAAACTGCAGCGTATACACGAAAACGGTTTCTCTCCAGTGTGTGTAAGCGTATGTATTTTTAAGTCTCCTTTGCCATTACACTTGTAAGAGCAGTAGGTACATGCGAGTAATTTCTCACCAGTATGCGTAAGCATATGCCTATTTAAAGTTCTTTTCTGTTTAGCGGTATACATGCAGTGTGAACAAGAGAACGGCTTGTGTAGCGTGTGCGTAAGCATGTGAGTTTTTAATGATCCTTTCCAGTTACACGTGTAAGTGCATTGAGTACAAGATAATAATTTCTCACCACTATGACTCAGCATATGTATTCTCAAAAGACCTTTTTGGCTGCATCTATAAGTACAATGCGTACAAGAGAACGGTTTCTCTCCAGTGTGTGTGAGCATATGAGTTTTTAAGTATCCTTTCCAGTTACATGCATAAGCGCAGAGGGTGCATGAGAACAGTTTCTCCCCAGTGTGAGTGAGCGTGTGTAGTCTCAGTTGGGCCTTCCGATTACTTGTATAAGTGCAGTGTGTACATGAGAATAATTTCTCTCCAGTATGCGTGAGCATATGTATTCGTAAGTTTCCTTTCCGATTGCACGTGTAAGCGCAGTGTGTACAAGAGAATGGCTTATCTCCAGTATGTTTTAACATATGGGTTTTTAAATCTCCTTTCCGATTACAAGTATGAGGGCAGCGTATACACGTGAATAGTTTATCTTCAGAATGTGTCAGCATGTGGATTTTCAAATAACTTTTTTCTAAGCGTGACCACGGATTCGACATATCTTTGTTAGAGTTTTCTTTTGCAGTATACGATAACTCGGTGACAGTCGGAGGCATAATTGAGTCTGCAAAATTAATATCCTGTCTGCTCCGGAAAGGTTCTGCCAAAAAATAACGTAGTTATATAATACTGTGTAAATAATAAGATCTAATCAATGTGATTGTTGTGTATGTAGTTAATAATAAAAATGAAAAATACGTCTCATTCGATCACTCGGGAGCATTTGTATAATTCCAGTTTTCAGATTGTGGATGTCATAATGTACAGTTACCTACATTTAAAAAGTATAAATATATTTTTTAATATATACTAAGAGGAACAAGACCTTCTTATCTTTATTTTGGTGTCTGAGATACAGTAATCAAGTTTGACGGCAGAACAGCCAATACCCGATCCTCTAACTTACATCAATGCCAAACATAAAAAAATAGTTTTTACAAAATTATTATTTTAAGGATATCAATTGTTTACCGATATGCTGGACGGAATTCCTAGAGTACTCCAAGCATTCTTGCTTAATATCGGGTAGCGATATATCTACTTCAGCACTGAGTCCTTCGCCATCATCTCGTCTTTCATCGTCATCTTCATTGAGAGTCTCTGATTTAAGTTTGGCAGAAGCGTTTAGATTCGAAAGGTCCACGTCATTTTTGGAGTAATCCAAACACTCCTGTTTTATATCGACATTAATACAAGGAACTTTAATGGCGCACTCAACAGGAGACCCTGATTCTCGTTTGACGAGAGTAGGGTGTGGGTTAGAAAGATCTCCAGCTTTCTTGAAGTACTCTGAGAATTCTTCTTTTATTTTCGGTAGCGTTGCATCTTTAACAACATATTGCTTAATACTGCTTTTGCTTTCAACGCCGCTCATAACAGGAGCTCTCAGTTCAGACATGACGACAGCATTGTTAGGAGACTGCAAACTTCACCTATAGACAGAATTGAAACATTAAATGAGAGAAATGCTAGATATAGTAACCTACAGACATGACCGTGTAGGGACTCACTTATAGGATATAGGGCTGAAACTTAACCAACCGATCATCAGATAACATACATCGTGACAGACACTGCCCTAGGAACTAGCCACCATATAGCATCGGCATCTCAAGCGAGCCACTCCAGCGTTAACAGCGAGCTACATACGCGCATTTAACTGTATACCGCATCTATATAATTCATCCATTAATAAACTCCAACCATTGTAAGTGGTCTTTCATTTCTATACCTTGTTCTAGATAAAACATAAATACTCTCACACACACACACACCGTATACACTGCGACATGTACTAACACGCGTGAGACCAGAAGATATTAGGGGATTCAGTCTCACATCCACAAAACCTTCTGATAAATCACAGTCAATCATATTTAAAAACCACAACCCTTACACTGGTGAACCAATGAATATATCGTTAACTGTGCATTACACCTTTTAAACTTTCAGTAATTTATTTTACTATAATATCAATAAGTAGTTACAGAGCATATACTATTACTTAAATAAATTATTTATTTATTTATATATATGTACATTCGACAACATAACAGAATAGAGTTATGCACCCCCAAATAAGAAAGGTCTTGAATTATGGGGGTGGATATCGACATTTATATAAAACAAGATCAAGATCTATAATAATACAATGTGAAAATTAATAACAAAATATAAAAAATGTTGAGAAATAGATCAAATTAGAATTTAGGAATCAGAAAGATGTCGAATACATAATTATTTAATAATTTTGAAGACCTCTAAGCCATTTTAGAACCACTTTTTTGTACACATTTACATTTGCCGCTAACTTGGTTGATTTTGGCAGTTGGTTATACAGTCTAGGAACAATGTCCTATTCCTAATTTGGACATTTTAAAAATAACATGTTCATTAGTTTTACTCCGAGTTTGTCATCATTAAAAAATGATAACATCTCAATAACAATGTTGTATTACCAGACACGACTTTAACATATTCGTCTCACAATTAAGACAGGTATCTAATATTGAGCCTGATTTTTTTTTTTTTTTCCAATTCCTTAGTCTACGATACTCTGAGAACTCTACATGCGGCTAGACCGCCAAATCTACTACTACAAGTGCATCAGCGCTAATCGCTTTGACACTTTTACTAACTTATTGTAATAAACATCATATGAATTGGAAGGGTAAAAAATTCTGATAAAAAACCCTCTAAACAATTTACTGGAAGTTAAATATTTCAAATTAATTAGGCGCGACACTTCATGTACAGTGCCGCCTTATTCTAACATAATACTTATAGTTAAACAAAAATAAATCATTACTAAACTTAAAAATATATTGTTTTACAAATTGGAGGTATTGAGCCTGAGGTCTGATACGGACTTTATATAGTAAAATTATATCTAGAAAACAGCTCACCCTAAAACTGCCAGTCAGCGGACGCTTTTACGCTTTTGGCAGTGTCCATAGATAATATATTGCACCCTGTGAGTTCTGGTGATCTCTGATCTCGAGGCGCGTCAAGTCCATAGACACACATAAAGTTTTATTGTAATACCGACAGGTCCTACATAGCTTTACGAAAGAAAATAAAGTGCGCTTGATTTAACGGTGGGTTGGTTATTAATTAATTATATCAATAATTATGCTTTTGCTTCTTTTTTGCTAGAAACACTCCCGTACTCTAATAAAAGGTCACGCTATGATTATAAACTGGACAGGTGGAAAAACACATAAAACATACATAAGATATTTATTATTAAGAAGAACACATTCTTATTGTGAAGTTGTAATAATTCAGAACAGATGGTCTGTGATATTGTAAATATGAATTAAACACATGAATTACAGCAACAATATTTTTCGAAAAAATGGATTTTATATGTATATCTTTCTAATTAACATATTTAATTCATATTTAGGATATTTATTTACCTATATGGGTGGGCAGAGACATAGACAAAAAATTATTCTATCTTATTCTCGGCGGTTTTCGAGGTCCTCCTTTTTTGATGGCCGGGCGGTGGCTGCTCTCGCTGACGTCTGTAGCGGCCAGGGCTCGATTAGTGCTTGCTTGGTTTCTGGATGGGCGGCTGCTTTCGAGCTGATTTGGCGTTCTTGATGGGGGGCTACTTTCGAGATGGCTCAGCGTCTGGGCTTTATCGTTATGGCTGGTTTTTCAGACTTCTGGATCAACTCTTGGAATCTGTAATTGATTAACTGGGCCAGTTTTTGCCTCTCGACTTCTGGTTTTCGGCTTCTTGACTTCTGAGACTGAGCTTCAACTTTCTTCCTTTCCGGCTGCGAAGATGAATCTTCAACACTAATTTCTTCCTCCGACTTTGAAGGTCAATTTCCAATTACTTGTTTTTTTGACTCTCTAGGTTGAGTTTCCACTTCCAACTTTCTGTCCTTATCTGGTCCATTCGCTCTGTCGGGAGGCCAAGCCTAACCCGGATTTAATTTGACACCTCCTTTGTCTTATAGCTAATATGACACGACATATTTATAAATTATATAACATTTGCGTAAAAAAACATTCTTTAGCACAAATAATTAGACGAAAATTATAGCACATATGGTACATAGTCATACCTATAAAATGTTAAAAAAATATGAACAAAATTTAGTTGCCAGCAAGCTAGCATAAACATTAGAAACAAAAATAGATTCCAATAGATAGTGCTAATCAAATTACGAAAGATCCGGTAGATGGTGCTGATTCAAGTGATAATCGATTTAAACTACAGCATCAAAAAATCAATAGAATCTTTAACAAAAAAAAAATTGAACCACGAATCAAATTATTCGCAGATATTCAATCGACTCACATTTCGTAATTTTGAGCTCATCACTAATTCCTACAGAATACCGGCCACCTTATTCCAGTCGTGTTGTGCTTCGTCGACTATAACAAAACGGGTTACTGCATGAAATGCAAAGTACTCGGTGAAATGCGAGTCCCAGAATGAATCAACTTCATCTGCTTTCACACACTGGGGAAAGACTGTTCTCAGTGCCTTTATTCGTGCAATATAAAATCACGCCTAAAAATGCACGAGCTTACGCGTACTGGAGAGAAACCATTTTCATGTTCTCAGTGCAATTATTTGTGCAATTTTAAATCAAATTTAAAAAGGCACATCCGTGCTCACACCCAATAGACACCATTTTGTTGTTCACAATGCTAACGATGTGCTTGTTTCAAATTTTACAATGTTTTTTTCTTTAATTAATTAAGATTTTTTTGTAAATTTTTTCTATTTTGGAAACGGGAAATTTGCAAAATGTGTTTGTGTTGAAAAAGTTGATATTTTTTAAAATATTACTTTGATGATTGTTCTCTGTATTATTTTTACTCAGTTCATCATATTATTGAATGCTCCTTCCCACACAATTATTCCATACTGGAGTTAGTGAGTGAACAATAGTAAAATATACCTTTTCTAAAATTATTTATACTTAATATGTTTCTTAATCTACATTATTTTACATACAAATTTTTTTTTAACAATTTTTTCTAGGATTATTCCAAAATTTGACAAAAGAGAGATTGGTCTGCAATTGGTTATTTGATATGGTATAGGGGAAATAATGGCTTGTTTGTAGCATGTTAGGAATACCCCTGTTTTTAAATTTAGGTTTATTACATGCATTAGGGGTTTGGATATTTGTTTTTTTATAAATTTAAATGTATTAACAAATGTCCGTCATAACCTAGTGCTGTTACCTCCTTCATACATGTTATGATTTGTTCAATTTCGTTAAATGTTGTGGATTGAAAAATGATATGTAGCAATTCAGCTATTACTAAATTTAACTATATTCAAATAAAACTAAACACTGGTTTTAAAAATGCAAGTTTAATTTAAATTAAGTAAGAATGCACTAGTTACAAAGTGTGTCAACATTATAAAGCGGTGCTATAAATTTTAACACAAAAATATCGGTATTTTATACTTATACGATAATTTTGTACAATCGACTGCAGAGCAGAGTACTCGCTTAGCGTGCAGTGAGCGCAATGGATGTAATTTATTTTCTGTAAAGCATTGTATAAAGTAGTAAATATTCTATATTATTTTTCTTGTAAAATTGGTTTTTGTGAATTTATTTTTCAGTTGGTGATTAATCGGAGAACCTTAGAAGTTTGGTCATGGTGGTTTCAATTTGTGGAATTTGCTTTTTCTGATGTGACAGAATGCTCCTGATGTCACCAGACTTGTATGTGTTGCTTTCAATCTCAGCCACTTTCCTGTTGACGAAGATCAGCATGTGAAGGAGGTCCCGCTTGTAGCCCGGCTCGGCGGCCTTCTCCAGCTCGGCACAAAGGCTCCGGATGAACCATGATCCTGTACTCTTTCCACGCCATGCTACATAATCTGTAATAAAGACATAAACTTTTTAAATAAATATAATAATAATAATATAAATAAAGAAATGCTAAATTACATTGCATTACTAAACTAAACGCGTTGGCTTTGAAACTGGATAGTCTCCTGGAACGAAGCTCGTAAATACCTTAACCACTTGACCAACAAGCAAGTCATAATGTGTTAGCTCCTTTTGTCGCTTACTTTACTATCATATTTTCCAGCTGCCCTTTACGAGATTCACTTATAATAAAGACATAAAATACATAATACACTGTTACAGAATTACTATGGACAGCAACACCCGGAAGGCAAAACTTAATACAGGAATCAACGTCTACGAATGCTAAATCTGCAGTCAAATTGTTGGGATCTTTCAATGAATACACAAATCAGTAAAACTGTCAGTGCATGCTGCCATCAACTGAGACACATTAAAAGTATTCGGAGACATCTTCCTCTTGAGGCAGTCCGTCTACTTATAAATGCATTTGTGGTGTCACGTGTGGACTATTGTACCAGCATCTATGCTGGCCTACCAATGTTTCAGCTGGATCGATTACAATCGTCTGCACGGATAATATATGGAGTTTCCAAATTCTCTCATATAACATTTCTTTTACATCAGCTACATTGGCTCCGACTCCCTGAAAGAGTTGAATTTAAATTGTGCCGGTTGATGTACAAGGCGACACACAACATGGCGCCGCTGTATCTTCGAGAACTTTGTATCCCAGACAATTTGAATGGTAGACGTCAAACTCAAAGGGTTGTAGAACCGACCGACCGTTGCCAGAAGTCTAAGGGCAGGCCCAACAGCGTGGAACTCTTTGCCCACCGTCACAAGGAACAATGAATGCATCAGAGACTTTATTTAGGAAGAAACTAAAAACGCACCTTTTCAAAAAATCATTTCCATAAGTGAAAATAACGATTATAATTAAAAAAAAAAAAAAAGATAATTGTAGAACTATAAACAGTTGATGCGTAAAGCGCTATACAAATTATCCATTATTATTATTATTAAATAGTTATCAGTAACTCAATCTAGTGAGATAATTGACTCACCATTTACTGTCGAGTACATCACCAGGAAGTCAGCGTGGGTGGGGAATTTGGAGCTTGGAGACTTCTCATCATCATCATCGCTACCATCTCCGTCCGTTTGTATATTCTTCCCATCGTCCATTTTCTCACCGCGGCAAGCCTTGTCGAAGATAAAGCGATAAAATATTTCATTTAATTTGTTTACATTTCTTATTTTAAATATTAAATTACGATAGAGCAATCGGCGACAACCGATTGCTTGCTTATGGGCCCTGTAAGCGGCTATTGTGGCCGCTTCGTGGTCGAGTAATCATAACCGAGCATTATTCAGTGCAGTTGTTGACAAACGTGTGGAGATCTATCGCCTCCGCACCCAGCAACACTGCCGACAGGTCCTGAACGGGACCTATCGCGGGAGCCAGCCGTAATAACACTCACTTCTCTCTCGGCATAGACTTTTATCTTTATTTTAACCTCAATTTGAGTTCTGTAAGATGTGCACCTATCTTCAATAAACGCCCGTCAACTGTAGGTGACTTATTATTTGTTCTAACTGCTCTAGCCAGATCTACACACACACACGCACACTCCGTGATATGTTGCTCATCTGAACATAGTGGAGAGCTGGGTGATATAGGTCCCCATCACCACCCATCGATCCTTTTAAACATCATTTATAACCATATAATTCATCCTACACTATAACTGCTAACTTGAATAAACATTTTACTCCTTTGGGGGTTAGGACGGTGGTTAAATGAATTAAATGTCAATTGGCGAGTGTCGAGGTGTTTATTGTCGGTACGATTGGCGGTCTTGCTCGGCGAGCACGAGCCGGCAAGACCGCCGTCGTGAAACGGTGAAACTGGAGAGACTGCTTGAGCCCGACTTGTGGCAGCAGCCGGCAGCGCTGTCGCTAGCGCCGATGCCGACTGAGATGGCGGTAGATTTGAATTCCAATTGCTACACACCCTATAGATATGTTGTTATTTATAATTTCGGATAATATTATCATCCACGTTCGTAACAGTAATCCAACACTCAACAACTAGCAACTACAAAGACTACCCTATAACAAGTGACCCTAGATTATAATACTATTCGGAGAAATACCATCCCTTTTCTAGTCCTCAGTACAACATGATAAATTGTTACCTATAGGGTTTAATTTATACACCATAAATGTGGGTGCAAATATAAAGTATACGATATCACACAAAAAGTGAGTTAATGTATTACTCCCTCCCAAAGGACCCCACCCTTTCCTGGAACCGTTATATAAGTTTTCACCCGTGTACAGGTTTAACTCCCGAGAATCTATATGCAACTAGCAATTGGCGATAGCCGATATTTTATAGCATTCTGTATTGCTGTCCCTGAAATTGAACAAACGGAGTTTTTACGTATTATCTCTGAAACATTTCGTAAAATGTGGTATAATTACATCAAAATTAGTTTAACTATATCAACAATACTAATTTACCTATTTACCTATATTATGTTTTATTTCGACATTTTCCGGTCGCCATCTTTGATTATTAATTTTCCCATTGTTTATATTAGGTTTTTTTCAAATTGTTGCCCAGAATGACAAAAATCACTGCAGACCGTATTCTGATCAAAAAGTTGCGAATTGAAAAACCGTCGGGGTGCTAGGAAAATGATCAAAGAGTTTCAAAACAAAGCCTGGAGTATAGCTAGACATTACAGCAAAACGATTAAATTATTAGATTAAAGCTCCATCTCACACAGCCAGAAATACAATCAACTTTCTTCATCGTGAGAATGTTAAATCCACACTGTATATGTAAAACATTCTTGAAAAACACTATAATAAATAACAAAATTTGACACTTCTATTATAGATAAAAATATGACCATAGAGTGCGACGCGAGATGCTCGAGAAAACATTTAACTTATCTTAACCTTACTTTAAAAACACGTTCATTTTTGCCCCGCTGGCGTCTCACAGACCTGGCCGATTAATCAAGGATTATATAGCCATAATGCCACAACATTCTAGACGTCCAGGAAGTTATAAAAATAGACGGGGAAAAGTAATATATATATATATGGACGGATTATTTAAGAGGTATTGTACAAAAAAAAGACGAGATTTAAGTTTAAGAATTTAAAAATTATATCTTTCGACTCCTCTATGTGCTTTCTTCATTTGAAACAACATATATATATATATATATATAAACTTAAAAACATAAATTAGTGGTGTTATTACACAAAGTATCATAGGACAATTATCGGAGTGACAAATTTGCGATACACTCCCTAATCGGGAAAAAAGACAATACGCATGTGTTTGAGTCACGCTGTCCTCAATTTCATTTCAGTCTGATGGTCTTCCATGGAGGTTCTGTTCATTCCGTGTCGAGCGAAGATTTATACCAATCAGTCCTTCAAGTCCTAAGAGACCGTAGGAAGGTCGGTTGGCGTTCTGGTGAAAACCATTTTTATCCGAACATGTTTGTTCTCATCGGGGAGAAGCCACCGAGAGCAAGAAAACAACACAGAATACGGGCGGCGCAGTCCGGCCTTCCTCGAACGTTCTCGCTTTGCTCGCGCGGGATGGAGCAATACCGAGAAATGACAGAACGAGGAACACGTGGATGATGCGCGCGAGCCGCCACAAGACCATGAGACAGCAATTCAATGTAAATTATTAGAGTTGAGAAATACCTGGATGAAGAACAGTTTTGGCACACCGACAAGCGTGTCCGAATTCTCAAATGGATCGATGAGCATGCTTTTCGGGTAGATTGTATTCTTAGCGTACAGGACTCCCTTCTCTCCTCCGTGGGTCATCACTACGACCACAATGCAGCACACATCGGCTGCTTCCATGGCACTCACTGCAAGAGATGTAGTGTTTGTTGATGGACAAAAAAAAAACGAGTATCCCGAGACACCCATTCATGTAATTTATATCGAGTTTTATAAATGAATTCCCTTTAATGCAAGTAAAATAAAATTAGTTTAAATGTTCATTTAAAAATTGTTAAATCATGTTTATGTACCGTTGTCGTATATTAAATGTGATATTGTAGAAATTATTAGTAATTCGCGTACTTTTAATACGCGAGACTTCGTCTCTTTGTCCCTTTCGACACGTACATTTTTACAAACATCTCAGGACACGCACGATCTATTTAAGATAATACATTTTCAGTCCATAATAAAAAAATGCGCAGTAACCGATTTGAGTGGGCGCGGTCGGGGAGAGAGAAGGCTGGAGAGTTAGAGGCGACTTGCGCGCGAGCTGGCGAGGTGCGAGGTGCGCGCGGGAGACAGTGCTCCGCCACAGATAAGGGAAAAATGGGGACGATCTAGATAGCAAACGTGGGTTTTCTCCCGCGGTGGATTCAGAGATTTAAATGGGCCTGATCCGTCCGCGGGATTTGAGGAGAGGCCGCATGCGAGCGATGGCAGACCGATGGGCTCGACGGACTCCACAGTGACAAGATGGCATCAGGGTAACCTTCTGGAGGAAGAGATCACTTCTGGCACGGGGGCGTGGCAGCCTGGACCGTGGCAAACTGAGTATAAATCGATGTGTGCGAAATCGGTAACATTGTATATAGGAGGAGAGTTTAACTTGAAGAAAGAAGATGTCAAAGACAATTATCGTGCTAACAATGTCGGGATTGTTATTGTTTGAAACCATTCCCATCTATCCGAGTCAGGCGTACCGACACCGCGCACACCTTACCCACAGTCTGAGTCTAGCCGGCGTGGTGCGCTGGCGTTCGATCCACCGTTGCCAGCGCATTACCGTATAGGGTTGGCATTATTTAACACTACTTGACAACCATACCATGGTGCACTGCAACCAAAGACACAGTCTTATTGTGAAGTTGTAATTATTTTATACGTATATATTTATAATTAATACATTAAATTATTATCATGTTAACGAGACAGAAATAATTTAAATGCACACAGAAGTTACAGTAATAAATGTATAGATAGAATATACGAGAATAGACGAACTGAGAGGGGTAGCAAATGGTAGTGCTTTAGGGTCTCACACAACCCTTACAAGGAAAACGAAAACAATACGAAAAATTAAAAATGTTCCTTTCGGTAAGGAGAAGCAAAGCATATTCAATGTCAGGCTTAAAGTCATAAGATCGATAATATAAAATGTGTGTTTAAGTCTTCGATATTCCGGTTGACGCATCAGGGCATCGACCATTTATCACTCATAGACAGTTTTTTATTAGAATTTTTTACCCTTCCAATTCATGTATTAATATAAAACACATGATGTTTACTACAATAAGGCAGTTAGTATTAGTTAATGTGTTAAAGCGATCAGCGCTGATGCACTTGTAGTAGATAGTAGATTAGCGTGTAGAGTACTACTAGAGTAGAAACTAAAGTAAATCATGTATAAAGTTTCCCAACCTTTGTCGATGGTTTCCACTATTGTATTTAGCTCAGGATCATCAAAGTACATGGACGTGTCAAACTTGAGTTTCTCCAGACAACTTTTAATCTTTGAACCATCAATTTCTGTGCCCGTTCTCTCCGGCGGTATCTTATTAAAAATTTTGTTAAAATTCAAATGGTTGAATATCACCGCTATACGTTTTCTTCCATCGTTCAATTCATAGTAAAGATCGAGATCTTCCAGAGAGTCCACCACTATGGGTGTCGGCTCTGGCGCCACGGCGATGTGTTTGGGGTTGTAAGGACCCGCGACAGCAATTTCTGCAATACTGTTTGTGGTGCAGTGGTCAGGCATGGAGCCGTCTACATGAGTGCTGCTGGTATGGTCTACGGCTGTCTTTCCCTTATTTGGATTCCTCCTTTTTCTGTAAATTGAATGAAACAATCAGATAATTTAGAACTCTCTATATATATATATTGTGACGTTAAGAATTTTCGTCGTGTAATTAATTATCAGGTTGTCATTTATATTTATGGTATTACCGACTCTATGCGATTTGGTTTATGGCCAAAGTGTGACGGGAGAGGGATAGCGGTACGTTCCAGCTCAAGCAGACGCGCTCTGGCCGCCTTTTGAGTGGGTTACCTCCGCGCCAGCCATATTGGCCTGATCGACCATCCCGAAGGATGGGGAAATATTGACGGCTGATCCTGCAAACGACTATAAAAATTGGACGGTGCGAGGTGTCGTGGACTAAACAAAATAAGTGTGAAAAATTTTGCGACAGATTCTTTTCTACGACCGCTTGATTAAACTTTTACTTTTACAGGATTAGGTTATTATAAAAAAAAATAGAGATGCCAGAAACGACCTCTCTTGTCAGTATTACGAACCAGACTGGGACAATTCATTGGGCCATTGTGATACGAATATGAATCCACATTTGAAAATAATACTGAGTTGGGAGGCTAAACAAAAAAATAAAAAACACTAGATCTTAACTTGTTGACGGCAAATGTAAATGAAACTAAGTACCTACTTTATTTTAAGCATTGATAAAAGAGGCCAACGTCCTGCAGCACGATTGTGACTGAAAACCTCTAGAGTATGTGGACAAGGTCAAATACTCAGGCACCGCAACTTAGACACCATACAGGTGGCCCCCAAAAAAAGGAAGAACATCTCGTAACACATAATAAAATTTTTTTTGCACAATATTTAGAAATCATAAAAACATCCCTAATATTGCATCATCTAGTGGGTTTAAATCTGGCCCGTTCGGTGGCCACACGCCCGGCTCGATGAAATTAACAAGTTGATTGTATTTCTGGCTGCGTGAGATGGAGCCCCGTACTGCTGTAATGCCTAGCTATACTCGAGTATAGTATATATACTTTTGATCAGGTCTGCGGGGACTTTTGTCATTCCGCGCAACAATTTGAAAAAACCAAATATAAACAATGGGAAAAAGTAAGTAAATTAGTAAGGTATTTAAGCTATTGTTGATATGGTTAAACTAATGTTCTCACTTTTTTTGGGACACCCTGTACTTCTTTGAAGCTAAACTTTGACTGGTACTGGTAGTATTAAGCTATAGTGTCCACAGTTGGGGTGGCATATATAAAACAACACTAAAGCCACAAAAAACACCTGTTAACCCATTCAACGAACTATATATTATTATGTATAACGTGTTTTTATATTATATAAGGAGAACACATTCTTATTGTGAGGTTGTAATTATTCAGAACAGACGGGCTGTGATATTTTAAATATGAATTAAATATATTAATTTGCAAGATAGATATACATATAAAAACAAATTTTATTGAAAAATATTGCTGTTGCGCCACCGCGATTCGAATCTGGATCTCTTTCCAAACCGGGGAAGAGGTGCATTATCCAACTATGCTACAGCGACAACATTTTTAGCGACAATTTTCGAACCTATATGTTACCTTTTTTTGATATTTAATACATTTAATCGTTCCATCTACCTTATTTTTAGCAGACGCCAGAATTGATACAACTTTTTTGAGATTCCGTAAAAATAAGGTAGATGGCTCTATCAAATAATGAAACGATTAAATGTATTAATATCAAAAGGGTAAGATAAGAGAGCCAGGTTCGAATCCTGGTAAGCGCAACAGCAATATTTTTCGATATAATTGATTTTAAATGTATATATATTTAATTCATATTTGAAATTCCATCACACTTATTGGATAACCCTACATAAAGGCGAAATTAATCAATGACGTATCTGTGTACACGTAGTGACGCAATATATCACATGATTGACACACCTTTGAAGCGAAAAATGTTATCAATCACATTTCATCGGTTTTTTTTTACATATTTTTAGTTACACGGACAACGAGAACTGTTTGATATTGAATTATCGGACATACCTTTTCGTTGGTTTCCCACATTTTTGTTCCATTTTGACAGTTTAATAAGCCAGACGTCTTGCGCTGACAGCGGCACTACCTGGACTTACTTATCAGCGATTGCCAAAAATGTTCCACTATCCATTACTTTAAATTCTTATCATTTCTTATCTGACCCGTTCAAAATGGTCCGCGTCCACGGAATAGGTTTACAGGAGACTTTCGACTCGAGAGAAGCTCCGAGGACGAGTCGTGTGATAAGTGGTAAATATATAATGTAATTATTACGATATCCGATGGTAAAACCGTCAATCCTTTGTTCAAAATACATATATTGTGACAGATTTCGTACAATCGTATGTATTGCCAATGGTGAATATTTAAAATAATAATATTACCCTACGTCAGGTCAAGTCTAAATTGGAAAAAATTAAGATAATATAGAAATATTATCAACTACCGTCAAAGCTAGTTCTGTCTTGCTACTTTGTCTATGGGTGGAAGTAAAAGAATTTAAAAAAAGAAAACACATTAAAGTATTGTCGTGTTTAGTGTGATATTTCTGGTAACGTCAGTTCACAAAACTGTTTGCAACTGAAAGATGCATCACTTGAAGATAGTCGGAAAGGCTTTCTCATTAAACTATCTGAAGAAACGCTACGAGAAGGAGAAACTACACTCCCTCAGGATCCAGCACGGGGAGGAAGCGCCCGCAAAGGAACTCTTGTGCCAGAGGATCAAGGAAAGCCGCGTGAATCGTCTGATCTTGTACAAAACGGCAAAAACTCGACGGTGCCTGAAGTATTTCTTCAAAACGTTCTTCTACTTCTCGCTCGGCTTGAGCTTGGCATATCTCTTCTTCATGACGCTGGTCTACCAGCTGCACGTGTCCATCCACATCGCGACGGTGGTGTGCTTCTTTCTCGGAACGTTTCTGGGACTCGGGCTCGCCTTCAGCTCGAGGATCAGGCAAGTACTTCTGCTTATGTTATTACAGATTCTGGTCAGCGGCGTAATTGGGGCCAACATTAGAAAGATCGTCGGTTGTCACTATTACTATTTATTTTAATGTGTTCTCCTTTTTTTACATGTTGCGGACGTGGTATATAATAGATGGATATTATATCTTAAATAAGAACAGGTGTTCTATCGTCGTAAGAACTCGGACGCGAGTACATAGAAATATGCTGTGTAAATCGTGCACGTGTTCCTAATTTAACCGTTGGCGCGGCAAACACAATACTTAGTTTTTATATGGTATTTGGGGGTTAGGACGATGGTTAAATTAAATAAATATGATTTGCGTGTGAGGTTTATTATGATGACAGTATGACAAAAACAATAAAGATAGATAGAATTAAAGAACGAATGAAGATGTGGAAGGTGCACGTGTATTATATGAAATGAAATGAAGCGAGTTGGCGGTCTCGCTCGGCGCGCGTGAGCCGGCAAGACCGCCGTTGTGAAACGATGATACTGGAGGGACTGCGCGGCGGTGAATGATTGAGCCAGACTCGTAGCAGCAGCCGGCAGCGCTGTCGCTAGCGTCGATGCCGACTGAGATGGCGGTGAATATGAATTCTGATCGCTACAGATACATCCATTTTCGGATAATATTTAAACATGTTCGTAATAGACAACGGTTGGTAGTCATATTCACATTACAGTAAACATTTTTAAGAGGTTTAACACAGTTAGTGCTGAGTATAATTTAAAATAAAATTCTATCTCGTGAATATAAAGATTGGACGTAATTGTTATGGTTCCAGATGTATTATTTGATGGCGCTGATTTCAGATGCATCTCGTGTTTGTGCATTCCTCAACTGTTCTCCAAGCGGGGCCGACAGGCCATGGTGGCCTACACGTACATTCTAATCTTGGCTGGCCCCACCAGAAATACGCTGATAAACATAGGAAAGCTGTCGGAGACCCTTCTATGCAACCAGGTACGTTTTCTTCCTCTCCTTGTCCTTGCCTGGTCAACTAACTTTAGCGACCATGTTGGTGATCATTCTTTTGTTTGGGTCGACCTGCTGCGGCGGGTGATTGCGTGGTGCATTCCAGTCGGACCCTCTAGTGTGCTGTTGAATATCTGCCGGCGGTGGTGCTCGGGTAGAGAATCAACTTGTCTTGTTTCCCCTCTGTCTCCCGACGTCTGCGTGTTATTACTGTATCTTTGCATTGTATATTTTACACAATAAATATTTTTATATGGGGTCATAGGTGTTGTAAAGAAGACGTAAATCCTGCACTGGATAGGATCTAATGAACGAATTGCGCGATTTCAAGGTCGCGCGTCCAGCGGATTGGACTACGACGATTCCAGAATCGCCGTAGGGGGGGGGGAGGAAATAAGGAAACCTGGATATAAGGGATAAGGGTGATGGGATAGGGATTCCAGTCGAAGGACTAGTGATCTCGGGGAACCGGGTTTCTGAAGGACTGCTCGCCTTACCTTGTGTATGACGCCTCCGTCACCCCTGCAGTCGCCGCCGAGATTACACATATGGCACGCGGATGAGCATATCTCTGCCTCCAATTGAAGACAGCGATTTTACAACTTCACCCGCGGCCCACAAAAAACAAACAAACACTACGTGATCAAACACAATATCACAAATTACAGTGCTGACTGAAATTACACTGGAGCTGACAAATCCACACCGCGAATGCTATCGCGATCGAACAAATATCGGTCACGTTGACGTCTGCTGACGTCAAGGTCACATTTCACACTAAAGACGAGCATTAAGAAGGTATGGTTAGTGTTAGCGTCATTTAACGCACTCATACACGCACATCGTCTATGCGCGATTATCAATATTTTAACCTAGTATCTCTTTCCCTTTCTTTTCCCTAACCTGTCTTTGCGCACGAGGAAGAAGAAAAGAGGTCGCTGCAATCAACACTCTCGAACTGCAATGAGCTCAGTGTTTGCTTAGAACTGTATACTACTTTACTACCGCTAATATTAATTAATAAATATCTATTTAATTCCGCTAATACATAAAAACAATCCTTATTACGCGAGTGTTAACAGTGTTTACATATTCTGCGCCGCATGTCTTGTGTTTGGAAAGGAGAGACAATTGATATTGCACCAGGCAGACCGAAAAGGTAAGTGCCTCCTATCTTCCATTATTTCCACCAGTAAGGGAATTTGGACGGGGAAAACATGGGTCGCGATAGATACATTAGATAGACGCACCAAAAATGTGTGTTACTAATCCGAAACAGGTGTAACGAGGGATGTTTTGATTGGCGGCCGTGCGTTGTTGCTCGGTCACCTGTTTAGCATTAAACAAATACTATGTAGGAGCTTTTTCTTATAAAATAGTCCTGGGTTAGCTGTGGGCCTCTCATCAGCCTGGATATTCTCTGTCTTCCAGGGCCTCTTCTGGTCGCAATTTTACCTTGTCAGTAGATCCACATCGCAAATGCTTCAAGTCGCTTCAGCGACGTTTCAGTTAATAATGTAGCTCGGACTTATTCTATACATTTGGCCTACCCACACAGAACAATTACATAAGTTTCTTCGTGAAGCGGTCCTGTCGACTGAATTTTCAAGAACCAAACGGGAGATTGCGATTTAAAAAGTGCAAAATCTCATGGTCTCACCCTGTACATATCTAGTACCCACCAACACATAGTATTTCTAACAAATAGAAATATTATTTCTATCATATATATATATGGTGTCTTCTCGTGTGCGGGAATTCAGGTAGTCAAAAACTCGATGTACAACAATACAGTTTATTACAGATCTAACAAGTATGGTACAATAAAGATATGTGTTCTGTTCTACGATTCCGGTGAGAGACGCTCTTTTATCTCTTCCACGCCGTCATTCTTGCCAACACGGGTGCACCATACAATCGTTCATATTTCAAATCTTAATGTTTTAGGAAAAGATGCGTTCGGTCGTCAACAGACTGCAGCACACCGTCAGAGAGCCCTTCATCGAGTTCAAGAACACGATTGAGGAGATTGTGAAACTAATCAGGGAAGAAGTCAACTACATCATCAGAAGCTTGCAGAGAATCACTCACCTAGTCAGCCATATATGTGAGGAACGCAGGCAGATTCATACATTTGTTTTAAGTCTTTGTATTTAATTAGTTAACAGAGCTTTAACAATATAAACAATCATAATACAACTAACATAATATATAGCATATGAAACTAATTATAAAAATTTGCAGTTATGTTCGGGCAAAGATAGATAATATAGATAGAAAGATAGGTAATATAATATTAGAAAAGAAGATAAAGAGTGGTGTGAAAAAGGGTGGGGAGGCCGAAACTATCGTTGTGGTAAAGGGAGAGCAAGATGTGTCAGTTGATAGAATGATTGGTTCAAATTGAAAATGAGATAATTCAGTATAGTAAAGCTGATGTTAAAAAAGTCAATTTCTGTTAACTTATCAATATGTAGCGATCGGAATTCATATTCACCGCCGTCTCAGTCGGCATCGACGCTAGCAACAGCGTTGCCGGCTGCTGCTACAAGCCTGGCTCGAGCATTCACCGCCATTCATCGTTTCACATCGGCGGTCTTGCCGGCTCGCGCTCGCCGAGCAAGACCGCCAACTCGCTCCATTTCATTTCGTGCACACATGCACCTAGTATATCTTCATTCTATGTCTTCCTTGTTTTTATCATACCGACAATAAACACATCAATCACATTTATTTCATTTAACCACCGTCCTAACCCCCAAACATATATTTGCATGAACGTTGAATGAATATTGTGTGTAAGATGTTCTACTTGTAGGAATGTGGAAGAGTGCAGACTGCCGAGTCCATCCTGCTAAATGATCACCCCAATGAATCTCGCCAGCTTCCGTGGTATGCCCGATGACACTGCGGGATCGAGCTCGAAATTCACGCGAGTCCGGCACGACTTTTTAAGTACCGACCCGGTCGAGTCCGGTCCGGTCCTAAACAGATATGGATAGATATCATGGTGGGAATGAAGTATTGCATCCGAGTGGGGAGTACACAGTAAACGAGTAGCCGAAAAGACTCTAATGAAAAATCTAGCTGTTGACGAGTGGCTTCATGGTTCATAGTATGCTTAAAATATCTCAGACAGATGTATCATACTCTTTATTTATTAACTATCTTATTACACATATCAATTATATATAATATTATATACATATATATGTTACAGTGAATGTGTATATTCCAGTTTAGTGATATTTTAGCAATATTTGAATATATCCATATTTTCACCTACAAAGGCACTGTTATTAAACAAATTATAGATATGTCATAAAAACGAAGCTATTTTTATTATATTTAATGAAGTACGGGTAATTACAGGGCTTACGACCAGTCTTCGGCTGGCTTAAGTGAACACTTTATATAATGCAACGTTGCATTTGCAGGTTAAAAATCCAATAATTGTGTGTTCTTGGATATATTCAAATATTGTTGGTCAAAATACTGGTCAAAATAAGAAAATATATAAAAATTAAAAATGATTTTTCAGTCGTATTCTAGAATAATGTGTTAAAAACATTTACAGATAAAGAATATTGCTTTAAATAATTTTAAAAAATAATTAGATTTTCATTAGTGACATCTATGCTGTTTCAGGGAAATGAATATTAAATTTAGTCCATAGATTTAACCTATAAAACTCAACATCAACACGTACAACATACAAACCTTCTACACCGAACTGATAAAGCATGACATAAATGAACACTCCAAAATACCAAATCATTAAATAACAGGAGCAAAGATGATCTCTGTTTCTTGAAATCCATCTCACATTTTTCTGGCGTCCCGATTACTGTAATAACTGCATCGTGTTCTTATCGCTTCACTTTATTGGCGTCACTTCGGCGACATCTCAATCCTGTGCGATATGTAGACAAATACAAAATTGTAAACGCGTAATAGAGAAAAACCAATGGCGGGCCGTGGAGTTATGTTAGTTACGTTTCTTTGTTTGATGCGATGACACCAACGAAAAAAATAATGTTAATTGTAAAAATAATTATATATATGTAGCGACCATGATTCAAATCTACCGCCATCTCAGTCTGGCTCAATTCACCGCCAGACGACTTCTCCAGTTTCAGCGTTTCACAATAGCGGTCTTGCCGGCTCGCCTTAGCCGAGCAAGACCACCAATTCATTTCATTTCATAATTTCTTACATCTTCATTCACAGTATTCATTTCTATCTGTCTTCATTGTTTTTATCATTTGTCACAATAAACCTGAACACGCGCCAATCACCTGTATTTCATTTAACCACCGACCTAACCCCCAAATATATATATATTGTTAAATAAACAGTTAAGTTCTTGCTTATTATATACTTTTCAACATTCAAGGCTATTCAATTGGACAATTAATGAGAAAGGGTTAAATCCTCACTTAATCACCTCAATTTTCTTAGTCCACCCCTGTTCAGAAATGAAACTTATACTGTGAATAATTTCCAGCGGACAGCATAGAGGAGAGTTTCATATGGCTCTCGACCGTGGTCAACATCTGCAACAAGCGGCTGGGCACCCCCTTCGACAGGTGCATCCGAATGTTCCAAGTGGTCATGGCGGACTGCAGGGCCCAGATGGGACCGGCGTTCTTTTTCCAGTGCAGCGTGACCTATCTCTTGGAGTTGATCTGCTACGCGATGAAGCCATTGGAGTACATGTGCGAGCTGAAGGATTTGGTCGAACAGAAGATGATATCGATCATAAGAAAGGGTAAGTGCTAGTGGCCGAACCATCGAGAAGTTAACGAAGTTGTTTTCAATACTTTGCGCTTTTAAATTGATCTGCCTCTAAATAAATACAAACACGTTGTGCTGCTTGTAAATAAATACAAATATTTTGTACTCATTTACAAGCAGCACAAAATGACTCTTGTAAATACTTGCACGCACGCTTTTGGCATTGTTTTTAATTGGTTTAACTAGAAAGACTAACCATCAGTACCACTTGCTTACCAGTAAGGTAAGAAATGGACGTGAATACAAAACTTGTATACAATTCTAGGTGCTCACGACCTGATGCTGCGAATAAAGCACGTCTTCTACTTCAACATCAAGTTCAGCAGCAGGATTCACGTGACGACCAACGTTTCCAAGACCCCGCACGCCGTAGCCAAGGAGCTCGCTGTGGACATGCACAATAAAATTGACTCGTTTCTCGTCATGATGGCATGGCTCGATCTGATACCCGTCATATTCCTACTGCTGCTCGCATGCAAGTAAGTGATGCTGTCCACACCCGCACACTCCTCGTTCTCCAGCCACGACCAGTGAAAGATCTCACACTTCTCCGGACGTCTCGTCACATGTTCGAGATGTCGAACTATACGCATCTTGTGGACTGTGTCGATTAAATTAGCGGTCAGTTGACGCAATCTGAATGTTGGCAAATGCATCTGGCTTACCTTCGGGTTGGACGGAAGATTGGATGGAAGTTCACCCAGGTTCTGCTGAATCCACCGCACGCTGGTAACTCTGAATTCACATCTAAATACGCTGTTGCGTACGTCCAAAATGATAGCCAATAATACGGATTATTTCACAATGAATCTCGGTGTTGTATCTTACAACGAAACACCAAACAGAGTTGAGAACAAATATGCACTTTAGAAGTCAGTTTACACCATTGATCACAGCGAGGATGACACTACCTCAATACTCTTCAATATCAAAACAATGTGAACTGATTTAAGAATAGGCTAAGGGTAGGAATAAACTAACAACTGGGACACAACATTTAACAATAATCATTTACGATCAAGTATATAAAAAAATTATAATATAAGAAAATAAACGACATTTGTAAGTGCTCTTTTAGTTATATACCATGCTGTAGACACAACATAAATAATCACCATATACACACTGCGACATGCACCGACACGTGTGAGACTAGAAGAGTGTTTGGAGCTTCAGGCACACCGCACACACAACTTGATATGATCACAGTCAACTCTTACACCTCCTCTCTCTGTCGGTCTGTTTTGTCTGAAATTGCTATGAACAATTCTCGGTCTTCAGCAGTTGGTGACACTTTCCAGGGTCATGTGGTACTGGCAAAACTTCATGACGAGGGACGAATTCGACAACCAGTACATCAATTCACACTTCAGAGATATCGATATGCTAAGAGCCAAAATGGATAGGCCGACCATTCTGCCATTGCAGAAGAGGGAAACAGCGTCATATATATCGGTAAGTAAGATATTACGTGCAGTTAGTACTTGTGCATACCCCGCTATTCGTCTCTACTCGTACAACTCGGTATTCGTTCAACTTTTTCGAATTTAATTCAACTCTCGTTCGCCAAGCGATCCGTGTTGTTTTATTACCATTCTTAGCTATTTATAGATAATTCTTTTTGAAATTGTGGATAAAAAAAAAATAGTGTTTCAACCAACCCTTAAAGGATACCGGTGAGAATGACAATTGAATTGAAGAAGGAATCCATTACGAGTTTTCTCACCTCAGTCTCTTCTCAGCAATCCTACAAAGATAGAAGAAATAACACACAATGTCTTAAATATAATTCGTGCAATGTGAACGCATATTTTACCAGATCAATGCTGTCCAAATGCGCGTTGTGTATTTGTATTATTCTTCTTCTGGTGCTCGTCCGATTATCGAACCGGATGGATATAAATAAAACAATGTTATAAACTCTATTTGAGTTTGTTAGCACCACTCGTGTTTCGACAGGTGAAGTATTAAACTAACTACACATAAATACAGGAGACAAGGCTTAGGTGGTAGACACACAAGTAAGTAGGTACTGATATATAGAGGAGGAGGGGACGGAGTTACTGCTGGTGGACGGTGGAGAGGATTAGTTAGAAAATGTAATATTGTTTTAACATATTAATACCCGAATTCATATTTCTAAACCTTCAATATTATTAATTTTATTCGATGAGAGTTGCTGTTTCTCTCGAAATTTGAGTAGTGCTAATAGACTCATGTAGAGTTATAACATTGTTTCATTTATGATGAAACTTTACAAAGTTAACGCCGATTTTATCAATAATATGATATCGATCATGTTGAGCTCGGAATAGTTGGGCTTACCAAAAAAATGCCTTAATTATTCAGACAGGTTGTCTCGCATGTTTACATGATTACCATGTGTTTCGCACGCATTAACTACTCGTGTCAGTGGTATATATGTTTGAGACAAGGTGTCCCAAAAGTCTTTTGCGTAATACAAATTCTGTAATAAAATAAAGGATGTTTTTTTTTTTGCATTTAAATGCAGTCTCTGGGAATTTGATTCTTAAAAAGTATGTTTTCTAAATATGTTTCGTTATTTCGCTGGCACTCTTCTAAACGGGAGGCAAAATTTCTAAGAAGTTCTCAGCAGATATTTTCTTTTAATTGGTCCAGCGAGAGAGATAATTGTTAATGTATACCTTTGATTTGAGATAACCTCATAGCAAAAAGTCACCTCGCCGGGATATCAATTTTCCAGGGAAAATTTCACGAAAAACCGGTAAGGACACGCTCCGTAGCGACTGAATTCTCAAGGACGCGGCTGGCGATCGACCCTGTCCCGCTCATTTCGTTGATGCAGCGAATGAACAAAAATGATAAATAATTCAGACACACTGTATATGATATACCTTGAACGAACTTATGTTTGGTGCCGGCGACCTTGAATCAGAACTGTTGAACACTATCACCATTCTCGGAGGCTCCGTGAATCTATGAATTGATCTTTGGTCCACACCAGATACAGTAATCAAAAGACCCAGGAGAGACGGAATTCGGCGAGTCTCTTTGTCCTGTTTCTATGTTTCTGGCACCTAAGGTGCGATTGCACCAACTTGGATATAATGAGATAGCCGAAAGCAATCGTCTGTTTCTGATAATGGTGTAGAATTTTCAAATAATCATCAATGCATATACTAATTTGTATTAAAACCGTTTGAAACTGTTCCAGATAACATCGATACATCTCTTGACCAAGGAGAAGTTCCGGATCCTGAGGACATCCATCTTCTTGTTCCTGACGACGCTCAAGATGGCCGTCCACTTGGGGGCCGACTACTCCCTCTACTGGCTCATGACGAGGATCTATTCCTACGCCATGTCACAGCCTGTCATCCCACGTGATTTCTTTTATTTATTACACTTTAAATAAACACATTTCTTATTTTCAAAGTTTGAACAATTCACTTGTGGATTCACGCTTTTCCTTCAAGATAATACTAATAGTTAATTTACTACCAATATCAACTAATTTTGAAAGATCATTATGTTTTACGAATGTATTGCCAGAGAGGCAGGTTTTGATAGAAAGAGACGTAACATAGTTGATTGTCTCACATTCGAGACAAGCTGTCAAAAAATATTATTTTCTAGAGTTTTATCCGTGTTTTGTCATTGGTGGGATAAGATCCCGTGGACTGTATGGATTATAATATTGATTAGTGAACGCAACCCGAATTTGATTCAAGATTTGGCTTACCTTGATCTCGATCCTGGGTTGGACGTCGCTTCCTTCACCTCCGGTTGACTAGCACGTTTGTTATGCCGAACCGAGAAATCACTACACTTCTGGCACTGTCGAAAACACTTCCTCTTCGCGGTCCCAGCGTTGCTTTTTCGGACGTTAAAAAAGAACATAGATCTTGGCAGTTCGATGTCAGAATGCAATCTGTCCCCCCGTCAGCGAAATAGAAAGTACTCAGTTGGCCAGAGCGGGACAGGTACAGATTAAGGTTTAGATATTGGATAGACAAAATGGACAGGTAGTGGGTACTCGACTTATCTCAACAATCATTATTTATTTATTTATTTATTCATTACGCCCTTATGAGGTTTTACAAAAATGGTTAGGTATAGAGAAACATGAACAGCTACACGAGTAGCATGGAATATATATATATAAATAGAAATTGAATATTAAAGAATATACAAAGAAAAAAAATTTAAAAAAGCAAAAACTATGAAAATTAACGTTCAAGACAAAAATATTAAAAATTTAGGTTTAACACAGAATGGCCGAGTATCGAAATCAATTATTTCTTTGACTCAGAACAGCATCAAAAACATCAACAATATATCTAATTATTCTCACCCTTCCTTTCTAAATTTGAAGTCACATTTTTGATATTTAATTCCACGAGCTGCTTGTTGCGCACGCTCTAATCCGTTCCCAGAAAGTGCCACAGACAAGATTCGTTTCAGCGGTGCAGTGCTGCCATTTTCAAAATGTCAACTCAAAACAAAATCTAGTGGCGGGTAGGTACTATAACATAATGTTATATCTATAAATAAGATTTTCAAAAAAGAAAACTATTTATAAGAAACATTTACGCTGCCTCTTCCGTCAATTCGTTTCTATTCCAAATTTTATTAATATCATAACAATTTCTCCATATAACTAAAAAAAATCATAATTATAATTTTGTTCCGAGATCCAGGTAAAGTACTCAATGACCAGAGTGATGCCATAAATGATGTTCAACATTCAAAATTATTGTGCACTCGTATATTTTCTAATCTGTTTGTTTCATAATTACGTAGTATTTTACTACGTTCAAAGGACAACAATCTACTTGTTCCAAACATTGATTGCCTACAAGTATTTTGTTCGGTGTATCGCTTTCCAATGGTATATTTTGTCTAATTATATTGACATTTGAAGTGTCATCATTTGGCGATGGATACATGACGGTATCCGGCGCCGGATTCATGGTGCCGCTGTTCAAACGGATTGCCAAGTTAATATCTTCAGTCCACTTCCTCGACGACAAGACGAACAAGGTAGTCTGCATGGCCAGACCTTCTCCTCCTAACTACGATCAGTACATTCACATTGGTAAGATTTCTACATTCTTCTTTGACAACGTGTTACTTGTTGAAGCTTAATTTCCGTTTGTAGAGAGTAAATCAATAGAAACAGTTTCAAAAATATTGGTGGGATAAGATCCCGTGGACTGTATCTATTGCAATAATGATTGGTTGACGCAATCGAATTAGATTCAAGAGAGGAATATTGACAAATGGATCTGGCCCACTTGGATTGGACGTCAAGTTTTCACCTCCAGTTGACTCGCACTTTTTTAGTGAAGAACCGAGATATCACTGCACTTACGGAGAATTTTTATTCGTATTTTACAATTTTTCATGTACTATGTTTTGTGTGATGATATCCATAAATGTATATATATGTTGGGGACAATGAGAGTGTTTGTGACGGCAGCTGTGCGGCTCCGCGATTTAAGTTACAGACGGAATTGCATTGGGAAGGACTATATAAGAGCTTTTGCTTATTAACAGTCCTGGGTAAGCGGCGGGTACACCCTCATTGCACTTCTGGAGCTGTTTAGAACACCGCCTCTTCGTGGTTCTAGCGTTACGCACGGCGTTACTTCTCATCCGTGGACGTGCCCGTGGTCCATCATGTACATCTCACATGCCCATCTTAGAACTGGTTTTAAATACGTTTAATGTAATCATTTAGTTATTTTGTATCAAATCAATAGCCCTGTGTAACATAAATATCATTTTTGTGTATTTTAAAGCAACTCTTCTGGCGTTCTGTTGGCTGACCACGTTGGTCGAGCCCTACATCCTCAGATGCAGGAATCACGTCATGACCAGTCACTACCCGGACAGGGCCAGGGAGAGGGCACTCTGGCTGTTCAGGGAGATCACGAATCACCGAGGTACACCGGGTGATCTGATCAATGTGGATTATTTCAAATTGTGGAGGAACCTTCTAGAATTATTCACTACTGACGAGCGTATCGTTTTGCAGAGGACATTTACAATAATACGAGGAAGGAATTGAGGAAGTTATTCGTCAAGGATCGCAGGCCGTATGAGCACATAACCTTCGGCGAGTACTTGGGATCTCTTCTTCCGTAAGTTTATCCTACTCTGACATTCCTTATTCTATTGAAACTATAAATGTTTTCATTTTTTTTGTGTGTGTGTGTGTGAGAGTGACAAGGCGTGGAAATTATTGTAATAGACTATAATACAAGGTACAAGAAAGTGAAAACAATAATCAGTTAAAGACATATTGTCTGGATTAAGGTGGGATCCACGGTGATCTCGCAACACTGCTCTTTTGGCTCTTGCCGGAGAGAACCTGATGACAGGAACGATTGGTTAGTCGGTAATTGAACCTGGATTGATGGTAGCTGTTTCTCTGTCCATCGTGGGTTGGTCCGATGCGTTGCTCTTCTTGTGTTCCGATCTCCAGGTATTATTCCGACCGACCGAAATAACGCACTCCCTAGGCTATTTATTAGGAGATGTTTATCTGGCGAGGTATCGACCGTGGTTTAACAGCGATTCCCCGGTCGCACACTACATAAATTAATCATACCAACAGCAAAAAATTAGGGATGCCAGTCAAAGGAATAAGAATATTATGCGTAAACAGGAAGATTGGCCGACGTAGCTTGGTTCTGAATAATGAATTCTTTTAGCCGTATCACGTTATTTACAAGATTCTAATGCATTTAAACCATCTAGTCAATTTGTCCCCGACCCGTGGTGTACTTACTAGTGATGAGCTCAAAGTCACGAGCTGTGAATCAAATCACTGATATCTTGAGTTACATTCACTATCAGCGATTGAGTATTTGAAAACATCGTGATTCGTAAATTGTTTTTTTATCATCATTATTATTATTATTTGAACTTTCCGACAGATGGTACTGATAAATGTAATGTACTGAAACTGTGATCAGAGTCACAGTTTTTAATCACTGATATTATCGAATAACAATCACAATCACACCAGTGTGTCAAGGTAGCATTTTTTCTCATCACTAGTACTTACGCTGACTGATGCAAGAGAGCATATGCTTGAAGGTATGGAGGGAGTGGGTCGTAGTTCTGCAAGGAATCTGGAACTGTTCAGGGCCTTTGTGAGAGTGTGGGTGTCTAGGTGGGGAATCCTTGGGTGTCTGATTGTGTGGTGCCTGCCGGTGGCTAATATCTGAGCTGCGTTGAACGGTTGCCTGTTTAGCATAGTGGTGGTGAATTTGTAGGACCAATATTTTAATTAAGGGATTTCGACAGTGTAAACATGATAGAATAAATATTTAACATGTAATACTATTTATGAAAATCCACAGAAATGCAGGTTGCAACTATTATCGTGGTAAAGGGAGAGCAAGATGTGTTTACAGGTAAAATGATTGGTCAAAATTGAGATTGTGGTGAATTTAGCATGTAAGATGTTCTACTTCTGGGAATGTGGAAGAGTGCGGACTGCCGGGTCAATCTAAATGGTATGGGCCTTGCAATAGTTTAAAGATAAGTGTTTGGCCAGCACGTGTTCTTCGATATTCTGGGGTTTTCACATTGTGGAAGTTTGCTGCATCTAAATAAGATGATAATGATAAGATGTCGAAGAAATCTATTTTGTATTCGTTATATGTTTGGGGGTTAGGACGGTGGTTAAATGAAATAAATGAAATTGGCGAGTTGAGGTTTGTTTGATGATATGACAAAAACAATGAAGATAGATAGAATTAAAGAATGAATGAAGATATAGAAGGTGCACGTGCCCTCATGAAATTAAATGAAGCGAGTTGGCGGTCTCGCTCGGCGAGCGCGAGCCGGCAAGACCGCCGCTGTCGCTAGCGTCGATGCCGACTGAGATGGCGGTGGATATGAATTATGATCGCTACATATGTAATCTGCCATGGGTGCCAGATTTGAGAGGCGTACTCCAAGTGACTACGAACGTATGCGTATTGCAGTATTTTGAAGCAATATGGATTTTGGAAGTGCTAATCCTAGCATTCTATAAGTCTTATTAGTCAATTAAAACTGTCTTGTTTATTTCAGTTGCGTTTATGTGAAAAATCTGTTCATTACGAGGCGGAAGCTGGGGTGCTTGCTGTGCGGAGAGACTGAAGGCGATATTACCAAGTGAGAGATGTTATTTCCCGTGTTGATATATGTACACAATTCAAAGAAATTAGTAGAAATCGTAGCCGGTCCTCCATTGTAATTTGTCACGAAAATTGGGTTAGAAAAGTTTGTAAAATTTTTGTATGCTCTGACTTTTTATTTCTATTTTATCTATACCTTAATCGGTAACGGTATCAGTTTAGAAATAAATACAAAATTAGAGGTGTCGGGGGTATCGATTCTTGTACGTTTCGCATGATAGGCGAGCACTCTGCCAGCATAGTTATGCCTCTCTGGTAACATCCGCGTTAAATTTGCATATAAGCAACTGTATGGCTGATCTCAGGGGGTTTCTCATAATTTATTCGGGGACTGGACACATTAATAATTTAGTAGGAATTTTTACGTATCAGGGATGTGTTGATAATAATGAGCATACCTTGGGTCTTGTCGCGGTGTTTTGCACAAACATAAGATAAAGGTAGTTGTAAATTTAAGAGTGTGAAATTACAGAGTATTGCAATATAACAATAGACAATAGTTAAGGTGTTAAAGCGTGCGGGCCGTACGACATGTGAGCGTTCTGCGAGGCGTGCAGCGTTCGGAGGGTCATCAGAACGCTGGGTAGAAGAGGCGGTCATATTTGAAGTGGGATCGTGACTGATGATATAATCGATAAGTATTTGGAAAAAAAAATTTAACATTGCGTAATAATTGAAGGTCAAATGAAGCCAAATTTCACGAATATACGAGAATGTCAGTGTCGACCTTTGACTATATATTAAAAAACTATCCATATTTCAGGTTTTAACTGAATTTCAACTAATATTTACAACAACTGGTTTGAACTCGAACGCGCACGCGACGCCGAACGCAAACATGTAATTGCTATACACGCTGCACGCCCCGTCCCGCAGAACGCTCGGCTCACTCGGGCCTGCAGGAGTTGCAGGCGATCACGTCCAATAACGAGAGTGGAATGGCGTAGTCTTCAAGAACCCTTGTTTGTCGGTTCTTCTAGGCTCGTCCGCGACCTGCTGTCGCCGGTGCGCCTCGAGAACGAATTCTTCAATTTTTTGAGCTATTGTTATTCACGTTCGTGACACCAAGGATTATTGACGTACCCATTTTGCAGATGTCCCACCATAAGTTGCAAGGGGTTCTTCTGCAATAGCTGCTGGAGGGACCTGGGGAACGTTTGCTCCATCTGCACCTCGCCCACGGAGTACGGAGACACGAGCGACGTCAGCGAGGAGGTGTGAGTATCAGCCGGCTGGTCCAGCGCACTTCCCAATAGCTCGCCTAAATGTGCAGCACAAATAAATACGTTCGCAATTATGAACAATTCATTATCCTTTTTACAAAAGGGCGGCAAAACATTACGTCCTACGTCTTTATGGCTGGTGGGAATCGCGTTTAGCTTCGCTGTGCGGTCTCTAGGTAACGGAGAGTGGTGGCGACAGCTTTCCACATTTCTATAAAGTATGAGATAATCTCATAGATTTAGTTGAGATACATCTAGAAAGGTAGAAAGAGATAAAAAATCAAACCAGTGCAGATAACGTTCAACTGAGATTTGACACACGCAAACAAATCACCCCCGATAGGTCCTGAACGCATAAATTTGGATGCAAACTAGAAGGTCGCATCAATCTTACTGACTTGCAAATCGACTACTATACATCGCGGCGTAGCTGCTCCAGGAGCCGGCCGTAACCGTTCACTTCTCTCGCGACCGGCTTCCTGAATAGATCACCAATCAGCAAACGCTTCATGCCTTTACTGTTCCTATTATTGTGCGACTGTCTTCAATAAACGCCCACCAATGGTAAATTCTTATTTTATTTCATCTACCTACTCCAGCTACACACACAAACACATTACACGATATCATTCACCGCGAACGCAGTGAGCGCAGGGGTAAATTGGGCCCCCCAGTCTCACACTTTAACACATCCTTCTGATTCATCTAGCAAACACGTATAAACATCAACACGTATACTGGAGACCCCTCCATACTTCTGGAAGTTTGCATAAGTCATTAAACATTAATTTGTGGCTGTAAAGTGATTGCTAAAAACGAACAAGTCTATCAGACGCGAACAGGGAAAAAACGAACGTGTTTTTATTATCTCTAGATTAAGATTATTTAAATGTACGTAATTGTACAAGACGACTGGCAAGAATATTGACATCTGTCATATTTTATCATCTATGCTGTTGTCTATGGTAAGGGAGAAATCTTACTCACCATAGAAATTGTCTATCCGCGATTCTTATGTCATTTTTGTTCGTTTTGACAGGTAACTTACAAAGGTGGAATAATTTTAATTACATCGACATTTTATTTACGTGTGGTTTGTTTTTGGGGAAAGCTCCATCATCAAAATATAGATTGTATCGAGATCGGCGAAAGATGATTGCTTATCTGCTATTTATAATATAATTCGATACTTTACAAATAATTATTCAGTTTTGCCTGACGAATTGAGACAAAGTTGAGAGTTATCTCCAAACAATCTCATGGGAGCAAAATGCGCATCTCTGAGATTGCCTCGAGACGAAAGTCCCTAAATTATGTAACAATAAACAGTCTGACTGCTGGCATTTTATTGTTTTGTATTTAATTTATATAATTTGGAAATCAATCAAACATTTCAATTATTCGAAATAATAGCATGGCTGCGATATTTATTAAATTCTCGTATCTCTGACAACGTTGAGAGTAGAGTTTCTCAATGTTTGGTAATCTGTTGTTCTTCAGGGACTCGTCCGATGAAGAATACGCTGAAAGGACAACAGCGAGTGCTGCTGCTGCTGCTGCTGCAGTTGACGAAGGTAACTATCGCACATGGCTCGAGGAATACAAGGTCTAATGAACCATTCTTGACAAACGACAATTTATTTTAGATTTATAAAAAAAAAAAAAACACGAAATGTGAGTCAATCACTGGCATCTTTGAATCACACACTCACTGTCGGTGATTGAAGATTTGAAAACGTCGTTATTTATTAAAAAATTTCAACAAATTAACGAAATAAATGTGCAAAATTTATGAAGGAATGACGTCATAATTTACGCATCTTTGCCGAATGTGCGTAAAACAGCAAATGATGGGAATTTTATGTGAAAGATACATTTTTATTTTTATGAGATTTAAAAAAAAAAAAAAATAATAATTTTAATAATTTAATTTGTGATATCGTACAGGGCATGGACGTTAGTAATGCTATAGTGAAAACAGTCACAGTTTTCAATCACTGATGTTATCGAACACCAATCACAATCACACCGGTGAGTCAAGAGTGGCATTTTTTTCTCATCACTAATTCGCCCCTGTCGATGGAACAGATGTTCAAAACATGCACAGCTAAAATCAAATCTTTCGAAATTGTATGTCGATTATTGTACCGATGAAGTAAAACCTTACCTGTGACGTCCGTCAAATAGTAATTATTGACATACATATTCACAATATTTTACGGGCGGACACCCGACTATATTACGAGTCGAAAATGCTCAAGGAATATGTGCAAATTCTGCACTGTTACGGAAAATATTATCGTTTGAAATTTTTACAAAGTCGTGTTAAGCTCGAAGTCTACGTATTTCGAAATATAAATATTTGCGGTATTGTTGCATTATTAATATATATCTTTGCTTCATATCCTAAATAATCTAACTTTTTTTTTTTAAATGCCTATATCTCTGACATGATTGAGATTAGGCACATATCTCTTGAACGTGTGCGTCTCTTGATTTAGTTAAGTATTCATCCAAAAAATATTGTGTACTAGGTCTGTTACATTTTGTATATCTTAGACTCAAACAGTAAGTATGTTCGTGTTTTCCAACAGCCTTTTACTGATCTAAACCAAATTCTGTACCCTGCGAAAAACTCTTTAGGACCCTGCGAGTAACATAGACACCCTCCCCCTGCCGCTGGCCTACTGCTGACGTAAATATGTTTTTAATTTAATGCAAATTGTACAGCCATTGCCTCTTTACTGGCAAAGTCTGACCGATCTAATAAAAAAATTCTTTCCCATAATGATCGACATCTGTTGATGCTAGTACAAAGTTTTACTTTGCTGTTCATCGTAATGTCGCTCGCAACAAGAAGATGTCGCTCATAATCACTATTTACTACCAGTCTGGTACTCTTAACAGGATACACAAAGGCAGTTTTTCATCTTCACCTTCTTCTAATTAACATGCACTGTCCATTAAACGGACTTTTCAATAATGCCTCGTTTACTACGGCCAAGTTTCTCATCCGTGATATTAAGATGCAAGATCTGGTACTTCTCTCATTAAGTGTCCGAAATATTCAAATTTTAAATACATAGAAGGTGAATATTATGTTCCGGGCCGATGTTGTTTTTAAACAACTACGAAACAAAAGACAAATTTTAAATTTTGTGTTTATTTATAGATTATATAATTTATTACAATTATGTAAAAAATATGACGTTGGCCAAGTGGGCGCCTCTAGCAACGGCACAAATGCGTGCTCCTTTAACCATATCACGCACACTTCGCAATTTCATTTCGAATATTGTCCCGTAGCATCGGAATTGTTGTTGGCTTATTGGCGTATACTTTTCCTTTCAAGCTCGGGCTGTGTATGAGGTGATACCGCCCTATTGAAAACACATGTGTTGCCGCCCCGTCGATCCAATTCGGCCATCAAGAAGTTTTCTAATATGTGACGATAGCGATTATTATTTAGATCAAATGTGTTAATGACTTAATACGTTTTTGAGGCGTTAAATAATTTATAATAAATTGTAATTAACTATTCTCTACGATTAAAAAAAAAAACTGACAAATATCTGTCAAACCAAAATGGCGGTCAAACAAAATCGGCCTGGAACATAATATTCACTCTTTCTTTATTTTTCTTTTTTCATCCGAACCATAACAGATTCCATCCAGCTTATTTTGAGTATTCTTCTGTAGATCCACATTGCAATTGAATACGGCGATGTCGCAAGTTCACCCACGGTACACAGACAACAAACAATACGTGATGAAAACACGATATCATAAAATACAGTGGTGGTGCACTGGAGCTGAAATGTCCACACCGCGAATGTTACCGTGATGTCGAGATCGAACAAATGTCGGCTGGCGTCAATGTTACATTTTAAACTCAAAAGATGAGCATTATAAAATATGTGGATGGGAATTTGGTTGCGGCTGAATTCAAAAGACACCCCAAAAGTGTGTTTTATGAATTCGGAACACTTGATTTACACATTAGTCACACTTTAATTACATTAAACATGAGAAATCCGACATTGTAAGCACGTAGAAACTTCCAGATCTTCTATAACTAATAGGTCTTTCAAACATTACTCATCGGAAGAGTTGTGGTGGTGGCCGTCCTCAAGCCGAGAAGCGCCCGGGCTAAAATTTCATCTCGCCTCTGAGTGACTTCAAAGGTATACCAACTTATGGAAGGCCTTGACTCGTTCACACGTCATTTCTACAAGTCCAAGTGATCCCAGTGATCGTGGTCCAGATATCTTCCGAATTCACCGCGTCTAAATCGTAGCGATACTCTTTTTTCAATTTTTACGACGAAACGCCGTCCGGCGCTCGCTCCACACACGCTGCCACCCCGCGCGGAAGTCTCTTCTTCCCTTCGTTCCGCCTTCTCTCAACAGATACCGCGTCCACTCGAGATCGGTAAAGCAGTTCGCTGCCGGTGCCGCCGCTCAAATTTAAAATGTCACAATCATCACCTGCATAATAACTTGCGAAAATTGTGTCCAAACAATACAGTTTTCATTTATAGTTGTTATTAGATCTCTTGATATAATCGTTGATATAAAACTGTCCACCGCGGCCAGCGACGTAATTTATTTATCTGACACGTTTTGTATTTTATCTTTCTTTTTAATAGACACACCTACCGGAATCCTTACCAAATGGATACAATTGAGGGGTAAATTAACGTAAAATTATAATAGATTCCTTCCCAGTGAGCTGTATACATAACAATCTGTTGTTGTACGAACTGTCTTGTAATATCGAAAAAAAAAATTAAATAATTAATTTTTTTTTTTCAGAAAACAAAGATACAAAATCAACACCAGGACACTCCCGTGCAGTTTGTGGCGTTCGTAGAAAGAAACACTAGATACGAGCCTCTTCAACATAATCATCTGGCACTAAAAAAACAGCTGTGGATCCTGGCACCAGATAAAAAGCATTATTAATAAACTTGGAAAATGAACAAGATATTAAAACTATTTGAAAATAACTGTAATCTTATTCAATATACTTGGATTATTTTTGTTTTTCAATTTTAGTATATTTTTCGGTCGCCCCTCTTGATTTGGCCGCCGCAGTCGGTCGCCTGCTCCCCCTGTGCGTAACGCCGGCGCTGAGCACGTGATTGGCGATGGTCCTCAACGATTGAAAGCGGGTAGTGCTTGCTCGGTTGTATGACTGTCGACCATGTATGTATGCACTCGTAGAACACAATTTACCTTTTAGCCGAGCCTGATGGAAGATAGAAGATGCTTTCTTAATCTTCATTAACATCATTATCATTCATGTCCTGGTCTCCACCGTTCTGCACTGGACTGCTTCGTACACCACGAATAGATACAGTGGAGCCCTAATTTTAAATTTTTGAAGGGACCAACAAAAAAAATATATATATATAGCTCTTTCAACATTATAAATTAAATTAAATGTTTCCGGTGGTACATTACTAACATTAGTAAAATATGATTTGAGGCCTTCAATAGTTATTATTTTATTTTATTTGTAACTATATAATACAATGTAAAAATCAGATTGGAAACTAGAGAAATTCTGTGAGACAGGCATAGTTTACATGCAATTGTTCAATTAATTAGAATCACAAGTAGTAGATAGAATTACATTCATTACTAGATAAGTGGACATAATTTTTATTTCACTTTGTAGCAATAATTAATATAGGTATGCGTCAATACTGGCTCTACTCATATTACGAATCCAAGTTTTAATATATAGTTTCATGTTCTCGGGACAATCGTCCTTTGTGGGAACTGGGTTAACAGGATGACAGCAGACACATTTTCTTCGTAAAAGAAGGTTCTTCTTCTGTCAGGCTTTCGTTTATACGAATTTGCGCGTTGGAGTCAACGCCTAAGTAAGTCTGCAAGGATTATTCATGAATTCTTTCCCAGCCATCGAAGTTGTCTATACTATAAAAAAAAAACTAATATGAGAATGAAAAATGCATATAAAGGGCAAGCAAACGACCGACACGCTAACTAACCGAACGAATTTGAATAAATTTTATACGTAAATCGCGGGAAAGACAAACGTAAAAACAGGGTTTTAAATAAACTCGCAAATGAAGGTGTCTCACTGTTAAGTCTACAGGGTGGCCCCCAAAAAAAGTGAGAACATCTCCGTAACACGTAAAGTTATTTCAAAACATAATATAATTAATTATAATTATTAATGTAATTTTTTTTTTCGCACAATATTTGGCTAATCAGAAACCATCAAAACATCCCATATTGCATAATGTATTGGGTGTAAATCTGAGCTGTTCGGTGGCCACACGCCTGGCTCGATGAAATCAGCATTCTCACGACGAGTTGATTGTATTTCTGGCTGTGTGAGATAGAGCTCCGTCCTGCTGTAATGTCCAGTTATTTTGTAATGTCTAGCCATACTCCAGGCTTTGTTTTGTAACTCTTTGATCATTTTCCTAGCGCCCCGACGTTTTAGAATACGGTCTTCTGCATTTGATTTTTATCATTCTAATCAAAAATTTGTAAAAACCAAATATAAACAATGGGAAAATAAAAAAAATAAAAAAATAAATAATCAAAGATGGCGACCGGGAAATTGTCGAAATAGAACGTAATACAGGTGTAAATAAGTGAATTAGTAAACTATTTAAGCTATTGTCGATATAGTTCAACTAATTTTGATGTCTGTGATATTTTAAATATGAATTAAATATTAAATTAAATATAAATATAATAATAATTAAATATGTTTTGAATAATTACAACTTCACAATAAGAATGTGTTCTCCTAAAAATAATAAAGTTGTATCAATGTGTCCAAAATTTAATAAAAATAATTGATAATTCTAGCGTCTGCTAACAGTTTACTCAAAGGTATTTGAGATTATGTAAAAATAAGGTAGATGGCTCTGTCAAATGATGGAACGATTAAATGTATTAATATCAAAAAGGTAACCATATAAGGTCGAAAATTGTCGCTAAAAATAAAGTCGCCGTAGCTTAGTTGGATAAAGCACCTTCCCCGGTTAGGAAAGAGATTCGGGTTCGAATCCCGGTGGCGCAACAACAATATTTTTCGATAAAATTGATTTTATATGTATATCTTTATAATTAATATATTTAATTCATATTTAATTTTGATGTCATTATATCACATGTTACGAAATGTTCTCATTTTTTTTGGGGTATATTTATATTGTCCTTGATCTGCCTGTACTTGGTCTGTTTTCAGGTTTATTATTGAGCATCCTTTTCGGGGGTTGTTTTTTATATTTATTTTGTAGTTATTCAAAAACAACATTAGTCCGGAGCATAATATTCACCCTGTAGAATCAACCCACTTGTAAATACAATTGGATTGCATCGGATCACTGCAACGATGCATTGATTACTGCAATTTGGTGCAGTTTTGTTGCAACACGCGCGTCCAATTTGCAGAATAAACTTTTGCGAAATTCTCCGGCATTCTGAACCGAAAACGATGCGTAATTCTGGCCTAAATGTATTTTTGTGAATGACAACACCGCAGGAGAAATTCTTGTTTTAATTACTACACACGCGCGTTTTTTCTTTACCCCCCAATACATTTAACAGTATGGCGTGAGATCTTAAATTAGATTTGCCTTGTCAGTTCGAATTTGAGCATAGTCGGTTAGTTTACTGATACGTTTGTTTATTGTGTGTGTGTGTGTGTCATGAAAGTGAGTAGATGAGTGGGGAACAGGTCTCTTCCATCACAGCTTCTTCTGAAAAACTAGTCTATCTCTGAATGTATAATTTATATTATTGTATAATATGTTGTAATACACGTATAATCAGGCCTATTCTCAAAATTGCAATATTGAAATGAAGGTGATTGTTACACCAACCCTCAAAAATAGACAGATAGTTTTGACAGATTATGGTACGTTTATCTCCCTCACTCTCTCACATTCAAATATAACACTATTTTTGAGGGTTGGTGTAACAATCACCTTCATTTCAATATTGCAATTTTGAGAATAGGCCTGACTATTTGTTATACCTGGAAAGACAGAGTATCATTTACATAGAATTAGAACACATGTAATTAGACAGTAATCAGAGGTTATAGAATCGCAAGGGAATCTGGTGGTAATCTAAGATTTATCACAGTTTTATTTTTCCTCGTTATGCTTGCCTAGGAAGTATAGAGTTATGTGACCTCAATCAGTTATGACATTTCTTATGATGCTTTATATTTTTTCTGCCTACCAGGCGACGAATGAGTAGCACCATATAGGAGCGTTCGCTTATAAACTGTACTGGGTAAGCGGCGGGTCCCCTCGCAGTTTACTGCGGTCCAGCAAAATTATCCAATAGACTGGCCAAATCATCGCCTCAGGTTCTTCACCCATGATGTTCTCCTTCTTCCAGGGCCCTACTTTTCAAAGAATCTTTTCCCGCGTTCTATGATACAGGATATGAGATGCATGATCTGGTACTTCTTTGAATGTCTCAGTATCCGAAATATTGAAATTTTCGGTTTGTTACTGTTATCCTTTGACCGATCTAAACTATATTTTGCATAGTTACACTTTAGGACTGTTGACGCAAGTCAGGTACTCCATGTGTATTCCGTCGTTCCAATAAACCTCAATATACCTGTTCTTTTCTGGCCAACAAATATCTAGGGATTGTATTTCAACGCGGACCAGTTAACACGTTTGTTTTTTGTCTGTCGAGTGTCGCCGTGCGTTAAATCCAGACTACGAAAAAGCGGTTTTCTACAGCATCCTGAAGTGCAGTAATATATCCGTTCTTGACTACAAAAGCGCGAGTCAATTAGAGGTGTAAATTGCCGTCAAGATAGGGCAGATACATCTGCCATTATTTTTTTTCGAATGGGTTGCATCAACTAAACAGTAATTTAAATCGATACAGTCCACGGAATCTATTCCCACCAAGGACCCTGTGCAAGAATTAGGCTCTCTACCATGTTGGCTTAGGGACCAGATCATCGCCGCAAAATGAAAATTACCAAAAAACAAGGATATTTTTTCATAAACCCATAAAAGATTTCATGCTTTTGCGGCGAGATTGTACTTACATCTGTGCCTGCAAATATACTATCTCGACAAATTTCAACATAAACTCAAAACATACCAAATGAAGACATTCATTGGATATTATTTTACATTTTACATCGGGTTGAATTGATGTTCATTCTATGCCTGCTTACGTAAATGCCTTCGATAGCTGGTTCCCAGATTTCCCATGAACAATTAGGGCACATGATGATATATGAACGCACTCCCGACGACAGGTTTATTTGGACCTCTGTACTGGTCGAAGCACGGGATGTAAAATTGATTCGCCTGTCGTTTACCGTCCTCTTCATTTTCCGAAAAAAGGCGGCAATACTCACACACACACACATGTACATTATGATAAACCTGGAAATCCAGTGGTGCCAATGCCTACGATCATCAACACACGTGCTGCATGATTTAAAATTGTGCGTATCTAAAATGGTTTTGAATATATTAAATGTGTTCTTCACAACTTTCTCACCAGACCGGACATCTGTGGAGAAAAACCTGAACCATTACGCCGCTTGGTCGTAGGGCACACCGCCGCCGCGGCGAGCCCCACTTTCTTGGCTGAAGGTCGCCAGGTATTAGACAAATCTTTCCCAACCACACAGTCCGGAGACTTGAAGTGAACCAGCCTGGCCCGTGTCTGTCGCGGCTAGTTTTAGTTTATACATCCAGCGTGACCTTAAAAAATATCAAAAAATATTCAATTTAGTATTATTATATTCAGTTGCGTAATGAAGAGAATGTTGGGCCACAATGCAAATTGGGCAAAGACATCGGGCCCCAATGGAAGGGCCAAGGAATGGAGAGGGAGGGGGAGAGGGGGGGGGACCCACCGGTTTAGAAGAGCTAGTGCTGCCTTGTCGGTCCCGCTCATCAAAACTAATAAAAATACACGACTTTAATTCAATAACATAATCAAGTTTATTGTAGTTATTAGCAATCTTCGCAAAATTTTAAAAATTTATCCCCTTAAGTGTTGTCTTTATTTATACGAAACATACAACATAAATCAATAGAATACACAGTTTTACATATAGATGGAAACTAAGATGAAGTAGTTCAAGGATCCAGTCATCAAAAACACTCCCAAAAGTTGTGTCACACTTACACGGACAGACTAACGGAGTTGCAAAACATGAGGTATGGTGAGTGAGAAGTTGGCGCTTGGTTGGAGATACCCACAAGCCCTAAGGAGTTCTAACGTGTCACCCATACCCGAATAAAACAAGATTCGTCCCCATTACAGATTGGGTCTGCATTCCTGGGCGGTCAAACCACCAATCATACGTTCACGTGCATCTCCAAGTATCTCACAAGTCCACAAAATATGGTCAGGCGTCTGTTCCACTCTCCAACATGTACACCGCGGGGCATCCACAAGTTAGTTTAGTTATTTCCTAATAATGCAGTAATTTTTAGTCAACACTAGTGTCCAGAATGGCTTTTGGTAAAAATTAGCCCTTGGGCTGGTTTCAAAATGCCGGCCTAACAAAATACCACCCATAAGGAGGGTCGCACGCGGGCGGCCAATTTATGTAAAACTAGCACCGTTGCTGGCTATCATCACACTGTTTACTGCTTCACAATACATGATGATCCATGATGTTCTCCTTCTTCCCCGACTTGTCGGATTCTTCCGGATGTCTCATCATGTGTCTGAGATATTGAAGTCACTTCTTTTTCCTTATTCATCTGAACCATAACATCTTCATTCGTAACTCTATCCATCCAGCTTCGGTAATATGGAGAGACATAGCATCTGATTATTCTCATTCGTAATTTAAGGTTGCGATCGTGACTGCAGAACATGCGGATAAAGGTTGCACGTATAAGCATCCCAGGTATATAATACTTTGTACCTTCTCCGATTTTGTTCCAGCTATATAAAGACTTTAGTTGCGTTGTTTTATATAATATTTGAATTGTTAAAAGTAAGAGAAAAATTGATCTCTTGTCCCCTATGTGATGGTCCGGCACGCGCCCCTCAGCACCAAACGAACTGACCAATAAACAGTTAGCAATACATCATGACATACGAGTCCTAGGAGCTAGCCGACCACTTCTCCGCAGACTGTTCTTTCGTCAACATCTCAAGTGATCCACTCCAGCCTTCGACTTTATTCGCGTAATTAATTACTCGTCGTACCTGCCATCGTAAATCATCCCTTAAATAAATGCCAATTTTATTTAGTTACCATACTCTAGACACACCATAAATACTCACACGCACATTCATATACACTGCGACATGCACCAACACGCGTGAGACTAGAAGAGAGTGCAACATGCACATTTTTTTTTGATACGATCACAAAATTAAGATCCTCACGGATCAATCACAGTCTACAACATCAGTCTGACTCTTTTTTAGGCTGTTATATACAAATAAAAAAATCAAAATATTTATGTATTGCGATGGTCTGGTCTCGAACCCAAAGGCGTGCATGCATTGGGGCACACGTTAGATGGAGACACAAAAAAACATTTTTTTGAAAATCTACGCAATAATATATTTTTTTAAATCTATGATGAAAGTGAGAATATAAGTATTAAAATACATCAATTTAATTCTTACTTTGCCTAGTGCTTAATAATCAGTGGCGTGCAGTAGGTATAGATTTAGATTATGCTGTTACCAAACTGTACTACAATATATGTTTATACGACCCTACCATGTATTTATTTGTTTTTAAAGTTTAAGTTTCAACGTAAAATAATACCTCCTTACACATATAAAAAATGTGCGGACATTTTTAATGATAACTTTTTATGACTGAACATGATTCATTTATTGTTTGAAATTTCTTCACGTGATAACTAAACGAAATAATTGTCATTTGTGTGGAACGCAAAGATCGACCGCGAAATCAACACATTAAAAACAGTAAGATAGTAAAATACGCGAATTAGTAAAAGTCGTGTATCAATTGGAAAGATAAGAGAATATAAGTTTAAAAATTTGTTGAAAATGCATCCGATCGGTTTGAATCCCGGTAGCAATTAAATAAAATATTTTTTATGATAAATATATTTTTTCTGTATATCTTTCTAAATGATTCATTTAATGTGTATTAAAATACCACAGAACTATGTCATTAGTTGTAAAATTATGACACGCGTACATATTATACAATTAATTTAATTCCTTTCTGGTCAGAGTGTACTTTTACGTCTTCGAAACCGGCATACTCCTAATCAACAGACACGCGCGTACAAAGGTACGCATCGATGGACCACTATCAGAATTAAACACGTAACATTTTTACTAAGTGTTTCTAAATTGTTTGCTGACGACTTTTTACTATTCCCCCGAATCGAACAAGTTTTATTTAAATTTTAATGCAAAAGTGAGACTCTTCGGCAAAAGGTCCGATAATGTTGCATCATTCTATTCGATGTGTCAAGTCATCTAATCGTAATAAGTTCATGCTCAATCCATTATACAGTGTGGTATAATCGGTTCGGGTGGAGCCTTTATTTAATGAAATGCCTGAAGATATATAAGAAAGGAGGAGAAACTGCATAGATTCAAAATGAAACTAACTAAAATATGTGCAAGATAAGTTGCAGTAATATGGAACGTATGAATTTCACGAACGTCAGTGTCGACCTTTGACTATATATCCAAAAAAAATCTATATTTCAACCTTTAACTAAATTTCACCTAGTGTTTATTCACAAACGCTGTAAAAACACAAACTGGTTTGAACTTGCACGCTCACGCCACGCCGAACGCAAACGAGCACGCTCTCCCCACCGCTCTAGGCGGCTTCCGCTCGCATCAACTCTGCAACTCCAATAGAGAATCTTTTTATAATCCTTTTCTCCTGAAGGACAGAGACAATTCACCGCCAATCGTTCGAAGAAGCATATCTCTATGTATGTATGTATGTATGTATATATAATATTAACAAATTGAGCGGAATTATCGATTTCTACGAATATATTTTTTAATTTAAAGACAGTGTGAGTTATATTAATTCATTTGCATGAGTGGTTAAGTCAAAACGTAATTCCTTTTAAATTCCTGTCTGCCTTTTCTGTGTACCAAATTTTGTTTAATTGCACTCAAATAGCCCTCTCCATAGCTGAACAAACTTTTGCATACATCGTTACTCTTTCTTCGCCTAATTCCTGTTTTAAATTAACCAAATCTGGACAATACTAGATACGATGCCTTAGTTGTAAATAATTAAAGCTTTATACAATTAAAAACAAATTAAGTTTATACATCAAATGAAGAGAACACTGGGTGAATATTATGTTCCAGGCCGATGTTGTTTTTAAATAATTACCAAATAAAATATAATTTTTAAAATTTAGTTTTTATTTATAGATTACTTGGTTTATTACAATTATACTTAAAATATGATATTGGCCAAATGGCTGCCTCTTAACCATATTTTTCATAAAATTCTCGCACACATTTCATTTCGAATATTGCCCTGTAGCATCGGAATTGTTGGTGGCTTATTGGCGTAGACCTTTACTTTCAAGTATCCCTACAGAAAATAGTCAGAAGCCGTCAAATCAGGTGATCGTCGAGGAGGCCTGTCAACATCACCACTTTTTGACATTATGCGGCCGTCCTGTTGCAGGTCCAATAAATCCAATCTTGTCACCGAGAAGATTTCCAACGTGTGACGAAAGCGATCACCATTCACGGTTACAGCATTGCCATTATTATTTAGATTAAATGTTTTAATTACTTCAGCACATTTTTGAAGCGTTAGATGCTCCATAATAAATTGTAATCAACTACTCTGTACGACTACAAAATGCAAACTGACAAATGTCTGCCAGACCAAAATGGCGGCTAAACAAAATCGGCCTGGAACATAATATTCACCCATAACATAGTTATATGGTATATAATACTAATTAAAATTAATCAACTAGAAAGATAGACAGAAAAAATTTAAAATAAAAATTTGCTTAAGTGATCACTATATATAATATAACGTTCACCAAATCTGTAATTATTGTGAGCTCCGTAATTATCCCATACTTCCAATAAAATAATAGCTTTGTCTGTATGAGATATCTGATATTTGTTTAATAACAGTGCCTTTGTAGGTGAAAATCCAGCAATAGTTGTAATTTCATATCATTCTGAAAATGCAACTTCACAAAAAAAAAAAAAAATGTTCTTCTTAAAAACATTTAAGTTGTATTAAAGAATATCCAAATTTAATAAAATTGATTAATTTTTTTAATTCTGGCGTCTCCTAGCGCGTTCTACTCAGAATAAGATCAAAATTTGTCGAGAATGAATTCGATTATTGTAGCGAAAATATTTATAATAGTTGTCTATTACTAGTTGATTAATTTTATTTTTTATTAAAATCAATTATACAGTCCCCTTCACATCTCGAAATGTGCGAATAATAAATTAACAAATAGTTCCCGATTTTCGCAATCGCGTCTGATTCCTGACCAAGAGACGTTTGCCTGTCGAAATTTCGTCCGAAATCCAACATTTCCCAATCCCTTTCAACTCTACGGTTCAGTTTTGGTTGCAAAACTGCACCACGTCACTTCTGGGCAGCCGGTCGCGACCAGCAGCCAGCGGTCGGCCGCCGGCACGCTCAGTCCCGCTCCAGACGTCGCAGCGTCAGCTCGCACCTCGAGGATAGTTCGCCATCGCGTCGTCGCGCGTGCCAGCAGAGTGATTTTGACGTTTTGAGCCGATTGTATATCAGTAACAGTGTTGTTGTGCAACTTTACAAACAGAGGTATTTATTGCTGTTGTATTAGTTCACTTCCCGCGCAGGACGCGGCGCACAAGCAGGTCTGAGTCATCTGCTGCGCTGATGGAGCGTGGTGGACAGAACGATCGCTCGTTATCCTAATGGCCGAAGTTGCGTAAACGTCTCGCGTGTACCTTCATCATCCCAAAGCGTGTCACACGCGGGGAAATTTAAAAGGAATTTGTTTGAATATGTCACACGTTTGCTCTGAAACAACGGATCCATTTTTATTGTCAGAAATTTTCAAAATCTAAAACTTCTATTGTACTGTCGGTAGGTAATCAAATTTTTTTTTTTTACATTTACCATGTCTTTCGCGGTGTAAGTCTTATATATTTTAATACATTTGCATTACAACGCGAATCCAATGCATTAAATTGAAGTAAACAGTCAATTTCATGTGAAATGTAGGTACGAATGTGATTTTTTTTTAGGTACACAACAAAAAAATTCATTTACATTATGTTGTGCCATTATGTAAAACTGTAATGGTGCTAAATACAAAACTACCCCCCTAAATAAATATCGCATATAAGGTAAACGAACTGCGTGGTTTTTATTAAATACTAAAAACAAAATTAGTCTCCTATCTCATATAATAAATAAATAAATACCATATACACTCACCCTACACGCACCACTGCCGGCAGATTTAATCCACAAGTGCATCAACCGGGGACAATGAGGCCAAATCTTGTTTTGGCAGCTGTGCGGTATCGCCCTGTTTAGCTTATTGCATCGGTCCTGGGTATGCGGTGGGTTCGCCCTCATTGTCTCATATAATATTTACACTTTCCACTTTTTACCTCACTTTACGGAGGCGGACTGGTTTTTCTGTTTTATTTATTTCAACTTATTGTATATATATATATACAAATAAAACGAACATTCAAACACACCTGTTACACTCAAGCTTCGTAATATAAGAGATGTTCACTGTCTCCGTAACTAGATCGAAGTCTGTACCAAAGGAGACAGGTTCATCCGTTATATCTATCAATTCAAATGTGAACCCATCACCCAATTACTAGCTCCTGAGATGGTATTTGAGTTTGTCTATCGAGAATCGCGTTTCATACTATTAGGCATTTGTTGCAGGCTTTGAGGGCCCATTTGTTGCAGGCTTTGAGGGCCAAAAACATACGGGAGGTCTGTATATGTCGATAATGTCCTTGATGTTCAGCTCATTTGGGCGTCACGCCGTCTAGCATCACATCTCAGAAGTATCTCTCCATCACCTTCACGAGCAATGATTCCACAGCATATAAAAATATAGAATGCATCAGAAACTGTACAAGTCTGACCTTCGCTGTCTTAGAAACACCGCGATCTTTCCATACGCTGCCAAGTCTAGACATACAACTTTTCACGATACTTATGTGTCGTACAATTTCTAATAATTTAATTAAATTTATTAGAAAACCGTAGCTTAACAAATGAGTTATTTATCAACTTAATATTTATTTTCAAACGTGCGAGTGTTGGGTAAAAAAATACTGAACACAACGTGCAGCCACCACGGTAAGGAGAATCCACAGTAATATTTTTCTGATTACTCTAGTGCAGTGATGGCGAACCTATTACACGCCACAGCGTTCAAGGCGACACGCCAGCGTTCACTAATATCAGACGCCACCAGACGTCTGCCCGACAACAACGTTTGAATTTATCACTTCGTACATATTACAGAAATAAGAAATTAGTTCATTGACATCAAATCTAATATTATGGGTTCCATATTTTTTCCATATGGGGGGATGGGGTGACACGCCATCAAAGTTAACCCTTCCCAAACTATGCAGTAACACAGGTCAACCATCATATTAAACCGCTAATATTTCGGTAAATATATGCAACATAAAATTCATATTTTAGATAATTCTAAAGAAACTATTAGCGCTTAGGAATGACTAGTGAAAAAACAATTATTTTTTCCATTCAATCCGTTGTAAAATTAATACGTTGGTAAAAATACATCACACACTATTTTCACAGTGAAAAGAACAACAAACATACACATATAATTCTATCTTATCTATAATCTCTTTCTTACAAATTAAACGAAGAAAGATATGAAGGAAGGACACATTGTATAGAATTTAATGAATGCTCTAAATTATGTTATTAATCATTTTTTCAAAATTTAATACACACTATTTAGAGTAAATTCGTGCCATTAAAGTCATTTAAGTTAATAAAAATATTTTTTCTAACTGTTATTTACGGTAACACGAGTTGACAGCATGGCTGCGTTCGGGTATTTTATATATATATAGATTTTCTGAAATTTTGACACGCCGAGCCCAAAGGTTCTCCATTACCTCCCTAGTACAATATTTTCGCGTCACCTTTTATTTAAGTTAGATAAAAATCTTACATCATGAAAAAAAACTTTCTTCTTTACTGAAAACTTGTTGACAATTATTTGTAAATAAGTTTTTGTATTATTATTAAGCCAGGATGTAAATACTTATCTGAATCTAAATATTGTATCAATTAAATACTGATTTGATATCAAACTATTCAATCTTTGAGATAATTGCATCTAAAAACGGGTCCACACTCCACTCTTAGAAATTTCATTTGCTATATATTTCATAGTATTTCAAGTCGAAACTTGACATTTAACTACTGAGTTGAAACCTCTAGTTTAGTAACATGTAGTTACATAAAGCGATGTTACAATTGGTCACCTACCTCGGAACAGGTATTTTATATGCACCTAGTGAGGTAGGACGCGACTAACAGGCTTGCATATAAACAATATATATATTATTGCATTTTCTTGTGTATTAATTGAATAAAAAACGAAAGAAAGCTATTTTGCTAATATCAAATACACAACACCGACAGACACACATTACATCAGCCCTGATGATGGACCCTGAAAGGTTAGATATACACGGCAGATTAGCCGAGAAAACTGTACACAGAAGATTCTGAACTGCCCTTTTATTACTTGATGTAAGTTAGAATGTTACAAAATATTTCAATTTTTGAGACTGCTTCTTTTTAGACCTTGTTATTATATAAAATAACTGCTTTAAATATACTAAATTAAAATGTATGTTGTCTAAAAATATATAATATTAGAATTATTACACATTAAATCTTATTAGGAGAACACATTCTTATTGTGAAGTTGTAATTATTCAGAACATAGCTCTGTGATATTTTAAATATATTAATTAGAAAGATATACATATAAAATCAATTTTATCGAAAAATATTGTTGTTGCGCCACCGGGATTCGAAGCTGGATCTCTTTCCTATCCGGGGAAGGTGCATTATCCAACTATGCTACGCGACAATATTAATATCAAAAAGGTAACATATAGGTTCACCTTCATAATGCACCTTCCCCGGTTAGGAAAGAGATCCAGGTTCGAATCTCGGCGGCGCAACAACAATATTTTTCGATAAAATTGATTTTACATGTATATCTTTCTAATATTTAACATATTAAATAATTTTTTATCATAATACACCTTTTGACTATTATTATGCTTGAAAGATGTCACTGAGACGTCACTTCAATAGTTAACGAGGTTATTTTCGTGTTTCGTGGAATTTGATTTTGTTGGAACTGAATCAATTAAAAGGCAGAATTGGTCTCAGAAATGAGTCTAATTTTGATGATTCCGATTTTGTCAGCTCGGTGATATAACAAGCATTTTAGTTTTTTTGTTATTGTTTAGCCCCACCCAACTGTAACGCCTTGATTTCAATGAAAACGGTTAATTTTTAGATGGTTTAATGGATTATATTTCAACACACAAAGTGTCCCAAGAGACTTTTTCGCAATGAAGTAATGGGCGGGTTAAATAATAAAATGTTTATTTTGCATTTAAGTACAGTTCCTGGGAAATTATTTCTTAAAAATTATGTTTTCTAAATGCGGTCCGTTATTTCGCTGGCACTCTTCTAAACGGGAGGCGACATTTCTGAGAACTGCTGCTCGGCACGTGTTCTCCGTGATCGCTGCCATTTTTTCTCTTTTTTTGGTCCAGAAAGGGAGGATTGTTACTGTATACCTTTGATTTACGGTAGCCAGGGGCTACGTGGAGGCTAGTCAATGTCACTTCGTTCAGAGAAAATTTACTCTTCTATACGGGAGGCAACATTTTTGAGAACTGCTCGTCGCGTATTTTCCGCTATAGTCTTCTAAATGTCCATTGGTGTCAGTTCGGGGGCTACGCGGAGGTCAGTCTATGTCACCTTGTCGGTATATCAATTTTCCAGGAAAAATTTCACCAATTGGTAAGGACACGCTCCATAGCGACTAAATTACCAAGAACGCGGCTAGCGATCGGCATACCCCCCGCTCCTCTGCCGCTCGTTGTATTGAGTGCAGCGAATGAACCATAATGAAAAAGACTATTGGGATATACTGTACAAATAAAATAGCAACAGATTAGAATTTAACCTTTACCATACCATGATATAAAATACCCGAACGCAGCCATGCTGTCAACTCGTGTTACCGTAAATAACTGTTAGAAAAAATGTTTTTACTAACTTAAATGGCTTTAATGGCATGAATTTACTCTAAATATTCAGCATTCAATATTGAAGAAAAAAAAATAATAACATAATTTAAATCTATGTGTCCTTCCTTCTTAGCTCTCTTCATTTATTTAGTGAAAAAGAGACAATTACATTTGTATGTATGTTGTTCTTTTCACTGTGAAAATAGTGTGTGATCTCTGTCATTCACATCACAAATGGTATTTTTACCAACGTATTAATTTTATAACGGATTCAATGGAGAAATTCCCTTTTCATAATTGGTTTTTCACTAGTCATTCCTAAGCGCTAATATTTTCTTTAAGATTATCTTAAATATGAATTTAATGTTGCATGATTTATCGAAATATTGCAGGTTTAATTATAATGGTAGACCTGTGTTAACTGCATGGTTTGGGAAGGGTTAAGATAAAAAATAGCAGAATTGTTTAATTTAATTTTAGATAATTATTTCGTAATTGAAAAATTGATCAAACAAATACGTCATCGTTACCATGGTGAATACACATTTTTTCATTACTCTTAAACGAAAAACTTAATTGTGAATTCAGTACTTGCTAGTAAGTTACCTGTCTAAAATTTTAAATTTAAAATACACGCTTATGCAAATAAATGATACAACAAATGGAACAAAATTTATGAAACTAGTTAAACTAAATAATTAAACAATGAGACGATTAAAAGTGAATCAAAAAAGCACATTTAAAAAAACACAAGAAAATGAAGTCATTAAATTTTCTGTGGTGTAACAGACCTAGTTCACAATATTGCATGGGCCGATACCCGACTAAATTACGAGTGGACAATGTTCAAGGAATATGTGGCCAATCTCAACCATGTCAGAGATATGAGCGTTTAAAAAAATCATAATTGAAATATGTTTTTATTTCCAAATTATATATTGAATACAAACAATTATTGGTTGTCGAATTTCGCGGAGGCAGACTATTTTCCGTTAGATGATTTAGAGCCTGAAGCAAATGTATAGATTTATAATGGATACATTTTGCTAAAATTTATATCGAAGTACGTAAACACAACCGGCCCTTAAATCTCAATGTAATTTTGTAAAAATTTCATACAATAATATTACAATGTGGATAATGCACCTTCCCCGGTTTGGATAGAGATCCAGGTTCGAATCCCGGTGGCGCAACAGCAATATTTTTCGATAAAATTGATTTTACATGTATATCATTTCGATTAATATATTTAATACATATTGAAAATATTTTAATATGTCCAAGAACTGTTATTAAACAAATAATAGGTATCTCATAGAGATGATGAAATTGGTTGTTTCATTATTTTCATTTTGGTGTCGCTCACGTGATCACTTTGGTACCACTCACGCAAACAAATAGCTTTTATAAAAATATGACTCGATTTGAACGAAAATGTAAACTTCTTCAATATTTTCAAAATTACTTGTTGGCCTTATTTCATATTAATAATTCAACAAAGTTTTATGAAAATTTAAACGCCCTCAATATAATATGCATTAATTAACACAAAATTTAATATGTCATAATCTATCGGATTTAAATTTTCCTATATGTACACATCATTTCATGTCTATTCATTTACTGGTCTGCGAGGAGAACACATTATTATTGTGAAGTTGCAGTTTTAGTTCTGTGACATTTCCTTGTATGGGAAAAGATCCAGGTTCGGGTGCCGGTAGCGACAAAAGTGCCAGATTATATCATTTGCAATATGCGCGCGTATGTCTTGTTAAAAGCGTAACGCGCGAATTGTGTTTACGTTAATTATTAATGTTTTTAAAATATCACAGGAATAGTTGAGGGAATGCGAGGAAGAGGACGATCTCTTGCAAGATGAATAGAACAGAAGGGGAGTTAATAAAGTTCTTTTTAAATGCTGTCATCATAACAGCTCAAGAGCGGGAGGCATGGAGACGTAGAGCACACCATTGTCATTCTCTAATCAACTTCCGCTTTCTTCACTGTGCGCTTTTGTCGCCATCTTAGGGCTGCCACAGCCACCGACGGATCCAGAAATATATATATTTACTTGGGTATGTAAATATGTAACCGGAATTTTTGTACAGAAAATACACGTTTATTGTATTAAAATGAAACAAAATGTTTTATTGGAAGTATTGCCCATCTATAGCTGTACATTTTTCCCATCTCTCTGACTATTTGTGGATGCCACGCCAAGAAAACTGTTGCTCTTTTGAGGCAAACCAATCATTGAGCCATTTTCGTAAGAAGTGAAGCGCTGCTCTGCAAGCGCGTGTCCCATGGAGCCAAGTCTGGTGAGTGAGCCGCATGCGAAAGTATTTCCCGACTAAACGCCTCAATCGTTTCATTATGGTGATGATGGTGCATTATCGTGAAGCAAAATCACTATGTGTTGTCTTTTTTGGTATACTGGTCGTTTTTCACGTAAAGCTTCGTTTAAATCGAGCATTTGTTGTCGGTAGCGTTCAGTTCATGATAGATCACACGCTTCTGATTCCACCAAACTCAGAGCATTGTCTTCCATCCATTGCGAATTTTAAACCACTCAAAGTACTGTGACTTACCAAGAACATTCGATGCGCTTCTGCAGCAATTTTCTTCAAATGGTAACAGAAAATCAATGCGCGAGACTCGTTATCACATTAAATTCAGAAGGCAGCCAGAGAAAAGCTATTGAAATCATACACCCCCAAAAGGTGAGGACAGACGTCACATTTATGTGTTGCAGTCGCACAACTCGGTCATAGTCCGGCAGAAATTCATCCTATCCAGGTCGCAAGAGGTGCGAGGGAGAGCCAGTAGAATGCTCCGTTAGGTCTCTCTAGCCACTGCTCTTCCCGGCATCGTACATCCCAGCAACCCCCAGCGGGAGACCCACACCCTAATAAATACCTTTCATTTCTTAATAGGCCATCGTTCCGGGGGATCAGGAGGCATATCTGGAAACCTCTTTTGTCGAGACAGATACATTTGGCTAATTACCGTACACACAGCATTCGGTATGTGCTGCTTGGGCCAATATGATTTCTAGTGGCGGAGACAATCCTAGATATTATCATTGTGATTATTGCAAAACTAACCATTGCATATTATTTTCAATTTTGATGTAATATAACTGCTTAGATTTATTTGTTTTATCCAAATTTTTTGCTAAAAGATGGTGTCTATTTTAACTTTAATTACTAAGTACGGCATTACCCGAAACTGTCGGATAATGCCGTACTTCGTTAGTTATAAAAAAAATGTGCAAAACTCTTTTATACACATAATGTTTAAAATAATTGTATACGATTGAAGCTGATTATATAAGCTATCTAAATTCAATAAAAAAAATTCATTTAAACTAAAAACTACAACCTTCCTTACTGTACGGCAATACACGTGAAGCAAATACACCCTAAGAATTATTAATATCTTCATTGTTTTAATTCCATTGAGTAGTTTTCCAAACGATAATGCTTACGCAAACAATGACAATAATTATAAAATTATAAATTATCAAATTATAAAATTATAAATTATAAAATTATTGTACAAGAAAGAGTGTATGACAAAAATACGTTGATACATCTCAAATATTAATCAACCGGTAATAATTTTTGACACTTGGGTTTGCTGCGAACTGTTTCGAAACATCTGACGCAATTTTTATACGACCATTGATTAGCAACGTTCGTTCAAAGTTATGACGTTTCAACATTTCCCAAGATGTCAAGGATTAAAAAATTTAAATTTTGTTCTAGAATTTGGACCATTGAGGTGTCATCGAACACTTTACAAAATAGATAATAACAGACTGCGCAGCCGCTCAAATAGACTTGTCCGATCAATAAGAACTCCAACCCTATTTCACACCAATATTGGCTATTTCACTCGATAGCCATACAGTTCGACTGGTATCCACTAAACTAGACGACAATACGTCGCGCCGCAACCAGTCCGAGGAAGCCTAGAACCGACCACTCCTCGAATACATTTGCTCGCACCCCGCGTCTTATACTTTTTATAATGTAACAAACAAGTTTAAATTCAATCTGTAAATAAACGCCAACTATTGTAAGTACTATTTTACTCATATTCCACCCACTCTAGCTGTGCACGCAAATACCAAGTAACCATAATTCTAACATTTCAACCGACAACTTAACGACCTGTATGGTGAGCTGAAAATCACAAAATTCATAAAATTAGGAAGGCTTCAATGACTGGGCCATATACGTTTTTCATATTTCTAATACAAATTTAATGTATAAATTTGAAAGATATGCAAGATAAAATCAATTTATCTGTATATATTCTTAATTGATACATATTATAAGTTGTATTAATGTTTCCAAAAAATAATAATTCATTCATTCTGGCGTCTCCTATCGGATTTTACTCAAAGGTGTTTGAGATTCCGTAAATATAAAGAGAGTTGCTTTCAAATAATGGTACGACAGATGTATAAATTTGAAAGTGCAACATAGTAGTGTGATAGGAAAAGATCAAATTTCGAATTCCGGTAGCAACAAAAATATTTTATCAATAAATTAATTTTATGTGTATATATTTCTAAATGATACATTTAAATTGTATTGAAGATAGGTATATCCAAAATGACGTGGCACAAAGTAATAATTGTCAAAAAAAATTAAGCAGTAAAAGTTAATTCCTTCATTCTTTCCCGATAAACTGTGTACGTAACCGTGAGAGTACCAACTAACTGCGCTGAGGCTATTTTTTTGTTTGAGACATTGAAATAATTTCGAGACGTGATCGCGAACCGGTTTTTGGAACCTTGACATAACAGACGCATGGAACTCTCCTCTAGAGCGTCATCACGGGCCGTCACACACTTAACCTACTCTCTCTCTCTAATGAGATAATTAAAAAATATACATATTTATTATTCATTATTTGCAATCTTTGACTTATTTTCTATTTCATAATACATTACACCTCAAGTATCAGAGCGGCAGACAACGAAACAGGCCAGTCTAGATCAAAGTTCAATTTGTAAAATTACAGATACAGAGTATTAATTAAATATTTAAAAAAAAACAGATAGATTTCATACGTGTGTCAAACACACTTGTGTTTAAACAAATAATAAATATATCTCGTAGAAACGAAGAAAATTTTTATTATATTTAATAGAAAGATATGGACACAACTTGTGTCAATGTGTCCAAAATTTAATAAAAATGAATTGATAATTCTGGCGTCTGCTATCAGATTTGCTCAAAGGTATTTGAGATTCTGTAAAAATAAGGTAGATGGCTCTGTCAAATGATGGAACGATTAAATGTATTAATATCAAAAAGGTAACATATAGGGTCGAAAAATTGTCGCTAAAAATAATGTCGCTGTAGCTTAGTTGGATAAAGCACCTCCCCCGGTTAGGGAAGAGATCCAGGTTCGAATCCCGGTGGCGCAACAACAATATTTTTCGATAAAATTGATTTCATATGTATATCTTTATAATTAATATATTTAATTCATATTTGAAAGATATGGAAGTATGGGTAATTACAGGACTTACGACCTGTCATCGGTTGGCTTAAGTGATCGCTTTATATAAATATGATGTTCACCATTCTCATCCATTAATCAATCTCCATATCTATCAAATTTTCGGATGTTGTATATATGTCAATATGTGAAAACACTTCGAGTACCACTACACTATCGCCATCTGTGGATTAAATTTGATATTCATTTTCTTGAAACATCATATAATTACCCATACTTCCATACATTTACATTAAATTTGGTGTCAAGCGCGTGATCATTTTGGTACCACTCACGCAATCAAATAGCTCCCCGATTTTTTTTGAAATATATGACTCGATTGGAACGAAAATTTAATCGCTGACATTATTTTATGCAAAGATTTATGTTTCCCGTCCCACAAGTATTCCAAACCCCTCTCGTATATGTACGCTTTAATTATTGGTCTGCGGTATTTGCTAAATATTTTTTGGGGATCGTCAAAAAATCAAAAAAATTACTGTGACACCTGATTAGGCAGAAATGAAAACGATTTGAGACGATGTTTCAAAATGTGTGTCATTACTGCAATTAGTGGTATGTTTTCATCCATCAGTGATTCCAGACTCGTGACTCGAAAGAAGTCACACAATAGCATGATATACATACATTTCCAATATTTTCAATTCTTCCCTACCCGATGTTGCCCAAATCGTGGGGTACGTTCAGTTATTATTTCAACATCCCTTCAAAGATGCTAGGTCTTGCTGCAGGGCCGGGAGAATGCGTCACCGACTACGTCACGTTGACCATTTAATCTTGCGATGAATTTTGAGTTTCCATGTCGTCATCATCGTAAGCTGCTGATCGCGAATTCTCCTCGTCTTCGGCCAACACATCTTCTACTAGTCCGTTCCAAAATCCTCCTTCTCCAGCATCCATTATCTCTTCGACAAATATGTCCAACCTAATTTTTTGCACATCAATATATATTTTTTTTCAAACTTGCGTACTTTCATTTTTCCAGTTTACAATTTGAGAAATTCTACGCGAATTACATATGCTATCAAGATGAGACTAAAATAGATAGTTAAATTCAATCAGAAACACTCAATGATGTTATTTGTTACGTGAATCATGAGAGAGTGAAAGGGGTGAACGGAAAGAGATGACAATAAATTATTTTGGTACTTGTATCAAAAATTACTCGTGTCTAGAGGCTTATCGTGAACTCATCCGAGTTTTTTCATATTAATATTATAGAATGAGTGTTGTAATTTGAATTAATCCATCGAAAATTAAATAATTTATTAGAGTAACTCATTCACACATATGAATATGTTTTGAAATCAGACAAAGTAGGTACTAGGTACACATATTTAGACTGACGAGACACAACGTTCTAGATTCAAAATTATTATGGCAGTTGATTTAAAACGTGTGTTCGTTTATTTTATAATTGCATATTATTTATGAAACAAACAGCTAGTTTTTAAAAGACAACAGTGTTATATAAAAACGAAATATTTAATTGCGACTTATATATAAAAATAACACATATAAAATGTTCACTTTGTTCATATTATTGCATTATTACTTCATATTTTAGCTTTTATATCTTATGGGGCGTATCTAACCAATAATTAAGGAAGCGACAGATTACACATCGGAATATTGAACTTCGATAGGTCATTAAAACTATCATCTTTCATAAGGCAGAAAATATATTATTTAAAAACAAATTATTGTGTTTTTGGTATAAAACTTAGTTTTAAATAGTAGCTGAAGCCTCAAAGCATGTGAATTAATACAACATATTATTTATAATAAAGTTATTCAGATAAAAAAAAACAAATGATCAAAATTTGTGAAAATGTAGTAAGTGACAAAAAACTGATCAAATATGGAGTCCCACAGGGAAGTACACTGGGTTGTAATTGTTCTAGTATAGCAAGTTAAAAATCAATAAAGTATTTGGAAACAGTTATTAATAGGCTCATGAAATGGGATGTTTATTTAAATGGAGTAGCTGAAAGATTTCGAAAATAAATTTATATATTTAGAATATATTCTGAATAAAAAGAAGATGAAAACTGTGTACTATACTTTGTGCTAATCCATCTTGAGCTATGGTATTGATAGTTGGGGGGGTGCATCAGGTGTACATATTAAATGTATCAAATAAGCATTGCTCGGAAGGTTATACTTCCACCACAAGTTCTGGTGTGAATATGGTGTGGAATATGAGGAAGAAAGGAAGGCACTTACTTTTCGTCTGCCGGATGCTGGTTCGTTTGTTGATTCCTTTCCACCACAAATACTAGCGTCGCGGAGTGCATACTAACACTCGCGAAAAGGATTATCAAGATTAATTAATAAGCGTTAGTGAAGTGAAGCGACGGTAGTTATCCATACAAAAGTTCCAGACGCTTTGGCAGGAAATTAGTACTAGGCGTACGAACTAAGATTGGAGGCGGCTTCTAGAGCTGCTGTCACATGTGTCACATGCCGTCGGGACCCTACGTCTTCATGTTTGGTGGGACTTGAGTTGCAAGTGCCGCATTGCTGGGTGCATTCAGCTTCGGCTACGGGACGACAGCCCTCCACGAGTACTGGGAACCGGCATTATTTAATCAAACTCTGCGCCCAGCCCGGCCGGCCCTGCCTCGCTAGTCGTGTCACAACGCATTCCGAAGTCCGGTCCTCTACGCACGAATCCGAAAATATACAATTAAAGTAATATTATAATTGCCGCCGAGTTACAAACTTGGCGTATTATCGAAGATTGCCAATGGTCTGTGCGGTCTGTTACAAAATTAATATTTTGAAATACGTTCAAACAGTGCACCGGCGTCAAGGCCGACGGCGTAATCATTTATGGATACATTCATCAACTTTCCTTCATTTACCAGTTACAGTCACGACAATAAAGGCGGAACCTCCGAAACTGCGAGGAATACCTACCTATGCGTTTTTTCCACTCCATGGAATGAAAACTCAAGACCCACTTCAACAAACAGTACCGGATTATCAGATATGCAAAGCCAGCACCGGCCCACGGGCCCCGCGTCTACCAATCAAAACAAAGACAAAGATACCTATCAAAAATAGAGACAAAGAAAGCTATTTTAAATTATATTTAATGGAAAATATTTGGAAGTACGGGATAATTACAAGGCTTACATCAATCCTCGCCTCTCAATCTCCGTGTTTATCAATTTTTTTAAAGTCGTATATATGTTAGTATGTGGACTCGCTTCGAGTTCCACTACACCATCGCCATCTGTGGACCAAATTTGATAATTCAATTTTTTTTTTTTTTTAAACAGCATATATGTCATCACTGTGAAAATAATTTTAAAGCAATATTTTTTATCTTTATCTGATATTTGTTTAATAACCTTTGTAGGTAAAAATACAGTGATTGTGTGTTCTTGGACATATTCAAATATTTCTAATATTGAAAAAAAATTACAATGGAGCTTCCTTCTTTCTTAGTATAAAAAAAATACTATTTTAATGTAATGTAGACATTAATAACTCTACAGGAAGTAACACGATGAGATTAACTTACAAATTTAGTTGAGATACACCTTAATTTCATGTCTTTTCATTTTTCAATTTTGTGACAAAAAATTACATACTATTTGATAGTATCATTTCTGCTCTATATACTTTTGGGCTTATATAATGGAATGTTAAGTTGAGAAAAACTAAAAAGGTCATCCAGGAACTCAACTTGAAAATTTTGCCGCATACACCCATTTTTGGTACCGCAACTGCAGCTGTTTCATTGGTTCAACAACAGAACACAATTTCAGCAAGACAGGGCCACTCCACACACAGCTAGAGTTTCAATGGAGAAGTTGAGGGGAATTTTTCCCAATAAATTAATCAGCAAGTACGGAGACATACCCTGGCCACCTCGGTCACCGGACCTTACACCGTGCGATTTTTTTTTGTGGGGATACCTAAGTCGAAAGTTTACAGCGACACTCCGACAATATCCGCCGTGAAGTTGCTGCCATTGAACCGACGCTTTGCTCTCGCGTGTTCGCAAATTTAAGAGTCCGATTGCAAGAGTGTCTTGAAAGAAATGGACAGCATTTAGACGATATTGTTAATACAACGTAAAATCCGCATCGTTAAACTCCATTTTGTATAAATGAAATATGAGAATAACATTTTTTATTTTATTTAATATTAAACTTGAAAAATTTCCGCTAGACACCCTTTACATTAAGAAGAGGAAAAAGATAATATAAAACGCACAAATAGACGGACGTGGCGGGCGGCCTTCATAACTAATGACTAGATTAGTTACTACACGTTAGCGTAGTTAATAACTTCTTTCTTTTAGCAAGGTATCAAATTTAATTTTTCCCTTCTTGCTGGGACACCTTTAGAAACGTCTTTGGTCACTCGACCCATCTAGAAATAAGGAGATGATTATGATGAAATAGAGATTTTGGTGCACTCTTTTTGTATTTATGATTAGTTTCAAATACGTTCTGATGAAGCTTGAGATAAGCGAAACCGGTTGACGTATAATAGATTATTAATATTACGTATCAACTTGTTTTACATAAAGACATTCTTGAAAAAACTGACACACGTAAATATTACAAACTGTCAGTGTCGCATCATTCTTTGACAGTGTGACCATAGAAAAAATTCGTACGATTTCATTAACGGTTTCTATGATACGGACGCGAGATGACCATAGATAAGAGTGATGACAGCTCAAAGTTTTGATTTACTATGTTCACTTCATTTCAAATTGAATATACATACATGTATACTGTTATTGAGTATATAAAAGAGAACATTTAAGTTTCAATAGTCATAGATTTTCCGGATCCAATACGCCCTAGACGTTCAGAAAGTCATTGAAATAGACAGAGAGACGTAATATATATATTAATGATTTCATTCATGAGATAGTCATCCTTAGTACCTAATGCTCAGCTATTTGCCCCTGGCAGGGATGGTATTATACAGTAGCAGTATAGATTTAGGTTATTTACCAATGATATTATACAATAATATATAAAATATGTTATACATAGGATTATGAACTTTCGTTTAGACAAAATTAATCCATTGTTTATACGACCCTACCATGTATTTATTTATAATTTTAAAGTACTATTAATAGTGTTTTTAAAATTTAAGTTTTAACGTAAAATAATACCTTCTTACGCAAATATAAAAAATGTATGGACGTTTTTAAAGAACACTTTTTATGACAGAACACGATTCATTTATTGATTGAAAATCGTTCACGTAATAACTAAACGAAATAATTATTTTTATTAAAGGTTAACGTAAGAAATAGTTCTGCCAATTGCTTTTTGTTTTTCACAAATCAAAAACAAATTCATGCACCTTGAACGCAAAGAACGACCATGAAATCAACACGTTAAAAACAATAAGATAGTAAAATTTGCGAATTAGTAAAAGAGGAAGTAGACACTTCAATGATTTGCACGCAGTTGTAAGCCTTTCTAATATTATTCCGTTAAAAAACAGCAACGGTAACGACTTCATACAAAACGAATCAATCGAAAGGAATTCAGTAAATAGCCAATTATATGACTTGAGTAATTCACTAGCTTAAAGATAGAACACAGTAATGTGAATAACTGATGCGGCGAATGCACAAGAGCCCCATGTGTACAGCGGTGAGTTGTCGTGATAGTTTTTAGAACTAAGCAATTAAAGTCTCTACTGGTACATATTTTCCGTGTGCAATGTATTGTTTACATTATGTAGAATGAAATTTAAATGGCTTAGGGTATTACACGCTAATTAAATAAATCAATTTGATTAAATTTTGATTCAACTTACATATTTTTAACTAGAACATATTTTTGTTGTCATTGTATTATATTGTATTTGAGATACGCCGCAATATAAAATTGATTGCTTTTAAAAATGGAATAACTGATGTATCAATTTTAAAGAGGTACAATATATAAGTTCAAAAATTTGTCGCAAACGTACTTTGGTGATTTAGAAAAGGTCCAGGTTTGAATCTTGGCAGCGACTAAAATATTTTTTTCGATAAATTGACTTTTTATGTATGTCTTTCTAAAAACTGCAACATCACAACATTTTTACAAATTGTGTAACCTTTCACATAACCGGCAAAACCATTTTATTTTCCGGTTAAGTTTCCGGTTGTGAGATTCAAACACTTTTCCAGATATGTTTGCCAATGCGAATACCAACGTCTTGCGAGTGTTTAACCCTTCCCAAACCATGCAGTGACACAGGTCTACCGCTCGTATTAAACCGGTAATATTTCGATAAATAGACGAAACATGCAGTTCATATTTTAGTTAAATTGAGGAAAAATATTTACTGTTAGAAATGACTTAGTGAAAAATCATGTGTGTAATGCGAATCCTACAAAAATAATAGTCTTTTATTAGGAGAACACATTCGTATTGTGAAGTTATAATTATTCAGAACATAGCTCTGTGATATTTTAAATATTAATTAATTTTAAAATATCACAGAGCGTCTGTTCTGAATAATTACAACTTCACAATAAGAATGTGTTCTCCTAATAATAAAGTTGTATCAATGTGTCCAAAATTGAATAAAAATGAATTGATAATTCTGGCGTCTGCTATCAGTTTACTCAAAGGTATTTGAGATTCTGTAAAAATAAGGTAGATGGTTCTTTCAAATAAAGGAACTATTAAATGTATTAATATTAAAAATATTACGTATACGTTCGAAAATTGTCGCTAAAAATATTGTCGCTGTAGCATAGTTGGATAATGCACCTTCCCCGGTTAGGAAAGAGATCCAGGTTCGAATTCCGGTCGCGCAACAACAATATTTTTCGATAAAATTGATTTTATATGTATATCTTTCTAATTAATATATAAAATTATCTTTTAATTCAATCCGTTAATATAAATAAATCACATATTAATTTCACAGTGAAAAAAGAATAACTAACATACAAATATAATGGTGTCTCTTTCTCACTAATTAACGAAAGATACATAAAAACGAATGAATGAAACTTTTTTCACATTTTAAAGGCTAATAGAACTCTAATTTCTTTTGGTAACACGACTTGACAGCATGGCTGCGTACGGGTATTTCATATCACGGTATGGTAAAGGTTAACTGGTTTCATTCATTGCTTTCAGCGCGTCGAGGACTCGAAGAGCCAATTAAAATCATTACAACCGTTTATGCCTTGTATAGGCCTAAGTGCATTGACGTGGGGTATCTTGGATTTGTCACAGAGCGAGGAATTTGAAGGCCGATCTCACAAATCCTTTGTGCACGGCACTAATTAAATATTGAGCAATTTCTCAAAGACCTCATTAATCCTGCTCCATACACTTCTAAGTCTAATTCTTCTCTGGATTTGTTCCGGATTGAAAACAATATAGATGGCTACAAAATGTGACGACAAACAAGATTTATTTATCATCAATTGTTTGTTTCTCGAATTGGCAACACTTTTTCCAGCCACGGCCATTTTGACTCGTGCTGAATTTGGTTTGCCATGAATAGACTTGCGACAGAATAACGCTTGAAAATTGTGCAAATTTATATACGCAGTTCGCGAAACTTGCCATGCGCTACGTCCATTCTAATAACCAGTGGCGTGCGGTAGATATAAATTTAGGTTATGCTGTTACCAATGATATTATACAATCATATACAATATATGTACTTTCGTTTAACCAACGTCTTTGGACAAAATAAATCCGTCGTTTATACAACCCTATCATGTATTTGTTTATAATTTTATAAGTTTTAACGTAAAATAATACTTTCTTACCCATATATTGATACATATGTAATGGTGTAATTAAAATTTCCAACGTTGTTGTCTGGTAACGAGACACGTGTTCTTTGGTAACTCTAATATTAGTGAACGTTGGCGTGTCGCCAAAAACACTGTGGCGTGTCACTGGTCCGCCATCACTGATCTAGGCCATGAAGTTTAGTCATATTTACATTTCACCGTATATCATCGAGGCTATGTTATATGACTGTTGAGGGCTTGGTTTAATAGCCAGGTAACTGTGAGCCGCGTGCAGGACCTCCAAAAATATATTAGATTTTTTACAAATTGCTTTAATTTTTTTCTAGATAATTAACCGAGATGACAGACATGGAGAACGTTCCAGATCGCATTGCTGATATGTTTGCCGGCAAGGACATTCTCATCACGGGAGGAACTGGCTTCCTGGGGAAGGTCCTGATTGAAAAACTACTCAGGTAAGAGATTCAATTTCACGACATTTAGTCTCATTCAAATATTTTACTAAATATATAATAATTTAAAGGACTTATTGAATAATGGATCAATAAGACATATTGCATTTATGTTCTTCGCCTTTTGCTTCACATGTGCGCTTGCACTTCAAATACAAACAAAATGCTTAAGAAATATGTGCAAATTCTGCACAGTTATGGAAAATATTATTTTTCTAGGTGAAAATCCAGTAACTGTGTGTTCTTGGACATATTCAAATATTGCTAATAATATACTGGTCAAAATATATAAAAAATATTATTATTGTATTATGTATTAAAAAACATTTTACAGATAAAGAATATTGCTTTAAATAATTTCAAAAATAATTAGATTCTCATTGTGACATCTATGCTATTTCAGAGAAATGAATATCAAATTTAGTCCATAGATGACGATAGTGTAGTTGTACTCGAAGTGTTTACACATATTAACATATATACAACTTCCAAAAATTTGATTGATATGGAGATTCATTAATGGGTGAGAATGGTGAACATTATATTTGTATAAAGTGATCACTTAAGTCAGCCGATGACAGGTCGTAAGCCATGATTCAATATCTTTCCAGTACGTGTACGTTTTTCGAAATAAATATTAGCGAAATGTATCCATTATAAATCTATATATTTGCTTTAGACTGAATTTTTTGCATTCAATGTATAATTTGGAACCAATAAAATATTTTAGTTAATCGAAATAATCCCACAATTTTTTTTATATTCCTTGAACATTTTTGACTCGTAATTTAACCAACGTAATATTGTGGACTGGATCTATTACACTTTATATAGGTAATGAGTAACATTCTAAAGATCAGTATTCTTAATTAAATATACCATCTTGCATGTGTGAATCTGCCAAACCCCGACTTCTAGATCACTAGCTCTAGAAGCTCTATACCTCTCTTTGTTTTTCATTTACTGTGTTTAGCATTTTTTTTAAATTCTAGTCACAATCGCTAATTGATTTCACTCTTATGATTGTGCCCATTTAACTGAATTAGTTAGTTTTGCTTCCAGCCAATCATAGATCAACGTCTACGGTCGGCTATCAATAGCAAAATATATAACTTGTCCAGTTCCAAAGTAAGTGTTTTATCATATAAATTAATATTAAAAAATGAATCCTAAAAGTAGTCCGGCTGCCCGAGAGGCCTTACAACAACACCTGCAAAGCCGGTAGCGGCTTGCTTCTATAAATATCCCGGATATTAACCCTTCCTAAACCGTGCAGAAACACAGGTCTACATCACAATTAAACCTGTAATATTTCGGTAAATACATGCAACATAAAATGAAAACAATTATTTTTTCCATTCAATCCGTTGGAAAATTAACACGTTGATAAAAATACAATTTGCGATATGAAAGACAGATGTCATACACTATTTTCACAGTGAAAAGAACAACAAACATACAAATATAAATATGTCTTTCTCACTAATTAAATGAAAAGAGATAAGAAGGAAGGACACAATGTATTAGACATAATGAATGTTCTAAATTATGTTATTAATCATTTTTTCAAATTTGAATGCTCAATATTTACAGTAAACTCGTGCCATTAAAGCCATTTAAGCTGATAAAAACATTTTTACTAACTGTTATTTACGGTAACACGAGTTGACAGCGTGGCTACGTCCGGGTATTTTATATCGCGGTATGGTAAAGGTTAAATAAGGAAAAATGTTCTAACATAATACAATGTGGTGCCATTTAAATGTATATTTTTTTAGTCAATTCATAAAATGCATTCCTGTTTTAAGAATATTTAACAAATAAAAAGACGAAAAACGCGTCACGACTTATTTTGTTAATATATATATATATATATAGGATGGCCCAAAAAAAGTGACAGCATTTCGTAAAATGTGATATAATTACATCGAAACTAGTTTAACTATATCAACAAATAGCTTAAATAATTATTAGCTTAATTGTTACTAATCTCATAAAAATACTCTGACCGATTCAAGCCAAATTTTGCATTCTTTCTCTTTAGGATCCTGCATAAAATAGAGGCGTCATTTTCTCTCTTTTTGGCTGTCCTACCCCTCACCCCACACACACAAATGTTATATTGAATGCTATCAATTTAAAATTTTGGAAGATTACTCTTCAGGACTCCCCATCCCCTCCAACACTCGGATATCCAACCCTCAGCCTATCTGAATCAATTTTGTAAAAATGTATTATTTAGGGTCTGCGCAAATGACATTCAATCTAATGACACCCCTTAAACCCCTATTTTTAATTATCACAATCTAACACTGAATCGCGGACAACGCTGGACACGGACCCCTCGTATATATAATAATAAATTCGATATTGGAGCCATATTTTTCGTTTAGTTAATAGTATTTAATTTAATTACAAAAATATAATAAAACTGGAAATATCCGAAGGTGCATTAAAAACAGAAAAGATCAGAATTTTTTTTTTTACGGTATCAGAAATCTTATACATATTATTATCCTTCATTTATTTAAACTAATACTTAAGTATTATTAATAACATTGATTTGACCACTACTTTTGTGTCACATTTTGCGAATAATTTACCTGATCAGTTGTAACTTGAAGACCTCTAAAGATAAGCCGGATTTAAAGTCACTAACTGAGCGGTGTGCTGATTTGAATGAGAAAGGAAAAATATACCCTTAAAACAATAAAAAAAAACGAAAATTGTAATGTATTCTCCAACAACCCCAAGGCAGTACTGCTGGCAAAAGAGGCTCTGGACCGAAGAACCTAAGGCGATGGATCGGATACTCCACATATTTCGAACAATTATCGTCCAACTATTTCGAGCTGTTGCAGATTGAATAATGATAACAAATGTTTAATAAACGAACAAACATCAGAAAAAGACGTGTATTAATTGTGACAAATGATAAACAGACGTGAAACATGGACTCTTCATCCACATGGAAGACGGTGACTCTACTGGGCTGGTCACGCGGTCACGTCCTGAAAATGTGGGCAGTACGGGTACCAAAAGATGTGAAAAGCCCTGTAATGAACCTCTGTAACGAAGAATGAAAGAACTGAAGCTTGTGAAGGTCTATCGCTCCACAGCCACGCCCCTTGAATGCACCTCATATTCACCGGTGCATAAAACCAGAGCTCATAACAGTCGCAAAAAGACGCCCAGTACCGACGTCACAATAACTAATGGGATCAGCCACTCCAGACAAGATCTCCAGGAAACGCTCATCTGTACAGCAACCGCGCTCAAAAATAAACGTTTGTACAACTTGTTCTGGCCACAATCACATACATAATATATCCCCTGTATTAAACAAGTGAGTCATGAGAGATTTATATGTATATCAACAGTAAATCTTTCTGATCCACCATCTTTGCCCCACGGAGCTCACTAATCAGCATCACGACCCATCACCCACTCAAGTATGGTCACGAGCGCGCAGAATGGTACAAAGCAAGGCCAGCAGCGGCCGACGCTGTGACAGTTCTGCGGTCTGATGAGCAGAACTGAATTAAAAATCGAGACTTCAAGATTACCTTCGGTAGTGTTGGTCTGATGACTGACACCGCCTCCAGGGAAGAAGCCGTTCGCTTTATCCGATACGACGTCAGTCTACTGTGCCGATAATCTAATCAATTATTCTTCTAATACAAATTAAATGTATTAATTAGACAGATATACATATAAAATAAATTTTATCGAAATATATTGTTGTTTCTACCGGTATATATCACACACAAAATAACACTAGAAAATTTGAAACAAGCAGATCATTAAGGTTTAAAAATAACTTTAAAATCCCTAAATGTAACACCAAACACTATCAGCAAAATTCTATATATTTAGGGATAAAAAATTTCAATAGCCTCCCTACACAAATTAAAGAAATAAAGGATATAAAAGAGTTTAAAAAGAAACTAAATAAACACTTCAAAAACACATAATTTGGACAATAAACAGTATTACAGAATACTTCAGAAGCACACAAATGGACAATGAACAGAACATGTAAGGTTAAAATTGTTGTAGTGTAGCTCCCTCTCCAAGCACAAGAGCTGGTCTCTTTTTTGGAGAGGTAAGCGAAAAAAACAAAAAAAAAAACATGTATGTATGCAACCATATGATGTATGTAACCATATATTAAAATTGAATTTATTTTGCCAATGTATTTTCGCAATGTATTTCGCTAAAATTAAATAAAAAATAAAAAAATAAAAAAAATACCTGTGTTCTGAATAATTACAACTTCACAATAAGAATGTGTTCTCGTTAATAATTACAGGATGAGATTTTGCGGCGTCCTCCACAAGTGTTCTCCGCCGATTCCTATCCCTGGCCATTCTTCTCCAGTTCCTAGACCATCCCATCCTCAGTCAGCCCGCCTCTTCCCTGACCTGCCTCTAGATCGCTTCCACTGGATTATCCATTCAGTCGTGATCCTCAGTATCTGGCATTCTCTCAACACGGCCAACCCATTGTATTCTTCGCGACCGACAGAATCTTGCAATAAACTTTTTAAACACATGAATAATTTTTATTCCGTGAGTTCCATTTCCTGGTATAGGTTTGTTTGACCACCGCCGTCTCAGTCGGCATCGACGCTAGCGACAGCGCTGCCGGCTGCCGCTACAAGCCTGGCTCGAGCATTCACCGCCAGGCAGTCTCTCGAGTTTCATCGTTTCGCAACGGCGGTCTTGCCGGCTCGCGCTCGCCGAGCAAGACCGCCAATTCGCTTCATTCTTCATTAATTTATTCATCCTATCTGTCTTCATTGTTCTTGTCATGTCGTACTGTCATAATAAACCTCAACACGCGTCAAACAACATTTATTTCATTTAACCACCGCCCTAACCTCCAAAGGTTGATTAATTTTTTTGTAATATTCTCAAAAACTGCTAATTAATTATCTTCGATTTGGGTAACGTACTATTGTTGTTTTAAAAACCAAATATAATTATTCATCGCTTGAAAATATATTTTGGTCATTATCCTCATTGGTCCGGCCAAGGTGCACCGCCAGCCGCCAGCCGCCAGCCGCAGCCGCCGGGTCCAGAGTCCAGGTCGTACCAAATCAATTACACAAATAAGTATAAATAATCGATGTGTCTGATGATCGCAAAAAATCTGTCAATATTATAATTAAAAAGTTTAAAAAACTTGATTTTAGAAAAATATGTTATTAGATATTTCCAAAAACAACTGCCGATTTTAACCTTCAAATTCATAGACATTATTATTCGAAAATAACACTAGAAAATTTGAAACAAGCACATCGTTAAGGTTTAAAAATAAATTTAAAATCCTTAAATGTAACATCAAACACTATCAGCAAAATTCTATATATTTAGGGATAAAAATTTCAATAGCCTCCCTACACAAATTAAAGAAATAAAGGATAAAAAAGAATGTAAATGAACACTTCAAAAACACATAATTGGACAATAAACAGTATGACAGAAGACTTCAGAAGCACACGAATGGACAATGAATAGAATATGTAAGGTATTATATACAATTATTGTAGTGTGACTCCCTCTCCAAGCGCAAGAGCTGGTCTCTTTTTTGGAGAGGTAAGCGAAAGAAAGACCATGTATGTATGTAACCATCTATTTAAAAATTGAATTTATTTTACCATTATATTTTAAATATGAATTAAATATATTAATTATGAAGATATACATATAAAATCAATTTTATCGAAAAATATTGTTGTTGCGCTACCGGGATTCGAACCTGGATCTCTTCCCTAACCGGGGCAGGTGTTTATCCAACTAAGCTACAGCGGCATTATTTTTAGCGACAATTTTTCGACCCTATATGTTACTTATATTACCTTTTTTACCTACCCGACAAACAGAAAACATTTCCGAGTAAAGAACGAAAATTATTTTATATTAAAATCAGATATTATTTTTGGATGAACGTAATGTATCTATCACGAGACGTCTGCCAAAGTGGTTTAAGATGTCGAACAACATGTTACGTGATCAGATCTTGTAGAACCGAAAAACCTACAAGGAAAATGGTCCGAAATACTAAAACAATATAAAAAAACAGGTTCTAGGTATATCAACGATACACAAGTTTATTCAAATAACTAGAAATGCCACGTAGGTATTTTCCATTCTTATCTAGAAGCCGAACATATTTGCTTTTGAATTCTATCCTGACCTTTACTCACGGACGAATCTCCTTGGGTAATCTCATCACGTGTGCCGTGAGTAAAATTGTTGCAAAAATCCTATGAAGACAAATCGTAGCTTCGTCTCAATGAGATATCTATTATTTGTTTATTAACAGTGCCTTTGTAGGTAAAACAGCCAGTAATTATTGTTACCTTGGTCACATTCAAATATTGCTTTTAGTGGGATTTTTTTAAATCTCGTGCTTTACGTACGTTAAATATATATTTTTTAATACACAAATAAAATACAATAGCAAAATTAAGCTTTTTTTTGACAGCGCCGCGGACACCTGTCAACAGCCATATTTTCTTACTAATTTCAGGGTGATTATATATTATTTTAATTTAAATGTGACAAGTTAAATAGCTGGTGCCGTATCGGTAGATCATCTCTAGGGCAACGGTGGCCGTGACCGCTCTGATGAGGGAAAATTATTAACAATTATATATAATTATCTGCGGTTAGGCCATAATCTTCATATGATCACAGTATGGCCATTTTAGATTGTGCAATAAGTTTCCATGAAAAGGTTTGTTATTCTAATGGAGCGTCTATGGATGAGATTTCGACTCGATTCTGAGACAAGTTTATGCTTCCATGAGATATAAATGAAATATGGGATCCTTTGGAATCAAATGCCGCATTGAGTAAACTCGTGCAATTCGCATGTTCTGCAGTCATGATGTCAACCTTGAATCACAAATGCGAATAGTCAGATGCTGTGTGTTCTCGATATTATTTTATAGACTGCCATAGACACTCACCGAAGAAATGATAAGACGACTTGGAGCATTTGAGATGTGGATCCACAGAGGAATGCTCAAAATTAGCTGGATGAAAAGAGTTACGAATGAAGATGCTATGATTCGGATGAACAAAGAAAAATAAGTATTGAAAACAGTTCCGGAGAAATACAAGATCTTGCATCTCATAATGCAGGGATAGATTGTTGGAAGTTGGGGCCCTGAAAAAAGGAAAACATTATGGCTCAAGAACCTGAATTTGCTGTAGAGCTTTTTCGGGCAGCAGTACATAAAGCGATGTGGAAGAACATATTGATGAAGAACTGCCTATGCGTATCCTGCCAGGAGATGATAATTATCATATTTTTGTTTCCAGCAGCGTCACGTAAAATTGTAAAATAATATTTTATAATAGCCAGAGAAATATCGGGGCTTGTGTTTGGGACATATAATTATTTGGTGAATAGATATTAATTATTGAACGAAAATAATGCACTGCGCCTTCTCCCCTCCTCCCTTATACGTGTACGGAAAGGATGACAATATTATACTAAATAGAGACTTCGCGTCTATAAATAGTGAGTTTAAAATATACAGTCCGCATTATGGAGATGTCAGCAGAATCCGGTTTGTGGTGAGTGCCGAATTCCTTCCTGTCCTGACATTCTTCCGGCATCGATGCTTGTACACAACAGCTTGCAGGGAAATGTTGCTGGAAATCGGGGCCCTAGAAGAGGAAAAAGACAAACATTGTATTTCAAGAACCTGAGGATATTGTTTGGCCACTTTACTGTAGAGCTTTAGATACTGACTCCTATGTCCCATTTTCTGTTTTGGTTAAAAGTGTTGGGCGCCTTCACCTTCCAGTTAGGTCCATCTTATATAGTTCTTCGTCAGGTTGAAGCATTTTTTGACCTTTAGTAATTTGGTCTTGGGCATTACGGTTGCTAGGCCTGAACAGTACAGGTTGTTGATACGTACGCCGATGTGCAAAAAAACCAATGACGTAATGTCCCCAGGTCATAGTTGGACGTGGTACCTCCGCTTATTGTATCTGCGGTTAAAGTGCATAAACAACGAGAAGGTTCGTTATCATTTCCATAGGATCGAGCAGTTGACGTGGTAATTGCCAAAGTCAATGTCAATTGGCGATGTAATTGGTGCTCTCGTGTCGTATGTTTTTTGTTTGGCGACGTCATCCAATGGTAGCAGTGTTCTTTGTTCAGTTCTTTGCAAATAAATATTTGTCATCAAAGAGAACACATTCTTATTGCGAAGTTCTAATTATTCAGAACATAGGTCTGTGATGTTTTAAATACTAATTGAATGTATTAATAAAAATGAATTGTAATTGCTATCGGATTACTCAAAGGTATTTGAGATTCCGTAAAAATATTAGAGATGTCTTTCAAATAATGGAACGATAGATGTATTAAATTGAAAAAGTGTAACATATAGGTTCGAAAATTTGTCGTCAAAAATACTGTCGCTGTAGCATAGTTGGTAATGCACCTTCCCCGGATTGAAAAAGAGATCCAGGTTCGAATCCCGGTAGCGCAACAACAATATTTTTCGATAAAATTAATTTTATATGTATATCTTTATAATTAATACATTTAATTAGTATTTAAAATATTTGTTTTGTTAAAAAAACAGGCAACAGAACTCTTGGTAATACTCTTCTTGGGGCTGTCACTGGAGAAGTGCATATTGCCAGCACCACTCGATCGGTCCAACGAGTGGAAGATCTCCATCTCCTCTCCGTCCTCCGACGACCCATCACAACAAGCCTCTAACTCCAAGCTATCTTGTCTTCTCGCAAGATTCCCAAATAATCGATGGTCTCAGGCTGCATGTTGAATGTCTATCCTTAATGTTCAGCTCCTGCAGAATGGAGACGTTCGTGCGTTGCGGCGTCTCGTGTCTCTTCTATCATCATCCATCCGCACCATACTTTTCCTTCTTTTTGTGGCCTATCCCATCAGCGGACGTTGGCTATCATCACTTTTTTCATTCGGTAATTGCGTCAACAGTCTTCCATTGTCCTCGATCACGGGCCGCAGCTTCCCAGTGTTCAGGATCTATGGCACATCTGCTCAGATACGCCTTCAGGATGTCTTTGAATCTTTTCTTCAGCCCACCCTGTCGCCCAAGCCGCGTATCATCCTTACGCACACACACAATGGCTTTCAGTGCTTCAGGATCGTAATTTCGACACTGGGAACGTTTGCCTTTTCCAGGACACTCAAGTTTGTCTTTCGCTCATCTCATGTTATCTTCCCTTAAGTGTCTGTTGTGATATTTCTCGTGGGTCTTAGGGTCGCAGTTATACAACACCCGTGATACGCATTCACATAGTGGTGTGGGCAACATAGCAGCAATACACCTTGTCACACTATGAAAGTGAATCGTAACTTGTGCCACTTTCAAGAGAACGTGCTCAAGTGTCTCTATTCTAGGTCGTTTCGGATGTAATACGTAACGCAGTTTCCAGGAAACTGTGTAATTTCAGAAAATCCATTTGAATTGATCGACTCCAAGGTTGTCTCGTGCAATTTGTGTATCAGCCGTGGTTTAACGAGCGAACTGAAGTGTTTGACGATGCGCGGAGGTAGCCCGAGACGAGGCTGGACGGCTCTCGACCAAAACAGCTTCAAGAACATAGAACAGCCATGTTTCAAGAGTCGTTCAACGATAATCTTGAAACGGTTTTTTGTTGGTCTTTACGAACTCCCGTCCTCTTGACAATGCTCTTCGGTATCCTGGAGATCTTAGGACTGTCACCAGAGAAGTATCTTCGTCTTCCTCTTCGTCCAAAAACGTGGCCCACCGCAACAGCTATCCTCCCTTCTTGCAAGATGCCCAATAATTTGAAGGCTTCGACTCAGACAAATGGTTGAGAGTCTGTCATTAATGTTTAATTCTTGCAGAATGGAGACATTTAATAATAATAATAATAATGTATAAAAAAATTCACCTCGGGGTAGCTTTGCACATAATCTGTTTATACAGGGTGGCCCAAAAAAAGTGAGAGCATCTCGTAACACATGAGTTATTTCAAAACATAATATACAATTAATTCTAATTCTTAATGTAATTTTTTTTGCACAATATTTAGCTAATCAGAAATCATCAAAACACCCCCCATATTGCATCATCTACTGGGTTTAAAGCTGGGCTGTTCGGTGGCCACATGCCTGGCTCGATTAAATAAATATTGTCACAACGAAAGTTGATTATATTTCTGGGTGTGTGAGATGGAGCTCCGTTCTGCTGTAATGTCTAGCTATACTCCAGGATTCGTTTTGAAATCATTGATCATTTTCCTAGCACCCCGACGTTTTTCAATTCGCAAATTTTTGATCAGAATACGGTCTTCTGCGCGGTGACTTTTGTCATTCTGGGCAACAATTTGAAAAAACCAAAAATGGAAAAATTAATAATCAAAGATGGCGACCGGAAATTGTCTAAATAAAACGTAATATAAGTAAATAGGTAAGTAAGTAAATGAGTAAACTATTTAAGGTATTGTCGATATAGTTAAACTAATTTTGATGTAATTATATCACATTTTACGAAATGTTCTCACTTTTGTTGGGCCACCCTGTAGTTCTACACTATCGTTGTATTTAAAATTTAAAAAATGTTATTTGAACTTACTTGAATGATGCGTTTCGGTGTACTATTTGTGCCCGTTCACTAAACTTAGACTTGTGGTCAGTGCTACAATCCTTTCTGCAGCTAAAACAAAGGCTGACCTGAGAGTTTGACGTCTACTATTCAAGTTATCTGGGACGCACAGCTCTTGGAGACGCAGAGACGTCGTGTTATCGTCAACCGGCACAAAATTAAACTCAACTCTTTCAGGGAAAATGAGTTAATTTATGTTATGTGAGAGAATTTAAAAACTATGTATATTCAGGCCTATTCTCAAAATTCCAAATGGGCAATTTTTACAACTATACCGCCTTGATAAGGTACAACTATACCGCACAAATCGCGCAAACGACGTCTTTCCATTCTCGAGTTTCGACTGAAAATATAAGTTTTTGGTTAAAATAAGTACTAATACAGTATTCAAAGTTCACAGAAAAAGGTTTGTTCATAAATTACCTATTGATTTCCTCATCCGCAGCGTCGTAGTGAAGAATCACGGCCAATCCTGTTGCCATTTTTATGTTTTGACAGATTATGGTACGTTTATCTCCCTCACTCTCTCTCATTCAAATATAACACGGACGTTAATTTACATACTGTCTATTTTTGAGGGTTGGTGTAACAATCACCTTCATTTCAATATTGCAATTTTGAGAATATGCCTGATTATCCGTGCTGCCGCATTTAGAATGGATTGTAATATTTGCAGGTCAGTATAAATATTATTGCAATAGTCCACACGTGACTTCTTCTTTAATGGTCTCATGGGACCGGTGATTCCATCACAAGAAGCGTCATACACCCCTTGACGTCATCCTCCATCCTAGTCTCGATCTATCCCTCTGTCCTGGTGGCTTGTGTATGAGGACTTTGTGGACTCATCTACTATCGCTAGTGCAGTGTCCTTGTTTCCACCTCCTTCGGGATATCTGGAACGGTATACCGTCCCAGGAGTTCAATGTTTCTTAATCTTCTTCATTTTCGATTATCTCAACACGTATTGGGCTGTAAATCATTCGCAAACTTTATTTTCGACAACCTGTAAGCTTTTTCTTGCGCTAAAGCGAGAGACACGACTTCATACCCGTATACAACGATCAATTGTATTAGTGTTGTATTCAGTTTAATCTTTAAACGTTGTGACAGCAATTTTGATGACAGCAATTTCCGTATAGCAAAGTGCGAAGCATTTCCTGGTTGTATCCTATTGTTTATTTGCTGTAACATATCATTAATTCATGTCTCATTAGTTATAATTAAAATAATGATTGGGAGAGCAACGAAGGGTGAGATATGACTATATGTTTGTAAGATCTTGATGCTGGAGCAGTGATGGCGAACCCATGACACACCTGTCAAAGTAGACACGCCAGCGTTCACTAATATCAAAATTACCAAAAAAACGCGTGTCCCGCCACCAGACGTCTAGCAATAACAACATTGGAATTGATCACAACATATTACATACGAATCAATCTTGTGTGAAAAAAGCAATTAATTCATTGATAATAAATCAAAAAAAATTAAAATATGTTAATGAATGTGTAAATTGTTTCTTTTCATATAATAACAAATTTTTAAAAAAAAATCCAATTTTTGAGCCTAAAAGGTTCGCCATCGCTTTCATTTTCCTGCGAATTTTGTTCAGTCGCTTGAACAATGTTTGTATGTCGTCAATATAACACACTCTAGGTCCTAAAATGTAACTATGTAAAATAAAATTTGAGAAATGACAGACAGACAGTTTAAGCAATTACGGTCGTACCGTAACTTTTAAGGTAAAGCCTCGACAATGGCACGTGTTACCGTGACAAAATATCGACACCCATAGTATTAAAAATATTTACTCACTATTGTCATATTTAGTAAATTCAATTGTTATTTTAAATCACCTTTGATCAGATCCTGTGTCTGTTTACAGATCGTGCTACGACCTGCGCACCATTCACCTGCTGGTGAGGCCGAAGAAAGGAAAGGAACCCAAACAGCGTCTGGAAGAGATCTTCGGCAATGCGGTGAGTCCTCGTCTCAATCTTGTTCTCAACATCGGGCGCCGGCCGGCTGGCTACTTTTGATCCATAATTTATGTATGTACGAGTTTTATATCTTGCGGCGCCAGCTGTGATTCGGCTGCGCCAATTGTTATGTCTCTTCCTTGAAAAATATAGGTTGAAGTGACGTGTATAACAATTTAGTTTTTATTCCCGTTAACACTAGTGCAGATTACAAAGGATCTCATATATATATCTGCGTTGAGAGACGTGAAGCAAAGGAAACGACCCACTCTCTGTCCGCCATACTTATGCATTCTCGCTCGATATACATCTCCATACGTACACAAACACACCGATCCGTTCGCTCCGAACGCGCGTGCGTCTGTCACTCCGTCATCATTCCATATACATCGCAGTATTTTTCAATTCAATTCACATTCAATTATCACATCCATTGAGCTGAAACCCGCTTCATGCTCTTCCACAGTCTTATACAGTTCTCTTTCAAGCGAGACCAGCCTTTCACTTCAGGTTCGTTTGTGACCTCTGCTTCTACTGCCCTACAGGATCCTCTAGGTCCGTCTCTCGTCCATAAGTTCTCTGTATGACCAGCAATGTCTCACTTTTAAATACCGTAATTGGACAATGTTGGTAAATTTTATACATGGAATTAAAATTCATCTCAATAAATCGTTGGCCATGCCTCAAAACATCAGAATTTTTACATTATTCGATGTGTACTTTTGGTGGAAATATGAGGAAGAAAGTAAGGCACTTACTTTTCGTCTGCCAGATGCTAGTTGGTTTGTTGATTCCTCTCCAGCACAAGAACAAGCGTTGCGGCGTGTATACTAACACTCGCGAAAAGGTTTATTATGCGGAATTAAGGTAAGATTAATTAATATGCGTTAGCTGAGTAAAGCGGAGTGAAGTGACAGTAGTTATTCGTATAAAAGTTCCAAGCGCACTGAACTTGCTGTAATTGGAATTCTTTCTTCCTTGTGATTAAGGATAGGTGAGGAAAGAAAGGAAAGAAGATACGCAGGTTAAAATTTGATAAATCGCGATTCGAATGTATGCATGAGGTAATAAAGTCAAACGCCAAAAAACGTAATAGAATAATTAATTTTAAACGGCTCTAATAACTCTTGTATCAAGCCTTCATCTTCCTTGACTTCGACGTCCATGTGGTTTCACAGGCAACTCATCGTACGGATCTCAAAGTAGGTTGAAGCGATTGGCCGGTGTGGTGAAACGTTGCGATCGAACATTCTGCACGGCTGATCGCGTGGAGTGGGTCACAGCATTGCCTCATTCCTGGTGAACAGCTCTTTAAACCCAAGCTGGTCGAGTGCTCTTGTTACGTAGAAAGACAACATTTATAAGGAAAGATTACAACAGAAGTGTATACACCATCTATTGTATCTATGGGGAGCTAAAAGGTTTGATGCGTTCCTTGTAACAATGTTAATTATGTATTGTAATTAGAAGAATTTGTTAAAATTAAGTATCGGAATGGAACGAGGGCACAGTACCCCCATTATATGTTACACTCGCGCCCGTCCGTTCTTTTGTTAACATTTCGCGGAGCGTGTGCGTCAACGTGTTCTTTTGTGTGTGTGGCTGAAACAGGTAGATAAATAAAAGCTACTTACAATTGACAGGCGTTTTATCGGAATCGGTTGCACAAGTCAAAGTAAAGATAATGTCTATGACGAGAAGCGTTCATTGGTGGTGTGAAAGAATGAGGCCGAGCAGACCGAGCTCTGAGTGGCTGCCCCGGAGCGTATTGTTGACGCTCAACTTGTCGGTACCTGAAGAGATGTAGGTTGGCGTCCAGGTACGCGTGTTCAGGACCTGTCGCCGGTGTTGCTGAATAACAGCTTGTGTATGAGATATGTCAGGCTATCTCTTGTGTCCTCATTCAGTCTTCTGGATCCACAAATTCTGGGGCATCTTGAGCATTCCGCGTCCTGTTTGCGTCCAATTAGGTTCGTCTCTCTTGCAGCTAGTTCCCAAGTATTATCCTTTTCAAGATCGTTTTTAGGGGGTCCTCAAAGGACCCCCCTCCACCATATACCCTGGGATAGCTAAAAGTATATCATCTCCTTGGTAGTCTGGTTTCAGACATTCTGACCCATTGAAGTTCGCGCTGAATAATAATGGCTTCGATTCTCGTAAATTTGGCTTCTTCAAGCAGACACATAATACAATCGGTGTGCCCCAGTACAGTAGAGTGTAGTTTTCTATCATCTCTGCCTTCACCTGCGGCGAAATGACACAACGGTAAGTTAGTTATTTGACACAAAAATACAAGTCGAAGGCCGTAATGGATTCGTCGACGATTACACCGACATATTGGTAATATTTCGCCAGTGTACTGTTTTGAAATATCAAATAGATTCGGCATTCAAAATAATTTAAATTAATATTTCATTATGATTTAATATGATGTCATAAAACACATAGATATCATAAATGTCAGTCAATTCGTCGTCCATCTATCAAAGACATGTATCTTGAATTTGTTGATTTTAAAGCAGATGATATATTAACAAAATATGTGGAATTTTTCACACTATTTCACATTAACAATTTCTACAGATATTTTTTGATTTTAAGTCAGTGTGGGGTGTATTTATTTCATAAATATTACTTATTACTGGCATTTTTAAGAATGACACATTTAAATAAGAGTGATTACATCAAAAAATTTTCCATGTAATATTACTTAATAGATATGTTAACTTTGTGGTTAGATAATTAAAAATTGTATCTATATTAAACCATTGTGAGTTAATTTTACGTATCTCCGTCACGTTGTACGCCAGTCCTGACGAAGATACTTTAGTATCGAAACCGGTTATCGTAAAAATAACTCACAGCGGTTTATACAAAGGTTAAAATGTAGACAGTGGCGTAACGCTATCGATACATTTTACAGCATTAACAATAATTCACAGCAAGAAATGTAGATTGTAGAATTATAGATTTTTTTTAAAATCGATTTTCACGTATATTGCAAAAACATCGAAAAGTGCAAGTGTTATTTGGGACAAGAAATTCATTTTTGTATTATTATTTAATGGGTAAATCACGCAGCACATACTAATATACAATACTTATTTTAGGGAGCTCTTTTTTTTCCATTCTACATTGGAGCCCAATTTTTGTAGTTGCGCCACTGAATATAGATACAATTTTTAGAGATACGCTGTAATACTAATGATAAGATAAAACACACTGTTTAAACCGCTATTTATTGAAAAATCAATATGTTTCGATACCTATATTAAAATTAAAAATACAAGCATAGATAAAAACAAAACTATAAGGTATAAGTGATGGAAACTACTATGAAAACAAATTTAAAAGGTGGCTATTTGCAATAGTCTAAAAAGTCCATTCTACATTGTCCAGGAAAAGCGATCTTTTTACTTATAGCCCTACTGCCTTCCTATATTCATTCGGTATTGCTCGTCGGCATTCAATCATTGAATCAACCATCTAGAATGTTCCAAAGAATTATTTCTTATATGCATATATTAAGGTAAGTCGCGGAGCGGTATCTTTTTTAAAATATCCTCTGCTCGGTCATAACATCGATATTTTGCTTCATCATCTCTGTTATCTTTTGGAGCAAAGATTTCAATAGCCCGGTAGAGAAATAACGCGCGTAACTGGGCGCCCAACGACACGCCCGACCGGTACCGCTGTGTGACACTCAACATTCAACACTGGCCTCATATATTATGTATGTAAAGAGAATAATGAATTAACGTATTATGTATTAATGGCATTTTTGTGAAAAATCAATAACAACACTGCTGGCCGAAACGTCGGCCAGAGAGGACGTAGAAAACGGGGCAGAATGACCCAAACTTTACTCACAAGGACCTTCTAATCCTTGTGGCCTATCCGTTCAACGGGCAATGGCTATCATCACATCGACAGTAGACTGGCCGAACCATTGCCTCAGGGTCTCCATCTTCCAGGGCACCGACTTATGTGGAGCAGGATCGGATGGCTCATCACATGTCCGAGATATTGAAGTTTTTGGATTTTTATTATTTTAAATGCCTAGTTATTTTTATTTATTCATTCGAATACTAATTAAATATATTAATTAGAAAGATATACATATAAAATCAATTTTATCGAAAAATATTGTTGTTGCTCCACCGGGATTCGAACCTGGATCTCTTTCCTAACCGGGGAAGGTGCATTATCCAACTATGCTACAGCGACAATATTTTTAGCGACAATTTTCGAACCTATTTGTTACCTTTTTGATATTAATACATCATGTTCATAATTGAATCCATCAATTTGTTCTCACAGATCTCAACCTTTGAGTAACGAAGCACACGCCGAATACCATTAATTAATTTTATAAATTTTGTAGTATTATAATTACAGCACACAGTCTGTGATATTGAAATACTATTAAATGTATCATTAAAAGATATACATATAATTTTAGATGTATTAATTTGAAAAGTGTAACATATAGGTTCGAAATAATTTAACGTTGGAAAGAGATCCGGTTCGAATCCCGGTGGCGCAACAATACTTTTTCGATAAAATTGATTTTATATGTACATCTTCTTAATAATACGTTTAATTAGTATTTAAAATATCACCGACCGTCTGTTCTGAATAATTACAACTTCACAATAAGAATGTGTTCTCCTGATAACGTAACATCTTCATTCGTAACTCGGTCCATCCAGCTTATTTAAAACATTCTTCTGTAGATCCACATTTAAAATATGCCACACATGCTTCAATTCCGTAAAATAATATCTAGTCTATTCTCGTTCGTTATCTAAGGTTGGTGTCACGACAGCAGAGCATCTTTTTCATGCGAATGGCGATTGCACAAACTTGCTAAAAAAGGATGTATTTTAAAATGGCGTGAGTCAATTTATTCCACAAACCAATCACAACTTGGCGACGATGGGTTCCCCGTGTCTCAGCCCTGCTGACTTTCCCGGAGACGATGACGAAGTTTCGTCAGACAGAACAAATATCCTGGGCCGTCCGCTGAATTTTACGCAAACAAACGATCTTTCGTTTCACACTTGAGTATTGAATGATTGCGTATATTTCTATGCGTATTTTAAAATAATTCACCACACATCGTGCGGAATACAAATTTTCTCGAGAGAAAAGCGTATTTGTGTTTAGCATCTAAAATCAGATTGAATTAAAAAAATATCTTTACTTCACTTCTGCACATCCTAACCTAACCTAACCTAACCTTACACAGCGTCACTAGTTTACTGTAGCCGCTGCGCAGCCAAGGTTTCCGTATACTATATTGTAATGAGATAATTCATTATTACATTGCTTTAACAATGCACCATTTAGTATTGGTACTTAGACTTTATTTTCAGTAAGAAAAAATAAATATTAGTATAATGTCACATGCTATATACATATGTACGCCTAGAGAATCTTAAATTGGTATGATTACCGTCAGAATGTTATTAAAAGCATAAATATGAAGGAAAGAGTGAAAATGAAAGAAATGAAATAATATGGACAAGTAAAAAAAAAACGTAAAATCTTAAATGTATGGATATTTTGTGTAAAACCTTTTTGAATTGTAATGTTAAAATTATCGAATAGCTCAAAGCAGTTTTCGACACTAACTAGGGAGCAATGCATACGAAAAGGAATATATATAAATAGAAATTAAATGTATTAATTAGAAAGATATACAGATAAAATCAATTTATCTAAAAAATATTTTGTTGCCACTGGGAGGATTGGAACCGGGAACCTTCCTATCCGGGGAAGTGCGCTGACCATTACACTACGTTAACATAGTAAACATCATATCATGTTGCATTCGCCGATCTCAACTTCTCTCAACTGGCGATGATGATGATGATTATGAGATCGGAACCAATGAAACACAAAAGGTGTTCAATCTAGGTACACTACGGCGACAGAATCGAGAATCCGATCCCGTCCGCAGAACACCTCCTTTTATTTCGCTACATGCAATAATCCAATAGATTTATATTTTCCCACCATCAACAGCGACCCTTTGTTTGCCGAAATATATGATTCACAGTAAAAATATTTTTAATAACTGCCCCGTGTCCTTACAACATCAATTATCTGGCGTCACTCGGGCTACGTTTCAATCCTGTGCGATACAACATCTCGATGTGCTGAATTGTACCGAGATGGTTTGCTCCATGTTGAGAATGTCTGCATTTTGTAAAGTATGGCGAATACGTAATGTTTACTAAACGGCGTTAACAGTGCGGATAATCATTTTCAGAGAACGGTTGACTGACCTGAGGTAACCTCTCGACTGCCTTGTTGTATGACGTCCTTTAGTAAACACATACACACATGTGATAAGATGAAGGCGATGCTCGGTATCTTCAGCAAACCAACCCTCAGCAACATTGCTGCAGACATTCATATTTAGATATGTAACATTGACTGTCAAAAACACAAGAATTGAGTCATAAACCGTTTGTTCATTTACGCGTATGTAACATTTTCCTGTCACACAGTGACATTCGGCAAAACTGTCGGTGACAGCTGACATTCCTCCCCGCATCTTACACTTCTTCTGTATGTTGAACTAAATCATTTCAAATCATTCATTTACCCCTTCAATACCCTTTCAATACCCTTCAATACCCATCTTCACCCTTTTTCTTTTTTTATCTTCTTAAACTGTTATATTATGTGCCTGAACATTTCTGTGGATTTTCATAATTAGTAACTAACTAACTTACCATCACACCGTTTCTCCGCGGCGGTAGGCAGAGAGGATAGAGTGCCACACTCCTCTGTCCTGACACAGAATTCTCGCCTCATCCACATTCATACAAGCTGGTCGTTTGTTGAGGCTTCTAACGGAACCATCCTCCATTATCAGGTTTACCTGGTCGCGCCAAGTCTTTCGCGGACGTCCTCTATTTCTGGTGCCATCAACGCTTGTATCGTATATCTTTCTTACTATTCTCTCCTCATTCATCCGTTCCATATGACCACACCACATAAGCGATCCTTTCTTAACTCATTATAATAACATCAGTTTTACATTCTTTCCATATTTCTTCATTCATTACTCTATCATAAACGGATTTGCCACATATACGCCTAAGGGATCTCATTTCCACTGCATTCAATCTACTTTCGCTCCTCTTCTGTCAAATCCAAGTTTCACTTCCATACAATTTCACTTTATTCCCTGCAGTCACCCTCTTTTCGATATCATTTTCGTTTCCTTTCCGTTTCTATCAAACATACTTCCCAAATACACAAACTCATCTACTTGTTCTAAACATTCACTGCCTGCAAGTATCATGTGTTATACATCATGTTAGTTTTATTATGTTCATTAACACTGTGTCAAAATCCCTTAATTAATTAAATTAAACATTAAAAAATAAAGTTTTAGTTGAATTTTGCAGATGCCATAACGTAATGTATCATTTTTGTGTTTTAATTTTGTATTTAATTGTGTTTAAAAGAAGAAGAACGAAAATCAGTTAACCATTCATCTTTACCGTCAACAACAATTTAACCGTCTCAGATACGTACCACCCATACGAAACTATAAAGGGGTCTCACCTGAACCGCTCAATGAATTTGCAATCAGTCGGCGAGCCAGTATTGTGATATATCTGCAACGGCCCGCGGTGACGCGGTACAGGTTGTAACAAAATGCGTGTGTACGAGTAATACGGGTACATTAGAAAGTGACGTACACATGTGATAATTGTGCTAATTCCACTCTATCGCCAGTTGTAAATAAATTGAACCAAAACAGGGCACCGCCAGTTTGAGAAAAATATCCTGGCAAATGCTCGCTCGCTCACTTGCCGCGGGGGTAGGCAGAGAGGATAGAGCACCACACTCTTCTGTCCGGATGCACAGTTTTCGCCTCGACCACATTCGTGCAAGATTTTAACAGGACCATCCTCCATTATCTGGTTTACCAAGTCTTCCTTACCATTCTCTCCTCATTCATCCGTTCCATATGACAAAACTACCTTAGCGATCCTTTCTTAGTCTTATTCACTATTCTAAGATCAGCTTTACATTCTTTCCTCATTTCTTCATTTTTTACTCTTGTCATTAATGGATCTGCCGCACACACCGCATTCAGTCTACTTTCGTTTCTCTTCTACCAGCTTCGGTACCATTGTGTACCGCTAGTTTTGCCTACGTTGACATGTTCCCATTAGCTGTAATTCACTTTGTTCCCTGCAGTCCCCCTCCTTTCCGATTCTATCGAACATACTTCCCAAATACACAAACTCACCTACTTGTTCCAAACATTCATTACCTCCAAGTATTTTGCACGATATCTTACTTTCTTCATTCTCAAATACCAACACTTTCGACTTGTTAACATTCTAAATAAGGTCTCTCTAAACTCTGTAATTCTTCTTCATTATTCACCATTAATCGTTGGCGTACAATAAACAGCATACAATCAAATCGCCCATTTTCGCTCCCACATTCGTACATTCCAGTTTTTTCACACAATTATCCATATACAAGTTGAATAACGGTGGACACATTACGCAACCCTGCTCGACACCCTTTGTAATGTCAAACTATGTGGTGTGAATGAAAATCTACATACTTGAATTCTCCGCTGAATTCAAACACTTATCGTTTACTGTACAGTACAGTAGGATTTCTATCAAATCTAATGGAATTTTAGGGATAAGTTGTATGTTGCTCATTTGGAGAATCGGATATCTGGATTTTTACCTACAAAGGCACTGTTATTAAATAAATACCACCCTATATTAATATTAATATATATACTAATTATAATATAATAAAAACAACTTCGTCTCTATGAGATATCTGATATTTATTTAATAACAGTGCCTTTGTAGGTAAAAATTCACTAATTGTGTGTTCTTGGACATATTCAAATATTGCTAAAATAATATACTGGTTAAAATAAGAAAAATATATAAAAATTGAAAAATAAGCCGTATTCTAGTGTATAATATATTAAAAACATTTTACAGATAAATGATATTTCTATAAATAATTTTCAAAAATAGATCAGATTCTCATTGATTTGACATGTATGCTGTTTCAAGAAAAAAATAATTATCAAGTTTGGTCCATAGACGGCGACGGTGTAGTGGTACTCGAAGCGAGTCCACGTACTAACATATATAGAACTTTCAAAAATTTGATAAATTGATTGAGGGGTGAGAAATGGTGAACGTTATATATATATATATATAAAGTGACGAAATACCTTCGTCTGATATTTATTTAAATTGTAAATCAACTGTTTGATGCGTTTGGCTGAGTTAGTGAATATATAACTTCACTGCTAATACACCGATGCCATTGTTGGACGCGTACCTTTTTCACCCCTGCCTAACTCGAGCCCCAATGCACCGCGCCAGCTGCGTTGGATGCATTGGCCTTGTTACGCCACTGACGAAGACATTTGTGCGCCTGGTGTATAACGCACGTTTAATTTATTACACGAGTGACTGCCGTGCAATCGGGGACATAAATCAATTGTTGTTTAGCAACGTAGTACGCGAATGAAACTGTTTACGACTAAGACACGGTATCACAGTATTTATCAGCTTAATAAACTTTATCCGACTCCGCAGCGGGAACAGATTACAACATTTCATTTTAGGCATAATAGCAACATATACTCTGTCAGCTTTGGGGTGTTATGGAACTAACCCTGATTTAGAAACATGCAATATCAATGGATTCAAGTGGCTTTTGTTTGTTTGATATGTTCTGCATGTAGTTGACAAAATAATATATTTTTTTTTTATGAGAACACATTCTTATTGTGAAGTTGTAATTATTCAGAACATAGCTCTGTGATATTTTAAATATTAATTATAAAGATATACATATAAAATCAATTTTATCGAAAAATATTGTTGTTGCGCCACCGGGATACGAACCTGGATCTCTTTCCTAACCGAGGAAGGTGCTTTATCCAACTAAGCTACAGCGACATTATTTTTAGTGACAATTTTCGACCCTATATGTCACCTTTTTGATATTAATACATTTAATCGTTCCATCATTTGACAGAGCCATCTACCTTATTTTTACAGAATCTCTAATACCTTTGAGTAAACTGTTAGCAGACGCCAGAATTATCAATTCATTTTTATTAAATTTTGGACACATTGATACAACTTTATTATTTAGGATAACACATTCTTATTGTGAAGTTGTAATTATTCAAAACATAGGTCTGTGATATTTTAAATATGAATTAAATATATTAATTAGAAAGATATACATATAAAATCAATTTTATCGAAAAATATTGTTGTTGCGCCACCGGGATATATGTATATCTTTATAATTAATATATTTAATTCATATTTAAGACAAAATAATCTACAAAAATGCATATTTAACTGAAATTATCCGAAATCTGTTTTAAGTGGTTTTGTAATTATGCACTACACATCAGTTCATATTATATTATTCATATATAATAACTGCATACATTTTATAGGCGGATATCTGACTAAATTGCAAGTCTAAAATATTCAGGAAGCGTGTTCAAATTGTTTACGATCATTTTAGAGTATATCTATTTATTTTCAAAGCTTTATTTTGCAGTACTAATAATTATTTTATTTAACTTACATATGTCCTACGTATGAATATTTATTATTAATGAGAACACATTATTATTGTGAAATTGTAATTATTCAGATCATAGGTCTGTGATATTTTAATTAGATAATATTCTTGGTCACTATTCCCGAGAATTCCCGCGACTGGAAAATATTTACTCTCGAGTCGCGAGAATTGAAAACTCCTACGCTAAGCGCTTGTATCATTGGATCTTGTTCCTCGCCTTGGTATTGAATGACCAGCCCGTTGCCATTTCAGTTTAATCTTCCGCTTTGACCTTGCAGCGAATATCATATTCTTCCGTGGCTAGCTACTGGGTCTCCTTAACTTTCCTCTCCTGTGATGTCAACTGAGTTGACATTGCCTCTAATTATGTGTATACCTTTGTAAATATACTAAATGCAGAGTTCATATTTTAGATAATCCTCCATTAGATAAAATAATAACGATATATTAGTGTTTACCATACGCAAGAATAAAAAATGTTTTCTCGAAGAACCTGACGTGAATTTGTCAATACGTGTATGTGTACGTGCGGAGAGGTGCGGACGGCGCAGTGCACGCCGTGCCGGATGCACATAGTGGCAGAGCGTGCGCTGGCCGAGTTATGACGTGTCTTTTGCGTCTTTATGCTGTCTTTCGTGATGATCAATGTTTTATATAAATATTAAAATGAACTATTATTTTAATGATTAATATCATATTTATCAGATTTAAAAATGGTAAAATTCTCCATGTACACTGAGTTTACAGCACCGGTTAGCGCGTTTTTATTTTAGCACCGTAAGGGAAAGGTTTAACTTGTTGACGAGACTTCCAAGGTTGGCTGAACCGAGAAAACACATCGCTTTGTCATTTCTCATAATAATTGTTTTAAAGCATTTTTAACAATTGAGCAGTCGGTGGCGCGTGGACTTCCACCGTATGACGTATTCGAAAACAATTATATTTTTTGCGGTTTTCTCATATGTTGTTGTGAAGTAACAACCGCTTTGTGATCCTGACGTCAATCATGTCCCAAGTGTATTAATGATTGATGGTGGAATAAACTGACTCTGTGACTCTGTGATCCAAAGGTCGGCGGTACGATTCCCACACCTGACAGCACCTGCTGGCCAGGGGCGAATGAGTGACTTAAAACACAAATTTTAGGAAATTTTCAAACCAATCTTGACGCATTTGTAGGGGTTGTAGTTGCAGAATATTTATTTGACTGTGATTTATCAAAACATTTCCTGGATCTGAGACTGAAGTACCTAACTGTTAGCGTATGTCGCAGGGTATACTGTGTGCGTGTGTGAGTATTTATATTTTGTCTAGAGCAAGGTGTAGAAATGAAATAGCACTTACAAAGGTTGGCGTTATACAGTGGCTCGCTCGAGATGCCGACGAAAGGAAGGCCTGCGGAGAAGTGGCAGCTAGATCACAGGACAGTGGCCGTCACGATGCACGGTGTCTGCTGATTGGTTAATATGGTCACCACAGGACTCGTCTCCAGTACCGATACATATTTTGAGAACAATTATCGGCAACGATACAACCCAGATGCAGTTACATTTTTGACTATCTGCAAGATTTTTTAAGTGTCGCGTGCCTTTTTCAACCCCTAGAGCATGACAATCTCCTGCGCCCTCACTGAACAAAACCTTGTTTTTTTTATTATTCTACTTTAATTTATTTGGGATGCGTTCTCAAGTGAATTAAACGAGTAGAACAAGTGTTTTATTTTCACATATGTGATTATGGAGTTCTATAATAAAATATAACAAAATATTATTTTCGGATTAGCAGTCTTTCCAGCCAGTGTACTATTCCAATTTTAATTAATTTGTCCACTCCGTCAGCTCCTCCATACATGTCGTAGAGTTCCGCATTAGATATCAGCTTTCATAAACCATTTTTCATTCAAAGATATCTAGAGTTCTTCCATTTTTCGGCATCTTCAACATTGTGTGAGAGTAACCAAAAGCAAATTCTCAACTATTCTCTTAACCTTTACCTTACATAATACTTACCTTGATAATAAAATACAGCCATGCTGTCAACTCGTGCACCCGTAAGAAATAATACTTTTACTAACTTAAATGGTTTAAAAACTATTAAAGCACAAATCTACTCTAAATATTGAATATTGTACATAGCGATAAATTCGAACGTTGTTGTCGGGTAGACGTTTCGTGTTTTTTTCATAACTCTGATATTAGTGAACGCTGGCGTGTCGCCCGAAACGCTGTGGCGTGTCATAGCTCCGCCATCACTGTCCTATACGATACGACCTTCCTTCTTATCGTTTTTCATTTAATTAGTGAGAAAGAGACAAAATTATATTCGTCTGTTTGTTACTATTTTCACTGTTAAATTAACGTATAATCTCTTTGTGGCTTACCACAAATGCCATTTTTGCTAATGTTTTAATTTTACAACGGATTGAATTGAAGATTAACAATTTTTGTAGAATTCGCCTTAGATAATTGGTTTTTCACTAGTCGTAAATGTTTTCTTTAGAATTACCTAAAATATGAATTTTATGTCATGTGCCACATCCACCTTCTATGTTCGTTTTCTGTATCTATTTCTTTCGGGACTCTCATCACGTGACATATGCCTAAACCATTTTAGCAACCTTAAAAGTTAATCCCGGTCGAATATCATAAAATCAAATTGACACTAGCGGAAAACAAATTAAGGTTAACATCAGCACATTCTCCGGGAGCAGTGGGATTTTCAGATTATTTTTCCTCGTCAGGTGATTCTCGAAAAAATATGACATTAACCCGACGGAGAGGTTAACATCCTTTAAATTCAAAAACAATTTTTTGCCCGATAACCGCACGGGTCAAGAACTGAATAAATGGGTGACCCCCTGACAGCAGCACATCCGGGGGGTTTGCAGGTGTCGAGAATGTTGGACAAAGATTGATTGATTGGAAAATATTGTTGTTGCGCCATCGGGATTCGAACCTGGATCTCTTTCCAAACCGGGGAAGGTGCATTATCCAACTATGCTACAGCGACGATATTTTTAGCGACAAATTTTTGGTACTAATACATTTAATCGTTCAGGTTCGAATTCCGGTGGCGCAAAAACAATATTTTTCGATAAAATTAATTTTATATACATATCTTTCTAATTAATATATTTAATTCATATCACATACCTATTGTTCTCTGTTCTCTTGAATGTATAGTTTTTTCAAGATTGCCCTCTCCACTATCAGTAGCGGCAACTGGCGATCTCTAATTATATTGTAATAGTATTTTTTAAATTTATTTATCAGATGACGTACATATATTTGTTCTAACAGAGGTGAATATATTATAACATAAGACACAATTAATACTCATAGTTCATTGTGTGGGATGGAGTAGACTCCACCTCTGATATATACAGCGTTGTCCTGGCTACTTTGCTAGACTAAAGTCTGTGTTAAAGTAGCCAGTTATTTTTTCGTGCGAGGAATAAAATGAGAAATAAAAAAATATGTAGTGGGAGTGTTTTGTAGGACTAGTGAATTATTAGTGTAGGTATTGTATAAATTATGTTAGAATGTTGGTTAGCCATGCTTCTGATTCATCTCTACCTGATTGGATCATATGTTGGGTCCATATTTGTTGGAATTAAACGATTAGTGTAAGCTTTGTTTTTATTTTCATTAAAAACAACAAAATATAAATAAAATTATACATGAGCTATCTTAATTTGACATGATTATTAAACAAATGTCAAATATCTCATAGAGATAAAGCTATTTTTTATTATATTTAATGGAAAATATATGGAAGTATGGGGTAATTACAGGGCTGATGAAGCGAGTCCACATACTAACATATATAGAATTTTTTTAAATTTGACGATAAATGTAGAGTTCAAGGGGTGAGAATTGATGAACGTCATAACGTGATCACTTAAGTCAGCCGAAGACAGGTCGTAAGTCCTGCAATTACCCCACACTTCCATATATTTTCCATTAAATATTACGTATTCGTTTTCTAAGTACGTCTTCAGTGTACACCTCGTAATGTGAAGGTCCAAGAAATAGAATACATTTATTACAATACGATATAAGGTATATCACTAGTGTAGTTCAAACGATTAACCCGAACGCGCAGAGAAAGAGGGCGCGCCTTGCCGCGCGCCGCCCTTTATAGCATGGTGCGGCATTCACACACACACACGCACACAAGCATACAATCCCAAGGACATCACACTAAATATAATAAACAATAGCTTTGTCTCTATGAGATATCTGATATATGTTTAATAACAGTGCCTCTGTAGGTAAAAATCCAGTAATTGTGTGCTCTTGGACATATTCAAATATCACATCATATAATCAGAATGTTATTAAAAGCATAAACATGAAGGAAATAGTAAACTTAAAAAAATTTAATAAAATTAATACGATATTTTGTGTAAAACCGTTTGGACCTGCAATGTTAAAATTATCGTACCCGAGAATTATTCACAACATTTTTTTTGACAAATATTATAGACATCAGTGACATCTATTTCACAATGCGGAAAGATTGTAAATAAATATTAATATTAATTATTATTATTTGATAATCTGTACTATCTGTAACTAGCGGATTTCTAAAGAAAATAATCGTACAATAACATAGGACAGACGTTATTTAAAAATATATTCTATTTAATTTTTCTACTAGGTCAAGATACAAAGCGATATATATATATATATATTTAAGTCTTCCAAAATGACTCGACACAAATTAATTGCAAGCGCTAATCATCGCGATCTACACTATCGCCTTTAACTGCTGTTACTCGGAAAAACAAAAGCAATCGAACTGCATGCAGCGGTTCGTTTTTCAAATGTTGTTATTTCGTTTTTTTTTTCCTTCGCAACTTTTCGATTGGTTCAATTCTCACGGGACTACGATCCGTGACATCGGGGATATGAAAAAGCGTCACGGAAGTGATTGTTTACGTGCCAAGCTGTGCCAATCTGCGCCAGTGACGCGTTAACGTCTCCGGTGCTATGTGTAACTACTCCCAGTGAACCGATTATGAACAATTGAATGACACAATTTTGAAAAAAGTGTTACGTGTTAAAGTCACGTGTACCATACTACCACATGATCACTTTGGTACCACATACGCAATTAAATAGCTCCGCGACTTTTTTTAAAAATATGACTCGATTGGAACGAAAATACATCTTGTTTACACAAAGATTTAATTTTTGAAGATTTTTCACTATTGCATAAATGTGTCGTAGACTATCGGATTTATATTTCCATTAAGAATGTGTGTAGAATGCTCCTTGTCCCGCAACCAATGTGCCAAATGTCACCGGTCTGAGAAATTAAATGTGAAAATAGCAGTATAAAATTATGTTACTTATTAATACTGGCTTGTCATAAATTTTATTATTAAAAAATAATTATTACTAATAAAGTATATTTTCAAAAATAATAAATAACGCATTACTTTATACATATGTACTGAATAATAAAGAAAATCTAAATTATACGGCAAATTGACACAACAGTCAAATGGGGAAATAGCAAGGTGGTAGAGTAACTTTTTTAAATCAAAAATATTCTCAAACGCATATAATATAGATTTATATTATATTTATTAATCTTCTTCTTTTTCTTCAGTCTACGTCCATTCATTATTGTGAACTCATATATTATATTTTGCTGTTATTAAAGTATCAGGAAACTTGACGCGTTGGTCTTCACCTTGGTTGTGCTGTGAGTAGCTTGTCGGTGTAGTGGTCAAAACACTCGCCTAGGATCTATTAGTCAGTGGTTCTAGTCTCGTTCCAGGATAACACAAAGTTAATCCAATTTTCATAGCACAAGCGTTTAGCTTAGTTTGAAAATAGTATCTTTTTTTTAAATCACTCCACACTAACGTGTCCTATTTTCGCGTGATCTTGCTGTCACGTCTCAGGCATGTTTGTAACAAAGTTGTAAAGATAAAATTTTTAACAAATATCAGATATCTCATAGAGACGAAGATATTTTTTATTATATTTAATGGAAAATATATGATAGTATAGAGTAATTACAGGGGGTTACGACCTGTCTTCGGATGGCTTGAGTGATCACTATATAAGGTTCACCAATTCTCACCCCTCAATCTCCACATTTATCAAAAAAAAATTAAAGTTGTATATATGTTAGTATGTGGACTCGCTTCGAGTATCGCTACACCATCGCCATCTATGGACCATATTTGATCATTCATTTTTCCCTTTATTTAAACAGCATATATGTCATCACTATGAGAATCTGATTTTTATTTAGAAATTCAGTAATTGTGTGTTCTTGGACATATTCAAATATTGCTAATAAATTTTTTAATTTTGACTAAAATGTTAAACGACGTCTGCTAGACACCTGTAAATGACGTCTGCTAGACACCCGTCAAATTACGTCTGGGAGACACCTGTAAATGACGTCTACTAGACACCTGTAAATGACGTCTACTAGACACCTGTAAGTGACGTCTACTAGACACCTGTCAATTGACGTCTACTAGACACCTGTCAAATAACGTCTGAGAGACACCTGTCAAATGACGTCTGAGAGACACCTGTAAATTACGTCTGATAGACACGTGTAAATGACGTCTGCTAGACACCTGTCAAATGACGTCTGCTAGACACCTTTCAAACGACGTCTGCTAGACACCCGTCAGTCTGCAGCCATTCAGGCCGACCGGAACGCCTAGCGTCGGAAAGCCCGCGCCGGAAAACGGGTTCGGGTCGGCTTCTCGGCCCAATAAGCGGCAGCTCGCGGTGCTCACTGGAGTGTCGAATGGCTGTCAGGAAAGTGAGCTCGAATGTGATATAATTGTCGGCAGATGTGTGTCACGGAACCTGACTGCATTGTTGAATAACGACGACGCTGGTGACCTCAAACGCAAACATTGCGATCTGAACGATTGAGCGCCACCATTAAATCATGAAACACCCCCTGCTGCATCACTGTATATCGGTTTTTACAAATGTCGACATTATTTTACAGTGTCGGCCATCTTGGATTACATACAGTCTTGTTGCAGGTAAGATCAATTAGAAATTGCATGTAATAATATCCATAATACTGTATATCTTTGAGTTTCTAGATGTGGCGACTTCAGTGGTGTCATCTGTGTCTAAAACGAACGTGTTTTTAATATCTCTAAATAACTTAAATGTTTTCTCTTTTATATATTCAATAACAGTACCTACATAACATCCGTCATCATTTCTTATCTATACTGTCTATGGTGTACCATAAATTAAAGCATTTTCCGACATGTCAACGATTTTTGGTTAAGATTCCAAATAGTGAAATGAATTTTTGTGTTTATTATTAGATAGATCATTAAAATTTAGTAATTATTTATTTTACACGTTTGTTGTATAATAGAATAGAAGATATCTATAATTCACTGTTACGGGGATGTTGATTTCACGCAAAATGATATTTGCATTTGGACAATGTCTATTATCATCAGTGTAGGGTTACGTGCCACACGAGATGGGAAACAGTCGTTTGTCTTTGGGGTTATGTGAAAGATTAGAAAGATTAATTCTCTAGAAACATTTAAAAAAGTACAAGCTACAATTAACGTCTGTTTGAATCTGAACCATGTATTTTACATACAAGCAATATATATATATACCTAAACCACACTATTTTAATGGTAGATACATAAAAATATAAGTCGACAATGTTCAAGCTGCATGTGTCTAACGTCAAAAAACATATTTAAAATGTCTTATGGTTAACTATGCGATTAATTTATATATGCAAATAATATATTGAATACATAAAATGAATTTCGAGCGGCCGGGATATTTTTTTGTTAAATATTAATTAAATATATTAATTATAAAGATATACATATAAAATCAATTTTATCGAATATTGTTGTTGCGCCACTGGGATTCGAAGCTGGATCTCATTCCTAACCGGGGAAGGTGCATTATCCAACTATGCTACATTGACAATATTTTTATAGACGAATTTTCGAACCTATATGTTACCTTTTTGATATTAATACATTTAATCGATCCATTATTTGAAAGAGCCATCTACCTTATTTTTTTGTTAGATGATTAAGTAATTTAATTGTAACATGTTAGTCCTGTTTTCATAGCATAAGCGTTTAGCTCAGTTTGAAAATAGTGAGAATGTGACACGTGTTCCAGAATTTGTGCACGCTATTTTTTCGACAATTTAGTCAGGTTTTTTTTATTTTCTTTCTTATACAAGTGTAATCTCGCACAGACTACCAAATATATAAAAATGAACTAAAGAAAATTCCTTATTTTGGTGTCACTCACGTGATCATTTTGGTACAACTTACGCAATCAAATAGCTCCGCGATTTTTTTTAAATATATGACTCGATTGGAATGAAAATTAAAATGATGACAATATAATATAATATGCATTAATGTTTACATAAAGATTTAATTTTCGAAGAATAAATAGTTTTACTGTTACATAAATGTGTCTTAAACTATCGTATTTATGTTTCCACAAATAATGTTTGTAATTTACCAAACCCCTCTCTTATGTGTATACTTTATGGCACGGCTATATAATCTAAAAAATATATTTATCTCTTAACAAATGAAAAATATAGAATTTGGCGACTTATGTATAGATTTTCGTAACTTAATGTTATCAATAATTAGAAAGACACTATTGATAAATCAACATGTTTCGGGTACGTATGGTATCTTCTTCAGGAAACAATGTATAAGGTGAATCGGGGTAAGTGCGACATATAAATCATCGCCATAATATTATGCTTTGATAGAAGGTCATTAACAATTTCCTAATTAAAGTCTTTAAAGATCGGAATGTAACCTTTCAGAATATCTGATGTTGAAAGCATTTTATGAAAATTCAAATAAATTGTTAAAATAATGAAAATTTATTTGCTGACCTGCTTCGTTACAACGCGAATTAGTTATGTTTGTCCTTAATGATGGGTAAAACGTGATAAGTTCCAAAAAAAAATCTAGTACAATTGCTTATAACGGGAGAAGTGTGACATGTCGTAGAGTGATTGCTTTTGAAATTACTGAATTATTTAAAAAATACGGGGTAAGTGTATCTGGTCTTGTAAATCATAATTCGCGGAGATAATTACAAGACTAATAGAGATACATCACAGACTGCGACTCAAAATAAAGGTACTCCTGGCACAAAAGACTATCGAGATATACGAAAGATTGAAAAGCCACACACAACTCGCAAGATGACATCAAATAACTGTCATAACTTGAAATGGTATTACAAGTGTGTTTGGATCAGCCTCATTTCTGTACTGTCTCTTCAAATGTTGATTTATAACACTTCGCCCACAGATGCACTTACCGCGGCTCACCTTACTCAAATTAAAAATGCAAACATAGATAAAAACAAAACTCTCCTTCTTCTCTTCAATATTTGCAAAGATACTTTATTTTAAACCACTATCTATTGCGGTATCTTCTTCAGGAAACGATGTATACTGTAAATTAAAAATACAAGCATAGATAAAAGCAAAACAGAATGGTTTGTCTTATCGCCTTTGGAAATACAAATACTAGGGATGTACAGTTATATAAATTAGAAATTTTAAAATAAACTAAAGTGTCGATTTTAAAAAACCTTTTAAATTTGTTTTCATATCAGTTCTTACTTATTCACCACTTTATGGTTTTGTTTTTATCCATGTATCTTGTATTTTTAATTTCAGTATACATTGTTTAAGGTATCAAAACATGTAGACTAATCAATATGTAGCCGTTTAATCAAAGTATTTTTTTTATTTATTTATTAATCTGTTATAATTACAATGCAGAGAAGAGGATTATATATTAATAATTATTATCAATATATTTATAACAACGATATAAAAATATTAAGAATTTCGGGATACATGTTCACCTTTAAAGTATTTTTTGATATCATTGATTATTTCTTTTTAAATACGTTGCCCAACTAGGCAAATTAATAAACTAATATATTTTATAAAATCAAAACTCATCGAAGGCAAAACATAGTAAAATCGAATACATACATAGCATATATATTTAACTAGTTATTAACAATTTTTCTTATTTCTAAAATTTAAAAAATCTACCTGTAAACCCCTAGTATATGTATGTAAAATTTCTGAACCCTTGTAAATGTCACAAGAATGGTTTGTTTCCAAAAGATAATTGGCGAATTCTGAAAAGTTGATCTTAATCGGCTAAACATAATCATGCTCGTTAAGGTTCGATAACCGGACAAACACTAGAAGAAGAAGAACAATAAATTGACAAAGCGTATCTTGGTTGAAGCAGACTCCGCATCCTGTAAGTAAAATTTCCTTAAATATTATAATTCATGCATCACGTGTGTCGTTTAGATAATCGAAATTTGAAACTGAAAGATATTCAAGATTTGTGAAGCTGTCGATGGTCCAACCGGTCTTCAGCAGAACATCCGTGTCGGCGACGTATCAGGTTGCACCCAATGCGGATCACATGGCGTGACCTTAGGCGGGTTCAAATAGCCCGTGTTTACAGAGTGAGACGACCTCTGACACGTGTTGAAATGTCGCTTTGAAGGTTATTTCTTGAGATTGGCAGAGAGACACAAGAACTCACGCCCGTGTACACGAGATTCGACACAAACGTTATTGAATCGAGTCTTTTTCGTTTTGGTTCATTCGCAGCACCAACGCAACGAACGTCGGAGGAGCGGGGGGTATGCCGATCGCTAGCCGCGTCCTTGGAAATTCAGTCGCTATGGAGCGTGTCCTTGCCACTTGTTCGGGAAATTTTCTCTGGACGAGGTGACATTAACTGGCCCCCATGTAGCCTCGACTTGAAACCAATTGACTTTTTCCTATGGGGCTACCTTAAATCAAAGGTATACAAAAAAGAGAAAAAATGGCAGCGACCACGGATAATACGTGCCGAGCAGTTCTCAGAAATGTTGCCTCCCGTTTAGAAGAGTGCCAGCGAAATAATGGATCACATTTAGAAAACAAACTAAATTCCCAGCGACTGTATTAAATACAAAGAAAATTTTGGAACACCTTGTATTTGACATTAAATTTATTCCAGTTCATTAAAGAATTAATTTAATTTAATCGTTAGAGAACCCCATGAGGGCATAGTCCCTTTTAAGCTATGCCGTTCACTTCACTTCCTCTAGACAATTGGTTGGGAATCTTTTATGAAGTGCACCCGCAATAAATGAAGCATTTGACAAGAACAAAATAAAAACCCAGTCCGTCTCCGGCAGTGTGTCAACTGGACCTCAGTAATGGCCCGCGCCCACGGCTGAGGTATCTCTCGAAGATTCGACTCAAGTTCACACAAAGAACGGTACAGAAATCAGCTATCTATGTTTTGCCCCCGGATTAGAATGACATATACGTATCTCTACTGACTCACAGATCAATGTCTCGTTGAGAGATCGTAGTGGACACGAGCCACAGCACCAATTGAGTCGGCAGGAATAGTGGTTGATCAGTTGAACTGCCTATCGTGTATTGGGTTGTCTTATTTATTATAAAATAAAAATTAATGTATCATTATTATTCAGGAGTCCATCCCAGCTTTCAACCAAATTGTCGCAGTCTTTTCAATAAAAATCGAAATAGTTATTGAACCAATTTCTGAAATCATTTTCATTATTGAACGTAACGCCAAGCATTTGTTTGGAGAGCGACCGAAAAAGATGATAATCTGAAGGAGCGAGGTCGGGACTGTAGCGTGAATGCTGTAGAATTTCTCAGTTGAGCTCCTGGATGACATTTTAACGTTGATTAAAGGCGAAAAGAAGTATGTATGGAAAATGTTAGTTTTTCTCAACTTGACACTCCATTTTTTAAACCCAAAAATTAAGCAAAACAAAAGAAAATGACACTAATAAAACTAAAATATTCGTGAAGGAATGACGTTTTAATTCGTGATAAGTGCCATCTAGTAGATACTGCCAAAACGTTTCACGCATTTGACCCGAAAATCTAAGAATTTGACCCGAAAAATAAACTCACATTTTTTCACAGGGTTTTTCATTCTCTTTGTGATGATATTAAATTAGATATACAGGGTGGCCCAAAAACAGTGAGAAAATTTCGTAAAATGTGATATAATTACATCAAAATTAGTTTAACTATATCAACAAATAGTTTACTCATTTTCTTACTTAACTATTTTATCTATATTACGTTTTATTTCAACAATTTACAGTTGCCATATTTGAATATTAATTATCTCATTGTTTATATTTGGTTTTTTCAAATTGTTGCCCAGAATGACAAAAGTCACTGCAGAAGACCGTATTCTGATCAAAAATTTGCGAATTGTAAAACGTCGGGGCGCTAGGAAAACGATCAAAGAGTTTCAAAACAATGCCTAGAGTATAGCTAGACATTACAGCATGACGGAGCTCCATCTCACACAGCCAGAAATACAATCAACTTTCTTCGTCGTGAGAATGTTAATATTTCATAGAGCCAGGCGTGTGTCCACCGAACAGGCCAGATTTAAACCCACTAGATGATGCAGTACGGGGGGTGTTTTGATGATTTCTGATTAGCTAAATATTGCGCAAAAAAGATTACATTAAGAATTATAATTAATTATATTATGTTTTGATATAACTCATCTGTTACGAGATGTGCTCACTTTTTTTTGGCCTTTTGAATAATATTAGTAAACACGCTCAAAATTATGTTTATTTATTTATTTATTTCGTGCTTTATGATATCGTGCGGCGCACGCGTATCAGTAATGAAACTGTGGTCTCAGTCACAGTTTTCAATCACTGATACTCAGGCCTATTCTCAAAATTGCAATATTGAAATGAAGGTGATTGTTACACCAACCCTCAAAAATAGACAGTATGTAAATTAACGTCCGCGTTATATTTGAATGAGAGAGAGAGGGAGAGAGAGTGAGGGAGTGAGGGAGATATTTTTAGTCGAAACTCGAGAATGGAAAGACGTCGTTTGCGTGATTTATGCAACCCGATGGAAATTCCAAATGGGCAATTTTTACAACTATACCGCCTTGATAAGGTACAACTATACCGCACAAATCGCGCAAACGACGTCTTTCCATTCTCGAGTTTCGACTAAAAATATAAGTTTTTGGTTAAAATAAGTACTAATACAGTATTCAAAGTTCACAGAAAAAGGTTTGTTCATAAATTACCTATTGATTTCCTCATCCGCAGCGTCGTAGTGAAGAATCACGGCCAATCCTGTTGCCATTTTTATGTTTTGACAGATTATGGTACGTTTATCTCCCTCGCTCTCTCTCCCTCTCTCTCATTCAAATATAACGCGGACGTTAATTTACATACTGTCTATTTTTGAGGGTTGGTGTAACAATCACCTTCATTTCAATATTGCAATTTTGAGAATAGGCCTGCTTATCGGATACCAATCACAATCGCACCAGTGATTCAAGAGTAGCATTTTTTCTCATCACCACGTTAAACCTGGACAATGACGTTTTAGAGCAGACGATATGCTCATCAGACGACCCAATACATATTTTCACTCAGATTATTTTGTTTGTGAGGAAAACGTAATGTAGTATTATTACATGGGGATTGGTACATTTTCCGACCAATGAGAATGCCGCGTGCGTGCCGGAGGATATTTTGAAATACGTTAGAATGACTCTGGGTGAGGCGGGGTGTCACAACAGCGGTCCGGTCTCCGCCCCGCTGCTGGTGAACACTGGCCACCTAGGGTCACGCACGCATGTCCAGAGTTTTTACTTAATTCTTCAAGTTGTGACCATAGCCTTCTATAGCGTATTCTGAATCCCAACATCTCAAAATCTTATATACAGAAATGAGGGCGAATCCGATGCAATAAACTCAAGGTTCGTATCTCGGTCCTAAAACAAGTTTGCCATCATTGTCCCCGGTTGACTCACTTTATTAGTAAATAAATAAATAATATTTACAATACATTACATAAAAATAATATGAAATAATACAATTAACAAGGCCGGGGAGCAGAGGGGAAGTGAAGAGGCACTCCCTTCCGGGAAACGAGACGGCACAAAAGAAAAATATATAAGAGACTCACCCTTCACGCACCACTGCCGCCAGACTTAACCCACAAGAATAGTAGATCGCAGATCATATTTGGGCAAAAGGTAGAAAAAAAAATCAAAACAGTAATGATGAAGATTAATATGTCTCACAGAGACGAAGCTATTATTTTTATATGAGTAAGTAAAGCTTACGACCTGTCATCGGCTGGCTTAAGTGATCACTTTATACAATGTAACGTTCACCTATTTACCCACGCTACCACATCTATCAAATTGAAACTGAGACTTGATATTAAATAAAGGATATCGCTTCCACATCAAATCAAGTCTCAAAAAATGTCAATAGATGTCGACAGCATAATTGGTAATAGTGAAATGTTCCATCTTGATTTAATATATACAACTTCCAAAAATGTGGTAGCGTGGGTAAATAGGTGAACGTTACATTGTGTAAAGTGATCACTTAAGCCAGCCGATGATAGGTCGTAAGCCCTGTAATGCTCGAGACTTCTATACTTTCTCATATAAAAAATAATAACTTCGTCTCTGTGAGACATCTTAATCTTGATAACAATCCCCCAGGGGATAAAACCCAGTAATTAGTTCCTCTAAAGATTTGGACATACTTAAAATATAGTAATGATGGAGCTACTCAGCATTTCTTCGGAGCATCTCCCCTAGAACAAAGGCCCTAGGCTATAGAAATGTAGAATACATCAATTAGATTCTACTCGTACGCCACTTGTTTGGCATTTTTTTAACTCTACAAAGGCGACTGTTCGATAGCGCCCCGCACACAGTGACAGGGCGATACCGCGCAGCCGCCTATAAAAAAAAATTCTCTCATTTTTTATTTTATTTATTGTACATCAGCGACTGTACAAGCCTGACCTTGGTTGTTTTGCATATACCGCTTTGAACTAGTCTAGTTAACGTTTGCTTTTAGAGTGCGTTAGTCTGTCATGCTAGAACGATAAGTTGGACTGTGAATTATCGTTCATTTACTATTGCACTTGTGTGTCACACTTTGCGCTATCAACGAAGTGTGAGTTCGTGAGTACTTCGTGCCGAACAATAAAGTACGCGTTCTAAAGCCGGAAGACGTGTGACTCCAGTGGAAGAAGAAATACAGATACATAAAGGAGCATTTCAGGTGGGTCGTGTTTCTTCGCGGTGTTTGGTTGGTCCATGAGCCCTCCATTCCGTAGCGTTGTTTTATTCATGGTTAATAGCTACCGTCGTCAGTAATAATGATGACAAAAATGTTGATTGATTGGCATCAGCCATCTTGAATGATTTATTTATTTTATATGGTTATTTAATATATCATCGGATGCCCAAGAAGATATTCAACGTTGCGGCATTTATAACTCAAACCTGCCCAAAACCGATGTTCAGTGTTGTTACAGATGAAGAACGTTTACCTAAATATGTGGCCTATCTATATCTATTAGAAAAATAAATTTATTATTACAGAAGTAAGTTTGTAGAATTCCATAATCATCAGACATACGATAAAAACACTTAGAAACGAAACTATTTAAAAAAAAAATATATTTAATGGAAAATATATAGAGGTATGGGCAAATACAGAGCTTACAACCTGTCTTCGGTTGACTCAAGTGATCACTTTATATAAATGTAACGTTCACCATTCTCACCCGTCAATCTCCATATCTATCAAATTTTTAAAAGTTTTATATATATGTTAATATGTAGACTCACTTCTAATACACCTGTAAAATCAATATTTTTCAATTTGTATATTTTATTATTTCAATCAGTATATTATTAGCAATATTTTAATATGTCCAAGAACACACAATTACTTGATTTTTTGTTTAATTTCCGCGAGACGCGTTTCGCCTTGCGATGGCATTATCATTATAAATTACAATTACGGATGTGTTACAGCGTGAGTTGTATGGGTGGCCCCGTAGTGTGTGTGTGTGTGATCAGAGCAGATCCAACAAGATAGATAGGTATAAAAAATATTCAATAAGAAGTCTACAACGAACCGAGGGCCGGCCTCCGGACGACTACGAGCGCATTGTTCTGATGAGAGCCTAGTTTTACACCCAGATGCGTTCAGAGGCCGTCGGCTGTGATGATAATTACGATTATAGTCCTCAGCTTAGCTGTCATCCATTATTTATCTCCATGTCGTCTGCCAAGTCTGAATATTACTCGATATTAGAATCCCCCCACACGACTGGCATACTCTCATTTCGGCCCAGCGGTCCATTAAACAATCTCGACAATACTCGTTGATCTTTCTGTCAGTCAGATACCCAAAATTGCTCGCACATAACTCAGCTTGTTGTGTGACAATGGCTGGGTTCGAAAATGCCGAGCCAACGAAGCTAACTACTAATATTTAAAACTACAATAAGACAAGCGGTCAACCCAAATTGAAGAAAACGAATTATGAAACAAAAAATTTATGACCCTTCACTAGAAAATGGAACTTATAGAAAAAAATGAGTAATGAGCCGAAAATGTAATTGTGTAACAGACAATTACAAGATTGTGCAGGTCCCAAAGGCTGCGATGGGCTGGCCATGTTGAAAGAATGCCAGATGACAGAACACCGAAGATCGTGACTCCAGTGGAAGTGAATGAGACTGGAGCAGGATGGGAGGGTCAGGGAACTGGACAAGAATGGCCAAGGATAAAAGTCGGTGAAGAGCACTTGTGGAGGAGGTCAAATCCCACCCTGAGATGTTGTTCCGTAGAAGAAGAAGAAAAAGATGATTGTATATTGTTATGAATTATGACGTCGACGCTCAATTGCCCTTGTATAAAATACAAAAAAACATAACAGGTTTGTGTGGCCCACTTTTGTGGTCACTGGACCCATTTTTTTCAAACTTTCCAATACACGAGGCGGAAATATAAGAAAGTATGTATCATTAATATATGCAACGTTTTACATACATGCATTATCAAACAAAGAACGGTTATTACCTGAGAGAATCTTGGGATGTACCCGCTACTACTCCAAATAGAAAAATCTCTGATTAGTTGGCTTGGATATATCCAACATGTTCTAATCCGTGCCAGAGGGATGAAGATCTATAGAATGATCCGGGATAACATAGAGAAGGAAGATAAATGGAGAGACTCAACGAAGAAAGATGGAATTACCAGTGGGCCTAAGTAATCGAGTCAGTAGAGGACTGAGAGCGATGGAAGAATGCTGTCCAAGAGTTAGGTTGTTTGCTACCCCGACCCAATTAGAATACATACATATATATATAAAGCGAGAGCGAGGTAACTGCAGTGGGCGGGACATCTGAGATACGAAATCGGAATTAGCATCACATACATATTCTCACTATCTTTAACTATAACTAACTTGCTGGTCTCCTAGAATGAGGCTCGAACTACTCGGCGAGTGTCTGATCGCAGGACCAACAAGCGCGACACGAATCAAGATGAATCCTTTCACACACGTCCTGATAGATACGTCAATAGAAGAAGACAATGATGTAGATGGACGGATAATGTCAAGACAGACCCACTAGAGATAGATAAAACAACAACATACTGCGCGCGGTGTACACAACCGATACCATACGTCAACTGACGTCAAATGCGTTGTTGCATTACTGTCTAGCGTGAAGCGGTCATATAAATTTGTCTCTTTCTCGCTTAGATAGCGCTCACGCACACATTGACGTGTGCCATGACCAAAGAATCGACCTGTAAATCACCTCTCACGCCAGCAACACGTAATGCCGGTTGAGCGTGCCGTGGAAGTGTCGAGAAAGTCGCGAGGACGCGACCAGAGCTCTCTCGGGGAGAGTAGTAGTGCGATGGCGCAACGCATATTAAGGTCGGCTAATTTCGAAGCCTCCGTTGCGTAACTTTCACTCGCGCGCCACATTGTTTCATTATCATATACGGTTGAGATAACCGGTCGGTGTAGTTGCGTGCATTTCTATCGACTGCGTGCGAGATGGAAAGTCGTTCTGATACCTGAGCCCGCAGGTCACTTCTACCTGCGCGAACATCTTACAGACACGCTCGTAGACAAATAACACGTTTTATGGCAATCCCCCAATAAAGAAAAACCGCCTTAAATACAATAATACCGCTCCTGCAAACACCAACTGACGACGCAATAACAAAACAATAATTTTTTATATCAAGCAACTAGTGATGATATCTTTGAGTCACACTCACTGTCAGTGATTTAGTATTTTAAAACGTCGTGATTCGTGAATTGATTTTGTATTCAAATTAAATGTATTAATTAGAGAGATATACTAAATACTACATTGCTGTGTTATTACTATGTTGCGCCACCGGGATTCGAACCTGGATCTCTTTCCAACTATGCTACAGCGACATTATTTTTGACGACGGTTTTGTTAAATGTATTTTTGAGATTCCGTAAAAACAAAATAGATGGCTTTCAAATAATGGCACGGTAGATGTATTAATTAGTTCGAAAATTTGTCTGCAGTCTATTGATATTAATACATTTAATCGTTGCATTATTTGAAAGAGCCATCTACCTTATTTTTACGGAATCTCAAATACCTTTGAGTAATCTGATAGCAGACGCCAAAATGATTGATTGGCTCGCGCGAGATGTTGATGAAAAGACGATCTGCGGAGAAGTGGTCGCCAGCTCCGTAGATTCATCCATCCTGATATATTGCATCGGCTGTTAGGCGAGCCCCTACACGGCCATGTCTATGCAGGATCACCACACATGCATTGTTATATGAATGAGGAAATAGTCACAGCTTTCAATCACTGTTGTTATCGAATACCAATCACAATCGCACATGTGACGAGTACACAAGAGTAGCGTTCTTTCACATCATCACAAGTGACGTATTTAAAGGAATCGTTTTGAGAGTTATGCGACTCTCATGTCGGTTCCGCACATAATATAAAATCCGAGATTTTAATAGTACGTTAGAAAAGAAGCATAACATGTTTTGATTATCGAAATTCTATAGTTGAAACCTTTAGTTTATGTTATAAATATCTATTTATGAAGAAAGAGATAAATACAATATTATCTCTCTCTCTCTTTCGAGTGGATAAATTATCAAACTTTTTATTGTAATTAAATTATTATCGTCGATGTCGACATTAGTTTTTAGATTTTCGAGATGTTTCAATACTTGTTTTAAATTTGGACGAAGTTCAGAGCGTTCCGCACAGACGTGGGTGTAAATTATTATTATTAGATTTGTCAAATACTTGAATCTGGAGCTTGACTTTTCGAATTAAAATACATCAACCGCATTAATCTCGTCAAATTTTGTTAGATTTTTTCTGTTTATCTTACTTATTACTGTTACATGTTTAGAGTGAGATTCTATTTTTTTGATAAAATGCAACCAACTTTTTAAAGTGCTAAACAAGACCCAGGATCGCTAAGAGTCAAGGCATGCAGTTCGCGCTGTGGAAGCGGAATAGAGGACCGCGATGACCAGTCATGAGCAAAATCGACCGAGAGAGAGAGACGGGCGGCGAATAGGCAACGCCATCATTGGGCCGCACGGCGAACTTGATTTATATGCCAATAGCTGTGGTATTTCTCATTGTCATTAATATATTTCTCTTTCTTCAGCTCTTCGACAAGGTGAAGGCCATGAGAGGCGGTACCCAGGGTCTTGCCTGCAAGATGAGGATCATCCCAGGGGACGTGTCCAGCCTCGGACTGGGACTATCAGAGCTGGACAGGACCTTCATTAAAGAGAATGTGCACATAATGTACCACGCCGCTGCAACCATAAGGTAGACACTCTTGAGCCATATTTTTGTTCATGTGTTGTTCAAGTTGGCTTATGAAGGCAATATATCCGGGCTGACACATCTCTAGCTGCTTATAGAAGTATTAGGTTGATGCATAATTTGTAAATTATATTGAAACATAATTGTGTGAACTGTCACTTTGGACAGGAGAGTGAGTAGATGAGTGGTGGGGGGGGACAATGCTTATATAAGAGGCCGTTTCTGAGGGAACGGGTCTCTTTTCCATCGCCACTTTCCATTATTACTAGTCTATCTCTGAATTGTATAATTATAATTTACTGTAAATACTTCTAGTAATAAACGTGTAATTGTCACTTGGATACTAAGTTTTTTTTACAGAGATCTGAGCCCATGTAACTCAACAGTAAAGAGAGGATAGAACACCACAATAACCAAAAATTAAAACGCACCCAAAACAATTGTCATTCGGGAGCGTAGACTGGTCGATATTGAAGTTCTCAGTCAGTGTCGTAGTGATGCAACTTTGGTCCTCTTCTACAGCTGCCAGAAGATCCTGCTCATCAAAATATGCTCTGTCACTTTTTTCGTCATCCTGCAGATCTCAAGGCTGTCACCAGAGAAGCTCGTGTTACCTTTTCTACTTGGTCGGTCCTCTTCGTCCTTCGACATGGCTCACCACAACGAGCTTCTTCAAGCTATCTTTCCTTCACGCAAGTTGCTCAAAAAATTTAAGAATTCATCTCAGGCTGCAAGTTGAAAGTCTGTTCTTGATGTTTAGTTCCTGCAGAATGGAGACATTCGTGCATTTCGCCGTGTCTCCAGCACCACATCTCAAAGGCATCTATGAGCAATTAAATAAAGACTGACACTAAAGTAGAATGGCCTTCTTTTCAGATGTCGGCCAGTGCGAGCTCATGTCTCCACTCCGCGACGTTCCCCCTCCATCCGACTGGTTCAGGCCGCCGCGATTGTGCGACATCTATTGATCGCTCGCTTCCCGCTGCTATCGGCCTTAGTGTCAAGTTCGCCGTGCGGCCCAAATATGGCATTGCCTATCCGCCACGCATCTCTTTCTCTCGGTCGATATGTTCATGACTGACCATTGCGGTCCTCGTTCTTGTCTTGACTCTTCGCGATCTTGGGCCTTGTTTAGTGCGACGTATAGCGAGGCTCCAGTAATGTCTCGAACTTGGTTCATCCATCTTTTTGGAAATCGACCTCTCATCCTCTGTTCTTGTGTTCACTATTGCCCCAAAATAACTCCATCTCTTCTAGCAACATGTCCGAAGTATGAAAGAATTATTTTCCTACATGTTGTATGTTGTAGAGAGCCATTCGTTCGTTTCGCAGTCCATGGTACGCGTAACATGCAATGCTAACACCACATTTCGAAGGTGTCGTGCCTGTTCATTAATTTCTTTCTCAGGGACCATGGTGCGACCCCACTCCAATCGGCAATTAGACAATTTGGCAATAATTGGCACATCTGCGTACCATTTGTGTCACCAGTTTAGCAGGTTTTAGAACTGATGGAAGACACTTCCTAGGCAATGAGGATGACATAGGAAAGTTGAGATGCGAAGGGTAACCCGCCTCCAAGGTCAGGTTACCGTTCGGTGTTCGTGTGAATATCGTTAGATGTATACACTTTGTTGTGCGTTGATCGAGTAAGAGGATGACAGGCAGTAATGCCATAAACGAATACAATCGGTTTAATAAGATGCGGTACTATCTGAGCATATTGATAGGTCCGAGGCTGGGAAGGAAATGTAGGATGAAACAGGCGGCTGTAGGACATTAACGGCCCATGCAGCCAGTGTACAATGTACCGTGGCATGCTTTTCTTGCCATTCTACTGGTGGCAGTTAACGTTCGCTATAATTCCTTTCGAATGAACGCGCAAAACCAAAAACTTTAATATACAGAAATGAGATATTTAATAATCCCTAGTGTAAAAAAGACGTAGATCCAAGGCCAAATATAGGATCTATCGAACGAATTGCGCGATCTTCGAGTCGCGCGTCCCGCTGATTGGATTACAACAATTTTGGTCGTAAAGGGACTTGGATATAACGGATAATGGTCGATGATGGGGATAAGGATTCCAGTCGAAGGACCAGTGATCTCGGGGAATCGGGAGTCTGAAGGATCTTACCTCGTGTATGACGCCTCGGTCACTCCCGAAGTCGCAGCCGAAATCACACACATGGCACGCGGTGAGCAGATCTCCGCTTCCAATCGAAGACGGCGATATCACAAACTTCACCGCGGCACACAAAAACAATCCATATCACCGTGCGCACAATTCACAGGATATCCAAAACAATACAGCGCCGGTGCACCGAAGTTGTACAAATCCACACCACTAATGCTCTTGCGATGTCTAGATCGAACAAATTTCGTTCTAGTTGACGTCTGCTGACGTCAAGGTCACTATTCACACTGAAGACAAGCAGTAAGGAAAAAGGATGGGTGGAAATTTGAACGTGGAAAGGTGTTGATAACACGGGTCGCGGCTGATTCGCAAGACGCTGCAAAAATGTGTTTTACGAATATGGAACACCATGTATGTTCATTCACCTCTTTGACTCATTTTCTTAAATCCATGAAGAAGAAAAACACAATTCAATTTATGGAATTATTAGAAAACAATTATTTTAAAATTCAAATTAAAGGTCTCCAGGAATATTTTCACTTCGTTTCATGTCTATTCAAGGAATCATAACGTGGTTTTTTTTCTTCAAGATTCGACGAGGCCTTGAAGAAGGCGGTTCTGCTCAACTCTAGAGGAACAAAGCAGATGCTGGACTTGGCCAAGGAATGCAAAAATCTTTTGGTAAGTGCGCCGTATGAATGTATAATATATTAATATAATCAAAGAGATCATAAAAACCGCCTCTCAAATTCAGCTTATCATTCGTGTTTGTTACATTGCGATATTCTCCTTGGTTTATCGAGAGGATGGGGTTGATATTTAACAACAGCGGTGGAGCAATTCAATTGAAACACTTTATTTTTCATTGAATTTATTACAATATGTGTAGGATTTAATACTGATCTCGAATGCATAGTCGGAAGAGGAGTAAACGTTCTGGTCGTTCTGGGAGGTGCGTTCAGAACCACGTCCCGATCACCATACCCGATCCCGCGATATAATATATCAAAGATATTATTTATTTCAACTGTGTTTATAATTATAATTCCATTTCTGCTTGTTCTCGTATTGTTAAGCGTAGATCTTTTGGGCCCCAACCTAATTGGTAGAATTCTACAAATGAGAGATATTCCCCGTCTATTTAGGAAACACACCTGTTGACAAAACTTGAACTACATCAACAAGTGCACCGCGACTATTACTGGAATTTTTTTAAATTACGTTAATAAGTTCTCTGAAGAACTCTGTTAAATATTATAAATATACATTGTATATAAATTCACATGTAAACGAACCAATTCTTTGAATTGTTCACACTGTGCTATTAAAATATTTGCAAACAATACTTTTCCTCCTTTACAATCTGAGATTTCTTACATTTATGAAACCTTTCTGTATTTCTTCAGCATTCTGAGTTTTTCCAGATTTGTATTGTAATTTTAGCGAGTAATAAAAATTGGATTAAATTAGTGGTCTTCTGCTCTTGAATTAGACTATCTCTACGTAGTGTTTTATTTTAGTTTATTACAAATAGATTTCGAGTACTAGAATTATATAATAAATAATAATAATGTGGTTATTCTAGAGTGATCGGGTTTTTTTTATGAAATGTACAATACAATACATTTAAGTAACAAAATAATATTTATATTATAAAAGAAAAGCAAAAAAAAAGTACACATATGTATATTATAAACAAAAAATGAATACTAAATTTCAGTCACAGCTATTATTGCTTAGCCGCAGCTTTACACCAGCAACTCAATGTCTCAGAAGTGGAACGAATCCATGCACACGGCCTTCGGCAAACATTGTAGACGCGCTACAATAATGCGCCAACCCAAAGAGTATTCTGTTGTATATCACTTGCTTATATTTCGACCAGAGCTCGTAGGTATACATGCTGGTGATGAACGATTTAAAAAGGATCCTCTTCACCTCTTTATATCATCGGAAGAAATGCCGTGACAGCATATTCACACAAATGCATATCTGTCTCCTCTGTCATTCTATGCCATCATCTTCCTGTCCATCTTCATTGAAGATATGACCAAGGTATTTGACCTTTTTTTTGAAAGCTCAATCATGTGCTGTCAAACAACAAAACAAGTCAACAAAAACAACAAACATGTCTGACATCTCCTTGTTTACGAGTTTAATATTTACTGTAGCGCTTCTCAAGCCACTCAAAACATAAATGGTGTCTGTGGTGAAGGCTTTCTACAAACGTGGAACCAAGAAACTGGTAAAATGCTGGGAGGAAGTAGTAATTTCATAATTACTCTTTTATTATTAATTTACAATTCATTAAATGGAATTCAATGTGAACTCATAACAATTTATTGTAATTTTCTTTTCTATTTTGATATCTGGATATTTTTAAGACCAGAATATCCCCACATTGAAGAAGTCTACTGGCTGTTCCTTGACCAGTTGTTGACAGTTCTGCAGCTCTTTTGCCGTGTTTCGAGCAATGTGAGCATTTGAAATAGGCAATCGGCCGGATTAAGGATAGACATGATTAATAAAATGGCACTGAAAAATTGCAGCTGATGGGAAATAGATCCGGTGGTGGACTGTATCTCTGTTGGTTACTGTTTGTTTGACGCAACCCAATTTGAATGAAGTATAAGGATAGAAGAAATCTGGTCTTACCTTGATTTCGAAGATGCTGGCGAATTCGGTTTCCCGGTTCGGATAACGTTAACACACGGCGATAATCCATATTGGTGGAACCGAGCGTGTTGACCTTTGACACTCGAAGATGCGCTCTCCGCCATCTGCCGAATGCGCCCAGGTGAAAGATCAGCTAGACAGGCATCACAGGCAACATTCGACCTGCGTCAACAGCATTTGCGCAATAAAAAGCTCGGAACGGACAAGCAGAGTTATGACAAATTTATGACAATGTCCAAAGAGCCTACTTATGTTGATTTTTACTTTTAAAATGGCCTACATTTGGACAACCCATTGCGTAAAAGAGTGATCTTTTACCTCTTACACAGGATAAATTAGCATACTGCCACTCGATCACCTTGATAGAATGTGAAGAAGAATATTATATAAAAGGGCTCTGCTTCCAAATCGAATTAGGTAGCTAAGCTTGAAGTAGCGTAGCAAACTCAAATATTTTTCACTGTCCTGACTACATATTAAGGGCGTACTTTCATTATTCCAGTGCTAAGCAAATTACATACCTACTCTTTCAAGATGAGGCTAATAGTTACATGTTTATTAGAATTACCTAAATGTTCCATATTAAGGCAATGTTGCGGTCTTTTTTATAATGCTTGTATTGTCTTAATTACATAAAATCAAATAACATTCAATTTATTAGTTTTAAATTAGTGTAAAGGTTATTATTGAAAGGGAAGTCTTAATGGTTGTAGGTAAGACCAGAAGCAGAGCACGACAATTGTGCCAAGTTCTCATAAGAAATACTTGAAACAATTGAATGAACTCGCTCGTCATCTGTGTTCTCTTAAACTTTCAGCTCTTCTGTCACATCTCAACTTCTTACTGCCACCTGCACGAGCCCCTGCTGCAGGAGAAGGCCTACCCTCCACCGGCAGACCCCCACAAGATCATCAAGTGCGTGGAGTGGCTGGACGATGATGTGGTCAATGCTATGACTGAAAAGTAAGGGCTTGATTATTCTACCAATATCTTGATTCACTTTCTTCCTATTAATATTTCTGTCTACAGTTTTCAGTCTTCACATAGTGATAGTGAACATGTATAAAGACAAGATCTGAAATTAGGAAATATTTTTAATTTAGTAATTTATAATCACACATGTGAAAATAAAACACTTGTTTTTTTATTCTACTCGTTTAATTTACTCGACGTGTTTCGCCTTGCAAGGGCATTATCAATCTAACAATTTAACTCGACAACTTGCACAGCGGAACTTCGATTTACAAACTTAATTCGTTCCATAAAACTGTTCGAAAACCAAAACAAATATTCCCCTAAGAATCAATGTAAAATCTATTAATCTGTCAAAGACCCCAGGAAAATGGCCCTTGATCATCTTTGTAATGAAACGAAAAGTATATATATATAAAAACAAACTTTATTTTAACTTTTCTCACAAAATATGTAGTAAAGTATTATTGTTTGGAAGGGGACCCTCCTTCCATGAAAACATCAGATGCACCAGGTTACAGTCTCATGAAAAACCTATCCAACGATATTTGTTTCTTCTCGCTTTTTATAATGTTGCAGAAATGAGACATGACATTATCATTAAACAGATTATCATTAACACGATTTGATAGTTTTATCAGGGTGATATTTATCCACAAAACTTGGCACCTCATTTCGTGGATCGAGGACCTAGAAACATCTTTCATTCGTTCATCAGTCTTTGAAAATAATATTTCCTCTGTCACCGTCTGTTGCTGCTCATTAAGAAGCCCTTCTTTAGTCTATGGTGCATGTGACTGCCTGCCTGTTCATAGACCGAATTTATGTTCGCAAAATGAAGCATTTTTTCATCAGGATTTTCGATCATAAACTGAATTGTTCGTATACCGGGATTCCACTGTACTTATATTAATCTTAATCTTTAGTAAAGAACAACTATACAATTTTATTTACATGAGATGAAAAGAGAATATTATTCAATGGAATTCTGATTATTTCCACACATTTTTGTATGCTTCTAATTTTTTTTAATTAACCATTCTGTTTCAACATTAATGATATTTTAATGTTTTTACACATTATAATATTATATTAAAATATTGTTTGTTGCAGGATACTGGATACTTTACCCAACACCTACGCCTTCACAAAGGCCCTCTCCGAAGGGTTGGTTGTTGAGGCTATGGAAGAAATTCCTGCCATGATCCTTAGACCATCGATAGGTAAAAATAAACAAATTGTTTTGCGCTTAAATTTGTTTTTTTTTTGTTCGGTGTCCCGACAATTTAGAATATAATTCAATAATAACTTGGCATTCTAATTTATTTGGACATTCAAATGTATGGATCAGTTTCAACTTCCAATAGGCCAACAGCTTAGCCATATTTTAACTTGTATTTTCCAAATTCATATCATCGCATTGAAATAATATATTTATTTAAAAGCTTTACAATAGAATTACTTGAATACAACAATAAATCATCTAAAGACTAACTCTACAATTGCTTTGGGCCTTATATACCTTAAAACTATTTGTAGGCACTTCTGTCAAAATGACAAATATTTACAGACGTTCTTTGTGTCATTATCTTTGTTTTGTTGCAACTTAAACTAAACATTCTCATGCATCTTTTATTCTGAAGTTTCAGAAACGATATCGGACATCTTTAGTCTGTTAGTGTGTATCTAATTTGACAAGCAGAGGTATTACATGTGTGCTCACTTTGAAACTATTTTATTACTGTCATCTATGAATAATTAGACACATCATGCAAAGTCAATGTTTGTTTATATTACGCATGCTAAAATAATGTTTATTTGCATGAACACTGATCAGTTGTATATTAGATATTTGTTTAAATTATTTTTAGTTATTCCCGTCTGGCTAGAGCCACTTCCAGGATGGACGGACAACATCAACGGTCCAGTTGGACTGCTCATAGGTGAGTGAAGTTAATAGTTTAGAAGCTAGAAATTAAATGAAGTATATAGAATCAAAGACAACTTTCTACCACAATTTTGAGAAAAAAAATAAGGATAAAAAGACATTTTAGATTCTAAAATTAAATTACTTATTGCTATTGTAGATTTATAAATGTCAACATTGCTACATTTGCTCCCGAAATATAAGATTGCTGATTTTTCTTAATTTATTCGGGCATCGTGTCCTTTTTTGAGCATTAGATGATGAAACTTCTGCAGGGTGACATTCCATCTTTTCAACTCTTGCTTTAAATATAATCACAATTTATTACATTCAAATGCACTGAGCGGCCATTTTGTCATGTGACTTTTTTGAATGAAGATTGCTATCTTTGCTTCTATTGTTAACTTTAAAAATTATTTTTCTATTATATAATGATGAATTTGCGAATCAAATGTATGTTTACAAGCAGTAGGATAACTTTTTCTAAATTTCTGCCTTAATTTGTTATATCTATATATAACTAGTGTCAAAGATGATTAATATTATCCACTCCTTGTTACACCTAATCAAACAATTTTCATTAATTACATATTATAAAATCACTAATAACATCAAATTATTTTTCTTAACATTTCAAAACGTTTCGCTGTACATTATCTGCGGATCTTGAATGTCAAAAGCGAGGTCACCTTCACAGAGATCAATAAATAACATTTGATATTGTTTCAGGCGCCGGCAAGGGAGTGATCAGAACCATGTGGTGCAATTCCAACGGCTACGCTGACTATCTCCCCGTTGACATTGTCGTCAACAGTATTCTGGCCTGTACGTGGAATTACGTTGACAATAAGTACGTTCCATATCATTTTGTATTCTTAAAGCAAATTATATAAATCAACTAGAAAAAATATTTTGTTGCTACCGAAACTTGAACCGAATCTCAAATACTTTTAAATAAAACATGCTAGAGGGCACGAGAATTAAAATAATGAATCCATTTTATTAAATTTGGATAAACTTATTTTTTTTAAATTGAGTTGAAACACTGTTTCATTCCACTATATTTTATTATATTAAATGTTAGAACTTTTTCGGGAACATCCTCCCATTATCAATAACACAATTAATAGTTGAGGGAGGTGGGGGTAATTTCCGAAATGGCTGAACATGCAAGGATCGGGGTCCATTCATTTGACAATAATAATTTAGAACTTCTACATAGTCACACCAAAGGACGAAAGTTAGACATTTTTTAATGAGATTAACAATAAGTAAATAATAAACATCCAAATACCGCCCATTACATCGCCTCTCTTATGCTATTTAACTCTACTCCCCCCACCGAAATTACTGTCTAAAAATGTTTTTAACTTTAGTATTATTGATAATGGGAAGATGTTCCCGAAAACGTTCCAACGTTTAATATAATAGAATATATTCGATTAAAACAATGTTTCAACTCAATTTACAAAATAATCATTGAACTCCACAAAGTTTCACGAGTGTCGGCCATGTTGGATGATATACAGTGTTGTTGCAGGGAAGATCACTTATAAATTGTGTTTAATAGCATCTTTATTTGTCTGACATGGTTGTTTAATGATGTACAACATTGTTACGAACATTCATAACTCAAATCTGCCTAAAACCGATATGCAATGTTGTCGCATTGGTGGTCTCATATATTACTAAACAAAAATAATTTAATAAAAGTATTTTTAGATCAACCAAACTCAATAGATGATAGATTATTATATATATATTATTTTAATCAAATATGTCATTTGCTTTCAGCCAAAAGCAGCTAAACATATACAACATAACCAGCTCTGCCGAGGTTAAAATTTCTTGGCAAGAGATGATCGACATCGGCAGGGACATAGTCACCAACAGGATACCATTAAACGGAGTTGCCTGGTAACTACACAAATCTTGCAATACTATTTTTGTTTACTAAGCTAAATAACATTCCCAAGAATCACGCAATATTTTGTATTTTTTACTTTTACCATATTACTATATCTTTCTCTGATTTCATTCAATATAAAAAGATTCATCTGATTAATGAAATGTCAAATCGTAGAGTAACGATACATAGTTTCATTCCCTTATGTGTCATTAAAATGACGCAAGTTCTAAAAGTATTTCAATTTTTTGACTTATACTGGATCAAGAGTGTTTAGAAATTAGATTTATAATTTATCCGACATTAGAAAATAAAACTTGATACATGTTTCAGACTTGTGTATCATACCACCCCTGCATAGAATATGTACTTTTCCTACATATCTATTCCTCATTTCCTACAAAGAAACTATGTAAATACCCGTAACAATATTTTAATATTATATATTATCGTTCACCCGTATACCTCCTGTAAAATGTTGAAAAAGTTTTTAATGCTATTTCTAAAGATCTATTTTTAGCGTTCTGGGAGAGCCTTTGATAAAATAATTTAATATTAATTTGTCAAATCCAATTGCTGTGGACCCTCAATATTCATCCATGTTAATATTCGTCCTGTTTTTTTGGTTGAATTTTTTTTTTATATTCGCCCCATCCGCTATGTGAGTCAGTCAGTATCGAGCAGTGATTCAAAGTGCGCGCATCAACTCTTGCATACTACTCTATTTCTTTTTAATATTTATGAATTTTCACAGTTATTTTTAAAGGAAATAAGTAATAGTTATAATTGATTTTCGAGTGATAATATTTTTTTGTTCAAGAATAGATGGGCATAGTTTGGGGCTGGAAATGGATTAAACCATTTTTAAATTTTAAAATAACGCAAACACGTTGCGGCTTGACGTTATAATTAAATAATAGAATCTTTTAGTTTTAAACCACTTTAAATTAAAAGTACTTATAATACAGGAGCACAAGTGTTACATAAAAATGGAATAGGTTTACGCCATAACAATTTAGAAGCATTATAAATGAATAAATAAATCAATAACAATAGCCAGATACTAAATAACTAATTAAATCTACCCGACAGCCTGATATTAAAGTTGATATGCCATGCAATCCCTACCCTTTTCTCCCACCCCCTACCTGATACTCTGTCCCACTCTGATATACTGTTGGTTTGCGTGTTGAGGTTTATTAAGATAGATAGAACAATGAAGATAGATGAGAATGAATATAATGAATGAGTGAAGATGAGATGTAGAAGGTGTGCGTGTGTTACGAAGTGAATCGGCGGTCTCGCTCGGCACGCGTAGGCCAGCAAGACCGCCATTGTGATGCGACGAAACCAGAGAGACTGCTCGGCGGTGAATGAATGAGCCAGACTTGTAGCAGCAGCCGGTCGCGCTGTCGCTAGCGTCGATGCCGGCTGAGATGGCGATTGTGAATTTGAATTCTGATCTCTACATATTTAAAGTTATGTACTTAGGTTAGTATATACATGTTCTATATATATGTTCGTTAGTTTATATATATGTTCTTAGCTCCGAAACTATACAACACACTCAGTACCAATTGGAAATTGTTTAATTGCAATAAGATTACACAAATATGGACCCAACATATGATCCAATCAGGTGGAGATGAATCAGAAGCATGGCTATCCAACATTCTAACATAATTTATACAATACCTACACTAATAATTCACTAGTCTTACAAAACACTTCCACTACATATTTTTTATTTTTTTATACATGTTTTTTTTATTTCTCATTTTATTCCTGTCGATGATTTAAATAACACCACAACAGCACGAAAAAAAAAACTGGCTACTTTAACACAGACTTCAGTTTAGCAAAGTAGCCAGGACAACGCTGTATATATCAGAGGTGAGGTCTACTCCAACCCACACAATAAACTACGAGTATTAATTGTGTCTTATGTTAGAATAAAAATATGTATGTCATCTAATAAATAAATAAATAAAAATAAATATTATATTGTCCTGAAGAAGGTTGGGTCCAACTGAAACGAGTTGACTTTAGTATATGTGCATAATAAAGTAGTTTAAAACTAGAACATTGTATTATTTAATTAAACCATTTTTGGTTAATTTCTGCAGGAAAAATTCTTTTGATATTCACCCTTCCTTTAGGAACGAATTAATGACAAATATTGAGGGTCCAATGTATTATATTTAAGCAGTGGTAGTTGCACTCTCGAATAAGTGTAATTTGAAAAGTTAATTTTGATGATAATTCAATTTATAATGTCAATATAAAAATGATGTCAAAATAACAATGCTATGTCCATTCATTATTACATTATTTTTATCACTTTTGTCTTCTGGATACCATCAGAGTATAATGGTTTATCATCTGATATCCTGTCAATAATGAATATCATTATATTAAAGTCTACTGTTCTCGTACATTACTAAATATCATTTCATAATTTAAATCTGCTTTTCCTGACCTAACCCAAACCGATCTGCAGAAAAACAATTGTCTTTAAATAGCTTTAAATTTAAAAAATATATCTAACACAATTGTTTTTGGAAAAAATAGCCAAGATGTAACACGCACCAAATTGGACAAAATGTCCCTTCTTGTGATTTAAACAGATAAATTCTTATAAAGGTAACATGGAGGAAATATCTACAATCTAATCATAGATAATAGAGATGTCAATAGTCAATTACCATAGACTACATGGCACAGAGAAATTATGCACATATTTTTTTTATTAAATCATTTTGCATAATTCCAGGTACCCCGGAGGATCCATGAAGAGCTCCAGGTTTCAACACAACATTGCCGTTTTCTTCTTCCACCTCCTTCCCGCCTTGTTTGTCGACACCCTTCTCTTCCTGACAGGAAACAAACCAGTGTATGTCTCGTAAAATATCTTATACATGTAGTATCAAAATAATTTAGAACCCCTCAAAGAAAATAAACTTGTGTATTTCATAAAGTGAAATCAATTTACATGTTTAGATTGAAGTATATCTAAATAGCTTATACGAGATGAATTTTATGTAATTAACCATCAGCTTGTGAAAGCATTGCACCAGATACTAGGCAGGTAGAACAATAATGAAAGGAGAGTGTGAAAAATTAAAATGGTTATTTATGTTTCAAAATTATATCTCATTTTTAACACACTTCCAGATTGATGAGGGTACAACGCCGTATCAACAAGGGCTTCGAGGTGTTTGAGTATTACGCCAATAATCAGTGGGACTTCAAGTCAGACAACATCCAGAACCTCAGGCCTTTACTGAATAGCGTGGAGAAAACCAACTACAAGATTGATGGATTTGGTATTATATTTCACAATTCTTAATACTTTTACAGCGTGTCTTTTCTTGTGCATTAAAATGAACTAAAATATTTAGAATATAACTGATTTGTGTAGCGTTTCGATCCCAAATGAACATCACTACTAAATACAGTGGAGCACGTTTAATATGAAACTGTAAACAAAAAACTCATTAATGTTTTTGATGTTGTCATTAAAGTGTAAAGATATGTAATTTAAACAAGATAAACTTTAAACACAAAGGGGTGTTTCTTTGGATGATCACTCGGTGAAGGTCGACTGCCAGCAATCTATTCATCTTTTGAGTGGTATTTGTGTTGATGTGCGCCATTCGGTCCTCCGCCATCTTGTTAGTCTCTCTAGTGTCATCTCACTAATTCCTCCATATAGCATCTTCTATCGCTGAAGGTTTTCCTTAAGCTGGAGTGAAAAAGTATGGTAAAGTAGAACAACTTAATTTATTTAGTTTTTTATATATTTATACATTTGTAGGTCTAGACATCCACCAGTATTTTGAGGAATGCATCAAGGCGACCAGAAAGTACATTCTGAAGGAGCCAGAAAGTTCTCTTCCAGCAGCGAGAAGACACATGAAAGTGTAAGAAATACTTTATTCATACATATAAAGCCTAACAGAGAGATTATCAAGAATTAAATGATAACAAAGAAAGTTTGGAGACTAATGTATGCGATTATGGAAAAATAATGATTGTGTGGGTATCTAATAATATGATGTGTCATTGTCAAATACCAAAGTAGCCTTCTAGATGGCAGTACAGATAAGCAAATAATGATTAATATTCATTTTCAATTTTTCTATATTGTGCAATAGATGTCACCCATATCTAATATCTGTTAAAACTGCTGTGAATAATTCAGTTCAAAATGGTTTTACACAAAATATCATATTCGCTTGAGATTTCAAGTTAATTTTTTTATCTGTTCATATTATTTCATTTCTTTATGTTCATAATATCCTTAGTGTTTACGCTATCAATTGAAGATAGCTCTAAGTGTACATATTACTAATATAGATCCTATGGAAGTCCCGCCCGCGCGGCGGTTATCTCAATAGCTGCCCTCAGAGCCTAACAGCACGCAATCAGCGATAGCCAATTGCTTTTCTGCTAGTATTGGTGATTGTGGATCAGAAAGATCTGCTATTATGTGTGAGCGCTAGGCGCCCCAGTAATTCGCCCAACACTGACGTGTTCGATGAGTGATTATTCTCAGAGATGTATTATGTATGTGTGTATGGCGAGAGCAGGTTGCGAAACAAAAGGCTGCTTACAATTGACACTAGTTTATTGAGCACAGTGTACAGAAATGTGGAAAAATTAGAGATTCACGCAAGTAGTTAATGGAGGCCGTTCTTGGACCTTGTGCTTCCGTGTGGGTTTTCTTTGGTTGTGGGCGCACATTGTTCACACCCGTTTTTGCAGCTATTAGGAGCCCTGGTTTTTCACACTGGTAAATGCGAGGGATATTCAGGAGTTGTCGGTGGTAATGATCGCTGTGTAGGCGATAGACATCCACAAAAGAAAAAAAATAGATATTCATCCGTTCCTTTGACAACTCTTTTGGTCTTGTGACTTGGAAACATAACAGGTTTAGCATTATTTGAGTGGTGATATTTGTGTGGATCTCCACATTCTCCACTGCTGTGCGACGTGGCTGCCCACACTAAACGACTGACTAAACTAGTTAACATCAAATATTGCTTAATAGAAAATACAAAGTTATCAAAGTCATCGTCATCTCACCATCTTCGGCCGTTATTCTCCTCGCATCTCAGACATATGTGCCATGACACCAAAAATAAAATTCAATAAATAAAATTAAAATATCCCTGACGGAGAACAGAACTCTGGTCTACTGCATAACAAGTGGAGATTCTTACCATTACACTGCCGAATAATCAAGCAATAGACGAAAATTGAAATACAAATATTTTAAGTATATATATATGGTTGAAGGAAAAAGAGAATATATAAAAATGAGAAAACCTTATTTAAAAAACACATTCGTTTTTGCCCGGCTGGTGTCTCACAGACATGGCCGTTTAATCGAGCATTATATAGCAACGATGACACTACATCCTAGACATTCTAGATGTCCAGAAAGTCATAGAAAATAGACGGGGAGACGTAATATTATTGAGGGTTAATAAAAACCACAATGTAAAATTTACAACAAATACAAATAAAAATCATCATTATATGTTTGGGGGTTAGGAGGGTGGTTAAATGAAATACAGGTGATTGGCGCGTGTGTTGAGGTTTATTGTGACAAATGATAAAAACAATGAAGACAGATAGAAATGAATACAGTGAATGTAGGAAATTATGAAATGAAATGAATTGGCAGTCTTGCTCGGCAAAGGCGAGCCGGCAAGACCGCCATTGTAAAACGCTGAAACTGGAGAGACTGTCTGGCGGTGAATTGAGCCAGACTTGTGGCAGCAGTCGGCAGCGCTGTCGCTAGCGTCGATGCCGACTGAGATGGCGGTAGATTCGAATTACGATCGCTACATATGTATACTTACATGATATCACAGTATGTTAAGGGAGTAACTAAGTAGCAGAACACCATGAGAGGTGCCGGGATCCAGTATCAATTCGGAGGGAACCACTATACAAACATATCATTTAATGTTAACCCTCAGCATACCATGATAAAAAATACCCGTACGCAGCCATAATGTCAACATGTGTTACCGTGAGGAATGTGTAATTTTTAAGCATTTTAAGTGGGGAAAAAATGCTGTTACTAGTTTCAATGGTGGTAAAATACTTTTTATCATACTTTTACTATAAATACTGATAATATAACGGAGCATTTATCGTATGCAATCTAACAGTGGTAAGTTTCGATCTTACCGAGCGGTAGACCTGTGTTACTGCATGGCTACGGAAGGGTTAAAAAGCTATGTGACGATATAGTTCTCCGACTGTAGAAATCTTTATACCACCTTTGAGTGCTGAATATTACCGGTGATTCTCTTCTTTCAGGATGTATTTTGTCGACTTGCTGACTAAGATAGCGTTCTGTTTCCTGCTCCTGTGGCTGATGAGCGACTACCTGTGGATGCTCTACGACTACATCTTTGCCGGCGAAACCAGGACCTCATTCACCCAAACCAGCACCGCTATACCGGTGTTGGAGATTTAGTCGTACGCTATATAGATAAAATAGATAATATTATATAACCCATTTGTCCTCAGAGTACAATTCGTCGTCCATCTTTCAAAACGGTGTGTCTTATTTTTGGTTAAAATTGAGTTATGACATAATACTATTGCCTAAACACGTGCTCATAATCTATTCCAACAGGCATATCTGAATTTTATTCCATTGAAGTAATATTACATAGAAACATTTCAACATAATCACTCTTATTTCAATGTGTCACAAATGACAGTAATAAGTCATATTTATGGAATGAATATACCTCACACTGTTTTTAAATCAAATTTATTATTTTCTATCATTTTTCAACAGTGAAAAGTTCAACACAATTTGTTAATCTATCGTCTGTTATAAAATCAACAAATTCGTGACACACATTGAAAGATGGACGACGAACTAAGACCCCGCTGCAGCAATACTGTATATCGTTTTTTACAAATGTTGATAGACAGACGGAGCATCAACCATCTTGGATAACATGCAGTGTTGTCATATCGCTTGTGAAATTGTGTGTAATGGTATTTTTATTTGTTTTATATGGTTATTGTATACACCATTGGATGCACAAGAAGGTATACAACGTTATGGTATTGATAACTCAGATCTGCTCTAAAAAGATGTATAGCGCCGTTGCAGGGGTGTCTCAATTCATAAAGCATCATTTTTTAATTATAACCTACGAGCATAGCGGAATAATATAATATTGTTAATTAGAAATTATTCCCAAACAAGAGGTATCGAGTCATAGTTATGTTTGAGTTATTAGATCACATTGTTATTTATTTAACTGTTTGAGATTCAATTTGATTTTAGATACACAAATGGTTGAAAATTACAAATAAGAAAAAAATTCTTCATCATCCTAAGCATTTTTGAATCCATTACAAGACATGTGTGCCTCCTTCAAGTCTTTCGGAGCTTTTCTGTTGCTGCATTTGTTTAACAATTCTTTGGCTGCTCCTTACTTCGCCTTCCGGTTAGAGATTACCACTCAGCCACCTTTATGGTCCATCTGTTGTCCCTCAAAACTCATCACACTCGCACACCATCGGAACAGGAAGACTAAGTGAGAATTGAAAGTTAAATGACAACTGCTATTTCAATTTTATCACCTGACATCCTGTGTCTTCGAGTTTGATTTGGTTACGAATCCTTCTTCTTCTTCTTCTTGTTGTGTCTTATCCATTCAACGGACGTTGGCTGTCATATCAATTATCGTCAACTTTGTTTACTGCGGCCCGGTACAGCTCTACTGTAGACAGGCCAAACCATTGCCTCTTCTTCATCTTTCAGGAGCCAGACTTTCTGCATTATGAGGTGCAAGATCTCATACTTCTCTGGATATCTCATCACATATCAGAGATATTGAAGTTTTTGGATTTTTATTATTGTAAATACTTATTTTTCTTTACTCATTCGAACCATAACATCTTCATTCGTAACTATATCCATCCAGCTTATTTTGATTATTCTTCTGTAGATTCTTCCATTCTATAAAATAATATCGAGAACACATAACATCTAACCATTCTCATTCATAACCTACGAATCCACTCAATCAAAATCCTCAACATGGATTTCTCCACAACTGTGTTGAAGAGCGTCATCATGGCACTTGTGAGTGTCCACTCGTACATTGAAACAGATAGCAAGCATCGTTGAAAGATTCTCTTCTCGAGGTGTCGTGCCATGTTTAATTTGTACACAATCTTAAGATTTCCAAAATTTCCCAGCAAAGTGCTTTTCGCCTCTTGGCTCCTGATAACTGTATTATTATAATTGTTAAATATAATGACTTGACTAAGGTAGATATTGTTGATTGATTCAATTTGTTTCTCGAGCAGGGCTGTCCCTAAATATTGCACCTTCCTCAGGCAGCTATAAAACGCCACCCTTACATTTCTACAAACAACACAATATTTCCATTCTAACAATAACTCACCCCTAGCAATATATCAATAAGACAACGAATGAACATCTACACACCAGTTCCTAGAGCAACAACTACATTCTATCAACGTTTCTACATGTTTTTAGTTCCGAAATTGTACAACACTCTTAACACTAACTGGAAATCGTTCACTTTCAATAAGATTATGCAAATATGCACTCAATATATGATTCAGTTGGGCAGAGATCAGTCAGAAGCATCGCTGTCCGACATTCCAACTTAATCACAATACAATACTTACACTAATAATTCACTTTAGTTTTACACTATTTTTTTTTAAATCTCTGCTGTAATTATAATTAAATAACACCACAATAGCACGAAAAAAAAACTGCCTACTTTAACACAGACAAAAACATACTTTAGCAAAGTAGCCAGGGCAATGCTATTTGCATCAGAGGTGGATACCTCCTGTATCCCACACAGTAAACTAATAAGTGTTTTATATCATTTTATATTCACATAAAAATATGATTGCCAAGCTCAACTTGAAGAAGAAAATTATATTTAAATACTAGTTAAACACAATGACGAATTGACAAAATTGTATTAGGTCTCAATCAGTTAAATATATTAAATGGAGATGTCCTAATTAAACATTTACTCAAAATATTAAATGATAGTTTGTATAACTATATTATTTTATTGTAAATATATTAACAGAATGGCTGGTGGTGATAGAATTTTCACGATTTGTATAAATGTCTAAATAAAATATTTTTTATAAAATACGTACTTGTTTTTATTCTGTGTATTCTCTGGCTGGAGTTTTGAATCCCAATGCAGCGCTAATGAGATATCTATTGATGGGTCATTTGTTTATGACTCTTAGTAACCTTCCTGGGCAGTATCATAAAGGCAGCTCCACCCTAACTTAAGGGTAGGTTTGTATAATAATAAGATGCACAAATGTTTCCATTCTGCAGGCACTAACATCAAGGACAGACTCTCAACCGTTTACCTGAGATGAATCTGTAAATTTTTTGGGCATATTGCGAGAAGGGAAGATAGCTCGGTGAAACTTATTGTGGTGGGCCATGTCGAAGGACGAAGGGGAAGATCCCTACCCGCTGGGTCGACCAAGTGGAAAAGTCAATCATGAGGGACCGACGTGAATGATGTAACGACATGATACAGTAAACTTTACAGTGATGTAGTAGACTATTGAGAAGAAAAAAATGTTCTCAGGTATTCAGTCATTGAGAATCGTCTATGTAAAGTTTTCTGAGCTATTCCGCTGTGCGTTTCTTACTTCTCTGGCTGGCTTTCGAACCCTGTTGCAGAATTCATCATCAAGACTGACGTTACATGACATTGTTAAGTGTTGGTGTTTTGTTAGTATTGGCTTGCAATGCTGTATCAAAAGCAGGGTGTGTCGTTGGTGTTAAGTCATAGACAACCAAATATATAGACATGAACTAAGGCAAACTTCTTGTTCCAATATTTTCATTTTAGTGTCACCCACGTGATAACTTACGCAATCAAATAGCTCTGTGACTTTTTTTAAAAGTATGACTGGATTGGAACGGAAATTTAAACGCTGACGATATAATACGCATTAATGTAAAAAATACATATTTTTTGAATAAAGATTTAATTTTCGAAGAGTAAATACTTTTACTGTTGCATAAATGTGTCATAAACTATCAGATTTATGTATCCACCGAGAATGTGTGTAGAATGCCCCTCGTCCCGCAACTAATATTTCATGTCTATTCATTTACTGGTCTGTGGTATTAAGTTAACTACATCTATTAAATTTTACACAGAAGATTCTGAATTTCGGTGAAAACATTTTTTACTTTTGGCGTATTATAAGAGGCGAGAAATATGAAGTAATACAAGTTATACTGCAAAGAAACTGATTACCTACCTACAAAAGAAATATTAAATTGAAAATAATATATCTTTAAGCTATACTTAGAAGGAAAATAAAATGTAATATGGTCATTTTTCTGACACATATTACAGTTTTAATGATAAAATATTATCATAATTCTTTCCGAATTTTTAATACTTTTTATATTAGCTTACTGACAGAGTTGGACTTGCAGATGTGAATTAGGACCCTGGAAAAAATTAAAATACTCTGTATTTCTAACATTAACATACTCGATATCTTCTTCTTCTTCAGCCTGCATTCATTCACTGTTGGATGAAGACTATTCTTAATGACAACCCGATAGAGGACTATCTTCGGTTTAGTGAACTGGGCCGTGACTTTCCAGAGGAGAATTTGACTGAAACCCCAATCTCCCGCACGGCAGGCGAGGTTGCTAACCATAGTAATCAATAATAAGAGTTTATGTCTTGGGCTCTTTATTAATTTATTAATACTAGTTTGTTACAAAGTTTAGCGGGAGTAATATTAAATAAAATTATATTGGTATTAAAATTTTTCTAAACAAAAACACATTTTTATTGTGAAGTTGCAATTTCAGAACATTCTGTGACGTTTTTAATGCAAATTAAATTAATCAGATGTACTGAAATACACAAAAAATCTTCTTCTTATTCTTCCACGGCACTACATGCCAGGGTGGGATTTGACCTCCTCCACAAGTGTTCTCCACCGATTCCTATCCCTCCCTGGCTATTTTTCTCCAGTTCCCAGACCCTCCCATCCTGCTCCAGTCTTCTTCCACACAACCCACCTCCTCCTCGGTCTGCCCCTAGGTCATTTACATTATGATCTTTGGTGTCCTGTCATCTAGCAGAAAAAATCAATCTATCCAAAAAATATTCGGTTACTAGTGAGATACAAACCCGGAACTTTTCCTATCCGGGAAAACGCGTTACCGTTTTGCAATATCATCCGATTATGTTTTCGACCAATTTGTAATTTATATTGTATTTTATGAAAGATGGGATCCTACTATTGAAATCAAATGCTTCATTGAGCAACCTCAAGCAACCTTTAACCGATCTCAACCTTAAATTACGAATGCTAATATTATTATTTGAAAAGGAATTATGGACTGAAGAAATAATAAGTCGACTTGAAGCATTCAAGATGTGGATCTATCTGCAGAAAAATTACGGGTGACAAACAAACAAACGAAAGCTGATAGTACATCAATAATAATGGCAAAACATAAATATACAGTGAAAAATTATAACATATAATGGTAATAGTAGATATACAGGAAAGCAATAGAGACGTATGAAGACAGACCTTATATTTCTATACAGGATCATCAATGGTATGATAGACTGCCCCTAGTTATCGAGACACAATTCATTGTTCTATTACAGTGGTAATGTCAGAACATGTGAATTAGCTAACTCTGCATTACATTCTTTGGTGAACGAATATGCGGAGGTAGTCGACATTTTTGCTGTAAATTTAACTCTTTATAGGACTACATTATTACAATTTTTTGTGTCTCGAACTCAATGGTGATGAATAAATTGCTTTACTTCACATTTAATATTTATTTTTTATTATAAAAAAACATGCTAATATTATATCTTTTTTTTTGTGTATTACACTTCTGATGAAATTTTCTATTATTTTACAAATGATGATAATGCCTGAATAAGGTGTGTATAATAATAATAAATAAATTATGACAAATAACACAAAATCAACCTGGCACTCGGAGACCGAGGAGCGGAGGTACAGTGTAAGCAAGAACAAACTCTCCCTTAAGGCGAAAAATGACAAAACATATAGACAACAGCACACTTGAGAGTCCAATTGGTAAACTAATTAGATACCCTCCTACTATCTCCCACCTAGAAACCCATACTCTCACGAAGGTCCTAAACAATTCCATATTCCTACCATTCTTAAGTATATCGGAGTTCCTGACGGAATCCCAACATATCTCCTGCCGCATCATTCAGCAATTTGCATCGTCAGAGGATATGCTCCGGAGCCTGCTTCACACAGCTGCAGGCACACTACGGATCGAGGGTAAGCCCTGGATCAAAGAGTTTACTTCATAACTCCCCAAACACGGGAGGAATTTTTTTTTTTGTGCCCGTCTTGTTGCCCGTGAGGGAGTGTTTAGTGTACTCCCCAGTTGCCCCTCTGTCCCAAGAATGACATCCGAAAACGGGCGCGCTCTCTCGCATCTGAGCCGTTGCTCGAAGCGCATCTCTTGAATTGACTTATATTTGTTATTCTTATGCTATACAATCCCGCACACAACAAGGACAGCATCCAGTGCAGTTAACCGATATCCCACATAGAGGATATCACAATTAATATTGTATTATTATTATTATTCAGTGTTATTAGAGTCAAGGTGTAATAAGGGATGTTTTGGTTGGCGACCATGCGTCGTTGCTTGAACGCTTGTGTGCTGGGCTGCATTGCTTAAAAAATGCCAAACTGGCGGTGAATGAGAGGACCGATATAGGAGCTTTTGCTTATAAACGGTTCTGGGTCAGCAGTGAGTCCCCTCATTAGGTCTCCCCCTGCCTCTCTATCTCTGACAGTAATAAAGGGGAGGAATAAAAAAGTCATAAAATGATAAACTACATAGTACTAACATTCATATATCAATCAATATAATATTCAATGCTTTGTTGAGTGGAATCGAAGCGGGAGTGCACAACTCTCATAACGATTCCGGAATAGGGTGAATGGTAACCCTCTTACCCAGGACCGTTCAATTAGCAAAAGCTCCCATATCGATCCTACTCATTCACCGCCAGGTTGACTTTTTTTTTTAATGCTTCATAGCAGCCTTATTACGGTACAGTGCAGTCTTGCTGTAATGCAACACGGCAAGGCCATACACAACAATAAATCAATATATAAAGTTTTTTTTTAAAACATAGATATACAGTTGACATAATAAAACTAATAACTAATAAAGTAATACAAATTCATGCATGGGGAAAGGGGAAGAGTAAGCTGACTAGCCTCTAAGGATTTCCCAACGGGACACCCACACCCTAACAAACCCCGGAAGAGTTCGAAGTTTCATAGTTCGAGGATAGTGTGGATTTCCTTCGAGGTTGACTTCATACAATACATATTTAGGAGGCCTTTTTCCCATTCTACATTGGGGCTCAAAAATCTCCAACTCCGTACCAATGTATATTATATATAGTATAGTAGAAAAAATCCTAACGACAGATAAGTGCTTGTGATATCATATTCAATTATTCAGTTTCAATGGGCGAAAAGCGAAAAACTTTTTTAAGAATTGGAAAAAATAGCATGAATTTTTTAGTCCGGTTAGACGATGGACTATGCCCGTGAATTTGAAAGTCGGTAACAAAATCAGCTTTGGCGAAATTTTATCTCGCGTCACGGAGACTTGGCGATAAAGGTCAGTTGATCATTCTGCTCTGTGTATAAAATACAATAGACAGCGATCATTCGTTATCAGCTCGCTCCGCGCTTAACTCTGCGATGTCCTTTATTATAAGTCTCATCCGATTAAATGCACCCCGAAGGGTCCCACCCTATCTTATCAATGCACCCCATCCCGGAACCGTCATGTACATTCCCGCTTCGATCCACTCAGCTGAACAATGCGTGCATAAATTATCAAAATATTATATATAATTATAGAAAAAAAAAGATTAAGATGTAGTATAATTGGTTTTCATCGTAGTATTAGAAAGAGTCGTCAATTTATTAGGGAGATTCATTATAAAAGTGTTAGTCGTAGTTTTATTAGAAAGAGATTCGGAATGAAAGTGATAGTCGTAGTTTTATTAAGAAGAGATACGGAATAAAAGTGATAGTCGTAGTTTTATTAGAAAGAGATTCGAATTAAAAGTGATAGTCGTAGATTTATTAGAAAGAGATTCGGAATAAAAGTGATAGTCGTAGTTTTATTAGAAAGAGATTCGGAATAAAAGTGATAGTCGTAGTTTTATTAAGAAGAGATACGGAATAAAAGTGATAGTCGTAGTTTTATTAGAAAGAGATTCGGAATAAAAGTGATAGTCGTAGTTTTATTAGAAAGAGATTCGGAATAAAAGTGATAGTCGTAGTTTTATTAGAAAGAGATTCGGAATAAAAGTGATAGTCGTAGTTTTATTAGAAAGAGATTCGGAATAAAAGTGATAGTCGTAGTTTTATTAGAAAGAGATTCGGAATAAAAGTGATAGTCGTAGTTTTATTAGAAAGAGATTCGGAATAAAAGTGATAGTCGTAGTTTTATTAGAAAGAGATTCGGAATAAAAGTGATAGTCGTAGTTTTATTAGAAAGAGATTCGGAATAAAAGTGATAAGTAGTAGTTTTATTAGAAAGAGAATCAAAATAAAAATGTCAGTAGTCAATTTAATTAGATAGAGATTAATTATTAAAGCGGTACAAAGTCGTAGTATTATTATAAATTAAATATAAAATTGATGCTCACCCATACCCATAACTACATATTAATTATCATAAAAACTAATGCGCACGTGATCTTACAACGTACTTCTTATATACGTGTGCACGTGACGTCATAACAACGTAACAATGATTTGTTACACGATACGCTTAACGCTGGCTGCGTGATCAGTGCTAAGTTTCTATAGTCAGTTTTTTGCGAAAACGGTTTGTTCAACCGTTGGTAAATATGTCTACTTCTCGAAGGAGCATTCCCTCCGATATCCAATGGTAAAATCAGTGGTAAGTTTAAAACGGCGGACTATTTACAGCTGTTTCAAAAGTCATCTGTCACATTGATACTTGGAAAGTTTCAGTACACACAACAATGAATCATCCAATATCCCGCTATTTTAGTGATGAGAGTTGGTTCGATGACGATCTCACTGTTTAATTTATATTACTGCAGATTTTTCGCCAGCAATGTGACAGATTTTGAATAAAGCCATAGATAAAGCATCAAGTTGTATGTATTTCATGATTATTCGCCTCGCCACGCCGTTAGACGCGAATGTAAAATTGACGAACGTCGCACGTATGACGGGCGATGGTAAAAAGTAGTGATGGTAAACTGTCATTGTGTCGACGATTGGTAACTAAGATTTAACAGTCGGAGGCTTACTTTCTAATGTACCAGTTATTGCTCATCAATCGAACACAATCACAGTCACAATGACAATCAAAATAACGAACGATTTTACCATTACTAGGAAAAAGTTACCATAGTCAAAATTTACACAACCGGCCCTACATAACATGGGCCCCAATACACCGCATTGGCTGCATTGGCGCAGTTACGCCACTGGCTGAAATGCTCCTTACCTCTTGTGCAGAAGTACACCGACCAGCTGATGCGAACATAACACGGTTCAAATCACTCAACACGGATTTACTTCTTATCTACAGGATGAATATTATGTTCCAGGCCGATTTTATTTGGCAGCCATTTTGGTTTGTCAGAAATTTGTCAGTTTGCATTTAGTGGTCATAGAGAGTAGTTGATTACAATTTATTATGGAGTATTTAACGCCTCAAAAACGCATTGAGGCATTGAATTAATAAACATTAAAACATTTTATTTCAATAATAATGGCAATGCTGTAACCATTAAAGGTGATCGCTATCGTCACATGTTGGGAAACTTCTCGGTGACCGAATCGGGTCGATTGGGCCTGCAACGCACGTGGTTTCAACAGGATGGAGCCACCTCATACGCAGCCCGAGCTACGCTTGAAATATTGAGAGAAGTAATGGTAATGGTATTTCATACATGATTGTAATAAATCAAGTAATCGATAAATAAAAACTGAAATAAAAAATTGTATTTTGTTTTCTAGTTATTCAAGAACAACATCGGCCTGGAAGATAATATTCACTCTGTATGTAACATTGAAAGCCCTGAATTACTATGCTCAATAAATAAATAAATAAATAAATAAATAATGTTTATATCGCAGTGGATTCGGCCATCAATCGTGCAATAATTAGCTTTATAAAATTTTAAAAATTTACATATTTTTAAAAATGCTAAATCTTTGATGTGATCTTTAACCTTTCCTCTCCGATGATGTAAACTGGGTTGACATCACCTTTAATTCTGTGAATATCTCTGCAAAAATACTAAATACAGAGTTCATATTTTAGGTTTTCCTCCGTAATATATTTACGTATCAGATAAAATAATTTCAATATATAAGTATTTACCATATGCAACAATAAAAAATGTTTTCTAGAAGAACCTGACGCGAATTTGTCAATACGCGGAGAGGTGTGAACGGCGCGCTGCGAGTGGCGCGGGGTGCCGGATGCCGATCGTCACTTTAGTGGCAGAGCGTGCGCTGTCCGAGTTAGACGTATCTTATGATGAATATGAGAAAAAATTGTAAAATATTCGTATTCATCCGACTTAAAAATCGCAAAAGTCTACTTGTACACTCAGTTTACAGCACCGGAATGCGCGTTTTTTATATTAGCATCGTAAGGGAAAGGTTATTCTCGGCACGCGTCTCTGCCAAAAAAAATCATACTAAAGTAATCTCAGTAAAATACATGTCGAATACAGTACTTTTCCGTCCAAATGATTTTGAAGACAGTGGAATAAATGATAATCAGATGGGGCAATGTCCGGCGAATATGGTGGGTGGGGTATCGTGACGTGACAGGACACATTTGTGAGGAACCCATTAACCCAATTTGCCGACTTTTCCAATGGCACGCAGATATCGACGAATGGTTGAATGACAAAATCTAAGCTTTTCTGCTAGTCACAGTGAGATTTTGTTCCACCAGGGTTTGCAGGACGTCCTAGTCGAGCCTTATGCCAGCAGTCCACTCTCACCGAGGCATGGCGAGAGTAGCCGAGCACGGGAATGTCCTGCAGCTCTCGGCTTGCATCGCCTTTCTCGTGTCGACGCTGGTCGTCTCGTGCCATCTCGCTTGGCCACGCGCGCCTCGCCTCGCCCCGTGCACGGTGAGGAACCTCGGCAAGAGTGAACTGCTGGCATTACAGATTTTCTAGGACGAGGTTCGTCTTCTAGGCTGTAGTTTTCGGCTCTGAATTTCTGGAACCACCGTTGACACTGGCTTACCCACACCATATGCTGCATTCATATTCCTCGTCTAACGTCAACCATCATCTTCTTCATTGAATAGTCAATGCTGGGCGTCGTGGTCTTCTGATATGTCCGGAGTTTAATGCGAAATATGTCCGAGTTCCTCCCGATTCTGATCCATGTCGATGACAGCGTTTAATGAGGATTCTGGTGTCTCCTTCATTTGACCCATCCATCTTGCAAGAGACCCAACTCTCGCTCGCTTTCCCTTCACTACCCTTGTGTGCGTTAATATTATAAATGAATACATAAATAAATCACATTGAATTGATCACATTCCTAACGTTGTATGTACGTGTCGAGCCTCGTTGTCAAATCTAACGGCGTATAGACGGGTCAGTCCTACGATGAGAAAAGGAAGAGCATGGATGGATATAAATGAAGCAATGTTATAACTCTACTAGAGTTCATTAGCACTACTCGAGTTTCGAGAGAAACAGTCACTCTCATCGACAGGTGACACATAAATATAGGAGACAAGTGGTAGACATACAAGTAATTCGGTACTGACAGATGGAGGGGGAGAGGCAGGAGTTACTGATAATAACGGGAATATTGAGAGGAGAGGAGATGAATTAGAAAATGTAAAATGTTATATGATTAAATTCTGTAAATTTAACGCTGATTCTGTCAATAATATAAAGAGTATGATTCAGTTCCGGCGTTCTCTGACAGAAAGAAGTACGCTCGACGCCTTTGAAATGCGGTATTGGCGGCGTATGCTACACATACATCGCGCATGTTCGAAGTATCGTTAAATATGCCTCCCATGTCTGAAATCCAAGAAATAGAATAGCTTCTAAACTTTCGTACTTATCGAATCTTAACCAGTAATGCCGACTCAAAATCTCATCACTTCAAATTCGAATCCAGACTGCCCTGGATTGATCAGACGCGTATTCTTTCAAGCACCATCTAGGTCGACTAGAGTCCATCTCACGTTCAGTCTTCCACAGTCTTCTCTGTATTTTCCGAGAAAGACAACACATGTCATTGGTTAAATTTAATGTTACTCTTTTATATTTGATCAACTGTTTATTTCCCAAATGTCTCCATTTTTCAGGAATCCCGCATTAAAGAAAGACTCTCCACAACATGTATGTTAAGATTCTTTCACATTTTGGTCACACTAAACAAGACCCAGGATCGCGAAGAGTGGAGGCGAGCATTTGACGTCTCAGGCTCAGTCGTGAGCGCATCGCGTGGGCAGTAAATACTGTAATTGTAATTGTTGATGTAAATCATATACGGGGAAAGTCGAATTTAGCCCTGTCGCGGTGTCGTAAGCCAGTTTTGAGCTTACAACTTTTTAGAGATAATGTTTCCAAATTGAAAATTAGCTCACAACTGACGCAACTGACTCTCGGTGAAGAAATATGGTCGTGTGATATATTTTATTAAGCCCGCATGGACCGGTTAAATAATCATTTTCTTAAAACGCACTTGTTCACAAATAACACTATCCTAGCCAGTCGCCACCCGCAGTACCGAACTAACCATGCTTACGGCCCGTGCACCCACAAAAATAGTTATTCAAATTATTTCATTATTGAGAGTTGACTCTCTGTATCAGCTCTTTCTAATTGCAACAACCGATTTGAAATATCCCTTTTAAAAGTCCTAATATCAGTTAAATTTCTAATTATATTTTCAATTTGATTACATATTCTGGGAGCTCGAAAGGTGAATAATCTTTTACCAAAACTATTTTTCATTCTTGGAACTATTTTAAGCTTGTTTACTCTCATGGGATAATATCTTCCAGTCCTCGCAGATGGAGCGTTTATTTTCCTATGAAAGCTAATTAATATATTCTGCACATATAATTGTCTTATATCCAAAACCTGAAATTCCCTTTGTTTTCCCACAAACTAACGTATATACAACTTCCGAAAATTCGATAGATGTGGAGATTGATTATTGGGTGAGAATGGTGAACGTTATATTTGTATAAAGTGATCACTTAAGACAGATAGTAAGCTCTGTAATTACCCGTACTTCCATATCTTTCCGTTAAAATATATTTTGATGACGCCGACTACCGGCACCTCTGGTGTGCTATGCGATATCATATTGCTACTCCCTCACTTGTCTAATAAAGGGACCTTTACACGGTTTAATAAAATAAAAAGTCTTATTAATCGCCCCCAAAATTAAAAATATTTATTTTGAAGAGTCAGGCAAAATGTAACAAACGCCTTCAAATACACAAGTAAAAATGATCGCTATACCATGAGCGCGTTAACACGAAATTATATGTCATGCTAATCTATAAGCGTGTTAATCTTATCGTTATCTGTAAACGACAGGTCCCAGCTTTTGATAGATAAGTCAAGACCCTTAAAGCCTAGTCTTACCCTATGTGGTGTTTTCGATTTCAAAAGGAGGTGGCAGTTAAAAGGTTAAGTATTAAAAAAATGGATTTGTAATATTTCACAATCGCGGGAATGTGGTATTGTGATGTCCTTGGAATGGTGGGATGGTGTGTGTATGTGTGTATGTGTGCCGCACCGCCGGTGCGGGTATGTGCAGCAATAAAGACGGCGCGCAGGAGTACGCGCGTCTCTTTTCGGCGTAATAGTTTGACCTATACTAGTGATATACCTTGTACTAAATTGAAGCTTAATGTAATAAAAGATTAATTTTATTATTACAAAGTCTATTTCTTGTACCTTCACATTACTAGGTGTACACCAAAGACGTACTAATAAGTCAAGGACGTAACAGGTATTTTATTACAAATTAAATTAATCAACTAGAAAGATAGACTGAAAAAATGTATTTATCGAATAAATATTTTGTTGCTACCGGGATTCGAACTACAGAACAATATTCTGAAAATGCAACTTCACGACACAAATGTGTTCTCTTTAAAAATTCATAAAATGTATCCAAGTTTACCCACATTTAATAAAGTGGATTAATTAATTTAATTCTGGCGTCTCCTAGTGTGCATTACTCAAAGCTATTTTTTATTTTAGCGGCAATATAAAGTTGATTGCTTTTAAAAATTTAATAATAATTAGAAAGATTACAGAATTTGTTAAAAATGTTTCCAGGTTCGAATCTCGGTAGCAACTATTGATTTTTTCTGTATATTTTTCTAGTTGATTAATTTTAGTTGCTAGCTTGACGTCGCTGTCTTTCCGTATTCTCTACGATTGGTTCGTAGCAACTTTAGCTAGTGTATGCATCTTCAAATTTCTTGCCCTCTCTCACCAGTGTTCGTAATCAGCGCACTTGACTAAGACTATTTTATATTTGGATATAAAATAGTCTTTGAACTACCTCACAGTACGGGGTATAAAATGTCAAAATGTTTTTTATTCATTATCTTGTATTTCAAGATGTATTTTTGGCTATTCTAAATTAAACAATTTTCGTTTCAAACCCGTGTGACGATGAAGACGCCTCGAAGACTGACTGAAATGACTGCACCGCGGCTAGAGACGTTTCAGTTGAACACATATACCCCGAAGCGGCTCTGGCCGGTGCCTGCAGTACCGGGTAACAGCTGATCGGACGCAATGCAAGTAGTGAAAGCCGACCGACTGCATTATGCAGCCGAGTTGCGGAAGCGGGATGCAACCGGTACTCGGCGCTCTCTGATCAGAGCTGCAGAACAGCTGAGCCCCGGGAGATCTCACTGTCTTCAAGGCCCGCGTTCGCGGATGGAGACGTGGCGAGATACGTCTCAACATCAGATTGAGATTCGATCTGACAGGTGCTTACAAATATCACCTTAAACCACAACTATGTATTCTGAAACACTCAATTTATTATTTCGGAGGCAAAATAACCCTAAGAATTAACATGAATAATGTTGTATCTACGTCATTTACATAAAGTTGTATAGCTATCCTCTTTCATTAAAATGTTATTAATGTTTGAACAGAATTGTTTTTTAGAATCATGCCAAAATATAAAATCCTAAAATTCCCATTATTGCCTTAAGTACTTAAAATTATATAGCTGCCCCTTTTCAATGTACTTCGTATAAATACAAGTTGTTGAGTTTAAAATTGTTACATTGATAATGCCCTCATAATATTATATAAGACGTTAAATTACAAACATTTTTTCTGTTTTAACTGCTGTATGATGAGCGAGACGGCGAAACTCTGAGACATAGTGTGTGCACAGAGATTACGAAAGCTAAAACGTGACGTGTGCATTGGAGTCGAAATCAAATTAATTATTTGACCGTTGAATTAATTATTAGTTCATACCGTGCAGAAATTTTATTCAGAAATAATCTTCTTAAAACAAGCTTTACATATCATAAAAAGATTTATTTAGCCTTGGCTTGCCGAACCTCACTCTCCACTTTTTAGCTTCTGTCCGAGGTTCTGTTTCTGGTTTCGTAACATGAGCGTTTTTGATGGAATGAGGTCATTGGCCCCGCGCCCGTCACTCGACCTGAAAGATCAGGGTGTTTCTGTCGGAGATTTCCTTCCCTTATCCTGTGTGGTCCGCGTGAGGTATTGTGTTTCCTCCCTACCCTCCAACACTGCTGGCTGCAGCACGGCCATCTGAGATACACCCTGTAGGGATTTCAGACATTCCCTCAGGATCATAAAAGATATTAGTCCTTTATCACCACTGTTATAGTACAGGGTGAATATTATGTTCCAGTCCGATGTTGTTTTTGAATAACTATGAAATAAAACACATTTTTTTAATTTAATTTTTATTTATCAATTATTTTGTTTATTACAATTATGTATCGAATAAAATATCAGTATCTGGCAGCGGTACAAATGCATGCTCCTTTAACCATATTTTTCATTACATTTTCGCACACTTGGCGTGTTATTTCAGCAATTTAATTTCGAATATTGTCCTGCGGCATCGGACCTTACCTTTCAAGTACCTCCGCAGTAAATAGTCGGGAGCCGTCAAATCAGGTGATCGAGGAGGCCAGTGGATATTACCACTTTAAGACATTATGCGGCTGAGAAAAATTCCACGCAAAATATCAAGCGTAGCTCGGGCTGTGTGTAAGGTGGCACCGTCTTGTTGAAATCCACGACTCAATTCGGCAATTTCTAACACGTGACGATTAACGGTTTTAACACGTTCTTAATACTTTATAATATATTATAATTAACCAATCTGTAGACTAAACTAACTATAAAACCGGCCTGGAACATAATATTAACCCTGTATTACGGAACGTATTCCACATTAATAAATAATTAACCACAGCTAAATTGAGTATATTTGTTGTAAAAATCATACAAAACGCAATATAGAAGTCGAATTGAGAGTCTAAAATCCATATTAAGAGAAGTTCATAAGTTAGGACCACCCCACCAACAAAAACATAGTTAAACAAATAATAGATATCTTTTTATTAGGAGAACACATTCTTATTGTGAAGTTGTAATTATTCAGAACAGGCGGTCTGTGATGTTTTAAATATGAATTAAAGATATACATATAAAATCAATTTTATCGAAAAATATTGTTGTTGCGCCACCGGGATTCGAACATGGATCACTTTCCTAACCGGGGAAGGTGCATTATCCAACTATGCTACAGCGACAATATTTTTAGCGACAAATTTTCGAATCTATATGTTACCTTTTTGATATTAATACATTTAATCGTTCCATTATTTTGAAAGTTCTCCAAATAATAAAGTTGTATCAATGTGTCCAAAATTTAATAAAAATGAATTGATAATTCTGGCGTCTGCTATCAGTTTACTCAAAGGTATTTGAGATTCTGTAAAAATAATGGAACGATTAAATGTATTAATATCAAAAAGGTAACACATAGGTTCGAAAATTTGTCTCTAAAAATATTGTCGCTGTAGCATAGTTGGATAATGCACCTTCCCCGGTTAGGAAAAAGATCCAGGTTCGACTCGAGACAGAGCTATTTTTTATTATATTTAATGGAAATGTATAAAAGTATGTGTGATAATGAAGAAAGTGATCACTTAAGCCAGCCGAAGATGGGTCGTAAGCCCACACTTCCATATATTTCCATTAAATATATATTTTTTTAAATGGCTCTGTCTCTAGGTGATGTATATTATTTGATTAATAACTGGTCCTTTGTTGGTAAAAATCATATTAAAATATTGCTAAAAATATAGTTCATCCTTGTGTGCAGAACTAACACGTACATAAGTTGAAATTAAATAAAATGTGAATTGAGCAATTCGCCAGGCAGTCAAAATATATTTTTTTGTGTGTGTGTATGTCCAACGTAATTTCATAATGCACCGGTCAGTGCCTTTCATGACCTACTTGGATAAAACTTTAACAGGGGATAAAGCCAGGTGACTCCATCTTCAGAAAATTGCATCTGACATCTGTATGACCGACTTGTAAATGCCACTTTTTCGCTTATCGACATGCGTCATCGGTTATGTCAAGTTAATTGCAAGGCTGCAGCTCTGCAATACTGCAACAGGAGAGAATACAGTTCATGACATCCTATATTTAAAGAGTGCAATGTGTCAGAACTGAGACAAATCCATATGTTGGGACTTGTTCAATATTTCCATACCGACAACAACTCACCCCGAGCAATAAATCATGGTCAAAACGCAAGACAAAGAACGAACTTCTACACACCAGTTCCGAGAGCATCAACTACATTTTACGAACGATTCTTAGCTCCGAAACTGTACAACACACACAACACCAACTGGAAATCATTCACATCCAATAAGATGGACCCAATAACATCTCGTCTTTATTTTTGTATAATACATCTTAAATTACTGCGTATGGATTCTCGGGAGTTCACCTTTTTTTGCTTTTATTGAGAGAAACCGATACAGGTGTGAAAAGTTATAAAACGGTTCCGAGAAAAGGTGGGGTCTTTTATATATTCATGTATTTATTTCTAACACAAAAATGTAAAACAAGAAATAAAAATTATCATTGTTATATTTATTAATTAACTATCATTACAACTGATGGAATAAACAGCATAGTCTTATTCCGAATGATGGAAAATGTATTTCTAAACCAGCCTTCATTTTATTGCAATTTTCGTGACAAAAACTGTGTACTTTCTTACTCGCTCACTTACCATCACGCCGTTTAGGCAGAGATGATAGAACGCCACGCTCGTCTGTCCTGACACACAATTCTCGCCTCGTCCACAATACATGACAAGCTCGCCGGTTGTTGTGGCTTCTGACATGACAATTTTCCAGTATCTAGTTTACCTGGCCGTACCAAGTCTTCCGCGGACGTATTCTATTCCTTGTGTTGCGTTATATATCTTTCTTGCCATTCATTGTCGGTACCAGAACTGCATTCTGACCTGCTGCTTTAACAAGTTCCCATCAGCCATAATTATTCTCTGCAGTCACCCTCTTTTCTGTTTCTATCAAACATACTTCCCAAACACACAAACTCATCTAGTTGTTCCTAACATTCATTACCCACAAGTATTTTGCACGTTTTCTTACTTCCCTCCTCTCCGATCCAACAATCCTCGATGAGCAAATGTACCAATCAAATGCCAAGTAATTTGTCTTCAAGCATCCATATCTCCATAATATGACATGTAAATATTCAACTGTCAATTTGTTGTCCCAATGCCAATGGATATAATCGATATTTCTCCCATCCCTAGCACGTGTTTAAACTCCCACAATTAAATTACCGAGACAGCACATATTACCGAGACAGCATGAAATACACATTCCATTGACCAATCAAATTAGATTCGTACATCAAATTAATTAATTTAAAATCATTATAAATTCAGTGTGTAAAGTTTTTCAATATTTGTACGTACCAGTAGCGAATTCTCCGACAGGCTGTGTAAGAATAAATTCAAAATATTTTAATTATAAATATATACATATAAAATCATTTTTTTCGAAAAATATTGTATTTGCGCTACCGGGATTCGAAACTGGATCTCTATTTCCAATCCGGGTAAGTACCTACCAATTGTGTTATAGCGCCAGTATTTTTCATACACTTTTTCAAATTAATACATCTGCCGTTCCATTATTTGAAATCTCAAATACCTTTGAGTAAGCCGACTGCAGACGCCAGAATTATCAATTCATTTTTATTAAATTTTGACACATTGATTACAAGTTATATTACAACTTAATAATCAAAATATATTATTGATATTTTAGACCCCATATCTTGAGGTAGTTCAAGAAGTTATTTATTTGGGTGAGCTGATCACAAACACCGGTGACGGGTGGGCAGGAGATTCGAAGGTGCATACAACCAATTAAACTTGCTATGAACCAAGTGTACAAAGTATAGACATCAGTGACATCAAGCTAGCAACTAAAATTAAATTAATCAACTAGAAAGATATACAGAAAAAATATTTAGGGTCGATTATGTGATCAGTTACACAGAATTACAAGGAATTAAAATACATGTTTCTCCTGTCAAACCTTTATTGCTTCTCCTTCTATACATATACACAGGGCGACAGATGTCGCCCTTTATCAATAAATACACTTTGGGCGAGACATGTCAGATGTCGCCCTAACACCCGTGGTAAAAATCCTTTGCGGGCTGTTGGTACATCAAATTTACAACTGTCAAAGACAATCTCGCCTCTCAGTGTTGCAAGGCGAATAATAATGTAATATGCTTTATCTGTGGCTGCTTATAAGATCATCATAAGACAGACTATCATTTAAATTGCGGGATATTGAGTGATTGATTATCATACGCCGCAACTTTCACAGCATCAATGTGACAGATGACTTTTGAAACGGTCGTAGAGTCCGCCATATTTAACCATCGATTATCGGAGAGTAAAATGAGTTTACTACGGGATATACTTTCGAGAAGGAAATAATTGTTTTACCAACGATCAAACAACTCGTTTTCGTAAAATAAAAATACTGCACCTCTTCTTACCCGTGGAAGCGCGTTTACCATTTTCGCTATAGCGATCGAATACATTTTTGACAAATTTATATTCTGTAATTTTTCCGAACATAGTTGTACCACAGAACTATGTTCGGAAAATGTAATTTCAAACAAAAATATATTTTTAATAAATAAATAATCTCATAGAGGCGAAGCCATTTTTTATTAATGGAAAAATATGAAAGTATGGGTTCACTTTACACAATGTAACGTTCAACATTCCACCCAATCAACCTCTATCATATCTATCAAATTTTCTAAAGTTGTATATATGTTAATGTGCGAAATCACTTCGAAACACCTCTACACTGTCGCCATATATGGACTGTAAAAGTCGTACGTGTCACTTTTTTTTTGACAAAAAATATTTGTGAAGTTTTGCACTTGCAAATTTAATTATTGAAATTTATAGTTTTACCACAATCTGAGCGTCTCAAAGATCGTTCCAAAGAGGCTTATAACGCCGATTTATTTAATGTTTTCAGACGTCATGTGAATGGTTGACGCTATTGGTTTAAAGTTCACCTTTAAGTACATCGAATGTTAATAATTGAAATCTAAAATCTAAATAATTAGATAATCAGGCCTATTCTCAAAATTGCAATATTGAAATGAAGGTGATTGTTACACCAACCCTCAAAAATATGTGTTATATTTGAATGAGAGAGAGGGAGAGAGAGTGAGGGAGATAAACGTACCATAATCTGTCAAAACTATATGTCTATTTTTGAGGGTTGGTGTAACATCACCTTCATTTCAATATTACAATTTTGAGAATAGGCCTGAATATAAAAAACATTTAGCAAGGTTGCGTTAGGTATTTTTTATTTAAAAATAATCCCCTATTAAATCATACCCAAAATATGACACCTCTCTAATGTGACCTCAAAATACGAACTTTAATTCAATGTTAAAAAAAGCGTTTGCGTACATTTCCGATATTGATGTACAATTTCGCACAAACCTTTTGATTCGTTTGTTCGACTTGCTTTTTCTTCGATGGGGGGTGGCCCCCGGCAGGGGGGCGGGTGGGGCGGGTGGGGCGGCGAGGCGAAGCGGGATCTCCGGCCGCGCCGGGGCCCAGTCGGTGGTCAGCCTTTCTCCCTCGCGTCGGTCCGGACCGCAGTGGAAACTTTCGCCGTCGAACCTTCGGAAAGTGAAACAGCAACACACCAACTCTTGGGGTAAGTCACCCTGCGCACCCGCTGCCGCATTTGAACGAAATAATTCATTTCTAATGTTTATTATAATTGTGTTGAATATCGTTTTTCGAGTCAATTTCATATCCGTTGTGAATCTCTATTTTCAATTTAAAAATGGCTCCTTGAATAATTCAATATTAACAAGTAAAGGGTATCGATTTGCAACTCATATTAATATATATTTTTAAATTTAGATATCAAGTACGAGGCTGACTATTTTATATAAACGACAAATAAAACATCGTTTAATTAATATAATAATTAAATAAAAGGGTTGCGACATAAAATGTTCAAACTAATATTAAAACAACCCTCGTAAAATATTTACAATTAATTATAACAACATAAAACAGCGAAATTAGCAAAAAAACTAAATTCATAGTTAATATTAACTCTTAGTGCTTTTAATGGCAGTTTGTCTAGAATTAAAAACGTACAAGTTCGCGTTTTTTATATATGGTTTCCTTGGGGAAACCTAGGCCGACGTTTCGGCATAATACTTGTTCACAAGAGATAAAAATATCCCACAATTACTCTTTAGGATCCTGCGTCAAAAATGAATTTCTAAAGTGATCAATTTCTCTTCCCTTTCTGTATTAATTAGTTATCAAATTTCCTGTTGTTCTATTCGGTTTAGATAATGTTTTATACAAATATGCAAACAAACCCCATAATTCAAAATTTTTAAAATACATGTAATATAGCCTTAAAAAATGCTATAAAAATTATACATGCATATGCAAATAAATACTGCTGTACATAATGTAAAACAGTCCAAATATACATCGCTGCTATATTTATATAATGTATATTATTACAATATACTTACTTGTAGAGGTTAACCCTTCCTAAGACTTTATTTCTATCTTTATACTTAGGTATCTAACTATCTGTGACTCTATTATACACGAGAACTGCACTATGGACTGTCATAGGAATAGATTATTAATAAAATATGGAGAACAGATTAACATTTTAATTTATATCAAAATTGTCATTTTGACTTCTTTCTTTTATAATGGTATAGTTAGGTGATGACAGGCGGGGATACTCTCTTTATTAATACTGGCTTGTTACAAACTCGGATGGGAGAAACTATTTTTTAAATAAAATATATTTTTATATATTTCTTGGTATGACTCAGAGCATATCTTTGTGAATAATGATATCATTCCTGACTCCGTCATATAATGTTTTCAGCCAAGATCCAGCTCCACCATGGCGGCAACTGTCACGTCAACCGAGCCAGGAGCCACGGAGTATACAGGGTAAAGTAACCATTTGCATCATTTTTACTGAGAGATATCATTTAAATAATTCTTATTTCCTCATTCATGTCAGTATTGAGTGGCTCAATCAAACGGGACTAGGCGCGTAACCCTCCCGGGCTGCCCTCACGGCTGACACCCCTCTTCGTCTTCTCAATAATCTTAAAACGGCACGGACAGATGATACATTTAATAAATTAAGCGTTTCCGATGCGAGACAAATGTACGCTAAAGCCGTTCTACCATACTTATAGAAACACTTCAAAAAACCTCAAAACACAGTTCCTACACGCGGAAGCAAAGACTCTCTTCAACTCCCAAGAGCGCTAATCACGTATGCACAAATAAAATTTATTTTTAAGAACACATTCTCATTGTGAAGTTGCAATTAAATGTATTCATTAGAAAGATATACATATAAAATCAATTTATCGAAAGAATATTGTTGTTGGTACCGGGATCCGAACCTGGATCTCTTCCTATCCGGGAAAATGCTTTAACCGACACAGTAAGTTGACGACAAATGATCGAACTTATATTTTAGACGCCTAGGCCATACAGTGTCAGAAAGTGTATCAACATTTAGGTAGCCGAAGAATCTAAAAAGTATGATTTGAGAGATGGTCGACCTGTTATCGGGACCCTCGCCCAAACGGAGTGCCAACTGGAGCCGTGCGCCAGGTAACCTTATAGGAAGGTATTCAATGGTTCCAAGCATTATATGCATAGTTAAGTACGTGCATCGAATTAAGTATAAATTGTAAGCATTTCCTGTCTGAACACAAAGTTTTCTAGCCATACAGGCATAGTGAAACTAAAACCTAATTAAATGTTAAAAAATTATAGCATTGAAATAAATAAATGAACGCATTTGTCTAGGCACTCTTCCAGATCTCCTTTTCTAAGCTGTCACTTTAACACATAATGTATATTTGATTATCCTTAAGTGTATTTGAATTTACTGCAATTAACTATGACACTTTTCTTAAACTGTTTCTTTTTTTTCTTCCTTCGTGTATACATATATAGTAGCCTCAATCAGATGAGACAGATGCAACTTACCTGTTCAGTGTTGTGGCACTCTTCCAGACAGTGGTGTGCAGTAGGTATAGATTTAGGTTATGCTGTTACAAATTATATTATACAATCATATATATTCAGGCCTATTCTCAAAATTGCAATATTGAAATGAAGGTGATTGTTACACCAACCCTCAAAAATAGACATATAGTTTTGACAGATTATGGTACGTTTATCTCCCTCACTCTCTCTCCCTCTCTCTCATTCAAATATAACACATATTTTTGAGGGTTGGTGTAACAATCACCTTCATTTCAATATTGCAATTTTGAGAATAGGTCTGATTATGTGCTGTACATAGGATTATGAGCTTTCATTACACCAACGTCTTTGCATCCTTTCACTCCGAACGCAAAGAACAATCGTGAAAACAACGAATTAGTAAAAGGGGAAGTAGATACATCAATGATTTGAACGCAGCTGATATGATATTCTATTAACCTTTCAACTGCCAACTCTATTTGAAATGGAAGACACCGCATAGGGCAAGACTAGGCTTATCTATCAAAAGCTGTCGTCCATAAATGACAAAATTATTTAAAATTATGACTTTAATCCCTGCAAGTTTGCAAGGTCGAAAAGTGCATGTTAAAACGCTTGTAGCCTGGCGTGACATGCAAAGTTTGGCGTGTTAACGCGCACATGGCAGCTAAAAGTATAAAACGGATCAGCTGAATCGAGTCTTCAGTTCAGTAGATAACCTATTGTATGGCTTGAGTAGAACGATAGCTTAAAAACAGAGGATAGCAATTTGAGTAGGGATAAATGAAGCATAAGACGCGGCGGGATAGTCGGAGTAGTTTATATCACTAAGCAAATAAAAATTCTACAGATGATATATTTGTTTCTCAAAATATTCAATAATGCACAGCTTTTTTGCTTGTTTGCACTGCACGCCCTTGCTTGCTTGTTTGAATCTGAATCTGCTTGATCTGAAGATTTTAAGACGTGTCCAGAAAAATGTCATTTTCTAGTGACTTCGACACATGATGTAGCCGAAGAATTGTTCACTGCTGTTGAATATGTCGCATCTCATGCTGTAAAATCCTTCTCCAGCAATACATTTCGAAGGTGTTTATTATAAGCTTGTCGCTATTGCGGGCGTCCAAGTCTCCGCTATATATATATATATGTAGCGACCATAATTCAAATCTACCGCCATCTCAGTCGGCATCGACGCTAGCGACAGCGCTGCCGGCTGCTGCCACAAGGCTGGCTCAATTCACGGCCAGACAGTCTCTCTCCAGTTTCAGCGTTTCACAATGGCGGTCTTGCCGGCTCGCCTTTGCCGAGCAAGACTACCAATTCATTTCATTTCATAATTTCCTACATCTTCATTCACTGTATTCATTTCTATCTATCCACGTCCGCCAATCACACGTGTATATCATTTAACCACCGTTCTAACCCCCAAATATATATGAAGATTATAAAAGCGAGAGGAAAGAAAGAACATAATTTCAGATACAATAAAAATGCGACTTTACATTAAACAAATGTGCAAATAATTTCTTGAAGTATAGACCTTAGTATTAGACCTAGTATTAGACCTTCCGGCGTCCCTTAAGTGCTGTCTTTATTCGATAATACAATAATTCGCAACATAAAGTACAAAGTATGACTAGTACATTGAAAAGGTACATATAAATATTACATCGACTCATAAATATTAAGTAATATTGTCTCACATACGTACAAGTCACGAATATACATTATTATAGTATATAACCAATAGAAAAAATAAATAAATAAACTAACATATACAAAGTAGATGTAGATAATTATTACTTATTAGCACACCTAACGCTTTAAACTTTGTCCGAACTGAAAACAATTTCAGTTAACAATTAAGTTCATAGAAAAAATTATTACAGTCATAAATTATACGTACCTATTCATTATCTAGTATATCTGGTATAAATTATCCTCTCCAAAATCAAAGTAGGTACTTTCTCCGTGTGGCTATTTAGAGCACGCGTCGTAATCCTCTCCACCTCCGCATAATGATGATGGCCATTACATCTTTAGACTATTTAACATATTTTTGAGATGCAATTGAAATTCCGAGACCTGATTGTGATACCAAGAGAAGAAGACGAAGAACAAACTGCAATAACTTATTTTGACTCTTTCAGATTGGCACCGTTGAAGAGTTCAACATTTTTTAATAATAATAACATAGAACCTATCAGAGAAGCTGAAAACGACCAGCTCAACGGAGTCCCTTCAGTTGAGGGGGATACAAGAGACACGAAATCAAATACTGCAACCATATACGATGACGGGTTGAAGCCACTACCCGGTACCGTCAAACACTTTTACCATGGAAGTACTGTTTTCCTTACTGGGGGAACGGGATTCCTGGGGAAAGCCATCATCGAGAAGCTGTTGAGATCGTGCGAGGGTATAAAGTGTATCTACATTCTGCTGAGGCCCAAGAAAGGACACGGTATTGAGCAGAGGTACAAGGATCTCTTGAACCATCTGGTAAGATTTTTTTATTATTATTTTAATAGTCCACCCAAAAATTATTAACAATTGCCTCCTACTTATTGGTCCATCCCATAAATAATGCGGTTTTTTCAAACACATGATCTAAAAGTATGAGAGGGGTGGGTTAAACTATCTGCAAATTCAGCAAACTGGGTCCAATGGGTTCCTCACAAACTTGTGTGTCCTCTTCTTTGCTGTCACGCCTCAAGAATGAACCTTTTTGGGAAACGATGCCACACCCACCATATTCGCCGGACATTTCCCCATCTGATTATTATTTATTCCGCAGTTTTCAAAATCATTTAGACGGAAAAAAGATGAATTCTGTAGACGAGGTCAGAACGGTACTGGAGAAGTAACTTACTTAGTAGAAAATAAAGGAGTATATTTTAGATTAAAAAAGAACTTTGTCTTAATTTTGAAAAATAAAAGTGTAAAAATATCGCATTATTTATGGGATGACCAAATACAAATTTTTGATAGACAATAATATAAATAGATTTTAATTTCAATTCCAACACATCATTTCTTAATAATTAAACTGATAACAGTCTACAGCCTCTCAGTGAAATGATCCTGGGTTCAAATCCAGGTGGCAGATCAATTTTTGACATATTTATTTTTATTTATATAAATTTTAAACTCTTCGGCTGAGCCGGATAGATTTACGGTTATACGCAGGGCGTAGCAGACCTAGTCCACAAAATTACGAGTTGAAAATGTTCAAGAAATATGTGCAAATTCTGCACCGTTAATAAATGTTAGCGAAATGTATCCATTATCAATCTACATCTTTGCTTCAGGACCTAAATCATCCAACAAAACATAAAATAATACGGACACTAGAATTTCGATGACATATTTTTTTGTTTCAATAAATATTTCAATTAATAGAAATAATAGTATATTTACGATTTTTTTTAATTCTTTGGCACATATTCTTTTAACATTTTCGACTCGTCTTTAGTCAGGCATCCACCTGTTACATTCTGTATACAGCTTCACAGGATCTTATTATAAAGTTATTTGTTCATTTTTTTAATGAAGCTATTGCTCAAATCGAGCCCTGGCTTTCCATTCTCCATTCCAATCTTCCACCTCCATGATTTTCTGTCTTCTATTGCCGATTTCCAATTATTTACCAGCGGCAGGCATTCTTCTTCACATTGTGTCCCTAACGGATCCTCGGTCTTTCAATCAATCTATTCCCATCTGAATTTGCTTCGATTTTTAAGTTATCCAACAGCTCGGTTCTATTTTAAAAAAACTATTAAAAAATCAAGTTTCGCTTCCACAAGAACACCACTGTACGGATAATTGGTTTGAACATAGATATCTTTGATTTTCTGTATTTCAGAATCGGTTGTTTTATTACCTGCTGCCGGTAAAGCTATTTATGATATCAAAACGAAGGTCACCGTGTATACAACGTCAGATATCCTTTCCAAGACAGCCTATCAGAAACTGGAAGTTATATCCAGTTCAATCGACATCTCCTTTACCGTTCTACAATTTTTTCGATATTCTTCTGTAAATTGTATCCAATCTAATTGCCGTCACCCAAAGCTGTTCTCCAACCCGACTCTTCGCATCTCTTACAATGTTATTTGTCTTAATCAAATGTCTCTCTTGTTCACGCGAAGCACCAATCAAATTCTCGCACTGAAACAGACTGTTCTCGCAGGTGTTTGACAAAATCCGCGACAAATGGCCAGAAAGACTGGAAAAGATAAAGCCCATCGCGGGAGAGGTGACCCTTCCAGACATGGGGATGAGTCCCGCTTTTGTGAAGGTGCTACAGGAAGAAGTGGACATAGTCATACATTCTGCAGCGTCCATCAGGTTTATAGAGCCACTGGCAGTCGCCCTGACGCTCAACACGCTGGGTACAAAGAGGATGCTGGAGGTGTGTCGCCCAATGAAAAACCTGAAGGTAAGATTTTATAATCATTTTGATGACGCAGGTCGAATGTTACCTGTGATGTCCGTGAATTCCGTCACGATGTATACCTGTCTCTGTCTGACTGAACTTTCGCCTGAGCGCATTCGGCGGACGGCGAGGAGTGCAAATTCGAGTGTCAAAGGGTCAACATGCTTGGTTTCGCCGAGATAAATTAGGGACTACTCATAAACTGATTTTTGCTCCTTGCAAAACTATGGCCACGCTAATGACGGGCTGGGAGCTTGTTATGTAAAATTGAAATTTGAAAACATGGTCAAATATCGGGCTCCTTCTTTGCTCGTGGCAAAGAGAGCGGCTGGTCTGTGGTTTGGACGATGAAAAATTCATTATAATCAACATCCTCACTCCAGGTCACAAGTCTCCCCCACTTCTTGCAAGCTCACAGAGCTGCAGAGATTGCTGAAATCAAGGGTTAGGCAAAGATAAAACGTATTTATTGTCAATCTTCAGAGAGCTTTACAATAACAAGTGAGCGATCAAGGACACAACGCGCCCACTAGAGACTGCTTGGGCCTGCACCGAGTGGGCGTTATACAGCCCGGTCCGGGCCACTTTGCTGCACTCTCATCTGTGTTCGAAAATGCACTTTTTTTCCTTTTTCAATATTAGCAAAATAACTTTGCGGCCACATATTATATAAGTAATAAGATTTATTTAAATCACTGTTTATTGATAAATTAACTTTTCAGGAAACTATGTATTATAAAATTAAAAATGCAAGCATACATAAAAACTAAACTAGAAATCGTGGGTGACAAATTAGGAACTCTTGTTAAAAAAAAATTAAAAGGTAAATATTTACAAAAGGGATTTGGTTAAGTTAAAGTTTAAGGGTTGAAACTCTAGAAATAGATTATTTTGTATGTTTTAATATTTTTAGTGTAATTTGGAATATTAGATCGAGCTGCTTCCGACTGATATCTTCACGTATTCGGACCATATTATTAGATTATATGTTAAGTGTATTATGTATTGTAAGAGTATCATGTCAGATGGTTTGAAGATGTGCAGTTTTGTCAGTCACGGAGGACCCAATATTCACTCAAGTATCCTCGTGTTATTTTGTATCGCAATCGGTACCCAACGTCGTTATGGCCGGTGGGAGTAGAGTTGCAAGTACCGCCTTGCCAGGTGCGTTCAGCTTCATCGATGATGAGAATGGAATCACAATCGTATATGTATTATAGAAGCGTCGACAGAAAGTTGCCGTTGCTCTCGGCACCGGTCTGAAGTTGTTCACCTGTGTCGTGATTGTGAGTTATTACTGGCCGAGTATTGTGTGCGGTGTGACCTTCACAAGTCCTAGCCGACATCTTGTGACTCGGTATCTTTGTTTCCACAGAGCCTCGTCCACGTGTCAACCGCCTACAGCAACGCCAACATTCTAAACGCTGAGATTCAAGAAAAAGTTTACCCCATGACACAGGAGCCTGAAAATCTCCTGCAGTGTTCCACAGCTCTTCCTCAAGATCTACTGGATATCATCGCCCCCAGAATCCAGGTAAGATATAAAAATGAGGCCACCGTCTGCGATCAAATCATTTGTCACCTTATTTGTTGCAGAATCGATAATTGTCGATGATTTAAAACACTTAATTAAGAATACAAACACTTTGTTTATCTTGTTTATGAACAGACTTCTTGTCGATGAAGCGTTTAATATCCACGTCACTGCAAAGGATTTCAGCCTTACCCGATCTACCCTTGTCATTATTTGATGCACAAGGGTAAGTCAAAAATGATGTACATTTTTTGTTCTTCAATTTGTTTACACGCACTTCACTTACATTTGATGGACGGACCCACGAGTGATGTTCAAAGAAGACGCCACCTCACCGGTGGTGACTCGACTATCCGCTGGAACCATCTCTGGTGGAGGTTGACGGGTGTCGTGCTCCCTCTTCGTGCGTCACACTCGTCCGGCCACTTTATTAACAAAAAAATAACACTTTAACGTGATAAAGCGCTGTCCCCGTATTGCGATAAAAGTCCACGATGAATTTCAGCCCCTTCCACACCCTCCGACCGGAGAAATCGGATCACTGCTCGCTGTCCCTCCTGGGCGCAAGCTGATCTGTTCATACTGTAATAGCCGAAAGGAAAATGACGCGATTGGGATCGAGTTTTGCAGTCGCACCAAGTGTAGATAATTTTTGACTCGCCCTCGTTCTTATTTCTGTATCGACCGTCTGCTATGTCATATTCATTGAATTGTCCCCTACTCTAATTGCTTCCTGGGAAGCGCATGGCCCGTGTCCGCGGAAGGAGATGGACAGAATAGATTAAAAAATCTCAACATGAGACGCAATATTGTTGATATATTGTACAAACGGTGCTCTTACGTATCAACTTTGAAATGTACATCGACTTAAAGACATTCTCGAAAAATTCGAACAAAACATTCATATGACACATTTGACTGTGGTGGTATTTGACAGCACTAAGGGAATAAAGTGCGACGCGACATGAGATATTTGTTTGTTTTTTCTTACTAATAATCTTTTCGTAATAAAAACAATGTACCTCCACTTCATTTCAAATAGAATATATATTAACGTACTGTCATTGAATATATAAAAGAGAAAACATTTAATTCATCTTAACCTGGAAATATTAAGACATATGGTATTTATTCTTACTAGCAAATGACACTACGTCTGAATCCAACACATCCAGAAAGTCATAGATAAAAGATGCACATTTTAGACTCACTATAGTATCTATAGCCTATGGTGGGTAGTCACATTATAGTGAATGAATGTAATGAGCATTTTTAAGAAGTTTAATGACTATTTTTAATGTAACTGGTTTATTCTAATCTATGCTGTATCATTAAACTGTTAATTCTTCATACAATATACATTCATAACGGAGAACACATTATTATTGTGAAGTTGCAGTTCCTTCAGAACATAGTTCTGTGCTATTTTAATACTAATTAAATGCATCAATATTCAGGAAAATTCTGGGTTAAAAGCGTTAACCGATTACACCACACCAACAGAGTTAGTTGATGACAAATTTTCCAACTCAGAGGCTGTAGCTATTTCAAATTGATACATTTATTATTCCAAATTTAAAAGCCACGTATATACTGCCACACCGTTGTAAATATAATTTATTATCAAATTGCAACAATACCGAATCAGATGTTATACAGATACCGGGTGTCGTAGGCCTAGCGACAATTATCATCAACCTACTTTTAAATACATCCGAACGGTTTGAGTCTTGAATAAATGCACGGTTTTCTGACAGATAACAGATATTCAAATTCTAGGCAGTAGGAAGGGTTCAAATTATAATAATCTGCATATAAGAAATTAGATTTCATACAAAAGCTACTTTGCTTTTTCTAGCCGGCAATTGATTCTTGCATTTGTAGCGTATTCAAGTATATAGTGACAAGATTTGCTGTCAATAATAAAACGTAAGAGTGCACGGTTATGGCGTCATTCAAAGAAAATTATGTAGTTTTTGTATTTTAGATGATTTTTTAAAATAATTTTATTTTATTAAATTGCTAATTCTCCGATTATTTTGCGTCATTATTGACGAGTTAATTCTAGTTGCGTAATAATACCACAATAGGATTATTTAACAAAAAAACAATTTTCCACCCATTGCACTGTGGACTTACTTAAAATTTGCGTAAATTATGTATCATTTATAAAAAAAACTAAGAAATATTAAATTAATAAACAAATTACCAAACCGTAAGTCTATTTCAGAAAAAAAGCGATAATTTGAAATTTTTCTTGCTTCAATATTAAATTAGATTAGACCCGCTCCAAAATTCATCGGTAAGTCAATTTTGTATCTTTGTTTTTAAAATAATTGCTAATTTATGGACGGTGCAAAAAATGTGGAAATAACGACTCAGCCATCTATTGTTGAGGGTCGGGGTCAGGTCGTGCCATCCCGAGACACTTCGTCCAGCTTCTACCGGCGCCCAATCAAAGAATTAAACATAAGTTCCATTGCAAGTATTGAAAGTGATACAACGCAGTACCGAGGAAATAAAGCGCGTTGAACTGGGTGCTGATCTTCTAATGACACGTCTGGTCTCCAAGAGATGCACTGGTGGCGTCCTTAGGTTCTGCTACTTCGCTCGGAGGAACGATGTCCTGCTGCACTGTGGAAGAAACCTCGAACTTTTCCGGGTGTTCGTTAGGATGTGGGTGTCCCGTTGGGAAATCCTTAGAGGTTTGTCAACGAGGGAGAGCTAAGTGGACAACCACCCGGGTCGCCTTTAAGTGTCTTTATCCTGAACCTGGATTGAAATCTATTGGATTGCGATTCTTTGTTATCATTTCCTGGCCCTCCTGCACGAATTTATATTATTTTATTATGCTATCTGTGTTTTTTTTAAATATTTGAATGTATGTATGTATTGCAAACTTTCGCTTCAAAAACGGCTTCTTGGTTGGCGACCTTGCCGTGTTGCATCACATCAAGACTGCTCTGCAACATAGCGCAGCTGTCCTGTAGCATTTAAAAAGTGCCAACCTGGCGATGAATGAGTAAAACTGATATGGGAGCTTCGCTAACAGAACGGTCACCGTTCACTGCCCACCTCGCGTCTACACTTTGACTAATATTCAATGATACTAATGCCACCGTTAGGGATGCAAGACAGATTGCCCAGGATGATAATGTGATGCATCCTTCAAATTTTCCGACGCATCGCCCGCAGAGAGGGCAGCAACCTAGAGAACTGCTGGTGGTGGTGGTGGTCATCCCCATTCTCCGATTTCCAGTTCGATGAATCAACCAGATCGAAGGCGCTAAGGCGGAGGAGAATGGTCAAGGATATCAACAGACCACGTGATGGAACTGTCTGGAGAAAAAGTTGTCTCTGGCCTATTGACGGATTACTTGTACCCAGATAGAGAGTTGGATTTCTGTTGCCGCTATTGAAATACTGTCTACATTAATTGTTTATCTAATATTCTCAGGGAGGCCATCCAAACACGTACACCTTCACAAAGGCTTTAGGAGAACAATTGATCATGAAACTAGGGGCTGGACTTCCAATCTGCATCATGAGACCCTCCATCGGTAAGTCAAATATGCTTACTTACCAGCGAAGACGGAAAGCCAGGAAAGGGTCGAATTTCGAATTTTGATGAGCAGGCCCTTCTGGCGACTGTGGAAGAGGACGAAGGTTGCACCACCAGGACACTGGCTGAGAACTTCAACATCGATCAGTCCACGATAGTGGTGTCGACGCCCCCGAATGATAACATATGTTTTGAGTTTATTTTCGTTTTTGGTTGTTACAATATAATTTTTGGCTGATAGTATTAATAGTATTAAATTAGATAATATTTATGTTTTTCCATATTACATGGCACAGAAATAGATTGCCTGAGTTAGGGTAGTTGGGAGGTCAAGGGGAGGGTCGTGAGGATTCGATTCTAAAAAATAAATACCACATCTTAGAACAGGCTAATCCCTAATTTATTCTTCATTGCTGGATGAAGGCCTTTCCGAGTGACTCCCATATTTCTCTGTCTATTATTATTGTTATTCGCTGCAGATTTGATATATTTATGGCGGCGAATCGGCTTCTTGATTCACCTCGGATACCACCACTGGATAACTGCGTTTGCCGAACGATTGTCCGTCCTCCGATGTGACCTATTAAAACGATTCCTGTCTGTTCCCCACCAGTATCTTTACCTGCCTCTTCGTGTTATGCCTAACATACGTCTTTCCACACCTCTCTGCGATACTATAAGATGTTTTTGATGGAGACTTCATGTTTCGCAGCTATTCAGCTTTTTTCTGCGAACACATACGTCAGATGCGCCACTGGGCATCACCGGTCTAGGACAACTCCTGGGTTCCGTCAACATGAATGACTGTCTAGTCAATAAAGCGGTTTATCATTACTTTAGACTTTGCATCCTTAACTAGCAGATAGCCAATCGGCTGTCGAGCATCAATAATAGAAACAAACCACACGTAAATGAAATGTCAATGTAATTAAAATTATTCCATCTTTGTAAGTTAGCTGACGAAACGAATAAAAATGGCATGTAAGAATCGTGTATAGACAATTATATGGTAAGATTTCTCCCTTACCGTAGACAAAGGAAAAGATGACAGAAGTCCATGAAAAAACACTTTCGTTTTTCACTATACAGCCATAATGACACTACTTAAACTGGCATCCAGCCAGACCCATCCAGTCATAGATGTAAACGGGGAAGCGTAATATTATTACAAGTCCTGCTCCATCACTGACTTCTAACAGTTCCTTGCATTCTATGTTTGCTTAGTTCATAATAATAAAGAATTAATAACTTATTCTGAGAACAGAAGTGTTGGCATGTTTAGCATTCTCGCGACAAGACTGTCTGCCGTCATGGGTTGCCATAAATCCTTAATCACGTCACTACCGAAGAAGCAATGGCGTGTCTTGAAAACGTTTCCAATATAACTATGTATTTATAATTCCAGTTTAAAGATGGCTATGATTGACTTTCCCCTCCAAAACATATAAAAAGCAGTTTTTTCCCGACAGCTTGTCTCTTTCCGGCAGAATGTGTAAAAAACAATTGAAAAAACGCGTGTCATGTCTCAGACACGTGCTCAGGATATGTTTTTCTGCTTCGAAAAAATCTATTATAATATTATTAGGTTCTTATTGTGAAGTTGTAATTATTCAGAACAGACGGTCTGTGATATTATATATATATTAATTAGAAAGATATACAACGTTTTATATCTGTCTATTGGATTGTACAATTTGATATTGAATGTGTATTTTACAATCTGTCTACAAATTTAATGTTTCTTTCACAATCTGTCTACAAATTATCGACAATTATGATTGTGTTTTGGATAGTGACGTCACGCGTTACATTTGATTACCTATTTGGACATCTCGTTATTCGGCAACTTATTATCCTAGAAGAAAAGAAAGAAGTAAATATATTGTATAATATTTAAAGGTGTTTGCAACATGTAGAAAGAAAAATACATATATGTATAATTAATATTATTATTAAATTTAAATGAATTTTGACGAACACCTGGCGGTTTTCGAGATCGCGATTGATCGCGAGGGGATCGCTTGGACCCGACCCGATTCGTCGGGTGTTTTGGAAAATATAATCAACATTGTATGCACGCCGTCACGACATCAGCACTCCTGAAGGAACCTACTTGAACACGTCAAATAGGGGATGGTAATTGAATTTTCAATAGCTTCATTACATATTATTTTCTGATATATCTTCGAATTGACGAGACAACAAAGATATACATATTTAGATAATAAAAATAATTATGAATAATAATAATAATAAATAAAAATATGAATTTTAACCACAAAGTTAATATTGCTAATTTTAAAAGTATTACAAATAAAATCAATTTTATCGAAAAGTATTGCTGTTGCGCCACCGGGATTCGAACCTGGATCTCTTTCCAAACCGGGGAAGGTTCATTATCCAACTATGCTACAGCGACGATATTTTTAGAGACAAATTTTCGAACCTATATGTTACCTTTTTGATATTAATTGATTTTATATTTATATCTTTCTAATTAATATATTTAATTCATATTTTATAATAATATTGTCTTTCTTATTCATCGTACAATAGTAAATCCATTGTATCCGTCAGTGTATTTTCTTAAAAAATCCGCTAGATAACAGTACAGATTAGCAAAAATAATAATGAATATTAATATTAATTTACAATAGATGTCACTGATGTCTAATTTTTAAATTTAAGTAACTCAAGGTTGTTTTTTAGAGATTTTTCACTTACACAGCGAACAGCTGATTTGTGCTCAGTTCGGTTTACCAACGAATAGACTTACGCCAGAATAACACATTTTTTAAATTTTTTAAACTTTGTTTCATTAACCACTCATTGAGTTTAAATACATCTACCGGTTTCGAAAAATACCATTTTCTTCTTCATATGACTAAAAACATATATTATTATTTCTTTACCAGAATCTATTTTTAAAAAACAATTATTTAAAAAAAAATTTTTTGTACCTAACTCAAATTGTTACTTAATACAAAATTTTAGAATGGGACTCGTAGTTAAATTTAGTTGGTTGTTTATAATTTTTTGATTAGTTTTACACGCTTTTTTTATCTCCAACCATTCCAAATTATTTCATTTGTGACCAACACCGTTTACATGCAATTTTCTATCAAATGATTAGCAAATTCTGAAAACCCACTATTGTTCAAACATCTCAAATGCTCCCTTACTCTTATATTAAAATTTCTACCCATTTTACCAACATAAAATGCAGCACAATCCTTGCAACTAAGTTTATAGACACCAGAATTGTTAAATTTATCATCTTTGTCTTTAGAATTGATGAGTAAATTGAAATTGGGTGTTGACCTAGGAATATTGACTAAACGATGTATCATGGAGTGGAACCCTGAATGTTTGTATGATAATGGATGATTAGATTCATTGTGTATAATATCTGTAAAAGTTGGTTTTATAAAAATTTTGAATTCAATTTTATTATTATTTTTAATCAATGTTAGATCCAAAAAATATAGGGTCGAATTGTATTTTATTATTAAATGAATTAATGAAATTTAAAAATATAGTTAGTTGACGTTGTGAACCTGACCAAATACATAATATATCATCCACATACCAAAACATTTTGTAACAAAGGAAAATCACAATCAAAAATATTCCTCCAAATTGTCTACAAAAATATCTGCTAATAGTGGACTTGTGGGTGCTCCCATAGGAAGACCTCTGTTTGATTATACATTATATTATTAAATTGAAAATAATTTTGGTTCATAGAAAGGTTTAACAAACGACTTTAAGCTTTCACCAAAATATTAGGTGAATTAGGTGAATTTAGTAAATTAGAAATTTACTTTCATTAATAGGTACATTAGTAGACAAATTAACAATATCAAAAGAAACAAGTTTAACATTGTTGGAAAGATTCATGTCCTTTAACAATTCACTAATAGCAATGAATTTTTTATAGTTTGCTAATTTTGCTAATTTCAAAAGTACTTGCAAATTTATTTCGAAAATCGTGGTTCAGTTCGCGAAACTTACCGCGCGCTACTTCCATTTTACGGTCGACATAATCGTCCATCTGAGCGAGTAATTCGAATAACTATGGATCGTCTTCACACCGCGCATACTCCAATTGATAATACGCATCCGCAGAGACGTTGCAGACGCTGTTATTTCTTCAAATATGATGCCGGCCAGAATGTTAGTCAACGAAGAGCGCTATAGATCCACGATTACTGACTTTTTCGTGCCCCAATTGAATGGCATCAATGTAGAAGAGCTGCTGTGACTTCAACAAGACGGCGCAACATGCCGCACGGCGCGCGCCACAATCTATTCATTGAAGGAAACGTGAGATGAGCGCATAATGGACCTGTGAATTGACCTCCAAGATCGTGTGATTCAACACCTTTGGATTAATTTGTGTGGGGATATGTGAAGTCGCTAGTCTACGCCGACAAACCAGAGATGATAGACAACTTGGAAGCCAGTTGGATATACGTTCCCAGCTGCGCCAAAAAGTGGTCGAAAATTGGGCTTCCAGATTGCGCTCTATTCGAGGCCATTATTATCTTTCCAGTGAAGCCAATACCGTGGCTGATGCCAGGATTTTGATGTGTTTTATTTTATTTTAAAGTTCTACACTCCAGCCTTTACTAATCAACTCGTCACGTTTAATAACTGGTGTCAAAATAATCGCTCGTGAGGATTTTAACTTTTCTCAATTCACGAGATTTGAATTTTTGTAATATTTTTGTATCAACATAACTTTTACTTTCTCTCATTGTGTATTATTTTCACTGTTCTCGATACATTATTGCATCTGTTTTCATGAGCTGCTCAGCTATTTTTTCATGGCAATTGAAGAATTGTCCATTGATCCACATGTCCAATTGATATCTTTATTTCATCCCTCGTGAATATTGAATGGTTCAGCTCCCTCCTGCGCCACACATGTCTTCCATTTATAATTCAACAGTAATGGATATCGATCCGATCGCACGGCTGTAATTATCCTTATGACTTTATGTTATTTTAAACCGTATTTGTGTATACACACATACATTAAGAGCGCGCGGACACGGCGAGACAAGTATCAAACATTTAGATGCAATTTTGATCTGAAGATTTTTGCGCTTGAGATTGATAGGTCGACACCCGTCAAGCCCGTCTCAGACTTGTCACGTGCGCATTAAACGTCACCTATAACCATACATACCTAACCTAACTATCTATTCTGAAAGTTAGGCATTAAAATACAAAAAAAGTTTAATACAAATTACGAGTATATTTTTGGGGGTTAGGACGGTGGTTAAATGAAAGAAATGTCCGAATTGTGCGTTGAAGTGTTTATTGTGATGGATATAACAATTAAGATAGATGAGAATGAGTATAATGGATTTCGAAGTGAAGCGAGTCGGCGGTCTCGCTCGGCGCGCGCGGGCCGGCAAGACCGCCGTTGTGAAAACGATGAAACTGGAGAGACTGCTTGGCGGTGAATGATTGAGCCAGCCTTGTGGCAGCAGCCGGCAGCGCTGTCGCTAGCGTCGATGCCGACTGAGATGGCGGTGAAATATATTTTATATGTATATCTTTCTAATTAATACATTTAATTAGTATTTAAAATATCACAGCCCGTCTGTTCTGAATAATTACAACTTCACAATGAGAATGTGTTCTCCCAATATCTTCACTTCAGGCTACTGAATCACCATCGTCAGACTTTGCTAAATCATTTACAGCGTTGTTCACAGAATAGATTTTCGACTCGAGGAAATCTCCGGATTTTGCTAAAATATTATTACACACAATTTATAAATGATCTTACATACAACAACACTGTACATTATTGAAGATGGACGACGCTACGTCAATCTATCAACATTTGTAAAAATCGATATTGCAGGGGAGGATCTCAATTGTTGGCGGTGAATGTTCTGCATACCGACAAGCAACTTAAATAGCTACCAACAGACATAACCACGATCGTAAACATTTGACTCACTTCACGCTGGTGTGTTGTTAAATGTCAATTGTCATTATTCTCGTTTTCGTCATTTGAGTCATTTTGATTCTCTCCAGTAGCAGTTCAAACGCTTTATGTTAATGTTTAATGATTTATATTTTCAGAATAGTTACTAGTTGTAGAGATATGTGGCAGTATTAGGTGACGTCTGTGTGCACGTGTCAAACCTCGCTGTCAGAATATACGCTGTGCACAATGTTTTATAGTTTTCCCAATAGTGGCTATATTTTTCTTGAAATACAGGTTTGTTCTTTGCGTTCTTCTACGCGACATAATTATCTAATCTCTTATTAATTTGTAATATGATAAATAAATAAAGTAAGATAGTTTTTTTTCCTTCCAGTGACGCCCGCCTACAAGGAGCCCACGCCCGGCTGGGTGGACAATCTTTTTGGAGTCACGGGTAATTGTTATAAATGTGAAATTAACCTTAACTGTATGGACCCTACAAAGTAGCGTCTGCGGTGGTAGTGTATATTGCCAGTCCGACAGTTGCCCTATATAAGGGCCGGTCGTGTGATCAGTTGTCGCTTTTTACTAAAATGCGGGTTGTTGGTACGTCAAATTTATTACATAGATGGAGATGTCTATTATAGGCGCGACAAATAATCATGAAATATGCTTTAATATCTATGAATTTTTTCGCTTGTGCATTCGAAATCTGTCACTTTGATGGTGATTTTTTTTTTGTATTATGTATTAAACAGCGAGACCATCATCGGACGAACTGTCATCACTAAAATAGCTGGATGTTGAACCATTCATTGTCCCATACGGCCACTTTCAAAGCATGAATGTGTCGGATGACTTTTGGAACAGCTGCGAAAAGTCCGCCATATTTAACAATCGATTTTCGTTCTTACTATCGGATATCGCAGACTTTCGAAAAGTAAATATTTTTTACTAACGATCAAACAACCCGTTTACACAAAAAAAAATTCACTAAAGTAACTTTATTTTATCATCATAAAAATTAGTGGTACACAATTCGCCCTTAATTGGGGCCATCTATTATTTATTTACTTTTATTTTTTTAACCCTTTGTCTAAAATATTTTAGGGGTTATCATGGAGATATCTCGGGGGACCATCAGGAGTGGCCTTTGCAGGGAGAATAACATCATGGACTTGATGCCAGTGGACATAGCGGTCAACTGTTGCATAACAGCTGCTTGGCACCATACTAAATTCACGTAATTATTTACCATTTTTTTATGCTGCTATTTTCATTACACTGACAGCACCAGTCGCCATTTTATTTGGCTGTGTTTACAATTTGCTCAAAGCTGAATTTTTCACCCATCCCGCCTGATCTGATGGCGACTCGTGTGGAAAATTATGCCAAAAAAAAATTCTGGTGTGGTTAGCTTTTCATTTAGTCCACAATCCAGGCCGTGCTGCATCCCAGCACAGCAGGGCCAGGGTAGGAAAAACGCCGCATAGCCTTATTGCATGAACATGGCGAAAGTGCGCCGAAGGACAGAGACAGCATGACAAATAAAACAGCTCTCCCCTCGCAGGAATTCAGGCAGAACAAACGCGGTTCAGTCTAGACACCACCAAGCCACAACCGACAGGAAACCAGCCAGGGGGGTGGCAGATCACCCCGATTCATACCCCACACTAGTAGGAATCTCCCCTCTCAGTATCTCCCAGCGTGACACCCATGTCCTAATAAACTCCCGGAAGTGGAACGGTGACCCAATCCTTCTAAAACCTAAAGCATTTTCTCTCGCGCACTTCTCATTATTTCACACCCCCAGATGATGTGCTCCGATATTTGCCTCTCCTGGCTGGTGATGCATCCAGAACCTCGCCGTGTTCGAAGACCATCTGCACTAAGTATGAATGAACCACCATGTTTAAGGGGGGGGAGGGGGTAAACGTCACATTAATGTATTGAAATCGCAAAACTCGGTTACAGTCCGGCAGAAATGCACCCTGTCCAGGTCGCAAGAGGGTGCGAGGGAGAGCCAGTGAAATGCTCTATTAGGTCTTCTTAGCCATCGCTCTTCCTGGCATCGTCCATCCCAGAAACCCCCAGCCGGATACCCACACCCTAATAAATCCCGGAAAAGTCCGAGTTTCCTTTAATTTCTCATTAAGTCATCGTTCCGGGAAATCTGCACTGAGTAGCGATTCCACACCGGAAGTAACTTCTGAGCTATTTCTCTTACAGTAACACTGGAGAGAAGGAAGTGCGTCCATCTCCCCAGTGTGCCGTATCCCACAGTTCTTGCCATTTACCAATCGTCAGTCTCCTTATTCGCGAACACAACTCCGAGCTGAGAAATGGGAAACACGAGATACCGCGCAGTTTCCAAATGTCTTCATTTTGCAGAAACCCTGAGCCGCTCGTGTACAACTGCACGTCCGGCGCCACCAACCCCCTGACCTGGAGAAACCTGACCAAGTTCACTATCGACCACGCCAGAATGAGTCCCACCAAGTACGTGGTGATGTACCCCAACTTCTCCTACACGAATAGTCGCGCCGTCAACCGGTTTTGGGAAATGACCACTCACTTCATGCCGAGTATTCTAATCGACATTTTAATGAGAGTCCAAGGAAAAAAACCTATGTAAGTAGAACATTTTTGATCTCTCTTGTTCTTCTCGTTCTTCTTTAGTGGCCTCGTGGAGACCGTGACCAGTGAACGGTGACCCAGGACCGTTTAATACGCAAAAGTTCCCATATCAGTCCTTCGCATTCATCGCCAGGGTGACGCAGCAAGGCATGGCTGCCAACCAAAGACAGATGAAGTTGAAACATTTATTCAGTAAAACAAGAAACGCAAATAAGAATATAAACAGAAATGTACGCAAATATTACAGTAATTTATTTATGATAAGTCAAATAGGGCGCTACAGCCTGCTCCGGAACTGCCCATGATCAGCAACAAACTGCCAATACCGGAGGACCCCCCGGCCTCTGGGAGGAAGGAGCAAATACATCTCCCCTGAAGTGCCGCATCCACCCCTTGACCTCGCCATCGTGGCCCAGTCTCCTATCGTTTGCAGGTCCATCGTGATGCTATCCGCCAATCTACGTCTCGGTCTTCCCGTCGATCTTGACCGATCTTGATGAGGGCTTTGCGTGTGTCACGGGACTTGTCTGCCCTCGCTACGCGTTCCGCCCACTAGACCAATATATTAATTTAAGAAAAATTTAAAAAAAGACTATCCAAGTGTACAACTTTTCACCGATTTTAAAGTACCAAAAATAGTAGACATATATAAAAAAAATTCAATAATTCAAATTTTCAAAATTAAAAATCATTTAAATTTTAGAAGCGAATTCCGATCTACAAGATATAGAGATCAAATTGATATCCCAAAACTAAAATATACCGCAGCTCAAAATCAATATATTTATCAAGGTATCAAATTTTTTAACAATCTCCCCATCACAATTAGAAAAATTACGGACTATCATAAATTTGTAACTGAAGTTAAAAAAATATGTACACAGACTAACTGAAACATAAATTAACTCGAATATACTCCTTCTCTATACACGAGTCTTACTCTCATAGAGAAGAAACAAAATTGTATTATATTTTTAATATTAAAAATATAATACAATTTTACAATAATGAATTTTTTTATTAATATTAATAAAACAAATTCATGGTTTTATTTGTTGTATGTTACAGTGAATGTGTATGTGTTCACTAATATAAATATAATTTCACTACTCAGTATCAGTGAAACTATATTTGTTCATAAACGGATGATACGGTACACGTACGCGCATAATTTTTTTCTAATTGATGCCACTTGACGTCGGAACATTTTGGGCCCTAGTTTGGTGATGTGTTATATAAACTTATAAGTTATATTAATTTCCTTTTAGCATGATGAATCTGGCAAAACGCTTCAAGTTGGCTTTGCTGACTGGCGAGTACTTCGCCTGGAACGAGTTCAAATTTCAGAACGACAACATTCTGACCCTGATGAAGGATTTGGAAAGGACGGGAGAACACGTCGAGTTCTTCTGCGACGTGAAAGAAGTCGACTGGTTCCCGTACATGGGCACTTTTTTGATGGGTATCAGGAAGTATATCCTGAAGGATTCCGCAGAGTCGATGCCAGCGGCCAAGAAGAAAGTGCGAAGGTAATGTGACGGCCGTGTCTTCATTAACATAATTATAGATCAACATTATTAAATACTAATTAAATCTATTCATTAGAAAGATATACATATAAAATCAATTTTATCGTAAAATATTGTTGTTGCGCTACCGGGATTCGAACCTGGACCTCTTTCCAATCCAGGAAAGGTGCTCTATCCAACTATGCTATAGTGACAGTACTTTTGATGACAACATATAATGAACATTAGATGAGCGTATTACCGTTAGACCAACAAGCACATAAACAATATTGGTTAAGAAATGAAAAACTATTAAAGAAAATATACATTTTCGACAAAATTTTGAACTTATATTCTGTAATCTTTCCAATTGGTACGTCTATAATTTCATCTTTAAAATCAATCAAAATAATTATTAAAATACCTATATGCTAGGAGACGCCAGAATTAATTTATTAGTTCATTTTATCAAATTTGGATTATATATTTTTAAGGAGAACATATTATTAATGTGAAGTGGCATTTTTCAGAATATAGTTCTGTAGTATATTAATACAAATTAAATTAATCAAATACAAAGATATACTGAAAACACCTGTCTATCAAAAAAATATTTATTTGCTATTATATATAAAGGTGTCCAGCGGAAAAATATCAAGATTAAATTGTTATTGCTCGTAAGCCAACAGGGTGAGGTAAGTGTGAGAGGTGTTGTTTGACGCGCGTGATTTTCGGATTTGCCAGTCGCAATGAGTCACTGGTCGGGAGCGCACCGCGCGTTCTCGGTTGAGCAATATTTAAAGTGCGGCTATCAGAATATAGTTCAGTAGTGTATATTAATACAAATTAAATTAATCAACTTGTCCTTGTGTTTGAAAAGTCCCAGGACACAGAGATGGATGTTTAGGCCAAAGCCAGCCAGGTCAAAAATTGTTTAGGTCAGCCCTAAATAAATCATTATTTTAAACAAAGAGTCTGATTTATTGCTAATATATATACACTAATTGGCAGGTGGAAATACTTATAACTAACTTCATATATTATTAATTCTGTCGCGGGTTATCTGGCGATGTTTTTCTGGAATTTCCTTTCGGAGATCGGCGGCTGACCGCTTCCAGGCTGGCTCAGCGGCTGCTTGTGGCCATCTATACTCTATGCCACATTCGTAACGGATTTCTTCAACACTCGACTACTTGTATTATACTTCTCTCATGCGGGACGCTTCTAGGAATAATTTATTCCGAGACATGTAAAATTTACATCCAGTAATTAACTCATTTTACTCTGCGATATCCGATTGTAAAACCTAAAATCGATACCTAGTTCAATATGGCAGACTTTTCGCAGCTGTTTTAAAAGTCATCTGACACATTGATTTTAAGTACATTTCACACACAGAAATCTTTTCTTCCGTCATTAGGAAGACATTGATTTATCTCGGCTATCCATCTAATAAGTCTATTATTGAGTGTTTGAGCGGGCTAGATCTCATCCGCGATCCGCCCAACTGTTGGTGTTATTTGAGAATGGGAAATGTGTATTGTGTTTTGTAAAATAATGGCGAATTTGAATGACATTATTATTTATTATTTTTTCAGGTTATATTGGGTCCAGCGCTTTGTTCAGCTGGCCACCGGGTACTACATTATTAAACTGTTGCTTCGCCTGAGATGGAGGAGGCGCTTTTAAATTATTTTTAATGTAATATTACGTCAACTTGCCAACTTCATTACGTGGATATATCCACAGAATAGATGGATACATCCCCAAATCGCCGCAACGTCAGCGATTAACTTTTCTGGCAACACTAGATTGTTTTACAAAATATATACAGTGGAACCTCTAAACTCGTCAGCCCCTATATTCATCTGGTTCGATATTCGCCGCAAACAAATGTTTCCTTGTTCGTTAATATTTTTTATATTTGTTTTAGCACCCGAATATTACCGCAGTCAACCAAAACATGAATGGGTTCAATGGTAATGTGATTGGCTGCTTCATTAAGGTTTTAAAAAATAGACAGAGGCAAGTTCTTTGTTAAACGGAGTGCTACTGAATCATCGGCAGACGAAAACCGTCACCAGAATTAGAGTTTAAATTGTCTCCTTCTAATTATTAGAAACTTTCTTCCTCTTCCGCTACTACCATCATACCTCCTCAATACAATAAATCTAAAGTTTTGACATAAAATTTATTAATTTGTGTACTATTTTTGGGGGCTGTGAACGAATTAATTGAATTTCAGTTATTAGTTATGGGTTAAACTGTTTGTATATTCGCCAGGCCCCCAGGACCGGATCGGTGACGAGTACAGAGGTCGCCCTGTATTTAGTACCTCTAGGGGACTGGTGACTGGTAATAAATATATTCAATCATCATTTTCACTTAAATACAGTTCCTACTTAAATTCTATTCTACTACGTTATTCTAATTCGGTAGCAAAACATACGGGGGATAATTCGTGAATGAACTTTGTGCAATTCTTAACGCGAGCTCGGGTCGAATCTCCGAGAGACATCTCCTCGATGGACACGAGCCATCACTGAATACTTTTTCCACCCTCTGGATATCACAAAATGAAAGAAAGTCCATATGACAGATGGACTGTAAAATCAACATGTATAAAGTTTCACATGACACATGAGAGTGTAAATAAAGATGCATTTAGTTTGGTTCTCTGTAGCTTCCATACTAATTGCGAAGACAACGTTCAAATGAATTACCTTGCGTAGGCTTGTAATATTTTTGTATTGGTATTTTTAAGATTGAAATTTACTTTCGAGATGGCAGCTGTGGTGAGATGTCAAAGGTTATAAATAATGTATAACTAGTAAATCAAAGTGCCTTAAAATTCGCAAATAATAAAGTTAACAAATCGTACCCTCGAAGCAACGAGGTATCATCTGATATTTACATCAAACTGAGATGTTGGGCATCCAAGTTTTTAATATTAATTTTTACGAAAATGTCGCTGTATTATTTAAAGTAGTATAGTAAAGTAGATCTGTTTAAGTTATATACAATACATTTTACATATTTCTAAAAAAATATTCCAAGTGCTACTAAAATATTACTTGGTTTTCTTATAACTTCTAGGAAATGTTCGCAATGCAGTTTTAAAGAGAAAATTATTGTTAGGATTTTGACAGGTACTAAAAAATGAATGACTAAAATATCATTTTGAGGGATTTCATAAGAAAATAACAAATTTATATGAAATAAATCTGAATAATTTTTTTTTTGAATTTTTAATATTTTTTCCTATACTTGGGGCCGATTGTGTGATCAGTAGTAAAAAAGAGAAGTAACATCTGGTAGTAAACTCATTTTACTATGCGATATCCGACAGTAAAAATGGTAATCGATAATTAAATATGGCGGACTTTTCACAGCTGTTCCAAAAGTCATCTGACACATTGATACTATAGAACAATGAATGATTCAATATCCCGCTATTTTAGTGATGACAGTTCGTCCGATGATGATCTCGTACATTATTATACATAATACTAAAAAATATTACCACCAAAGTGACAGATATCGAACGCCTACGCGAAAAAATCCACAGATAATGCATAAAATAAAGCATATTTGATGATTATTGGTCGCCCCTATAAACATCTCTATCTAAGCTTTGACAGTAGTATACTTGATGTATTAACAACCCGCGAAGGATTCTAACCACGGGCGTTAGTAAAAAGGGACTGATGGTCGCACTCCCGGCCCTTATTGTTACTGCCTCGTCTATTTTGTACCTAATAAAAATCTTGTAAAAATGTAATTGTTTGATTTTGTTTCCTCACTTCAACTCTCAATACGAATGCACGCCTTATCCCGTCTTAACATGTTGTGTCTACTTTTTAGAACCTATTTGGTTTATAATTCTACCCATGGGTTGATCTAGGGCAGTAGAATTAATAAAATATATAAGAATTGATTTATACATGGTTTCATATGTTCGCCTCGGTAATTCTTGATTCCTTGTACATGCACGTCTCCCAGAAGCTGTCATTTTTGTAGGTTATCTGTCATCCGTACTTGGTCTATAATAGAAAAAATCATGTAGGAAAAACTTATACTTAAAAAAGCGTAAGTTTAATTAAAACATAGAAAGATAAGTAAAATAATATTTAGTAGTGGGAAAACACAAAGAAATACAATGTTTAAACTGTAAAATAACTTGTGTGTGTTTGTTTATACAATCCGTCTATTATTTAATCGAAGAATTTCGATCGAATGCCATAATATATATACGTATATTCAATTAATTTTAACCAAAAATTTCGATTGTAATGATGTAATACAGCAACAATGTAATGATGTAATCCAACAACAATGTAATGATGTAATGCAGCAACAATATAATGATGTAATCCAGCAACAATGTAATGATGTAATGCAGCAACAATGTAAATGATTTTTGAAGATCCCGTTAGTTGTTTTAATTAATGTTATGTTATCTGCAGCAGCACATTCGTCAATCGACCACCGAGCGATGAGCATTAAAAGATACATGCGATGCGAGACAGATGCGAAGTGTGCACTACAACCGGTGCTTGTACAGTGATCGACCGGTGCTTGTACAGTGATCAACCGGTGCTTGTACAGTGATCAACCGGTGCTTCTGTCACGTCTGTCAGTGACTTTACCTAGTCGGGGTCTTCATCCACCCTTCCGCGTTACGTATCGGGAAGAAGTATACGAGCAATGTGATGAACAGTTAGCATATTTATGGGCCATGGACTGTAGCATCATTGTTATCGGTTGCCACGGGAGCCAGGACGAGACGAGGCGAGGTGAGGAGCCTCGGCGAGAGTGTACGTTGTACCGCTCGGGCCTCGGCACCTCAGCAAATGTCTCGCCCGAGAAGCCTTCGCGTATATGTATGTATACATGCTCAGTGTATACAGTGTCGTCCCGTGGGTATAGGCAGATAAGGCGGATGCAATGGCAAATTGATGGTGAAATGTAAATATTAGTTCTAACATAAGTATTTAAATTACTCTAAAAGAAGTACAAAGGCACATTGAAAGTCTGTTTCTCTGAATTATGCTAAAACAATCTGATAAGTTCATCCAGCATATGTTACATATGTTTAGAAAATATCAATGGGTCTAATAACACAAAACTATGATGTTAAAAGTCTGCAAAAGGGCCGGGTCATGAAACAATCCAATTTCAAAGTTCAACATGCATTTAAAAAATACACGGGTTCGAATCCCGGTGGTGCAACAACAATATTTTTCGATGTAATTAATTTTATATGTATATCTTTGTAATTAATATTTAAAATATCACAGACCGTCTGTTCTGAATAATTACAACTTGACAATAAGAATGTGTTCTCCTAATAACTTATTTTTTACCTCTTCAACTGATTCCATATTCTTATATGTTGACTTTTTGGTATAATAAATAATAATTGGGTAACAAAATATATTTTTTCTGACAGTTATTTGACAACTCTGCATACACCGGCCGGCATATTAGCACCGTGTCAAAATAAACGAAGATTTGCGAGACTTTCGAACAGATGGCGTGATTTTAGGAGATTTTTGTAATTTTTTAATACATTATTTCTTTAGTTTAGAATTAACCGAAATGTTTTTCACCGTCTATCCCAACCAATCGGATGTCTGCAATATATACTATTTTGTTACATATAGAGTTGAATTTTTTAAAACTATTATTTTTAACATATCACTGATTACATAAAACTTAAAACATAGCAATTGTTTACAGAAATAATGTTTTTGTACTAAACTAAATATGCGAACGAATTGAATAGAACAATTATGAATTAGAATAAATATAAAATGAACAAATATTTAAATAAATTAACCTTTTGGATGTTGGGATTCCACAGGAGCCGGCGGCTCATGATTATGAATGATGGCTGGATATGTCAGTGGTAATAATGTCTTCATTAAACCCTGTAAAACAATGTATAACATATTAATTATTTAAATACTGTAGGTCTTTCTGTTTCCAGCCCTTGCAAATTAAATGGTTGAAGAATTTAAATATTATATAATTATTAATTATCCATAATAATATTACGTATCCTACTAAATAATTAACCATTAAGAGAATATGATAAATATAATAATGGAGTTTAGCTTTTAACACTATAAGTCCATAAGAAATAATTAATTTGTCAGTCAGTTGGAATAATAGAGTGGATGGATTATATTCTTAATTAACCCTTCCCAAACCATGCAGTAACACGGGTCTACCATTATAATTAAACCTGTAATATTTCGGTAAATACATGCAACATAAAATTCATATTTTAGATAATCATAAAGAAAATATTAGGGCTTAGAAATGACTAGTGAAAAACCAATTATGAAAAGGGAATCGTACAAAAACAATTATCTTTTCCATTCAATCCGTTATAAAATTAATACGTTGGTAAAAATACAATTTGTGACATGAAAGACAGAGATCACACACTATTTTCATATAATTTAATTGTCTCTTTCTCACTAATTAAATGAAGAGGAATTATAATAATTATATAAGGAAGGACACCATTGTATACGACTTTTTTTTAACTGTTATTTATGGTAACACGAGTTGACAGCATGGCTGCGTTCGGGTATTTTATATCATGGTATGGTAAAGGTTAAGGAAATAATGATATATATTAATGTATATGTTACCTTTTAAATTCCACATTTTGGTACAATATTTGTCGCAAATACACCACTTTGAGAAATTACTTTTAAATGCTAGTTACCTCGGTATTGCATATTCCACAATTCTGAAAACAATAATTAATAACTCTTCTAAAACTATATACGACAGTGATACCTACTAACATACTTTCAAAACTTGTCAAAATATCACAGTGAGTTCAGAATTACCAACTGTATGAAGTTATGAAGTAGGTATGGAAATATCAACATATTACTTCAGAAAACGGCTACACCGACATTGTTTCGGAAAACTGTTATACCGACATACTATTTCGAAAAAGTTACGTTACGTTAATACATACTTTTTGATATTTTATTCGAGACTCAAACCATTCACTGAAAGATTGCTGTTTGACGTCCGTGAAATAAGAGTGGAATTTCAGCGTAGCCAACATTGAAACATTATTTGTTGTGTTTATTCAGTGGTGGTATCAATGTTTGACCGACGAACGTCGGGCGGAACAGTGCTGCTGCAGCGGAATCTATAGAAGCTCTGTTTGACGCGGCCAGTTTTTGTACCCAGGTAGAGAAGGTTTTGAATGAAAAAAGGATTTACGGAACATCGGGTAGCAAGTGATACTTTACAATTAATACACGCTTTGTAGACTTTTAATATTTATAATGTCAGCTCCGCTCCAACCTAGTATTCCGAAAGAGTGAGAGAAAACGGTACAGTGTATGAATGTGAATCCTCAGAGAAAACTCTCTTGCTGCAGTTTTAGATTCCGTCATCATGATTCGTCAGATCATCTGTGCGAGATAAAAAATATTAATAATTTGCGTTTAAATTTGCAAGAAAACGAACACATTATATGAGAGTGAAATACGAATTTAAATCAAATGTTGTGTTTTTTAAAAATATTAAAAATATATTATTATTACTAGACTTCAAAAATGTAAGGTAATCGCGGAAGTTTAAAATATGGAAAATTAAATTGAAACAACATTGCCATTTTTATTGAAGTATCTAGACCGAGTACGGGTAAAAAATAACCTACATTATACTACTAAAATTAATTGAATATACGTATATATATTATGGCATTCGATCGAAATTCTTCGATTAGATTGTATAAACAAACACACAAAAGTTATTTTTCAGTTTAAACATTGTATTTCTTTGTGTTTTCCCACTACTAAATATTATTTTACTTATCTTTCTATGTTTTGATTAAACTTACGCTTTTTTAAGTATAAGTTTTTCCTACATGATTTTTTCTATTACAGAACAAGTACGGATGACAGATAACCTACAAAAATGACAGCTTCCTGGAGATGTGCATGTACAAGGAATCGAGAATTACCGAGGCGAACATATGAAACCATGCATAAATCAATTCTTATATATTTTATTAATTCTACTGCCCTAGATCAACACCCAGACGTAGAATTATAAATCAAATAGGTTCTAAAAGATAGACACAACATGTTAAGACGGGATAAGGCGTGCACTCGTATTCAGAGTTGAAGTGAGGAAACAAAATCAAACAATTACATTTTTACAAGATTTTTTATTAGGTACAAAATAGACAAGGCAATAACAATAAGGGCCGGGTGTGCGACCATCAGTCCTTTTTTACTAACGCCCGTGGTTAGAATCCTTCGCGGGTTGTTAATACATCAAGTATACTACTGTCAAAGCATAGATAGAGATGTTTATAGGGGCGACCAATAATCATCAAATATGCTTTATTTTATGCATTATCTGTGGATTTTTTCGCGTAGGCGTTCGATATCTGTCACTTTGGTGGTAATATTTTTTTGTATTATGTATAATAATGTACGAGATCATCATCGGACGAACTGTCACCACTAAAATAGCGGGATATTGAATCATTCATTGTTCTATAGTATCAATGTGTCAGATGACTTTTGGAACAGCTGTGAAAAGTCCGCCATATTTAACTATCGATTCCCGTTTTCACTGTCGGATATCGCAGAGTAAAATGAGTTTACTACCGGATGTACTAGAAGGAAATATTTTTTACTACTGATCACACAATCGGCCATAAGTATAGGAAAAAACAATAAACATGCAAAAAAAATTATATCAGATTTATTTTATATAAATTTATTATTTTCTTATGAAATCCCTCAAAATTTGGAAAAATAAGGTATCATCTGATATTTTAGTCATTCACTTTTTAGTACCTGTCAAAAATCTAACAATAATTTTCTCTTTAAAACTGCATTGCAAACATTTCCTAGAAGTTATAAGAAAACCAAGTAATATTTTAGTAGCACTTGGAATATTTTTTTAGAAATATGTAAAATGTATTGTATATAACTTAAACAGATTTACTTTACTACCTACTTTAAATAATACAGCGACATTTTCGTAAAAATTAATATTAAAAACTTGGATGCCCAACATCTCAGTTTGATGTAAATGTCAGATGATACCTTGTTGATTTGTTAACTTTATTATTTGCGAATTTTAAGGCACTTTGATTTACTAGTTATACATTATTTATAACCTTTGACATCTCACCACGGCTGCCATCTCGAAAGTAAAATTCAATCTTAAAAATACCAATACAAAAATATTACAAGCCTACGCAAGGTAATTCATTTGAACGTTGTCTTCGCAATTAGTATGGAAGCTACAGAGAACCAAACTAAATGCATCTTTATTTACACTCTCATGTGTCATGTGAAACTTTATACATGTTGATTTTACAGCCCATCTGTCATATGGACTTTCTTTCATTTTGTGATGTCCAGAGGGTGGAAAAAGTATTCAGTGATGGCTCGTGTCCACCGAGGAGATGTCTCTCGGAGATTCGACTCGAGCTCGCGCTAAGAATTGCACAAAGTTCATTCACGAATTATCCCCCGTATGTTTTGCTACCGAATTAGAATAACGCAGTAGAATAGAATTTAAGTAGGAACTGTATTTAAGTCAAAATGATGATTGAATATATTTATTACCAGTCACCAGTCCCCTAGAGGTACTAAATACAGGGCGACCTCTGTACTCGTCACCGATCCGGTCCTGGGGGCCTGACGAATATACAAACAGTTTTCCCCATAACTAATAACTGAAATTCAATTAATTCGTTCACAGCCCCCAAAAATAGTATACAAATGAATAAAATTTATGTCAAAACTTTAGATTTATTGTATTGAGGAGATATGACGGTAGAAGCGGAAGAGAAGGAAAGTTTCTAATAATTAGAAGGTGACAATTTAAACTCTAATTCTGGTGACGGTTTTCGTCTGCCGATGATTGAGTAGCACTCCGTTTAACAAAGAACTTGCCTCTGTCTATTTTTTAAAACCTTAATGAAGCAGCCAATCATCACATTACCATTGAACCCATTCATGTTTTGGTTGACTGCGGTAATATTCGGGCGCCACTTTTCGACTATATTCTGAAAGTGACAAATATAAAAAATATTAACGAACAAGGAAACATTTGTTCGCGACGAATATCGAACCAGATGAATATAGGGGCTGACGAGTTTAGAGGTTCCACTGTATATATTTTGTAAAACAATCTGAAATATGAAATAGTGTTGCCAGAAAAGTTAATCGCTGACGTTGAGGCGATTTGGGGATGTATCCATCTATTCTATGAATATATCCATGTAATGAAGTTGGCAAGTTGACGTAATATTATATTTAACATAATTTAAAAGCGCCTCCTCCATCTCAGGCGAAGCAACAGTTTAATAATGTAGTACCCGGTGGCCAGCTGAACAAAGCGCTGGACCCAATATAACCTGAAAAAATAATAAATAATAATGTCATTTGAATTCGCCATTAATTTATAAAACACAATACACATTTCCTATTCTCAAATAGCACCAACAGTTGTGCGGATCGCGGATGAGATCGAGCCAGCTCAAACACTCAATAATAGACTTATTAGATGGATAGCCGAGATAAATAATGTCTTCCTAATGACGGACGAAAAGATTCCAAGAAAGATTTTCAACTTTTTTTGAAATTCTATATATATTCAATCAATTATAAAAAATATATAACATATTCCACGCACTTGTGTAGCTGCACACGTGTTTTATTATTAATTTTTTAAAAGCCCGTTATAAATATAAACAAATATTTTTCGTACATGGGTAGTGTGGTAATTAATTTAAGTAGAACTTTTTACAACCGATATCCAAAACACACCGCCGCTTCGGGCCTTTCATACCTTTGTCTAGGAAATAATGTGAATACTCATTGTTTAAAATAATGATTTTTTAGGGCTGACCTACAAAATTTTTGACCTGACTGGTACTTAGTATAAACATCCATCTCTTCGTCCTGGAACTTTTTAATCTCAAGAAGGACTATTTAGTCGGTAGCAGCTAAATATTTTTTCGATAAATATAGGATGTCCAGCGGAAAATTTATACAAAATTAATTAATAATTAATTATTTATACAAAATGGAGTTTAACGATGCGGATTTTACGTTTTATAAACAATGGCGTCCATTTCTCTCGAGACACTCTCGCAATCGGACTCTTCACGTGCAACGTCACGGCAGATATTTTCTTGTAGGGCCCGAATTGTTCGAGGATTGTGTAAGGTCCGGTGACCGAGGTGCTCAGGGTAAGTCTCCGTACTTCCCGGAGAAATGCCCCTCATCTTTTTAATTGAAACTCTAGCTATGTGTGTAGTGACCCAGTCTTGTTGAAATTGTGTTCTGTTGTTGAACCCGGGAAACGGCTGCAGTTGCGGTACCAAAAACTCGCCGATCACTCGACAATGTACGTCAGCAGTGACTATATAAAATTAAAGGGCCAATTTTCCCTCGTGCAGAAATTCCACCACACTGTCGTTTTTAGACGTTTTGGATCAATGTAAACATTTTTGATGGCGTTCCCTTAGATTGTCGGGGCACCGGATAAGTTGCGTGCTCGGCCAATCACTTACTCCTCGAATATCCAAGTGAGTACAAAAATCGCGACGCGCACGAACCAATGAATCGCCGCACTTTAAATATTGCTCAACCGCGAACGCGCGGTGCGCTCCCGACCGGTGACTCATTGCGACTGGCAAATCAGCAAATCACGCGCGTTAAACAACACCTCTCACACTTACCTCACCCTGTTGGCTTACGAGCAATAACAATTTAATCTTGATATTTTTCCGCTGGACACCTTTATATAGCAACTAAATATTTTTTTGATAGATAGGTGTTTTCAGTATATCTTTGTATTTGATTCATTTAATTTATATTAATATACTACAGAACTATATTCTAGAAAATACTACTTCATAATAATAATATGTTCTAAATATGAATTAAATATATTAATTATAAAGATATACATATAAAATCAATTTTATCGAAAAATATTGTTGTTGCGCCACCGGGATTCCAACCTGGATCTCTTTCCTAACCGGGGAAGGTGCATAATCCAACTATGCTACAGCGACAATAATTTTAGCGACAATTTTCGAACCTACATGTTATCTTTTTATTTGAAAGAGCCATCTACCTTATTTTTACAGAATCTCAAATACCTTTGAGTAAACTGATAGCAGACGCCAGAATTATTCATTCATTTTTATTAAATTTTGAACACATTGATACAACTTTATTATTCTAATAATAAAGAGAACATATCATCCTTAAACATATATAAGTTGTATCAAAGTTTATCCAAATTTAATAAAACGAACTAATAAATTAATTCTGGCGTCTCCTAGCGGATTTACTCAAAGGTATTTTGGGATTCACACAACAGTATAAAGTCTATTGATTTTAAAAATGAAATTATAAACGTACCAATTGGAAAGATTACAGAATATAAGTACAAAATGTATTCGATTGCTACAGCAAAAATGGCCCCGGATAAATAAAATAAAAACTAAATATTTTTTCTGTTGATTAATTTAATTTGTACTAATTAATAGTTAATAAAGATCAATATTGCTGACGTGCTTGTTGGTCTAGCGGTAAGACACTAATCTAATGTTCATTATATGTTTAACATATGGATTTATCATCAAAAGTACTGTCGCTATAGCATAGTTGGATAGAGCACCTTTCCCGGATTGGAAAGAGGTCCAGGTTCGAATCGCGATAGCGCAACAACAATATTTTTCGATAAAATTGATTATATATGTATATCTTTTTAATTAATAGATTTAATTAGTGTTTAATAATGTTGATCTATAATTATGGTAATGAAGACACGACCGCCATTACCTTCGCACTTTCTTCTTGGCCGCTGGCATCGACTCTGCGGAATCCTTCAGGATATACTTCCTGATGCCCATCAAAAAGTTGCCCATGTACGAGAACCAGTCGATTTCTTTCACGTCGCAGAGGAACTCTGCGTGTTCTCCCGTCCCTTCTAAATCCTTCATCAGGGTCAGTATGTTGTCGATCTGAAATCTGTACTCGTGCCAGGCGAAATACTCGCCTGTCAGTAAAGCCATCTTGAAGCGTTTTGCCAGTTTCATCATGCTGAAAGTAAATAACGATAGTTTTTATCGGTCCAGCACATAACAACGGCAAGCGCGGAATTATATACCACATCACCAGCTAGGCCCAAAATGTTCCGACGTCAAGTGGCATCAATTACACAAACTTATGCGCGGCGTATATACTAACGTACGTGTGCCGGATCATCCGTTTGTGAAGAAATACAGTTTCACTGAGACTAGTGTGAATTTTAATTTATGTTTATATTTTCTTGTTTTACCGAATAAATGTTTCTACATTGTCTGTGTGTGGTTGGCAGGCATGCCTCAATGCGGCGTAGCATGGTTGCCATGTACAGGAATACCTCACATAGTCCGGATTCGAAATTTTCCAAAATTAATTGAAAATGAATACATAAAATTATTTATTTGTTTCGTATTTGTAATGAATGAAATTAATTATTATTTTGTAGGTGAACACATATATTTCCACACTTAATCATATTCAGGCCTATTCTCAAAATAGCAATATTGAAATGAAGGTGATTGTTACACCAACCCTCAAAAATAGACAGTATGTAAATTAACGTCCGTGTTATATTTGAATGAGAGAGAGGGAGAGAGAGTGAGGGAGTGAGGTAGATAAACGTACCATAATCTGTCAAAACAAATGGGCAATTTTTACAACTATACCGCCTCGATAAGGTACAACTATACCGCACAAATCACGCAAACGACGTCTTTCCATTCTCGAGTTTCGACTGAAAATATAAGTTTTTGGTTAAAATAAGTACTAATACAGTATTCAAAGTTCACAGAAAAAGGTTTGTTCATAAATTACCTATTGATTTCCTCATCCGCAGCGTCGTAGTGAAGAATCACGGCCAATCCTGTTGCCATTTTTATGTTTTGACAGATTATGGTACGTTTATCTCCCTCACTCTCTCTCTCCCTCTCTCTCATTCAAATATAACACGGACGTTAATTTACATACTGTCTATTTTTGAGGGTTGGTGTAACAATCACCTTCATTTCGATATTGCAATTTTGAGAATAGGCCTGAAAGTCACCAGTTTTTAGTTTATTCATACCCTCATAGGCCTACATTCCCCGCTACATCTTGTTCCTTTGGGTCGACTGCTTGTACTTTCGGAGGTCGAGATAAGAAAGTGTGTCGTGTGATTCTTCGTGTTGTATCTCCACATCCTCTCATCATCGTCTCCCTCATCCCATCTCCAACTTCCCATCTAACCTATCCCTCCACCACCCACCACACTCCTTTTTCCCCTTTTTTATGTCATTGTATGCATTCTTCGCAACTAATACGAGTAAAGTCTATTTTTTGATAATTACATTTTGATTACCCATTTGAAAGGCGCTTCCTTTGCTCAAATAGGAAAAGAAAAAGGAATGGACAGTTCGAAAACTTGTAAAAAATAATGGTAAATATAAATCACAACAATATGGCTACGGCGTATTATTTATCAAAACCAAAATTAGAAGCACTCGAATGGTAAATATGGAGCGGCTATTATCCATATGGATCGAGGACCTTAACCCTTCCCAAACCATGCAGTAACACAGGTCTACCATCATAATTTAACCTGTAATATTTCGGTAAATACGTGCAACATAAAATTAATATTTTACATAATCATAAAAAAAATATTAGCGCTTAGGAATGACTAGTGAAAAAGCAATTACGAAAAGGGAATCGTACAAAAATAATTATTTTTTCCATTCAATCCGCTGTAAAGTTAATACGTTGGTAAAAATACAATTTGTAATATGAAAGACAGAGATCACACACTATTTTCACAGTGTAAAGAACAACAAATATACAAATATAATTTTGTCTTTCTCACTAATTAAATGAAGAGAGATAAGAAGGAAGGACACATTATATACAACTTAATGAATGCCTTAAATTATGTTATTAATCATTTTTTCAAAATTGAATGCTCAATATTTAGAGTAAATTCGTGCTATTAAAGCCATTTAAGCTAATAAAAACATTTTTTCTAACTGTTATTTACGGTAACACGAGTTGACAGCATGGCTGCGTTCGGATATTTTATATCATGGTATGGTAAAGGTTAATCACAAACAAATTCCACTTAGTCAAATGGAAATTCGAGCCAAATCACTCAGTCGTAAAACAGAAGAAAAAAAAATTGTATGAAACCAATTATCATTTATTGTATGGGGTTAGTTGTTCGATTAGTATGGTTTCAAATTATGCGAGGTATTCCTGTATTGTTAAGGCTGACATGGGAGATTTTACTTATAAAACGCTGTTGGATCACCATTCACTGGTCACGGTCTCCACGAGGCCACTAAAGAAGAACGAGAAGAACAAGAGAGATCAAAAATGTTCCACTTACATAGGTTTCTTTCCTCGGAATCTCATTAAAATGTCGATTAGAATACTTGGCATGTAGTGAGTGGTCATTTCCCAAAACAGGTTGACGGCGCGGCTAGTCGTGTAGGCGAAATTGGGGTACATCACCACGTACTTGGAGGGACTCATTCTGGCGTGGTCGATGGTGAACTTGGTCAGGTTTCTCCAGGTCAGGGGGTTGGTGGCGCCGGACGTGCAGTTGTACACGAGCGGCTCAGGGTGTCTGCAAAATGGAGAGATTTGGAAATCGCGCGATATATCGTTTTTACCATTTAATAAGAAAACTGAAGACCATTTCTACAAGTTACAATTTCTACAATTTTCTACACCAGCAGCCATCAGATTGAAGTGAATTACAGCGGGATGGGTGAAAAATTCAGCTTTGAGCAAATTGTAAACACAGCCAAATAAAATGGCGACTGGTGCTGCCAGTGTAATGAAAATGGCAGCCTAAAAAAATGGTAAATAATTACGTTAATTTAGTATGGTGCCATGCAGCTGTTATGCAACAGTTGACCGCTATGTCCACTGGCATCAGGTCCATGACGCCATTCTCCCTGCAAAGGCCACTCCTGATGGTACCCCGAGATATCTCCATGATAATGCCTAAAATATTTTATACAATAAGGTTAAAAAAATAAAAGCAAACAAATAATAGACGGCTGGTTTAGTGTATTTTTAGTGAGTAATAAAATATTTTTCCTGTCTTCTCAGCTGTTTCAAAAGTCAGTTACAGTATACGACAATGTGTCATTCGATACCCGGCAGTGGCGGGCGGTGACTTTTTGCTAAATAATAAGTTTACACCTACTATCAAATATACAATAGTGACTGGCCCACGAACAAGATGCAACTAGTGACAAAAATACTCTGTTAAATTAGCTCTATAAACTTATCAATTTAAACAATCGAAGGATATTTAATATTTCAATAATTCGGCTTTAAGTATTCAATCCAACTGTCAAAAATGCGACACACAAACAAATCCCTCAAAACGATACGCTCGCTTCGTAATATGTACGCTAGTCTTTGCATTATGCCCATAAGCGTTAAAGTCATTTTTTGTACGTTGGATGCTGTTAACGAATGCGTATACAGTATTCGAAGACCTTAACGGAACTGAATACATGCGCAAAAGTCGAATACTTTCAAACTTTGTGGATACGGAACGAATGATAGAATCCGCTGTTGCTGGTATCTGTGTGTTTACTAGATTTATACATATTTGAATATCTCTAAAGGACAGAACGAATTTTTCGGCCAGAAACAAAAAGTCCAAAACTTTTTTACTCTAGAACACAAAGGATGGCTGTTTTAGTGATGCGAGTTCCCCCCGCTATTTAATTTATATTACCGAAGATTTTTCGCCAGCAAAGTGACAGATTTCGAACGCAAAGGTGAATAAAGCCATAGATGAAGTATTTTCAATGGTGAATATTTTAAAAATGTTAATTTTGGTAAAATTCGCCTTGCCGCACTATAGCGCGGGATTGACTTGTGAAAAAAATATTTATATATATTTATGTAAAAAAGCGAAACCTTTTTAGCCACGGTGCTGCAAGGTCACCGTGACGCGGACTTTGAAACGAAAACAAACTCGTATGTATCAGTATCAGGAGAACACACAATTAAATGGTAGTTGTTTTTCTAGAGTTTTTTGTTCACCAAACACACACACATTTTTGACACCACGATTTACGTATTCTCCAGATTCAATATATCAATAAAAATTATTTAACTGTAGGCTAACTCAATCATCCCCACTCCATAAATAGTCTACCTAGTGGTGAGGAGTAGTGAATTAAGGTTCGCTCGTGACTGGTTACGTTTGAGTGACCCATTGCGTAATTACTTCAACCGTAGAAGGGATAAATAAATAGAAAGTGGATTGTTCGGTAAACTCATTTTACTGTGCGATATCCGACACCAAAAACGAGAATCGATATTTCACAGCTGTTCCAAAAGTCATCTGACACATTGATATTTTGAAAGATGCCGTAAGCTATTTTATTGATGACAGTTCGTCCGATGATGGTCTCGCTGTTTAATACATAATACGAAAAAAAAAAATCACCATCAAAGTGACAGATTTCGAATGCCCAAGCGAAAAAATCCATAGATAATAAAGCATATTTCATGATTATCTGTCGCGCCTATAATAGACATCTCCATCTATGTAATAAATTTGACGTATCAACAACCCGCATTTTAGTAAAAAGTGACAACTGATCACACGACCGGCCCTTATATAGGGCAACTGTCGGACTGGCAATATACACTACCACCGCAGACGCTACTTTGTAGGGTCACACAGTTAAGGTTATTTTCACATTTATAGCAATTACCCGTGACTCCAAAAACATTGTCCACCCAGCCGGGCGTGGGCTCCCTGTAGGCGGGCGTCACTGGAAAGAAAAAAAAACTATCTTACTTTATTTATTTATCATATTACAAATTAATAAGAGATTAGATAATTATGTCGCGTAGAAGAACGCAAAGAACAAACATGTATTTAAAGAAAAATGTAGCCACAATTGGGAAAACTCAAAAACATTGTGCACAGCGTATATTCTGACAGCGAGGTTTGACACGTGCACACAAACGTCAGCTAATACTGCCACATATCTCTACAACTAGTAACTATTCTGAAAATATAAATCATTAAACATTAACATAAAGCGTAACATAAACTGCTACTGGAGAGAATCAAAATGACCCAAATGACGAAAACGAGAATAATGACATTTGACATTTAACACACCAGCGTGAAGTGAGCAAAATGTTTGCGGTCGTGGTTGTGAAGCAGAATTATTTATTTCTGTTGGTAGCTATTTAAGTTGCTTGTCGGTATCACGTAAATTCACCGCCAACCTATCATCTAGTATGATTAAAACAATTTATTACTCATTTGCCCAATCTAGTTTACAATACGGTATAACCGATTGGGGGGGACCTTAAAACTAACCTCTCACCAGTAGAAAAGGTTCAGTGGCTAGTTTTGAAAGTCATACATCGAAAAGCGTCAATCAATTATGTTGGCTTCACAGCTGTTTAACTCTTTTAGTGTTCTCAGTTTAAATAAAATCTTCAAAAAGAATGCGTTGCTACAAATTCACAAAGACCATTTCAATTCAACAATTTCCACAGAAATAGTAACGGACCAAGATTTAACCCAAATTTAAAACTACTGCTTTTCAACACCATTACGCCCATCGAGGTACAAAAAAAAAAATCAAAACAAAAAAAAAATTATTAAGCATTCAAATCGGAAATCCAACTATTTACAAGTTCCAATTGATTTTGTTTATATGTATATGTAACTTAAATACTCCCCAATTCAAACACGAGAATTGATTTCTCTATTTAGTTGGGTAAAAAAAAATATAATTAATATATACAATACACGTATAATAAGTTAAGCGTAAAATAAATTTTAATAAAAAAAATTAATAAAAACAGAACACAGGATCTGTTATAAGTCAGTTGTGGAGCAGGACTCATAATAATATTACGTTTCCCCGTCTATATCTATGACTGGATGGGTCTGGCTGGATGCCAGTTTCTGTAGTGTTATTATGGCTGTATAGTGGAAAACGAGCGTGTTTTTTTATTAATGTTTCTCTAGGTTTATGGCCATCTGTAATCTTTTCCTATCTCTATGGCAAGGGAGAAATCTTACCATATAAATTGTCTATTCACGATTCTTATATGTCATTTTTGTTCGTTTCGACAGGTAACTTACAAAGATGGAATAATTTTTAATTACATTGACATTTTATTTACGTGTGGTTTGTTTCTATCATTGATGCTCGACAGCCGATTGGCTATCTGCTAGTTAAGGATGCAAAGTCTAAAGTAATGATAAATCGCTTTATTGACTAGATAATCATTCATGTTGACGGAACCCAGGAGTTGTCGTAGACCGGTGATGCCCAGTGGCGCATCTGACGTATGTGTTCGCAGAAAAAAGCTGAATAGCTGCGAAACATGAAGTCTCCATCAAAAACATATTATAGTATCGCAAAGAGGTGTGGAAAGTAACTAGATTTGACTTACCGATGGAAGGTCTTACGATGCAGATTGGAAGTCCAGTCCCTAGTTTCAGGATAATTTGTTCTCCTAAAGCTTTTGTGAAGGTGTACGTGTTTGGATGGCCCCCCTGAGAATATTACACAAACAATCAATGTAGATAGTATTTCAATGGAGACAACAGAAATCCAATTCTCTATCTAGATACAAGTAATCCGTCAATAGGTCAGACGACTTTTTCTCCAGACAGTTCCATCACGTGGTCTGTTGATATCCTTGACCATTCTCCTCCGCCTTAACGCCTTCGAGAATGGGGATGACCACCACCACCACCAGCAGTTCTCTAGGTTGCTGCCCTCTCTGCGGGCGATGTGTCGGAAAATTTGAAGGATGCATCACATTATCATCCTGGGCAATCTGTCTTGCATCCTTAACGGTGGCACTAGTATCATTGAATATTAGTCAAAGTGTAGACGCGAGGTGGGCACTGAATGGTGACCGTTCTGTTAGCGAAGCTCCCATATCAGTTTTACTCATTCATCGCCAGGTTTGCACTTTTTAAATGCTACAGGACAGCTGTGCTATGTTGCAGTGCAGCCTTGCTGTGGTGCAACACGGCAAGGTCGCCAACCAAGAAGCCGTCAATTTTATTTAACAACAAGAAGTATGCAATTAGATATTACATACACAACAATAAATCAATACATACATTCAAATATTTAAAGGAAACACAGATAAAAGCGAGTAAATGTAAAATACATAATGACTTTTATCTATAATAGATAGATTAGCAAAAATGACAAAATACTATCCACATCAAGCAACCATTTTCGGTTTAAATTCCTTAATCACTTTTAACCCTTTAAAATCTAGTGGCAGTTTATTATAGATTCGCCGTGCACAAAATAAAAAAGATCATTGCCCAAATTTTGTATTCAATTTTTGGTACTAAAAAGTTTCCGAAGGTTTTGCATCTTGTTTCCTTAGATTCGGATCGTGGATGTGAAGTGATCTGGTATAAAGTTGTCTTATATCCAAAACTTGAAAGGATCTAGAAAGTTCTTAAGAGCTATATCAAGGCTTGTGCTATACCCAATACGCAATCATGACTTATTGGTCCATAACCAAATCAAGAGTGATCTGTGAACGTCAACATTAGAATATTTCGAGATATTCAGTCATCTGATGAAAAAGACTGAATTAAAATGTTTGACCAACAAAATTTTATCCGCAGTCTTCTTAAATGCTTTGTTCAATAATTCAATAACCCTGGATTGGGCGCCGGTAGAACCATTACGAACTGTCTCGGATGTCACAACAATAACCCTTGACCCTCAAGAATCAGATATTTTTTTTAAATAACGGTAGAACAGCTGCCATAACGAATATATGTAGCTGAGATATTTACAAAGTCAATTTCACAGAAAAGTTTGACTGAAATCAGACAACAAAATCCGTTATATCGCATACAAAAATTATCTACACTTTCACCATAACACACCTTCAAAATTGTCATACTGTCTTCTGCGCATGCGTTCTTGGAGTTGGTACGACTGCGGTCACGTGTGCGAAATTTGATCCCGATCGCGTCATTTGCCTTCCGGCTATTACAGTGTAAACGTGTCCGCTCCGTAAAGGGCGGTGATCCGATTTCTCCGGTCGGAGGGTGTGGAAGGGGCTGAAATTCATCGTGGACTTTTATCACACTACGGGGACAGTGCTTTATCACATAACAGTGTTTTTTTGTGGATAAAGCGGCCGGACGAGTGTGACGCACGAAGAGGGAGCGGAACGCCCGTCGTCAACCTCCATCACAAGATTCAGTAAGGTCGAGAAATGGTTCTAGCGAATAGGCGAATTACCATCGGTGAGGTAACGTTTTCTTCGAACATCAGCCATGGTTCTGCCCATCAAGTCATCCACATAGATCTTGGCTTCCGTAAAGTCTGTGTTCTTCTGGTCGTGACCGAAGAATGGAAATTTCCAAAAATTGCTTCAATCAATCTACCTGAACACTGTGAAGGTCAAAGCCCAACATCCGCCAAGGATTATAACATTTTTCTGGGTATTTTACCAATATTTAAAATATTCAATATTTTTTAAAATATTCAATATCATAAACAGTAACAAAAACAGGGTATCCAGTAGCGTAACTACAACACAGCTAATGCTGCGCATAGGAATTCACATCAGGTTTGATCCCTACAATACAACTGACAGCTGTAATATGCAGTGTATTGATTGTACTCGTAATGCACCCGACGGCTCGCTGCCAATACGTTAACAATGGGCTCGCTTAATCGCGGATTTTTTTAATTAATTTTTGTACAATTACAATTGTATTTATATTATGTAACAATACGCAATATAATTAATATCAATAGCTGAAAAATGTACTCGCCGACCTTAGATTGCAAGATATAGGTACTATTCTTTTCGCTCCAATTCAGTGTTTCAAAACAGGACTACTGAATTAAAAATGAATGATGATACAAAGTAATAAATATTAGAAGCTGTACACAATTATAGTTAATATGATGAATGAAGGATAATCGTTAAAAGCATCGTTCACAAAAATATTGCGTTGAACATCTGGAAGCAATATTTGATATCAAAAATCGACATTTTTAAGCATTGTTAGACTATAGACAAAAATGGCTAGGTTGCTTTTATTGTGCACCCGAAATAAATATATTTTACGAGAAATTTCTAAAGGTAACATTTAAACTGATCTGAGAATATTGTTTTCTCTTAATCAAACTAGGGGCCTCGCCGGCCTAAGTCAAATTTAAAAAGGGGTTCGCGCCATCCCCTCCAACCCCACAAGTCTCGGTCCTGGGTTGCCTTCACTGGTCACTAGGCATGTCCGTGGACCTGATCAGTAATGCAAGGAATCTCAAGCTGTATAGGGATATCATCACAACGTGGACTGCGAGATGGGGTATATTAGGCAGATGAAGTCATCATAAGTCAAATTCTTAAAACTAACAAAATCTTGAAACTTGAAACTTTGAAACTTCTACAACGGTTCTGGAAAAGGGTGGGTCCACCCCCTTCTAGCGCCCTTTTAATTAGTGCTGCCCGTGGGATACTTAACATATTTCTCAGCGTCTATTTTCCACTTGTCGCTATTGCCGAAGGTTCAAGTCTTCATGAAGAGTGTGAATTAACACAATTTTAGTTACTTGCTTTATTGTTTTTCCATATTTTTACAGTTGTATTTGATAGAAACGGAAAAGCTGAGAAAAATATTGAAAAGAGAGTGACTGCAGGGAATAAAGGGAACGACGCTTTGAATGAAATTATATCTAACGGGAATTTATTAACAGATACACGCCTAGCGGTACACAATGGAGTCTTGGTATAGAAGTAAGGCCTGCAGCTGGCAAAAGATGAACGAAAGCAAACTAAATGCAGTGGAAATGAGATCGTTTAAGCGTAAATGCAGAAGATCTTTTTTACAACAGAGTAAAGAATTAAGAAATAAAGAAATAATATAAAACTGATCTTAGTATAGTAAGTAAAATTATTAAAAGGATCGCTTAGGTGGTTTGGTCAAATGGAACGGATGAATGAGGAGAGAATGGTAAAAATGATATATGACGCATGTGTTGATGGCACTAGAAATAGAACTTGGCACAACCAGGTAAACCAGATACTGGAGGATGATCCTGTTCGAAGCCTCAATAATCGGCGAGCTTGTATGAGAAAGGGGAAACTGCGTGATGGCTAGTTAGTTAGTAAGTCGGTCTGTAGGAACTTGTAGTTGTATACGCCTTTGAATTTTCTGCCCCCTGTCACCGGTGATACGCCGCTGGTTAATACGCAACAGTAAGTTGTTATTTTCACATTTTTTTGCACCGTAAAATAACTGACAAATATATTGATAACAATAACAAAGAATTATCTTACCGATGAATTTATTATTTAATATTAAAACACGAAAAAATTTCAAATCATCACAATTTTTTATGAAAAAGACTTATGATTTGCAATTATTATAAGATTTAATTTTTCTTATCCACAGTACTCGGTGGAGCATTGTTTTTTTTGTTAATTATTCATACTGTGGTATTATTACGCAAATAGAAATATCTCGTCAATAAGATAAATAGTCAGAGAATTAGAAATTAGTAATAAAATTAATTTATTTTAAAAATCATTGAAAATACAAAAGCTACATCATTTTCTTTGAATGACGCCATAACCGTACACTCTTATGTTTTATTGTTGACAGCAAATCTTTTGATTATCATGTTCATCATCTATATACTTGAATACGCTACAAATGCAAGAATGATTATGATGTAGCCTTTATTGCATTATTATTATAAAAAATAAAGTAGTGTTTCTATGAAATCTAATATCTTATATGCAGATTATTATAATTTGAACCCTTCCTACTGCCTAGAATTTGAATATCTGTTATCTGTCAGAAAACCGTGCATTTATTCAAGACTCAAACCGTTTGAATGTATTTAAAAGTAGGTTGATGATAATTGTCGCTAGGACTACGACACCCGGTATTGTTGCAATTAATTTATTAAATATGGTTCCCCCTTTTGATAATAAATGTATATACGTAGCTTATAAATTTGGAATAATAAATGTATCAATTTGAAAGAACTACAGCCTCTAAGCTGGAAAATTTGTCATCAACTAACTCTGTCGGTGTCAAAACAGAAATAAGAACGAGGGCGAGTTAAAAATTATCTACACTTGGTGCGACTGCAAAACTCGATCCCAATCGCGTCATTTTCCTTTCGGCTATTACAGTATGAACAGATCAGCTTGCGCCCAGGAGGGACAGCGAGCAGTGATCCGATTTCTCCGGTCGGAGGGTGTGGAAGGGGCTGAAATTCATCGTGGACTTTTATCACAATACGGGGACAGCGCTTTATCACGTTAAAGTGGGTTTTTTTTGTGAATAAAGTGGCCGGACGAGTGTGACGCATGAAGAGGGAGCACGACACCCGTCAACCTCCACCAGAGATGGTTTCAGCGGATAGTCGAGTCACCATCGGTGAGGTGGCGTCTTCTTTGAACATCACTCGTGGGTCCGTCCATCAAATTATCCGCGACTGTGTAAGTAAAGTGCGTGTACACAAATTGAAGAACAAAAAATGCACATCATTTTGGACTTACCCTTGTGCATCAAATAATGACAAGGGTAGATCGGGTAAGGCTGAAATCCTTTGCAGTGACGTGGATATTAAACGCTTCATCGACAAGAAGTCTGTTCATAAACAAGATAAACAAAGTGTTGTATTTGTATTCTCAATTAAGTGTTTTAAATCATCGAAAATTATCGATTCTGCAACAAATAAGGTGACAAATGATTTGATCACAGACGGTGGCCTCATTTTTATATCTTACCTGGATTCTGGGGGCGATGATATCCAGTAGATCTTGAGGAAGAGCTGTGGAACACTGCAGGAGATTTTCAGGCTCCTGTGTCATGGGGTAAACTTTTTCTTGAATCTCAGCATTTAGAATATTGGCGTTGCTGTAGGCGGTTGACACGTGGACGAGGCTCTGTGGAAACAATGATACCGAGACTTGTCATAAGATGTCGCCTGGGACTTGTGAAGGTCACACCGCACACAATACTCGGCCAGTAATAACTCACAATCACGACACGGGTGAACAACTTCAGACCAGTGCCGAGAGCAACGGCAACTTCCTGTCGACGCTTCTATAATACATATACGATTGTGATTCCATTCCCATCATCAATGAAGCTGAACGCACCTGGCAAGGCGGTACTTGCAACTCTACTCCCACCAGCCATAACGACGTTGGGTACCAATTGCGATACAAAATAACACGAGGATACTTGAGTGAATATTGGGTCCTCCGTAACTCACAAAACTGCACATCTTCAAACCATCTGACATGATACTCTTACAATACATAATACACTTAATATATAATCTAATAATATGGTCCGAATACGTGAAGATATCAGTCGGAAGCAGCTCGATCTAATATTCCAAATTACACTAAAAATATTAAAACATACAAAATGATCTATTTCTAGAGTTTCAACCCTTAAACTTTAACTTAACCAAATCCCTTTTGTAAATATTTATCTTTTAAATTTTTTTTAACACGAGTTCCTAATTAGTCACCCATCATTTATAGTTTTGTTTTTATGTATGCTTGCATTTTTAATTTTATAATTCATAGTTTCCTGAAAAGTTGATTTATAAATAAACAGTGGTTTAAATAAAACTTATTATTTATATAATATGTGGCCGCAAAGTTATTTTGCTAATATTGAAAAAGGAAAAAAAAGTGCATTTTTGAACACAGATGAGAGTGCAGCAAAGTGGCCCGGACCGGGCTGTATAACAGCCGTAGGGACGCCCACTCGGTGCAGGCCCAAGTAGTCTCTAGTGGGCGCGTTGTGTCCTTGATCGCTCACTTGTTATTGTAAAGCTCTCTGAAGATTGACAATAAATACGTTTTATCTTTGCCTAACCCTTGATTTCAGCAATCTCTGCAGCTCTGTGAGCTTGTAAGAAGTAGGGGAGACTTGTGACCTGGAGTGAGGATGTTGATGATAAAGAATTTTTCATCGTCCAAACCATAGACCAGCCGCTCTCTTTATATTAGCCCGATATTTGCCCATGTTTTCAAATTTCAATTTTACATAACAAGCTCCCAGCCCGTCATTAGCGTGGCCATAGTTTTGCAAGGAGCAAAAATCAGTTTATGAGTAGTCGCTAATTTATCTCGGCGAAACCAAACATGTTGACCCTTTGGACACTCGAATTTGCACTCCTCGCCGTCCGCCGAATGCGCCCGGGCGAAAGTTCAGTCAGACAGGGACAGGTATACATCGTGACGGAATTCACGGATATCGCAGGTAACATTCGACTTGCGTCATCAAAATTATTTTAAAATCTTACCTTCAGGTTTTTCATTGGGCGACACAACTCCAGCATTCTCTTTGTACCCAGCGTGTTGAGCGTCAGGGCGACTGCCAGTGGCTCTATAAACCTGATGGACGCTGCAGAATGTATGACTATGTCCACTTCTTCCTGTAGCACCTTCACAAAAGCGGGACTCATCCCCATGTCTGGAAGGGTCACCTCTCCCGCGATGGGTTTTATCTTTTCTAGTCTTTCTGGCCATTTGTCGCGGATTTTGTCAAACACCTGCAAGGGCGGTTTGTTTCAGTGCGAGAATTTGATTGGTGCTTCTCGCGAACAAGAGAGACATTTGATTAAGACAAATAACATTGTAAGAGATGCGAAGAGTCGGGTTGGTGAACAGCTTTGGGTGACAGCAATTAGATTAGGTATAATTTACAGACCGACTCGCCGTTTGTACATAAATTCAAGAATTTCGAAAGAACCATAAACCATATGCTATATGTTCATGTGTTTAGACTATTTTTTGTTTTGTTATGTAATTTAGGGTCTGATGAATTGATGCATTTCGCTAATATTTATCAACGATGCAGATTTTTCACATATTTCTTGAACATTTTCTCGTAATTTTGTGAACTAGGTCTTTTACACCCTGCATATATAAACATAAATCAATCCGGCTCAGCCGAAGAGTTTAAAATCTATATAAACAAAAATAAATAAGTTATTAAAAATATGCAAGCGAGAAAAAAAAAATTACCTGCCACTGAGATTTGAACCCAGGGTCATTTCGCTGAGAGGCTGTAGACTGTTCTCAGTTTAGTTATTAAAGAATGATAAGGAATGATGTGTTGGAATTGAAATTTAAATCTATTTATGTTATTGTCTATCGAAAATTTGTATTAGGTCATCCCATAAGTAATGCGGTATTTTTACACTTTTATTTTTCAAAATTAAGACAAAATTTTTTTTAAATCTAAAACATACTCCTTATTACCCAATTTACTGACTCTGCAGGTAGTTTATTCCATCCCCCTCTGACTTTTTAGATCATATCATTGAAAAAACCGCTTTATTTATGGGATGAACCAATAAGTAGGAGCCACTTGTTAATAATTGTTGGGTGGACTATTAAAATAATAATAAAAAAATCTTACCACATGATTCAAGAGATCCTTGTACCTCTGCTCAATACCGTGTCCTTTCTTGGGCCTCAGCAGAATGTAGATACACTTTATACCCTCACACGATCTCAACAGCTTCTCGATGATGGCTTTCCCCAGGAATCCCGTTCCCCCAGTAAGGAAAACAGTACTTCCATGGTAAAAGTGTTTGACGGTACCGGGTAGTGGCTTCAACCCGTCATCGTATATGGTTGCAGTATTTGATTTCGTGTCTCTTGTATCTCCCTCAACTGAAGGGACTCCGTTAAGCTGGTCGTTTTCAGCTTCTCTGGTAGGTTCTATGATATTATTATTAAAAAATGTTGAATCCTTCAATGGCGCCGATCTGAAAGAATCAAAACAAGTCATTGTAGTTTGTTTTTCGTCTTTTTTCTGTTGGTATCATAATCAGGTGTCGGAATTTCAATTGCATCTCTATTTCGATTAAAAAATATATTAAACAGTCTAAAGATGTAATGGCCATCATCATTATGCGGAGGTGGAGAGGATTACGACGCGTGCTCTAAATAGTCTCACGGAGAAAGTACCTACTTGGCTTTTGGAGAGAATAATTTGAAGGGGATAGTATACCAGATAATGATAATGAAATAAGAAATAATCAAAACAAATTATTGTAGTTTATTTTTTTTTTCTTAGTATCATAATCAGTACTCGGAATTTCTGTTTGTTAATAAATTAATATTTTGTAATAGAATCAAGTAATACGTGAATGTGAGACGGAGGTGGAAAGGATTACTGCGCGTGCTCTAAGTAGCCTCACGGAGAAAGATTTTACTTTCTGCAATGAAAAATGTTAGACCGAGTACCCACTTTGCATTGGGAGAGAATAATGTTGAATGGGACAGTGTACCAGATAATGAATACGTTTGATCTATTATTGTAATAATTTTTTCTATAACTTAATTGTTAGCTGAAATTGTTTTCAATTCGGACGGAATTTAGAGCGTTCCGGTCAGATTGAGGTGCTTATTAAATTAATTGTATTAATACGCTATTTAAAGTTATTTCAATATTAGAAGATATAATATATTTCTTCTCTATGAGAGTAAGACTCGTGTATAGAAAAGGAGTATATACGAGAGTGTATAATTTATATTTCAATTAGTCTGTGTACATATTTTTTGACTTCAGATACAAATTTACAGTAGTCTGTAATTTTTCTAATTGTGATGGGGAGATTGTTAAAAAATTTGATGCCTTTATAAATTATAGTGATTTTGGGTTGCGATATATTTTAGTTTTGGAATATCTTAATATTTAATTTAAAAAATTTTGATAATTGAATTTTTTTGTGTATATTTATTATTTTAGGTATTTTGAAATCTGTGAAGAGTTGTATACTTGAATAGTCTTTTATTTAGAATAATTTTTATTATCATTTTTTGAGTGATTTCTAAATGTGATATTGAAGTTTTTTATGCTCTTCCCCATCCAATAATACCACATTGTAAATGTGATTGTACATACGCGTAATATATTATTTTCAGATTTGTAATATGTATTGCTCGGTGGGGCCTAGCGCCGGCGCCGCAGGGTGCAGCGGCAGCCGCTTTCCAAGGGCGTGGAGTGGCGCTTCTGCGTACGGGAAAGATCGTGCGCTCACAAAAATGCCCTTTTCAGGGCCGCAATACGTCGCGGCCCTATGAGACATTTACCCTGTGCGGCACAGCTTAGATAAATGCGTTCATTTATTTATTTATTTCAATGCTATAATTTCCTAACATTTAATTAGGTTTTAGTTTCACTATGCCTGTATGGCTAGAAAACATTGTGTTCAGACAGGAAATGCTTACAATTTATACTTAATACGATGCACGTACACAACTATGCATATAATGCTTGGAACCATTGAATACCTTCCTATAATGTTACCTGGCGCACGGTATTCCAGTTGGCACTACGTTTGGACGAGGGTCCCAATAACAGGTCGACCATCTCTCAAATCCTACTTTTTAGATTCTTCGGCTACCTAAATGTTGATACACTTTCTGACACTGTATGGCCTAGGCGTCTAAAATATAAGTTCGATCATTTGTCGTCAACTTACTGAGTCGGTTAATGCATTTTCCCGGATAGGAAGAGATCCAGGTTCGGATCCCGGTACCAACAACAATATTCTTTTGATTTTATATGTATATCTTTCTAATGAATACATTTAATTGCAACTTCTCAATGAGAATGTGTTCTTAAAAATAAAATTTATTTGTGCATACGTGGTTAGCGCTCTTGGGAGTTGAAGAGAATCTTTGCTTCCGCGTGTAGGAACTGTGTTTTGAGGTTTTTTGAAGTGTTTCTATAAGTATGGTAGAACGGCTTTAGCGTAGATTTGTCTCGCATCGTAAACGCTTAATTTATTAAATGTTTTATCTGTTCTTGCCGTTTTAAGATTATTGAGAAGACGAAGAGTGGTGTCAGCCGTGAGGGCAGCCCGGGAGGGGTTGCGCGCCTTGTTCTCGTTTGATTGAGGCACTCAATACTGACATGAATGAGGAAATAAGAATTATTTAAATTATATCTCTCAGTAAAAATGATGCAAATTGTTACTTTACCCTGTATACTCCGTGACTCCTAGCTCGGTCGATGTGACAGTTGCCGCCATGGTGGAGCTGGATCTTGGCTGAAAACATTATATGACGGAGTCAGGAATGATATCATTATTCACAAAGATATGCTCTGAGTCATACCAAGAAATATATATTTGACTTAAAAATTAGTTTCTCCCTTCCGAGTTTGTAACAAGCCAGTATTAATAAAGAGAGTATCCCCGCCTGTCATCACCTAACTGTACCATTATAAAAAAAATAAGTAAAAATGACAATTTTGATCTAAATTAAAACGTTGATCTGTTCTCCATATTTTATTAATAATATATTCCTATGACAGTCCGTAGTGCAGTTCTCGTGTATAATAGAGTCACAGATAGTTAGATACCTAAGTATAAAGATATAAATAAAGTCCTAGGAAGGGTTAACCTCTACATGTAAGTATATTGTAATAATATACATTATATAAATATAGCAGAGATGTATATTTGGACTGTTTTACATTATGTACAACAGTATTTATTTGCATATGCATATATAATTTTTATAGCATTTTTTAAGGCTATATTACATGTATCTTAAAAATATTGAATTATGGGGTTTGTTTGGATATTTGTATAAAATATCTAAACCTAATAGAACAGGTTTAAAAATTCATTTTTGACGCAGGATCCTAAAGAGTAATTATGGGATATTTATATCTCTTGTGAACAAGTATTATGCCGAAACGTGGGCCTAGGTTTCCCCAAGGAAACCGTTATTGAACACAATTATAATAAACATTAGAAATAAATTATTTCGTTCAAATGCGGCAGCGGGTGCGCAGGGTGACTTACCCCAAGAGTTGGTGTGTTGCTGTTTCACTTTCCGAAGGTTCGACGGCGAAAGTTTCACTCCGGTCCGGACTGGCGCGAGGAAGAAAGGCTAATCACCGACTGAGCCCCCGGCGTGGCTGGAGACCCCACTTTGCCTCGCCGCCCGCCCCCGCCCACCCCCAAAGGGCACTGCCGGACGCCACCCCATTGGCCAACAGCTCGAGGAAAAGATCGCGCGTATAAAAAAAGAAAATTGAGTAAACGAAGCAAAAAAACTTGACGAAATAGTATCATAGTATCGTAAATGTACGCCAACGTTTTTTTTAGCTTGAATTAAAGTTCGAATTTTGAGGTCCAATAGGGAAATTAGAGGTGTTCATATTTTGGGTACGGCTTAACAGGTAATTATTTTAAAATAAATAATTTGTTCTGTAAAACGTATTGTGTGTGCATTGCAATAATAAAAAATGAATAAATATTACTTTGTTAAATAAAAAATTTGACCTTGACCTTACCTTGCTAAATTTTTATTATTTTCTCTTATTTTTTATTTATTATCACGCCCTAAATTATGTATTCATTTTTTTGCATTCAACGTATAATCTAGAATCAATAAAATATTTAAATTAATTAATACTTTTTTTGAAATACTCATATCTATGATACAGTTGAGATTAAGCACATATTACTTGAACATTTTCGACTCGCAATTTAGTCAGGTAAGTCACCCGTAAAATATTGTGGACTAGGTCTGTTATACCCTGTATATGAGTCACAGTGGCGTGCAGTAGGCACAAACTTAGGTTATACTGTTACCGGCGATGCTAAGTATACAGTATCTCGTAATTCTACGTATCAAAAAAAAAAAAAAACTTTCAATATCAAAATGAACTATAATTGTAAATTTATTATATTTTTCTTATTTTGACCAGCATATAATATATAATATATGTCCAAGAATACACAATTACTAGATTTTCACCTACAAAGGCACTGTTATTAAACATATATCAGATATCTCATAGAGACGAAGCTATTTTTTATTATATTTAATGGAAAATATATGAAAGAATGGGGTAATTACAGGGCTTACGACCTGTCTTCGTCTAATAATTATATATTAATAATTAATTAATTAATAATCGTAAATTTGGTCCATAGATGGCGATGGTGTAATGGTACTCGAAGCGAGTCCACATACTAACATATGTACAACTTTCAAAAATTTGATAAATGTGGAGATTGAGGGGTGAGAATTGGTTAAGCCAGCCGAAGACTGGTCATAAGCCCTGTAATTACAGTGTTCCAAAGCATATATTTAATTAACTAGCTTTACTCAATACATAAATGATTATATTTCGACATTCAATTTAATATTGGTAATAATTTAACCTAATATTATCCTGAAAAATGCTAATTTAACAGATGATCAATTATAATCTACAGATTGTATCTACGCAAACACAGAAATATTGAATCATAGGTTGGGGTACACACAGAACATAAAACGTTTAATCTGTCAAGTAAAACAAATACGTAGATATGTTATTCGACGCAGTTTTCAGCAACGATTAATCCCTTTCGAAAACGGCAGTCTTAAGCACAAATTGTTTGAAAAATGCAGAAAATCCGCAGACGTCAAGATGCCGACATAGATTCAGTAAAAAAATATTTAGTTCAGTACAATTATTATAAGGATAGAAAAAAAGAAGTTAGGTTCATGCAAGACCTAAGTGTTGGCAAACCTCGCAGCAGAATGCACATGAAGTTGTTACAAATGGTTCGCAAATAACTCACGGCTAGACAAACGTTGTGAGTTATGTCATAGACAAGGTTGCGCTAATCCGGGTAATAACGGCCAGAATTTTATAGGGTCTTTTTAATAATGTAATGATTATTTAATATATTTTTATTTCCCAGAATTTTTAATAATGCACAGCTTTTCTGCTTGTATGCACTGCACGCCCCTGATGAGTCATGCTATCAAATCGGGTTTGAGTTGTTTCTTTCTACAAATCTCAAGCTAATCTCCGAGTTGTATTTTGTCGCGTTTCATTCCGCGGACGATTAAAAATGACTACTTTCAATACGCCATTCACATTAAATTATTATCATTCAATGTACTTGAAGGCGAACTTTAAACCAATCACGTTAATCATTCACATGGCGTCTAAAAACAGTGTTAAAAAAATTAAATACAATCCGCGCTATAAGCCTCTTTGGAACGATCTTTGAGACGCTCAGATTGTGGTAAATAATTTAAATTTCATTAATTCAATTTATAAATGCAAAACCTTACAAATAAGTTAAGTTATTTTTTGTCACTTTGTTGTGAAAAAAGTAAAGGATTTAACATTATACGAATCAATGTGCTTGGTTAGTGGGTCACAAAAAATAATTTGTCACGAAAAGTGCGTTAGAAATAGCGTAGCATATTTATCGGGTGTCGGAATCCGAGAGTAACGGTTAAATCGTTGTTTAAACCGTTATTGCGGCTGTGATTGTGTTCGATTGTAACGATGATCGCTAATTATTAATAATTCTTTGCGCAATGACTTGTACACCAGAAAATAAACCTACAATCTTAATTACCAATCATCGTTATATCTCAGTTACCAATCATCGTTATATTTCAGTTACCATCATCGGTATATTTCAATTACCAATCATAGTTATATATCAATTACCAATCATCGTTATATCTCAGTTACTAATAATCGTTATATCTCAGTTACCAATCATCGTTATATTTCAGTTACATAACGGTTTACCATCATTATCGGGATTGATACCTTTGCGATAAGCAAATATGCTGCCATTTCGCTATTCCCCTAATAGAATGTGGTGTCAAATTATATAATGCTGTATTTTTGTGTTTGTATTTAATACATTGATTTATATTCTAGTAGAATTTTATTATTTATACTTTCTGAGAAATTTTAACATTAGTTTTAATTTTTATAAATAAAAACAAATATATTTAAATTTGTTAGAAAAAATATCACTCCTGTTCTCATTGAAATTTTATTTATTTATCTGAATTTATGAATATTTTCTTCAATGCATAAAAACATATTCTATGCAGGGGCAGTATGATACACATATCTGAGACATGCAACACGTCTTTATTATAAATCGAATGAACAATTTTTTTTCCAGACCGTAATAAAATGTTGGTGTAGTGGTTAAAACGCTGGCCTAGTGATCTAGTGGTCGGGAGTTCGCGCCTCGTTCCATGACACCACCAAGTTAGTTTTTTTTTTCATGGTAGATACAAGCGTTTAGCTCAGTTTGAAAACAGTAAGAATATTGAAAAAAAAACATTTTTTCAGGGGTTCGGCACCTAATAAAATCTATTGATAAGCTGAAAACCGCTTCCAAAGTACGTTTAAAACTTTGTACAGCAAAGGAAACATTCAACAGGTATAATAACATAGGAAACATTTAGAAGTTATTGTGGGTGTTAAAAAGTATTGCTACTGACAAAATGACAATCTAGGCAATTTGATTGGTCGGTATCTCTTCTCTCTACCTCCATCAGCAATAGTGGTGTAGTGGGGCACTTATTTTAATACGAAACTTCATTTTTAAGTACATTTAAAAATATTTTTATTTAAAATATTCCGCATAGAATTTTGTACATCAAATATTTCGAAAATGCAAAAAAAAAAAAAAAGCAGAACCGGAGCACTTAGTCAACGCGAGGAAATTTATAGATTTTTTTCGTTAAGAATTGGACCATCTGGACACGCGGCGGTATCCCATTCCTTCAACCAACGACCACATGCACTTGGAGACAGATGCAATACATGAATTCAACTTAAATAAACAGTCATCCCTAATTATTTTAATTTTCAAAACAAAACTTTGTACTACACGTACGTTGGGTTTTTTTTCACTACTCGTTTCGAGTGGTGCTGTCCCTCTCATCATCAGGTAATAACTAAACTAAATACAGTATCAGTTCTCCACTCGGTTTCGTATAAAGGATTAATAATGAACAATTTGGAAATTGTTGAAATTAATTTCATAGAAGCGAACCTATTTTTTATTAATGGAAAAATATGGAAGTTTGGGTAATTACAGGGCTTACAACCTTAACAGCCCGCAAAAGATCATTAGCACACAATCCGAAAGAGTTCGCCGCTCACTTCATGTGGTTCATTAAATTGTGTACTTCGCGAAGTATCACACTACACACTTCGCACTTCAGTCGCTTTATTGAAGTATAGTTCAATAACGGTTTAAATAACCACACTTCATTGGACTATATGAAATGCGAAGTGGCCAACCAGTGATACCAACATACTTCGAATTTGGTTGAACGTGCATTTCGTGAAGCGTTTATTACGAAATGTAGTTTTGTCCTTCGCTAGTGTTCTTTATGCGATCTCGAATCGACTCTCCGAGAGATCATTTGTGAACACGGGCCTTAAACATGGACAGTTCGGTATTGTAGGTGGTGAGTGGCCCTAGACCTAATAATGTTATTTGTGAATAAGTGCGTTTCAAGAAAATGATTATTTAACCGGTCCATGCGGGCTTAATAAAATATATCACACGACCATATTTCTTCACCGAGAGTCAGTTGCGTCAATTGTGAGCTAATTTTTCAATTTGGAAACATTATCTCTAAAAAGTTGTAAGCTCAAAACTGGCTTACGACACCGCGACAGGGCTAAATTCGACTTTCCCCGTATATGATTTACATCAACAATTACAATTACAGTATCTACTGTCCACGCGATGCGCTCACGACTGAGCCTGAGACGTCAAATGCTCGCCTCCACTCTTCGCGATCCTGGGTCTTGTTTAGTGTAACCAAAATATGAAAGAATCTTACCATACATGTTGTGGAGAGTCTTTCTTTAATGCGGAGTTCCATAAAAATGGAGATATTTGCAGTAAATGTTTATTTTTATTTTTATATATTTGGGAAATAAACAACACAGAAGAGTGTGGCGCTCTATCCTCTCTGCCTACCCCCGCGGGGAAACGGCGTGATGGTAAGTAAGTAAGTACGGGAAATAAACAGTTAAGTTACACTAAATTTAACCAATAACATGTGTTCTCTCATTTAGTTGTACTCGGTAAATGACTGATAGATTTAATTGATGAGACTGAAATATTGAAGAAATCTAATTCATTGAAGTGTGAGTAAAAATACAGAGAAGCTAGGTTGAATAATAAGTTCTGTTTGGCATTGGTGTTGCAGTGTGGAAGACTGAATGTGAGATGGGTTCTAGTCGACCTAGATGGCAGTTAGGTAGATAGGTATTTCAAGAAGCGATTCCAGTCATAGGAGGCATATTTAACGATACTTCGAACTTGTGCGATGTATATACCAACATACGCCGCCAATACCGCATTTCGAAGGCGTCGAGCGTACTTCTTTTTATTAGAGAATATAGAGCCTCGTCCTGGAAAATCTGTAAGGCTTAACAAGGACGTCCTGCAAACCCTTGTGGAACAAATTTCCACTGCAACTAGCAGAGAACTTCGGATTTGGTGATTAAACCATTCGTCGATATCTGCGTGCCATCAATGGGTTCCTCACAATCTTTCAGAGTCTAATCGCGTGCAGAGAATTAATGCGTGCTCTTCTTTGCTGTCACGTCTCAGGAATGAACCTCTTTTGGAAACGATACCCCCCCCACCCACCATATTCGCCGGACCTTGCCCCATCTGATTATCATTTATTCCGCAGTCTTAAAAATCATTTGGACGGAAAAGAATTTTGGAAGAGGAGCCTTGCAAGTCTGCCGGAAAGATGGAAGAGCATTGTAGAAAAAGAAGGAGAGTATATTTTAGATTGAAAAAGAACTGTATTCAGGTCGGTCACTATTTCGACATGTATTTTTCTGAGATGACTTTAGTATGATTTTTTCCCTTACGGTGTTAACATAAAAACGCGCGTTCCGATACTGTAAACTCAGTGTACATGAAAACTTTTGAAACATATCAATTATTGTGTATACGTGATAAAAATCATTGCGAATGACAGCGTAAAGACGCATAAGACACATCTAACTCGGCCAGTGCACGCTCTGCCACTAAAGTGTTGATCGGCATCCGGCACCCCACGCCACGCTCAGTGCGCCGTTCACACCTCTCCGCATGATTGACAAATTCGCGTCAGGTTCTTCTAGAAAACATTTTTTATTGTTGCGTATGGTAAATACCTATATATTTAAATTATTTTATCCTATACATAAATATATTACGGAGGAAAACCTAAAATATGAACTCTGTATTTAGTATTTTTTACAGAGATATTCACAGAATTAAAGATAATGTCAACTCAATTTACATCATCGGAGATGAAAGGTTTAAAGATCACATCAAGGAATTAACATTTTTTTAAATATGTATAAAAAGGGTCATAAAAGTATCTAAATATTTGTTCACATTTTAAAAAGCTACTTATGGCACTATTGATGGCCGAGTTCACTGCGATATATTATTAACATTATTTATTTATTTATTTATTGAGGATAGTAATTCAGGATAAAATTAGTTCAAGACTAAATTATGTTACATTCGATGCTTTATTATTACTTCGGGTATTATTACTCATGATAATAAAACTATTCTCATTCAAATTATTATTATTTTTTTTTTATTAATATTAAAAATATAATACAATTTCAATAATCAGTGGATATATATTTTTTTTTTTTAACATTTGTTTCTTCTCTATGAGAGTAAGACTCGTGTATAGAGAAGGAGTATATTCGAGTTAATTTATGTTTCAGTTAGTCTGTGTGCATATTTTTTTTACTTCAGTTACAAATTTATGATAGTCCGTAATTTTTCTAATTGTGATGGGGAGATTGTTAAAAAATTTGATACCTCGATAAATATATTGATTTTGTGTTGCGGTATATTTTAGTTTTGGGATATCAATTTGATCTCTATATCTTGTAGATCGGAATTCGCTTCTAAAATTTAATTAATTTTTAATTTTGAAAATTTGAATTATTGATTTTTTTTTGTATATGTTTACTATTTTTGGTACTTTAAAATCTGTGAAAAGTTGTATACTTGGATAGTCTTTTTTTTTTTAGAATAATTTTAATTATCATTTTTTGAGTGATTTCTAATTGTGACATTGAAGTTTTATATGCACCTCCCCATCCAATAATACCGTATTGCAAATGTGACGGTACAAACGCGTAATATATTATTTTCAGATATGCAGGTGATAAGATGTTTCTGAGTTTAAAAAATATGTAGGCAGTTTTCTTTATTTTGTTTGTGAGATTAGTAATATGTTCTTTCCATTTTGTAAAACCTATATTACTATCTATCTTATTTTTATTCAAAGATTCCTGACATTAAATGTAAGTATCTTATATAAATTGTATTTCTTCTTTCTGATATTTTATTATAAACTCACTCTCCCGGTTGCTTTCACACATCTTGACAGCTGCACTTGCGTAGGTACTTTCTTAAACAAAATATTATTTACCGAACTAGCAACAATTGTGCCTTCTGAAATTTTGGAAGGAAAACAAATTCAGCAAATTGGGATAAGTTCTGTCGCAAAGTTGATTCGGCCGATTTACAAAATTTTCTCAGATTAAATATTTTGATCTCTTGACAATGGGCACCGTCCATGCAAAGGTAATTTTATTTTTCATAAATCTATCGGAAATTTCGTTTGTTTTATCGAACTGTCATGTTACACAATACTCTGCTTTTAGGTTATGAGATAATTTTTTAATACTATAACAATATATACATTTATGATAGATCTTACTATTCCAACAATTAGATAATAAAACATTTTATTTATGAATTGTAATTGTCGCTTAATAATGATTCTGACAGTTGTTAAACCCATTTTTAGTATTGTTTGTGATGAGATAATGAATAATATTATGTTATTTGTTGTTGATGAACAAGCCTGGTTCATTAATGAAATCTAGTTTATTAATATAATAAATGCTTGTCTTTGTATTATGTGATTAATAAAATTGTAAACTATTATTATTCGGTGTCTGTTTTAAAGGTACTTGACTTTATTCACTTCCACAATTCGTCTCATTTGTCCGTAACTGTAGTTGATGTTGTAATATGGTCTCGGCACTGCTTATATGCAAATGTTTTTATTTGAAAATTAAAACATTCATATTACACATAAAAAATAAGTCAATTCTCTCCGAACTGACTCATTCATAGGAATATGCAATGTAATTTAACATATTAATAGTATACCAACCGACACAATCATCAGCTGTGTGTTAATCACGTGAAATAATCAAGAACTTGTAGATGCGTATTCCCGATAATGGTAGAATTATCAATTATTATTTTTACTATATTCAGAATGCGCACGTCTTTTGTTTCTTCCACACCATAGTCTAATAATGTTATACTATTAATTGACATGGAAATATCTTTATGGTGCTACTTGACTATTTTCATTTTTTTAATACATAACTGTGTTTATTAAAAATTACGGATTACACCTCTCTAAACTATAGCTGTGATAAAAATAATACTCAGTCATAAGCAGTAGAAGAGTCGCATCCTACATATCCACCTGACTATTCTCTGCATGCTTGAACCGTCTGTCAAAAAATTGTTATATTTTAATTTGTCATACCATTTGGTGCATTATTTCATTGTAACATGCTTGCTAACAATAAATACATATTATGATAACACGGCAGCTGGCTTGATACAATACATAATTTGAATCAATGATCTGTGTGGCGACTTCTTTTGATACACTGTCTGTTGACAGAAATTGTTTGAAGGAACAGCATAGCTGGTAATTGACGTCTGATTACTGATAGTAATGTTCTTTAAAGCAAAAAATATACTTTAAAATGTGATTAACATTTGCGTTCACTTTGTAGTTGGACATGATTATGATGTCAAATTTTTTTTAATTAACAACCCAGATTTGTACTTATATTGCCAGGCCATGACATGGAATTGAAAGTCGAGCATTTAGAAAGTCAGATATGAAAATTTTTCACTCCACCTTGGAAAAAACCTCAAACAGAATAAGCGACACAGTTATAAAAGAAACTTGCAGCATGATACGGGGCAGAAGCGGAGGAGACACTGAGAGATCACGTAGACATGATGGCAGACATCGTGGCACACCAAAGGTGGCAAGATAGCTCACAGTCTGGACTTGATAAAAAAGAAAAATTATTGTAATGAGTGGCGAGAAATATGAAATTTTACAAGTCGGTGGAACATTTGAAAAAAACACAGCAATCACATTCAAGTCTTATGATTGAAGAACTTGCTTAACTGATTCCATTGCAACTGAGTTATTGTCACAGCTGCGTGTACAGTTTAAATAATATTAATGATTTTCAACCTCCATAGGGTAATGAAACTTTGAAGAAGATGATCCTTGGTGGATGTTTTTAATGGATTTACATTGTGTTCCATACAGGAAACAAGAATGTAGACAAAGGTGGCTCGCCGATCTCACCTTCTCTCAACCGGCGATGATGATGATTATGAAGTTGAAAGAAATAAAACACAAAAGATGTTCCTGCCTGTAGAATAATCTGTTTTTATTCAGATACATAACAATACATACAGTCATATTTGCAAGTGCCTACTCAGTGACAGGTCGCCGCTGTAACGTTTTACTAAGACATCTTTGTTTACCTGAAACCTATCCCATGTGTTTTTTGACGCCACGCCAATGATTATACCATTAAATTACTGACAGGTGTCTTATCATATCAATAATATGGTGCCTCTGTTGCGACCTTGCAATTCTGTATATTGTACATAATATATATTGTTATTTTATTTTACAGGAAAAACAACTTTTTGATATCGGAGCTGATTCAGAATTCGATGTAATAAAAGAACACCCTCCGGCACACGCCCCCAGAGCTAAAGTCAAGTACGGAGAAGTCAAGGTGAGTTCATTATTTATAATCAATTATTTATAAATGCAATAATTTCTAATTGAAACTTGTCAACGGACGCTAACAATCGAGTCCTGGTACCGACACTGACGTACAGGAGTGAAGCCTGGTGCTGGCAAAAGAAGAACTAAAACAGACTGAATTCTGTGGAAATTAGATCACTCCAACATATATGTGGCAAAATACGGGATTAAAAAAGGATATTTGGGTGGTTTGGCCACATGGAACAAATGAATATGTTGGTAATGGTTAGAAAGATTTATGACACAATTGTTGATGATTGCAGAATTAGACGACATCTGCGGAAAAATTAGCGTGATCAAATATTTTGGAAAAGGTCCCGTGGAAAAGTGTGAATGAGGCGAAAGTTGTGTTGGGACAGAAGAATGTGGCGCTTCATTCTCTCCGCCTACTCCTGTGAAACAGCGTGATGGTGAGTCAGTTCAGAAATGCTGAGAAGTGTATCAAAGTATTATTCTGTTACTGTTGCAGGCCCGCGTGGACAAGGTGTTCATTGATGGACTGGGGCGGACCAAAGATGATATTATTCAGGAGTCCATCAAAGATCTTTTCGCAGCCAAAGATTTTGAAGACGTCATCATCAGAGCTGATCATGTAAGCTGGTGTTTTATTTTCACTTGTGCAATTTACATTTTTAAACCCACTTGGTAAAAGGTTGCTTATATAAAATAATATAATCGATAAAACATGTTTTATGTAGAACCAATAAGAATATTTTTAAAACTTTACTATATTCCATTTGTAAATATTATTGTTTTTTTTTGTCATTGCTAAACAGACTGTTAATAGACAAATAAATATAAATGATTGACAAATAGCCATCATGATAGCAAACATCCATTAACGGATGTTGGCTGTTCATCCCTGAGTCTGAGAGAAACCTTGCACCGAATACGACGTCACTTCTACTAGTGTCCTTTCTCTTGGTTCTTGCATCTTCAAAACAATGAGGGCGGACTCCCTGCTTACCCAGGACCGATACAATAAGCTCAAGGCTCCTATCTCGGTCCTACTCATTCGCCACCTGGTTGACGTTTTTGATGCTACTAGACAGCTATTCAATAGCGCCCCGCATGACAGGGTGATACTGCACAGCCGCCAAAACAAAATTTGCCCTCATTTTCCCTGGCTGACTCACTTTATTAGTAAATAAGATATTTACAATACATTTAAATAAAGAACAAAACACGTTTACATATAAAAGTGATAATATGAATAATACAATTAAGATAGAATAGAATAACGATGATAGAATAGTAGACAGCGAGATAGACAAAGTGTAACAAGGCCGGGGAGCAGAGGGGAAGTGAAGAGGCACTGCTTTCCGGGAAATGAGAAAATGAAAAATATATAGGAGACTCACGCTCCACGCACCACTGCCGGCAGATTTAACCCACAAGAACAGTATATCGTAAATCATATTTGAACAGAAGATAGAAAATAAAAATAACAAAGTGTACAAGAGATAAGCAACAATAATATTGCACAATGGTTGCAAATTGAAGATTATCAAAGAGAAACAAAAGCAGGATTATCAAAGTCAGCACTAATAACCAGAATTAGAGAAAGGAGAAGAATAATAATAATGAAGCTACTCAGCAGTTCTCCGAAGGATCTCCCATCTAGAAATCCACACTCGAACAAAGGCCCTAAATGGAATCTCAATCTACTCCCTCCAAACCCTCTGGGTCCGTGACAAGCCCTAAATCATGTAGCTTGCTGCGGAATTCACCGTAATCCGAGACTAACCACACTGAGAAATGGTCAAATGCCGGAGGACCCCCCTGGCCACCCTCTCTGACGTCCACGGTGAGGAGAAAGGAGTAAGTCCACCTCCCCGACGGGGTGGTGTCCCATCTTTCCTGCCATTTGCTCAAACTAATATTCCTAAGACGCATACACAATTCCCTATTGTCGGTATCCTAGGGCCTGAGGGTATGTCTCAAGTGACACGCTTCCAGACTCTTCCTCAAAAAGCGGCGGGCACTCGCCTCCTGCACCAGCAGGGCCGCACCATACACTGTCCGATACACCCCCGTCATGGCCAGCAGAGGTACTCTCCCCCCTATTTTGGGCGGACAGGATAACCAAAGTCGACAGTCTATGCGTCCACACCTCTGCCGCATACTTGACTTGCGCCACATATATTGCATCTTCAAAACAGCACCAGTTGGCAATGTCTACTGTCAGTCACAGTTTTAATACTGGGATTATTATTTAGAGAATCTAAGTATAACCCAACTCATTGGCCGTGCTTTTTATTGTATGACTTGTGAAGCCTTATGTAATAATCTCCTTACAACGTTAATGTTCTTTCCTACTATACAACCATTACTTTAACTTTTTTGTTGCAATTCTAACAGGTCAGAGCCAAGTTGGATTCCATGGGATGCTTCAGCAACGTTGGAATATACATTGATGTTTCTAAAGGTCCCAACGCCTCGCCCGAAGGTCTCGAGGTTAGTCACGCAACTTTTGCTAATGTATATATGTACAACACTCCAACTAAAATAATAAACTCACCCATTTGCAATCTTTTGATACAGAATAATTTTTCAGAGACCACCCCGTTAACATTTTTATCGTAAAATATATTACTGAGTGCACCGCACCAGCAGTCCCGATTGTTGCCAGTTATCTTTTATATATTCAGTATTTAAATTTATTTTAAATCAATTTTTTTTTTTATGTAAAATATATCTCGAAATTGCGTTAAAATAACACAATAGAAAAATCTCAATTAATTTTACAATAATGTTCGCCATCTATAGAGTAACCGTGAAAGGTGCTTTATTATCAGATAAATAATATGCAAATTCATTACTAGATGTCGATAATTTTAAATTTATTTATTTATTAATGTCAACGTCACGTATAACAAAAAAACAAAAACATGAGAAGCTACACAAGTAGCATGGAATATAAACATATATAGCTTTAAAAAATATTTAAAAGTAAGCAAACCAAACAATAAAAATTTAGGTTTAGGTAATAATGACGGGAACCAAACTAAATATTTAATTAGAGTTATTTATGAATATTTTTTCAAACCATAAAAAATATATTGCATGTAGGAGTGGAATGATATATCGTCTGAAACATTTTACACTTTTTCTATGTATATTTTTTTATTGTAGGTAACATTCCATGTAAAAGAACTGTCAAGAGTAATCGGCGGAGTCAACACGATGGTCGGGAAGAACGAGGGGTCTCTGGTTGTTGGTAAATATTTATTTATTTATTTATTTAGACCTATCACACACCTAGATCAAAACTAAGACAATTAAAAAAAAAAAAATTTGACTTATTGTATTCGGATACTCTGTCATATACACAACTAACTTGGCCCCAGTTCTCGAGTAATATCTTTTTAAGATACATTTATAACCTAAAATGTTATTTAGTTTCATAACTTTAGTATCAAAAATTGGAGAAAAATGTTTTTATTTTTTTGTCTACTGAAAAATGACTTTTTGAGTTGTCTTGGTTTTGATCTAGGTGTGCGATATACAACAATTGTACAACTGCAAAAAAAAGAATGATAGTTTGTTATATATATTTTAAACATATTTTTAAATGCATTGCCCAACTAGGCAAGCCTGTTTTAGGGCAAATTGGTAAACAAATACATTTTACGTAACCAAAACTCATTGAAGGCAAAAAGCAATAAAATCGAATACATAACATACAAGGCAAGTAAACGTGAAAATATTTAAAATATATATATATATATATATAAAGAGAGAGAAAAAAATACCTATGTGGAATACAATATGTAATGTAAGCACATATAAAGTAAATGCAAGATCAAAACATACCAAAGTAGTTATAAGAATTATTTCATTATATAAGAAAGTTTATTCTCAGTATCTACTATTTCTAATTTCAACAATCAACTATGCCCCTTTCTTCTAAATATTGCTCTGATCTTTCTCTTCTTTTTATTCTATAATGACAAACATTCCAGAATGTGCCGCAGTGCGCTTCGTTATATTTGAAAGTGTACAAATTAGCACTACCGTGATGTAGTTAACACTTCAAAAGTCTATTTCAATGGCATTTCTGTTAATTTACCCATTTCTATATGCAACAGCGTAATAATTTTAAATCATTGCCCGTATCTGATTTCAGGTTTGAAGATGCCCAACCTGATCGGTAGAGGTGAGAGAATCCAATGCGAGTACAGCCTCGGAAACAGAAAATCATCTAATTTTTCACTGACATTCTTGAAGCCATATCCCAATACAAAATTGCAACCAGTGTAAGTTAAGTTGCCTGTTTGGGATCCTTTTTGTAGGCATATGTAATAGTTTTGGAAAATGTCTTATTTTATTTAGTCGGATTTATTAAGTTATGCATCCAATAATGAATTCTATGTTCCATTCACGAAACATAACAACCTATGTGTAAGACACTGCTATTCTGACAAGTGCAAAATAAAGAAGTCATATATTTATCATAAGCTGTGTGCATCTTGGGAACAAGTTTACTAACTAACTTACCATCACGCCTATGCTACGACCAGACAGTACTTTGTCGACAAATATTCAAACCCATATGTTACATTTTTCAAATTAATAGATCTACCGTTCCATTATACAGTGCCTACATTAATAATTCACTAGTTCTACAACACTCCCACTACATTTTTATTTTAAAAGAATTTTTTTTATATCTCTATTTTTATTTGTCAAATTTTTATTAAATAACACCACAACAGCATGAAAAAAACTGACTACTTTAACACAGACTTCAGTCTAGCAAAGTAGCCAAGACAACACTGTATATATCAGAGGTGGAGTCTACTCCATCCCACAATAAACTACGAGTATTTAACAGCAATATAATTGTATCTTATGTTTATCATGTTATATTATAATATATTCACCTCTGTTACAACAAAAATATATATGTCAATAAAGTCTAAATAAATTATTTGAAAGCCATCTATTTTGTTTTTACGGAATCTCAAATACCTTTGAGTAAACCGATAGCAGACGCCAGAATTAATAAATTTGTCATCAAAAGTACTGTCGCTGTAGCATAGTTGGATAATGCACCTTCTACAGTTTGGAAAGAGATCAAGGTTCGATTCCCAGTAACGCAACAACAATATTTTTCAATTAAATTGATTTTATATGTATATCTTTTTAATTAATACATTTAATTAGCATTTAAAATATCACAGACCTATGTTCTGAATAATTACAACTTCACAATGTGTTCTTAATAATAAAGTATAAAGGAATTATATTTCTAAAAAGTATGTAATATATTTCTTGATTTCAGATTGAGTGCGAGTATAATCCAACACGTCGGGGAATTTCCCTGGTCCGGTTACAGACAGCTGGACAAGGGTCTGCTGCTCGACATTGGATTTAAGAGTGCTTCTAAAGTGAGTAAATCTGATTGATTAATTATGATAATTGGAATTTGGCCTGGATCTTTTCAGAACAATTGTAATCTACGGAATACGAACGGTAACAAATTTTATAACTGCGTTTTGTCAAGATTCTGTGACAGTATCTCTTGTAATCAGTGACTCTTGATGGACCAAAGCAACAAAGTTATGCAACATCATTGGAAAGTGCTGTCGTATTATGTAGGAATATTTCAGTGTAGGTCATAGGTTTTTCTTAATCTAATTTGTATTAGAGAAACACAACGAACACGGGTCCAGCAGTCAGCAGCCAGCCGCAAAGAAATCATTTATTTCAATTATTAATGTGTGCGGCCATTTGGTTGTGAACTGATTAATCTACATTAGTGTTTTGTCATTCCCGCAATGCTAGTATATTTAAGAATCAAAATGAACCGTTTGCTTCCAATATAGTTTCTTCGTTTAGCAACGTCTTTTACCTTAAAACTTTGTCCATTCCTTCATTTCAGACCCAACACAATCTGCAATGGGAGGGTATCTTCAGAGAGACCAATGTCCTCACGAGGAATGCTTCGTTCGCCGTTAGGGAGAGCTCCGGTAACGTATTATTCAACGTTTAATACCTTTAAAGTACATTCACGCATCTTTACTAATCTACAATTTGAGAAGTAACATGGCAGAGTGTGCACAGTGACTTTTATGCCTCGTCACACAAACGTGTCTCATATTTTTACAAATACGGCCAAAGTCCCGTAGCACACCGAGCATCAACATAATAATAATTAAGTGTGCGCTTACTGTAGACAAATTGCAACTCGCAAACTCTGCCAATCCTGTGCGTCACACAGCTTCGGGTAACAACGCGATTTGACAGGACGTGTGTAGATGAGCTGCCAAACAATGATCAGTCGAGTCACGGGTGTGAGTCGTGTGAAGGATGCACCCTTCTTGAAAGAGAAATCATATTGCACCACAATAAGTTTTCATTTTAATACAGCATCATAATTAATTGGTTTTGAGGAGATTTTATTAAAAAATGATTGCATTTGACCGTCACCGAGTGACGAATATATCCCAAGTGTGCAGCAGCGACGGCCGCTAGCTCACTGGAGGTGGGTTCCGAGGATCGTCCACGGCAAGTACATTTTTAACAGTGATTGTAAGACGCCATCAAGTATAAGACACACCATTACCATTTTTATTTTCACTTTGTACTATGCCCACGCAAATAATTTTTTTTTAGTTGTATCACGACTAGTTTTGAGAAGAGCAGTACTTCCCATCTACAGATGTAAATTGAACTAAAATTAAATACAGTTGGCTATTGGGGCGGTGGAGCATGTAAGGGTGGGATTGGCTTTACTATTTCTAAAAAACATTGATAAAAGTGGCGAAGGATTTTAAAATGTAATATTGTTAAAAAGTACATAGCAACAGGCGCCACTGCGACGTGTTTTATCAAGAATGGTAGCCCTCGTTTCCTGAAATTTATCTCACGGATTCTTCGGCGCCACGCCGATGATTATACCTTTAAATTACTGACATGTGTCATATCATATTGATTAATTGGCGTCTCTGCTGCGACCTCGCAATTCCGTGCGATACATTCATGTTGTGGAAAATGGCTGACCCACAGTTGCGTCCCGTAATAATTATTGTTGATAAAACTTAAGAAAATTTTACAGCACACTAGGAGGATACTCTATATGTTAAAACACACATTTGAGAAATGTATAAGCAAAATATATTTATCTTTTCAGGCCCCACGATGAAGTCGGCCATCAGGCACATTGTCTCGGTGGACGCTCGCGACGATAAGATCTTTCCCACGGTGGGGAGTCTAGTGCAGTTCACTTCGGAGCTGTCCGGGCTGGGCGGCAGCATGGCCTTCCTGAAAAATGATCTCTTCCTCCAGCACAATATTAAACTGGCCGAAGAATTTGTAAGTATCGCAATCTGTGTTTTAATATTGTTATTTACTTTCCTTTCATTTGATGAATTGATTGAAGCTACCGATTATTATTTCTGTATATTTGAAAAGCTAAAATAAATTGTCCCACAGCTGTGGTGAAATCTTAGAAAATGTCTTTGTGCTGAGGCTTAAAAGAACCTGTCATCACGGCTCTCAACAAATGGATAGGACAATAAAATGCGGAACGATGACGATTAAGAACCTCCCCTATAAACTAAATCCTAACCCTGTTTACTAGAAATAACATTTGAAAGTAATTTATGTATGTACATAGGAACTCAGATATTTAAATATGCATCAAGATGATTATTACCCTAACATGTAAGATTAGTTTCATTTTACACCAATAAAGCGGCCTATAGTAATAGGCCGATGTCACAGTTTGGTTCAACATGTTCCGACACAGTAGTAAATCAAGTTCAGTTACAAATGAATTTATAAAGTATTAGGAGTCGTCCAGATTTTGAGCAGGTACAGCCATGATGAATTTGATTGGCAGATAGAAGAGTGTTCACACGTTCATTTTACTCATCCGATGCACACTCCGTGGATAATTAAATCCCGAATGAAAACTAAATTATATTTCTTTATATGTTAATTCTATAAATCTTGTTAAAGTACTGATTATTCAATCATATAGGTACTACAAGGAGCCGTGCAAGTTGGGCTTTTAAACGACTTCCACGGCACTAATCTGACGGAGCACTTCTACGTTGGAGGACCTCAGAGCATCCGAGGGTTCCGGGAAAGAGGAGTGGGACCACAGTGCGAGGGGAACGCCTTAGGGAGCAATGTTAGTACTCGCACACCTTAATATTATCCGTTGAGTTGAGTGCAAGCCTCACCCCTTCCCAAATTTATTTTAAATCAAGTAATTTTATGTTATAAAAGAAACATATTTTTGCTAACTGTCAAAGGTTATTTATTACGGATGGATGGATATAAATGAAACAGTGTTATAACTCTACTTGAGTTTATTAGCACAACTCCAGTCACAACTCCTGTAGAGTTATAACACTGTTTTATTTATATCCATCCATTATGATGAAACTCTATAAAGTTAACGCCGATTTTATCAATTATGTTATTTAATACTTTCTAACAATGAGTTGAACCTCGTTAATTTTAAATTCATCAAATTTAGACAAAATTTTGAAATAAAGGTTAGTATTCAAAATTACTCAAATATTTCACCACCCAAATAATCAATTTAAGTTATTTGGTTAATTTGTAACTCTGCTAGCTCATAATTATCATGTCACATAAATTAAAAAAATTAATTTACAATATGTAACTTATTCAGTACTTTTTTTTAGTGTATTTCTGTTTCATTTACTCGTGAGCTTTCCGTAATCTGTACTATTTTTTTCATGAATCATTTTTTTGTTTCTTAATAGTTTCTCGCTAAAAGCACAAATTTATAGTTTGTTGTAGTGTCACCGGACTAAATATGGGTGTTCCCAATTTTTCTCCAATCTGCCAATTTTCCAACATGTTTTCGCAAGTTTTTAATTAGCGGAGTTTCATGACGTTCAAATGAGAATTTGGCGGTGTCTTAAATTTCGAATTAACCAGGTTCTACTGTAAAGAGTGATTTAAATTATAGAAACAAATTATTTTAATATTCTCTTATTACAATACACTTTTATAACTCAAACATTCAGTTCATAAACCCACCTTATGATGAGCATTGAGGTTCCGGAGCATTCTCCAACTCGGCCCAATACTCTAATGCAATTTACAATTAAGTAAAATGGAATGTGAATTCTGTACGACATCACGATATAAGGCAGGTTTTGGAACTGACTAATTTGATTATTTTGTTGTACTACAGTCTCGGTAATCCGTTACATACCTGGCAACTCACTGTCAGATTATCGAAAGGCATGAATGAGATGATCTCCAACAAACGGTTGCCTGTCCACGTAATTATGTCCACCCTGTTGTAATTATGCATCATTTACATATATGTGTCAGTATTTTACTTTGTAAAAGTGAGTATCTTTGTATTGGATTTCCGGATTACCGAGATTGCATTATGCCGGACATAATATTGCAATTTTTATTATTGTTTGTCCACTGATGACGGGTAAATCATTTTTATTTTCAGTGCGATTACTCTGATACCAACTTCAAAGATGTGAAAGTAAGAGATTTCTGGAAAGTGACTACAGTAGAACCTTGTTAATTCATCAGAACCCTATTTTTTAGAACATAATAATATTCTTAAATTTTCAAAGATAGTAGTAGACACGTTGTGGCTTGAAATTATAATTAAATAATATAATGTTTTGTTTTAAACCACTTTATTATGCACGTATACTAAAGTCAACTAGTTTCAGTTGGACCCAACCTTCTTCAGAACAATATAGTATATAGACTAACCTAACTACAGATATTTAAATAGGAGGTTAAGAGGACAGCAGAGATGGGGGTTGGAGAGAAGGGTTGGGATTAGATGTTACATTACCCTACCTAATACTCTGTTGCTCTGTTTTCTTTACCTCATATTTAAATATCTTAGGTTAGTCTTTATACTATATTATCTCGAAGAAGGTTGGGTCCAACTGAAACTAGTTGACTTTAGTTTATGTGCATAATAAAGTGGTTTAAAACTAAACATTATATTATTTAATAATAATATTCTTATTACTATCACTTAACTCGTGTTATGAAATAGGTCCAACATGCAGGGGTGGGCTGGAGGGAGCTATATGGCGTGCCCGTGTCAAATTTGACTTGGATTAAATTAATATTGTCAGATTAAACTGTTTCATTTGTCGGTATTTTAGATGTATCTCGGAACGTAAGAAAACTAAACTAATTTTTTATTGATACAATACTCCTGTTTCATTTTGCTCATGTGCAATAATGGTGGGAAATGTTTACTTAGATTTGGGTTTGAATTAACACAGTTCTACTGTAGAATTTGATTTTGGATTTTGCAAGTGTGTGCTTATTATCACGGATGCATGGATCCCATTACCATTTAGTTCTTGATGTCTGATATTGTTAATTTTAAAAATAATTGTTTATTAGTGACATATGACATTGCATCAAAAAATTTCCTACAGAAATTGTTTCTACGATCGATTCCGATGTGGTGGACTAAGAAATATGACGCGAGCTCCATTATTACATTTTGTAATATGTAATATGAAACCATTGCTCGTGCTCCATGACAAATGGACCCTCTCACGGCCGTATTTTATAAGTAATATTCGATGCGTGGAATTGGCCGACAAACACACAGAAAACTACCTCATTTTTTACTTACTTACCATCATGCGGTTTTCTGCGGGGGCAGGCAGAGAGGATAGAGCGCCGCACTCTTCTGTCTTGACACACAATTCTCACCTCATCCACATTCATACATCTTCTCAAATAAGTTCGACGATTATCGAGGCTTCTAACAGGACCATCCTCCAGTATCTGGTTTACCTGGTCGTGCCAAATCTTCCATGGACGTACTCTACTTCTGGTGCAATCAACACTTGCGTCATATATCTTCCTTACCAATTTCTCCTTATTATGATCCTTTCTTAATCTTACTCACTATATATTCAGCTTTATATTCATTTTTTGCTCTGTCATAAATGGATCTGCCACATATACGCCTTTTAATATATATTGTATAGCTTTTGGCACCCCCTACCATTCTTACTCGCGCGGGCGTAGGTGCCCGCGATCGGCACACTAATCATCTTTATAAGTACACCACAATAAGTTTTTGTAAATCTGTGTATCCAATCTGGAAGTATTCCACGGTCCCTCAAAAAACTTTTAGTCGACGAATATCCCTAAATCTTTGATCAATGGTCAACATGTTACATTCATTATTAAACATTGTTCTATGGAGCTCGGTGGAATATTCTAGATCATTCCATAATTTATTTTGATGCTTCACAATTCAAAATCGCCTACAAAATTATTTTTTGCTGTCGTGTATTAATACAAAATTATCTATGATTGATTTAACCCATACCTTTATTGTTGCGAGTGACGCTGTGTTGTTGTAGAAATGCAAAGAGAAAACTTTGAATGGAAACTGAATCTTGCATCATCTGCCGGTGCCTAATTGATTAGATGCCATCTTGAAGTGTTTAATTTTTATTTTTGTAGTTTGGTTGTGATTCGATATTGTTTCAAAAGAGGCGACATTACTGGTAATGTAGGTGGTGCTATTATTAATAAATGTCGTTTTGCACACATTTTCGACAAAATAATAAATTGTAGCTGTCACAATTATTTTAATATGAAACATGGTTTTCAGCGTCATTTAAAATATATGTAGGTACTTTGACTGATTTCTAAACATATTCATATATATCAACTAGGTACTTCAATAAATTATTTAATTTTCAATAGATTAATTTAAATGCCAACACACATTATTTCATCCCACAATATTAATTTTTTAAAAAATGATAAAATTCTAGATACGTGTTTTTTCACACTTGTTTCGAATGCGAGAAAATCAACAATTTTATTGTTGTCTTTTTCTATTAAAATCTTCCTCTCTCGCAAGATGTATGTAACAAATAACGTCATTTAGTATTTATGAGAAGTTTAACTATTAGCCTCGTCTTGAAAGAGTAATTCGGGTATAAAATTAATAGGTAGATAAAAAAGAATGACATTGTATGCATTGTGTGGTGTTAAGGCGTTACCCATTTTGAAATATTAAATTGGTCATTGGAAAGATGCAGTCATATTTAGATGACTGTTATTCTTCGATTTTTGTGCTAAACCTAAAAATTTATGGCATTAAAAATATATTAACAAGGTGGCAAATTGTGTCAGACCTAGATGGGATTATATTAAGTATTTACTTGAGTGTGTAAAATGCATAGCTTATGCCCTCTCAAAAAAAATTCATTCTGGAATAACCTGAAGAAGATATTTGACCAAAACAATTATGTCACACTTGTTATCATTGTGGGTACACATTTAATTCTGTACCCATAAAAGTCAAACATACACTTTACCCACCTATATAAAAAATTCATTCCTATAATAAGTACAATGCTGAGAAACCGTTTTCTAACGAACAATATTTTAAATGCCAAAAATATATTTATATATATATATAAAGAGTGTCCAGCGGAAAATTTTCAAGTTTAAAATTAAATTAAATAAAAAAGCTACAATGTTATTTACATATTTTATTTATACAAAATGGAGTTTAACGATCCGGATTTTACGTTTTATAAATAATATCATCTAAATGCCGTCCATTTCGGACTCTTAAATTTGCGAACACGCGAAAGCAAAGCTTCGCTTCAATGGTAGCAACTTCACGGTGGATATTTTCTTGAATAGAGCCAGAATTGTTCGAGAATTGTCTAAGGTCCGGTGACCGAGGTGCCCAGGGTATGTCTCCGTACTTGCTGATTCATTCATTGGGAGAAATTCCCCTCAGCTTCTCCATTGAAACTCTAGCTGTGTGTAGAGTGGCCCCGTCTTGCTGAAATTGTGTTCTGTTGTTAAACCCGGGAAACAGCTGCAGTTGCAGTATCAAAAACTCATCGATCATTAGGCAATACACGTTCAGCAGTGACTGTCTCTCGCTGGTAAAAAAAATAAGGGCCTAAAAATAATTCCTCGGGCAGAAATTGCACACCACACTGTCTTTTTTGGACAATGCAAACGTTTTTGATGGCGTTCCCTCGGGTTGTCGGGGCACCAGTATCTCATGTTCTGTTTATTAACATAGCCATCGATATAAAAATGTGCTTCGTCAGTAAACAATATGTTTCAAAGCGTTTGTGCTGTTCCAAATCGTTCCAGCATCGTTCTCGCTAAGGTTTCACGTAAAGAATAGTCATTTTCGTTGAGAAACTGCACGATTTGCAGCTTGTATGGGTGAAACTGTAGTTTATTTTTCAAAATGACGTGCACTGTTGATCTTTTTATTCCAGTACAGGCTGCAATCTTCCTTATCGATTTACTTATTATTTAATTTCACGTTGAACTTGAGCCACATGTTCTGGCGTCGATGCTGACGTTGATGGTCCCGGAAGAGTTTGGTTTACCATTGTCTCTTTTTGTCTGAACTTAACTTTTGAACACAACACCGGATAAGTTGCGTGCGCTCGGTCCATCACTTACTCGTCGAATATTAAAGTGAGTACAAAATGCGCGATGCGCACAAACCAATGAATCACCGTACTTTAAATATTGCTCAACCACGAATGCGCGTTGTGCTCCCGACCAGTGACTCATTGCGACTAGCAAATCACCAAATCATGCACGTCAAACAATACCCCTCCCACTGATGGTTTTCGAGCAATTACAATTTAATCTTGAAAATTTTCCGCTAGGAACCCTATACTTTCATTCCTTCTTCCAAGTGAACTGTACACATAATGCAACACACGCACACGCAATATTTACATTTAACTATGATTGTATTCATTGTCGATTTTTTTTTCCCACTGCATTTAATAAGCTGACACATATTAATGGCACAACCGCTGAACAATTAAATAAAGATGCAACTATCTCTCGGAGTCGAATTGTAGAATCAATTTGTGAATTTAACCCTTGTCTAAAAATTATTTTGTTTTTGACTTGATACTAGACCAGAACATATATATATATATTTCAATGTTACAGATGTCATTTGGGTCATTATTGAATGAACTCATTGATTGTACGATTCGATACATTGTGTTATTCTGCTTTTGCGATAAATGTTAATAAAAATTACTATTTGTAGTTCTACTGGGCTTCAGGAGTGCACCTGTACACTCCGCTTCCGTTCCGACCCGGAAAGGGAAGCTTCGGTGACCTGTTTAGGGCGCACTTCTTTGTCAACGCTGGCAACACTGGTCCCGTCAATGCAGGTACATAATTGTTTATTATGATAATTTGTTATTTGATTCTTGACTGATGTGCGATTGGATGCTTTGTTCTGCTTTTTCTTCTAAAAATATTTAGCGTAATGGTATTCACACATTAGTATTACTTGCCCTATTGTTAATGCCCTTGAATTGGGGCGTGCTATGTCACTACCACTTCTTTGTTAATTTATTATATCTTCACAACTAGATTGCCCGCTTTCATTTATGGTAAACCTATCAATAAATTACACTAATGCTGTTATAAAAATTAACCATTTTTAGCATTGAATATAACCATGTTTGATCGAAAAGAAATGACAATTTTTGTTTTTTAAAATAAATATTTATTTATCAACTTCGATTTTGTCTCCGTCAAAGTAGTTCCCGTTGGCCCTTATGCCACCGATGTTTTTTTCATTGTTCAAAACACCTCACAAACTCGATTTTTGAGATGGTATTCAGCTACTCATGTGAATTTTATTTTATCTCATATATGGTGTCAAAACGTTGTTCTTTTAATGTTCTTTTGATCTTCGGAAAGAAAAAGAAGTCACATGGAGCTAAATCAGGTGAATACGGAGGCTGTTGCAGCACTGTGGTCAAAATAAACAAATAAGCAGTGAAGTGTGAGCCTGTGCAAAATTCAAGAGTTATTGGCCCATAATTTTGGTCTCTTACAACGGATATTCTCACGCAATCGTCGTAAAACTTCTAGATAATACTCTTTATTAACTGTATAAGCTCTTAGCATGAATTCATGATGCATTATGCCCTTGTAATCAAAGAAAACAATAAGGAGAACCTTCACATTCAATCCTGACGGGCTTTTTTTTAGGTCTTGACCCCTATGATAGCTTCCATTGTGAAGATTGGGCCTTTGTTTCAACATCGTAGTTTCGTCATCTGTTACGGTGCGTTGAGACAAGTTTAGGTCGATAGCAAACACTAGCCAACGATTCCTCACAGAGATTTTTACAATACTCTTTTTTAAATACTAATTAAATGTATTAATTAGAAAGATATACATATAAAATCAATTTTATCAAAAAAAAATTGTTGTTGTGCTACCGGGATTGGAACCTGGATCTCTTTTCAATCCGGAGAAAGTGCATTATACAACTATGCTACAGCAGACAGTACCTTTGTCGAAAAAAAATTCTAACACGTTAATGTTTCATTTTTCAAATTAATACATCTACTGTTCCATTATTGGAAAACCATCTATGTACTTTGTTTTTTGATAAAATTGATTTTAATGAGTATTTAAAATATCACAGCCCGTCTGTTCTGAATAATTACAATTTCACAATAAGAATGTGTTCTCCTTAACAAGATACTCTTTTTGTTGATAATTTAACAATTTTGAGACAAATTTGGCTGCCACTCTTCTCATGCACAAAATATCAGTTAAAATTGCTTCGCATGACCCAAACGAGATATTAACTTATACTGCAAGCTCTCTAACAGTAACTCGTTGATTTAAAAGAACGATTTGACTTTTGCAAGGTTTTCATCGTTGATTGATGCGCTTGGTCATCCAGACCTGGCATCATCTTCCACGTCTTCACGGCCCTCTATAAAACGTTTGTGCCGCTCATAAATTCTTCTTTCCGATCGCAGAGGGTCACAAAAGTGGTGTTAGTCAATTGGCTGTCAAACAGAAACTACGCATTGAATAGGGTTCAAAACTTGACACGTACGTCGCTCACATAGTCACCAGCCTGAGAAAAAAACAAAAACCCAATCTGTAACATACTACGTTTCTTTTTGATCAAACCTCGTATTATTCAGCAGGTCACCCGATAAAATTTCATAAACTGCGTTAGAAAATTTCGTATAATTTTTAACACTCACTTTGTGTTTTATTTTCATCACACACCAGGTGCCGAATATCGATTCGCGTGCTAAGCCAATGATCTGCTCTAATAGGCTGTCTTATCAAATTGCCATAAAAGTATAGTTAAAATTTGACGCATCGATTTTCATTTTTGATATACGTTATTATTTGTACATTCTTAAAACTATTTAATCTTTTAGAATTTTTTTACAAAAATGTGGGTTTTTGATCTCTGTAAACAAAATAATAAAATGATGCCGTCACAATAATTTTGAAAACAGAACATTGTTGATGAATACATGTAGGTACTTTGAGTGATCTCAAAACACATTCACTCATATATATCAATAAATTGTTACATTTTTGATCGATTAATTCAAATGACAACGCACATAGTACAAATTTCATTCCACTATATTAATTTGATAAAATTAGAAATTTTTAATATTTTTCGAACTAGAAAACAAATTCTATGTAGGGGTGGTGTGATATATGTGTCTGAGACATATGTATCATATGCTACTACTTTTTTCCACATGTGTGACACCTGACACAAAAATAACTGATTCAATCAAAAGAAATGTAAATATTTTATTAAATTTGTGAAACTCCATAACTTACAGCTTTATTTAAATTCACTGTGGTAAAGTAATTCATATAAATCGAAATTATTTTGAAACAAACTTATACAACAACAAAGGATGGAAGGATGATTTTTGGTGTGTAATTATTGTGTAACTGGAGACTAGTTTGCTTGTTTACATGTATGGCATAACCGCAGTTTTATCACCGCATGTATTATTCTCCTGTCATGCTTCCGCAAGATCATCATCCCCCTCATCATCCAGAAGGAGGATTGTTTCTTGAGACTGACATTGAAGGTGATCATAAATATTCTCTGTCTATGCTATTTGTTTTATAATTTATTTTGTGTATCTATTTACTGAAGATATAGAAGCAGATTTATAAATTGCCCTACCTCGGGGCAGTATATGTTGTACCGATTTCTTTTATCATTGCGGAATTTCTTCTTTAAGGGTTATCCATCACCAATAGTTATCATGCCTTTATCAGCTCTTGTAGTGTGCAAAAAAATCACCAACTTTTATTATGCAGTTCTTTCATTATTCCGTGTCGATTTAAAAAAAATAACAATGACATTTTTTTTATATGGATGAAACGACTTTTCTTCAATAACATATCCTCAATTTTGACAGTTTTTTTATTTTTTTTATGTAAAGTCGTGCAAATTTATGTTAAATTTCATTGGCTCTATATTTTACAGGGCTTCGGATGAGTCATTCTCATTTATTTTAATCCAAAACCCGTTAATTTAACCTGGATAATTTAGAAGATACTGTATTTTGTTATTTATGTTTGTTAGTGTTGGTGCGGTATTCAGTAATAGTGCATATATGTTTATTTGCATTAAATATATACGGGATATTACAAATCCAGTCCACAATATTTTATGGGTGTACACCTGACTAAATTACAAGTTGAAAATGCTCAAGGAGTATGTACAAGTATTGTACCATTACAGAATATCATATTGTGTGAAATGTAAAAATTTTAAATCTACATATTTCGAAAAAAATATTTGTGAAATTGACCCATTTTTATTCAATATCTTTGCTTCAGGGCCTAAATTATCTAGCAAAAAGTGTGGCAGTTCAATTAAATATTTCAATTAATTAAAATCAACGCATAACTATGACTTTTTTACATCTCTGACGTGCTTGAGATTAGGCACGTGCCACGTATGCAGCTTGAACATTTTTAATATCTTCCCTTAAAATATTGTACGCTAGGTGTATATATATATTTTTGTGCCAACAAATCACAATAATGTATTATATTTTCCCTGTTATTCTCACCCATCGGCCAGCTTGTAACGGTGTCGAAACGCAGATCGGGGCGGTGTTACAAATTTATAACGTATTTATTTTCACAGACCAGGACATCGAGAAGAATCTGGAATCCGTCACCAAGGACATCAGACTGGCGACCGGGTTGGGTGTGGCCCTTCGCATCGGCGGAATTGCCAGATTGGAACTAAATTACTGTTTCCCCATTTGGCACCGGCCCGGCGACGTGGTGGCCCCCGGGATCCAGTTCGGACTGGGCATCAACTTTTTATAAGATGAAATTATGTACAGAAATATTATTATTTTTACAAAGGATGTTTGGAAATAAAATGACACGATCAGGACACCGAGAGCCGCCTTACACAAACCTTATAGACTGATTTCATTCAATCAAAATTAAACATTTTTTCCGTTGATTGTTTTTCAATAAATCTTCATTGTTGGTTCGCTTTAAAAATATGTCAATAAAACATTACATATTCATTTTATTTGTTTGGAGCAGCAAATAGTATTATGTAATATTTATAAAATAACGGTATAATTTATATTGAATTATTTTATTAATTCCAGTAAAGAAATAGATGTGTGCCGGTCTCATACAACATACAAAATTTACATTACAAAGAATTTCTTAAAATTTTCTCTCGATTAAAAATTAATAGTTTGCTGGAACTCACTTGGAAAAACTTGGAGTATCACAGACCATATAAATAATACAATGGATAATGTCGGCATTGTCACCTAATTGCTGATTATGCCAAATCGTACTCCAATAATAAAATTTCCTTTTTACAAAGTCCGGTTGTTAAAAACATGCATTATCATCCAGATATTTAACCTCAAAAAATCATCTGACAGGTTAAAAACATGCAATGTCTTGCTTTCAGTTAATGATTTTTAATCAACTATTTCCACATTTCTTCCTTGTACCCTTCATGTGGAAAAAAATGGGATACGTCTCCAGTTCTTCGGACATATCTAAGTCAACACATCTCAATCCTTCATCAGATTATTTTTAAAATTTTGATATTTGCAATAAACACCTTTATACCTGATGAGTTTATTGAGTTATACCTGAAGGCACTTCAGAGCAGTCTAGTTCGTATGCATACCATACCTAAGGACACTCCGTCTGGTGCCTAGATTGCTCAACCTAACACTGAGTGTACTTTGATCTCTCGTCTCAGAGATTTGTCAGTAAAGATGGGATGTATCAAATGTGTATTCTACTCTGTGTACAAATCATAGCTCGGTCCGTGCTCAACTCTATAATTAAGCAACTCTCGAGACAGTCATCCGTGCAAAAAATCTAAAAATGTATACTACTATTTTCAAACTGGATCCTAGCTTACTGCGCTTTAAAATATATTTTACTCTCGACTGCTGAATGCAGGGAATGAACCCTAGTCCTTGTAATCTGTAGTCATGTCTGCTCGTATTCTGCCAATGTGTATTTATTAAAAATACCATTCTTTGATTGTTATTGAATTGTTTATTTTGAAAATTTGTCAATTTCATGTGATCAACGATCCGAATCGATTCTTACTAACCGGCATCTCTGTGTCAGAGCTTAAAGAGACCCGCTGACACTTGTAATAGTATTTAAACTTGTATGCATATATGACTACTTGTGATCATGCATTCAATTCAATTAGTTTAGTATAGAATTATAACAGGTTGATATTAAACACAGAAGTATCTTTCACTCGGGGATTTGTTGATGAGGATCACACTACAGTGAAATGTTTACACTTGTTTCTTCGTAAGCGTAGTGTAGTAATTAGCGTTATTCTAAAACATTTTATATATTTGACTTAAAATAAATTATCAGCTGTTTTGCTGCCAGCCATGTAAACCCAGTGTTCTGAACGAAAGATCCAAATCTCTGTGGTTATGTAACGGAGTGTTGTCATTTTTATAAGCGAGACTGAACAAATTTAAAAAATACCTCATTTTTAATGGCCAAAACTTTTCACTCATAAAATAACATAACACGGTAAATCTTCTTGTACATCTTTTTGTATATTCAAGTATGCTTGTTTGAATCATTTTGAAATGTTGAATACATCAAATATTTTACATTATTGATGAAGAAGTTGATGTAAGGAATGGTAGATGGTATTTTGAGTGCACAGAAAAACGAATGAAATAATTTAATTCAATAATATCAAAATATTTGTATTATTATATTTTGTCCTTTTTAAGAGCATCTATCTATATTAATCGTTTACTTTTCATCGGCCTTCAGGTATTACCAGTGTTGGACAGAGACTTTTTCTCCACTCATCACTATCTTACACCAGTATCCATTTAACATTTCCTAATCATCTCATTTTCGGATGACTTCTGTGTCCGCTATTCCAATACCCATTTCATCCAGCGTCTATCTCGCATCGAATCGCATGAACGGGCAAGTCTTGGATGCAACAATTTGCCCGCAATTTGAAATGATCACCCTAAAATGTCTCCTGTGAAATTTGGCTCTAATAGTTAATTATCCGGTGTACTCAAAATAAACTATTTAATGAATTCAATCGTGACTGAAAAATATATTTTTGTTTATTTGCAATTTGGTTCTTCACGTGGGAGGTTATTCACGCTTGTTGCTGTTTTGATAAACATTATAATTTTAAACGTGATGTTTTTTAAATATACGAGATTTATCCATTATTATATTAACTCGTAATTAAATGTAATATGTTTCCATAGATTCATCTGAGAATGAGTTACTTACCATAGAGTTTATCGTGCAAATATCTACAAATATTTATTTTTCACTTAATTTAAAGATCGACAACTTATGGCGTTTATGTAATTTGATAATATTTTCATTAAGAACGGTAGAATACAGTATTAAGGTATCGATATAATGAAATTGAAATGAAGTGTGTAATTTGAGGTGTTATCTGCGTCACACACAAAACACTCCACTTGATATATCACATTTCTTCCTACTAGCAATAATAATTGATTGTGTCGAATATTTTCAATTAATATTCCAAAGTACTTGTATATTAGAATTGGGCACATTACAACATGTATTGTATTTAATAAAATGTTATTTAAATTGTTCTTATATTTTTATATCAATGACATAGATATATATACCTCTACCCAATTTAGTTAATAATAAATGTTTCTTCCGCCAGCTCGCGTCTCGTCCGGGGGAATTGGAATGGTTTTTGAAATCAATAAAATCAAAGATGACATGTTTAACAATTTTTATTTTTTGTATTTTACGAGAAATCATAAACAATAAATAATACATCAGAAGATTGTTTATAGATTATTGGTTTGGTTTTCTAGAGATGACATACATTTGGAAACCTCAATGATCACAAGGTCAACCAAACTGTCAGTTTACAGTCGACCCATTTTGTACAGATTGGGTCAGAGAATACTTCTTCAGAGAAGAATGTCTTCAGAGAATACTTACATCCCGGTATTTCTTGGGATTTAGAGAAGCAGGGTAAAAAGGTAGCATAACTATATTTTCCCCAGGATCTTAAGAGTGCAACTAAAAAAATTTTAAACAGATGGCATTCAATATAATACAGAGGGTGTCTATTTTTTGCACAGAGTACTAAAATATAATTATGCAGAATTTGATTTAGAATTATAATTAATAAAATCTAATCAGGTTTGTATAATATATCTTCAAATCCCACTGAGGACTGTTCAAAATAATTTTTACATTTAGAGGCTAATTAAAATTAATTAAAGAGAACACATTCTTATTGTGAAGCTGTAATTATTCAGAACATAGGTCTGTAATATTTTAAATACTAATTAAATGTATTAATTATAAAGATATACATATAAAATCAATTTTATCGAAAAATATTGTTGTTGCGCTACCGGGATTCGAATTTGGATCTCTTTTCAACAATGTATTAATTTGATAAAGTGTAATATATAAGTTCGAAAATTTGTCATCAAAAATACAGGTGCTGTAGCACAGTTGGTAATACACCTTCCCTGGATTGGAAAGAGGTCCAGGTTCGAATCCCGGTAGCGCAACAACAATATTTTTCAATAAATTTGATTTTATATATATATCTTTATAATTAATACATTGAATTAAAATTTGCAGAATCTTCTGTGAATAGTTTTCTGCCATGATTTTCCGTGTATATCTGACTTTTCTACCTGACGTCTCAGACGATCCCGTCACAGGGTCCATCATCAGGGCTAATGGTACAATAGTTTGAAAGCACCGTAATGGTTTGAAACATGCCATTTGGTAAAAACCTTGTAATGCACTTTTATATTATTCACAGGTTTCAAATTCTTGAGACATTCCAGATCTACAAATACTGATGTATAATGACTATATATGTATGTACATACATAACAAACATTTACCAAAGATTTTGTATACATTTATTATGTCTGATCTGTTAACATTTATTACAATTTTCAAAAACATTACTTCTAATGTACAGATTAATAATCTTACCTCATTAAACATTTAAGCGTTCTGATCATTTTTATTGTTTTACATGATTGGTGAATTCAATAACAATAATAAAATCAAATAACAAATAAATTACCATTTTAAATCACAATTTATTTTTGATTATATTTCTGGAATGCGGTAGATATCATTTATGATTGTTATTCATCCTTTGTAGCTGGACTTATCAAGATTCAAGTTTTATACAATTTTTTTCTAAATTATTAAAATATATTCCTATTATAGAAGTTAAGGTTTTTTGGATTTCTCCTTAAATTATCCTAAACTCGATGCCTTTTCGATTGTTACATTTAATTTGGGTCTAGTTTAGCATCCTTAGAATCATCTTGTCATTTGACATCGTTGCTAATTTATCCAACTCTTCTACAGTCAGTTCCTCTGCCCGCAACTCGATAAGTAAATTTTTTTAATAAATCAGCAATATAGCTGTACAATATACATGATATCTTTGTTATATCGGTGTTCCTTCTCCTTTTATTTTTGATTTCTCAGTTTAAGAATGACAATAAAGAAATTGAAATAGAATATTTTGTGTGTGATGAACGTGTCCATTAGAAATAAGTAGATGCCGGCCATGATGCGGAGCCCTCGCACGAAGAGAAGGGAAGTGCTGAAGTAGCTCTCACCCCCAATACCTGAGTACCTGCCCTGTGAGTATTGAGTGCACGTCACAAGCTAGGATCTCAGGGACCTGGAAATGTCGAGCTAGATGACGCTCTCTCTCTGCCACCTGTGGACTATTCGACAAAACTAAATGTTAATATGTTTTCCGATCAAGGGGTGTGCTGTAAGCAACGATGCGAGAATCGCATAGTAAACTGTACATACTAGATGTAACGCACCTGGGGCACAATATTTTAGGGGTAGTTGTATTATACAAATCAAAAATGTTCCAACTGCATGTGCCTAATTTCAATCATGTCAGAGATATAAGAATTTTTAAATGTGGGATTATTTTGATTAATATTTTGTTGATTGCAAATTATATATTGAATACAAAAAAATAAAGGTTGTCGAACTTCTAGTTGCCAGACTATTTTTAAAACAAAGATGTAAAATATTAATGAGACAATATCGCAAATAATTAGACCAAAAGTTTAACATGTTTTTGCAAAAATCTCAAACAATAACATTTAATCAGCTCGTTATTTAATCAGGTAAAATAAAATATTACGAACTTGGTCTGTTACACCCTGTATATAGCATACGAAATAAATGTGACAAAAATATATTGCATAGCCCTATATGAAATGTTACAAATGAAAGGAGAATGTAGTGAAGATTAGTCAGTATCGCATTCTTAACCAAAATCATAGTAGAAGAAGACATTCAAGAGCTGGTTGGTGAAGTGGAGCAGACGGAGAAGTGTGCACATGTATCATCCCTGAATATAACAATCGAGGATACTAACCACTACACTGCTGAGAAATCAAACAAGATGTGAACATATCTTAAGCTCTTTATTAATACTGGCTCGTTAAAAAGTTCTACAAGTATGTATTAATATATATTTATTTTATAATATTAATGTTTAATTAATGTATAAATAATAAAGTAGGTATGTATATCAAAAACAAAAATTAATGTATTAAATTCCAATTACAAAAAATTTGCTTTACAACTATGACAATTTTATAGCACAGTCTAATAGGGGAGTAGTCGAAATGCAGAGCACTGGATTATCGTACGACAGGTATCGCTTGCAAAATCTTTTTGATTTCAAAAATGTTTCGGTGACGCCTGTATCGATCCCGGTGCCTCACAATTGTTGGCAATCGTGAAAATATGTTTAAAATTCATCCTGCTCTGTGATATAAAAAAAAAAAAAGTTTTTTAATTAGTTTTTATTAAAAATGATTCAATTTCTTAAAAAAAAGCAATTTTGTAATAAATGCTGCCATACATGCCATGCTTTGCATACATGGATACTGCCAGCTTTGTTTCAACAACATTTAGACACTGCCGGTTTTGTATGAGCGTGAAACACAGTGCGACCGCCATTTTTAAATTAGGCATTGTTAGCGCGTCCTGATTGGTTCTTTCAAAAATTTTAATCGCTGATGACGATTGTGCTATCGAAAGATTTTGTTACTTGAATACAAATAGCAATGTTTACATATTTGGCTCATTTAGAAAGAACAATTGAATTAGTCTAAGTAATATCATACGTAACATGCACATTGCAACAGTGTATTGATGTCGCTCAGCGTTTTCATTGGTCAGTGGGCGGGGTGGTCGTTTGAAATTAGTTTAAAAAATACGGTATGTATGAATTTTGTAAATAAGGAAAGATTATATTTATTTTTTAAAACGTATTAATGTTGATTTTTCCATTGTGTAAATATATAAACTGAACACCACACTCGGCACCAACTGGAAATCGTTCACTTCCAATAAGATTACACAATTATGGACCCAATATATGATCCAATTGGGTAGAATCATCGCTGTCCAACATTCTGACATAATCATAATACAATACCTACACTAATAATTCACTAGTTTTACAACACTCTCACTACATATCTTTGTCTTTCTTGAATTAAATAACACCACGAAAAAAACTGGCTACTTTAACACAGACGGTAGTCTAGCAAAGTAGCCAAACAACGCTGTATCAGAGAGTATTATATTTAATAGCAATATAATTGTATCTTATGTTTGTCATGTTATATTATTATATATTCACCTATGTTATAATAAAAACATGTACGTCAATAAAGTCTAATAAATAAAATAATATTCAAATAACTATAAAAGCCATATCGGCGGCCTAAAGTGTAAAATTGTTAACTCCATTTTTGGTCAAAAATGACTTTTAATGCCATAGTTTTTTGTCCTTCCTGTAAAATTGAGGAATATGAAATTAGTAATTTTACACTTTAGGGCATCGATATATTAAAAATAAACTGTTTTTTTTTTAACCCTATTTCTATCACGTATACACGGTGAAGGAAAACAAAATATATATCGCAAAAAAACCTGTGTATGTAAAAATTTGAGCTCTGTATGTGTGTGTTCAATTTCTTACGATATTAAAAAATAAAAAATATTACATGATTTTGAAACTGACCATATTGCTCTTTTTAAATGAAAACTGGTTGACACAGTATGTATTTACAAATAGTATACGTGCGTATCGCACATACACAAGTGTGCATTGAAATTGCACAATTTTGAAATTTTTTTTTGGTGTAACAAAATAAAATGCGACAGGGTTTTTTCAAATGGGGTAGCGCGATTCGCCATTTTTTCCGCGGAAACAATGCAGAAATTAGCCGCGTCCATTTATTAGCAGAGGGGGCGCGATGTCGGCCCCAGGGCTGCCACAAATCGACGTTACATTTTAACGTTGAAAATGTTTATACAACGTTAACAAATTGTGTGGAACTTTTTTATATTGAAAAATTCATCTTACCGATTTTTACGGATATTATTTTCATATTTAAAGACAGTGTGAGGTGTAGTTATTCAATAAATATTACTTATTACTGTCATTTGTAAGAATGGCACATCGAAATATCTATATGTAATATTACTTGATTAGAATAAAATTCAGATATGCTTATGTAGGCAATGCCGCAGACGTAGATCAATTTTAACAAAAAACGAAATACACCTTTTTGAACGATGGACAACGATTTATCGAATCGATACCGAACACCTGCGAAATCTTTTTGATATCAAAAAGATTTTACTGCGCGTCATATAAGTTATACAGGGTGGCCCAATAAAAGTGAGAACATCTCGTAATACACGAGTTTTTTCAAAACATAATATAATTAATTATAATTCTTAGACTCTTGACATCGCCTCCGTGGCCCCACCTGCCTCTTACAGGGCTGTCTTGACATTATCCGCCCGGCCTAGTCTCGGTCTCCCCCTCCTAAAGTCCTAAAGAGTAACTACGCAAAATTTAGTTTAAATCTATTAAGGGTGTAGAATTGGAAAGATAACAGAATACAAGTTCAAAATTTGTAGAAAATATATTCGATTGCTATAGCGAAATGGTGAACGCGCTTCCCCAAAAAGGAAGAAGTCCCGATTCGTTCAAATTAGATATATATTGAATACATAAAATAAAAGACCGCTCGCTCCGGTCCATTGCCATTCCGAGCCCTGCTCGTGTCTGAGCGTGCTCTAGCAGCAACCCTAAATTTAATAGAATGGGGTAAATTCAACCCAAGGGGTAACATTTTTTTATTGGCATTTGATTTTAAATCTATCAATAGTGTAACCAAACCCCGCATCTGGACCGGGAGTCGGCACCGTCACCCATCGTGCACATTGTCATAATGTACACGCGTTATTGTTAAACCGTTGTTTAAACTGTTATTGAAACTGGTAACTGATTATTCGTAATTCTTCGTCCAATCACTGCTACAATAGAAACTAAACCGCAATCAACACATTTTTATTATGAAGTTGCAGTTTTCCAGAACATAGTTCTGTGCTATTTTTAACACAAATTAAATTAATCAACTAGAAAGATACATAGAAAAAATTGTTTATTGGAAAAATATTGTAATTGCTACTGGCATTCGAGCCTGAACCTTTTCCTATCCGGAGAAATGCGTCGCCAATTTCGCTATATCAACAAAATACGTTTACGGCAACGTTTCCGTACACGTAATATTTTAAAACAATTTTACGAATTCGAATTAATAGGTAAACACTGAACATTTTTTCAATTAAGTCTTTAATAGGTACACAATTAACATTTCAAAAAGTCTTCAATAGGCATTAATTGACTCTTCAGTGAGTGAATGTTTTTTTAATGTGTGTAAATAACTAACAGAAACAAAATTAAATAAAAACTACATAAATTTGTAAATTCGAACCGAAATTATGAGCGGTGACTGTTCAAAGGTGTTGAGCGTTTCCGTCTTGCATTTTCGTTAATAAAAATTGTTTGGGCAAATACAGCCTCGTGTGGCCCTCGTACACGGTGATCTCTCAATGAGACTGAACTCTGATGTCTGACCATTATTGTATTAGGTGAGTCTATGGATCTGAGTGGTAATAATCTAATTTAAATTTTAAGGAATCCTCTTTCTAAGCCTGTTTTTTAAATACGGCATTAATAGATAATTACTTATCGCTGTAGTAACCTAGTGGGGATGTTTAAGGTTTTTTAATTAACTAATAACCGGGCATAAATAAAAAATAAATACATATTTATCTGACAGAATATGATGATACATTAAAGTCTGCATAACATGAAAATAACTGATAGAAATATTATGATATATATATTTTATTTTTTTCGCAGAAACTCTACTTCATTACAGCTTATTTCAAAGTAGTGAGTGCACGCCGCTGCCAATAACGTATATAATGAATACTTCTTCGGGTGTTCAAGACTAAGCAGCTTCTTTGTAGTTGTAGAACTACAGACAATAGCATCCGGCATTTGTTCAATTAGTCTGTATTTGAAACTCGGATCAGCTCTTCGACACTGAGACCGGTTCACTTCCGGAAGTTTCGCAACCAGAACAGTTTCTGTCTTCCACAGTATTTTCCCTTGGATTTTATTATTATTACGCGGCGACATTTGGCCCCACAAAATAGTCAATTTAACATCGCCTTTTTGCAGCATCGCATGTCGAAGACTTGGAGAACGGTCTAAACATAGTATTTTATCTTAACTTAATCATTTTTTGTTCAGTTCAGTGATGTATCATCGTCATCACAGTTAGCTCTACAGCTCTCGGTGGTTGAGTGTTTTCCTCTGGTGATTTCTCTAGATCTCAGGGTGGGATCCCTGGCAATTCTTGTCCAGTTCCCCATCCTGCTCCAGTCTTCTTCCACACAGTCAGCCCACCTCCTCCTTGGCCTACCTAGAGGTACGATCTAGAGACGCTTCCACTGGGGTATCCACTTCGGTGTCCTGTCATCTGGCATTCTGTCAACATGGTCAGCCCGTCGCAGTCTTTGGGACCTGCACAATCTAATAATTATTTCTTGCTCAATCGGATTTTCGAGTTCGTGATTCATTTTTATTCTGTATGGTCCATTTTCTAATGCAAATCCATAAATTGTTTTCTTCCATTTGGGTTAGGTACTACGTTTTACGACCATGGTGACCATTGGTCTGACTATAGTTTTGCATATGAACAGTTTGCTTCTATGACTCAGTATTTTCGACCCCAATAGTTTTTTACACGCGTGGAAACTTCTATTTCTAGATAGAAACTTATATTTCAGATCTTAAATTCATCAGCTGTTCATGTTTAAGTTAGAGCCCAGATATGTAAAATGATTGACAATTGATCTATAAAACAAATAAATATATCTTTGAGAACATTGTTAGCTTATAGTGTGTTCAATTATACTTATGATATGTCATTACAGAGACTTACTTTGCACAAAATACATCCACTGAGGATCTTCGTGAACTCCCGCCTTCTTGACTATCCTCCTCTCAGGGCTGTCACCGGAGAAGTGCCTGTCGCCAGCACCACTCGGTCGGTCCAACGGGTGGGGGATCTTCCTCTTCCTCTCCGTCCGTCGACGTGGCCCACCGCGACAACCTTCTCCGAGCTATCTCGCAAAATGCTCAAAAAATTGTCTGTTCTTGATCTTCAGTTCTGCATTCAGGAGACATGAGCGCGTCTCGTCTTCCGCGGTATGCGCAACACGTGTCTCCCGCACCGCGCATAACACGCGGCAGTAATTCACAGCTAGCTTCGCATTCCACTCTGCAGTGTCGTCCACGCGCTTTCGAGACATATCTCGGAAAGAAATATGAAATATGATCGCTGTACGGTCATTCTCTTCACATCGTTACAAATCTCATTACACAAAGTTGGGGCCCATTATTGTAGCGTCTACGCCAAAATTATTTTTTTAATATCGGCCCAAAAATGCGCCCGAGAATTGTCCTCTCATAAACGTCTAGTGCACGGTCATTCTTCGCGGTCAATGTCATTGTTTCGAACGCTTATGAGCGCACTCGTCTGATGAGCATTCTGCGCTAAAATCGTATCGTTAAAAGTATATTTGCAAGCCGTCTATTGGTCTATTGTACTTGTTAGTTGATGAGTAACGGTCATTAGTATACTTGAAATATTCTGCAATATATATCCGTACAGCAGAGCTCGGCGGCTGCGACGGCCGCCGTCGGGGAGTTTAAAGTCGCGAGGGATGGCGAAATGTTTGAGTCCTGATATTTTAAAAAAGCAACCCCTCCGCTCGGCGCGGAATGACGAGCGAATTTTTTTTGTTCTTTGGAATAAAAAGGGGTCCTGCCCCCCCTCTCTCCGGCCAGGAACCTACCCTTTGTGCGGCGCGACAAGAAGCACCCAGAGCCAGCTGCCGCGGCCGCGTCACGCGAGACGCCACGTGGCCCGATTGCCTTTCATCGGGTCGGTGTCGGCGGTCGGCGGTCGGCAGCCCTCTCTCTGGTGTCTGGTGCGAATCCTGGTCCAGGATTCTCCTCGCTAAACATCATATTTAAAATGAGAAATGAGGAGTCATTTACAAGGTTCGTCCTCTTAACCGGCGGCGCGCTTAATCTCAGGGCCACTCGCGGTGCTCCGGGAAGGGGTACATTGTTTCATCACTCGTACTATTAAATGGTATTTGACGGCACAAAGTAATACACATTAGGAACAGTTCACAATTGCGGTAAGTGTGAAGTATGATGGATAATCGTTCAAAGCATAGTTCACTAAAATGTTGCGTTTTTAAGAACATCCGGAAACAATATATATATATATATATATTGAGTGTACTATTACAAGGTTCAACGGTATAATTGGAATATTTATACATGTTACAGCCGCAGGCCTTATTACCCTATTAAAGTAGAACAAGGCCAATGTGCATCGCTTCTAAATAGATTTAAAATATTGTCCTTGCGTATGTTAGAAGGTGACATTTTAGTTTATAATTTATTCCCAAGATATTGTAAGACTAGTTAACAATATAAAAACTATTGATTATCTGCAGTATTTCTCATTTTATTTAAAATTTATATTGCCAAAATACGTAAAAACATTATCGACGTATGCAGATACAGCAGCAGCAGTACTCGGCTGGCAGCTACCGTGTCGGGTCAGGGATCAGACCGCCACCTTAAAGTGAAAAGTATTAATATTATATGAGACAAGACACTAATATTGTTCTTACTGTACGCAGTTTTACTCCGAGCTGGATGAAATTTTGCACACTTGATCTTCAAAACAAGAGGAAGGTCACTGTACACGTGAGATTTAGAAAAACCATCGCCATCCCCCTTTCCCACTTCTTAAAGTAGAATTTTGGTACATCTTGATGAAATTTTTCATACTTGACGTTCAAAATAAGAGGAAAATTACTGCATACATCTGATTTCGAAAAAAACTACCCCCATCCCCCTAAATGAAGCCTCTTCACTCTGCGTACAATACTTTTAGGAGAACTTTTTTCTATTTTGCATTAGGACCCAATTTTTTAAATTACGCCACCGGTTGCTGTGCATCCCAACTTATTCTGGGACGAACGTATATCTTAATGGTCGTTTCTCTGGCATTCGCGAAACGTTTAATTGAGCTACCTTAATTTTGAGGTCTTTCTATGTGCATATATACAAACAAGTTGATGCAGCAATCCGAGGATATCCCTGATATCGGTACTTCTCACTCGGTCCAATAATGCTACTCCCCTAGGGTCTCTCTTTCCGTTAGGATCCATATTTGGTAGCCACATAGACAGCGTTTGAGCACTCGACACTTAACTTTATCCCCGCACTGTACGATGTACGAGTACATCACCGCTAGCAACTCTAATCTATAAATTGAAAGAGTTCAACAACAAAAAAATTTAAAGTTCATACATTTTAAACTGCATATACCCATTGAACAAATAATCAATTGCGATTTTATAATGACGTTTCGGAATTTAACTAACTCGTCGTGTAGAAGAACATGTTTTAATATAAAATTAAAATGTAAATGGCAAGTTGGACGTCCGTGATTTAACTGATTTTATTTCGCACCGTGTTCCTATGACATGTGAATATTTCTATAAAAAAAACATCAATCCAAAGAGTTCAATGCTTAAATATAAGTGTAATATGTATTCGACGCTATATATTAAAGCAATAGTATAATTGAATATTAATGAGTTCTGTATTTTAACTTTCATTTTTTAGTAGTTAGTATTTGTGATGAATATATACAGGGTGTAACAGACCAAGTCCACAATATTTAATAGATAGATAAATAAATTACGAGTAGAAAATGTTTAAGGAATATGTATCTAATCGCAACTATATCAAAGAATAAACATTTTTAAAAAAATGTAATTATGCGATTATTTTGTGAAAAAAATTCGATCCAATGAATCCAATTCTGATATTTGATTCTTGATTTTTAAACCAACTGTAAACGTCAAGTGCTTCATCAGTTTTCATCTCAAGTTCAAGTTTGAATATATTTAATAAGAATGTATAAATAATAAAGTACATCAAAATATATGCCTTAAATTTTAACACCTAAAAAATCACCATTTGGCACCACAGTGTAATTGAGCAATAGACAGCAACTACTTGTCAACACAGTCGCCGCCAATTACTAAGGCACTTTTCATAACGGGGCACCAATTTTTGGATACCTTCGTCGTAGAACGACGCCGTCTGGGTTGAAAACCGTGTATGTCAAAAGGAACCGCTTCGGATGAAGGAAAATAATGAAATCACACGACGCCAAAACGGCGGGCTGATCTATTGTCTTGAATATTATCAATACATTATGTAAATGTCTCTAACGTTGTATGCGGTGAGTCAACAGATGAAGGAAACACCACACCGCACCGGGAATATCCGGCAACAGTACTTACATTAAAAACGCGCCTTGCATATCAAAATGCAGTTGTGACAAATATCATTAGGATACACGCTATATCAATGAAAAATAATTTTTAAAAAAAACCTATAAATGGCACTTAGAGCATCCGACGCGCGTTGATTTATCTGAAAAGAGAAAAATCACGGAATTAATTGAACATCACAAAGGAAAATATATTATTTAAATATGTCATTGAAAATCCGGGATTCGGGCCCGCGGAGAGCTCTCCCAGCCGAGCCACGTGTTGTCAAGTGTTGCTGGCTCGCAATTCGAAAGGGCAGCCCATTGTTCAAATAGCTGATCTGACAAATTGTATCAAGCCAGCTGTGTTTAACCGATTTTCGGATTTTTTTTTATTTTTTTTTAATCAAAAATTAACAAACAAGAGTATTTTTTTTTTTTTGACATTTATCAATAAAGGAATGTCGGAATCGTGGGTTCACGCCAATTAGTATTCTTTTAAACTGAAATTTTGAAAAATCTGTCTTTGTTTAAATACAATTTTTGATGCCAGATATTGTTGTGTTTGTGCCAATGTCAGCTTTATTATACGTTTTGGGCAATTTAGTTGGTCACTAGCGCACTCCTTTATTTTACATAGATAATTATTATTGCGAACACAAGAGTGCGATCGATTCGGGAGCTGCACAGCGGCGATGACAGATTCCCAAATCAACCTCACACAGATGAATCTATGTACAGACAATACCTTTTAATTTTGACTAAATTCGCCTGATCCGGACGTACGAGATTAAAGCCTTCCGTAACGTGGACCTGTATTCAGGCGAAGGTCTAAACATGAATTGTGAATCCCCTTAATAAATCGCTCCCTGAAGATTTTGTCTGTACAATTTATAACTAAATTTGTCTATATAATTTGAGAGATTCAATGAGTTTAACTCTACTGATAATATATAATACAACAAACTAAAAACGAGCTCGGTTCGCCGAATAATTTTAAATATACAGCTAATAATATTGACAAACCATATTAATGTTAAACGGAATAAAATATTACCGTATTTCCTTAATATTTTGAACAAATAAAAACTCCAATTTTACATATAAAATAAGCAAAATTTAATTTTTTTCATGTCTAATCTTATTAAAATACTCCCAAAACTTTGAATAATTTGATTTTAAACACCGAAATGTGATAAAATAAACTTATTAACCGTGAAAAAAGAGAGATTTTGAACAATGATAGTTGTATTAGTTGAAATATTCATTGTGTTAGTAATTCATTATATATTTGGATTATTTTATAAAACATTAAATTCTACCAAGTAAAAACTCGTCAATCCGAAATAAATGTCTTCATTCTTGGGTGTCGGCACTGCCCGGTGATGTTGCCAGGCGGCTGGGAAAGTTAGCAGGCCGTACAGTCGCCTTAAAATGGTGTAATACAATACTATACAACCTACTACCTCAACCAGCCACCGGCGTCGGAGACTCTCCGGAGACGTCGCGGATCCGCTCTGTTCAGAGACGCTGGAAAGATCTTTGTTAAGGTTTTATGGCGTACAATACATCTGAAATAAAATGATTAGTTATGTATAATGAGATTATTGTGATATTTTTTCGATCGCAGGCGTCAACAATATGGTAACGATGACTTTTTATTACCAATTAATGTAATACTAATATGTCATTAAAAGTCATTAATAATTAATAACACAGCAGTATGATTCGCAAATTCAAAATTCATATGTTGTTAGGTCCTAAATCAAGGTAACAAGACGTGATTTTAAGCAACCCTCGCGTAACCCTTCATCTTCTCTTTCATATGAAGCTATCCGAACATGAAAACACAAACAATAAGATTCAAGATGTGAAATTATTTAATTAATTATGAATAATTTCATTCAAAAATGATGCCAGAAATTTTTTTTTCAAATTGTTCTATTACTATTATATTTGAAATGCGAACACTAATTTATAATGAATGAATGAAGAATGACACACCAAAGTGTAATATTAAATATACGCATGTATGTATGTATGTATGTGCTGTACACAATGGACACTTTAGTAGTAGATGTCTCCCCGCGACTGTGCCTCGTATAGCCGTACTTGTGATGGCGACATAGTCAGGGTACACAAGTTCGGATCTACGGGTTGCAGTTGCGGGGAATATTTTGCCCCCAAAATTTTGCGGAAACTGTTGCCAATTTTAAAGGTGTCCCCCGGTCTTCGTTTTTGTCATATCGTATTTATTTATTTATTTATTTTTAAATCACTGAAAAATCACCAGATTTTTTTTTTTACGCAATGTTTAATTAATACACGCATGTATAATTATTATTATTATTGTTAAAAAAATATATAATTTTACGCAAAAAAATATATAAATAAATTTCACAACACACTTTCCAATTACGGTATACTCGTATAGCTCTGAAATTCACTTGCTTAAAACACCATAAAAAATAATTGTCATATAAATGTACAAAATAAACAATTCTATCAGGTCAAAAGTTAATTAGAAAATAATAATTATTCAATTTTCATAAAATGATAAAAGAAATGTGCCAATTACTTGAAACAAAAGAATCCAATTTTGAAAAACTGCAGATTTGATCGCGATCCTCGTCGTCGCCGGTTCTTGTTTTATTTTTTTATTTATTTTTCATCTTCTGCAGCGACGGGCGCGGCCGCCGTCCTCTTCTTTGTCGATTGTTTCCAATCTGTAACAAAACAAAAAAAAATAGTTTAAAATTATTTTTTTTAGCATTATCACTTATATATGGAATTATAGGAATTTTTCGTGCCAAAAGAAATGACAGATACCGGTCTCTAGTCAGTAAAAAGTCAAGTCTTAAAATCATAATCAAAACACCGTAACACCGCCCGTAAATAACATGTCGATGTAATTAAAATTATTCCATCTTTGTAAGTTAGCTGTCGAAACGAACAAAAATGACATGTAAGAATCGCGGATTGATAATCTATATGGTGAGATTTTCTCCTTTACCATAGACAGAAGAAAAGACGACCAATGTCGGATGGATATAAATGAAACAATGTTATAACTCTACTTGAGTTTATTTGCACAACTATTGAGAAACTAACTCTCGAAACACGAGTAGTGCTAATAAACTCAAGTAGAGTTTCATTTATATCCATCTATCATGATGAAACTCAAACACTTTCGTTTTTACAGATCTGGCCGTTTAATCATGCACTAGATAACCATAATGACATTACTGAAGCCGGCATCCAGTAGGGCGCAGATGCAGCGTGTAATATTATTATGGATTCACACCTAGACTATTTGTAAAGGATTTTATCCGTTTTGTAGATGATATTCTACACAGCTGCACGACCTGCGCGCGCGGAATGTTGAGAAAATAAATAAATGTCAACTGAGGGTCCGGCGGTTTCCAAATTGCTCGGCGTGAACCCATTTAGCTGTCGAGTATATAAAGCAAATAAAAAAAATAAAAAAAATCTCGATAAAGGTGCTAAAATGAAGATGATGTGACCTTCACCAAAGTCAGCTCCATATAAAATGCAAAAGACAACGTGTTCAAACGGATGACTTGATACAAATTCTACTCTACTTGCGATTCAAGGGCAAAAACCCACCAACTAGATGCACATTAAATTGCAAACATTTATTCCGTTCTGACTGCTGCTTGGGAAATTTAAATTCACCCAGCTGACGAACGAAACATATGCGGTCAACGGAGTGACATTTGACGTAGAGTGAGGCTCGCAAGACGGCTAATCTCCGACACACGGACCACGAAAGTCGAAAGTTACCTCCGATGAATTTCTCGGGAGAAAATTCCGCATCTCAAAGATTGTCTAGAATTGAAAATCTTTTCATAATAGGTCAAAAGTCAAGATTCCACTTGGAGCAGAACACGATTGTTTTAGCAAAGGCCGCGTAATATTTTAGCGCTATGCTAAACAGTGTAAAAATATATATAATATATACATAATCAACTTTTACGTACCTGCCAAAAATACTCTTAATTATTTTAGCATATTACTGTAACAATATTGGGACGGTTGCTCACTTTAATTCTCCATTACACAAATTCAACGCTCAAGATGAGTAACGAGTACGCAGATGATGCTGATGTACGGAGTATAACATTACCGAAATACAAAAAAAATCTTACATATTTGTTTATAATAATTTTTCATTAATATTTTATAATAATATAAGGCATTTACTATCTTTTCATTTTTCTTCTCTGTCTCTTTAATTATTATTTTTTGCTCTATATTAGATCTATTATTGTTTTTATATTGTTACTAATGATACATTGAAAATCATTAATGTTTATAAATATATATTTTTTTAATGTATTAATATAATTTCAATGTTTATATAATTTAATATTTTTCTTTTTCTTCATCTTTTATACCATAGTATGTACAAAAAAGTCTCTGTGCGGTAAATAAATAAATAAATATTAAATATTTTTTAGTCCCATACGCTGGAGGGTTAAAAAAAATTAATCGCAAATAACCATCTTGAATTACTTCTCCATTTTCGTTTTGTAATTATTAAAATGTATTATTAATTAATTAAAGTCGCGCATTTTTTTTATCAGCCTCGATGAGCGGGACCGACAAGGAAGCCATAGCTTCTAAACCGGTCCCGGGAAGGGGTATCCTCCCCCCCTCGAGCTTTATAAAAAAAAAAAAAGTCACATCGGCTGCGCCGCGATCGCAGTATCGGAGGGGCCAGAATCGACAGGTCGCGAGGGGTCCATCCGGGAGTACCGGGACAGCTGACGCCGCATCATCGCGAGGATTACGAGGAACAGCCGCGACCATCGTGTCAGGAGTCAGGAGCGAGAGCGTGGGGTTCAACGGCCGATCCCGCACCGGCGCCGGCCCGCCGGACAGCACGCACGCTCGCGCCCTCCCGCCCGGACGGAGGTTTCCTTTTATTACCCTTTGTGCTCTCGGGCAGCTCCGACTCCCGATCGGCGAACCAGTTCGATGTCTGGCAACACAAAACATTTCTGCTTTTACATTTTTATTTTTTCCTCCTCCTCGGGGCGGTCCATTCTCTCAGCCTACCGCGTCAGGGTGATGAACCCCGCGAGGTCCGCATCACGTGCGTCGGGCGACCTTCCACTCTAGGTGACTATGTCGAGAAAATTACATATTTTCATATTTACACAGAATTGTTGGTGGGTAGTTTAAATTAAATTATTATTACTCGTAAATATATTAGAATTGCGAAACATGCGACTCAAATAAAACAAAAAAGAGGTTCATAAACTAACGCAAAGGGACAGAAACCCTCTCGAACAAACGCAGACATGCAATGGTACACGATGAAATAACATCGGCTAGAGAAAATCGGGGTAGTCTTCATCCAGCGGTCTACTCTACAGATAATGTTTCATGATTGCAAATATGATTAAAGATATATATATATATATCTAAGTTGGACTCCAGTTTGACGATGTCTAATCACAATTTACTTCCACAACATTACAATACCAATTGTTATAAACCTTTTTTATAGCGAGCTGCGAGTCCAACTCCGAGTCTGGGAGAACGTTTATGGTTCGTTTTTTCAGTGTACCAATATAATAAACGACAGACTTTATTAGGTACCGAACCCTTCAAGTATGTTTAAACGAAACGCAAATGGACGGATTACGGTCCAGGGTCAAGGCGCTGGCACTTGACATTCGTGTGCAGGATTCAGCGCACTCCAAATACCTGTCCTGGAAACGTTGATATAATACATACGTCGCTTTCTTTTGCACGTGATACACGTACCTACTCGCGGTTCGAAGCTGGTCACTGCTAGACCAGCTCGGCGACTGCGGGGCCCTAATTGGAGGCTTCCTTCCGAGCTCATTCTCCCGCCCGATCGTTAACTGTCACCGATGGCGTGGGGCGAGGGGCGAGGGGCGAGCGGCGAGGAGCGAGGCTGGCAGGCTAGCGCTGGTGGAGCAGAACTGGCACCCATTTTCTTATATCTCTGTCTAGTCGTGACATAAGTTATGCGCGCGAATATTTCTAACCAATTTGTTCAAAGCGAAGACTTTTTGTTTCTACTGCTGCAAATAAATTCGTCCTCTCACACACTACGACACGCCGCGCGCACGGAGCGAGTCGAAGTACATATACATTCTCAACATTCGAACATTTGTGAATCGCGTAAAACAGTGGATTCTATCATTCGTTCCGTATTCGCAATGATTTGAAAGTATTCGATTTTCGCGCATGCGCATTCAATTCCGCCTATCAAGGTCTTCGAATACTGTATACGCATTCGTTAACAGCATCCGTGTTACACAAATCGAGCAGATTGTTTTGAGGAGTTCGTTTGTGTGACGCATTTTTTAATATTCTTCGATTATCTATTTAATTAATCATTAAAATACAACATTTATTCAACAAATGGTGAGGATACTTCCATCAACGTATGTTGTAAACGAAAATAGTGAATCGTGCGGGTGTTCGTGGGCTAGTCTATAGATTTGTATATTTGACAGTAGGTATAAACTTATTATCCAGCATCCCTTCCACAAAAAGTCACCGACCGCCACTGCTAGATCCATCTACCTACATTAGCGACGCTTAAATCGTTATTTAAACTCTATGTGATTTTGTTCGAATTGCAACACTGGTTGATGAGCAATGATTGGTGCACTAGAAATTATACCTCCAGCGGTTAAATAGCAGTTACCAAGTGCCACGTGCTTATTAGAAGAAAATCAATATTACGTAAGGTGTGAATCTTTTACTGCCGCTGGCGCTACAACACCTAGTTTCGCCCCTGACTATCGCGGCCATCATCGCCAGCTCGTACAGATCCGCCACTGGCACGTATCTTACAAATTTGTAATGGTTTGAAAAATTATTGCATACGATGACAGCGTCTCTATCTGTACATTTATTTATAACTGAAAGAGAAACATAACCATGTTTTTGGGACTGCTATGCCACCCTCCTTCCCTTCTCTCCCCCGCCGCTAGCGAGCGGTCAGTCGATCGGCGGCCTTGAATCGAAACAGTTACACGCTGTTATTAATCTCGAAAGAGTCAATGTGTCCGACCTTTGTATAAACGTTAAATAAAATCACGAAATTTATTAGACGTCAACCGGTTTCGCTTATCTCAAGTGCACTTACATAAAGAGGGTGATAGAATATAAAATTGCATGTGAAAGAGACACAAAATACATATACAGATAGACGGAACATTAAGGAAGGGAAAAATACAGTGTTGATGGATATTAAATTGATTTTAAAGGCAATAAATTGTGGTACGCCAATTCATCAAATTAATTTATCCGTTAGCCCCATATCAGGTATGTTTCATCACCACAAAGTGATTGCTTTCGACGAAAATATAAAAAGATATAATCAATTTATCAAAAAAATATTTTGGTCGCGACCGGGATTCGATCCGGGAACTTTCCTATCCGAAGAAACGCGCTGACCATTACACCACCATGTCAACCTACGACAAATTTTCGAACCTATATATTGCAATTCTTTTTTCAAATTGATACATCTATTATTCCACTTTATATTACGGAGTGTGCAGCTATCCTCGAGAGTTGTTATTAGTTCTTTTGACTTATTAATAAGACGGTCACAACCCAGGCCCCCTACCCCTATACTGCTATGATAATTTTTCCTTTATTTTCTCCTTCTTAAAATTGTGCAAAAAAAAAACTCGCACGAGGAAAGTTCGGCAACGGGTAGGTTGAAGGAATCATAAAAACCCTTATGAATACGGTTAAATATTCCGTAATGGAGACACTCGGGGGGAGGCCTCCATCCGGCAGTGCGCCATGTGTGCGCCGCTCCAAACGTGACAGGTCCAGAGCTCTCTGCCTCCAACAGGTTTAGCGATGCACTTTTGTTTTTATTTGCAAACTCTCTTTTCTGTTTTTTCAGCGCGGCCATCTTGTTTCCATCGCGAGGGCCCCGCGGTTCAGTCAACCCTTCCGGAGGCTATAATATAAGCGGAAAAAATATTTTTTAGAAGAACACATTCTGATTGTGAAGTTGTAATTTTTCAGAACGGACGGTCTGTGATGTTTAATAAAGATCCAGCTCGAATCTCGGTAGCAACAAAAATATTATTTCGATAAATTGATTTTATCTCTATATATTTGTAATTGATACATTTCATTTATATTAAATATCACAGACCTATGTTCTGAAAAATTTGCAACTTCACAATATGAATGTGTTTCCAAAATTTAATAAAAATGAATTATTAATTAATTCTGGCGTCTCCTATCGTATTTGATTGTGATGTGTTTAAGATTCTTCGTAAATATAAAGAAGATTGTTTTCAAATAATGGAACGACAGTGTATCAATTTGAAAGTGCAACAATATATGTTCGAAAATTTGTCGTCAACTTACTGTGTCGGTGTAGTGTAATCGATTAATGCATTTCCCAGGATAGGAAGAGATCCGGGTTCGAATCTCGGCAGCAACAAAAATATTTTTTCGATAAATTGATTTTATCTGCATGTCTTTGTAATTGTGAGGTATAAAATCAAAATCAGACATGTCCAGTTTTGATGGTTTTCGAGTTAAGTATGTACAAATATTGCTGAATTTCGTATAAAAATATAATTAAAATTTGCTTGTTACTTCAATCGCAGATATGTCCAAGAGACGATTGATTCAAACCCAGACAAATATGTGTTCAGCCAATAAGACGACAGTATTTGGTAATGTTCAATATGATCTCAAAAGTGACAGTCGTGGTACAATAGTTTTTTGCATTTTACTCGAAAACAAGTCAAGTGGACATGTCTGCTTTTATTTCTGGACCTCACAATCGAGACATTTAATTTGTAGAAAATATATTTCAATGTTATGATATTTATTTTTAGAATCCTCACTGAAAAAATATCGGCAGAATGTATAAAAAAAATGGATGCAAATCAACACGAGCACAAACATCGTACAAGAGGAAGAGCTTCGAACACTGTGCTAAAACGAAATGTAAGAAGCGTAATTTTGCACTCGCCTGAAGTGAAGTTACGCCGCTGCTAATACGCGCAATATGGCGCGATCACTCAGATCGACAGAGTCAGGAACGTGATGTCCGTGCTCGCAGTAGAGCTTGCGGAAGATCCCCCCTGTTGCAATAACCACCCTCCACCCTTCGTCAGAATCTATTCGTCTCAAATCTGACAAATCATAGGCAGACGACGCTGGTGGCTTCTATGATTTCTAAATATTTTGCAGCAAAAATACCAAGATCATCACTGGAATTTCACAAGATTCGACCATCTTCAAGCAGTCTTAGTAACAATCGCTGAATAATATTAAAACTAAAAAGAAAAATATTAAAGTTTCAACATTTTTGACATAAAAATTCCATAACTAATGCTGAATTGATATTTTGATAAATTGTCAAATTTAATCCATTTATGAAATGAAACGAGGTGTGTTCTGGATGAGGGGGAGGTGGGAGGTATTCGTGCTTGCCCAGGGGGCTGGTAATTTGCTCCCGCGCCACTGCATGTTCCATTATTTATTTAATAGCCGGAGAACTCGTCTAAGGGCCGGTTGTGTGATCAGTAGTAAATTTTAAACATGTTAAATTTTTAGTAGAGTAACTTTTTACCATCGCCCGTGGTAAAAAAACGTCTGCGGGTTGTTCGTACATCAAATCTACTACTATTAAAGTCAATCTCGCCTAATTGAATTTTACCATAATTAATTTATTTTAAATATTCACCATTGGCAGTTCATATAATTGTATGCTTTATCTATGGCTTTATTTACCCCTGCGTTTGAAATCTGTCATTTTGCTGGCGAAAAATCTTCGGTAATATAAAATAAACAGCGAGATCATCACCGGATGAATTCTCATCATTAAAATGGTCGAATAATGAATGATTTACTGTCGTATACACCATCTTTCATAGTATTCGGGTGTAAGATGACAGAATATCTGATCGAACCATTATTACAGCATTTCTGAGTTAAGTATATATATATATATAGCAGCCCGGCATATTCTAGGCAGGCCTTGTGTTACGGCGGTTATTTTAAATGCGAATCTAATCACCGCGAGCTCTGCCGGTCGCGAACTGCAGCGTGACCCCGCAGGGGGGCAATTCGCACCTCCCGCTGGAGAGAATTCCACATCGTTTAGTTCCAGCAAGCTGCTATCGTACGGGTGGAGAATTTGACACTCTCACCTCGCCGTAGAGGAGAGTACGTTAATGCGGAGGGTGCATCGTTCATTTGGACCGCCTGGCACACACACAGAATCCACATTTATAAACAAATCTTTAATTTGTCAACTGAATGGCTGTATAGTGTAATATCGTGCCCAGGTATCGATCATCTGACATTTATAATCAAACTGAGATACTGAGCTTGTGTCGGGAATCCAGCTCGCGGGCCGCGGAGTACCTGGTCCAGGCCGACAGATGCCGCGCGCAGCACAGGATGCACTTTGTCTGAGAGTTTATCCATTTTTTTATTCGCCTTTTAATCGCCGGAGCAGCCTGGAACAAAGCCAGCAACCGGCGGACGATGCGCAGTGCGCGCAAAAATGACCCAACTGCAACTAGGTATTTAAACAACGCCGGGGCTTCAACTCCAAACCGTGCGAATTACTAAATATTACATATTCTTCATACAAATTAAATTAATCAACTGTAAAGAAACAGAAATAATCTATCTATGAAAAAAATATTTAGTTGCTACCTGGGATTTGGACCTGGGCCTCTCAAAAATGGACCAATTAATGTATCAATTGTAAAAAATATACATCTGTCGTAATCGTAGCTTCCCCGGATAGGCGCAGTACATCTTTCAAGTTGATTAATTTGTATTATTTAAATTACACACGTTTTTTTTGTGAAAATAATATTCGACACAATTACATAAAATTGTTCAGAAGTATCGATAAAAAATGTATTGTAACATCGTGAACGCGATAGCTCCCCCGGACGTGCCGGATATTTGGGTCGTGTAACAGTAAAAATAAATGAGAAGAAACTATAGCACCCATGTTCACCTGTTATCCTCGAGGAGTGATTTTTTGCTGCACACCTGCACGCGTGATGCGCAAAAAATTTCAGGACCCGTAAAAAGAAGAAAAAAACAGACACAAACGAGACAAAACCGAACGGTCGGACGACCGTCTAGTGACGGAGAGCCCAGGAAAACACTTATAGATGTCCTATAAGAAGAAATCGATTAGAAACATCTTATAGGACAAATGTTAATTAAACTATCAACATCTACAACAGCGGTCACCTTACTTTAAGACTTCACGCACCTCTAATAGGATTTTTTAAAGTGTTAAATATATTTAGAAAAAAGTGATCAAAGAACATATAAAATGCAGCTAGTTAATAAAATACAACTATTAATTATAACCAAATTATAAAATCCTTATTAATTAAACAAAAAGTTGTGGAGAATTGAATCAGAATTTTCATCGCTTTTTCACTAAGCAAAGGGTATTACCTTTTTATGAAATGTCAAAACTGAGGTTTAAATATAAATTAATGAAATTTAGCTTTGAGAGTATCGTCGGGCGATAGGTCGATGAGGGTTTTTTTTTAATTCATGCTTAAATCACTATCTATATCACTATAAATTAACAAACAAACTCCTCCTGAATGCTGAAAAATGCTTTCAAATAACATTCTCAAGAAAATTCAACAACATTAATATAACTTACACAATAAGCAGCGCTCAGGTAGAAAATAAAAGCGATATTAAAGACTCTAGGATTAATCCTCGATAGCAAACTTCTTTTCAAGAATCACATTGACCACATTACCTTCAAGGCCGATAGAATGCTAGGATTCGAACTTCCAACCTACAAACACTTCTAAAATCCATATTATGTACCAACAGATTACGCATTCATTCAGTCACTCAGACTACGCATCTCAAATCTGGAAGCCATGGCAGATTAGAAGGAATACAAAATAGGATTCTAATCTACCATTCAACTCCTATTTAGATGCAGCAAAGTTCCACCATATGAAAACTATAGAATATCGAAGAACACTTCTGCATGGCCATATTGACTGTCTCTCAGCCAATTAAAATTAATATCTCTCCACATACCATCTAGATCGATCCGGCAGTCTGCACTCTTCCACATTCCTAGAAGTAGAACCTCTTACACACAATACTCTTTCATTCACGGTTCATGCAAATACAATAATGAGAATTTAACGGAAATTGACTTTTTCAACATCAGCCTGAACTACTACATTTTCAATTTGAACCAATCGTTCTACTTACAAACACATCTTGATCTCCCTTTACCACAACAATAGTTTCAACCCCCCCAACCATTCTCCCACCAGTTTAATCTTCTTTTGCTAATGTGATATTACCTTAAATTGTAAACGGCTATATTACTTCATTACTACTTGCCCGAACATATCTGTGGATTTTACTTGTTTGGGACATATATTTATTTGTGTAAACACATATTTATTCTTGTACGAAAATAATGTACCGTACCTTTCCCCGGCCTCGCCGCCGACCAGTCGATTGGCGACCTCGAACGAGTGCGATATACGTTTACCTAAACGATTACAATATACTAATTTGAGACTTCGGGTCTATACGTCTGACGAAATAGTGATCAAAACACACAGTCCACATTTTGGAGGTGCCAGCAGAATCCGGATTGTGATGAGTGCCAAACTCCTTCCGTATCTGAATTCTCCCGGCAACTATGCCTGTACGTAACAATACTGTTAAAATCTCATTAATTAAATAAAATGAATAAGTAGTGTTTTGTTATGTGTACGTTTCATCCACTGTCAGAGATACGCGGCAGATTAACCCAGAAAACTGTGCACGGAAGATTCTGAACACGTTGAGACAAGAGTGAGTGTGTGTAATTAAGAATAGCGTATATACCGTGTTTTGGCGCAGTCTTTTTAATGAATATTTTTGCTGACTGTGACGTCAGATATCTAGCGAACGAATCCCCCTCCGCGAATAAGAAGCGTCGTCTCCCAGAAAGCAAATCTTGCCGCCGACCCATTGTCAATTCTACTGCCGAGGGTGCGCGCGCGCAATTTTTGATCTTTTCGCTATTTTTTATTGTATTTTTGTTCTATCCCATTCTTCTCCGCTCTTCCTGTCGGATCTTCCGTGAGAATTCCGCAAATCAACGGTATTTATCTGTTGTTTTTTTTTTTTTTTTGTACTCACCGGGAAGAACAAAAAATTCGTGCGAAATATAATATATTATTTATTGAGGTATTTTTTTGTTGATATTTCGGTAAAATTCGTGGGAATTCTTTTTAATCGATTTTTTTACCGAACCGTTACAGGACGACGTCCGGGTCCTTTGTGACATATTTTGTAGGTTTTCGTCCATATGTAATGTTATAGACGATAATATACATCATTCAAATACCCGGGCTCCAGGCGCCACAGCAGACATTGACGTGGAGCTTGGAAAGAATGGAGACTTGCGCCCGAAGTCTCTCGTGATGATATAATTCCAATAAAGTTAAATGACAACGTTTATAAAACATCGGCCTACGTGTGACCTACGGGTCAGGGTATTTAAAGTATAAAGAAACTATGGTATGATGGTAAATCGTAATTTTTACGAAATAATTCAAAATAAAATAATATTTTCATCAGAATTATTATCATTTTTATATCCTGTCAGATAAATATTTAATTTAGATTCATTTCCCAAAATATAATGTTGCTTATTTTATTGTAGCTACTGTTGCCTAGTGTGCCGGTGATTTGCTCGAAGAATTAGTTACCAATCATCGTTACGATAACGGTTTGAATAACTGTTTAGATAACTATTATGACAAGATGAATGGAACTAAGATGGGCGCTGGTGGAGTCGCAAGATTGAAAATTATTTAAAATGTTTATATCCGAGGTCCTTTTAGGGTACCTCCTATTGTTGGATGCAGACTCGAGTGGTGTGGACACGTGACACGAAGGGAGGACGATGGTATTATTCGTAAAATCAGTTTGAACTTGACCAAGGACGCAGCCCGGAACATAACAAAGTGGAGCAGAATGTTATGGCGAGGACATAGAAGAAGATACGATCTTCCGGGACAAACTTGGACGATATACGAGTGAGTATTGAGATCAACAGGAGAATATCGGGATGGATGCTCAGGAACAAAGCGGAGCGGAGTGATTATGAAGGAAACCCCAAATGGTTCCCGGAATCGTTTTGAGAGTTGTTTATTCTTTTTTGAAAGATATATTTTTAAATGAGAACAGTTAGTTATGTTCCGGCAGTCAGTTGCTGAAAGCTCGTGGCGTCCGTTTATGGTCCATTTTTTTTCTTTTACTTTACTATATGATACAATTTTCATTACATTCGGTAATTAACTGATATAGGTAGGCTCCGGTATCATCGTACCAGAGCCATGCCTGTACAATATGTCTCAATTTGACATGAGACTCGTTATCGTATTAAATTCAGAAGTCCGGCATAAATCGCGAGGGAGAGTCAGCAGAATGCTCCGCTAGGTCTCCCTAGCCACAGCACTTTCCGGCATCCTCCGTCCCAGCAACCCCCAGCGGTAGACCCACATCATAAAATTCCCGAAAAAGTCCGAGATTCCTTTAATTTTTTAACATCCGATGATCTATTCCATGTAATCCCGCAATTATGATCATCTCACGTGCATCATTCATAATCACCCAGTCCCAGAGGATGCGCTCAGATCAGTCGACTCCAGAACGGGATCCATCGGTCGAAGAAGTGTCGCTACACTGGACGACGTCACGCTGGATACGGTATCGGTATATATAGTAAACTGACTCATCGACTACATTCGAGTGTTGCGCCATCGATAATGATAGCGATCTATTTTCACAAGGTGTTAAACTAATGTGTTAAAAATGTATTTTTTTAGCCAAAAACTCATATATCACAATAGACAAGTTTTCTTTTACTCTTATAGTGAAGCTAATAATAGAACTCAGAATAGAGTCACCCGCATAGCATTAAGGATATTACAACATCCAAATGTGCTGCAGCTGGTCAAAAGTGCAGGTCCCTGAACCGCATTCCGCGCAACACCTCCGCCAGCCCGGGGTCAGCGGCCGTGAAGGTATTCGTGCAAAAGTTCAGCTCCAATAATAAACAGAAAAAAAAAAAAACAATTCTTCGAAATGTGTTGTAATAAGCTAAGCGAGCCGACGACTTCTGGGAAGGGGAGCCTCGCTTCCTAGAAGAGGACGGCGAGGGGGGAGTAGCGAGAAGCAGGCGGCCAGGTGATGAATGAATCATCAGTATGCAGGGAGAAGGATTCCTGGCTGCTGTCCCCAGAGGGCGCTGAACTACTGGTATTTAAGTTTTTCAAGGGCGGCAGCGACAAAACATAAATATTCAATCCGTTCTATATCCTTGGGTCGGTAGCTCTGGCTGTTCTGTTGGCGGAGATAATACAACCGCCATCAGGATCGCTTAGTTCTTAGAAGCGCTCTAGGAAGCAGAGAACACACACCATGAGCAGTCCGGATTGCATCTGTTAGGGTCCAGCTCGTTACAACATCAATAAATTGTATATCTTAAATGTATTCATTAGAAAGATATACAAATAAAATCAATTCTGTCGTAAAAAATATCGTTGTTGCTACCGGGATTCGAACCTGGATCTCTTTCCAATCCGGGGAAGTTGCATTAACCAACTAAGCTACAGCAGACAGTACTTTTGACGACAAATTTTCGAACCCACGCGTTACACTTTTCAAATGAATACATCTATCGTTCCATTGTTTGAAAGCCATCTATTTTACTATTCATTATATTATTTCAAATTAAGATGGACACATTGATAACAACTTTATTTTTAGGAGATTGTTTATTAGAGGGTTGTTGTTGCGCCAACGGGAATCCCGGTGGCGCAACAGCAATATTTTTCGATAAAATTGATTTTATATGTATATCTTTCTAATTAATATATTTAATTCAGATTTAAAATATCACAGACCGTATGTTCTGAATAATTACAACTTCACAATAAGAATGTGTTCTCCTAATATATATATTATTAATGTGATGTTTTCTACAATTAATATTAAATATATTAAAATGTCAGTAATAGTATTTTTATTAGGAAAAATGTAACTAAGAACGATTTAATGTCAGTATTGTACGATTTGAGGCCATTCTTCTTGAATCGTACTTTTTCATTGTTCATTGAACTTGTTTTACTAAATGGAAGAACGATACTAATGACATGTATTTCATTTTCCTACAAAACACGAAAATTCTATAATTTAAATCTTTCCTTGAGGTGTACGATTAAGGAAAGTCTCCCGAGTGTCAACGGACTGAAGTGAGGAAGATTCTGTAATGGAGGTTCTCGCGCCGATGGAAGAACAAGTGTCGGACGTCCTTAACCTCGATGGAGCGACAACATCGGAAGAGTGGCGAGGCAACAGATGGGAAATAAATGAAGACAGAGATGATTGGCGATCTGTATTGTGGACCTCTGAGTTGCGGATCCAGTTGTGTATTCCTAATTGATGGTCCGACAGTAGGAGCTGACGAGAAAAGAATCCTGATAGGCACGACAGCCCCCCGGCATGAAGAAAGACGTGCTCCAATTTCTCACGACCTACATAGATTAAAATTGTGATCTCGCCATTTTTTACGCCCAGGGCAAAAAAGCCGAGACATCCCTACAAAAAGTGTAAACAAAGGGGAGCGGAGCCCGAAGCCAGGTATAAAATGTACTTACAGTTATTTAGGGTTTTTTGTGAGGCCATCTGTCTTCCCGCGCGGGAGGACCTTTTGTTAAAAAACCAGATTGGGTTGTGTATCGCCAATCTGAGATTTATCCGCGCGCCTCGCTTCAGGTGTATGTGTGTGTGTGTGTGATCTGACAGTCGCTCAGAGAGCTGCACGAGGAACAGTGATGGTTAAACAGTTATTGTAACCGTCGATTGTAACGATAATTAGTAACCGTTTCACTGATATACTATAAACTAAAACAATATGATGCGCAACAAACATTAAAATCATTTTTTATTTTGACATACAACATTTGTACAGCTGCAATTAGAAAAAATGACAGTTTATTACATATATTTTATACACATTTCAAAATGCATTGCCCAACCAGGCGAGCCTGTTTTAGGGCAAATCGGTAAACAAATACATTTTACAAAACCAAAACTAATTGATGAGCTCAAAATCACGAACCGCGAATCAATCACTGATATCTTTGAGTCACACTCACTATCAATGATTGAATGTCTGGTAATATCGTGATTCGTGATTCATTCTTATATTTTGGTTGTGAACCGTGATTCGGCTCAAGTGCATATGAAACGAAAATATTCATGAAGGAATTTCATTATAATCCGTGATAAGCGCCATTTAGTAGATTCAGCAAAAACGTTTTACGCATTTGACCCAAAATGCTGAGAATTTGACCCGAAAAATAAACTCACATATTTTTAAGGGTTTTCATTCTCTTTATTATATGTGCATTACAATATGAAACGTAAGCACATATAAGGTAAATGGAAATATGCAAAATCAAAACACACAAAAGTGACTGTAATTAAATGCCTGTATTAACTCACTATCCAATACACGGATTTAGAAATAATTTAGACTACAGAGAATTGACCAAATTAATAATCGATTATCTCAAAATTAGTCAGTCAGAAGCACGCAACCGTCAGCTAATCGAAATGTCATCGAAAGCCAAATATCGTAGCGAGATTTTTTAACTAATTTAAAATACATGCTGCACGGCAAAAGTGACGCTCACTCTAAAACTCAATCTTCATTGAATAGAAAATTGATCACGCCCAATTAAAACTAATGTTAATAAAGTGATATATATATAGTTCGCGCCCTGCAATCCATTTTAAAAAGATATTATTGCGAGTATCAAAACCCTTTCATTCTGGGCCGTATTTTCCCCCGGAAGGGAGTGCTGCGTAACATCCTTCCTGCGCCCCGGCCTTGTGTTATATGCTATGTATGATAATAAAATGTATTTTCTCTTCTTATAATTCAATCTACAATCTATTTTGTTTTTTATACTTATTTGTGAAGTGACAATAAAAAAGGTCGGGAATAACGAGAGCTGCGCTGTATCGCTCTGCAATTGTGTGCGGGGCGCAATCGAACGGCCGCCTTTGTGGCATTAAAAAAATTCCAACCAGGCGGCGAAAGAATAGAAGCCTTGAGCTTATTTAACGGTCCTGGGAATGTGGTGAGTCTGCTCTCAATACCTTTCCCAGCGTTATTAGTATTCCACTGCAAGAAATAGAATTAACATTTTAAAAAATCGTTTCTCACAGCTATGTGTCGCCAATATAAAACTAATTATTTTCTTACTATTAATGATTTAACCGCGCAGTACTAATATTTTTTCATTAATAAGAACACAGGAACACAGCCCATTGTTTATATATACCGTATTCTAATCAAAAATTTGCGAAAATGATCAAAGAGTTTCAAAACAAAGCCTGGAGTACAGCTAGACATTACAGCATGACGGAGCTCCATCTCACACAGCCAGAAATATAATCAACTCTCTTCGTCGTGAGAATGTTAATTTCATCGAGCCAGGCATGTGTCCACCGAACAGGCCAGATTTAAACCCACTAGATGATGCAGTACGGGGGGTGTTTTGATGATTTCCGATTAGCTAAATATTGCGCAAAAAAGATTACATTAAGAAATTATATTACGTTTTGAAATAACTCGTGTGTCACGAGATGTTCTCACATTTTTTGGGCCACCACCCTGTATTATCACAGCCCGTCTGTTCTGAATAATTACAACTTCACAATAAGAAAGAGTCAGCGCGCGCGTTCGGTAATGGAAATAAATTAAAAACAAAGAATATACCTTTACACACCAGCCAGCTCGGCATTGACACACTCGGTGCAGACGGGCGGCTAAACAATCTCAGCGCCGTTGTGGCTGTGTGCTATTTTTTATTGTCATTTTTTTACGCCGCCGACTAGTAGAGCGAGAGTTAAACGAACTTGTAATAAAAGAAGTCTGGGACATCGGCGGATCGAAGGTCCCCCCCCCCCCACACACCTGTACCGCGAGTGCCGCGGTGTGAAGTAACACCACCGGCCGCCAGTATACCTCGCCTCATCAGCCCAGTCATTAATTCGTCAAGTCAAGTCGGGTGACTTAGGGCCGGTCGTGTTATCAGTAGTCACATTTTCGTTTGATTGTTGGTAAAAAAATATATTTACTTTTCGAAAGTGCAACAACTAATTTTACTCTCCGATATCCGATAATATGAACGAGAATCGACAGCTGTTTCAAAAGTCATCTGTCACAGTGATACTTGGAAAGTTGCACTATACGACAATTGATCATTCAATATCTCCTCGCTATACATTAGCACATAATACGAAAAAATTTCACCACCAAAGTGGCAGGCTTCGAATGCAGGAGCTAATAATAATAAACCCATATATAAATTATAAAATATTACATATTTCATGATTATACGCTTTGCCAGCCACGCTGGGAGGCGCCCTTCGTATTAACCCCCAAAGGGTTTTAACTAAGGGCGCTAACGTTTCTATAGTAAAAAGTTACCACTCATCACACAACCGGCCCTAATAGGTCCACTTGTAAGAAAATCTCGCCAGAGACTCAGTTCTTTATGGTACCTATATACGGACGAGACTTCAATCTCTCACTTGAGAGATTTATTTGAGATAACATTCAGTACCACGTACATGTGTTGAGATATTGATCCGATTACCTCGAGATTGGTAGAAAGAGACAAACAGAAATACGTGTACACGATGTTGACAGCGAGACTCGACACGTGCGCATAAACGTCACTTAAATCGTTGATATACCCACGACAATTAATTCCGAAAAGTTCTGACAAACAAAAGGTGTTCAATTATAAACCGCCCACTCGACGAATGGAACATCAATGGTATGGTGGCTTTCAATGTCTATGTGAACTTTTCAATGTTTCTTATCATTGGAAGATGGTCAAACGATAATATGAATATATTTGATATTCTACAATTTTTTGAAACATTTAAAATAATTACAGAAGAGTCGTTTCTTACAAGAAAGTTATTATAAAATAAATAACAATTTTTTAATTACATCCATAATTTTTAAAAGAGAACACATTCTTATTTTGAAGAAATTTTCTGAACACAAGTCAAAATGAAGATATTATATTGTGTTTTCGTAGTGATATGGCAAAACATGATATGTCCATATTTTTAACAAATTGAATTTTTTTATATTATACATATAAGATGACAAAATAAGGTAGCTACGTCTTATATATCTTCCATGATTTCTATTTTATTTCATACATCTATTAACAATAAAGTTTACTCATAAACCTAAATATATATAAATGCATAATTAAAGTGAGCCGAATAAAACTTAATTTTGATTTATTGCAGAATGATGAAATTACAGATGGCCAGTTTTCACTCTCACGTTACACATGACATAAAATACAAAAACACGACGAAAAAATGTAACAAACTTATTTTCTATATGATTACTGTAACAAACCATAACGTGTATTTTCGTGTAGATACATATGCAAATAGACTCACTATCCAACTAACTAAATATAAAGATAACGAAAACATGCTATTTAAACTTCACAATGAGAATATGTTAGATTACTTTACAACACTTATACATCATATAGAAAAATTTAAGTGAAATTTTTATTTACTATTACTTTGGGTTTATTATTCATAATAAGTTATAAAATTATTATTATTATTTTGTAAATTGAGTTGAAAAACTTTGTTTTATTCCACTATATTTTATGATATTACACGTTGGAACGTTTTAGGGAACGTCTTCCCATTATCAATAATACAATTCAACTAAAGTTAAAACATTTTCAGACAGTAATTAAGGGTGTGTCTGGAGTTAAGGGAGGTGGGGGCGGGGGTGGAGTTAAAATGGTGGTAATGGGCGGTATTTGGATGTTTATTATTTTCTTATTGTTAAAAATTTATAAATTCTATATATCGATTTCTAACTTTCGTCCTTTGGCGCAACTATGTAAAAGTTCTAAATTAATATCATTATTGTCAAAATTATTATATGTTAATCTTGCATTAATATTTACTTAATTTTTTGTTTAAAAATTTATTTCGTAATTAAATATAAAAGTATTATTACACAAATGTATAATATTTAAGATAAATATTAAGTAGCAAATAAACATTTTCTACGCACAATAGACAGTGAAAATGAGCAGTGGACAGACGCCATCATCTTTGTCGCCATCATCGTGAACAGTTTAAATAACTGGAAATAAATAATGATATCCAACAAGAAATTAATAGCAGAATAAAATCAAGATAAACTTTGTACATTTGGTCTCTCGCTTAAGCGAAACTAAATATGTTGCAGGTCTTCGAAAATAAAGTCTCGCGCAATATTTACCCGATGCGTGATAATCTAACTGGAGAATGGAGGAGATTATAGAACCTGGAACTTCGGGGACGGCATACCGCTGCAAATATCCTGAGGAAGATGAAAGCAAGAAGGCCGCAGCGGGCGGGACATGTAGCGAGAGCTCCGTGATACGCACGAAATCCTCAGACACAAGCCATCAGGATTGGGACCAAGGGGAAGATAATCAGTCAAGAAGTAGGCAGGGTAGGGGTGGTATCAGGGATTAAGGGATGTATGACGCTCCATCGTGATTACAACCAGGGGCGTCCCATGGGCGCAGGCAAGTAAGGCGGTGCGTAATAATAATAATAATAATAATAATGGATAATTTGTATAGCGCCATTTTCGTAAAAACTTTCACCTCAAGGGCGCTTCACACATAAACTGTTTATAGTTCTACAATTATCTTTTTGCATTAAAATTACAAATTATTATTTTCACTTATGGAAAGATGCGTTTTTAATTTCTTCTTAAATAAAATCTCTGATGCACTGTTTCTTATGACGGAGGGCAAAGAGTTCCACGCTTTTGGGCCCGCCACCGCAAATGCCCGTTCACTAAATTTAGACTTATCGATCGGTTCTACAACCCGTCCTGCGACTGAAGTAGAGGCTGACCCGAGAGTTTAACGTCTACCGTTCAAATTGTTGTGTGGGATACAAAGTTCTCGAAGATACAGAGGCGCCGTGTTGTGTGTCGCCTTGTACATCAACCAGCACAATTTAAATTCAACTCTTTCAGGGAATCGGAGCCAAAATACCTGATGTAAAGGGATGTTATATGAGAGAATTTAGAAACTCCATATATTATCCGTGCAGCCGCATTTAGAATGGATTGTAATCTATCCAGCTGAAACATTGTCAGGCTGTTACAATAGTCCACACGTGACACCACAATGAGTAGACTGGCTGCCTCAAGAGGAAGATGTCTCCGAAAATTTTTTTTAAAGTTGAGTGTATTGATGGAAAGATCAGAATGAATGCGCGCGCCCAACAACTTAACTGCAGATTTAGCATTCGCAGACATTATTGATTCCTGTATGAAAGTGTTGCTGTCCATAGTATCTCTGTTTTTAGTGTTATTTTCAGTATATTAATTAATACTGTTTTTTATAATCATGATTGTTAATGCTTTATACTCTTTACTAATAATGTGATTCTGCCGGGGACAATGAGGGCAACTTTTTGTTTTGGCAGCTGCGCGGTATCGCCCTGCGAGGTGCTATCGGCCAGCCGCCGCAGTAGCGTTAAAATAATCCCAACCAGATAGGAGCCTCGAGCTTGACATCGGTCCTGGGTAAGCGGTGGATCCGCCGTGATATAATATCTAATAAAAATATAAAATATGTTGGGTAAAATTCAAAGGGCAAGGCCCATCAAACTATGCTCTAAAGATTCGGCAAAATGCGACTGCATTGCATTTTTCAACCGGAAAGCTGGAGAACCCACCCGGTCATAAAACGTTACAATTTCCAAAGTTCACGTGAATTTAAACAGTTATTGGTTGGAGCGACATCCTAAAATTTGTTTAACCTTTTAAATGCCAAAACATTGTTTTACTATTAGCGCCATCTGTGTACCAGTAGAAACTTTAGTGGCTTAGCTCTAAAAACTACCACGACAACTCACCGCTGTACTCATGGCGCTCTTTTGCATTCGCCGCATCGAGCTATTCACATTACTCTCTGTTATGTCTTTAAGCTACTGAATTGAAAATTCCTTTCGGTTGATCCGTTTTGTGTGGAGTCGTTACCTATGCTGTTTTTTTAACAGAATAACAATAGAAAGGCTTACAACTGCGTGCAAATCATTAAAGTGTCTACTTCCTCTTTTACTAATTCGCGAAATTTACCATCTTACTGTTTTTAACGTGTTGATTTCACGATTGTTCTTTAAATTTGATGCATGGATTAGTTTTCGATTTGTGAAAAACAAAAAGCAATTGACAGAACTATTTCCTACGTTTACCTTTAATAAAAATAAAGAATGATTTTAAAACAATAAATGAATCACGTTCAGTCGTAAAAAGTGTTCTTAAAAACGTCCATACATTTTTTATATGTGTAAGAAGGTATTATTTTACGTTAAAACTTAAACTTTAAAAACACTATTAATAGTACTTTAAAATTATAAATAAATACATGGTAGGGTCGGATAAACGACGGATTTATTTTGTCTAAAGACGTTGGTTAAACGAAAATACATATATTATATATGATTGTATAGCTCTCAGCTTTTGATAGATACTGTATCAAAAATCGTACCTTACCTCTACTCTATATGGTGACAATTAAAAGGTTAAGGGCGGTACTTTACCCACGGACGTCGCTGCCTACGACCGAGGACTTGCGAGTGCCGCAGGAACGTCGAAGGAGAAGAACAATTTCTAATGCAGGGATTAGAATTTTGACACGAGATTAGATTCGCTAGTTGTGTCGCTTAGAATCTAAGCACATCTCCCGACATTATCAATATCGTATAGTGTAGAGTTTTTTGGGCAATTGTACTGTGCGTATCCGACCCCGCCGACCAGAGACAACGCAAATGTTACACGGTGTGTATGTTTTGTTTATTACAGTTACAGCGTTCGGTTTGAAAGAACGGGAGCGTTTGTTTAGTCTGCGCACGCGCGGAGGAATTTCGCTTTCTAAACGGCGCCGCGCACTGCCGCCGCTAGACACAATACCCCCCGCAAAAAACACACCCGACACGTCTGCGTTACGACATCGCGACTGTTGAAAAGGTGAATAATAACGTTTGACGGACACGATGATAATAGGAGTGCCGGTGCACTTGTTGCGAACGTGTTGTGTAACATCGACGCTAATTATGATATCGTACCGGACCAGTGTGAGGCTTGATTTATATATTTGTTCGTTTTTATCCCCGCTAGATGTCTCCCACTTTTGATGATTTCGTCCATTCGGCCAATTTTAGGGCGACAGAATGAAAAATGCGTCATTAATGATTCAGTAAATTAGACGTCAATTTTGATGACCTCATGTAGGATCCGATGACTCCGTTTTTATTATAATTCATTCTAGTCTAATATTAAAAAAAAAGTTTTCCGAATAAGCGCTAACTTTGATTGCATCGTGAAATAAATAAAATACTGTATAATCAACGAGCTGGTAAAAAATAAATTGCAGATATTAATTTTTTACATTTTTGTCATTGCGAGAGACACGTTCGATAAGATTGATAATGACGAAATGGCGGATCTAATTGGGATTGTGCCGGTTGTCAGGTCGCCAATCCGACCCTGGTGTAATATTGTTATTACAATTAAATGGAAAGTGAATGGACCTCCTGCGAGGCAGTGGTGGTGTGTGTATATATATATATATATGCACATTCGTACAGATCTGTGAGGCAGTGTTGAGTGTCTAGCCGGCCGCCAGACGGATTGCGAGACGCGCCGGATTTGGCAACACTCCCGGCGTCAACGGTCGCCGGTCGCCGGTCGTGCCCCTCGGTTCTGCGGTGTTGCGCTCCAAATGGTCATTTTCACGAAACTTTTCCGAGACTGGAGCATTAAACACGCGATGACGTGAAAGGTCACTATTCATTGTAAAAATAACGTGCTGGACCGTTCTACGAGAAAAAGCTCCCATATCTGTTCTACTTTATCACCGCCAGGTTGGATTTTTTTTTTTAATGCTACAATCAGACATGACACACACAATAATAAATTACTTTCTTATTTACATCACGCCGTTTTCCCGCAGGGGTAGGCAGAGAGTATAGAGCGGATACACTCTTCTTGTCCTAACACACAGTTCATCCACTCGCCTCATCCACATTCATACATCTTCTCATACAAACTCGACAATTATTGAGGCTTCTAACCCTCGCTGACAAGCCACTGAGGATTTCCCAACGCGACACCCACACCCTGACAAACTCCCGGAAGAATCCGAGGTTCATTCCACATTGCGGCGTGCCAATAGGCCAGTGTCCCGCGCTGTTCCTTCCCGACTTCCAAGCATCCCTCGTGAACTCACCATGACCCCCGTTCGGCTGCATTTAGTGTGCAAAGCATAAGTATTATACATTATGTAACCTTTCAGAGGTACGCGGCGACGGTTCCAACATCAGCCGCCCGTTGCCCGCTCGCCTCCGATGTATAGTTTAGTGTCGACATCTTCAGTCCTGAACAGGTGACCGTCGAGTTTGTAACCGCTCGGTCATCGATTGCCGACACGGTTCGACAGTGGCATCGGGCGGGCGATTTCATGATTTGATGGTTAGTACTGAAAGGGCTCTAAGTCGACAGGAATAAACCTCATTATGGAGATAGTGGTGTAACAACATCACAAAGTTCAATAGGTCTGCGCAGTACGTACGAGGATTTTTTCAGTTGCGAGTCCATATTTGTTGCCTACACACGTTTATATTATAGGAGACTAAAGACCAATTTTGTCCACTCTACTTACTGGATGATGCCTTTCCAAACCTTGATTTCAATTATCTCGGGTCCAAAATAACTGACCACAGAAGTTATACGACGCATAGGTATGGCGAACGAGATTTATATGGCGTGGAATCATGGACCCTGAAAGAGACGGAGAGACGCACTGATGTCTTCACTCAGCAGGAACTGAACACCGATAAGGACAGACTCTCAACCTCCAGCCTGAGATGAATCCTTTCATTTGCGAGAAGGGAAGATATCTTGGAGAAGCTTGTTGCGGTGGGCCACGTCGAAGCACGAAGAGGAAGAGAAAGATCCCTGAGCTGTTAGAGCAGTCACTTCTAATTTGAGAAGCATAGTCAAGAGAGCGCGAGTTCAAGGACCAGTTCTGGATAAAATAGCGTAGAACCCACTTAATATTATTAACATAAACAGGAGGCCCTGACACACTTAACAACTATACACCGCGATCCAACCAGTCCGAGAAGCCACCACTCGTCTGTCCTGTGTCTAACCTGGCCAGCTAGTCGGGCACGCCTTCAGTCAACTTTGTACAATGTAACAAACAGTTTAAGTTCCCAACTGTCGTGAGTACTGTTTCTCTCAGAGTTGTCAACGCTCGCTCTAGCCACAAACACATTAAGCATTATTTGACAGTTTACAAAAATTCTATATTTCGGCTTACGGGCGGTGTAATATCTCTGCACACCCCAGGTTGTACAGCTCAAATTCATTTGGAAAAATAGTACGTCCAGAGCGTGATACTTTTTCATATCCAGTTTGAGTGGCTGACCCGACAGCGCCGACTGTTGTCGGCAATAACAAAACACGATCGGCGATTGTGAAAGCCGGCGCAGCATCACGCGCAGCTCTCGGCAGCACGTAACAGCGTCCAGCGTCTAGCGGGCGGCTAGACGCTGACGGATTGCGTCCTAGGCCGCGGCCGGGTCACGTGTGTCGCCACACCGACTCATGTTTGGGTCGCCATCTTGAATAAAGTATTCCTCGGACGCGAGGCCGCTCTCGTCGTGTGGAATCTCAAGCAATTTCAAAATACATCTAAAAAATACACGTACAACCAACACCAGTACTCGAACACTACTGACCTTTACATTCTCGGTGAACGCGTTGCCGATTACGCCATGATACCTTTATACAAATTAAATTAATCAACTAGTTTATATTTAGTCGCTACAGGGATTCGAACCCGAACCTCTTACATTTACATTTTCATACATGGAATTTTACACATTTATTATACCATTTTAAAAGCAATCAACAATCAATTTTCATTTTTGAATTGACAAGAGTCATAATAAGAATAATAATATTGTTAAGCATGTTTTTTTTTTTTGACATTTTTGACATGAAAAAGAAAAAGTATTTTGCGAAATTGATTGATCGTACAAGTGGTTTTTAAAACAGACTCAATAAATAATTCAATATAAAAATGAGTAAAATTGTGAAATGAATATAAAATACCTCTCCGTTACACGTTTGACGTCTCCAACTCAATTTCGCAGCGAAACTCCAAGTGTAGCACCGCCCGGCGTTCTCGAGGTGGGCAGGAAGAGCGGCGGGCGCGTCAATTTAAAATTTCATAATTATTCAATTTGAATATCGCAGTCGCCCGCCGATTTGGGCAATACAATTCCTACCGTCGGGTGTCGTTACAAAATGTGTAGCAATAACTATTAACTATTTCCCGTGTGTGTGTGTGTGAGTGTGTGTATAGCAATCGGGTCGAATAACAGCAATAACTACATCTCCACGACGTTTAAACAATGATTCAATTCATATTTTACAATTTACAAAATATATCAAATTAACCATTTAATTTATTATTTAGGAGAACACATTCTTATTGTGAAGTTGTAATTATTCAGAACAGACGGTATGTGATATTTTAAATATGAATTAAATATATTAATTAGAAAGATATACATATAAAATCAATTTTATCGAAAAATATTGTTGTTGCGCCACCGGGATTCGAACCTGGATCTCTTTCCTAACCGGGGAAGGTGCTTTATCCAACTAAGTTACAATTGAGTAGCTTTAATTCATATTTAATTTATTGTTATCACTAGCGAAACGTCACATTTCCTCTCTGCTAGTCCGCAGAGTGAGAGCGTGGAGATGTTCGACGTCACGTAAAGATGGCACCGCTTCTGTGGTGATTTCAATATCCCATGACATAATATTTTTAAAAATTGTTTACCATATAACATATACATTCAGCGGATACTCTAGTAAAACTGGTCACCAAAATTGCGGTAGAATATTAGTTATTATTTATACATTCTTAATAATATTTCAATTATTAGGAACGATAGATGTATTCATGTAGGTTCGAAAATTTGTCGTCAAAAATAATGTCGCTGTAGCATAGTTGGATAACGCATCTTCCCCGGTTTTGAATGAGATTCAACAATATTTTATATGTATGGCTTTTCTAATGAATACATTTAATTAGTATTTAAAATATCACAGACCGGGATTCTATTCTCCGTCGGGGAGACTTTTATTTATTTATTTATTTATTTACACAAGGATAGTGTATTACATGTGTCTTGTAGTCAAGTCACACTTAATTTGTATACATTAAAAATAATATCCGAGTACTGATATGCTCACCTGAGAACGAATACTTCGTTATTTGAGCGGAGACGAGAATGATGAAATATTTCCAAGCACCACATCATTACAACATTCACTTCAACACCGATCCCAGTCACAGTCAGGAGCGCGGTGATTGGTGATCACGCTGGCTCCGGAACACGGACTGAATCGATGATTATAAAAATGATTGTAAAGGTTACATAGTTTAGTTAAAGTAAGTCACATCTATAGATCGGTGCGAAAAATTCTTCCAGCACCGGCCGCAACAGTCACCACTAACGCAAATTTTCATTTTGGTGGCACCCACATGACCACTTTGGTGCCACTCGCGCAATCAAACAACTCCCCGACTTTTTTTTTTAATATGACTCCATTTGATCAAAAATTTAAATGTTGATAATAATAAAATGCGTGTCGTAAACTATCGGATTTATGTTTCGACAAATAATGTTCCAAACCCCTCTCCTATATATTACCACTTCATATCATGTCTATTCATTTACTAGTCTATGCCTAAAATCAATATTAAGGGCCGGTCGTGTGATCAGCAGTAAAATTTTACCGTGGTAATTTTTACTAACGCCCGTAGTAAAAACCATTTGCGGGTTGTTGATACATCAAATATACTATCAAAGATGGTCAAAATCAATCTCGCCGCTCAGCGTGGCAAGGCGAATAATCACGAAATATGTTCTATTTTATACTTTATCTATGGCTATATTCGCCTGTGCATTCGACACCTGTCACTTTGGTGTCGAAATTTTGTAGGATTATGTGCTAATATATATTAAACAGCGAGATCACCATCGGACGAACTGTCATCACTAAAATAGCGGGATATTGAACCATTCATTGTCCTATACTGCAACTTTAAAAGTATCAACGTGACAGATGACTTTTGAAACAGCTGTGAAATGTCCGCCATATTTAACCATCGATTCTTTCGTACTATCGAGAAGTAAATATTTCTTTACCAACGATCAAAAAACCCGTTTTCGCAAACAAATTTACTTTAGTAACTTTTTTTACAATAGGAAAAAATCACTGACGATCACTCAATCAAATAAAACGAGTTTGCGAATTTGGCCGAGTAACGAACTTAGCCGAGATACGACAGTCATTACTATCATACAATTTTTTTTTAATTCTTCAATATGATGACACGTCACGTACTCCAGTGGGCACGGTCAGTTATCTCCGACGACTGACGTGCAGACACGTGAATGTGTGAGTGCGGTCAGTTATTCGCTTATCGAACGTTTCTCGCAAAACACAATGGTGTTCGTTATTATCGAGAGTCGATAGCGGTACTCGGCGGGGTCCCCCGAGGCCGCGGGGCGAGACCTCCAGACTGCGCTCGGCCCCGGGACCCTCACCCGGTCACTCGGCGGACTGACCCACAAACCAGACGGAAAAACGAACACTTTTTTACTATGGACAACGCAACACGGTCGTGACAGAAAAAATTAACATTAATTCTAAATTAAAATGAACAGAACTGTTTTCATTTGGGTATTACATATTGTTATTCACAGCGCACACCTAACGCGACCGCGCGTCCCGTTTTGAACGGGATCGTCCGCTTTTTAGGTAGCCTATCCCGTTGTACCCAAGCACAGTTTCGGGACGCCGAAATGTCATGTTTTCAGAAAGATTTTTAAAAAAGGCGCAAAAAATCTTAAAATCGCCTAGTAGCGCGGCGATGACGGCATGCGCATCGTGAGCTCGTTCGAGCGTGTACACAGCTCGCGCATCCATCTTGACGATTGATTATTGTTTGTTATTAATTTCTTGTACGTGTAATGCCTAAATGCAATTGCACTTTTAATGTTGACTTACAAACTAAGTGCCCGTTTATAAAGCAAAGAAGTACTCCATCGGACGTCAGATGTGAAAAGTGTCATATAGAATTTAACGCAGCCCACGGTGTAGATGTCCCGTTTTGGGAAAGAAAATCAAAATGGTCACGTTACGCATAACAAAGACTGTAATGACTCCATTTTTCTAACCCCTACCGATGAAAACATACACGATACCGCATACTTTTGATTTGTTTCTAGAACAAATGGAATAGATATTCTGAACAAAGGAACTAACACCACACTGAATTACACACTACTTATTATTTTATTTTGACACTTGCCGATTGAATATGTCCCAAGAGCACACAATTACTGGATTTTCACCCACAAAGGCACTGTTATTAAACAAATAATAGATATCTCATAGAAACGAAACTATTTTTTATTATATTTAATGGAAATATGGGTAATTATAGGGCTTACGATCTATCTTCGGCTGGCTTAAGTGATCACTTTATACAGATATAACGTTCACCATTCTCACGCATTAATCAATCTCCATATCTATCAATTTGTTTTGTAAGTTGTATATATGTTACTATGTGGAATTACTTAGAGTACTATCGCCATCTATGGACTAAATTTGATATTCATTTCCCCGAAACAGCATAAATGTCACAATGAGAATCAAATTATTTTTGGAATTATTTAAAGCAATATTCTTTATCTGTAAAATGTTTTTGTTGCCAGCCGAAGACAGGTCGTAAGCGCTGTAATTACCCATATTTTTATTAAATATACTAAAAAATAGCTTTGCCTCTATGAGATATCTATTATTTGCTTAATAGACATATTCTTAATTAAATGTGAGGATAACTGTCCCCTTCTGTCCATTCGTACATCTTCTCATGCGAGCTCGTCTGGCTCGTGCGAGGCTTCTAATAGGACCATCCTACCAGTAACTACTTTACCCAGTCCTCCGCAGAAGTCCTCTATTTCTGGGACTATCAACATTCTAGTCGTATGTCTTTCCACATTCATTCATTCATTCCACGTGACCAAACACCTTAGCGACCCTTTTTTGGTCCCGTTTTATGCTAATATCAGCTTTAACATTCACTTAAAATTAGATCACTCCTTACTATATCATAAATGGATTGGTTTAAATGCGTAATGTACCGTTGCGGCGGTGACACATGTCCGCTTAAAACGTCACATCTATAATATACATAGTATAAATTGGAAAACATACAAAGTACAAAATACCTGGGTTCCAATATAAATGAAAGATAGGCTCCTTCTGTTGAAATCAAACGCAGCATTGATCAAGCTCGTGAAACTTTAATCTGCATGAAAATGTTATTCAGTCATGATATCAACCTTAGATTACAAATTAGAATGGTCGGATGCTGTGTGTTCTCGATTTGAGATGTGGATCTACTGAAAAATGCTTAAAATTAGCTGGATGGACAGAGTTGCGAATAAAGATGTTACAGTTCGAATGAATAAAGGAAAAGAAGCATTTACAACAATACAAATCCGAAATATTTAATATTTCCATCTATTGAGGCATCCGGAAAAGAAGTGCGAGATATTGGACATTGAAAAGATTGCTTGAATTCGGGACCCTGGAAGAAAGAGAACATCGTGAACGGAACAATAATAAGGAAACAGGTGTTTGTAGCGTAATATAATTAAGGATCTGTGCTATAATCAATTCGGGCGGGATTCAGAAGTCAACCATTCAAGTCGAGCAGTGTCGGTCAATTGTCAATGCTGACAAACAACCCTTAACAACCCTTAACACGCTGATGACGATACGAGGTGTGATTTAGTACCAGAGTCGGATTTTTTTTTGTGCGTGTGTACTATGTCCCGCGGCGCAGAAAGCATTCAACCGTATTTCGGATGGTCACGGTTGCGCAAAATGGCGGTTAACTATTCGGAGACCTCCAGACGGCGCGCGGCCCTGACACCTAAAGCCGCAACACGTTCTGCCACCTAGTCACCGGTGCGGTTGTGCAACTCCGGTGGCGCAAGCCGCGGTGTCTGCCGCGAGGAGCCGGACACCCTCGGGACAGGGAGTGGAGTGACTGCACCCTCTCGGGACATCAGTCCACAGATAATAAGCAATACATGACCGCCATACACCGTGTTGGGCACCATTTCGGCTGAGACGAATCTTTCCATTTTTAATTACTGTAACAATGTTGGGACTCTGTTTAATTCTCCATTGCGCAAAATGCAATACTGTAGTATGATAGCTGATGTGTTCCACATAGTATTACCGAAATACAGAGGAATTCTAACATGTTTGTTTACGACTGACATATCGGACGGACCGATTTGAGACCAACACAAGCTACAAAGAATGTTCATTAATATTAACATTTGTAAATTTTAAATATGTCAAATTGTTCTTATGTATATATATTATACATAAAATATAAACTTTTAAATGTGGTGCTTGACAAAATGTCTATACTTTGTAAACTTTAAATAATTTTTATTTCCTACATTTTCTTTTTACTGTGTATTATTTTTGCTATATATTTAATGATTTAACTTGTATCATTTATTCATTAATTAACAATTAATTAATAAAACAATAAAAATTTTGATTTAACACATTGATCAATTGTATCTTTGACTCAGAACAGCATCAAAAAAATCACTTTTATATTTAAACATTGAACATCGGAATATATCTACAAGATCAAAATCGTTCCCAAGCCTGTGAAGTCTTTGTGTTGAGTGCAGTTCTATACAAATTAGTATATGATGCATTTGCCGAGAACCTGGTACTCCGCGCGGGAACGTGGTATACAATCAGTTCAGTCAAATTAAGGGCGTCCAGTACACTTCAGTCACAATTGTTCAGCAGGTATACACAGTTTGAAGTTAATAAACCTTAAAAATGTACGCTGAATCCTTTCTAATTTTAATTCGTGCACTTTATAGAATGGAGACCAAATAGTTGAGTTAAATTCTAAATTGCTACGAACCACGGCTGTGTATAAAACTTTACGTGAATTGGTATGGTATCTTTCACCGTTCTTTATACAAAACCGAGATATTTCATAGCTTTATTGGTAATTTCATTAATGTATGGAATGAATGAAAGTTTTTCAATAAATATATGTCAAGATCTTTAATTTGAGATACTTATTTAAGAGTAATTCTGTTTATGCTGTCATAAAAACAATGGGTTTTTTGATTGGTTTTGATTTAGATTGGCATTTATCAATATTTAAAAAAATGTACTTATTGTTTTAATTCTATAATATATACATTACTGTAATATATAATATGATGTCTAGTGTAAAAAGTTCATTTGGAGCCGTTAATTTAAAAATATATATAGCTTGGAGATGCTTTGTTGCGGTGGGCCACGTCGAAAGACAAAGAGGAAGAGGAATATCCTCCCCCCCCAAGGCAACAGGCGCATAGTCAAGAGGGCGAGAGTTCACGGAAATCACGATATTGACGTGGATGAACGCAAATGACGGTCGCATGATTAGACATCGTTACTTACACCGTTAGCGCGGTAGTTTTAAATATATTGTTCATTCGTCTCGATTATCAATTGTTGAATTTAATAACTCGACCGTTAAAAAGTGTAATCCGTAACGTCATATTACTCCCCTATTTGTCTAAAATGTTTTTACACTGTAGCTTACTAGCACTACACATGTACAGTGGGGCCCCTATATTCGTCTGTTTCGATATTCGTCTATTTCGATATTCGTCTGTTTCGATATTCGTCTATTTCGATATTCGTCTGTTTCGATATTCATCAAATGTTTCCATATTCGTTAATATTTTCTATATTTGTCACTTCCACCGCTCGGCAATTCTTAACTCTATCGTACCTACATACATTTGATAGACATAAAATACTCTAATTTAAAAATATAGATTACCAACAGGTCATACGATGGCCCAAATAGATAAACCTATAGTAACATTAACAGTACAATGTAAAAATATAAATAGACAGAATGCTAGTGGATAGTAGATGAGGCCGTTGGTGTAAAGCCAGGTCGAGATAAAAATATATCTCAAATACAATTCATGCAGTGTGACGCACATTTGTGTATTTTTTATAGTACTAAATACTACCGAAGACAAGACAGAGAATACGGATTTAAATCTTTTTTAAATGTGGTGCTGCCACGACAAATTTTTAATCTTTTTGGACATCTTGCGAAGTATGTTTTGATGGGTCATGTCGAAGAAGCGAGTCTGACCACACTGGAGCAAGAGAGCGGGAGGGTTACGAGGGACCCCCACGCGGATGGATGGATAAAAGACTACAAACAATGGCCGCGGTCAGAATACATAAAATCACATACATAAAAAAAAAACAATTTTAATCTCCGACCACTTCACAAAACAAGACTTACAAAATTGGAAGAAGTCAGCTAAAAGAAGTCCTTAGATGATCAAAGCTACTCGTTCTATGTAATTATTTTCTGTCGTACCTTATGATGTTTTGTTTACTCTCTGCTTGTTTCTATTCTAATCCTGCTATTTATCTTGTTTTTACTGTTTCTTCTTTTTACCATATCTTGCCTCTACCCTGTTATTACTTTTTACTCCGTTTCTTTAATAAGCGTTTAATCTAATGTTCTTTACTCTGCTCCTTGCTTTTTATATGACTATAGTCTGTACTTATTTTTTTACTTACTATCTTTTTATTTTATTTTACTATTTACTTTGTTTTAATTAGTTTTTACATTTTGCTTCCTACTTATACACATATCAGTTTTGAGGTATATGTAACGCCTAGTTTCAAAACCCCCTAAAACGGATTTTTTAGTTAAATATCCAGTTTTGTACATTTTTTTTGTCAGCCATATACAGAACACATTGTGTCTCGTAAAAGCCACTAAAATCTATTGATATTACATGTTCAAAATCAGGGTTAGTTCCAAAATACCCCAAAGCAGACAGAGTATAAGTTGATATTCCCTCTAAAATGAAATCAGCCAATCGCAACGCTTGTTGATTATCACGTGATCTAAAATTCAGTATGACTACCAGAACGATATACTTATACAGAAAAAAAATTCATCACAGAATTGTATCTTTAAAAAATGCTGATGTAAAAACAAATATTTTGTGCATTTGCTTTCAAAATATACGTTTTCATCCATAACTAAAAATACGTAAAGTCGTTTTAGAGGGTTTTAGAATTAGGTGCTACATATTAAAAACGATAATAAATACCTAATGGCTACCTACCTCAGAACATGTACTTTATATGCACCTAGCGAGGTTAAAAGCTTTTAAACTATATACATATGGTATATATATATATATATATATATGGTATATTGGTTGTAAATTAACTATCTTTAGAATATATACTGTTCCGAATTCGTAAAACACACTTTAAGCGCGTCTTTCGATTCAGCCGCGATCACTGTTATTGACATATTTCCGCGTCCAATTTCCCATCCATATATTTCCTAATACTCGTATTTTCAGTGTAAAATATGACAACGCCAGTAGACGTCCACTTGCATAGATAGCATTCACGGTGTTAACTTTTCAGCTCCAGTGCACCAGCACTGTATTTTGTGATATTGTGTTTTGATAACGCATTGTTTGTTGTTTGTGTGCCGTGGGTGAACTTGTGACATCGCCGTATTTAATTGGGATCGGTGATCGGCTCATCCGCGTGCCATTGTGCGATCTCTGATTACGGAGGCGTCATATACAAGGTAAGGCGAGCAGTCCTTCCGAATCGAGGTTTATTCCGAGGTTTCCCTACTTCCCTCCCATACCTTGCGGTGATTTCGATTTACGACCAGAATTGTCGTATTCCATTCGTTCATTTAGATCATATCGGTCCGAATTTACAGTTCGAGTTCATTCATATACTTTATGGAGAATAACGCGACAGTTTACACGGAATATACTCTGTTCCGTGGTTAATAGACCTTTATGGACACGCAGCATCAAAATAAGACGTGTGCCAATGAGTTAAAACAGCTGTTTGTTCGTCGCACGCCGCCGCCTCTCTTAATTGGCCCCAGATTGATATACATCGTGTGCACAATCTGTTGTCAGACTTTGAAGAGATCGCTCAGTGTTAATGTGACATTTTTCTCATGGTCGAACAAATTTAAACTCGTACATAATTGGTCGGTACAATTAAGACAGTCCCGGGATTCCAGCCCAGTTACGAAATCCTGCATCAGTTAGTACACACAATCCCGAAATCAATTCTTCGCTTCGGACGTGTTATCGATAATAATAAAAAATTGTTTCACATTAAAATTGGTATTATCATTTTACGATAATTTTTGTCTAAAGGTTCATTATACCCTACTTGAATATAATTTGTTCTATTCGGGGCTATTTTAAAGATGTATCATTTCAAAAATGTACTACAAAACGCAGTACGAACTTACGCTGACGTTTCAAATTAAAATCTTTATTTATTAATTGTGAATTATTTTGAAATATATAATTCGGCTGTATGAAACAAACGTTGGCTGTGTATAACGAACATTCACATTATACCGAGTATATTAAAATAATTTTTAAAACGTTCAATACAGATTGGGTTAGGTTAGGTTAGGTTGTTGTTGTTGTGTGATAACATGTTAAAAAAATATACATCGTTCGAAGAACAAATTTGAGAAAAAGATGGAGAAAAGTTGTTATGAATTTTGATATAGACAATTAATTATTGTGTGCGTATATGAGAGCAATCTTATTTCGATCAATGGATAGGACATATTTTCAGATACAGTGCATACCTAGTACTCCATAAACTGATGTGATCGAGAGAAGACAGAATGAGACCTAGACAACTTCTAGAACAGAGAGAGAGAGAGAGAGAACGATGGTTATTAACGAGGCCAGTTTTCAGTGAATATTTTTTAATAAAATGTGCGACGGTAGAACAGAGCCACACCTGCTAATGGCGAGTACAGTGATATTTGGGCCCCGGGCCATGCGCCTTGCGACACCGAGCAACAGTAGCGATCGATGGTCGGCCGGGGGGCGGGGCGGGGGCGGGGGGCGACGCGAGCGTTACCGGCGGCCGGCTAGACGGCGTCTAGACAGCGGGGTCGAAGACCCGCCGGGGCCCGGGGCCCGCTGGTTGTCCAACTGTCGGGGTTCAGTTTCAGGGCGTGCTGCATTTCCGATCTTTTCTCTAGTAATTGGGAAATTATTCTTCTCACAAATATTCAACTAGATGAAATATACATTTTGAGAGAGGAAAAAGCGTGTGACGTTAAATATCTGAGATTTTTTAGGAGATATCTTAGATAAATGTGTCACGAAAATGCGTTAAAATAAGCTAGTTAAAAATAAATACCTTTCTAGATACCGACAAAGAAGAAATATACCCGATTGTAGAGGAGACTACACGCTTTAATAAACACCTATCGTTTTTATTTAAAAAAACAAAACAAAAGAACACTATATGAACTTTATATAAAATTCAAAAGATGTCTGAAGAAACTATAACAAAGTACATTGACCTGTACACGAGTTAGGATAGGGAGAATTCGAAAAACATATAACGCGCAGGGGTGGTTTGACATATGTGTCCGAGACGTGCGACGCGTTTGTATTCAATATTATGTACTCCAAAGTTGTTCCGTAGAATTTGAAAAGAACTAAAATTAATGTTTTCGTAGAAATCAATCACTTTGTGGTTTGATATCATATTATATTGAATAAAACAACAATCACTTTGTATGAAACCGGTTTCGCTTATCTCAAGCTACGTCAGGACGTATTTGAAACTAATCATAAATACAAAAAGAGAGAGAAGACAGAATACATACACAGATAGACGGAACATTAAGAGAGGGTAAAGCACAGTGTTGATGAATATTAAATTGATTTTAAAGGAAACATACCTAATATGGGGCTAATGGAATAATTTATTTGATTATTAAGAATTGGCGTACCATTATTTATATAGCCTTTATTATTTCGAAAGTAATCTGGTAGCGCTTTCACGTCTTATTTTAAAAAAAAAACATATCTGCAATCCATACGAAACATCAATTGTTAATTATTATTATTTTGAAGAGTAATATTTCATACGACTTACCAATTGCCGAAATATTCGACTGCGCGCAAGAGGTTATCCATTTGGCACGACTCAAGTCTTCGGGGAGAATTCTGAAACAATATAAAAAAATATACATGTTTAACTAAAATAATTAATTAATTAAATAATAAACTGGACGTATATAGTTATAAATGAAGGAGAACATGATGGCTGAAGAAGCTGAGGAGTCTACTGTGGAGCAGTAAAAAAAGTGATGATAGCCGACGTCCGTTAAACGGATAGGGCACAAGATGAAGAAGAAGTACGATTTCAAAAATGTGATTATACTAATGATCTTTTCATTATCGTTGTGAGTTACCAAAACTGGTAATCCAAGCGACGGCGCGCATCTAATAAAATAAAAAAATGTTTAAAATAGTTTTTTGACGACCTGTCGAGCCGCGAAAGGCGCGTTTCAGCAATATCTAGTTCGTCGCCGCGCCCCACAGTTGGAGAAGCCGCCCCCGAGGAAGCTTGCATAACGCACCGAAGCCGGAGAAGTGGTTGCATCACGGCGGGACGGGTGGCGCAACCAACCGCTCTGTGCACACCGCAGGTGAAACAATCTAAACTAACACGTCATTCCCCGCAGAGGACAGAGCGCCGCACTCTTCTGTCCCGACACACAATTATTCTAGTTTACCATCGTGCCAAGTTTCCCGCGCACTTCCTCAATGTCTGATGCCATCAACGCTCGCGTTATATCTGAAAAACTATTCCTCCACGCAAAAACAAAGATTCTCTTCAAGTCCCGAGATCGCGAACCGCGTATAGACAAAGAAATTTTAAACGGTACTATAAAATATTAGAAAGTTTTAAGTATCCGAAAATTCTATAAAGTAGGATTAAAATTTGTATTAGATATGGGTCGACCCGTTATCGGGACACTCATCCGAACAAAGTGTCAACTCGAGTGCCGTTTGCCAGGTAATTATTATTAAAGCAAAACCTTAAGATACTTTTGAGTGCCAAAACTGGATACCAAATTTGGTCAACGAACTTTCTTGTTTTGTGCACAGCGTATATTAAATAAATTGCCTAAAGGGCCTAAAGTGATTTAACGATTTTAAACTTAAAATAACAAAATTCGCTCGGTGTGGGTAGAAAACAAAATGAAACTAATTTGTCATTTGTGCTAACCTAACTACCTACAAAATTTGTCTCCAACTGTTATAATAAACAAAAATCTTTTTTATAAGTTCTGATTGTACCTTAACAATAAACTGTACAGGTAATTGCTTTAGAACAGACCGCGTCCAGTAAAGTAGATACGTTTATTTTTAAATGTATTATTTTATGCTAAAAATAAATAAATAATAAGAGACAAAGCTATTTTTTATATTTAATGGAAAATATATAGAAGTATGGAGTAATTACACAGCTTACCACCTGTCTTCGGCTGGCTTAAGTGATCATTTTATATATATATATATATAACGTTCACCAATTCTCACCCCTTAAACTTCACATTTTAAATATAATAACAAATAACTTTGTCTCTATGAAATATCTGATAATTATTTAATAACGGTGCCTTTGTAGGTAAAAAATTCAGTAATTGTGTGTTCTTGGACATATTCAAATATTGTTAATTAGGTATTCAATGATTCCAAGTATGATATGCATGTCTATGGTAGAATGTAGCTGATGAATCATCAGTTTATATTCAAAACATTTGTTTTTATGCACTTGCATCAAATTAAGTCTAAATTGTGAAGTTTGCCTGTCACAACACAGACATTTCTAACGAGACAGGTAGACTTAAACTAAAACCTAATCAAAGATAAAAAATGTATAGCATTGAAATATATAAACATATCTTTCTTACAATTTTCTCCTCATTACGTATATGGTTCGGTCACATGTAACGGATGAATGCGGAGAGAATGATAAGAAAGATATATGACGCGAGTGTTGATGGCGAAGACTCGGCACGACCGGGTGAACCAGATGGTCCTGTTAGAAGCCACAGTAACCGACGAGCTTGCATGAGAAGATAATTGTGTGTCAGGACAGAATAATGTGGCGCTCTATCCTGTCTGATGATAGTGTTTATTGTGACTGGAAAAAGTGTGATTATCCGCAATTCGGCAAGCAATCACTGGTACACTAAAAACTAAACCTCCAACAGTTAAATATCAGCTACTTAAATTGTTATCTTCACAATCGCAGTCACGATAACAATTTAGCTCACCAAAAATTTAGATTATAGCATGTTGGGCAAGAACAAAATTGAACACTGGAGAAAACGAGATTTTTTGGAGGAATGCTATACAATTTATTTGATGGTGCAGTACAGCGACAGCGGCACAGTGTCATGTCAGGTTTGAGAGTTATGCTGGCGGTAGTGAAACAGACAGGTCGCAAATGAGGAATCAGATCAAGATAAATCCAATGCTAGACGGCAGCAATAATCAGTAATACTAAAATAAATCGAACGAAGAATAAACTCAAATCGGTTTGTTATCGGATTACCTACCATAGGCTAAGGGCGCCTAATTTTTAAGCGATATATATATATATTTTAAACCGTAACCCAAAATGGCCTAAGGGCGCCATATACCCTCGAGCTGGCGGCAACCAATGGAGACAACTACATCAATAAATCTCCCAAGAAAATCGTCGCGATTCTTCTATTTTTGGCCATCTTACGAGAAGGGAACATAGCTCGGAGAAACTTGTCGTGGTGAAGGATCTCCCACCCGTCGGACAACCCGAGTGGAAAAGCCGACAGGCACTTCTCTGCGGTGTAGTCGAGAGGGCGGGGAGTTCACGGACATCACGATCCTGATGTCCTGATCAGTGATGGCAAAAGAACGATGGTTGGTAATTCTTCAAGCGGCGACTGGTACACTAAAAAGTAAACCTCCAACATTGAAATCTTAGTTACCGATCATCGTTAACACTCGGTGACACAATCGCAGTCACGTAACGGTTCACCATCGCTGCATGTGATTATAGAGATAGTTATACAGAAATAATCATTCAAGTTAGAAAATCTGTATTATTTCAATTTCCCACTAAAACAACAAAATGCACGCACCGCGGATACTAATAATGGTCGCACTGCACACTGCGAAGGCATTTCGATCAGGTCCCGAAGCACACAGAACCGACGGCGCGACGGGCGACACGAGGTAGTTGAGGAGGGAGGAGGGAGAAGAGAGAAGGGAGAAGGGAGAAGGACCCCACCCTCGTGGAGGACAGCAGACAGAGTGGACATGTCCGGTCTGGCGAAGTAGCTCTCTTCAGGAAGCTGACAAAAATGACGCTGGATAATTTTATGATTTCACATCATTTATCTATGACTAACTGGACTGTATTGGATTATAATATCATTACCCAGTAAAAATATATTCACTAAAAAATATTTGAAACCTTTCTAGTATTATGTTCTAGGCCGATGTTATTTTTAAATAACTAGAAAATATAACACAATTTTTTAATTTGGTTTTTATTTATATGTATGGAATGTGACATGGAGCACGTGACCGCCTCTGGCAGCGGCACAAGCGCTCTTTTAATCACACTTTTCATAACATTCTCGCACACTTGGCGCGTTATTTCAGTAATTTATTTCAAATTATGTCCTGTGGCATCGGAATTATTGTTGGCTTACAGGCGTAGACCTTTATTTGCAAGTACTCCCGCAGAAAATAGTCGAGAGCCGTCAAATCTGGTGATCGAGGAGGCCAGTCGATATCGCCATTTTTTAACATTAAGAAAAGTTTTTTTTTTTTGCAAAATTTCAAGATTAGCTCGGACTGTGTGTGAGGTGGCACCTTCCTTCAATTCGACTCAATTCGACAACCAAGAAGTTTTCCAACACGCGACGATAGCGATATCTATTACATCTTTAAAAAATCCTCATTACTCTGTTTTGAATTATTTCCATTTTTTATAAAATAGGATATTTATAAAATATGTGATGAACATCTTTAACAAGTTTTTATAAAAAATGACTACATTATACTGACATTTTTGTTTCCCATATTTGGTCACTGCCAGCTTTGTTTCGGTAACATTTGGACATTGACGGTTTTGCTGTAAATGGTTCGACACGGAAAATGGCGGCGGAAATTGCCGATTGGTTCTATCAAAAGCTACCATTTCATGTGCACATATTGTGATTTCGTTCCGGAGATAGATCAGCTTGACACCGGCAGAAAGAGTCAAAACTAAACCCATGTACTACGCGCCCATGTTAACATCACACATTTCGACAGTCTAAAAATGAATTGTTTAGTAAACGGTCACTTAGCGTTGTACACTACGTAGGTATGTACTGAGTACGTGTTATTTTTCACGCTTTTATTCGGAAAATTAACGGATTTAAGACGGTTAACACTGCTGACCAAACCAAAAAAGCAGGTTAACAACGTTACCGAACCGTTCATCAGTTGCCCAACCGGCGATCGTCTGTCCGTATAATATTTAAACGAAAACACGCCATCGCCGTCTGCCGCCCACGCCACGTGACACGTCTCACGACGGGCCGCGGCAGACACTTTCTCCGCGACCCAAATCTTTTCGCGCGGAGTCCATCTCTAGGATAAATGTCCATTGACCTCGCGAGTGCGAAAACTGCCGACGGGCCGAGAGCGGTTTCGTAATTCGGTCCAAACAACGTTACTATCGCGCCAGATGTCCGCGACATCATCGTATGCGTGATCGTTCAAACCAGGGGTGGGCTGGAGGGAGCTCGGAGCCCCTTCTTAAATTTGACTTAGGCCGGCGAGCCTCTTGTTAAATGAAGAAAAAACCATATTCTCAAATCAAATCAGTACCTACCTGCAAGTGGTTTAAATATATTATGAAACATACGACTTTGTTGCCTTTTGAAATTTCTCGTAAAATACATTTATTTCGGGTGCATAATAGTCTATAGCAGAGGTTCCCAAACTTTTTTGTGTCGTAGACCCCTTGCCATGTTTTTCGGTTTTTGGTAGACCCACTACTTACCTGATATTGATTTTTTGTAAATTTCTAATTGTAGTGAAGTTTAGTGTTAAAAACTTAAACCACAAAGCGAATGCCTACATCCTACAACTTACACAATTTTATAAACATATATAATAAATTTTTTATTTCATAGATACTTTTATAAATAATGTATATGTCTTTATATTATAAGATTATAATGTAAGTAAATAGGTACTATTACGTGGACCCCCATTTTCATTTCATGGACCCCCAATTTTTTTTTTCGCTGACGTAGACCCCTTGCAGGTTATCATAGACCCCTGGGGGTCGATATAGACCACTTTGGGAATCACTGGTTTATAGTCTAGAAATGCTTAAAAACTCCAATGTTTGATATATATTGCTTCCAGATGTTCAACGCAACATTTTTGTGAACGATGCTTTGAACGATTATCCTTCATACTTCACACGTTAGTACGTGCCAATGAGTTAACAATTGGTTAGTTGTCAGTGCGAATAATACCTTATGCATCTTGCAAAATGTGAAAATGGCACACGAAGCAGAAGATTGTTTATGGAGTTACACCATCGTCGATGGAAGCGTGATCAGACAGATATACCTGACACGAGCGCGGTGAAGATGGACTCAAAGGTGGACGAGAACGGGAGGCTGCCCGTGTGTGTTCTACACCGGCGTAAGTCCGTCCATTGCGCTCGCCACGCCCTCGCCCGTACCGTGCGCGTGACGTCACCGTTCCGCCTGGCCGCTCTGATTGAACTCCACCATCCACACCGGCTCCTAGATCATTCTCGTAGGGCTCAGAAGGTTCGGCTCTGCGACAGCTGCGCGAAATCTCATGTACGTCAAATATATTGTAGTAAGAATTTTCCGAAATATTTCGCAAATGACCGCGCCCTCGTCGCCAACCCATCACGTCAGTAGACCGTCTATATTATATTTATTTATACAATACTTACTCATTCTTTCCACATCTCTTTATAACCTGTCATCAAGCCAGAGCAAATCTTTCGGTAGCGTGAACTGTCTCCAATCATAGTGAAGGTTCATAGACAGAGCGACGTGCAGCTAGGATACAATCATTCTAACCGCGATCAATCAACCTTTCGCACTTCCACAATCCAGAACCTAAGTAGCTGCTTCAAAATCTCTCCATCTCTTGTTGCAACACATAGATAGCAATGTCAGCAGCGTAACTACAAAAATTGGGCCCTAATGCAGAATGGAAAAAGGGTCCCCTAAATAAGTATATTAGTACTGCATGGTTTATCCTTTAAATATTAAGAATAAAATTAGGCTCTTATCTCATATAATATTTACACTTGCAATAAAAAAAATACTTCACTTTATGGCGATGGACTTGTCTCTAATTCGACTACTATTTTCACATGTATTGCAAAAAGGCGTGAAGAATTGATTTTCAAAATGTTATAATTCCATTTCTTGCTGTGCATTATTATTAACGCTTAATGCACCGCATTGGCTGCATTGGCCTAGTTACGCCATTGATCAATGTCCAATTGCTCGAGAATTCGTAGGATATCCTCCTTTTCAAATTCACAAATATTATTTAAAAAACTTACAAAATACAAAATGTCCCAAAAGTCTATCATAATAAAATTTATGTAATAAAATAATAAAAAAATGTTTATTTTCCATTTAAGTAGTGTCTGGAAATCTATTTCTTAAAAAATATGCTTTCTAAATGTGATCCGTTATTTTGCTGGCACTCTTCTAAATGGGAGGCAACATTTTTGAGAACTGCTCGGCACGTATTCTCCGTGATCGCTGCCATTTCTACTCGGATTTTTTCTATTAATTGGTCCAGAGTGGGAGGATTATCACTATATACAAATTTATAATATAATAATATATAAATTTCACCAAACAGTAAGAACACGCTCCATAGCGACTGAATTCCCAAGGACGCGGCTAACCGAATGCGGCGAATGAACCAAAATGAAAAAGACTGTTGGGATACTAAGGATTTGTTCACCCTAAGACATTGCGTATCATTCATCTAATTGTTTTTCTAATTCTACTAGACACAGGGCTACAGATACAGCTTATCCTAGAACATTGTGATTAATCAAATAAAAATGGAATTTATTCAGACATACTTTTCAAGCACCCCATTGAACACAACCTTCCGTATAAAGTAACGCACGTCTCCCAGACGCTGTGCACTTTCTGTGGGTACCTTTGCCCCTTTTTGTTCAGTCTGATTAAGTAAGATATGTTTAAATCACCGCGAAAGTACTAATAAAGGAACGTTTTGAAAGAAAAAGAAAACGTCCATATATATGTATAACTTTGGAATCAAAAGACTACACTCCGATGTAATGAGTCAGATTCTTGTCTTGGCCCACGAGAGAAAGCGTCCAAGTTGAGTTTTTATTTATACTCGATATTCTTCGGCCGTTCGTTTTACGAAAATCCACCCTTTTTGGTCACACCACACGAATTACCGTCTGTCTGGGTGACTCGCAGCCAACGGGGTCACGGCGGGCACAGGGTACAAAGGGAAAAATTCGCAAAATCGCACCGGGCCTGAGGAAACGTTCACTTTTCGCACGGGGTCACCGGCGGGCCGGGGTCGACGACCTGACGATGCGAAGAGATCGCGGCAGGTAGAGCTGCTGCTACCGATGCAAAGATTCGCGAATGCGACGGCTTTTCGCCAGATGGCTCTGCTCTGCCGGTGCGTCCATGTAAACTTTAAAACTAATGTCATCAGCTGTTTGAAACATAGTCTAGAAATGTCCCTTGTATTTGTTTACTTGCTACACGAAATATTTTTTTTTAACCATTTTAGTATTAAAATTAGCTGAATATTTTAGGGGTGGTTTTCATAAAAAAAATTAACAATAGACTTTTTTAGGCACCGTACCCCTAAAATATTATGAAACCCATGAACCTCAAACGCATGGATGCAATAACTAGTTTAATTTTTGATATCCATAAAAATATGTTTTTTTTTTAACAATGATTTACTGGACTGTAGTGTAATTGCTAGTTGACTTAATTGGCAAGTATATTGACCATCTGTCATCTTCTTTTCTCATCTATGCTGTATTCTCTCTTATCATCATCTCGCGTCGTACCACAGAAGCCGTGAATAATGTTTGGTTATATTTGCGACCTAATATTTGTCAAAGGAAGTAATTCATCATGAGCAAATTTTTTAATGTGTTCCAGGTTGAGTGAGAAAACCATTCATCTGAATCCGTCTTCACTAGTGATGAGCTCAAAATCACGAACCGTGAGTCAATCGCTGATATCTTAAATCACACTCGCTGTCAGTGATTGAATATTTGGGAATATCGTGATTTGTAATTTAATTTATTTTTGTTAAAAAATCTATTGATCTTCTGACACCGCTGTTTAAATAGATTATTATTTATTAATAATATACACGCCCTGTTTAGGCATTAACATAATTCAAATACCGCCCATTACATCCCCTCTCTTATCCATTTTAACTCCACCCCCAACCCCTACCACGGTTAACTCCAAACACACCATATATGACTGTCTGAAAGTGCTTTTAATTTGACTTGATCTATAATATTGATAATGGGAAGATGTTCCCGAAAACGTTATATATCATTTAATACAATGAAATTAAAATATGAATTAGAGATGTATGTTTGTTTGTCCAGCGGGTAACTTTTCCATACTTTTATTATCTTTTGTAACGCGTTTAATTTACTGTTCCGGATATTCTAATAACAGTACATACATGCACGGTATAGAATCAAAATCACACGTGTCCAATTTTTATGGTTTTTGTGATAGGTATGTACAAATATAAAGCATAATGTATACCCCCTATCGAAATTAGACCAATATCAACGAAATTTGTTCGTCATATCAATCGCAGACATGTCCAATGGATGATTAATTCAAATCCAGACAAATATGTTTTCAGCCAATAAGACGACCGATCCCAAATGTGACAGTTGTGGTACAATGGTTTTTTTGCATTTCACTCAAAAACAAGTAAAGTGGACATGTCTGCTTTTGATTCTGGACCTCGCACATAATTGCGCAGAAAGGTGAGATGTCAGAAATCAAATCGGAAATTGTAATACTTCAGAGCAGATACGCGCGAGTCTCGAGAGGATCACGACACTCGGTGAGAGATTTCGTTCCCTTTTACAACCCCTTTCTTCATATTTCAAGTCCCCCAACTAAAAGTTGGTGTGCCAGGCGGCGATAAAAGTGTTCACTGCCTGCTCCTACGCGCGCTGGGACGATGTAAAAAACACTTATATATTAAAATATATAAAACACACACATAATGACACGCGGGCAATAGTCTTATGCATGTATATAATATACATACAATCACGAAAACTTACTCGTGTTTCAGTTAAGACAGGGTCGGTTGAAACAAAAATACAATATTTGTAAAATTACTTTGTGGAAATATTATATAATTAATAAGACCAATATTTATAAAAATGTGTATGGTTATAATTTTTAATAATAACATTATTTTCACTTTTGTAAATAAATCTAAATTATTCGATGTAATAATTCAATTATTAAATTGATTAACGCAGTTTTATAGTTATAACATTCCGCTAATGGGTAAGAGTTATAAACGGGGGGGAAGAATGATAAAAAAAATGTCAGTAGACACACAACCGGCGTACATCGAAAAATACTGTTATTGTATAGTACGAACCAAAAAATATTTTTTTCGCATTTTGGAACATTTTTATTTATTTAAGAACCGTTTGTGTTGGCCCTGTTTGCCGGCACGCACGCATGGACTGCGCGCACCCACGCGCAGATCGCACGCACACACGTGCAAACAATGAACGCGCACACGCGCGCGCGCGCGGTACGAAAATTTGAGTGGTTCTGCGAGTCGGCCGTTACGCTTCACCGGCGACAGGGTTTGCAGAAAACATCGTTATTCTTTCGGCACGTATCCCGTTAAATCGGTAATGCAGATTTCATTCTTTCGAAACCTGGAGTTGTAATTGGAGTTGTTTTTCCATTTTTTCTACTCTAAAACGTTAGTTTCAAGTTGAGAAAAACAAACATTGTCCACGCACACTTCTTTCCGTCTTTAATTAATGTTAAAACCACAGACAACCAAATATATAGACATGAACTAACGCAAATTTCTTGTCCCAATATTTTCATTTTGGTGTCACCTGCGTGATCGCTTTGGTACCACTTACGCAATCAAATAGCTCTGCGTCTTTTTTTTTTAAATATGACCGAATATGAATATTTTAACGCTAACAATATAAAATGCATTAATGTAAAAAATACGTCTTGATTAAAGTATATACTTTTACTGTTGCATGTATGTGTCCTAAACTATCGGATTTGTGTTTCCACCAAGAATGTGTGTAGAATGCCTCTCGTCCCGCAACTAATGTTCCGAACCCCTCTCCTATATGTACACTTTATTTCATCTCTATTCATTTACTGGTTGAAAGACGGGATTAAATTCTAAACAATTGAAATATTGTCAATTTTTTAATAAAAAAATTATTTTATAATAAATAATTGAACATAACCGCAAAGACTTATTAAACAATCCAATAGTTTTCTAGTTGCTAGGCACGTGAGCGGCAAAGGTGGTCATACTGGTGGATGCCGCGCGCTCTTGGGCAGTGCCACATATTTAATGTACCGTTCCGGCGGTGATGCGGAACAGTACGGAACCTACGAAGATACAGTAGTGTGATGTTCCTGCACGCGCCTCACAGACACGGTCGTGTAAGGAATCACCTGACGGCCATATATGGCCGAATCGAACTGACCAATAAGCAGATGCCAATACATCGTGACGGACATGTCCTAGGAGCTAGCCGACGTTATTTTATCAACATCTCATGCGAGCCACTCCAGTCTTCAACTTCATTCGCGCATTTAAATCATCCCGTAATAAATGCCAACTTTTTATCTTTCATACCTCGCTCTAGACACACCATAAATAATCACACACACATTCATATACACTGCGACATGCACCAACACGCGTGAGACTAGAAGAGAGTGCACCATGCCCAAAACCTTCTGATACGATCACACAATTGAGATCCTCACTAGTCAATCTACAACCACAACCTCTACAGTAGTATATTAAATTAATAAAAGTAGTTTATTCAAAGTTTGTTAGTTTTTTTTAATTATATTCTATTACAATGTTAACGCTATAATTTTCTGAAATATGATTTTTTCTGTTGTTATTAACGTAGTTATTCGATAACTAATCTTGGTCCAAATTCGATGGATGAAGATTGCGGCAACCCTGTCCCGTTAAACAACATATATATATAATGAACGTATGTTTATGTCAATATTTATATATAAATGTGTAGTAGTATACACATACCGCCGTTAGTCTTATATTTACCAACCTAATTCAAGCTAATTTTAATTTAACACACACACACACTACTATAAACAGCGATGTCCAAAATTAATGACAATCCGTAATGTGGTTCAACGAAGTCCATTAATTATTGTTAAATATATATTTTAATAAAATCATTCAAATATTTCAATCTCTCTCTCTAAAAGTATATATTATAATATTTTCAGAGATGCCAATCGTAGCTTGATACTTAACATTGTTATGGTTTAACGAAAATAATTAACGTTTGAGAAAATATTTCATATGGGACGTGTTTTCTTCACACATTTTGTGAGGATTTTTATGTGAAATAATCGCCATACAAGAATATTTAAATGAAAAATTGTACAATCAAATATGCCAAATACATTTTCTTAGATAAAAAAAACAACACTATCACATATCAAGTAGAAAAGCGTCGTAAATCCAAAACAGACAATTTTACAAATGAACTAAAGCAAAAATTAAACAAATATCAGGTATCTCATTAGAGGCAAAACTATTTTTTATTATATTTAATGGAAAATATATGGAAGTATGGGATATTCAGCTGGCTCTAACTAATTCTCACCCATCAATCTCCATATTTATCAAATTTTTTAAAGTTATATATATGTTAGTATGTGGACTCGCTTCTCTATGAGATAATCTGATATTTGTTTAATAACAATGCCTTTGTATGTAAAAATTCAGTAATTGTGTGTTTTTGGACATATTCAAATATTACTAATATAACAAAAATGATGAAAGTTTATTAACTTATTAATTTATTATTAAGTATTGAATTTATACACTTATGAACGGAATCGACACTAGGTAGAAATTTACCGCGGGGAATGATGAACAAGTAGTCCCGTCGAAAAGAGACAATAGCGCGCGCACGCCGATAAGTGGTGAGCTAACCTTAATACGGTTTCAAAAATGGTATTATTACACTTTTCATTGGGATTTGCAATATCGAATATATAAATTTGGTGCACTTTTCAATAGCGGAGTACCAAGTACCGCAAATACCGAATTTTCGGTAAGTACTAGAAAAATATTATAAATAATACGTATTTATTATAAATGAATTTAATGTTTTTGGATTTTAAATAACATTTGGGTATTTAAACAACTGAAATAAGATAACGCGATTTTTTTACTATGTTAAGTCTTATAACAAACATCTAAGTACGTATATAACGTATACGTAAAAAAATATTATAGTTTCTTAATAAGTATCACAGGAATTGATAATAAATACCAGAGGCGCGCACTTCATACAAGCAAGTGGAGATTTTAATTACTTAGTTCTAAAAACTACCAGGACAACTCACCACTGCAGTCATGGCGCTCTTGTGCATTCGCCGCATCGAGCTATTCACATTACTCTCTGTTCTGTCTTTAAGCTAGTGAATTACTCAAGTCATATAATTGAACATTCCTTTCGGTTGATCCGTTTTGTATGGAGTCATTATCTATGCTATTTTTTAACAGAATAACATTAGAAAGAACTGCGTGCAAATCATTGAAGTGTCTACTTCCCCTTTCACTAATTTGCGAATTTTACTATCTTACTGTTTTTAACGTGTTGATTTCATGGTTGTTCTTTGCGTTTGAGGTGCATTTGGTGCATAAATTTGTTTTTGATTTGGGACCATTAACCTTTACTAAAAATAATTATTTATTTGAGTTATTACGTGAAGGATTTTCAAACAATGAAAGAATCATGTTCAGTCATAAAAACGTCCATACATTTTTATATGGGTAAGAAGGTATCATTTTACGTTAAAACTTAAACTTTAAAAACACTATTAATAGTACTCTGAAATTACAAATAAATACGTGGTAGGATCGTATAATTTTTCATTTTTCGGTTTATTAATTTTTGATTTTATTCCCATTTATTGTAATTTGAATATAAGAAACACTACATGATATAGAATACAGAACTATCTTGCGGGTTCCGGAAACGAAGATCGAACCACCGGCCTCTTGATCAATGACTAAACAAGCGTTCGCCTTAACCTTATACGCCTTATATATCTCTCAATTGATCTATCGATCTCTTGTTCCGTATCGGATATCTAGCAAAAATACTATATATCCGGTCCTGTATGAGTATAATATTCTATCTATTCTGGAGACATCCACGCCCCGCAGGGCCTAGCAGTAAATAAAACGAGGCGAACTCGCCACGATGCGGATTAAAATAAATAAAATTTGGAAATTGAGTTAACGGCCGGGAGGTATCTGAATGTATTCATCTCGAGCTGAAGGTGTCTCTACACAACAGACAATATCCAAGAATAAATTATGCAAAAATTTCAAAATCCGAAACTGCGCACAGGTAAATACAGGAATGGCTCACTGCAGGGGCACCTGTCCACAGGGCCGGAGTGCAGTCCGGCCAAATTAGGCCCGGGAGAAATGTACATAAATGTGCAATATATTGGAAACACCTTATAAAAAACGTCAAAGAAAATTTATAAATATTGCATTACATTTTTTTATTTTGTTATAGGTACCTACATTTTGAATGATTTAATTATTTTCTCTATTATTCTCAATGGACCACTACTCGATCGCACCAAATCTGTAACGTACAGCGAATCAGTTGTCAGCAAACTATTATATGTTGTATATTATACGTCGGTCTTTCATGACTGAACTCCAGTTCACTTTTTTCAACACCTACATACCTTAGACCAGAGAAGTGTCTGTTACCTTTTCTACTCGGTCGGTCCAACGTGTGGGAGATCTTTCTCTCCCTCTTCGTCCTTCTCCGTGTTCCACCGCAACAGCTACCTTCCATTCTCGCAAGATGCCCTAAAAATTTAAGAATTCGTCACAGACTGCAGGATGAGAGTCTGTCCATGATGTTCAGTTCTTGCAGAATGGAGACATTCGTGCGTCTCTGTTATACTTAATGTATAATGTTATTCTCGTTGAAATGCAATACACAGGGGAGTGCACTCTATATAATCAAAGAAAGCTGTAAAATAAATATTTATTTGATATATTAAGTATGTAGATTTACGCGAAAAAAGTTCTCATGTTAACGTATTAACTAAAACTGTAGCGGAAAAATTAAAAATTGACAAATAAAGCTGCGCATGTGTTTTTTTCGCAAAATCTATCCCAGACTTAAACGAATTAATCGCAAGTCTTGCACCGCGCGGTGTTCTGAATACACGTCTTCGCTTTCACAGACGTGTTGCAAAATGCCGCAAGTGTGTCTTTGAAGCGGACTTGACTATAGCATTCTAATACACTTTAAACGTGGTATTATTATATATTATTTATTAAACATTCCCAAGAAAACACACGCACACAGGTATACTGACACAAAAATATGGCTCTGAAAGAGAGAATGATGAATACAACCTGTAATTATAATATCCATCGATATTAGCAGCACAACCTAAGTCCACGCCGCTGCCAATACATAATACAATTAAAATAAATATATATTTTTAATTATTTGGAATTTAAAATTGAAGCACACTAAACGATATACAGATAAAAAAAACCTTATCTTTACTTGAGCACAACAATGTTTAATAATCCAGCCCCAAAGAAAAATAGTAGAAACGCCATACTATTAAACGTTTTGTTAATATACCATAGAATCATTTACGGGTCTTTTTTAAATGTTCGGTCATTCTGTAAATAACAATAAAATATTTAAGATGTACCTTCGATGAGAAGAAATTAAATATAATTATTTACAGAAAAGGTAATTTTAAATATTCTCCGCGACGTGAATATAGTTCATTTATATTGTTGTTTTAAAAATATACTTTTTTTTTTTCCGGTGATTAAATTATTGGCACAATTCTCATAATTTCGCTTGCCCCCAACGACAGGGCCAACGAGTCAAATGTGTCTTATACAGTCACAGTTACATCGCCGACGTGAAATGTGACGCGCGTTTTGAATATTTACAGGTACCCTCTTTACTTACGGTAGTGTCCACCGACCGGTGTGGTGCGGGAGGATGGGCTGGGGGCCGTTTGCAGGAGTGTTCAGGAAATAAGAGATTCGTTTACTGTACGCGAATTATTCCGTGCAAATGATCGATGATGCAGTTTGAAAAAAATTACAAAATGGATCATGCCGAGCGTCATTGCGGTCAGCACTTCTCCGCCGGCGTGCGACCGGCCACATCGCTCTGGTGCAAGACCACTATAATTATATTTATTTTTGTTTTTACGACCGATTGAAACGAAAATATTTTATAACGAGTTTAAAAACCGTGTAGCTTGCTCAAAATGGCTACACTATAATCAAATGGCTATTTTATTTTATTAAATATTATAATATTCTACAATTTAGAATTATATAATCTGTATTTATTGACTACGCTTATCTAATACTACGTTAACTAATGCGAAACATGTTGTAAAACAGAAATTTTGCAAACCATTTTTTTATGTAAATATATTTTAACATTAATATACTACAAACAAAAATAATTTAGAGGATTATTTTCAGAAACGGGGAAAAAAATTATCTTTCCTACATATGAACATTTTTGTCATCTTCCACGCGGCATATTAGACGGATTGCATTTTCACACACGATAGCGTATCTTATTCCAAATAAAATATATATTTTAACAAAAATGGAAGAATGATGAGGGGTGGAGGGGGGAGGGGGGGGGCACGACTGACGTTGCAAGAGTCGGACAAAACACAGCGCTGCCCAAATATTAGCAATCGTGTGAAATTATTAAAACGTGAAAAAAATAAACGTCTAGCGAAGTTGCGAAATTAGAATTGTGTCTACGGCCCGGCGTGCAATCGTCCGCGGTGTCCTATCTATAAATTATATAAAAACTGTACATTTCAAACTCACCTGACTGACATTCGGAATCAAACACCTAAGTAACACTTTTACTTTATTTTTGAAGATTTAAAAAAACACTTTTTTTAATAATATTATATATATATATATATTATGGCGCGACACACACGTACAACACAGACACGAGTTTCAGTACTTGTATGAAATTTAAAAAAATAATTATTATCGCGACACCTCGACGCATGAGATGTGAAGCAGCACTCGGCGCCGCACGGTTCGGCGAGCGACTGGGCCCCGGAGATGGCTTTTCATCCCCTCTTCCCGGACGGACCGCCACCCCTCCCCCGGCCGCCGCGAGACGAGAGCGGGAGAGGCGCCGAGAGACGCCGAGAGACGCCGAGAGACGCGGATCGCAGATCGCGCGGCAGCCCTGATGAACATTGTTTTATGCATCGAACTGCATCCGACAACGCGCTGCCCGCGTCGCTTTATTGATCCTCGACAGCTCCGGTATCCGGGACAGCTCCAGGATTATCACCATGTCGTCAAACTAATAAACAACACACATTTTATAAGTATCCCAAAAAAAAAACAGAATTGAATACTAATAAATAATATTTAAAATTACTCTTAACGTAAGTACACAAATACTTCATCATTTAGATAAATTTAGAAAAGCGCAAAAAATGCCGTATCAGTCAGGTATTATTAAAATCAGAAATAAGTACATATCTACATTATTGTCGACAAAATGTGTTACTAGGATGATATCTGTCTTAGATTTTTGAAATTGTGTATTATTGTTTTTCGTTAGGATGACGTTTCAACCTTTAAGATTATTTTTATTTATTATCTTTGTTTTATTAACCACTAAATACATCTACCGGTTTCGAAAAATACCATTTTCTTCTTCGGGATGTCATAACTAACTAAAACATATATTATTGTTTCTTTGTCAGAATCTATTTAAAAAAAAAAATTTTTTTAGTAACTAACTCAAATTATTACTTAATACAAATTTACTATAGGACTCGTAGTTAAATTTAGTTGGTTGTTTATAATTTTTTGATTAGTTTTACACGCTTTATTTATCTCCAACGATTCCAAATTATTTCATTTGTGACCAACACCGTTTATATGCAAAATTGACAATCCCAATTTTTTTAATCACAAAGATAATATTGCTAATTTTAAAAGTTTTTAGATTGTTCGTTATCAATCATTTTCTAATTCATTCACGTTGATTCTACCGTTCGACAATACATTATAGATAAAGAAAAAATATATATTTCAACTCCATTACATACAAATTAATTATAATTTTTAATGTTTGCCAAACTGCATAACGGTCCAGTTTCCCTTCACATAGTAATTAAAGATTTTTTATCAACATCATTTAAAAAGATCTCTTTTTTTTCATAATGTTTAATAAGCCTTTTTTGATTTTATTAAATATTAGTGGCATTAATAGATTAATCCATAATTGTATACCTTTAAATATACAGCATATTGGCAAATTAAATAGATCACGTCTCGTCAAAAGATGGCGCTTACTCGTGATGCATATCCAAGTAATTAAATGCCAATTTTCTTGTTGTAATCTAATTAGAATCCAATAAACGTCTGATGTAACAAAAATAATGTTTTTCTTTATTCAAATGAAAAATCTTAATTATATTACATCAAAAATGAGTCATGGTGGCTCTGACGCCAACTAGAAAAAACCACCCATTTCTATCGAATTCAATGAAATTGTATGTCTAATATATAGATTATTTTACCAAATATAGAGAAACATTTATGTATTTTATAATAATTTAGTAGCTTGTCGGTGTAGTGGTTAAGACGCTGGCCTAGTGATCTGGTGGTCGGAGGTTCGCGCCTCGTTCCAGGACACCAGCGAGTCAGTCCTATTTTCATAGTACAAACGTGTAGTAACAATATTGATGTGACATGTATTCCATGTACGAAAAAAAAATGAGAAAAGCTCCAAATCTACAGTTTCATAAATCATATTCTCAAATATTCTTACTGACAAGTGTTGCAATATTTAAATACCTATATTCAGTAAAAAATAACACTCAAACGTTTATCCAAGACGCAAACCATTCGGTCCAATTGGATTATTTAAAAGCATGCTAATAATAATGATAATCATAGACATCGCCGTAATAAATAATTTTATTTTTTAAATATTATACGCACGTGCAGAAAACAATAGTATTTAGGACCGGTTAAAAAATGACTTAGTATTATTAGTAACAGCAGACTAGAAGACAAATTGATAATTACGTTAACGATTGCGAATCAAATAGCGTTATTAAAGAAAAGAAAAACCTTTTAAGCCTGGAGAGTTTCTATGTGGAAAATGTAATTTCTTCATAGTATGTTAATTATCAATTTAATAAATATTATTTATTAAACGATCGTGATTGGACCGGTCGCCTTGAAAAATCATAATTCCCCAATCCGCCCCTGTTATTGTGTATTTATTATTAATATTATAAAAACAATTTATTATGGTAAATTTTGTGTTATTTCAACTAAAAATGTATTAGTGAATGACCCTGTATAGTATAGCACGTGTCGTTGTCGGAGTGACAGATCGACCATCCACTGGAAAAAAAAAAGAATTAATTTTCTCGCGAGCTAATTAGAATCCTACATATATATATATATGTATGTAATTAAGTAAGTGCAAGCTAATACTTAAAATAACATCAACGACGCGTCAGTGATGTCAGATCTGACGATAGAGACACACGGCAGAATTGTTACAGAGGCGACACGTGCAGCGGCCACCGCATTTGATAGTCATAGACAGGGGCGGAACTAGGTGTTTTAGTGCCAGGGCGGTAGTAGCTTTTAAATAAACTACGAATGTACGAGTACCTTATAACCAGCGGCGTGCTTAGCTAGAATTTCTGCGAAATAAATCAAATTTCTGTGGTGTTTTTAATAAATATTAAATTAATTAACTAAACAAAAAAATATTTAGTTGCTATCGGGATTCGAACCTTGAATTTTTCCTATTCGTAGAAACGTGTTAACCATTGCACTACTGCAATAGATTACGAATCCGGACACATTTAGAACTTGTATCTGTATATTTTTACAATTTATATATTTATTAAATGTGTTTTACACAATAATATATAAGCTGTATCAAATTTTATCTAAATTGATTAATTAATTTAATTCTGGCGTCTTCTAGCATTGGTGACGCGCGCGCCACAGTTGGCCACCCTCCGGGCGAGCAGGACCAGGGGGGGTCACAGCGAGCCGACTCGTCCGACCAGCTCCGAGCCGCCGAGCCGAAGATTATTCACAAGTGAAAGTAGAATCGTGTAATATAGAACGCTAATAAAGAAAAATAACGCCTCCGGAAGGCAGCGGCCAGGCGCCATGGACGTGTGGCGCCCGCTATTATAATATTATACAGCATGTAACATACCCAGTCCACAATATTTTATGATCGGATACCTGACTAAATTACGAGTCGAAAATGTTCAAGGAATATATGCAAAATTAACACCGTTACAGAAAATATTATGGTTTGAAGTTTTTACAAAATCGTGTTAATCTTTAAGTCTATGTAGGTAATTAAAAATATAAATATTAACGAAATTGATCCATTATTAATATATATCATTGTCTCATGCCCTAAACCATCTAACAAAAAATAGTCAAACCGCTCGAAATTCGATTACATGTATATTTTGGAATTAATAAAATATTTCAATTAATCGAAATAATCGCATAATTGTGAGTTTTATTTTAAATTCTTATATTATCACTGACACGGTTGAGATCAACCACATACTCTTTGAACATTTTCGACTCGTAATTTAGTCAAATATCCAGCCATGAAATATTGTGAACTAGGTCTGTTACACCCTGTATATACGCATAATTTTTTAGAAAACATCTGACGTTCTAATAATGCTAATGTCAAGTACAAACGGGTTGCGTTACTGAAGTTCGCTCGCTGGCTGTTGACCATTGAATATTTAATATTGAGACTTGATAAATAAACTACAGTGAAAAACGTCAACTCGAACAAATATTATCTGACATAATACATTTATTTTCTTTTAGCATAACGTGAAAAGATTTCGGATTTCAAAAGAGCACTATTAATGATTTCACGACTTAATTTTCGATTGACTAGGCCTAAATAATGAGATGCAGAAATAACACGGTACATCAAAAGTAAGCAGGTACTCTAGCGTGTATTAAAGATTAACAATAATCTATGTTTGTAGCATTACGTACATATGTAAAAAGTTACTCAAATTGATAAGATTTATAAATTCCTTTTAACGTGGAATTCGTTTAACATGAAAAAATACTTTGATTTCTTGTTAACCGATGTTCACTGTAGTTAACTAACTAACTAGAATCCTTATCCCCTCATCGACCTCATCCTATACCGAGGTTTCCCTATTTCCCTTCCCTACCCTGCGGTGACGTGTTTCCATTCCACGGGACGCGCGACCCGGAGATCGCGCAAATCGGTGCAGAATTTACAGTTCGAATTCATTTAGATCCTATCGATCTAGATTTACAGATAGAAATCATTATCCTTATATGTATATAAAAACAGCCTTGTATCATGTATTTCCCCGCGATTCCACGCGTCCACGCTTGTCGAACAACAACGAAATTATACAACAATATTTCAATAAATAAATTTAAACAAAAGCAGAATGAATTTGAATCACTGTCACAATTATTTTGAATGTGAAAAATCGTTAAGTATCAAAATTAATAGAGAATTGAGATGTGGCTAATAGATGTATGCAGGGGCGTGCAGTGCATACAAACAAAAAAGCTGTGCATAACTAAAAAATTTGGGAAACAATTAAAAAATTGTAAAATATTATTTTACAATTAGTGCCATCTGTGTACCAGTAGAGACTTTAATTGTTTAGTTCTAAAAACTCACCGCTGTACTCGTGGCGCTCTTTTTTATTCGCCGCATCGAGCTATTTACACTACTCAGTTCTGTCTTTAAGCTAGTGAATTACTCAAGTCATATAAATGGCTATTAACTGAATTAAAAATTTCTATCGGTTGACCCATTTTGTATGAGGTCGTTATCTATGTTGCTTTTAACAGAATAACATTAGAATGGGTTACAACTGCGTGCAAATCATTGAAGTGTCTACTTCCTCTTTTACTTATTCGCGAATTTTACTATCTTACTGTTTATAACGTGTTGATTTCATGATTGTTCTTCAAATGTGATGCATGGATTTGGATTGGCAAATGGGAGAACTATTTCTTACGTTAACCTTTAATAGAAATAACAATTTCCTTTAGTAATTTCGTGAAGGATTTTCAAACAATAAATTAATCATGTTCAGTCATAGAACGTATTCTTGAAAACCTCCATACATTTTTTTATATGGGTAAAAAGGTATTATTTTACGTTAAAAAACTTTAAAAACACTATTAATAGTACTCTAAAATTACAAATAAATATACATCGTATAAACGACGGATTTATTTTGTCTAAAGACGTTGGTTAAACGAAAGTATTATATATTATATATGATTGTATAATATCAACGGTAACAGCATAATCTAAATCTATACCTACTGCACGTCACTGCATATATATGACGCGATTGATGACGGCATCAGAAATATGAATAGAAGATATTTCCGGAGGACTTAACATGACCAGGTAAACCAGATATTGATATAGACAAGATAATATACAAATATGGATGAGTATCGGAACAAAAGAGCGTGGCCTCTGCCCACTCCTGCGGCGATACAGCGTGTCGGTAGGCACATAAGTAACTCGGGTACATACAAAATACCAGGCGCGCGCAGTCAATACATTGAAATAAGCTATACGTGACTATATATTTTGTAAAATGAAGCAAAATTAAATAGTTGTGATGTGAATACAATGAGATGTGTATTTTATTTTGTTTTATTTCACAGAAATTCAGCTGCTAAATACGTAACTAATAATGTATCAAATAAATATACAATTTGGTTTAATTTCGCAGAAATCACAGAAATCACCCTTTCTGCGAAATGGCTCGATAAGAAGCAGTCAAATTAATAAGAAATTTATACCAACACGCCTAATAAATCTAGGCACTGAAAATTATCAACTACGGAGTATTACAAAATATTCTGATATCATATAATGAATTTAAACTAAATTAGGCATTACATTTCTTTTATATTCGATTAAATAGAATAAATCATTTTAATTTTTCATCAAATTAAACATTGTACAACACACACGGTGAGTTATATAGTCACTACTATAATTTCGACAAGTGCATCTCGTCATCAGATATAATATATAACTAATCTATGTAAAATAGTGATGGTAAACCGTTACGTGACTGTGATTGTGTCAATGATTGGTAACTGATATTTAACCGTAATTGGTAACTAAGATTTAACTGTCGGAGGCTTACTTTCTAATGTACCAGACATTTCTCAAATAATTGCGTTAATCAGTTATCAATCACCGTTACAATGGAACACAATAACAGTTAAAATAACGGTTAAATAACGATTTTACCATCACTAATGTAAATGCAGGGCGTGGAAGGGGAATGTGTTTTTTCTATCATTAGTGGAAATATATATTTTTTCCAAATTTAAATTTTTTCGTATTTTAACGATTTCAAAGTAGTTCATTAATAATCCTTTATAAGGTATAGAATAGTTTTTAATTTTAAAATAAAACTCCATTAATAACTCAACGTGTGCGTAGTACAAAGTTTAGTTTAGGGAACAATTTCAATTTTTAAGAAGAACGCATTTGTGTTGTGAAATTGCATTTTCAGAACATTGTTCTGTAATATTTTTAATACAAATTAAATTAATCAACTAGAAAAAATATTATCAAAGTGTATCCAAATTTAATTAATTTAAATAATTGATTTATTCAAAGGTATTTATATTTTACAATATAAAGTTGATTGCTTTTAAAAATAAAATAATAAATGTATTAATTGTAAAAAAATATACAGATATACGTTTTAAATTCGTCGTAATCGTAATCGGTTGCTGTAGTGGAATGGTTAGCACGTTTCCCCAGATAGGAAAAGGTCCAGGGTCGAATTCCAGTAACAAATAAAAAAAAAATTAAAAGAAATTTTCTAGTTGATTAATTTAATTGGTATTAAAAATGTTACATCACAAAGTAATTGCCATGTCAAGAAATGATATAATGTAATTGATAATATATCAACGGTTTTCAAATTGTTCATTATTAATCCTTTATAAGGTACCGAATGGCGAAGCTTTGTATAACTATCGAAAGAGTGGTTTGTTTCAATTACGTGGTTAGAAAATTCATAGAAGTTGTCATTTTTTTGGGCAGGTGTACACGACGTTCAATTTGACTCGTCATGTGCGCACCGACGTCAATTAAAACCTATTCTGGAAAGAATAGACAAACAAAGGAATTAAATTATGTAAAACATTCCGTTTCAACTGCTGCACTGTAGACACAAATTCACCCGACTGACGAACGGAACATCAATAAATGGTCAAAGGACTTACATTTGACGTACAAGCGTGAGATTAGGCTAGAGATCTCTAAAATAGAGTTGTCGCCAAAGAACTTCACGGGAGTGAAATATTTTATATTTTAAGTTGTGTACTCTAATACGTTCAAAATTAATTGTTTTGTATTGGCTTCATTTCGTGTGTACAGTAGCATTATACATTGTATAACGCTACTATATTAGTCCACATTATTTTATGGATGAATACCTGACTAAATTGCGAGTTGAAAATGTTCAAGAAACATGTGCAAAATCTGCACCGTTGCGGAAAATATTCTTTATTGTTTGAAATTTTTACAAAATCAGATACATACATCTAAATAAATATTTGCGAAATTAATCCGCTATCAATCCTTGCTTCAGGCCCTAAATCATCTATCAAAAAATAGGCTCTGGCCACACAAATATATAATTTGAAATCAATAAAATATTTCAATTAATTGAATTAATCGCATAAAGGAGATGTTTTTTAAAAATGCTATATCTTTGACATGGTTGAGATTAGGCATACGTTTCTTGAACATTTTCGACTGGTAACTTAGTCAGCTATCCTTCCATAAAATATTGTGGACCAGGTCTGTTAGATCTGTATAATTATAATGATGTTAATATTTATTTTTTAATTACTAAATAAAAATAGCATTTATTGAAAAAGTTTCATTATAAAACATAATAAGAATATTTATATTTTGAGTATGTCCAAATCTTTGTGGGCACTAATTACTTGGTTTTATCCCCTGGGGGATTGTCATCAATATTAAGATGTCTCACAGAGACGAAGCTATTATTTTTAATATGAGAAAGTATGGAAATCTCGGGCATTACAGGGCTTACGACCTGTCATCCGCTGGCTTAAGTGATCACTTTACACAATGTAACGTTCACCTATTTGCCCACGCTATTAAAATCAAGATGGAACATTTCACTTATTTATTACCAATTATGCTGTCGCCATCTATTGACATTTTTTGAAAAGTTGATATTCTTTCTCATGCAATAGTAAATAGATGTCGCGCTGAAACTGGGACTTTATTTGAAGTGGAGGCAATATCCTTTATGTGTATTATTATTAACCTATACTAGAATACGTCTGAAAATGCAGTATTTATCTATCAATTATTAACTTCATATTTTAGACCAATATTTATATTTTTACGGAGAACACATTATTATTGTGAAATTGAAGTTTTTTCTAGTTGATACATTTATAATTTGTATTAAGATTATTACCTCACAAAGCAATACCACTGGGAACAGCCACTATATATATATATATATAAATCGCACTCGACAGCCGACATGCACAATTTATCATTCTCTCCCTCTCCAACACTATGCACAATTTTTCAAGTGCACTCGTTTCTACTTCAATTTTTAAACACGCTACCGATTAACGAGGCACAGGGGACTAGTGTCGTCCCTATCTGACGCAGGAGGAGTCCATCTTCTCTTTCTGAGGAATTTCGTATTTATGCACATCCCGCGGGCCGGCGCTAATACCGTCAGACTGACATTTTCAAACGAAAACTTGGAAATTATCACAATTACTGACAAAATATAGTTTTAATATTTATAAGAGTAAACTAGAATTTTAAATATAAAAATATAAGTCATTTTTCATAAACGAAAAATTAAGTACAATTAAGTCCAAATGTGTGCATATTTTACTCATATCAAAGAAATATCAAATAAATGGCGACGTTAATAATAAAAATGTATTGCAAGCACTAGGATCATTAAAAACAGTAAGTGCGCGCGCACATGTTCCCCACAAATTTATTTAATTATGTTTAATTAATTCATTCATTGATTATTTTAAAGAACACTTTTTTTATTCACAATAATAATCATTATAGCAATTTCTTACTTGGAAACCGCCTTAGATTTTAAAATGTTAGTTTATTTTTTTAAAAAAAACTTAGTATAGGCATAGGTATATTGTCCGTAATATTTTTTACAATTACACATTCGTGCTCGAAAAGGGTACATATTTTTGTCTAATTGCTGAAAATGCATTACAGGTGGGTACCTACCTAGGTAGTTTTTTAAAATCGTTTTTTTTTCTAGAAGAAAGTCCAAGTCCTATAAGGGATGTATTATTTTTTTTACTACTTCGGGCACCAAAATACCTAGTTCTGCCACTGGTAATTAGAAATCTACATTTCTCACATTATTCTCCCTCAACGTGAACATTGTGGTCTATCTGGCTTCTCTCTCATTTCAGAATAAGTAGACAGCTCGACGTATAAGCGAATCCGTCCCGCAAGAACTGAAAATCAATGACAGACTCTCAACTATGCGTCTGAGGCGTATCCTCAACTGCTTCGGATACCTCGTGAAAAGAAATTAAAGCTAGAAGAAATTAGTTGTACTCGGAAGGATTAAGGGACGCAGAAAAAGAGAAATGACTCCAATTCGATGAAGCATACACACAATGTACAATTCCACCCCATCCAATATTATCGATGATGCTCAATTACGATTAGCCACGTATTCACTCCAACCCCTTCATTTCAGATTATCAGATCAGACCGCAAAAATATTGAAACAAGTGAGACCAGCACGTGAAAAAAATACAGCTTCCGATTCTGAACGACGAGCACCGAGCGAAACGGATAGACAGGCTCCAAGATGCCGTGATGATCGTGATCCTCAGTCGCGAGACAAAATCATACAAGATTATTCTAAAACACGATCGATAAGACAAACGATTATCTTTCAACATTATCAAAAATGTAAGGCTCAGCGGATCGATATCTATACTATTTCAAGCATACGAGATTGCTCCTACAAACAAAGAGAGTTCGATGAACCAGATATAGCGACGCGATGTTGACTCATTATTTACTATTGCCGTTATCTCGCATACAAACGCGACAAGGTCGGTGACATACGATAATGAATAGTTATTTATTCTTAATGATACATAATTACCTACACACGCCTTACGTCACATCAAATGAACGAGATCCTTCACATACTTTTGACAATAACGTTTATGTGATTTTTTTCCAAATTTAGACTATAACACAAGTATGTATTGGAAAATATAATATAAAATAGCTTTGTCTCTATGAGATATCTGTTTAATAACAGTGCCTTTTAAAAATCCAGTAATTGTGTGTTCTTGGATATATTCAAATATTGCTAATTCAAGCGTTCAATACTTTAACCAATATTATTATTATATTATATCAAGAAAAGTACCTTACCAGCATTTATCTTAATAATTATCTGAACAGTTAACTGGACTGTAATCAGCTGTCCTAAATGGATGATCCGATAATAATTAATCGAGAAGTCCTACTTCTTCACTCTCTTTTTGAAAATGTTCAAATTGTCACTTTCTAATAAATGTATCAGTACGATGGTAAATTTCATCATATTCCATATCGGCATCAAGGATATTTTTATAACATAATACTGCCATACAGTTTTGCACCCCTAAATAAGAAAGATCTTAAATTGTATTTATATAAAACGAGACCAAGATCTATAGTGATACAATGTGAAATGAAATAAAATAAAATATTTATTGTTGAGAAATTGATCAGATTAGAACTTGGGAATAAGAAAGATGTCAAATACGTAAATAATTATTTTAATACTTTAAAGACCTGTACACGCCTTTTATCTGTAGGTAACCAACATACACATGATACGATTAATAATAAAACGTATACAATAAAAAATTACAACATACCTTAAAAAAAACACCTAGAGGGTACTTTACGAATTTTAAATATGAATTTGTGAAAATATGTAAAATTGTTGATTTTATCTCACTCTTACACGAGTGGTTGAAATCGACAATGTGTGTAATTGCTATATATGTATAGATATAGGTGTAGTATAATCGGTTAATGTATATCCCCGGATAGGAAGAGATCCAAGTTTGAATCCAGGTAGCAACAAATTTTTTTTTTCGATAAATTGATTTCATATGTATACCTTTTTAATTTGTATTAAAATTAACATGTGTAAAATATTACATTTGCATTTATTTTTAAATATTTCTGTAATGGAATATGAGACAATAATCATACAACACAACCCCCACAATAAACGCAGCGGAATAAAATAAAAATAAAAATTAATCCGTACAGTCTGAGCACTCTATTGACGGACGCATAAAAAATGTGGCGCTTCCACGAACATATTCCAGCTATGCAGGTACCACGCCTTCCGACAAAAATGCATCCATCTCTTTTTTTCGCTGCAACTGCACTCGACTAGGACATGGCAAAAATGCATTTGTTAGAAACTAAAAAAAAATTCACGTCAAACGGCCGACGGCTCCCGGATTCGAAAAGCGTAGCAATTCGAAAACAAATCGATAGAATGTCAAATTAAAAACATTTTCAAACAAAGAGCGATTGCAAATGCAACGGAAGTGCCGCCATCTCTGTCGCACGCGCGGGTCGACCGTTTGCAGGCCGTCCCACTCGTCGCCCAGATGCGCCGCGTCTCGCTCGCGCGCCGCGGCGCGGGCGGTGTCGCCTCTCTCGCACATTTTCCGATGCAGACGCTTCGCCTCCCGCTCGAGCGTTTCGCTTCCGACATAGCGCGGTCTCCCTTCCGCGTCCGAGACCCAGACGTGTTTCCGTCTCTGCCCCACCGGCGGGCGGACGCATACGCTCGTCCCGTTCGAGCCTGAGTAAAGAAAGTCCGCAACCGCGTCTGAAAATTATTTTCAAATGCGTACAGTAAAGATGGATTTGCAACAAAATTGTTGTAATTTTTTCGCAAGCAGAGTAAATGATTTGACTTTTCTACACGGTTGTGTAGATTTAGTGGAACGAATTGAATGCGGACAAGTGCAATGATTACGTCAACGCACGCGGTCACATTCGAAATTTGAATAGTGAATTATTAATTGTCAAACAAGCTCGGCGAGCACGATGTCGGGCACAATAGTATCCGATTGTTCGTAGTAATACCAAATAGCGAATAATTATGAAAAATATATTAACATTCATTTTCCATAACTGAAAGCCAGTCCACTTCCAGTCTGTAGTACCTACGCGGTTATCGCAAATTCCTCTAGACGCACAGCACAGCTCTCGGAGAGCTGTCGAGACGATACAATTATATGATACCCTGGGAGATGTTGTCTGATAATGTTGCCATACTTTATATATTGTTACGATTAAATAAATAATATATCATTATTAATTAAGGAGAACACATTCTTATTGTGAAGTTGTAATTATTCAGAACATAGCTCTGTGATGTTTTAAATGCACCTTCCCCATATTTTTCGATAATGTATATCTTTATAATTAAGTATTTAAATAAACTTTCAGCTACTTTTGCGACACGTGTTTCGACTAGGGGTCGCAAACTGGGATCCCGAATCTGGGATTTACAAAATGATCGGTATTTCATATTCAAAAAATATAAATCGCTTTTCTTAGTTTCCGTGTGGAATTTAAATCAATATCTGATGTGATGTGCGAACCCCTCACACCGCGTGTCTCAGCTGCGCTAGCTGTCGATCTGTGCGGTCGCCCGACGGACTAGATCTGTCTTCTGCCATTCATTTGTAAAGAAGAATGCCTTGTGATTAGTTTTGTTTTTATGTCGTGCCTTTGTAAGTAGGGACGTTAACGTACCGTACGGATTTGGTAACTAAATGTTTTCATATTATTGACAAATAATTCATTGCTATAGTCGAATGAAGATCTAATTAAGACGAAGGTTAGGCCCTATCAGTTTGTCAGAGGGGCCGTGAAAGAAATTTTTCGAGGAATACAGTCCGAAAAGAAATCTGAATTTGTGCTATCGTTAAAAGCTTATTAAAAATTATAATGTTAATTTTTCTGATTGTAGTGATGAGCTCAAAATCACGAACCGTGAATCAATCACTGATATTTTGAGTCACACTCACTATCTGTGATTGAATATCGTGATTCGCGATTCATTTTATTTATATTTGGTCACATTTGCATATGAAACGAAAATATTAATAAAGGAATGATGTTATTTATTTATTTATTCTGTTCATGTTCTTAATATACGTACATATTATACATTATAAACATTCTTATAAATATGCAAAAAAGACGAATAAGTTTCACAATGTAAGAAATGTTCACTGTCTCCCTAACTAGACCGTAGACAGGTTTTTTTTATCTAAACCAAAATTATTAGGAATGAGATAAACAGGGTTTTAAAAGAATCACAAATTATAATAAGTAATATAATTCGTGATAGTCTACTAGCCATCTAGTAGATTCTGCCAAAACATTTTTTTATGTATATTAATTATTTATGCTAGAATGTTTATTACGCAAATAAAATTTAAATAATATAAGTAAATGCGCATAAAATTATGTTTTTTTTTATTTATTAATTTATTTCGTGTATTGTGATATCGTGCGATGCGTGCATATCAGTAATGAAACTGTAATCACAGTTTTCAATCACTGATATGATCGAATATCAATCACAATCACACTGGTGAGTCAAGGGTAGCATTTTTTCTCATCAATTGATAAATCGTCACCTCCAATCTAGACGGAAGCTTATCTAAATATCGACAATATCGGGATTCCGGTATTCGCAAAACTTTAATATCTAAAATACCGGTTTTGCGACCCCTAATTTCGATATCACCACGAAAGATGTATTAAGACGTGGCCATGAGAGGGGTAAGGATTGACATTTAAATATTGTTATAAAGTATTATTTGATGTTTAAATTTTTTTTTAAATCTCTAAACAATTTATATGTCAACGTCTAAGAAGCATCATGGTATAAGTCATTTCTGATAACTTTTCAGCAGATAGAAAAAACTATTTTGTTTTAACTTTTTCACCTGAATTTCAATACTTAATTCAACATTATTTTACAGATTGTATGTATTTTAAATTAAAAGCAATTATTTTTAAAAAATCAATAAGTTATAATATGTTGCAGACAAAACAAAAATTAAATTTAAATGTTCGTAGGTTCAGGGATAATTAATAATTACACAATTGAAAAACAAAAAATATATATTTTAAATAAAAGAAAAATTATCTTAGCATATATATATACTGATTACCTATATATATATATGACAGCTTATCTTTTAAATATGAATTAAATATATTAATTATAAAGATATACATATAAAATCAATTTTATCGAAAAATATTGCTGTTGCGCTACCGGGATTCGAACCTGGATCTCTTTCCTAACCGGGGAAGGTGCTTTATCCAACTAAGCTACAGCGACATTATTTTTAGCGACAATTTTTCGACCCTATATGTTACCTTTTTGATATTAATACATTTAATCGTTCCATCATTTGACAGAGCCATCTACCTTTTTTACAGAATCTCAAATACCTTTGAGTAAAACTGATAGCAGACGCCAGAATTATCAATTCATTTTTATTAAATTTTGGACACATTGATACAACTTTATTATTTTTTAGAACACATTCTTATTGTGAATTTGTCTTATTGTTGTGTCACGCCGATCTTTGCGAGGGGTGAAAATACTGATTTACACTTTCTATCAAACACGAATCTGCTTAAAGGGGTAAGTTTTTCTTCTTTGCATGTGTTTGTTGTAAACGTTGTAGAAATGGGCCATCGATGTTATGTCAGTTTGAAGGTGCAATCTTTTTGTTGATTGGCTACATTAATACGATGGAAATTTGGGAATATTCTTTACAAACTTGTCCAAACGGTCAAGGCGCACAGAAAGGGTACGGAGTGTCCGAGGATTATCCTGATTTAACTAAAAACACTCATCTCAACATCACCCTCCCGTTGTGTTGTGCAGTGATGACAAAAGTGGCCACAGCGGCTCTGCAGTCGACTGAATCGCGAAACTAGTTTGACAGATCGAACCGGCGCGAAAATTCAAATCCGACCATGTCATAACTCAATTTTTATTGAAAAATGAGTTATTACATGCTGCTTCTGAGACGTCGATATGATACGTATACACCTGAGTAGTCATTATTTCTTCAATATTGGTAAAATTATTTTGTGGCCACATATTACCTATATAATACAATAAGAAAAAACAAGACCAATGGTCTCTTCTTCAGGAAACAATGTACGTATACTAAAATGAAAATTTCTACCATCATTTACTCAATTTGCTATGAACAGTTAGATAAAGAAAAAGTGTTAATAGCAAATTAAATATTATAAATAATCAAATCTTTTTTGCAAATAGTCACATTTTAAATTTGTTTTCACACTTGTTCCTAAATAATTACACTTTTATAATTTTGTTATAATCTATTCTTGCATTTTTAATTTTAGTATATATTGTTTTCTGAAGAAGGGAATCTGATCTTGGGATCTTGGACAAAATGTTTTTTCTTATTATTTAGTCTCATTATTAATTGTTTATCAAAAATCCACATTATTTTTATCTATTTCTATGATATGATTAACGAACTCAAAAAAGTTATTATCATACATAACTATCAATATGCCACCTTTGTGCACATAAATCGTTACAATTGTATTAACCTATTAATTAGGATACAAAAAAAATATTAGTTGATAATGGAAAAAAGAAGCAATTCTTCAAATCACAGAAAAATACAGAAAGACATCAAAATCTACATCTGGAGCAAGGTGAAAGTGAAATCTGAACCAGAGTTTAAACATGTTGGTAGCATTCGAGATGTGGTGCCGGCGAAGGGATACATTGCAATGAAATTGAGAGAAGAATACAGAGAGCACGGGCCAGACTAAATAATGTGCTATGCGAGTGCAGTCATCACCTACAGACAACTTTTGGATGAGGTCCAGGACATCGCGTGGCGAACGTTGCGCCGACAAGAAGACGATATGATGTAAAAAAATTTTTAGTACACATAACTTTATCATAATAAAATTAAAATTATGATAATTTTCCACTTAGACTGATCTAAGGAAACCGCCTCACATTTTAAAATAATTTGTGTTATTTAAAAAAAAAAACATAGTAAGTACATATTATGAATAGAATTATGTTATTTTTTTAGAACTTCTAAGTATTATTTGTCCTTTTACGCCAGTTGTAAACAAAAATTTCATAATTAGTAAAGAAAGATATAGGTAAGTGCAGAATAAAATTATGTATGGATTTGACGGGATTTTCGATAGATACCACAGAAGTAGAACATCTTACACACAAAATTCATCCATTCACCGGTCATGCAAATACCACAATGAGAAATTTACAGAAATTAACTATTTCAACATTAGCCTTACTACGCTCAAAGGGTTCTTCTTATGAACCACCACAATCTCAATTTTGGCCAATCATTCTACCTATAAACACATCTTGTTCTACCTTTACCGCAACAATAGTGGCAACCTCCCCACCCTTTCTCCCTCTTTTTCTCTTTTCATTTATTTTCTGCATCTAAACACACCTATGCATCTAAATATTTTTGTGGATATGTTTGTTACAATATGTTTACAGTCAAAATCCCTCAATGAAATAAAAAAATATATTAAAAAATTTATTTTGTTCTGAAAATGCAACTTCACAATAAAAATGTTTTATCCTCAATTATTAAATACATGTTTGTTTATTACTACATTTTAATGCATACCTACCTACCTTGACGGAAAATATAAAAAATATATATATAGTACACAGTGCATCAGATTTTATTTAAGAAGATTCTAATAATGCACTTTTTCAAAAAATCATAACAATTTTTAATTTTTAATTCGAAGATAATGTAGGACTATAAAAAGTTTATGTGTAAAGCGCCCTTGAGGTGAAATTTTTACGAAAGGGATGCTATAAAAATGATCCAATATCATATTATTAACAATATGGAGGCATACCTAATTAATTAGCACCCTTAGAACCTTCGATGGCAGAAAGGCGGTATCTCGAATATGAGGAGTAAAATAATTGCATATTTTTCAAATTCCGCAGATAATTTGGCGACTGGTAACGCTGACGCTGAGCCGCAATAACCCTTTAGAACTTGGATAAAGCAGAATAATTGATCTGACCAATACATCCATAATAATAACCAACACAAAGAATACAATAATGGCACAAAAGCGTGCGATGAAATCGTGTGTAGAAAATCGTTATCGCGTCATTGATCTGGTGTTTCGAGTGAGATTGGTACGATGTTATATTTTCTCAGTTCAGCTGTACGCTGCGGATGGTTGGACCCTCACTGAAACAGTGTTGACGAAGCTCGAAACTGACGAAATGTGAGTCTACAATAGGCGTGCTAAAAATAAACTGGATTAATAAAAATAGAAATGATACTGTACTAATGAGGATAAAGGAAAACAATGAAATTATTCGAAGCGTACATATAAGGAAATTGACATACTTTGTACACGTCACGTGACCCTGCATCTTGTACAAGGAAAAAATTACTGGTTAACGAGGTCTTGGCGGAAGGAAAACCTCACGGCTGAAAAACCTTGGACAAAGCCAGACATGTGAATCTCTCTTTATGACCACAAATATGAACATTCATTTCCGGATAACATTAACAAGAACAGAAAGCAACCCGTAGCTAGGCCCTCCTGCCAGGGCCGGTGTCTCCGAAATTGATAAAACACTAAAAAAAAATAGTGTGGACTATATTCAGGCACTCATTTTCGAGCCAGGGCGCCACCCTGACACATTTATGACAAGTAGGTACATTTAAAAAATATTCTGTTACAAAATATTCCGCATAGAATGTTGTACACCAAATATCGTGCAGCGCGGACGGAAATTACAAGAATGCAAAAAAAAAAAAAAAATTAAAAATTACGAAGAATTTTTTCACTTGGTGACAGATGCAATATGTGAACTGAACATACATAAACAATCATCCCTAAGACGTTAGTCTTGTTGTCTTGTTGTAGTTGTCTAGCATCGAAATAATTTTAAAAATAGGTAACACGGATTGTAAACAAAATTGGAAAATACTTCAAATGTCTAATTCATCATCGTTGACTTGATATTTAGAAAATCCTCAGTGAAATTTAAAGCATTGCATTACCTGTACAGAAAAAATAAAATAATTCGAAATATTTTCTTACATCGTTTAAACTACAGAGGTGGCTGGGGGTTAAGTGGATTTATTATCACATGATAAAAAAGGTTGCCAAATTGAAAGAAAAGCATTATTTAAAACATCTTTTCAATAATATATTTTTTAATTTTTACGCTGTCAATAGATAAAAATAAACAACAGCTAATAGTTCATTTCTTACAAGTGTCAGATAAATAACAATAAAATAAAAATATTTGTTGCAATATGAATTAATCAATGGAAAATTAAATAATTTATTGGTGTATTTAGATGATCGCTTAATCTAAATAATTCAAAATTTAAAATTATGATGACAACTTCAGTATATTATTCTGTTTAATATTATCGCTTTAAAATACCACGTTAGCGTTTTGGTGATATAATAATATGTAATTATGAAACAGACACCTTTTGTTTAAAATGCAACAGTGTTATATATAAACGAAATATTTAATTGCGACGTACATAAAATGTTTGCGTTGTTTTCCCTTAAAGTCAGTAAAAAAACATCTAATTGATGAAATATTCTACTAATGTTGTAAAAATGTAAGTAACGAAAATTACGAGAGCGCGGACTATACTGAAGTAGGTATTACTGTTTTTGAAGTATAATACGCGCCTCTCCCGAAAAATTATGCACAAGAGTAATATCAAAGAAATCAAAAAAAAAAAAAAAATTTGTCACCATAGTGAATATATACGTTATTCAATTCGTCAAATTTACGTTTTGACACTTTTTAGAAACTCACATGTTCGAATAAATAATGAGCGAAAATTAAAATAATACTTTCACATCCCAGCGCGTTGATAAAGAACTTCTTTGCAAATTCAGTTAGCTAAAAATTTGAAATAAACAAATAATACATACCTAACACCTACCTACATAAAGTAGGCACAAAGCAAAGTAACTAATTTCACCGAAATTTTAAAATGTCAAAAATAAATGTTATAAAATTTAATTCCATCCTTCCTTCCCAGTGAACTGTGCACATGTAACAAACACGCGCGCGCGCGCGACGTTTACACATGAGAGTAAAATAAATAAATAAATATAATGTCAACCGGCTTCGTGACGACGTCCGCTCCTTCGCCACGGCAATATAAAACTGATCTTGTCTTTTGTTTCGTTGACAATCTCGAGATTCGCTTTTAAAAATCGGCAATGTCCGAGTTCCTGTCGCGCGTCGCGTCTGCCAGGAACGTCCCCGTCCCGGCAGAAGAGCACGCCGATGCATCTTTGATTGTCGGCTGAATCCAAATATCGCAAGTACTCGCGGTAAATAGGAAAAAAAATATATCTGCCCAGCAACACAGCCGATTGCATCTCTCCCTCTCTCTCTCTCTCTCTCTCTCCTCGACGCATCGCTTTCTCCCGTAACCCTGTCGCATTCTCTCCTCTTCACTCTCGTATCTTTGTCTCGCCCCGATTTTCAATGCGCGGGAAATTATTCGCTCTTTTTTCTCTCCGGCGAATCGCGTCCCGAAATGTGAAAGCATCAAAAGGCACTTCACAAAAAATACCAAGTCCACCTTTCACCCGATGAAATGCATTGAGCAAATACTCTTTCACTTTTGACGTATTGCGCTCATCTTGCAGGCTTGCAATCGGCGCCGAGAACAGCTGTGGGCCCCAAGGTTCCTTTTGTACAGAGCTATCGTGAAATAACTAACCGATTTACTTTTTAGTCATTTTACAAAAATAACTTCATCAAAATTTATTTTAATATAGTGTGATTAATATAAAGCTAATTATGTTTCATATAAGGGTAACGATGAATATTTATTCATTAGCCTATACATAAATATATTATTTATTAAATATACGCACAGCAGGTAGGTACAGTCCAATTTTGACCTAAATATCACTTCAATGAATTTAATATACTCCTTAATATTCAGCTATAAACACTAAGTGTACACATACACTAACTACTAATAATAAAAAAAGCAAATAAAATGTTATAACATAGAACAGTTTTTAAACCCTAATCAGTTATATTAACGTCACAATTTACCATCAAAAACATTATCTACAGTTGTATTAAAGCATTAAGTAAATAAAAAATCGACATTAATTTCATTTCCGAGCTTGTGAATTCTTTGTATCGATTAGTTAAGTAATATATAATAAAAAAATTGAAACATTCACATTAAACATCTCGAGCGGGCGGGCGCACGGTACGAAATCAGATCAGTCAAATCGAGGACGTCAGTCATTAATGAAAGATTTAAATGTAATATTTAAGAAAAGAAAAAAGATTTTTAATATCATAATTTTACTGAAAGATGATAATATACTTACATATCATAATGCACGTAAAAGCACTTCTTATTAATTTTGTAATAGAAACAAATTTCAATATTAACTTCAGAACACCGTGTACATCGTTGAAAAAGCAATTTTACAACTCTTTTTAATGCACGCACAGAGAAATATCAAAAACAACAAAAGCACTACGTTTATTACATCATTCTCTTTCGTTCAAACATAACGCACTAGCTCCGTTCCGCTCGCATATTATATTTTCGATGTTCACGTACGTTTATACACCTATCTCTCTTGGTCGAACTGTTTAAATGGAACACTTCTCTGTCTGCGGTCACAGGACGTCCCGCCAATTTTCCGATCACGCCATTCGAGCGCTTCCGAAGAGCGACGGAAACGGACGAGCGCTTGACTTCCGAGCGCGTGGACGGCGGCGCGCGGCGTCTCGCTCGGAGAGCCGAACGCGGCCGAAGAGGGCCGAAGTATTGGAGCGAAATTGCGTGCGTTTTCGCGCCATTCTATTTCGGTTTTAAATTAACGTAGGTACCACCTTCCTGGTTACGACGTCTTTCCGCGTGGGTATCCGTATCAGCTGAGCCATCGCGTCTCCGGCAACGGTCAGCGGCCGATCCACATAATATCACTACACGACATTGCATCCGTACTAATAAAGATAGGATGCTAAACTCGAGACAGAACATTGACAATGAGTGAAAATGTCAATGTTTTTTTGGGAAAATCGCCATGTATGCAAGTACATCCGTAATACAACCAGCTTTCACAAACACATGCTCTTGCAGACCTTGAAATTGTCAAGCATTTCAAATTATCTCGGGTCCATAATCACTGACGATGGTGTAGCTGCGAGATAGAAATTAAACGACGCATAGGAATGGCGAAAAGTTATATGTTCAGACTTGACAATTATCTAAATGTGTCATAAACTATCGGATTTATGTTTTCACAAACAATGTGTGTAGGATGCCTCTCGTCCCGCAACTAACTTTCCAAACCCCCCTCCTATGTGTACACTTTATTTCACGTCTATTTATTTACTGGTCTGTGACTCCATCCTAATTTGGGTGCGACTTATTAATAATGTTATAAAGAAAACCTTTATGTCAGTGTCCCACCATTCAGCATAATATAATATTTAGCGTTTTATCTGTTCTCGTTTCTTTGAACAGTTCACTCAGTGAGTATCATTAAACATAAAAGTTAATCGATATGAGGCGAACTAATCTTAGGGAAAATTATTTAATGAATTCTTGTACAAGGACAATACTATGACTAAAACGAGTTCCACCCCAACCAGTCACTCCGCAGGTCAGTAATGATTGTATTAGGACGTGATGTCATAATGAAGAATGTATAATGGCGCAGTGGCAAGAATTAAATTGCCAGGTTATATAAAATAGAACACGTCATGACATAGAATGGATCGCTTCCGTGAATATTCGAAAAAATTAACAAATTTGAGACTGAGGTGTCTATACCTTAAGTAGAGATAAATGAAAAACAACATGTTTTTTTTATTTAATAAATTACTTTTCAAACTTTTTCGTCATCACTCATAGAGAAAATATCTAATCCATGAACCCTTTTCCACCCGCAAAGGCCCCTTGCACGTCCCATACTTTTTCTTTCGTCATCGTTTTTGATTTTTCTATTAAAACTCTTCCATATAGTTAACCAACCGAGTTCACTAAATTAATTGCTCTATAGTTACCACATTCAATTCGCGACCATTTGTCTTTGTAGAAAGGCATAATAACAGTCCTCCTCTAATCTAAAAAGGTGTCGCTCACCTCTAAACATTGATTGAAGAGCGTATGAAGCCACGATACAACTATTACGATGTACTCAGCAGCAACGTTATCATACCACACAGCCTTACCATTCTTCATAAGCTTTATTGCAAACTTTATTTCTCAGGGGATTCCTCATTTGCATTCTCTACATTCTCATACGTTTTCTAGAAATATTTAATTCATCTATCTTTACGAAAGAAAACATAAAATATTTGAAGACTCACCTGTCAGATTGTCGACAGTGAATTCAATTCAGCGCGTGTGTAATCCAAAATCCTGAAATAAAATTTTAAAAATGTTATAAAATGTGTCTCGAGGAAGAGTTTAGAAAGGTTGGCCGAGATGATTTGGTACAGACGAGGAGAGAATGGTAAAGAAAATATAAAATGAATTAAAGTCAAATAATTTTGTTTCCACGACTTTATTATGTACAAAATGTAAATGTTTCCACAACAATGTTCTCTTCCTCAGGATGAGTTGTATATACAAGTTCAAAATTGACATTGGGTGAGGGTTATAAAAAAGTAAGTAAGGCGGGGGTAAACCAAAATCTGAGTAGAAGGAGTTAGTTAAAGAATTACATGATCATTAAAAGGGGAAGAATGGTTAAATGCGAAAATATTCGTTTACAAATTTTATCTATTTATTTATTTTATATTTAACCTAATATTCACATTTTTTCTAATCTATGCGCCGGCCGAGTTAGACGTGTCTTATGCTGTCGTTCGTGACGATCAATGTTTTTCAAAATTTTTAGCACAATAATTTATATAAATATTCACTTATATATATGTCAATTATTTTTTGAATCATTAATATAAATAATAAATGTAAAATATTTATATTTATCCGACTTAAAAATAGCAAAAGTCTCCATGTACACTGAGTTGTACCGTACCGCGCGACCGGTCCTGTTAAAAGCTTCAACAACCGACCAATGTTCCCTCTAAGGAGTCGCATCATACCGCACACAAAAAAATATAGCGCGCACACAATTTTTAACAAGACCTCATCTTCGTGTGCCGCCTTGTATCGAAGGTTGGCGACCATGTTGATTTATCCTGTAGAAGATCACCAACATATTGAACAATGAACGACTTTCTAAGGTAACACAGCCGAGATAATCTCCTTCTACCTACACTACTCTGCTGCTCTGCTGCCTTCTATCTTCTCCTACATAATGAGTTGTAAAATATGATATTTATCATTGCGGAGAATATTTCCGAAGCAGCCTTAATACATCTTCATGAGTAATGTGATCAAGCCCAGGCCCTGCCAGTAGCCTTGTAATGAATGGGAAGGTAATGCTTTTCTAATTTTCTCCCCCAGCATTGGTTGAAATTACACAAAATATTTTTTATGCTTATACCGTGATCCAAATTTAGAAATAACATTATTTATTTATTTATTCTTAATATAGTGCATACATAAGTATTTTTATATATGCTCTAATATAAACAAGATCAAAATCCAAATTAAATGTATTAATTAGAAATATATGCATATAAAATTAATTTTATCGAAAAATATTGTTGTCCCTACCGGGATTAGAACCTGGACCACTTCAAATCTGGGGAATGTTCGTTAAACGATTATACACACAGTACATTAACGACAAATTTTCGAACCTATATTTGTCGATAAAATTAATTATATATATATATATTTCTAATGAATACATTTAATTCGTATTTAAAATATCACCGACCGTCTGTTCTGAATAATCACAAGTTCACAATAAGAATGTGTTCTCCTTAATAAGATCAAAATCGTTTCTTTTACTACAACTTATCTTATTATATATTTATAAATCTATATATAAATCTATTTATAAATACTCGCACGATTACGCACGAGTGGTAAGACAGGAGAGATGAGTATCTCGTTCAATCCTCTCTGCTTTCCCCTGCCGTAAAACGGCGTGATGGTAAACTAGTAAAACAATATTTTAAAATTGTATACATATGTAGTGTTGGATGGGGGATGAAAGTGCCGCGGGAAAAAATTTCCATTGTAAATATCTCGTAAACGTTACACGTGAACACCGCGTGATGTGGTGATATCCCCTCTGCTTCGCTTCGCACTTCGTTAATCAAGTAAATGTGCTAGTCGGAGGTGCACGCATCTATACTTTATTTTTATGGTTGACGAGTTTAATTTCAAAATTGCACAATTTTTGGTTTTGTAACAACATTTTCTTCTACTGTGTGTGACAAGTAGGTTATCCTGTTCGCTTATATATTTATTTGTAAATGTAGAGTGCATTTTTAGCCATATAAATTGTCTTTGTTTTATAATTTGATATTTGTTTCGACATTTCGGTGCGGAGGCATTTTCTACCCCACTCCCGGTACTATTTGTACAAAATGTGTACACTCGCATTTGTTTCTTATTATTTGCAGAATGTACAAGAGAAAAAATAAGCTAGAAAAGATTTCCAAGCTGCTGATTTGGCGATGAGTTGAGTTGAGTTTTTAAACAATTCAATATTTGTAAAATGTCACTGAAGAGATTCATAAATCGATTATCAGAAAACCCCTAGACAGCAGCACATGCGGGGTTTTCTAGGACAATGAATAAAAGATTTTGATACTGGTGGTAGTTGTTACCCCCATACCAGGAACTGTGGGGTTAAATGTTCAATCCGACTAATCTGATTGATTTTTAAGTAAAATAAAAACTAAATGCCATTCAATTGTTTTTTCATATATTAAATGACTCTCAGATATATTTTCTTCGACATACATTAAGTATTGTATAACATAAAATCACAATAATTATGTTATCCATTCAATTGTAAAAAGTTGCACTTTCATCCACATCCCAACCTGTGTATGTAAGGCGACGAGAAGTAAATTATTTAATGTCTCGGTGTAGGTACTTGGCTATGATTTGTAGTTAATGAGGTAGTGGAGCATGTCAGAAATGATATTTTGTAATATGGTAAAAAAAAACCAGTTCACCGTGCTTTATGATTTTTTTCAAAATGTTTAATACTTTCCGAGATATTGGCGTTCAAAGTTGGGCTTATTAATATCCACCGTGTGACGTCACATTAGTACTAGACCATATCAGTACTAGAGTGTCGACTCGGAAGATGTGACGTCACACGATAAAACGGTATAAACCTATCGTTTTTAAAACACGCAACATTGAACATCTGCAACTCTGCCATATGCGCCAGTTTTCTAAATGAGACTATACGAAGAAATAAAAAAAAAAAGCTTTCTTTAATGTCTGTAACAGATGTGTGGTGGGGGACGAACCTTATAAGAGGCCGCCTCCGGGGGAACAGCTCTCTTCCATCACAGCTTCTCCTGAATAACTAGTATATCTCCGAAGTGTATTTTATAATTACTGTAATACTTGTAATAAACTTAATATTGTTATAATATTGACAGTAAGCAGAGGAGACAATATCTTTAAACTTTTAATTTGCTTCCATTTCTAGGAAGGGTATTTAGAGAATTTAACTAGGTACTTGATAGTTGATTCTAAGAAGGATATTTGAAATCAAAAATGTAAACGGAGTATGGCGCATACGCTACAATCACAAACTAGAACCCAACATTGTCCAAGTTATCAAGATAGCGCAGCCGGGGGGGTGACTAAGATCGATCAGCGAAGAAAGTGTTGGATACAAAACCCATTGGCCTCGGGAGTGTTGGCTGCGGTGTCAGTATCGCAAACTGGAAAAGAACAGCGGAGGATAGACCGCAGTGGCGAAAGTTACCGTCCCATAAACAATAGATTACAGGAGTGGAAATACACATTGAACAGCACAAAATCAAGAAAAGAAACTTGGAGAAAATGAAATGGCAACGAGCAGCATCAATCGTCGAAAGAATGCAGTCATCGAGAGACCGAAACCCCCCGCACTGACGAAACCATCAAATGGCGGCGAATAACAATAATGGAACAGAGAAAAATTGGAGACACTCGGAGAGGCCTTCATCCAACAGCAGATAGAAACGGCAAATTGTGACGATAAAAAAATAGTGAAATAAAACAGATTATAAGAATATAAACAAAAGAGCGGGTGTAGAATGCGCGTTGAATCATTTAAATTGAATTAATTTGATGACACAATCAATACGGCCCGCCATCTCGGCCCGGGCGGGAGTGGGGGAGGGGGGGAGGTGCATCGGCCGAAAAAAGCGTAAAACCCGGATAGAGTCGACGCCTAGGAGCGCTCCGGGTCCCCCTCCACCGCCCGCGGGTCCCTTTTCTATTTTCGGCGGGCCCTTCGGCCGCGGCTGGGCGGGGCCCCGTCCCCATTGGCCGGCCGGGCTCGTCTAGCGCCGCCCGCGCCGGCGAGGACTACTGCGACCGATAAGGGATTGGAAATGGTGAGCGCGCTTCTCCGGATAGGAAGACGTCCATCCAGGTTCGAATCACGGTAGCGTCTAAATATATTTTCGATAAATGCATTTTTTTTCTGAACAGATCTTTCTACTTGTTTCATTCGATTTGTATTAAAATACCACAGAACCGCAAACTACTAAATATATGGACTTGAACTAGCGCAAACTCCTCGTTTAAATATGTTCAATTTGGTGTCACCCACGTGATCACGTCTGTACGTCTTGGCAATCAAATAGCTGTGCGACTTTTGGATTGGATTGAAACAAAAATTTAATATAATATGTATTAATGGTCTCCCGAGCGGCATGAAAGACGTCCAATTCGCGCTCAATCCCGTAATTTTTTTTACTGATTTTAAGGTAAGACAACCTTTTTCTTGAACAAAGTAAACATTTTATGTGCGTTATTTTTATGAAAGTCGCATTTAAATATATCTAGAGACGTATGAGATGTTGCACCTAATAATGCGGAGAAAGATTGCCGGAAGTCGGGGTCCTGGCAGAAGGAGAACATCATGGCCGACGTCCGTTGAACGGATACAGCACAAGAACGAGGAAACCATACGGCAGATCCGATCACAATTCCGCAACACGACCATCATTTATTATCGCCGACAAAATACCTCTGAAATAACTCGTAATCTGTTAATGTCGCCATATTGGCGATAAGATAGTGCGTGACTTTGGAAATATTCGGATAGTGCGTGACTTTGGAAATATTCGGATAGTGCGTGACTTTGGAAATATTCGGATAGTGCGTGACTTTGGAAATATTCGGATAGTGCGGGACTTTGGAAATATTCGCAGCCACTTTTATAATATGGACACTTGACAGTGTGCTATTGGACGGGCCTCTGTAGGGCGAAATACGAAATAACCTCTACCTGTAGTAATCTCCCTGACTGATAATGATAGCCAGGTCGCTCCGAACCATCATCTACCTACATCATTGTCCTTTGGCTGGCAAATCTTGCCCAAAACGATAACCACACATGTTTTATTGTCATAAACGTAATTTAAATTATTTACATATTATTTTTTAATTTATTTGCTTGCCTCCATAAATGATCTGAAATCATAGAAATGTGTACAGCAGGTGTTAAAAAATAACTAATTAAGTGGTTACAAAAATAAATTTTAATAATCTATATTAAAATAAACATTAACCGCAAAGTTCAATTCGCAAATATTAAAAATTCTGTCAAATTCACGTAAATTTTAAATGTTTGCAGAATATAGGGACCACGGCAGAGATGTGATAGAAGATTGCCAGAATATTAGACTGGCTGCTGGGATCAACGAACGAAGTTGTCTCGACGAGTGATTTGATACCTATATTCAGGGGGTGCGAACATTCATACTAACAAACGTAGCACTACTTTTTTGTTTGTTATATTGGTTGGCCTGCCCAAAAGTGGTGATCATAGATAAGATTATAGAATATATATTATGACGATATTTAAGTTTGTTTCTATTATCTATGACCATAACCGTAAATAATCCATACGTATAACGACTTTTGACGTTACTTCTTACTTTCAAATTTTATCATGTTTCGAAGACAAAAGTGCTGTGTACCTTGTTATTTGAGTATAAAATCAATATGTGACACTGGTTTCTCAGATATGAATATACTTAAAGAGTGAATTTGTAAAATATCCAACCTAGAGATGCTATTCAAATTCTCAAAATTGCACGCGGCGTACATCAACAAACGTAAGTTTTCATCTATATTCATTCCAGGATCAGGAAGTCCTTCTGAAGTCGCATTACCTTCGCAGACACTTTGAAGCCTACCACTTATAACTTTCATAAATTTTTATCTCGTATTTTTGTAGAGATGCATAATGCTATAAATAAGTTCTCAGGTATTTCACGGTAGCTATAGCCGTCTTTACATCACAAAAATTTATTTATCCGATTAATTTATCAAACTTTAAATTATATGAAATGTGGTACATTGGTAGCTTATAGCAGAATTTTTTTATCAGAATAGTTTGCATTAAAAGTCTTCACTTAATAAGCTTAGCCTAATATTAGAATAAAAAGATATATGTACTTGACATTTTGAATCCTCATTTCCCAACTTACAAATATAATTTATTTTTCAGAGATAGCACAAGGAGACATTAGCCAAGCTGAATTTTGTATTGACACTGAGTGAGTGTGGTGAGTACTAGTTCCTTCGCCCCAGTGCACTCATAGACACCCTCGGTCGACCTGTTCATTATATCACAAGATTAATTATAATGACAAGTCACACAAGACTGATGTAATTAAATTTTATAGCATTATATTTTTGCTTCCTTTTTTTTTTTTTACTATGTTTAACAACACTTAGAAATCGTGTGTGCTTTGCGTTGTTTTTTAGAGGTGGAACCAGAATTAGTGGGCAGTGAGGGAGGCAGCGAGCGCTTGGTCCTGTTATTGTGTGCACTCCACCTGTTAGGAGCTGGGAGCCTGGCTGCCAAGCAGCACCTCCTCGCCAGGACCCTGCATTCTTCTAGTTAAGAATGGTAAGCCCATTTTGTCATGATTATTTTTCAGTCATATATGTTTGTTACTGTAATTCAAATAAATATTTGTTGCTATCCATAAGACAAGTATTTTATATGTCATTGAAAATATATTACGAACACTAAGTACGTAATTATATTTGTTTTCACTATTGTTCTTCATGAATAAGTACAGATCCAGAGCCTCTGTTCCAAAAAAGCCGTCCCCGCCACTGCTAACAAAATCCTCTACCATTGCGCTATTCGTATGGTAAACTCAATGTATTTAATTGCAGTTTATGTATTTAGCTACAACTTTCCCGGAGGCAGAAAAGAATTAACCAGTGTAAGGAACATGTCTTGAGTCAGAAGCAATGCGGAATCCAAGCGATTTACATATAAGCATATTGTTATATCCAACATCCAATTATTTTTCTCTAATACCTATTATCTAAAACAGATATTCATATTTTGCAGATTAAATCAAGAAGATGAAAGTCAGGTAGTCTTGTCGCCCAGATGTTAAACCGATCATGTTAAATGATGCAAAGGAGACTATGAGCCAATGTATTACTAAAGAAACAACTGTTTATACAACTAAAGTATGCAATGTAACTTAGACATGTACATTTTTTATAATTTCTTGTAAATCACTCATAATTTAATATCTATTATCCGCCCACTCCATTGCGATGAATTGTGAGGATGATGAGAGCGATGAATTAATGAATTGAGCATTGTTATTGAAGGAGACCGACAATATGTATTTATTGCTCTTCTTCAAGTTTCTAAAGTTGTGAAACATCCACCTTAAAGAATGCACCACCATCTGTTGTTGATGAAAGAAATAGGAAATTTTGAGGAATGTATAAAATATGTAAAAAAATTTCAAACATTTCTTTTGTTTTTGTACCTCAAATAACTTTTTTTAAATTTCCGGGAGTACAAAATTACAGTTTTATCAGATCGCCACATGCCTAATATATGTTATAAATTTAATATTGCTGCTCATCTTAATTATTAGTTTTAAATACAATAGAGATTCAGTAAATAATTTACAATAGATATTCAGTAAATAATTTGATTTTAAATTTAACATAAAAAATGAACATTTATACATGATGCAAAGACGTTAATCATATTTTAAATGTCGGTTAGGCTTAAATCCTTTTTCATACCCAGTCAAAAAATGGCACGTAAATTAGTTCTTAAAAATAATAAAAATAAAAATCGAGCAAGTTCATTCTTTCAGAGTAATAATTTATAATAAATTTAATGTATTCTAATGTAGAATATATTATTTTTATAGTGCAATTAAATTATCCAATCACTTTGGTACCACTTAACAAAATCTCACTTATTGTGCAGATATACTTGCTATGGAATTTGGCCATTTTTTATACATTTATGTAAAGTCATCAATAATATACTTCACATTTAAGTAATTGTTATGTTTTCAATAGGTTCGATGACAATAATTTATAATATAAGTGAATGTAATGTTTTCAGTATGGTCGGTGACTAAAATATATTATGAATAACACTGAATTTCAAATCTATCCACAAAGCGATAACCATTTTGTATTATATTAATAATTTAATATGATTATTATGCAAAGACAATTAACTATCATACGAAAAGCATTAACTATCATACAAAACCTATATAGTGTTGCAGGGATGGTCTCATATAATGTATTATTTTGTATAATCACTAAGTAAATCAATATTTTTCATTATCACCACATTTTTATCTTGTCTTATAATTTATATTCCATTGTCAATTTTCTTTCCCTATTTTTCTGTTATTCTAGAATTTGCATATTTCGCATAATAAATATTTTAAAACAAGCTTGTGACGTCTTTATTGTTTACCAAATTCCCATTTTCAACAATAGATGTAATTTTATATATTTTTGTTACGAAAATTTAAAATTATTTCTATTGATTGAAAAACATTATTTTCGATAGAAAAACTATTTTTCTATCGAAAATAAAAAAAAATCGATTTTTAAATTTTTTGGAAAATTAAACATTCAAAAAAAGAGCGGCAAAATCTGTGAATTAGTACCCACATTTGCGTTAGATTGCGCCACTGTACCTTGCTGTGGTACCGTTTTTTTCTTTAGAGTTGCCAATCTAAGTATATCTCTTATCTATGCCTATATTCAAGTGCACAATCACACAATTTCAGGGAAATTAATTATTAAATTTAGTACATAAATGGCGTTAGTGTAGTGGTACTCGAAGCGAGTCCACATATTAACATATATACATCTTTCAAAAATTTGATAGATATGGAGATTGATGGGTGAGAATGGTGAACGTTATATTTATATAAAGTGATCGCTTAAGACAGTTCATAAGTCCTGTAATTACCCATACTTGGATATAATAAAAAATAGCTTCGTCTCTATGAGATATCTATTATTTGTTTAATAATTTCTTTGATGTGAAAACAATTTTATTTAATATATTAATTGATTTAGAATTCAGGAATAATTTTCAGAATTTCAGAAGACACATTTTAAAATTGTTTAATTATTATTTAAGACTAGCAAAAGTATGTGAATATTAAAAATACTCAAATAAGGGGTGTGCTGTGCTTGTTTGATCCGGTGGTAAGACTCTCGCTTAGCGATCGGGCGGTCAGGAGTTCGAGTTCAGCTCGGTATTAGAAAACAGTAAGAACATGTCTCGAGTATTATGTGTACGCAACACTTTTGTTTTAAATAAGGAAATAAAAAATGTCAATATTACACAGGTTGGTACCGAGAGATAGTCAATCATAGCGCGTCGTAGAAACGACATGAAGAGTGTCGCTAGGCCAAACCAGAGAGCCGGACCCCGCTGATGAATTAATCGTCTGATAAAAATAAAGTGACTAAATTATTTTTTTAATCGAGGGGGCCTGAATAATACCCCGCCCCGGGGGCCGTTACGCTACTGGCCAGACAGGTCGACAGTTGGCGTCCGAAGAAAGTGCGGAATAGCCCCGGGGCCGCTAGCCGCTAGACCGCTGACAGGTAACGCGCGCGCGTTTCAGGGCGAAGCTCGACCTCAATATTAACACCCTAATAACGAATTATTTCGGAGAAAGTTTCAGCAGATAATGAATTTTGTGGTATAACGCAATTTTCAATACAATATTTCCTTATTGTAAGAAAGTCTTTCAAAATAATTTTGGAAGATCTTCCAGTCAGGCCAGGGAGAAGGAGGAGGAGGGGGAGAGAATCTAGAAGCCGAAATACCGCCCAAAAACCAAATAATCAAAGTCTGCAAAAATACGTGGCATCGAATAACAATGGACTGTCTGACATTATAACACTCGCTGACTCTGGGCGTCTGGTAAGTAGGACCAGATATGAGTGTTGCATTTGACACAGTCGATCATCAAATCTTGCTTACGTCACGCCAAGCTATAAGCGTGTAAACACGCACTTTTGGACCTTGCGAACATATATTTAAATCATTTCGCCATCTGTGAACGGCAGGTCCCAACTTTTGATAGATAAGTCAAAACCCTTTTAAAGCCTAGTATTACCATATGTGATGTCTTCCATTTCAAATAGAGTTGGCAGTTAAAAGGTTAAGAGACTGCAAAAAAACCTATGGAGTTGATAGAAATGCACATGGTTGGTTCAAATCATATCTTTGTAATAGATCGCAATTGGTGCGATTTCAAAATTCAACCTCACCTACATCCACTTCTAACATCGTGGTACCTCAGGGATCAGTTCTCAGACCACTATTGTATATTTTATATACAGAAGATATTGAATATATAATAATATCGTCAGGGTTGAAGATGGCGATGAAGATCTGCCGGATTGCAGTTGTTCGTGACGCGAGTCAATAATTCTTTGTTATCATTTCTGTATTGTCATTTCGCCGAGAGGGGATGACACCCCTGCACGAATTTGTATAATTTGTATTAGTGCCTTTATTATATTATCTGTATATCCGTGTTTATAAAAAAACATTTACCTAAGTATCAAATTATTGTTATGACACGTCTGATTGTACCTATACTATTTTTTAAATTAAGGTTACGGGGGACATTGAACGGTGTTGCATTAGAGCCAGACTGCACGGCAACATACGGATACATAGAAGCTTTTGCTCATGGAACCGTCCTGGGTAGAAGGTGGGTCACTTTTTACAGTTCATTAATATGAAAGAAGAGGATGAAGTGAATTTAAGAAGCCAGTAGCAGAAGGCATAGTCCGACGAATAACGAAGAAAAAACTGCAGTAGGCTGGATACCTCAACCGACGACCATTGGAGTAAAAAATGTACCTATTAGAAGAGTGAGTTGACGAGCAGATCACCAATCGGAACTCACCAGATTGAATGCAGTAAGACAGGTAGGAGTGGTGGTCGATGTTGCTATTTCACCCGTACATCATCCATTTTTCATCACTATAATTCTATCCATTCAGCTCTCACTCTCCATACCTCGTGTTTTTTTGCAGCTCCGTTAGTCTGGCCGTGTAAATGTGACTCAATCCATTTTGTGTCTCATCCACTATTCCTCTTTTGGGAGTGTTTTTTGATAACCTTAACTTCTTAATTTAAGCACCTTAATTTTCCATCTATATGTAAAACTATGTAATTTATGTTATATGCTTTTTTATGAACAAAAACAGCACGCTGGAGGGTCTAAATTTTATAAATTTTGCGAAAATTGCTAATAACCGCATTGAATTTCTTCTCTTTTTTCTTCAAGTCAGTCAAGTCGCCTCATCATTTCTTCCATCATGATTCCATATTCCATAAAATAATACAGAGAACACATACTATCTCACCATTCGCATTCGTATTCTAAGGTTGAGATCATCTTCATATAGATTGCACGAACTTGCTCAAAAAAGTATTTGATTTCAACAGAAGGATTACATCTTTAATTAATATTGCAACCCAGGTATACAGGCTTCTCAAACTTCGTTCCAGCAACATGACCACTTTCATTGTCAACTGTGTCCTGTTTGCTAACAAGCCTTCGGTACTCGGTTCAATACAAGTTGTACATCACAGACTAGTAAATGAATAGACGTGATATAAAGATACGAGAGGCATTCTACACATATATATCCAACGTAATATGAATCCGATAAATTATGACACATTTATGCAACATATTCGTTCCAATCTTGTCATATTTTTAAAAAAGTCGCGGAGCTCTTTGATTGCGCGAGTGGCACCAAAGCAATCACGCGGGTGTCACCAAAATGAAAATTTTGGAACAAGGAATTTGCGTTAATACATGTCTATTTATTTGGTGGTCTGTGTCGCAGATCCTCAACGTTACTACTTGCTAGAAGTATTCCAAATACTGTGTTTCCATTTATATCAAGCGCTTGAGTAGCTTCAGAAGTCATTCGCGTGAGTTTTTACAATGCAAAGGAATATAGCGCTTATCGATAATTCAATGAAGAAAGCAGTGAACTGTACGCAAGAAAACTGCCGAGCATGTGTTCAATAATTCAGATAATCAATGACCAATTTCAAGGTAACTATGCCAGTCAGCTTAACGGGTGTGCGGTTGCCGAAACTCCGGCTGGAGTGCGTGCTCGTGAAAGATGATGATGATGATAATGTAACGAGCCCGCGACACCTGGCCCGGAAGACGGAACAAATTTGGCGAGAAAGCGCGCACGAAGGCTTTTAATGCTTGCGCAACGATCGACTCCATTCGGGGGTGTGACGGTCTGACACCTGACACTCGGTGCCGGGGGTACGCAGTGCGCAGTGCCGGCCCTAGGCTCTGCGGTGCCCTCGGGCGAAATTTTTCTGGGCGCCCCGATTTAAAAAAAATGGTGGATCTGTTGAAACATTCACTCAGACTCTCAGATTCCGCAGCTGCAACGTCCTCCTGCGACCAGACCGTAATGATAAGGTGGGTAGTGTTGTATTACATGTCTCTCAAGTTTCGCTTCACGCGGGCTAAATATTCTAGTTTCCGAATCTTCATTGATTTCTTAGCTCATTTCCCAGTTATTATTAAGATCACAGCCCAGGTGAATTTTTCGGTCAGACTCTTTAACGGCACTGATACTGAAAAAATAGTTGCTATTCTGCATGGCAACACGGTTGCCTCGGCTCGCCCTGAGGTTACATCAGATAGTCAATTCTAAAGCAGCCTAAAAAGGCTTTCCAAATCAAGTTTCATCGAGCGAAATACCTCAAAAATTGCACGTTGCGTACTTCGTACCACCAAACATTTCACAAATCCTCAATTCCATCTCTTATCCGACCACAGCTGTAATACGCGTCCAGCATCTAGGATATAGGCATATATAACACGCTGATAAATTGGAATTAGCCCGGCAGCACTGAATAACTGAATAAATGTAATATTTTATACATTGTTTCCTGACGAAGATACCATAGGTATCGAAACATGTTGAATAATCAATAAATAGTGGTTTCTGTTTACCAATAATTAAATTAAAAATGCACCTAGATGATTTTTAATAAGGAGAACACATTCTTCTTGTGAAGTTGTAATTATTCAGAACAGTCGGTCTATGACATTTTTAATACTAATTAAATGTATTAATTAGAAATATTACTCAAAGGTATTCTTGAGAGTGCGTAAAAATAAAGAAGATGACTTTATAATATTGGAACGATAGATGTATTCATTTGAAAAGTGTAACATATAGGTTCGAAAATTCGTCGTCAAAGCATCGTGTCGGTATTGCATAATCGGTTAATGCACGTTCCCCAGACTGGAAGAGATCCAGGTTCAAATCCCGGTAACAAAACAATATTTTACAATAAAATTGATTTTACATGTATATCTTTCTAATTAATACATTTAATTTGTATTAGATGATTTTTCCTTATTTTTTGTCTGTGATTTTTGTGTCATTTTCTTTGTCATTATCAAGACAGCAGACATGACGTAGAAAAACATATTTTTGTATCTCGTATTAAATTATTAATGATTACAAAATGGTTAATGTTAGCGCAAGGAATAATAGGTAATGGGATGTGGGATAAATGAAAAGAGTTTGGAATAGGAACAGGAAAGAAAAGAGGCTCAAGAACCAACAAGAGAGAAGAACACGAATTTATTGCTAGTGTTGACACTCCCTGTCTGAATTTTTTGTTTTCGGTGACCACAAGTCTTTTGACTTCGACGTTACGCACGAAATCGCGCTTAATAGCGAAACGTCAACTTCGACAGTTCAACATGTCAACACATTGGCAAGACGTCAACTCGCCAACTGATTAGAATCAGACAACATAAAATACCGCAGAAAAAAAGTCGCGCTCTGAGGTATAAGAAGGGGGGGGGGAGACAAATAAATAAAAGGATAGGGACCATGGTATCTACATAACGGTACATAGATCATAAATATCATATTTTCTCTCGATGTGAACGCGCCACTGACCACATCTCAGCCCAGCACTGTTGGCGGAACATTAGCTAATCGCTCTAAAACGAACGGAATGCACGGATTCCACCGCTGGCCCGAGTCCAATCACCTAACTCCAGTCAACCAATGAAGATATCAGAGGCCGGGGTGTCGTGCCAAGTGGTCACCCATCCGCCCGATACATTCCAATCATAATGTCTCCAAATTTTAATATAATCATTTGTAACATTTCACTTTTTACGAGACATAACTAACGACTGACAATTTTCAACTATTTGTGACTGGCTCCAATTGTGGAATGACAAAATAATTCACTTTTTTCGGCTTTGACGGCCGGAAAGGGGCGAAGCTATCTCAGGGTAGAAGACGTCACACCTGACGTTACCATTTTTTTTTCTCCTCAAAACGGGACATCTAATTTTTAGGGTCCACCTACTCCATTGGCTACGCTAAATTCTATGTGACACTTTTCACATCTGACGTCCCATGGAGTACTTCTTTGCTTTATAAACGGGCACTTAGTTTGTAAGTTAACATTAAAAGTGCAATTGCATTTAGGCAGTACACGTACAAGAAAATAAAATTGACTACAAACAATAATCAATCGTCAAGATAGATGCGCGAGCTGTCTACGCGTACTCGCAACCGAGGAGGCTTCTGACCGACTTACACATGTGTGAGACGTATTGCACATACCGTCGTCGCCGCGCTACTAGGCGATTTTTTGATTTTTCGCGACTTTTACCGTGGGTTGCTCTCTTCCTGAAAACGAAACATTTCGACGTCCCGAAGCCGTTGCGCTTGGGGACAACGGGATGGTCCCGTTCAAAACAGGATCGCGTTAACCGCATGATCTGTTTTTTTTATCTATTCTGTGCCAGATGAAACCGATAGATCTTATTGTGTACCGAACCCCAACAATATTTTCAAACGAGGCCACAAGCACACGGATGCCACAAATATCACAGATGACTTTTGAAACAGCTGTGAAGAATATATTAAAGAATTGATACCTTTAAGATGTGGATGTTGCGTATACCATGGATGGCGAGACGCACGAATCTCTTCATTCTGCAGGAACTGAAGATCAAGGACCGACTGTCAACCCGCAGCCTGAGACGAATCCTTCAATTTTTAGGGCATCTTGCGAGAAGGGAAGATAACTGTAGCGATGGGCCACGGAGAAGTTGGATGGGCTGGCGACAGTATAGTCAAGAGAGCGGAAGTTCATGGAGATCGCGATCCTGTCATGCGGGACCATAGCGGATTACAATTTACGTTATTTACCATCCGATTTCGGATGGTAAAATTAGTTATATTAAATGTATTTTACCAACGATCGAACAACCGGTTTTCCTCGCCGGCCGTCACAGCGAGCGATGCATCGTATTTCTATCCCCTGCAATGAGACACGCTCGCGTACACAAGTGTGACAACGTGGCTGTACCTGGTGCAGTCATCTGCTCGGTGATACCAAACAGCCAAGAATAAAATGAAATAATGGTTATGACATGTAAACGTCCAGTCTAAAACATAATTAGCCTTGCAAAATGGTCGACAATTATAACTTTTCGTTAATAATTTAGTAATTTGCAAACGATTGAACGACGAGTTCCACTGTAATTACAAGACTACTAATTACACATTTTTTAAAGTCAGAAAGTCAATTTAGAGTCTAATTCAAGCTTTTTCTGTCGAAATTCTTTTGAATTTTTTCTAAAGTCATGTCCCCCCCTTTTTGCTCTTTCGCAAAAATTTAATGTCGGCGTCTCGGTCTTTCGTTTACCGCTTTGCCCGATCTTGGAAGTCGACTGCACTGTAGTCGAGTCGGGATGTGTCCTCATCCAGTTCACAGTTGGCCATGAGCTACCTTGACTTTCCCCGGATGGATTGATACCGGATTCTCTTCAATTTGGACCGGCTGAACGCGCGCATCGTATGCAGTACGTCGTGCAGTGTCTTTCGTGGACATTCTCCATTTCTGATGCGATGATTAATCTCACTCATTATACTAAGATCAGCTTTACATTCTTTCCTTATTTCTCCATTCTTTACTCTCTCATAAATGGATCTGCCTAAGTGATCTCATTACCACTGCATTCAGTCTACTTTCGTTCCTCTTCTACTAGCTCCAGGCATCACATCCACACATCTGTGTCGGTATCGGGACTCTATTGTGCACCGCTAATAAACCTGTCCGTTTAATCAAGCACCACACAGCCATAATGACAAGATGTCCAGAAAGTCATAGATATAGACGGGAAAACGTAATATTATTATAGATGCGAGCTGTATGTATATCCTGAAACAAATTCAGCCACCGCAACCTCTATTTATGGGATAATGATTCTTCCAGTTTTTCGACCAAAAATTATTCTGACCACAACGTTAGGGTAAAATAGACCCGAATGAATGCCACAATGGTGAACGGATGCGCTGCGGCTGGTTGGAGGTACATTACGATACGTGTCAATACTGCGGTGACCCTGCACGCGCTCCACAGACATGGCCGTGTAGGGACTCACTCAACAACCTATATAAAATTGTACAGAAATATTAAGTTACAACTAATGTTGATTTGAATCAACTGCAGAGAATGTGTAAAGACAGTGATATCAAGCTAGCAACCACAATAATGTCGGTTCCCACGCATCTTCACGCAGGCAGCGGACACTTGGATGGTCCACATAGCGATAAGTGTCAAATAGATGCCTTCGAAATGTAATGCTTGTATGAAGGATGTTTCGCACTCCGTGGACAGCGCAACGCACTAATGCCTCAATCCTGCAAAAAATCCAATCACAGCATACTCTATTTAGAGTAATGAACATTTACGATAGCATTTTATCAGGACTTGAGTGACCCGCTGGGTAATGCTAGGAAGGTAGACGGGAAGAGAGAGACAGAAAACATTTGTCTCTGTGTAAATTATATCTTTTATTTTTTTGTGACTAATCAATGTCACAATATGCTTTCAACTTTATGTACTGTTTGTTTCTTAATTTATACCGCTGAAAGGAGTAATAAACATTAGTTAAAGAATGAATCTATTACCGCATTCAAATTATGGTTACATTAGACCCGCGTCGTTGTTTTGCTTTGTCGAGAGGAACTGCCAAGAGAGCAACCGCTCACTTATCAATAATTATACTAAATACTTTGTTTTAACAACTATTCATTCATTATTCTACATGTTTCGATACCTTAGGATGGTACCTATGGTATCTTCTTCAGGAAACAGTGTATACTGAAATTAAAAATACAAGCATAGATAAAAACAAAACTATAAAATGGTGAATAAGTAAGAACTAATATGAAAACAAAACAAAAAGAGAATTTGGTTATTTATAATATTAAGCTTGCTATTAACACTTTTTCTTATTTCTAAAATTTCAAATTTATCTAACTGTATTTGTATGTATAATTTCTAAACCCTTACTAATATTAAAAGAATGGTTTATTTCCAAAATGTGATTGGAAATTCTAAATAGTTTTTGTTATTTATGTATCTCAAATGCTCCTTAATTATAATATCAAAAATTCTGCAAGTTTTACCTGTGTAAAATTAATTGCAATCATTACAAATGATGATGATGACCCCTGATTTTTTTTAAATATCGTCCTTATCCTTGTTATTTAATATATAATTGTTTAATTTGTTATTAATGTAAACAGCTGGTTGATGTAGAATTTGTGATATCATTATATATCAGTTTCGGGTGAGGGTGAGTCCTTTAGAGCAGCCTTACAATTCCCTCGCAAATCTTGTGACAGAATTGAAAACAAAATAAAAACATGATTTATATAATATTTCTGGCAGAACCTTTCATCATAGTCACTTTACTGTGGCGGGAGCGACGACAGCTCAACGTCTTCATTACCATTGATATCAGGAGCGCGCTGAATAGACTACAAAAATGATTTATGATAAATGTAGGTAACTACTCTGGCATATTTAACGCCACGAAAACCGAACGGCTATGCTTTCAATCTTAGGTAGGTAGACGACACAGCTCTCGTCGCTATCTCAGAAGACAGAAAATTGAATCTTGAGATTAACCTTTACCATACCATGACATAAAATAGCCGAACCCAGCCATGCTGTCAACTCGTGTTACCGTAAATAACATTTATAAAAAATGTTTTTATTAGCTTCAATGGCTTTAATGGCACGAATTTACTCTAAATATTGAGCATTCAATTTTGAAAAAATGATTAATAACATAATTTAGAGCATTCATTAAGTCCTATACAATGTGTCCTTCCTTCTTATCTCTCTTCATTTAATTAGTGAGAAAGAGACAATAACATTTATATGTTTATTGTTCTTTTCACTGTGAAAATAGTGTGTGATCTCTGTCTTTCATATCACAAATTGTATTTTTACCAACGCATTAACTTTACAACGGATTGAATGGAAAAAATAATTGTTTTTGTACGATTCCCTTTTTATAATTGGTTTTTCACTAATCATTCCTAAGCGCTAATATTTTCTTGAGGATTATCTAAAATATGAATTTTATGTTGCACGTATTTAACGAAATATTACAGGTTTAATTATAATGGTAGATCCGTGTTACTGCATGGTTTGGGAAGGGTTAACAACGAAAAAACATAGCTAATCACATATGTGAAAATAAAACACTTGTTTTTTGATTCTACTCGTTTAATTTATTTGAGACGCACGCGTTTCGCCTTGCAAGGGCATTATCAATATAATAATTTGGGGAACAGCTACACTTTTTATTTTTATGAGATGAAAATGGATAACATTATTCTTTGACTTCTGAAGATTTCCATACATTTAGAATGCTTCTAATTATTCACTTTCAACACTAGATATAGAAATACTAAAATATTTACTCATTAGCAAACAGAACATAGCTAACGATGAAAGTCTTTACATAGCTGGAAAGAAATTGGAGAAAATACAATGTATTATATTATATACCTGGATTGCTATATTAATTAAAGATGGGATCCTTCTGATGAAATCAAATGCCGCATTGAACAAGCTCGTGCAACCTTTATCCGCATGTCATGATCGCAACCTTAAATTACGAATGCGATTGATCAAATGCTACGTGTTCTCGATATTATTTGATAGAATGGAAGCATCGACACTTACCTAAGAAATGATGAGGCAACTTGAAGCACTCGAGATGTGGATCCACAGTTACGAATAAAGATGTTAGGGTTTGTATGAATAAAGAAAAACAATTAAAATCCGCAATTAGGTAGGTACTTCAATATCTTGAACATGTGATGAGACATCCAGGGAAGTGTGAGATCTTGCACCTCGTAATGCAGAGAGATTGCTGGAAGTTGGGGCGCTTCACGGCTGAAGACAGCGCCGACGCCAGAATTTTTTCCGCAACAGGTAAGATTGTTTTTTCCACCCTAGTAACTTAAGGCCGCCCCCTAAATCGACGCCTGCGTTTCGCACACATTAGGGGCGGTATTTTTTGACGATTTGGCCAGTCGACTCTCGGTACAGAGTGATGATAGCCAGAATGATAACTAACGTGCGCAAGAAGAAGAACAAGAACTACAGCTAAAACAAATAAGGGCAGACCCTAGGGCTAGATTGTGCAGTAGTGCACTCCGAACACGAGGTGACATATGACATCCACTCTTCAGGAGCCACACATTGACTCTCAACCGTTTGCGTTCCATGTTTTGCATATCTTGCGAGAAAGACAATTAGCTTTGAGAAGCCAGTTGTGGTGAACCACGTAGAAGGACGGTGAAAAAGGAAAGTTGTACCAGATGGAAAAAGCAGCACGTATGTACTAGATACAACTGCATAAAGCACACATTCAAGTATACGCTATTAACCTTTCCCTTACGGTGCCGTAAACTGAGTGTACATGTAGACTTTTACGATTTTTAAGTCAGGTAAATATTTTACATTTATTACTTATATTAATCATTCAAATAATAGTTGATATATAAAGGATATCCAACGGAAAATTTTCAAATTTAATACTCAATAAAAAAAAAACTACAATATGATCCTCATATTTTATTAATACAAAATTGAGTTTAACGATGCGGATTTTATGTTTTATAAACAATATCGTCTAAATGCCGTCCATTTCTCTCAAGACGCTCTCGCAATCGGACTCTTTAATTTTTCGAACACGCGAGAGCAAAGCGTCCGTTCAATGGCAACAGCATTACAGCGGATATTTTCTTGTAGGGTCTGAATGGTTCGAGAATTGTTGCTGAAAACTCTCGACTTAAGATATCCCCACAAAAAAAAGTTACACGGTGTGAAGTCTGCTGACCGAGGTGGCCAGGGTATGTCTCCGCACTTGCTCATTAATTTATTGGGAAAAATTTCCCTCAGCTTCTCCATTGAAACTGTAGAGTGGCCCTGTCTTACTGAAATTGAGGTTCTGTTGTTGAACCCGGGAAACGGCTGCAGTTGCGGTACCAAAAACTCGTCGATCATTCGGCAATACGCGTCAGCAGTGACTGTCTCTCGCTGGTTAAAAAAATAAGGTCCAATTATCCCTTGGGCAGAAATTGCACACCACACTATTACACGATGGGTTGTCGGGGCATCAGTATCTAATGTTTTGTTTATTAACAGAGCCATATTATGAAAACGTGCTTCGTCAGCAAACAAGCGTTCGTTATATTCCAAAACATCCCAGCATCGTTCTCGCTAAGGTTTCACGTAAATAATAGTCATTTTAGTTGAGAAACTGCACGATTTGCAGTTCGTATGGATGAAATTGTAGTTTATTTTCAAAATAACGTGCACTGTTGATTTTTTTATTCCAGTACAGGCTGCAACCTTCCTTATCGATTTACTCGGATTGCGCATAATTTCACGTCGAACTTGAGCCACATGTTATGGCGTCGCTGCTGACGTTGATGGTCCCGGAGGAGTTTGGTTAACCATTGTCCTTTATTGTGTGAACTTTTGAACCCAACACCAGATAAGTTGCGCGCTCGGCCCTTCACTTACTCGTCGAATATTAAAGAGAGTATAAAAAGCGCGACGCGCTCGAACCAATGAATCACCGCACTTTAAATATTGCTCAACCGCGAACGTGCGGTGCGCTCCCGACCAGTGACTCATTGCGACTGGAAAATCCGCAAATCACGCGCGTCGAACAATACCCCTTCCACTTACCTCACTTTGATGGTTTACGAACAATTACAATTTAATCTTGAAATTTTCCCGCCAGACATCTTTATATAAGTGAATATTTATATCAATTATTGTGTAAAAGTGCTAAAAATGAGAAAAATTATTAATCGTCACGAACGACTGCATAAGACACGTCTGACTCGGCCGGCGCACGCTCTGCCACTAAGTGACGATCGGCATCCGACACTGCGCCGTCCATATTACACGTATTGACAAACTCACGTCTGGTTCTTTTAGAAAACATTTTTATTATTGCGTATGGTAAATACAAATATATTGTAATTATTTTATCCAATACATAAATATATTACGAAGGAATACCTAAAATATGAACTCTGTATTTAATATATTTACAGAGATATTCACAGAATTAGAGGCAATGTTACATCATCGGAGAGGAAAGATTAATAAAATTAATAATGTAACATGTAATGTTCGAAAATTTGTCGTCAACTTACTATGTTGGTGTAGTGTAATCGGTTAATGCATTTCCTCGGATAGGAAAAGATCTAGGTTCAAATCCCGGTGTTCTTTGTAATTGATATGATATAGTCTAACTGTCTGTCATCTGATTTCAAGAACTGCTTCTCCGGTACAATATCTAATATCTAAACTATGAGATAGATTAAAACAATGCAAGACTTTTTGGATTTAATAATTGTACAAAAGAGTCGGTGCAACAGCTCACAGTTTAGACACATTATTTTAATTAACAGATAATATGTGGCCAAGACACGTGGGTCAAAACCACAAAAATTTTTGATATGACATGTCTATACCTAAATATCTTATTACAGGAACATTTCATATTCTTATTATGGCTGAATATTTTGCTCACTATTTGATATTATACCGCTAATATGAACAAGCGGAAATGTGGCAATTATTTAAAAAATTAGTTGGTCCTATGAAATATACAAGTGTGTATAAAAATTGCTACTTAATTAATTGGTCCAAAAATCAATCAAGTACAATAATTGAACACGGATATTGTACTATTCAAGTTTTTCATTGTAACTTAAAAATTACTAAAATTCACTTACTACTTTTATCTCATAGTTAAACATTAATTTGACTCATTAAATCGCACCACTACTTACTTACATATCATCACGCCGTGGAAAGCAGAGAGGATAGAGCGCCACACTCTTCTGTCCCGACACACAATTCTCGCCTCATCTGCATTCATACATCTTCTCATACAAGCGCGACGATTATTGAGGCTTCTAACATCGGACGCCCTCTATTTCTGGTGCCATCAACACTTGCGTCATATATCTTTCTTACCATTCTCACCTCATTCATCCGTTCTATATTTCTTCATTCTTTACTCTGTCATAAGAGGATCTGCCGCATACACGCTTAAGTGATCTCATTTCCGCCAGCCTGCCAGCTTCCTCACACCAGCGTCTGTACCAGGACTCGATTGTGAACCGCTGGTCTTTGTCTCAGTTGACAAGTTCTCATTAGCTATAATTCCATTCAAAGCGCCGTTCACTTTATTCCCTGCAGATATATTTTGCAGAAATTAAAAAACTAACACCTTACATATTAGAATGTGGATATACCAATCAGTATCAGAGAGAATTAAACGAGGCAATGATTCCTCGATCCGAATTCACGCGATGAGTCGGTAATGGAGATAAGATACAACACGTATTAAGCTGACCAGCTAGATATGAAAGGGCTCGCGGACTTATCGAGCGAAAATTGAGAAATTAAATAGAAAATATGGACAGTTTTCCCGCTTACCCACACACCCACACACGCGCGAGTAAAATGGCGGGCGCGGAAGCCGCTAGGAATAGATTATCGACTCGGCCGCCCGTTGCACTAGACGGACGAGGCGTCTTCTATGCATTGCATTTCCCTCGCAACGGACGCCATCTTGAATTCACCACGCCGCTGAAACAAACGAACGCCGTTCGAGAACACGCCATTTTCGAATTGAGAATACCTGCAAAATCGATCAAAACCGATTTTGTCTATTTTTTAAAAAAAATCCATTTTATTTAATTACATCACAGAAAAAAAAATGTAGTTTATTTTGGCCACGTGGAGAAGCAGTCCACTGTTTTAAATCACAGTAAAAAAAAAAAAATTCAAAATAAATGACGTTAATAAATAAAATATTCATGATATTATGTAAAAGTTTATTTACCTTTATTCCATTTTCCGGCAATTGTGACTTCCATTCGTTGCCCGCGAAGGCAGTCGTCCATTTTGATGTCACAACTGAGCCATCTTATGCACATTTTTTAATGTCATGCGAAAGAAGTTAAAACATAGAATGTCAATTATAATAATATTTCTTGTATTTTAATCACCGCTACAAAGATTGTGACGTAAGCATTTTCGGTTGCGTTTTCAAAAAATGTTTTAATACAAAAATGCTTAGAAAATGTGTAACAGCTAATTAGCTTGAAACCAGTCTGTGTAGCGAATAAATTGGACAATTATTTTTAATGCAATATTATTCTGTTTATGAGGAAATAATGTTATTGTAATTATAATAATTTATTTATCTACACAGTGTAGATTAAGATTTTCAATATCGAATCACCATTGATGACGTCATTAAAATGTTGTATTATAGGTCAAATATTATCGAAGTAACAATAGTTTTGTTCAAATTTTAACGTCAAACGATGCACTGAGAGTTAGTTCACAGGTCGGCCGCGGGGCGGCGTCCTTAACACAAAGGCGGTTCATTTTCCACTGAAAACCGATGCACTTTCGCGACAATGACGATATACTCTTTACTCCGCCCGAATAGTACGTACCGAGGACAGAGATCGCTCAATTTCAACGAGTTTAAATATAATCGACGACATTATTGCTGCACGATTACCGTTATCGATAACAATAACGCCGCGGAAGATTCGGGAAATGCAAATGGTTGCGTTGGCATTGTCTCCCTGCCGGCGGGCGGGGGAACCGAGCGCGTGCACTCGGGAAGAATAATTCCGACGCGAATGTTTCGAATTCGGAACGGCGCTCGCCCCGCGGCGGCGTTCGCTTCGGATCAGAATGATTATTTTTGAATTTTGGTTGCACTCTTTACAGCTGGCGAGCAGGGCTTGTTGCCGGCCGGGCGTTGAGGGCAGAACTGACCTATCCCAAGAGAGCGATGCGCGGCGCGCGCAATTATATCGGTGCCCCCCACTCTCCCACACCCCGAGCCGCGTCGCCGCTTCCACGAGCTAAGTACATTTTACACGTAAGTGCAATATCTCGGCAGTGGCGTGCGCTCGCGGTGGAGATCGAAGTAATTGAATTAGGGTTGTAAAGGGGACTACGCGATCGGTATTATATAATCCTTACAACTAGAGGTTCTTGCTCAGTGGCGTTCTCGAGATTCAGATTTTGATAGTTACAATTTAATATAATAAGACAATTTAGAAATTCATTTAATTACAACAAGTAGGTGCCTACTTACCAGTGGCGGTCGGTGACTCTTTGTAAAAGGGATGGTAGAAAATAAGTTTACACCTACTATCGAATATAACATATAACCGAAGGATATTCAATGTTTCAATAATACGGCTTCAAATATTCAAGCCAAACTTGTACGTCGGATGCTGTTAACGAATGCGTATACTGAATATTTTCAAACTTTGTGGATACGGAACGAATGATAGAATCCACTGTTGCTAGTATCTGTGTATTTACGCGATTCATAGGTTTTCTAAAGTTGAAAATGTACGTATATATATTTCGACTCGCTCCGTGCGCGCGCTCTGTCGTAGTGTGTGTTATGACTGGAAAAAAGGACGAATTTATTTTTCAGCAGTGCTGTTTTCGACTAGAAACAAAATTTCCAAAGCTTTTTGACTCTAGAACGCAAGGGATGCATGAAGCGACCGCGCCTACTACTTACCTATATTTTTAATATCTCAGCCAAAGTTCTTACAGATGTTGGCGTCAAGTAATACTTATTCTACTCCTTAATCTATGGAAATATTTATGGCCTGTTAGATTTGCTAATATACATATTTTTCATAGATATTACGCACTGCTTTTCAAATTCTGCATTCCATAGACCTCCCGATGTCGGACTGTTTGATACACTTCGTGCACAGTTTTTGCGCTCAATGTCTGAGTTATGCGCGAATAAACTGTATATGTTAATGCGTCGACATTAACCAAATATGATCGATTGTCTATTCCGACAATAAAACTGTCAATATGACATTTGACAGTCATGTCCTGGATTATAAAACGCGTGTCTTTTCCTATTTTGGTGTCTCTGAATTCGGGGTGCGTCTTACAATCGCTGTCAAATTCCATAGTCGTGACGAATCATCACCGATTACTAAGTAGAACTGAGTCGAAAAGTTATTCAAAAATCGGACATTAAATATGAAGAAATTTCAAAGTGTAATTTCAGATTATATATAAATAATACGCCTATTTTAAAATAAATTATCATTTTTATTGTGATTGTATGACTTTTATCTGTTATAAATAAGTTTACATAATGTTTTTACTTTTATTATTAATGTATTAAAATAAGGGTGTATAAAATAAGAGTTTTCTAACAACAAAATACGTCACATCCAAATTTTTACAATTTTTGAATAATACGACTAACTTGGTGGTCTCTCGTAACAAGGCTTGAACCGGTTTATTACCATGAGTTGGCAACTCTTTTTGAGTTAAAATTAAGAGTTGAGAATTAAAACGTAATCGTCATCCCTTACAATATGCGACGACTGATTTAACAAAAATACAGTGATGTGTCAGATTAGTTATTTTATAGGATATGGTTATGCTCGGAATACCTCAGCGATCAATAACCAAACTTACAAATTTGTTAAATAATCAACTGTTTTTAGTATCTTTTTAAATAAAGTCAATAGCTAAATAAATGCACGGCTCCTACTGGCGGAGCACAAAGATTTCCACGCTTTTGGGCCCGCCGCCGCAAATGCCCGTTCACTAAACATAGACTTCTGGTCGATTCTACAACCCTTCCTGAGGCTGACCTGAGAGTTAGACCTCTACTATTCAAATTGTCCGAGATGCACAGCTCTTAAAAATACAGAGGTGTCATGCTATGTGTAGAGAAACGGAGCCAATGTAATTCAATTTTAATTCACGAAACCCATATTTACCTACATTGGTTTACAGCTGACAACTAGGGTACGTTCCTGAGTTTAGAATTAATTATTAAGTTTAGAATGCAGACAAAGAAGCGTCGCTTTGTTTTTCTCCGCGGTTGCCATTGACTTTTCTCTATCACACTCTATTTTGTGTTTATCTACAAGGTATGTGTTTATTTTTTATAATTACTTATGATTTATATCTAGACAAATATAAAAACTGTCAAAACTGTGATAAAATCATTTCTATATTGTATTTTTTTGTCAATCGAACGCTTTTTCAAATAACCAACGTTCGTTGGGGATAACACCAAGTTTTTATGCATTTGCTTCATTTAATTAATGATATGGTCACTTTTTATTGAAACTCAAGTACTTTATGCCATAATTAGCGGTATAATATAATTAAAGATAAGTGCTAATTATTTATTATACAGATTTGTTAAAGTCGGGGGTTAAAAGTTGGGATCTGTCGTCCACGAACTAAAGAGTGATTTTAAAAATATAATATTGAATATCTTCTTTATGTCAGAAACCTCCACCCATCTCTGCGGGTAAAGGTGTGATCAATGACAAACAATAACCGGCAGAGATACAGTCCATCGCGAGATCTATCCCCCACCAGCACAGCACACACGCCAGTGTGCAAGCAGCTAGACGTACATTTTTTTGTACGAGTGATAAGTAATGCCTGAAATTTTTTTAACCTCTTTATTTAATTTTTTTCTTTGTTCTGCAGCCGAATTGCCGCGAACTGCTTTATCAGCCGAAGGTGTGCGCGTCACCGAATAAGGTGAAAACTCTGTCGATCGTACACAATTGCTGCTGAAATCAATTTAAAAATGGGTTCTCGTAATCCGTTGTCCAGAAAAGTATTGAAAAAATCGGAAAGATTTGAAACACGAGACATGGGTGCCGCACGAATTAAGCGAAGAGAAAGATTGCTAGTCGTACATTGTTTATAAGGAACGTCATGTCTAATTATTATTATTTTTAAGAAGAACACATTTTTGTTGTGAAGTTGCATTTTCATTTTTAATATAAGGCTGATTGCTTTTTAAAAATGGAATAATAAATTTATCAATCATAAAAATAAAAGTTATAAATTTATCGTAATCATAATTGGTTGCTGTGGTGGAATGGTAACACGCAGTGGCGTGCAGTAGGCACAAACAGAGGTTATGCTGTTACCGACGATGTTAAAAAGTATACAATACGTATCAAAAAAAAAAAAAAGATATTTTAATTAATTCTATCAATTTTAAAATAGACTATAAATGTAAATTTATTACAATAAAACAGGCAAGTTATTTATTGCTCGGTACCGTACTCTGCTTTCGATTTTGCTTAAAATATTTTCTACGATTTCTCCTTTCGACAACAAATTTTTAAATTTTCAGTAACAGTGTTCAAAAATATTTATTTAATTAACTAACTTTACAAATTAGCATAGACGAAATAAATAATTGTATTTTGATATTTAATTTAATATTGGTAATAATCTAACCTAATAATATCCTAAAAAATGCAAAATATCATCGATATATAACCTATAAATTTTTTCTACGCAAACACCGAAATATCGAATCATAGGTTGGAATACAATAAGAACATAAAACGTTCTATCTGTCAAGTAAAACAAATACGAATAAATGTTATTCTATGTAGTTTTCAGTAAGGATTAATCCCTTTCGAAAACGGTACCCTTAAGCACAAATTGTATGAAAAATTCAGAAAATCGGCAGACGTTAAGATGCCGACTCAGTAAAAAAATATTTAGTTCAGTACAATTATTCTAAGGATTTAAAAAAAAACAAGTTTGGTTCATTCAAGACTTAACAAGTGATAACAAATCACGCAGCCGAATGTACATGAAGTTGTTACAAAAGGTTCCTATATAAATCCACGGTTAGACCTGGCTAACGTCATAGACAAGGTTACGCTAATCCGGGTAAAAACAGGCTAGAATTCTAAAGGGTCTTTTCATAATATAAAGATTATTTAATTTATTTTTATTTCCCAGAATTTTTAGTAATGCACAGTTTTTTTACTTGTATGTAATGCACGCCCCTGGTAAGACACATCCCAGTAACAACAAAATATTTTTTCGATAAATAGTTGATTAATTTAATTTGTAGATATTAATTATTATTATTATGTCGATGCTTGGTGTACCATGGAGGTTTGATCAGAATGTTGAAAAACACTGGACTATTGGTTGAATCAGTTCGGACTATCTTATCTTATCTTAACAAATTATTATATATAAACAGCAATAATTTAAAATAAAAATATCATAAAAAATACCAAGCCCACGCCAGTGAGGCAGACAGATAGGTGCTCGCTATGAAATTGTGTTATATTTTTAGTATCATTCGATAGTACCTACTTATATCCAACTGTCTGTCCACAAAGACCCATAATTGTACAATAACCTTGTGGAAGTGATAAGTGTCTAAGCGTTAAAGGTGGAAGAGAAAGTAATGTCACTTTTGGACCAAAATAAGTGGTAATATTTTATAGAAATACATAAATACATTTCATTTTTATAATTCAAATTTTATGTCGCAATTTTTTTCATGATCTTGCAATCTTGATGAATCTTGCAATCTAAAGGTCTCCCTCAAACTCCGCCATCAGTCTCCGTCTTGTGGTGCAGTTGTCATCCAAGCCGAATCAGCATTTCTCTTCAGATTGTCAAACTGTGGGGTCGTTTGTGGCCACACGGGCTTCTACTACCCAGACATGTAGGATTCTTCAGGTTCATCTAACGTCCGTAAGCCTTGCTGTATAACTAACATAGCGTATTCAGCTATATAAATTCTCAACTTTCAAACATCTATGAATCGTATACCAGCAACAGTGGATTCTATCATTCGTTACGTATCCACAAAGTTTGAGAGTATTATAATATTATAATTATCTAATCAGAAATCATCAAAACACCCCATATTGCATTATCTACTGGGTTTAAATCTGGCCTGTTCGATAAAATTAACATTCTCACAACGAAAGTTGATTATATTTCTGGGTGTGTGAGATGGAGCTCCGTCCTGCTGCGATGTCCAGTTATGCTGTAATGTCTAGCTATACTCCAGGCACTGTTTTGAAACTCTTTGATCATTTTCCTAGCACCCCGACGTTTTTCAATTCGCAAATTTTTGATCAGAATACGGTCTTCTGCAGTGATTTTTGTCATTCTGGGCAACAATTTGAAAAAAAAACAAATGGAAATTGTCCAAATAAAACGTAAGGTAAGTAAATTAGTAAACTATTTAAGCTACTGTCGATATAGTTAAACTAATTTTGATGTAATTTTGGTATAATGCACAGAATAGCATACATTTGTTTGTGTGACGCATTTTTGACAGTTTTGCTTGAATGGGTATATGATAAGGATGTATTGAAACATTCGATATAGGAAAATATATTTTCTAAAAGGTATTATATTAAGATGTTCAGCATTGCACTAATATGAGAATATCTATAGCTTTATTTAGCAGTATTGATAATTGTTGCATTTCTGCAACATTACCCCAAATAAAATACTGCTGCACTAGATGATGTCATGTGCACTGTTCGATCTTTATAACTTATTAATGTATCGCCGGTCATGGAACACGACATACGAATTTCTATCTATTACCTATCAACTACCCCCTCCCCCTATACCAGAACACGATATTTTTCTGCGGTGTATTCTCTATGGTTTTGGACTAGTTGAAGTTGAAACTTTAAACTGTCAGGATATCCGTTACCAGTGGCACCGGTAGGCTGTAAAACCTGCGTGTTTTGGTTTCTCGCTGTGCGTACCGAAACATGTATATCTTGCTTGTGTGTAATCGGTTTCTCGCTACCGTGCGTACCGATTTAGTGTTCAACTTTCATGTTGCTATAATGCTTGTTGTGTGATACTTGGCGCCATCACCGAAGAGTACTTCATGCGGAATAACGGAGTACGTGTCCTGGAGTCCAGTGGAAGAAGATTCATTTCACAGGTGGATCATGTTTTCTGGTTCTGGGTGGTTCTTCAGTCGTCCCCTGTTCCCTATTCCTGTCTCTCTCTCGAATTCCTTCCACCCTTTCTGTATTCAATACTTCCCCACCCCCTCGTTTAGACATATACTTTTTTACAAGACTCAGTACTAATAAATCTTGAATACAATCTGCAATGTTAAATTTCTTGCCTGGCTCGGCGAAGAATGCGCTGATCACCAAAGCGGGTTCGAAGATATTGAGGTATCTTGTTCTAAAATATGTGGTTAAGCTTCCCGATATTCTTCTCCACTTATCGTGAATTTAAACACAATTAATTCTGCGTTACTCTCATCAACGTTCACTCGTAGGTACCTACATCAAACAATGAACAAAATCAATATTGATCATCCTGTCATCGGCGCATTACAGCACTGGCCACTCCTGTCTATCCTAATCTATTCCTCTGTCCTATTCCAATTCGTGATGCTAATCCGTCCAACTACCGTACCTTGAGTCTTACAATACTCCCGGCCAATAGGTTCTTCGCTGGTTGGTCTAAATACGTATTTAACGTGATCAGTCCTTCAAGAAAGATGGTATGTTGCAACACACTATTTTAAAATGATTTATCGAAGCTAATCAACATTTATATACCTGCCAGAAATACTCTAATTATTATTTTAGCATATTGCTGTAACAATACTGGGACGATTGCATTAATATCAAAAAGGCAACATACAGGTTCGAAAATTTGTCGCTAAAAATATTATCGCTGCAGCATAGTTGGATAATGCACCTTCCCCGGTTAGGAAAGAGATCCAAGTTCGAATCCCGGTGGCGCAACAACAATATTTTTCGATAAAATTGATTTTATATGTATATCTTTCTAATTAATATACTTAATTCATATTTAAAATATCACAGACATACGTTCTGAATAATTACAATTTCACAATAAGAATGTGTTCTCCTAATAAAATTATTCCATCTTCGTAAGTTAGCTGTCAAAACGAACAAAAATGACATGTAAGAATAGTGGATAGACAAGTTCTACGGTAAGATTTCTCCCTTACCATAGACAGAAGAAAAGATGACAGATGTCAATATACGATTTCGCTAAAATATTAACCTAGCGACATTAAAAACACGTTTGTTTTTACAGATCTGTCCGCTTAATCACGGCCATAATGACACTACCAATGCCGACATCCAGAAAGTCACCGATGTAAGCGTGGAAACGTAATATAATTATGGATTGAACTCAAGCTTGTTAATTACGTTAGGTATATAATAATTTTTTATATGTTGTTAATTTAGTAATAGGTTATCTCGACTGCGTAACCTCAGTAAGTAACTCCACGTCCAGCTCATTGAATTTCATTTTGTATGTTAAAATCAAACGGCACAGCTCTCATACATCTCGCAGATATAAAAATGGCATTACTTTCTAGACAGCTGTACTTCAATCGTCATACTTAATTAGTATGATACCATTCGTAATCTGGTGTGCGCTGCGGACACGCCTGTGTGGGTGCGGGCGTGTTGGAGGCTAATCTGAGCTCTCCCGGCGGCGCGACACACTCTGTCCGACCAACACAGTTCATATGAAGCGACCGCCGTCACCAGCGCGACACTAACCCACTCCACGACTGCTGCGGAGGAAGCGCCGGTCAGTAGGAATCGCACTACGGACCGTGTCATATTTAAACAAGTGTTAAAAACCCGTCACAAGAGACGTACATCAATATATATATATATTACGCTTCCCCGTCTATATTTTACATCTATGGCGGCCGTCGTGACTTCGTTAGCGTCATTTGCTTCGGTCGGCTGTAAAGTACTTGGCAATATTTGAAAATGTCCAAGAACACACAATTACTAGATTTTCACCTATAAAACTATACAATTTTTAAATATTTGATATATATATAGAGCTCACTTAAGCCAGCCGAAGACAATAACCCATACTTCCATATATTTTCTATTAAATATAATAAAAAATAGGTTCGTCTCTATGAGCTATCTATTATTTCTTTTGTATAGTATTTGTTTGAAACTCCTGTCATCTCATCTACGTCTCATGGCCATATCGCGTCGCACTCTATGATTTCTTTCCGTGTCTATGTCGCTGTCAAATGTGACATGAATGTTTTGATCGTATTTTTCACGTTTGTACAATTCCAGGGAGAGCGATACAGAATGCACTAACAGAAATGCAACCGCGAAAGCAATTTAAATCTAAAACCTACCTAGGAAGCGTAACCATTTATTTTTTTCCTCAAAACGGGACATCTAATCCATGGCTTAGTCTAAATTCTGACACTTTTCACATCTGACGTCCGATGGAGTACTTATTTGCTTTATAAACTGATACTTAGTTTGGAAGTTAGGCATGCCGTTATGATTTTTCGCGCCTTTTTTGATATTATTACCGTGGGTTGCCCTCTTTCTGTAAACGGGACATTTCGGCGTCCCGAAGCTGTGCTTGGGGACAACGGGATAGGCTACCAAAAAACGAGATGTCACGTTCAAAACGGGACGTATGATCGCGTTATACACAATATTGAACATATTTCAAAATATTCGTGAATAAATGTATAATGAATTCCACAAGTCCTGTTAATTGGACAGTACACTGATAGAATGTCTATATCCTCCAGGAGTTAAAGATTACAGAAAGACTTTCGACAACAATATACAGGAAAATAATTATTCTCGTAAATTCCTTCGATAGCTTGTTTTGTCCCAGGGCTTTCTTTGATAATATGACCATCTATAGAGTAAGAAAGATCACCACTAACCTAGACCTAGGTTAGTGTGGTCATCCGCTGATGGTGGATGGATCACCGATGTTGGTTGTACTTAGATCTCCGATGTTGCTGTTCGTGCTCGGACCGGATTATTATTAACTCCCAGAGCGCCGCTTGTTAAAAGATCCTTTTCCGACGAGCAACCGACCGCAATTGGCGCCGGTCGTAAAAGGCGGTGACCTTCACACCGCATAGACAGGCATACCACAACGAAAAAATCCAGGGGTACCAGTCGAAGGAATCAAAACGCGCGTAAATAAAAATTTTAACGTACGTCGGATATTTTGCCAAAAGAAGCGACGTGAGTTTCGATGTTCGTGATAACAGAGAGAGTTGAAAGAAAACGAGCGAGAGGACGGGCTCTTGCTAAATCAACAGATCAAATAAATTAGTCAACAGGGTCCTCTTTAAACGCTTCCATCAACATGGCTCAAGATCGGGACGAACGGAGACGCACTGTTCACCATGTTCCAGATAACTCAGGGGATCACGACGGTCAACAGTGAACACTCGATAAGAAGTAAGATACTAATGAAAGGATCAAAAGGAGCAAACGTTTTTCAGAAACACATCTTGCTAGCCACAAGCATCTATACACATCCAGGATGGGCTGAAGAGGGCTTGGAAAAGCTCACGCAAGCTTCTTATTAAATTTGACTTAGGCCGGCGAGCCCCTAGTTAAATTAAGAAAAAAACAATATTCTCAGATCTAATAGGTACCTACTTAAAGTAAACGGTTTAAATGTGTTAAATACATTTATTTCGGGTACATAATAAAAGAGACATAGCCGATTTGTGTAGTCTAACAAAGCTTAAAAACGCCGATAAGTAATATATATTGCTTCCAGATGTTCTTAGATGTTCAACACAACATTTTTGTGCTCGATTATCCTTCATACTTCATACCGTTTTGCTTGCCCTAACATTATCCTTAATATTGCAAGCTAACAAAGCGTATTTAAAAAATGAAACATACATTTTTAAATAAAATAACTAATTCCGAATCTAATGATATACACTACTATATATACTATATGGCTTTCTTTGTGCAGTACCTGCATCAAATTTCTTAAAAGGTAGGTCCATCATGCTCGCCAACTTTCTACGAGATCTTGTTCCTTTCATTCTTCCTTAGACTACGAATTTTTCCAATACTCCCAAGATCTCAATTGTTTAGAAATCTGTTTTAATCAAAACTAAACTATTTTGTTATTTCGTAGATGTTTGTCATTCGCCCTCACCTTCATTTAAAGCCAAAATATATTTTCAAAAATCTAAAACTTGCGAAACCAATGTATAATACAATAAATAAAACAAGTGTATCTCGATTGCACCTTAGATTGCGTTATTTATTACACATATTTTTACGGAGAACATGTTTTTAATGTGTTGAACATAGTTCTGTGGTATTTTTAATACATTTTAGGGTAAAAGACCTGCGTCCTTCCCTTTCACCGGCTAGACAGTATAGAACATGAGATCCGCGCGTTCTTTTACCGTGAGCACACATACCCACCTCATTTTTGTCACATTCTGCCTTCATCCTAAACTGGGAAAAATTTATAATAATACCTGGAGGTGATAAATAAAAGATGTTAGTCGTTAGTAAAAGTAAGACATCTAATTAAGGAAAACTCAAACAAAGATTACTAGAAATAAAACAAAATCCAGACGACAAATCCTCATCTCGTCGGGTTGAGTTTGGCATCACATCACGTTTTGGCCCGCAGGATCCAAGCCGACGCGATCAGATTCTTAGACGTGATTTGTTGTAGATCATCATGATAAAATTTGTCGCCTTCAATGAGGCGACTAACTCCAAGGTAAATCCAAAGTAGAAATTGAAGTTAAAAAGCAGAGGTATGCACCAGTGGCATAAGTCAGAAGGAAACATCTTGCTATTAGATAAACAAGTTAATATTAAATTATGCACTAGTGATTGAACAATAAAAAAATACTTACCCTCTGGGTACAGTGAATCACACACAGCTACATTTTAGTCTGACAACTTTGGCGATGGTTTGAAAATGAACCATAGATTTCAACCGTTTTTAACCGTGATACCAACTTGAGGGTAACTATTTGTGAAACGTCAAGGTGCTTGACAAAAACAAGTGACTGGGCAATTTTGTACGTGACCCCCATTTAAACGTCACAACATATTAAATGAATCAACATGAAGAGAAAAAATCTATTTATCGAAAAAATATTTTAGTTCTGTCGCAATATAAAGTTGATTGCTTTTAAAAATGAAATAACAGATATGTCAGTTTGAAAGATTTTTAGAATATAAATTATAAAATTGTATGTCGAAACTGTATAAAGCGTTTCCCCGGATAGGAAAAGGTTCGAATCCTGGTAGCAACGAAAATATATTTTCTATAAATAGATTTTTTCTGTAGGTACGTGTACTTGTCAAGTTGATTAATTTAATTTGATTATATATATATATATATATATATATATATTACGTACTTGCGTAATAAGTACATATCAGTTGTACACCTCGTAGTTGACTGTTGACTTATGAACTTATGTGACAATTAAATATTTATCAAAAGAATAATACACTTATGATACAAGGTATATAACTAGTATCGAGTCAAACGGTAACGCAGAAGAGTGGCCGCACCTTGCGCGCGTCCCCTTTTTATCTCCGCACACAGATATACACATCTCGCCCCGGCGGTGCGGCGCTCTGACACACTCATATATATCATGTTCTTCCAGAAAATTTTCAAAAAACACGTAACGAATTTGTAAATTTGGTAAGATATCCGAGTATTATGGATTAAAATACACGATGCCTTGGCGGCATGGAAACGACTACATCACTCCCTACTAGTTTCGACCGTGAACTGGCGACGATTTTCTTTCATTCCCTACTATCTTTTCATTTTTAAAACACTTTTAGTTTTTTTCATCTGAATAGATTACAATCTATTCTAAATACGGATAATATATGGAGTTTCCAAATTCTCTCATATAACATCCCTTTTACATCAGCTACATTGGCTCCTATTTCCTGAAAGAGTTGAATTAAAAATGTACCGGTTGATGTACAAGGCGATACACAACACGGCGCCTCTATATCTTCAAGAATTGTATCCCAGACAATTTGAATGGTAGACGTCAAAATCTCGGGTCAGCCTCTACTTCAGCTGCAGGAAGGGTTGCAGAACCGGCCAGAAGTCTAAATTTAGTGAACGGGCATTTGCGGTGGCAGGCCAAAAGCGATGAACCTTATGCCCTCCGTCATAAGGAACAATGAATGCATCAGAGACTTTATTTAAGAAGAAACTAAAAACGCATCTTTACAAAAAGTTATTTCCAAAAGTGAATTTGTAATTTGAAAAACAAAGATAATTGTATAACAAATGGCGCTATACTAACTATCCATTATTATTATTATTATTTTAGCTCGACCAAGCCAAGGATGCTTTCACAAAACGGTATACCAGGTGCGCCACATCAAAAATAATACAGTACAACTGTAAGGTAATAAATGTAAGTAATTATTGTAAAAGTGATGGTTGGCAAGGCGCGAGACGCCCCTGGCGAGCGACGTTGCCGCGATGAAGGGCCGGAGGTTGTGCTGCGCGCGGCGGTGCACAGCTAGCTAGCTAGCTGGCTGGCCGGTGGCCGCTTCCACCTACCCTGCCGACCTACACGCCGCTAGGGCCGGGGCGTGCTCCTCGCCGGCCCGCCGATCGGGGGGCTGTAATTGGATTTAGATTTTAGGGTATGAAAGAACACGTCGGCTCGTATTACAATAATTGTACGCCATATTTACAGGGCGGCTGTAACATTTTGATATAAAATGTGTTTTAGGAGGATTTCCGACTCAAATGTGTCACGAAACGGCGTAACATTTTGTAAAAGGTTCGCGGATGGGCGTCAGCTGTCAGCTAGGACGTGTTTTGATTTATAAAATAATACACCAAACTACAAAAAAATATTTTACTAAATACAAATTAAACGTATTAATTAGAAAGATATACATATAAAATCAATTTGTATCTAAATATATTGTTGTTGCTACCGGGATTCGAACCTCGATCCGGGGAAACCGATTATACTACTGCAACACAGTGCATTAACGACAAATTTAATAAAAATGAATTATTAATTCTGGTGTCTCCTATCGGCAATGGCTTAATGAAATAAAATAAATGAAATAAATAGAGGTTCGAAAATTTGTCGTCAATGGCACTGTGTTCCCGTAACATAATCGAATAATGCAACTTTCCCGGGCAGGAAGAGATCCAGCTTCGAATCCCGGTGGCAACAACAATATTTTTCGATAAAATTTGATTTTATATGTCCAGCGGAAAAATTTCAAGATTAAATTGTAATTGATCGTATACCATCAGGGTGAGGTACGTGGAAGGGATATTGTTCGGCGTGTGAAATTATGCACAATCCTCGTAAATCGATAAGGAAGGTTGCAGCCTGTACTGGAATAAAAAAATTAACAGTGCACGTTATTTTAAAAAAGAAACTACAGTTTCACCCATACAAATTGCAAACCGTGCAGTTTCTCAACGAAAAAGACTATTCTTTACGTGAAACCTTAGCGAGAACGTTTTGGAACAGCACGAACGCTTGGAAACATATTGTTTACTGATGAAGAACATTTTCATATCGATGGCTATGTTAATAAACAGAACATTAGATACTGGTGCCACGACAACCCGAGGGAACGCCATCAAAAACATTTGCATCGCCCAAAAACGACAGTGTGGTGTACAATTTCTGCCCGAGGGATAATTAGCCCTTATTTTTATAACCAGCGAGATACAGTCACTGGTGACGTGTATTGCCGAATGATCGACGAGTTTTTGGTACCGCAACTGCAGCCGTTTCCCGGGTTTAACAATAGAACACAATTTCAGTAAGACGGGGCCACTTCACACACAGCTAGAATTTCAATGGAGAAGCTGAGGGGAATTTCTCCCAATAAATGAATCAGCAAGTACGGAGATATACCCTGGGCACCTCGGTCACCGGACCTTGCACAATCCTCGAACAATTCAGGCCCTACAAAAAAATATCCGCCGTGAAGTTGCTGCCATTGAACCGACGCTTTGCTGTCGCGAGTTCGCAAATTTAAGAGTACTATTGCAGGAGTGTCTTGAGAGAAATGGACGGCATTCAGACGATATTTGTTTATAAAACGTAAAACCTGCGTCATTAAACTCCATATTTTATAAATAAAATATGAAAAATACATTGTAGTTTTTTGTTTTATTTAATATTAAACTTGAAAATTTAATTAATATATTTAATTAGTATTTAAAATATCACAGACTTATATTCTGAATAATTACAACTTCACAATAAGAATGTATTCTCCTGGATAATAATTTTACATACCTTTGTGAAAATAAAACACTTGTTTTTTTATTCTGCTCGCTTAATTTACTTGAGACGCGTTTCGCCTTGTAAGGGAATTATCATGCTAATAATTTGACTCAGCAACTTGTATATATGTATATCTATAGTGGAGGACAGCTATACAACTTCGTTTGCATGAGATGAAAAGGGACAAGATCATTCATTGTAATTCTGAAGATTTCCATTGAATGCTTCAAATTATTTTAAGTAACTATTAAGTTTCAACACTAGTGATTTTTTATTGTTATGGATAATATGTAGAAAAGGACAACTATATAATTTTATAACACAAGAAGACAATACGGCAAGAGAGGTATTTTTAGTATTCTAGAATTTATATAGGTATCAAATCAAATGAATTTCAATATGTACCGAATTAGATACTAAATAATTGAAAAAATAATTAGACAAAAAAAATGTATGCGCACAAACACATTTGTAATAGATCACAATCAGGGCGATTTCAAAATTCAACATCACCATTAAAATTAAAAAATGCATCTAACATCGGGGTGCTTCAGGGATCAGTTCTTGGACCACTATTGAATATTTTATTTACAAAAGATATGTAGACAATATAATAATATTGTAATGCAGACGACACACAAATTATTATTTTAAGTTCTCTTCAAACTACTGCAAGGCCATATTGATTGTCCCAGTCAATTAGAATTAATATCTCTCCATGTACCATCTAGATCAACCCGGCAATCCGCACTCTTCCACATTCCCAGAAGTAGAACATCTTACATACAAAATTCATTCATTCACCGGTCATGCAAATACCATAATGAGCAATTTACAGAAATTGACTTGTTCAACATTAGCCTCACTACGCTCAAAGGGTTCTTCTTATGAACCACCACAATCTCAATTTTGGCCATTCATTCTACCTATAAAACACATGTTGCTCTCCCTTTATCGCAACAATAGTTGCAACCTCCCCACCCTTCTCCCTCTTTATTTTTTTTATTTTTTTCATTAATTTTCTGCATCTAAACATACTTATGTATCTAAATATTTTTATGGATTTTCATTATTAGTATCACATGTTAAATAGTTATTATGTTTGTTACAATATGTTTACATTGTCGAAATCCCTCAATAAAATAAAATAAGCCAGATGAGCTAGGATTAAAAGGAAAAATTGCAAAATGTATCGAGAAAATAGGCGAGTGGATGGCACAAAATAGACTACATTGAATCCATCCAAAACAGACATTTTGCATCTTGACAGCAACAACATCTTGAAGGTAATATTTAATCCAGGAATCCATGTCTGAGGATGATAAATCTGTACTTCAGCTGTAAGGCGTGCATATTGCACATTGATTAATGAACAAAACTTTAAGAGTACGCTTTTATCAACTGAGATAGATTAAGAGTACCTATTCGGAAACATTTTCTCCCAGAGATATTCCGTATACTTATTGGGGTGTCACGTGTGGATAACTGTAATAGCATTTATGCTGGATTTCCGATGTTTCAGTTAGATTACAATCTATTCGGAATGCGGTTGCACAGAGAATATAATATATGGAAAATCAATCAAAATTCTCGCACATGACATCCCGTTCCCTTGTGCTCCCGTGAATGCCTTCGACAGCTGTTGTTCCCAGGTTTCCTATTGATATATACGATCATGTATGCAGAATGAAAATTACCACTAACCTTGATTGACAGAAGCTGTTCTTCTTATCTAGGGCTATTATTCTGACCGACCTAAATGCGCACTCCCGAAGCTCCCATTATGGAGAGATCTTTACCGGACGATGTACTGACCGTAATTGAGCTCCGTCCGTGGTTTTACAGCGATCTTTCAATCTCCGAAAGCAGCAACATTCACACAACATAAATGACCAATACCAATCAATAAGAAATTCCAGGGGTGCCAGTCGAAGGAGCAAAAGGTGCGTAAACACCCTGAAAGAGTCAAATGTACGAGTACAAGGCGACACACAACATGGCCCATCGGTTTCTTCAAAAGCTCTGTATCCCCATACAACTTGAATGATAGACGTCAAACTCTCAGAAAAGGTTATGAACCCGAACAGCCATTGCCAGAAGAGCATGTTCAGTGAACGGGCATTTACCCTTCGTAACAAGAAACTGTGCATACATAAATTTACATAACAACTTTAAATTTTAAATACTAGTATAAGACTAAACAATGAATATGCTAACGCTCTTGTGGGATTTTTATCAATCTTGTAAGGTGTATTTTGTTTCATTTGCACTGTTAGAGAATGTTCTTAATTCCCTTACAGATTCCTTTCAATCTATCCCAGAGACATGCTTAGTTACCTAGTTGCTCGCCAACTAGCGCGGCGCACTTTCAATGTTAATTTGATCGCCTTACTGAAAACAACTAAAATTGTTTTATTTTCGATCACACACCGGTTCACCCACCTACCTTTCTTCAATTCCAGTATCTTAAAAGTGATCATCTTCCAGCATCGTCGAGGAATTACATAACTGATTGTGGAGAGAGAGGCGGGGCTTCCCTCGGTGAGTGGTTTCTTTAGTACTGTGCCATCCTGCCTCTTCCTCCAACATTATTTTATACAGTCCACTATGACTATCCTTAACGTGGAATTTTATTAGACTTTAAGTATTGGGTTGTGTAATAAGTCGGCGATTTTGTTCAATGATTTATTATAGAATAAAAAAATTTAACAAAAATTACAACATTTCGATGAATGATTGACGAGGATCTCCATTGTTGAGGAATTCATCCCATTTTTCCAGTCAATTTGTCGATGTCTTTACTATGATATAAAAATCGGCTGGTCTGGTATCGAAATAGTTATCGAGCCAATTTCTGAGATCATCGTCGTTGTTGAACGTACTTAACGCTACGAAAAGGTAATAATCTGACGGAGCGAGATCAATTTCCCAGTTGAGCTCCTGGGTGACTATTTTAACCTTGGTTTAATTCTAAAAGAAATGTGTTGAAAATGTTCGTTTTTCTCAACTTGATACTCTATTATTTAAGCCCCCTAAAACTAAGAAGAAACAGTTTCTCTGACATGTATGTATGACTCTGTATGTCATTCAGACTTATTAAATAATATCTGATATCATAATCCTGGCTCCACAACCCCGTATGGATCCTGAGATCGAGAGTCTGCACTGAACTACTTCCTGCCGATTAGTGGTGCCAAGAATGGATAAGCCTTTATATATTATGTAAGCATATCGTCTACCTACTATTTTATTCACAAACATCTATAAGGCTGTCCAATAATATTATAACTAATAGATGCGTGTTGGTGTGGTATAAATTAGCCATCGGGTGCATCGCTACCCTCCCCCTAAATCTACCCTTAAGCTAAAACTCGAGAGAGGGAGCTGCCCAATTTGGAAAGTTGTAACATATCCGCTCGACTGCCTGGAACAGTGAAAAGCAAAACATGATCATGGAAGCATCCAACATCCCATATGTGGTGCAATATGCAAAGGTTAGCACAATGGTTTCAAAAAATTATTATAATTATATGAAGACGAGAAATTATTTTTTATTACGTTATTAAAAGGTTAAAAAAGTTTTCGTTTTAAAAATATTTTAACTCGTCTTTTCAATCATTTAAAGAGTTTATTCTTGCACGATGCTCAGCTGAAATTCAACCCGATTGGTATTACTCTTGTAGATGGTGAACTTTCTCAGAATCACTAGAATCGGGTTCAAATTCGACAGTGGGTGATAATTAAAATCAAATTGATAAACCCAAAACTGTCACGCCCGCTTCTTACACTACCGAAAGCAGTAAGCAGATAAATCAAGGCCAGTTGGGAAAAATTGAATTTTTTCCGTCACGACTTTTCATTGCCAGTGTGTTTTACAACAACCTGAAAAAAGTTGTGGTCACTGCTGCCAAATATAAAAAAACCGTTCCTGAAAATTGAAATTTAAAGCGGTGAGATGTGTTTTTTAAATGTACCTGCTGAATTTTATCGTACGAAAGAGAGACAAAGTTACAGTGTGTCTTAACAATTTGCTCGAAATTTATTTATTTTTTATGTTCTAAGCAAAAACGTATCACCTTCTTCATATGAAGTCTTAATTGAATCGTGTTGAAATCATAATTAAATCATGATGAAATCATAATTGGATCATGATGAAATCATAATTTAATCATGATAAAATCATAACTGGATCATGATGAAATCATAATTTAATCATGATAAAATCATAATAAGCCAAATAAGTTTCTCATTCTGCTGCATTTACAGATTTAATATTATCATCATCACTACTGACTCTACAAGCCTTGGTGAATTTTAGCATCCTCAATAATTTGAGTCATAGATTTCTAAGACAAATCTTTTAAGACATTGTCACTCCATCTCAGCTTCAGCCTCTCCATATGGCTCAACCGCTGAAATCTTCCAATTTTAACAAATATATCTCATTTAAAAAAATATATTACATCAACATTCATTTTCTAAAACCGAAGACATGTCCGACTACATTATATAAATGTGTATTTTTTGAAAAGGGAATATCTCTTCAAGTAAGCATTTGCGGACAAATATTCACATAATATTTTATCTTCATTTTGACCTGTTAAGTGACCTTTTGACGTTTGCCGGTCGGCCATGCCCGCGCAGCCCTCGCAGAGATGATTTAAACGTGGTGGGAACGATGGCAGTCTGCCTAGAGCCTAGAGCCTAGACCGATAGTGCAAGCTGCAATCAATATCCCAGGGTGTGTCTTGGCTTCGTATGTGCACGCATACACCGATCATTATGTAACCGTCCTTAACATACACTTGCAGCAGGAAGAAGGGTGGGGCAAACAGCGCACGGGGCTAGCCTGTAGGATAGCAATAAAATACGTTTCAACTTGATTACTACACGATTTGCATACATTTTTATGTACATATCCAATATAGGTGTACAAAATGTTAATATGTAAATCAATATACCTCCATATACAGGTTGTAACAGAATTAATTTTATGGGTGGATAACTAATTAAATTACGGAAAATATTATTGCATGAGATTTTTACAAACTCACATTGAGTATTAAGGCCCAGTTGTGCGATCAGCAGTAACTTTTATCTATAGTAAAAAGTAACTTCTCGAAAGTGCATTCAGTAGTAAACTCATTTTACTCTGATATGCGAATGTAAAATCAATAATCGACGGTTAAATATGGCGGACTCTTCACATATGTCATCCATCGCGAGTATCACGATAGCAACCTCTCTTCAGCATTCCTACAAGTTTGACGATTCGAATCACTGGATTACGCTCTCGTATAGTAAGAATGTGCCGAGCTTACAAACAATATTTTTCGATACAACATGCAAATGATTTTTTGTTGTTTTCGTTTTTATATTCATAACTTTTTTTTTTGTATCGTTTTCTATATCCAATAATCCAATATAATCCATATAATATACTTATATATATATTATTTCCAATAAATAAATAATCCCATAACTAGGACATCTCTGACATGGTTGAAATCATCTTGAAATATTTTCAATACAAATTAAATGTATTAATTAGAAAGATATACATATAAAATCAAATTTATCGAAAAATATTGTTGTTGCGCTACCGGGATTCGAACCTGGATCTCTTTCCAAACCGGGGAAGGTGTATTATCCAACTATGACTTTTGACGACAAATTTTAGAACCTATATGTTACACTTTTCAAATTAATACATCTATCGTTCCATTATATTGTTCGATAAAATTAATTTTATATGTATATCTTTCTAATTAATACATTTATAATATCACAGAGCTATGTTCTGAATAATTACAACTTCACAATAAGAATGTGTTCTCCTAATAGAATATTTTTAATACTTTACGACCCGTTAAATATTGTGCACTACGTGTGTTACACCTCACCTGTGTAATCTAAAACCCACTAACCGATGTAAATACAATTTTGCATTGTTACTCTTTAGGACCCCCAAGCACTCTCCCCTCAATATAAATGTGCATTATATTAATATTCAACCGTGCAAATTTCTTTTAGTTTCATTCTAGGACACTTCTCCGTAAATCTCTATTATAAATTATAATAAAATCTGAAGACTAGTGTCAATATTGAAAATAGATAGTACATTATACATATTTTAGTGAATTTCTTCGACACCTTGTTATTCCCAGGTTTTAATAATATGAAAGTAAATGCTGGTAAAAAAGGTCACCACTAACTCTGTATAACGGATGTTTGTTTTTCTGCTCATCGTGGATTGTGGTCCGATGTGGACCGATCTCCGGGTATTATTCCGACCGGCCAAAATAACGCACTCCCGGAATTACTTATTATATGTTTATCTGGCGAGGTACCAACCGCAATTTTTTTTTCCCGACCGCGGCTTGACAGCGACCCATTCACACTACATAAATCAATCATACCAACAACAACGAAAATAAGGATGCCAGTCGAAGGAATTAGAATATACGTAAATATATATGTTATGGAGAATGAACGAATTACGAATTATCTGTGAATACATGTCAGTGTATATGTCAATATGTGACCAGAGCAGAATAGAGTACTTAAGTTACAATACTACAATATACCTATGAGTACGTTATATGATTGGCACTTTTTTCCGTTTTAGGAGGATCAGCCCCGGCGCTAGACTTTCTGCCGTCACAGGCAATATTGTTTTTTTCCGGCCTAGTAACTTAAGTAAAGATGATGTTTTCAATTTTTGTATAACCATCCCCATAAATTGGCCCAAGGGCGGCATTTTCCTAAAAGACGTTCCTGGCCACCAGTGTTGACTACAAATTACCGCTTTATACTTGGATTTTGTTTTTCAAATTTTATACTTTTTTCGGCCGCCCCCTTGATTTGGCTGCCTCAGGCAGACGCCCGTTACTCCTGTGCGTAACGCCGAGCTGAGAAGAATTGATAAAATGAACTCCGTATATCTTATTATTCTTAATATTCTGGTGAAAAATGTACATTTACTTGTAATCTTACGGTCTTTTAATATATTTGCGAGTATCCCATGAACGGGAGCTGTATTTGCGAGAATGCCACGGACCAGAGAGGTGTTACGGTTAGCTGCATCCTCTGCGAGCTCCGGTTCTGACAATTCTTTCGATATACCTTCGATATACCTTTCGATATGTGTTCTCCTAATAATAAAGTTGTATCAATGTGTCCAAAATTTAATAAAAATGAATTGATAATTCTGGCGTCTGCTATCAGATTTACTCAAAGGTATTTGAGATTCTGTAAAAATAAGGTAGATGGCTCTGTCAAATGATGGAACGATTAAATGTATAAATATCAAAAAGGTAACATATAGGGTCGAAAAATTGTCGCTAAAAATAATGTCGCTGTAGCTTAGTTGGATAAAGCACCTCCCCCGGTTAGGGAAGAGATCCAGGTTCGAATCCCGGTGACGCAACAACAATATTTTTCGATAAAATTGATTTTATATGTATATCTTTATAATTAATATATTTAATTCATATTTAAAAAGATATACATTTAAAATAAATTTTATCGAAAAATATTGTTGTCGCTACCGGGATACGAACTTGGATTTCTTTCCAATCCGGGGAAAGTGCATTAACCAGCAACAATATTTTTATATGTATATCTTTCTAATTAATATATTTTCTTCACTCAATTCTGACCTCGGTTGCGTATTTCTCATTCGCTGGAGAAAAGCTGGTAAAGATGGCGGCACGCTCTTGTTGCTCGGCGGCGAAATATCTATTTTTACCCCGCTCGGCCTTCACCCTCGGTGCGAGCGGCCCTGCCGCCCTGCACACGGCCACGCCCGCACCCGCACCCGCACCCACGCCCGCACCCGCGACCCGGGACCCTGCACTCGAGGTGATCTGCAGGTACAACATGCACAGCCTCCCGAACCACGGCAACCTGGACACTTGGCTTTTTATTTTATTTCTTCAATTTTTGCAAAACTACTTTGTGGCAACATAGATAGAGACTTAGGCATAATAATACTATAAAATATACTATATGCTACATTGTACATAGGTTTATGAACTGTAGTTTAACAAACGTCTTTAGGCAAAATGAATCCATCATGAAAACAAAACGTTTAGTAAGTTTGTCAAATTTGTGAATTAGTAAATGAGAAAATAAATGCTTCGATCAGCTCTAAACCACGTTCAAAACGTTTCAAATGTCATTCTGTTAGGAAACAGCATAAGTAAGGACTCCGTATAACATGGATCAGCACTCTGCCGAGTGGAATTTTCAATTTCGTGGGTAGCAATTGTATGGCTTGAATAGAACAATAGATTAAAACAGCAGTTAGCAATTGTAATAGTAATAAATTAATAATAATCCAGTAGAGGTGGCGTCGCGCGGTAGTATCCATAACTACGCAACTAATAATTTTACTGGGCCCTAGCGTAATTATAACATATGAAATACTTAATTTTTTGTAATGCACAGCTTTTTTTCTCGTATGCAGTGCACGCCCCTGTTCGATATCTATGATATCTTCTTTATACTTATCATACATAATTCTATAAACCAACTTTTTACACTAATAACAAATTAAGGAATTAAAACACAATATTTTATCAGTTGTAACGATAGTACAGTAATTTGGAAAAATTTAATATGAAACCAAAAAAATCGTGTTTCATTTATTATGTTGATTAACAAATAAAAAGTATTACTCAAAATGCGACTTACCCATATCTGTAGGCAGCATTTTAATACTACATACACCCAATGATGTATATGTAACGTTGACACATCCAACTGTAGGCGTACCTAAGAAAAAAAAAATTACATTATTTCATTGAATATTAATTTTGAATTTTTTAACTATTTTTCGTGTAGGGGAACCTTTGAAGGATTTAATTTATTGTACAAAACAGTACATGTTAAGCTATCGTATCGCGTACTACGCGAAGAACTAGATTATTAGAGATGTTTAATGTGAATGTTTCAAAAATGGTTAAAAATTCAGTTTTAATGATATTTGACATAGCTCAATACAAAATAATGGTGTAATTGATTTTAGATTTAAAACAATTTTCTTTTTCAACTTCTTTTCATCGGTAGTTAGTATTTATGTGTATTTAATAGTTGTATACTGAAATGAAGCTGAAGAAAAATATAATTGTGTTATAAAAAATAATACGCCGTACGTTCGATAAAAATTGTTTTACATTCTTATTAAATATTGCAATAACATGAATTATATTTATATATATCATAGTCGTACAGTTTCCGAACGAACTCTTGTAAACGCAAAATACCCTGAACTGGAAGGGCTCTGTAAATCGTCGCCCGGGCAATGCACAAGTACCCGCAAGAGTGTAATATAGGCGAGTGGGTAGGTACTGACATATCCAACAGTTATATAAGTAAAGCACACCACCATATTCAAGTGAAGCGCGATAGGGTGCTTCTCAAAGCGGGCAGCGCCTCCCCGATGCAAGACGTGCAATATTATTTGATGCCATCAGAAAGCTTGTTGACAAATTTCTATTTGTATTTGACAATACTTGTGGGTAATTAATTTTTAGAACATGTAGATGAGTTTGTGTATTTGGGAAGTATGTTTGATAGAAACGGAAAGACTGAGAAATATATCGAAAGGAGAGTGATTCTGCAGGGAATAAAGTGAACGGTGCTTTGAATGAAATAATAACTAATGGGAACTTGTCAACCGAGGCAAGACTAACGGTACGATAACGGAGCTGGCAGAAGAGGAACGAAAGTAGGCCGAATGCAGTGGAAATGAGATCACTAGTAAATTATAAAGAAATAAGGAAAGAATGTAAGCTGAATGGCATCAGAAATAGAGGAAGACTTGGCACGACCAGGTAAACCAGATGATCCTGTTAGAAGCCTAAATAATCGACGAGCATGGGAAGATGTATGAATGTGGATGAGGCGAGAATTGTGTGTCAGGACAAAAGAGTGTGGCGCTCTATCCTCTCTACCTACCCCCGCGGGGAAACGGCGTAGTCGTAAGTTAGTTAGTTAGTGCTATTATAAAAGACAAATTTGTCGAAATAATATTACAGGCTCACATAAATCTCTCGGAGTTTACCAAGAACGAGTGCTAAAAATCTTGGTTGGGTTAATGATATTGTTCTCTTACGGAAGCAACAAAAATATATAATATGGGTATTTAGTATTTTAATAGCATAATGGTCAAGAACGAACTGTCTTCAATGTCAAAAATTGAAATATTGTTTTGTTTTTATCTATGCTTGTATTTTTAATTTCACTATACATTGTTTCCTGAGGAAGATACCATAGGTATCGAAACATGTTGATTAATCAATAAATAGTGGTTTAAACAAAGAATTTTATCTAATTATTTATGTAAAAAGTCAAAAATATAAGTTTATTTTTAAATAAGAAATAGGTTGCTTTCATTGGGAAGACTCAACGAGTTAAGATATTACCGTTTACATCCAGAAATTAAATATTATTGCATATTTACTTTGCTCAATTCAATTTGTGTCACATTGACTTCAAATTACACTTTTATAACATAGTACTGGGCCGTGAAGATAGTGTTGTGACGCATCAGATGATGCTTGATTGTCCCAAGGTCACGACGCGAATACTAATTTTATATTAAAGTGTATAAAGTAATTAATATATATTATATATGTATTTTATTGATTTATAATTTTTTTTATATTTGAGGGTACTAGTGGCAAAATCGCAGAACATATCACGTGGACAGCTCAGCGCACGATTTCTTCCATGTTGGAGATGAATCTACTATTTTATTTGAGATTACAAATGTCAACGCATGCACGTAACATACAGGGTGAATATTATGTTTGGCCGCCATTTTGAGTTGGCAGACGTTTGTCAATACGCAGTAGTTGATTACAATTTATTATGGAGCCTCGACAACGTGTTGAAGGCATTATAACATTTTATCTAAATAATAATGGCATCACACGTTGGAAAAATTATGGATCGATTCAGCCTGCAACACGTGTGGTTTCAACAGGACGATGCCACCTCATAAGCAGCCCGAGCTACGTTTGAAATCTTGCGAGAAATTTTTCCATAATGTCAAAAAGTGGTGATATCGACAGGCCTCTTCGATCACCTGATTTGACGACTCCCGACTATTTTCTGTAAGAGTACTTAAAAGGAAAGGTCTACGCCAATAAGCCAACAACAATTCCGATGCTACAGGACAATATTCCAAATGAAATTGCTGAAATAACACGCCAAGTGTGCGAGAATGTAATGAAAAATATGGTTAAAAGAGCATGCATTTGTGCCGCTACCATTTGGGCAATGATTGTAACAAACCAAATAATCTATAAAAAATTGTATTTCATTTCCTAGATATTCAAAAACAACATCGGCCTGGAACATGATATTTATGTGTTTCTAAATATAATGAAGCCATCAAACATATTATATGTTAATAATGACGAACCATTTCGTCAATATTCCGATAGCGATTAAAAGATTGAGGACCGCCGCCGACACCCGAGCGGGAGGTACGTACTGAACAGGTACCCGCTTGCAGCCAGAGCGTCGCAGCCCGGCTGCAGCCATCCGGCGGAGCCGGCCGAAGTTTACCGAAGCCCTCCGAGCGGTGGGGTAAGACGGCGGAGTCTTCCGAGGTCTGCCGAAGCCCTCCGAGCGGGGGAAAGATGGCGGAGTTTCCCGAAATTTGCCGAAGCTCTCCGAGCCGGGGAAAGATGGCGGACTTTCCCGCCCGTCGGCCGGCGGACGAGGTTTGACGTTTATGGTAGACGTATTTGCACAGGTCGTGAAATATTACACATGTAACTATGATGGTTGCCGCGAACGGGCGACGTATTTTCACTAATGGACGGAATTTTACGACATACGTCGTCATGAATATTTCAAATTATGTGCAGCAGACGTGCAAAATAAAAGATGGCGTATTAGCGATTAGTATGTTAAGTTTAAGCGCTAATGAATAATGAAATAAACATTAAAACGATTATGCTGTTTGATTTATTTTATGATGTATGATGTGAGAAAAATGTGTCACACAAATTTCGGTGCCAACATTAATGCATAGACATGAAAACTGGAATTGGCAAAAAGAAAAGGAAATTTCACTGAATGCAGTCGTTCAGTGAGGAATTAATATACCAGGAGCGAATGTAGAGCTGATGGAGTTGCGCAGTCGATAGAATTGAAAAAGAGTCGCTGAAATAGTTTGGCCATGTGGAACGTATGAAATATATGAGACGAAATAAATGTATGAAGGCAACACGAACAAAGGACTGATGTCATCAGATAAACTAGTGTTCATATGTGACCTGCGACCAGTGTCGTCCCTTTCGCACTCGCACAGATTTGAAATAATTCACGACATTACAATGGCGTAAGCGATGTGAAAACATTTATTTCTGTAAATCATTTTGAAATGTATTTTTGATTTTCCATTTTCGTTTCAAATCCATATGACAGTGATCTCGAAGACCGTTTTAATGTACAATAGCGTGGCTAATGATATTTCACTTCAGAAAAGGTATACACTGTAACAATATTACTGTAATTGAGTGTTGATTTTCAATCGAACATTCTATGTCGTACTCTATGCTTACTAATTTTTTGGAGATTTTTGACTCGAGACAATCTCTGAGATCGGGGGTGGGCTAGAAGGGCTCGCGCGAGCTTTTTCTTAAATTTGACCGGCGAGCCCCTTGTTAAATTAAGTCAATTTATTTAATTTATTCTACAGTATACTGGTCACACCCTTGCCTCAGGTTCTAGGTGGGCTAGAGGGGGCTAAATTAAGAATAAACAATATTCTCACATTAAATTTCTATAAATGTTCTAAATGTTCTATGAAACATAAGGCTTTGTTGCTTTTTGAAATTTCTCGTAAAATACATTGGTTTTGGGTGCATAATAAAAGAAACCTAGCTGTTTTTTGTCTATAGTCTAATAATGCTTAAAAATAACTGTATTTGAAATATATTACTTCCAGATGTTCAACGCAACATTTTTGTGAACGATGCTTTAAACGATTATCCTTCATACTTCATACTTACCGTAATAGTACACAGTTTTTAGGACAGTTCCAAATATGTATTACTTTGTACCATTATTTACCAAGGAGATCTGTGTTCCGTTTTGAAACATGGAATTGGAGCGAATTTCTACGTCATCTTGCAATCTAAGATAAGTAATTACAATTGACAGCTATTTATATGAATTATTTTACGGTATATTGCGTATGTATAAGAGTGATAAAAAATCCGCCCCTTCCCCGGAACACCGCGAATAGATTGGCAACCCACCACTGACCAGTACCCTCAAGTATGGGGTAGAAACATGAACCCTGAGAATAAAAGAAAGGAACAAGCTCGACGTTTTCGAGATGTCGTGTTGGCGTTGGGTATGGCGCTAGAGTGATGGAGGAACCCTGGAGAAATTGGTGTCACGGGCAACGTGCAAGGTCAGAAGGCAAGATGTCGATCTTCAATAAGATGGACAAATCGAGTTCAAGACATGAGGAATCATGGCCCAGAGAGAGAGAGACGTTGCGATCAACATGTCTCAATACCGGGATGAACAGAGACTTATTGCGCATCGTGCCGGACATGACACATTGAAATATTTGATGAGATATCTCAATGAGACACGATCGTGTCTTATTCCGTGGGCACGGGTCGTAACACTACGCGGTCTGTTATCGATTTTTAATCCGATCTCGGGTTCAAATGTCTCAATCGACATTTCGTCCGACTTGATCCCCTTTCACCCCGAGCCGCGAGCCCGCCCCATTGTCCCCGATGATATAATATTTTGGACCGGTTATTCTAGACCTATCTGTCATTCTTTATGGCCCGGGGGTCAAGCGCATCAATGCCTGTTTGTTTTTCATTACAAAGGAAAATAAATAAATTCTAACAAGTTTTACACAGGGTCGGAGAACTTGATATCATCAGGCTGACTGCTGCCTGCTGCCTGCTGGCTGCTGCCTGCTGGCTGCTCCTGCTGCTGTATAACATAATGATGAGATGGGAAGCGAGTTGTCGGAATATAAGAAGAAGAAGACGGAATTTTAACTCTTGTGTGACAGAAAAATGTTACATATATTGCTACGTACTTGCGTAATAGTACGTCTTCGTTTTTGTTAAATGTCTGAGTAAAACTCGCGGTGGCAATTAACTATTTATTACAGTGAGATACAATTACTATACAAGGTGTACAGCTGTAACGAGACAACGGTAGTATTTATACCCGCGCATACGTACGCATTCACACACACGCACACGACACGCGCGGGCGGTGGTGAGGCTCACATACATCGGTGCAACCTGAGGACATCACATATATTATATCGCGAAATACCTCTTAAGAGCCGATTGCGTGATGAGTAGTAAATTTTTTTAGTAGCCCCAATAGTGTTGTCATCGCCGTCTTTTGTTCAACCGATAATCTACATACAGAAATTGACAAATTTATGTGACACGTTCAACAATTGTGAGGTGTCAGAACACAATTGACAAATTTATGTGACATGTGCAATAATTGTGAGGTGTCAGAACACAATTGACAAATTTATACGACATGTGCAACAATTGTGAGGTGTCAGAACACAATTGACAAATTTATACGACATGTGCAACAATTGTGAGGTGTCAGAACACAATTGACAAATTTATACGACATGTGCAACAATTGTGAGGTGTCAGAACACAATTGACAAATTTATACGACATGTGCAACAATTGTGAGGTGTCAGAACACAATTGACAAATTTATATGACATGTGCAACCATTGTGAGGTGTCAGAACACAATTGACAAATTTATATGACATGTGCAACAATTGTGAGGTGTCAGAACACAATTGATCGAATGTCTAGTGCATTAATGAAATATGCGTATATATGCTTTGAAATATAAAGCTCTGTGAATAGACGGAACATGTTGCAACATAACGGTGAGCTCCAGTCATCTCGGACCACCCTCGGCACTGGACCGAGCCCTCCATTATTCCAAGAGTGCGCGTGGGTGGTACAGTTTAATACCAGCTACACCTTAAACAATCCCACGCACAAGCCTCTGTCGTGGCCAACACAAGAAATCATGGCAAACGTATACAATAGTAACTTTTTACCATCGCCCGTGGTAAAAAAACGTTTTATGGTTTATCTATGGCTTTATTCACCTCTGCGTACAAAATCTGTCACATTTATGGCGAAAAATCTTCGGTACGAACTCTCATTTAATTTTTTATTTTATTCAGAAAACATACAGTTTATCAGTAAATACGAAAATCACAATAATTAAACCAGTTATATGTTTTCTCAGAAGATACAATATATTTTATACAATTTAAAATTAATTACAATAAAGCAGAAAAATGTGTGAAAAAAGTTGAGAATAAAAATTTTAACATAGAAAAAAAAAGAAAGTAAGAAAATATTCGAGGGGAAAAGGAGAGGAAAATGGGATAGGGAATAAAATCTGAGTGATAAAAAATAAAAATAAAGGCCTTTAAAGTTTATGTATTGAATTTAGATTTGATCGAGTTAACTGTTGTATTGTGTAGTACGTTTAGGTGTGAACTGAAATAAAGGGGTGCTCGGTAGTAAAATGAGTCTTGTTTCGGCTCATTACTAAAATAGCGGGATATTGAATAATTAATTGTAGTATATGACTTTTGAAACAGCTGTGAAGAGTCCGCCAAATTTAACCAACGATTTTTGGTTTTTATCATCCGATATTCGAGAATAAAATTAGTTAAGCATTGCATTTTTTACCACCGATCAAACAATCCGTTTAAGAAAAAAAAAATTACTTTATTAACTTATTTTAGTAAACACACAACTGGCAGTGTACAGTTTTCTGGGCTAATCTGCCGTGTATATCTGACCTTACTGGCCGACAGTGCAGGGCCCATCATCAGGAAAGATGTGATGTGCGACTGTTGGTATTGTTATTAAGTATTGTCTTGCAGTACCGTGTCGAAAACAGGTAAAATTATGTCGAACGAGTAGTGTTGTATTATGTGTTGGTTCCATCTAGTATCGCGTCACTATCTGTGCGGACTCTTCGACTCATTTGACTTCGATGAGCCAGATAGCACGGGGTTTTAAATAAAAAAAATATTCAACATTTAAAAAATACTGACAGATCCGATTGTGCTCGGCTGCCGTTGGAGTATTCGTGACTTTGAGTACGCTCCAAGTCTGTTAATATTGATAGCTTAAGCTTAAACATCGCCTCCGTATCTGTATCGCTGTTTGTGGTTTACGTTGTGTTGCAACTTAATTAAAATGTACCACAATCTGCCCGTAGCTATGAAATACTTCATTGTTAATGTTTCCATTGTTTTCGTAATAGTTTATCGTTCGGTGAACTCAAATATAACACTTTAAACCAGCTTGCGTGACATTTTTTTGATACAATATATATATCGGTAACAAAATATTCAACGAACAGAAATGCAATAAAATCTGTACTATCGGATGACATACAGTAAATTGGGTCGTCTACACATACCAATAAATGAATAGACATGAAATAAAGTGTACATACATGAGGGGGGTTCGGAACATTAGTTGCGAAACGAGGGGCATTCTACACACATTATTTGACGAAACATAAATTCGACAGTTTATGACACATTTATGCAACAGTAAAAGGATTTACTCTTTGAAAATTAAATTTTTGTGTAAACAAGACGTATTTTTTATAGTCAACGTTTAAATTTTCATATATAGTCATATATAGTCGATTCCGCTTAATTGGACCACCGGTTTAACGGGACAGCCGCTCATTTGGGCCAAATCCCAAGAAACAGAAACCAAATAAAGTATTTTTATTTATTATCTTTGTTTTATTAACCACCAAATTGAGTTTAAATACATCTACCGGTTTCGAAAAATACCATTTTCTTCTTCAGGATGGCATAACTAACTAAAACATATATTGTTTCTTTGTCAGAATCTATTTAAAAAAATATATATATTATATTTTTTAGTACCTAACTCCAATCATTACTTAATACAAATTTACAAATAAAGTAACTAATAGTAATTTACTTCGGTTATCTGGGACACCATTCCGTTTAATTGGGACAGTGAATTAAAAATTAAAATAAATATGATAATTGCAATTCTACAAAAACACAGACATTGATGAATTCCTGCAGAAATATATTTTTTATTGTTATAAATGTATTATGTACATTATTTTCATGACCTGTTACTGTTATTATAATTGTTTGTTATAATAATAAATTTTTTTCGTATTTATATGTATACCTAATAGTTATATATTATTTTTTTGTAATTCAATATGTTTTTCAATAATTCATTAAAGTTGCCTTAAGCTTCGCTTATTTGGGCCCAATGTGTCCCAGTTAAGCGGAATAATCACGTTCTGTTAGGTCTGTTTTTCAAAATGCAATATTGTTTTTTCGTGACACTATTCGATAGCAATCATTCTGCCCTAAAACGCCGTTTTCTCGTATCTGATAGTTTTTCTAAATTTTTGGCCTCAAATAATGGAGTGTCAAGTTGAAAAAAAACTAACATTTTCGGCACATACTTCATTTCGCCACTTATCAAGGTTCCGCTGGTCATCCAGGAGCTCTGTTAGGAAATTCTGACGCATCCACCCTACAGTCCCGACCTCGCTCCCTTAGATTACCTTTTTCGGTCGCTCTCCAATCAAATGTGATGATATTTTATAGAAAATTAAGGTTTCGACAATGAAATGGGATGAAGTCCTGAACACTAATGGAGAATAAATCAATTGCAATACTTGTTAAAATTAAATTAGAAACCGGTAGATGTATTTAAACTCAATTTAGTGGTTAATAAAACAAAGATAATAAATAAAAATATTAAAAAATCATTGATTGAAATGCTGTAATTTTAATTAATTAATTAAAAAAAGGCTTATTAAACAACCGATATATACTGCAACATATCATTTTTATAAACATATATTATATTTATATTTTTATTTATTATCATTGTTTTATTAACCACTAAATTGAGTTAGGTACTAAAAAAAATTTTTTTTTTTTAAAAATAGATTCTGACAAAGAAATAATAATATATATTTTAGTTAGTTGTGACATCCTGAAGAAGAAAATGGTATTTTTCGAAACCGGTAGATGTATTTAAACTCATTTTAGTGGTTAATAAAACAAAGATAATAAATAAAATTATGAATTTTAACCACAAAGATAATATTGCTAATTTTAAAAGTATATATTATATTTCCTTGTCAATGTATCCACAATGCATACCCAGTGCAGTATCTACTGCCAACATTGGCTATGCATTGTGCTTTATTAACAGACTCTAAAATTGTTTTTGCCGCTCCTCCCTTAACTAAAATCGCATAGTTAATTAAAGAGTAGCAGAACGCGTTTACTTGGAATAGGTGTATGATAAACATGCATGTTATACAATGTGGTACAATATAATTATTACTACGTAGAAGAAAAAACCTTCTGGTGTCGAATTGAAGTGTGACCGACGTACAAAGAGCGAGAATTATTTTAATCTTGATCTTTTAATGTGTACCTACCTATTTTTAATAAAATCATATTTAATATGTTAAACAGTTATCCGATCGATTATCTATATTTTTCGAGAAATAAGCTTTTTCAAATGATCGAATTTGCACAAGTCTAAAGTTCGACAGCAGTGCTTATTGGTGCTTGTCTAGTGTCACGTCCGTCCGTAGTCGTTTATCACAGATAGAACAGAAGATGAAAAACCAAATATGTTTTACAAGTATGTAAAGAATGTGCGAATAATTTATAATTTGAAAATTTGACTTGCAGGTTTATTTTTTTCAAAAAAGTCGTAAAAATACGCAAATTAAAATAAATTGTGTAAAAGAACAACTTGGGAAAGATGCGCAGAAAATATTCTAGATCAATATTAAATGCGGATTTTACATTTTATAAACAATATCGTCTAAATGCCGTCCATTTCTCTCAAGACGCTCTCGCAATCGGACTCTTTAATTTTTCGAACACGCGAGAGCAAAGCGTCGGTTCAATGGCGGCAACCTCACGGCGGATATTTTCTTGTAGGGCCTGAATTGTTCGAGGATTGTCACTGTAAACTCTCGACTTAAGGTATCCCCATAAAAAAAAGTCGCACGGTGTAAGGTCCGGTGACCGAGGTGCCCAGGGTATGTCTCCGTACTTGCTGATTAATTTATTGGGAAAAATTCCCCTCAACTTCTCCATTGAAACTCTAGCTGTGTGTGGAGTGGCCCCGTCTTGCTGAAATTGTGTTCTGTTGTTGAACCCGGGAAACGGCTGCAGTTGCGGTACCAAAAACTCGTCGATCATTCGGCAATACGCGTCAGCAGTGACTGTCTCTCGCTGGTTATAAAAATAAGGGCCAATTACACCACACTGTCGTTTTTGGACAATGTAAATGTTTTTGATGGTATTCGCTCGGGTTGTCGGACCACCAGTATCCTATGTTCTGTTTATTAACATAGCCATCGATATGAAAATGTGCTTCATCAGTAAACAATATGTTTCCAAGCGTTCGTGCTGTTTCAAAACGTTTCAGCATCGTTCTAGCTAAGGTTTCACGTAAAAAATAGTTATTTTCGTTAAGAAACTGCACGATTTGCAGTATGTATGGGTGAAACTGTAGTTTATTTTTCAAAATAACGTGCACTGTTGATTTTTTTATTCCAGTACAGGCTGCAATCTTCCTTATCGACTTACGCGGATTGCGCATAATTTCACGTCGAACTTGAGCCACATGTTCTGGCGTCGCTGCTGACGTTGATGGTCCCGGAGGAGTTTGGTTAACCATTGTCCCTTCTTATCTGAACTTTTGAACTCAACACCGGATAAGTTGCGCGCTCGGCCCATCACTTACTCGTCGCACTTTAAATATTGCTCAACCGCGAACGCGCGGCACGCCCCCGACCAGTGACTCATTACGACTGGCAAATCCGCAAATCACGCGCATCGAACAATACCCCTCCCACTTGCCTCACCCTGATGGTTTACGAGCAATTACAATTTAATCCAGAAAATTTTCCGCTGAACATCCTATGTAAGCTTATGAAACAAAAAAACCTAAATAATTAAACACTTGACCTTCAATTTTAATGTTAATTGTAAACATTTATTACTCATTTATTATTTGATTCATGGAAGGGAATATTTATTTTTGAGAATGGCAAATAATAGTTTTTTTGTTTTTTTTTTAGGAGAACACATTCTTATTGTAAAGTTGTAATTATTCAGAACAGACGGTCTGTGATATTTTAAATATGAATTAAATATATTAATTATATCAAAAAGGTAACATATAGGGTCGAAAAATTGTCGCTAAAAATAATGTCGCTGTAGCTTAGTTGGATAAAGCACCTTCCCCGGTTAGAAAAGAGATCCAGGTTCGAATCCCGGTGGCGCAACAACAATATTTTTCGATATAATTGATTTTATATGTATATCTTTATAATTAATATATTCAATTCATATTTAAAATAGTTATTTATTTATTTTTATTTATAGTCATATGTTTCAGGCAAACTGTTCCATGTATCAAATGCGATTGTAGATGAAAATACGCGCTGGAGTCGAAGAGTAGGAAGTGCTCATGAAAAGAGACGCGGTCTGCCGACCCCTGATTAGTGACATCCATAACGTATTGTCCTACGAGTAACATATTTGACTGACTTCATAACTGTCTCTCGATAAATCTTCATTCATTTATCTCATTGGACACCGCATTCCGTGTGAACTGATGCACGTCTCCCAGAAGCTGCCTGCTATTCGGACCACATCTGTGAAAATGGCAAAATCAGTTGTTTATTTCATATTTTGAACCTATTAACTTTAACTATTTATATAAAGTTTAGAACCAAAACTATGAATAAATTGTTGAATTTATGTGTACAACTAATTAAACGCTATCGAAGATGTGCCTACTCCAATGGCATTTAAATGACTTTCTTGTTTTACGGTTTTGTATTGTTAAATCATGTCAGGTACCTGACTCTGTCTGCAAAAAGATTGTTGGGGCAACTTTGTATCGGTGCATATTTCAAACATGAACGACCAAGAATAATTGGCTCGCGTACACCGCCGGTATGTAAAAATGGAACATATTATTTTTTAGTTCTATGGGGAACGACGAACGCACCAGGCAGAGCGGTATCCAACCTTTTAAATGCCATGAGCGCGTCAACACGCTGAACTTGTCACGTCAAGCTTAATTTTTTTTTTTAAATCATTTTCCCACCTGTGACTTTGATAGATAAGTCAAGACCCTTAAAGCCTAGTCGTACCCTATGCAGTGTCTTCCATTTCAGATTGTTGACAGTTAAAAGGTTAACGTAACCAGCTCAACATCGAGGTCTGCATTCTACTATTAGTAATTTTTAAAACAATAAACTCAGTGTCAAAAAGGTATCTTTAACAATTCCGAGCATTTACTAAGGTGTGGGTCTCCCGCTGGGGTCTACTGGGATGGACGATGCCGGGAAGAGCATTCCACTGGCTCTCACTCGCACCCTCTTGCCACCCGGACAGGGTGAATTTCTGCCAGATTGTGGCCGAGTTCTGCAACTATAACTTCCACAGCTTCTCTCTGGCTACCTTCTGGAATCAATATGAAGACGTGTCTCGCGTCGAATTGATTATTTTACTTGCAAGTGAAAAAAACCCTCCGATGGCTGATCGCTATACGGAAATGATAACGGAAAACTACTGTATAAATCAATAAAGCTCCCATGTGTTATTATTATACATTTTTAAATTGTATAATTCCCTTTTTGCTGAGGTGGAATTTATAAATGATTAGTTCGTGTTAGCGCTGGGAATATCAAAAGTGCTGTAGAGTGCCGTAGTGGAGCCAGGGCGGGCCAACTTACATTTCAAGTATATTTAATAAATATTTTGATACAGCAGAGAATTTTGCACATCCGGGCAAATATATAGGTTTTTTTGTATTAAGAATTGGATCATCTAGGCGGTATCCCATCACTTCAACCATTGACCACACGCAACTGGAGACAGATGAAATATGCGAATTCAACATAAATTAACATGTTACAGCTCGGATAGCTTTTTTTGACATATTCATGGTTTTAGAGTTTACCAGAGTTCAGTTATTGCTTGTTAAATTGTTTATTTTTTCCCTCAAACAAATTCAATTTCAAATTTCGGCCTGGTACATTTTTATTGAGCACTACACCACTGGCTGCAGGACGCGAACCTTTTGAACCCTTGCACCGCATTGGGGTAGTTGTGCCACTGGATGTGATCTATCCAATGCGTCGACTATTCTTGTCTTATTCCTGTTATCCACGCGTTTTTTCGTTATGGGTGTCGCGCTGGGAGATACTAAGAGGAGATGCAAGTAGCGACTGTATCATACTTTCAGTTACACTTCTATACGTTAATGTTGGCACCAGAACTTCAAATTATTGCATTCGCTTGCTCCTCTCGATATCATTCTCCACCTTGCCGTTCCTAGTAAACGTAGTGTGGTGACCCTGCACGCGCCCCACAGACATGGCCGTATAGGGACCCATATATATGGCCGAAACCAAACCAACCAATCGGCAGACACCATACGTCTTATTTAGAACAAAAATAATAAATATAATTTCTGTTCGCGTGCGGGTGCGGGTGCGGGTGCCCACCGCACGGCCGGCGGTGTAGGAGCACTCTGCCGGTGCGGAGACTGGAGCCTGCTCAGCAGCTGTTATTTTTATTCCATTCGGACTCGTTGCGAATATTTTGGCGGCCAGCCAGGAACAAGATGGCCGCCGGCCCGAGCCAGCCAGGGCAGCCTCGGACCGAAACTATCGCAATTTAAAATTTTGGCCGCAAGAATCAGGCGTGAAAGTACGTTTTCACTTTTACATTATTTTTATTTTTGCATTAGAAGAAAAACTCTAAGACCAATATTCTTTGGTGGATCTGGCTAGTTAACGAACATAGCTACCAGATCAATTTTCTAGACAAGATTGTTTGAAAACAGATAATAAACACAAAATTCGTTACATTGCACATAAAAACTATCGTGACAAATTTTACCGGGGGTACCTACTCACTGAATAGTAATTCTCTAAATTAAAAATGATTAATTAATGCATTTGTTCGCCAAGTTCGCCCCTGGCACTGCCTTCCTCCATAAACTCGGATACAACGCACACCAGCAGAGGTGGACCAACCGCTGTACAGCTGTAAGCACTTTCCAAATCGGTCCAATACCAACACAATTTTCTTAAAACAAAGCATAATGACCTGTCATCACTACAAAACTAATGAAAATCTTTTAAAAATTAGTAATTTGTACATTTAATTATGGTAAAACATTATACACATTGAAATTTGGTTTCAACCAGCGGCGTAACAAAAAAATGTTGTTATTAGAACACATTCTCATTGTGAAGTTGTAATTATTCAGAACATAGGTCTGTGATGTTTTAAATATGAATTAAATATATTAATTAGAAAGATATACATATAAAATCAATTTTATCGAAAAATATTGTTGTTGCGCCACCGGGATTCGAGCCTGGATCTCTTTCCTAACCGGGGAAGGTGCATTATCCAACTATGCTACAGCGACAATATTTTTAGCGACAATTTTCGAACCTATATGTTACCTTTTTAATCGTTCCATTATTTGAAAGAGCCATTTACCTTATTTTTACAGAATCTCAAGTACCTTTGAGTAAACTGATAGCAGACGTCAGAATTATCAATTCATTTTTATTAAATTTTGGACACATTGATACAACTTTATTATTTGGAGAACACATTCTTATTGTGAAGTTTTAATTATTCAGAACAGACGGTCTGTGCTATTTTAAAATATTTCAAAGGTATTTAAGATTCTGTAAAAATAAGGTAGATGGCTCTTTCAAATAATGGAACGATTAAATGTATTAATATCAGAATGGTAACATATAGGTTCGAAAATTGTTGCTGGGCAGTAAATATAACAATATTTTACTCCTCCCATTGAATCATTAAATCTTTACTGTGTCTTTGAGTACGTTGTAAATAGGTACGTTGTGTCCGGTGCCCCTGTGATTGATTTAACATTAAGTCCGTCGAGCACTATGTGACGTACAACGAATCACATTATTGACGTACACTCGGTTCACTCCACAGATGAGTGGCACAGCGGCAGAGCGGCCAATCTTCAAAGTGATTAAAAGCCGACAAAACGTAATATTATATAATGCTTCTATATATCCGTGCACATTAAATGAGGCCAATAAAAAAACAATTAATTTTGAACGTATTAGAGTAGGTGTGGAACTGAAAATATTAAATTTTTCACTTGGACCACTCTGCCGCTGTGCGACTCAACTCAAACAAATAGTCATCCCTAAATTTACACATTATAGTTTTTTTGACAAATGCATGGTTTTAAGCGTTCACAAAATCTAATTTATTGCTGGTTTAAATCATTTCTTAATTAAGAAAAAGGGGCTGAACACTAACGATAGACTCTCGAAGATTCCTTCAATTTTTAGGCATCTTACGTGAAGGGAAGAAGATTGAGAAGCGGGTCGAAGAGGAAGACGAAAATCCCCCACCCGTTGGACAGACCGAGTGGAAAAGGCACCAGGCACCTCTCTGGTGAGGCGCGTAGTCAAAAGGGTGGGAGTTCACGGACATCATAAAAATGTTACGAAATATTAGGTAGTAGTCTTTTTCATTTTGGTTCATTCACTGCGAGCGGAAGAGAGGCGGGGTATATTCCGATCGCTAGCCGCGTTCTTAGTAATTCAGTCGCTATGGAGCGTGTCCTTACCAGTTGGTCGTGAAATTTTCCTTAGAAAATTGTTATCGATGTAAAATGGCCCCAACTTGATGGGGCTACCTTAAATCATAGGTATACAGTAACAATCTTCCCTCTCTGGACCAATTAAAAGAAAATATCCGAGAAGAAATGGCAGTTATCACGGAGAATACATGCCTCCCGTTTAGAAGAGTTCGAAATAACGCATCAAATTTAAAAAAAATGAATTCCCAGTGGCTGTACTTAAATACAAAATAAACATTATTTTATTACAAAATTTTTATTATTACATATATTTATAGGCAAATAAATCTCTCGAATTAATTATTTTTTTACCCTTCCCTGTGAATTCGTTCGACGTGTCAAATCTCACCCTTCACCATTTTTTGTTCTATTTACCGCCCTGCGTCTATGCACTTTTGAAATAGGAACTGCAGCCGACCAATAGAACGTGAGATGTTTTTTTTTTTATATTCAATTTATAGCCGTTCGGCGCGTCTATTCTCTAGCCGGTTGCTTATTGGTCCGTTTTAAATTAGGGGGATTGAAAAATTCTTTGTATTTTTTTCCATACGGTGCAATAGATTACAAAGCGTAAGCTAAGTAATTGAATAATTTATGCAGTTTTCTATGAGAATGCATTCGCTATTCTTATATAGCGAACTCAAAGAAATGAGGGGTCTGGGGCAGGTATGCACTTTGCTTTCTGTCACGTTTCTTATACAGTGTGGGAATTTTTATTATGAATGATTTTGTTGAATTTAATTTAAATAATTCGTTCGTAGACTTTTTGATGGCATGTGAATAATTTATACAATTCTATTATAGAAAAAATATCGTGAAATGTAAAATATTGTCACTAAAACTGTGTTATTCAAGGTTTCCCAAAAGTCTTTTTCATGGGTTTAATAAAAAAATGTTTATTTCGCATTTAAGTACAGTCTCTGGGAATTTATTTCTTAAAAAATATGTTTTCTAAATGTGATCCGTTATTTCGCTGGCACTCTTCTAAACGGGAGGCAAAATTTCTGAGAACTGCTCGGCACGCATTCTCCGTGATCGCTGCCATTTCTTCTCTTGACTAGTTCAGAGAGGGAGGATTGTTACTGTATACATTCGATTTAAGGTAGCCCCATAGGTGTCAAGTCGGGCTTCGTGGAGGCCAGTTTATGTCACCTCGTCGAGATATCAATTTTCCATGGAAATTAAGGACACGCTCCATAGTGACTGAATTCCCAAGGACGCGGCTAGCGATCGGCATACCCCCCGCCCCTATCCCGCTGTTGGTGCAGCGAATGAGTCAAAATGAAAAAAACTTTTATTACACACTATATATTATGATAGGTGTATGCGAGTAAAAAGGGTAACAGACTCGGAGTACACAATTTTATAGCTATACGTGTCATTAGTCATCTGATGCAAAACTAGTCGTGGAATGCATACCACCTGAAGTTCTGGCGCCATCACTAATGTATGTAAGTGAAGCCTGGAGCTGGCAAAATAATAACAAATGCATTATGTAAATAAATATGAATAAATTAGTTGTTATGGTTCAGATGAATAAAGAAAAATAAATAATGAAAACAATAAAAATCAGAAAACGTCAATATCTCGGACATGTAATGAGATATCTGGAGAAGTGCAAGATATTGCACCTCATAATGCAGGGAAATAAAAGGCACGACGAACGCATTAGTATCAAATATTTGAGTTCAGGTGACGGTATGAAGCATGAAAGAAGTTAAACTACTAAACCAGTTTCCGTAACCTCAATTCCTAGATTAAAAATAAAATGCTTGTGCTACGAAAAATAACACTAACATAGTGAACTCATGTAATACAACGACATGTACAGCGAGTTAACACGCTAAACTTTGCATGTCACGCCAAGCCACAGGCAGAAACATTTTGAATGTCATGTATTTAATCATGCTGTCATTCGTAAACGACCGTTTCACTGCTCTTGAAACGTATTCCAAGATCGGCAGTTGACAGCTGAGCTGGTATCTTATCGCTACACATAAGAAGATATTTATTTACTTGATTAAGAAAATTTAATAGCGATGGTGAAGCAAAATCTATAATACTAAAGGGTTGAGAACCCCTTGGCTAATTGATCTGAGAAGCTTCCAGAACGCATCGAAATACCTGATCCAGGCGACTGCATACAATATCTTATCACCATCATATAATATTTATCGCGGTGAGATTTATTATAAAAACTAGTATTTTCCCAACCACCCCATCAACAGGTACAATAGAGGATCGACCCTTCTCGAAATACGGGTAGTTCTGAATATATTAAACTATTTATATCGCGTAATGTGTATGCTTTAACACCCCTTATATAATATAATAGAAAATAGGGGTAAGTGTGTGGTAATATCATTAAGGCTTTAGATGTGAAATATTCTCGCCCAGCTGATTCATACACACGTTAAAAAATAGATATCGAAACGAATATAAGCAAATTTCAAATTGTTACGAAACTTATCGGTTCTGAATATACAATAAAATTATTATTAAAAACGAATTAAAATCAAACTGCCATTGCAGTTTTCAATGAAGTTACACGATGTGTTTACGCGCCTTGTTACTTCGATTGGCACCACTGGCTTTCTTGGTTTATAATAATGTACACGTGTATGTGTGTGTGAGTATTGCCGCCCTTTTTTTCCGAAAGCTAAGAAGACGGTAACCGACAGGCGTCATTCTTGTTACATCCCGTGCGCCAGTACAGCGGTCCAGTACGTGAAATCTAAAGAAGACAACCCAGCCAAAAGAACAACAACACCGGACCAGAAAGACAGCAAAATTAAAAAGGTTAGTGCAGGTCATATATCATATGTGTGCATATTATTCATCGGAAACCTGGGAACCAGCTGTCGAAGGCATTCACATAAATAGTAGAAATTCAGACCAGGTGAATGTCTAGATTACAGGGAGCCCACAACAATGACAGCTTCCGGGAAACATACGTCAAATCGTCCGGAATATGAGCTTCAATCAATATCAATTTAAATTAATCAAAGGCAAAATTGTAAAAAATATAATTTTTATTTTATCTTACTAACTAACTTACCATGACGCTGTTCCACCGCGAGGGTAGACAGAGAGGATAGAGGGCCACACTCTTCGGTCCTGGCACACAATTCTCGTCTCATCCATATTCATACATCATCTCATACAGCTCGTCGATTATTGAGACTTGTAATAAGACCATCTTCCAGTATCTGGTTTACCTGGTCATGCCAAGTCTTTCGCGGTAGCGGTGCCATCAACACTTGCGTCATACATCTTTCTCACAATTCTCTTCTCATTCGTCTGTTGCATGTAACCAAACCATCTGAGTTCTGTCCATATTTTCGCATTTCATTACTGACGACATTCTTGTAAAAGCTAACTGAAATGTATTTGGCCGCGGATTCTCTGATATCCGTAGTAGAAATATAAGTCCAACCTCGAGATATATAACCATTTATTACTCTGCTCGCCGTGCAACAATATAATATATACACAATAAGATATATTGTCTCGAGAACCGAAGAGTATTGAAATAGATCGCAACTGCGCTTCCAGCGATCACGGAGAATACGTGCCGAGCAGTTATTTGAAATGTTGCCTCCCGTTTAGAAGAGTGCCAGCGAAATAAATCACATTTAGAGAACATTTTTTTTAAGAAATAAATTCCCAGAAACTCCTGTACTTAAAAGCTAAATAAACATTATTTTATTATAGAATTTTTATTATGAAAAAGACTTTTGGGACACCTTATAATTTAATTATGTAAACGAGTTTATTGTATATTTTCACTACCGTCCCAGGACGGTTTGTTTATTAAACATTAGTTTAGAAATGTTCGTATTTCTTTAAAAAGTTAAGTATTTGTATTTTGTTTTATTAAATCGTGATGTCACACAGCTTGGCACTGATTGTAATCTCAAACATCTCTCGCAGAGCACGCAGAATGACTCTAATAATAACTAAACACTAAATAGATTAGTGTGATATTTGTGTGTTGAAGACAAGATTGAAAGAATTACATCAAAATTAATTACTCTTTTGAGAGAGCCTTTCACAAAACAATATATAAAATTGCTGATGTTATTTTTGTATTGTAACGTGCAATCGGCCGCGGCTGAGTGGACTGAGACGTCTGTGAGCCGAGATAACCGTTTATAAACAAAAACTTCTATATGGTCCTACTCATTCGCCGCCCGGTTGGCATTTTAGTAATGCTGATAGGCAGCTGTGCAACTTCGTCTTGACGAGCTAAACAGCTGCCATCTCAAAACCCTCACAGTCTCCGACCTTTATTTATTAAGATTTACAATTACATTCATGAAAGAAAATAAACAAATAAATGGAAAGGAACAGAGTATAAATAATTCAGAAATAAACATGAACAAGATGAGAAAATAACATCCAAAGTAAGAAACGTAATAATATAAGATTGCAAAGAATTATACAATGTCAACATTTCACTTTGGTCAGGGAGCCGAGGGGGAGGAGGAACACGCCCCCGAGAAAGGGAAAAGGACAAAACAAAATAAAAACGATCTGACTAGTCTTCGGAGCTCCACTGCCGGCAGTTCTCATCCTAACGACAAGAGACAACAAAATAAGATATACAAGTAGTAAGAAAATATTAAAAATAAAAGTATAAAAGTAAAAAAAACTACTAAAAGATTATATAAATAAACACTAAAACTCTAGGAGTCACGGTTATAGAGCCCCTTAACAGTTCTCATCTAGACACCCAGACTATGACAAAGGTCCTGAACAAATCCAAATTCCTTTTGCAACTGAATAGATCGGGGTTTCGCATGGAAGTCCGAGTCACTCCTACTTCTTACAAATTGGGAGAAAGCGTACTCTTTTGTAAAAAAAACCCAGGAAGTTTATTTTTTATTGTTGGAACAACAAATTCTATAATCCTCGATCCATACTTATTGGTGATTTTGGATATTGTTAAATTCGGATTTGCTGCACCTCTTGTATTTTTCCGCTCGAAGCGAATAATTGTATTTTATTAAAAGGAACAGTAACATCATTGTGTACAGAAAGAACGTTTACGGAAGAATATAACAATTTTATTATCATCTAGCTAAAAATATTATATAATTTGGAGTCAATCAAATATTTTAATTAATCGAAATAATAAAAATGGTTATATCTCTGTCATGGTTGAGATTAGGTGCATGCAGGTTATATCTGCTCTTAAAATATGTTGCACTAGGTGTGTATTCAAAGTTGTAATTTTAAAGTACCTACTCGAGTATAATAAAAGATCTATAATTGAATATATTATATGAAAGTCGTGTTCATTTTATAAGACAAAATAAAAAATGTAAAAACAATACAATAATTACTTTCAAAATGATGTGTTGACAGAATTCAATTAATGAAATGTGCAGTCTTTTAGGCAGCAACGGCCAATCCTCTCTTCTTTCTTCATATTTCTCTTGATATCTCCAGTTGGACATGTTATTTTTTCTTTTTCTTTATTTATCTAATCTTCGAACATCACTCGGTGAGAGAAGCACATCTGACAAGTCCGCCATCTTGGGTGCTCTACAGCGCTGTTCTACCACAGGGCATATTTCAACACGCCGCAACTACGTCAGGTGGTAGAATTTCGAACTACCGACTACGAAATTTGGTTTACAACAATGTTGCATACCTAATTCGACACAGCCCGAAATGTGCCGAACATCGTTGTTGTAACTTCACAATTAAAATGTGATTACATAAAAATAATATGGTTAATATTAGATACTGCGGTGACTCTGCACGCGCCCACAGACACGGCCGTGTAAGGACTCACCTATCAATCAAACCCAAGACTCAATAAGTTATATGCCCAAGCAGCTAGCGATCACATCCCAATTCAACAGCATCTCGAGTCACTCCGGAGTTCAACGCTTATTTATCTGAATAATTCATCACATCAATAAACGACATTTTGTAAGTGCCCTTTCAATTAAATACCTTATTCTAGTTACAACAACAGTCATCCTACACCGCGACATGCAAACAACACGCGTGAGACTAGAAGATATGAGGGGCTTCAGTGTCACAACAACAAATCCGTCTGACACAATCACGAGTCAGTCATTTTTAAACAACAACAACATCTACACCGTCAACTCCTACAATACCAACAATTAATTGTCAAGTGACGTAGGTATCCTCCTGATGAAATATATTTCAAATAAAATAAATATATATATATTTTTTAAAACGTTGAAAGTAATCTTAATGCGGCCCTGGCGAGCGGAGCACGTTGCGCTGATTTCTCACGATTTTATCTGACTTTTCCGATTCGCGTTATTCCCAAATCGAAGGTGTATTATTCATATGTGACCGTCCCGAACCCATCACACCGGGTGATCGCAAAGACGCGTTAATTTCGCGTTAAATATATTCGATCAAATTAAATTAATTATTAATCTGTTTACCGTCACATTTAACGTCAATTTTAATATGCGCGTTGATCGCCCACGAGTTAAGATTCCCGACAGATGCAAATTCAATAAATAAAACATAATTCCATGACAAAAGCAAACGGTGACAAGTGCACACGACACGTAGACTTAGGCAGTGGCAGCGCAGGGTCCCCTGGCGCCAGACTAGGGGGGCGCCAAAATGGGATATTTTATTAGTCTACTGCGTAGTATTCTCAATCTTGAAATATAAGAGTGATATTTTTGATGCTGTTCTGAGTCAAATGTCTAATTGATTTTGGTACTCATTTTTATAATATTATACATTTGTATTATTTTTCTCTACAAATCAATATTCTGCACATGCTATCTAATAATTAATTTTGTAAAAGCCCGCAAGGGCGGGAATAAAGTGAAATAAATAAATAAAATAATTTTAATTACATAGATGTCTCACAGAGACGAAGCTATTATTTTTACATCTGAAGTATGGAAGTCTCGTATTAGTCTGTGATCGTAACAATATATTATTTAGAATTCAAAATTCGTTTTGAAATTTTCGGAATTCTAAATTATATTTATGAAAACAAATTACGAAATTTCTTATACAATCCCTAACCATGCTAGCCCTGATTGTAAAATGTTTCTGTGGATCGCCCCGCCTCACGTCGTATACAGATATCTGTATTTTGCTTTGGTGCCTTCTTGTTTTGAGTAAAATAAAATCGATAGATACAAATTAATTATATTTTAGTAAAGAATTAAAAATCAGGTAGGTGTAGGCGTAGCATAACCATTAAGACAGGGTCGGTGCAGGGTCCCACGTCTTTATATAATGGGCTCCAAAAAATACCAACAGCAATACGGATAAGCTGTCACATTAACATGTCAACATTTTCTAATTAGGGCTTGTGGTCCAGTAGTCACGATACTCGCCTAGTGATCTAGTGGTCGGAGGGTTCGTTAGAGGTCTATTTTCATAGCACAAGCGTTTAGCTTGGTTTGAAAATAGTAATAATATTGATGTGACACATATTCCGTATACTACACATCTCTATTTTAAAAAAAGTCGTGAGCACATTTTTGAGTTAAACAATTTTTATGCCATGTTTAATTCTATCCCTTTTTTTTAGTTTTCTTTCTGTTGCTCCTGGTTTTATCTTCTCTTTTCTCAGTGGTTCGGACGACCTCGTAATTGCAATTTGCTGGTGACCGAGACGGTTCAGTCATCGATGAGAAGATAGTAAAGAAAATATATGAAGGGAGTATTAAAAGCAACAGGAATAGAACCTGCCTCGATCACATCCAAATATTGAACGTCCCCCTATGAAAGAAGACGAGGTAGAGAGAGTGGTGTGCCAAGATAGTAGATGATGATGGTAAGTAGCATCTGTATATATAGGGTATAACAGACCTATGTACGAGATGGAATGCTGGAAGCCGGGGCCGTGGAAGAAGGGGAACATCGCGGCTGAAGAGCTGCACCGAACCGCAGTGAACAATGTGATGATAGCCAACGTCCATCGAACGGATAGGGCACAAGAAGAAGGAGAAGAAAAGACCTAGTTAACAATATTTAAATATATATAATATAGTATGGGATACCTGACTAAATGACGAGTCCAAAATGTTCAAGGAATGTGTGCAAATTCTGCACCGTTACGGAAAATATTATTATTGAAATTCGATGACCTTTAATGTTTTGTATTTAATATATCATTTATAATCAATAAAATAGTTAAATCAATTGAAATTATCGCGTAATTACGGCATTATTTTTAATGCTCTAACACGATTGAGATTAGGCTCATATTTCTTGAACATTTTCGTCTTATTCAGGTATTCACCCATGTAATATTGTAGATTAGGATTGTCACAGCCTGTATATTGTACATAAGATCAATTAAATATTATATATTGTTAGGTTAGGCGTACATAGGCTCTTAACTGAAAAAATATTCATTTGTTTTATCTTGACCCCCTCGAAATCTTTTGGACCACTATTCAACTCGCGTCCCTAGTTACGCCGCTGGTATGTAATTATTTTATCAAACGCGTGTTATTCTGGATATAAAATGTTACGGGCGTTTTTAACGCAGTTTTGTGACGCATAAAATATATTGAATCTGTGTCACGCGGACGTCTCTGGCACTGTCGAGGAGTGGCGACGCGCTCGGAACTCCCTGTAGCTCCATACATATGAATGAATGGATCGGATTGCATTGTTTTACACAAAAGGCCGAGCAGGTCATCGACCTGGCAGTAACCGAAATCAAAATGGCCGCTGCTGATTTTTTTAATATCAAAATATTTTAAAACTAGAGCCAAAGCCCGCTCTAAAAGGTCTGTATCTTTTAGAATCTAATCGGTTTCTTATGACCCGGACGAGGTTATCGTCACAACTTCTGAGACAGCTCCTGCGAGAGGTGACTAGAGACATAAATGTAAATATTCGAAAACCAAATTATTTCAATAATATAGGTATCCATCGAAATATTTATAACAGTGCATCAAACCATATTCCAGACATTATTATGAAAACGCATTATGGTGAAATCAGTGTAGATACATTATTCTGTTGCCTGTTGTGTACGGCGCTTTAAATCAGTTACCGAGGAGAGATTGACTCTGATTGAATTAAGACCACAATTATTATATTAATTGTTCTATATGGATGTATGTTATTAGTTCTGATTTATCAATTACGTATTTTTTTAAACAATCAGTTAGCCATGTCAAAGAGATCAGATGTATGTATGTATGTATTTTGTTCGGTATTTATGACAGAACCAGATCGCCGATAGCCGTGCGCGTATGGATGCTCCATTAGGTTTACTATATCCATCTCCCCCCCCCCCCCCCCCCTACGCTCCCTTTACCCTTACCACAGAGCACGACTCGTTCTGTGTGTGATCTATGACTTGTGAACTGTCAAGAAGAGTGAACGTCCTGCTTGTGCTCCTCACTGACTTGGTGCTATTGCGTTTCGCAGTGCGTGCCGAAACGGCTATTGCGTATCAATAAGTATCCAAAATTTCAGTGAATACAGCAAGAAAATTCAGGTAAGTCGTGTTCTTCCCGGTTGGTCCTTGAACCCTTATTGTTCTGTTGTTCTAACAATTTCCTTCCATCTTTCCTACAACCCGTTTCACCACCACCACCCCCTCGTATATACAGTATTTTTGGTTGTTTTTTTATAACATATGTATATGTACATGTATTCATTATTCAAACTGTTTTTATATATTATATATTCGAATATATAACGCTGCTTGGCAATCGGCATGTTGCATTCAAAACTAGATCATGTGAGTGTGCTCCCGTGTGATTGTTTGAAGACAACTAGAATCACAGAATCGCAGATCTAGAGGTGTTACTACACACACTGTTTTATCATATCTATTGCGTCATTTAACGCAACGCAAGTTGTCACTCTCCGCCGCTAGATGGCAAATGAACTATCAGAAATGTAGATAATTTAATGTTTTATTTCCTGGTGATTTAAACGCCGATATACCTTATATATTAAAAAATAATTTTGAGGTACAAAAGTCAAAGATCTTTCGTAATTGGCGAATAAGAAAGAACCTATGCGTGTAATAGTATTACTAACTAAATATTAGATCGTTTAAATCGCTGTCAGACATCTGTCATTAAAATGTTTATAGCTATAACAGAGCCCCTTCTGCTACATATAGAAAGATGTCTATTAATTATACCACCAAGATGTGCGTGATCTATAGAGATAGTGGTATTTTGTTTTTCTAAGACATATGCTCTAATTTTGCAAATGCTGTCCAGAGTAATGCGAAAATCTGCCGTGTTAATTTCTACTGTCAAAAATTTGAAAATTACAACATTGTACATGCTGTGTGGATACGTGGGTAATTATTTAAACGATGTATTTTTAATTATGTTGATTCGTTATAAGATACGAAAAAAATAGAAAAACATTGCATTTCTTGGCACACCTGATAACTAATATTTCATATATCATACAATGTGTTTTTAGTTACGTATTTTTTTGTACATTCAACAGTTTAAACGTAATATATAATATTATCATTAAAACTCATTATACGCATACACTAGAGTTAATTAAATGACCACCCGCCAGATGACGTCAACACCCAAGGACGACACGTGTTTGAATCAATCTATTGTATGTATTATATATATATATATAAAATATGTACAATTTATTCAAATAGACGTACTAGTACGTGAAAGTTTAATTATTTAGGACCGGTTGTGTGATCTGTAGTAAATTTACTATGGTAACATTTTACTAGGTTAAATTCATAGATGAGATGTCTATAGATGCGACAAATAATCATGAAATATGCTTTATTTTATCTATGGATTTTTTCTGTCGCTTTCGCGGTGAAATTTTTACGCATTTTATGTTAATGTATCGTTGTTATTGAATGATCACTTGTCGTATACTGCAACTTTCAAACTTTTGAAACAGCTGTGAAGAGTCCGCCATATTTAACCATCGATTCTCGTTTTTCTATCGGATATCGTAGAGTAAAATAAGTTTACTACGGGATGTACTTTGGAGAAGTAAATATTTTATAAAACCATAGATTGTACTATCTTCTATATTGCAGTGGCGTGCGGTAGGTATATATTTATGTTATGCTGTTACCAATGATATTATACAATCATATATAATATATGTACTTTCGTTTAACCAATGTCTTTAGACAAAATAAATCCGTCGTTTATCCGACCCTACCATGTATTTATGTGTAATTTTAACATTTTAAAAATAATACCTTCTTACCCATATAAAAATCAATATAAAAAATGTGTGTACGTTTTTAAGAACACTTTTTATCTTTCTATTGTTGTTATAAAATCCTTTACGTAATAACTAAAAGAAATAATTATTTTTATTTAATGTTAACGTAGAAAATAGTAAAATGTCAATTGCTTTTTGTTTTTCCCAAATCAAAAACAAATTTATGCACCAAATGCACCTCGAACGCAAAGAGCAGCCATGAAATTAACACGTTAAAAACAGTAAGATAGTAAAATTAGCGAATTAGTAAAAGAAGAAGTAGACACTTCAATGATCTGCACGCAGTTGTAAGCGTTTCTAATGTTATTCTGTTAAAAAAAAACAGCATAAATAACGGCTCGTAGAATTATCATTTCAGTAAATAGCCAATTGTATGATTTGAGTAATTCACTAGCTTAAAAGTAGATTAGAGTAATATGAATAGATACAATGCGTCGATTGTAGCTACTAGCGCTACGGCTGCAGCGGTGGATTGTCGTTGTAGTTTTTAGAATTAAGCTATTATACTTTCTACTGGTACACAGATGGCGCTAATTGTTATAAATTCGTAAATACACATTCACGGTTCATATTATAGATTATTTAATTTATATTTGTTATATTTAAGATGTTTAAATAGTAATGATTTTTTAGAGATTTTCTGTTCTACATATTATATAAACAATGTTAGTCATAAATTGAATAATTTAGAATCATTAGAAATAATTAAGGCGTGTAAAAGGAACCAAAATAATATAAATAACCGACTAAATTTAACCACAAGTCCTATCCTAAATACCAATAATTTTGCATCATCAAGTCCATTTTCACATCTCTCATCATCGTGTAACAACCTACTAGATTTATTTTTTAAATAGAATTTTGAAAACATTACAACAATTTGACAAATATGATTTTAGTTAGTTTATTTGACATCCTATTAAAAGAAATGATATTTTCCGAAACGGGATTATATTAAAAGTATAATTAATATTATTACATTAGATATGGCACAGAAGTATGATACTAATGATATGAACCCGTGCACGTTGGTAAGCGGAGTCAAAACTTTTGGTTACATTTGTACATATCTAGCCACAACGAATGTCCAGCTGATCTAATCAAGTTCTGATTGTGCGCGCGGCCACGCCTCTCATCGGACCATCAGCATCCGGTCTTCTCTTGTCGCTCCTTGCCAATTATTTAATCAAAAATACAAGTGTCAAGAGGCCAACGCAAGTGTAAACATCGTGCCAGCAGTCCACTCTCGCCGAGGCGCCTCGAGACCCGAGCGGTACAAAGTGCACTGTACGCCGAGACTCCTCACCGCGCTCCGACCAGAACCGAGAGAAACCGAGGGTTGGCTGTACGTAGGGCAGACGGCACGAGACGACCCGGCATCAGAGAGACCCGCGCCAATGAATTGAACATTTTTTGGAATGATTTTCACCTTACCGACAAAAAATAAACAACTGACATTATCAGGTACCGGAACCCCTCAAATCTTTAGAAACGAAGTCCCAAATTATGGTCCGATTTTCCATTTTTATTTATTTTGTCAGAATGATGCGCGTAGAACTGGAGCTATTTGCTGTATGTACTGTTAATTTTGAAAACGCGTAAAATTAAATCGGTGACGTTTTATTTAATCAATGTGATACAATTTATGTTTATTTTCAAATACACTGTATGTGAATGGTACTGCCTCACTAGCAAATGTCTGTGCACCGATATATTCTAAAATGTAAATAGATGAAATATATATCATTATTTTACTGGCAAAAACAATTGGTGGGTCCCTGTGAACAGCTTTGCTCATCCGTTTTACCTATAAAATTACAAATCTATCGAACACAGCGTGACATGCAACGAATCACAAAATTGACGTACTCTCACTGTATTCATCGTGCGAAATTCACACTAAATGCTAAACTTGATTTAATTTTCGTCAAATGTTTGTATTAATCTCACTCATTACCTTCATATTTTCAAGGCCTAAAATTCTATGTTATACATATATATTTTGTATTACATCACTCGACGCGCAATGGTTGATCATAAAATCGCGATCATATCTCTTAACTTTTACCTATATGAGCTAATAGCTTACAGTACCGTGTCGAAAGCAGGATGTCATTTATTAGGTACTAGGTTGCAGTACCGTGTCGAAAACAGGTGTAGTGTGAAGTGAGTAGTGTTGTATTATGTTAAGTTCCATCTACTGTCGGATCACTATCTGTGAGGGCTCTCCGACTCCTGTGATTTTGAAGCGCCGGATACCACGAGGGTTTTAATTTTAGACCGTCATCCCTATTAACGTTCACTGGGTGTTTATAGTATTTAACCACAGCCCTGATAATGGGATCCGAAACGTCAGCGAGACAGGTCAGATTAGCCCTGAAAACTATACACAGAAAATCATTATGTATTAATTTGAACCCAAATATACTTATTATATATTGCGTTCCCCATCTATTTCTATGACTTTCTGGGATGTATTGGATCCAGAACGAGGCCGAAGTGTCATTATGGCTATATAGTGCTTGATTAAACGGTCAGGTCTGTGGAAATATAACTTATCTATGCTGTCTATGGTAAGGGAGAAATCTTACTTACCATAGAAATTGACAACTAACTTACAAATATGCTAGTATATTTTATTATGATAAAAAAAACATTTTAAAACCGGATTTTGCTAACCAATTTGCTCACACATTATATTCAATATCGGTAGCAAACAAAGCGTATTTTTAAAAAAGGAAACATACATTTTTAAATTTAAAAAAATCATTCCGAATCCAATGATGTATATAACTCAAATATGTTAAAGTGTTATAGCGGATTTTGAAATTCAGTGACACGTGATATGACACGTTAATACTTACAATTGAATGTAAATAATTTATCTGCATCATGACATCGTCGGGTTTTCTGCCAGTATATACTTAATACAACTTTTAATTGTTTTAAAGTTGATCACGTGTCAGAATCGATTATTGATTAGATGTCATTAACCTTTATCATACCATGATATAAAACACCCAAACGCAGCCAAGCTGTCAACTCGTGTTACCGTAAATAGCAGTTAGAAAATATGTTTTTATTAGCTTAAATGGCTTTAATGGCACGAATTTACTCTAAATATTGAGCATTCAATTTTGAAAAAATGATTAATAACATAATTTAAAGCATTCATTAAGTCCTAATCTCTCTTCATATAATTAGTGAGAAAGAGACAATTATATTTGTATGTTTGTTGTTCTTTTCACTGTGAAAATAGTGTGTGATCTCTGTCTTTCATATCACAAATGGTATTTTTACCAACGTATTAATTTTACAACACATTGAATGGAAAAAATAATTGTTTTTGTACGATTCCCTTTTCATAATTTGTTTTTCACTAGTCATTTCCAAGCGTTAATATTTTATTTAGGATTATCTAAAATATGGATTTTATGTTGCATGTATTTACCGAAATATTACAGGTTTAATTATGATGGTAGACCTGTGTTACTGCACGGTTTGCGAAGGGTTAAAAACACATTAACATTAGAACGAACGAACAGCAATAGAATAGTACAGTCTACCTAACAGTCGGCTACGATGGTATACACGGAACCTGACCCGCCCTCGATGCTATCCATGCTTGACTGATTGATTCACCATATAATATATATGGTATATAGACGAATGGAAAATGAAAAGTCAATTGACTGACATTTGACGTTTTACGTGCGACAGGCGTGAAGTGAGCATCAAGGTGGCGAATCTCTGACTCTGTTTTGTACATACCTAATAATAATCCGAACAATAATATGCATTACATACACAGATAAAACACGCTTTCGATACGGTATTGCAATCCAATTCTTAACCATTACACCAACACACATATGATGGACCCTGCAATGGGATCCGAAACGTTGGCCAGAAGGTCAAATAGCCCAGAAAACTTCAGCTAAAAAAATCCAACGTAGACAAGTATTTATACTACCTTCCATTTAGAAAAAACAATTGTATTAGTATGAGTAACACCATACATAATGTGCACATTGTAACAGTGTATTGATGCCGCTTAGCGTTTTAATTTGTCAGTGGGACGGCTTGTCGTTTGATATGTACGGAATGTTTGAATTTTGTAAATTAGCATAGTTTATGTTTTATCTATTGACCCAATATATCTATCACATATACACGGACACAAAAAACAAAATAAATATCGCAAAAAAAAAAATGGACGAATTTTCCGACACCGCGTATTTATTAAATAAATAAAAATAAGTAACATTAAAAAAAAAATGTTAGGTACATGTTTTTTAAAACGGGCTGATACACATTAATAAAACTGTTCTTAATGAAAAACTGATTTAGAAGATGATCAATCTGATTTTTACAATTTAAATTTATAATTGTTACAGCAATTAATAATATTTATGTAAGCTTGTTTGAAATCTGCATATTTTTTGTGAAAAATGAATTTTAACTTAAAAATTGATAAATAAGAATTAAATATATTAATTAGAAAGATGTACATATAAAATCAATTTTATCGAAAAGCTACAGCGACAATATTTTTAGCGACAAATTTTCGAACCTATATGTTACCTTTTTGATATTAATACATTTAATCGTTCCATTATTTGAAAGAGCCATCTACCTTATTTTTATAGAATCTCAAATACCTTTGAGTAATCTGATAGCAGACGCCAGAATTATCAATTCATTTTTATTAAATTTTGGACACATTGATACAACTTTATTATTAGGAGAACACATTCTTATTGTGAAGTTGTAATCATTCAGAACAGACGGTCTGTGATATTTTAAATATATTAATTAGAAATATGTACATATAAAATCAATTTCGAATCCCGGTGGCGCAACATCAATATTTTTCAAAAAAATTGACTTTATATGTACACGTTTCAAATTAATATATTTAATGAATATTTAAAATATCACAAACCGTATGTTCTGAATAATTACAACTTTACAATAAGAATGTGTTCTCCTAATATTTACGTTTGTTTGAAGTCGGCATATTTTTTTGTGAAAAATGATTTTAAAGTTAAAAATTGTGTTTACAAAATAAGCTTCAAAATGCATACATAATTTAAAAAATGATATTTAATTTCTGGTGAGAATGTCTCATGAAACGATGAGATAAAAATCAAAACTCCACCCTCGTCACTTTATATGGAACGATCCTCGCCAGGCTGGAGTCCATTGAGCTCCTTCCTAATAGCCTCACATTATTTTCTTACTATTCTTTCTTAGTAATGCTACATTTTCTCCAGCGGGTGTTTTATCAGAATTTTTTACCCTTCCAATTCATGTATTAATATAAAACACTTATGATGTTTACTACAATAAGGCAGTTAGTATTAGTTAAAGTGTTAAAGCGATCAGCGCTGATGCACTTGTAGTAGGTAGTAGATTAGCACGTAGAGTACTCAGAGTACTCTGAGGAATTGGAAAAAAAAAAACATTTTAAAAAGAAATCAACGAAAATACGTCAACAAATAATTTATTTTGAATCAAAAAATCGATGAAATCACGTTAGTAAAATAATGTACGTGTTGTTTGACGCGATAATCGCACACATTATTATATACGACAGCATTAATTAATATTTTTAAAGAGAACGCATTTTTGTTGTGAAGTTGCATTTTCAAAACATAATGCAATAATAATGCATCAATTACAAAAATAAACTTACAGATACACCTAAGTTATACATTTTTTGTAATCGTAATCGATGGCTGTTGTTGGAATGGTTGGCAAATTTCCCTCCGGTTAGAAAGAGATCCCCAGTAGCAATTTTTAAATAAATAAGTTTCTAGTTGATCTATTTAATTTTGCTATGCTGCACGAATCGATCGGTCTCTGATGGACCAGATACATATTAGTATTCAGACAGCTTTCAACACATATTATTTATGTATATCTACATTACATTACCAATCCTTTTCCATGTACAGGATAATTAAAACTAAGCCTAAATATAAAATTATTACATTTTGTTTTAAAAATATATATATATTATTTTTTAAATTATCTACCTAACTGACTGCATAAAATATAAGTATAGTACCATAATTAAACATGTAGGAAATTAATTTTGTTATTTTTAGACGCCCAACTTACAAATTCAAAATATTAATATAAATATCAAAAATAGTTAAATCCTAAATTCAAACATTCTGTGAAATCGCGCAGTTAGATACAGTATGTTGTATAAATTTTATATAAAATGTTTTTGCAGTAAATTTTAAAAATAGTTATAATCTAATTTAATGTATTAATTATAAATATATACATATAAAATCAATTTTGTCGAAAAATATTGTTTTTGCGCTACCGGAATAATTACAACTTCACAATTAGAATGTGTTCTTCTTAATAATATATAAGTTGTATCAATGTGTCCAAAATTTAATAAAAATGAATTAATAATTCTGGCGTCTGCAGTCGGTTTACTCAAAGGTATTTGTGATTCCGTAAAAACAATGTAGATGGCTTTCAAATAATGGAACGACAGATGTATTAATTTGAAAAAGTGTAACATATGGGTTCGAAAATTTGTCATGAAAAATACTGGCGCTATAACACAATTGGTAGTGCACTTCCCCGGATTGGAAATAGAGATCCAGGTTCGAATCACGGTAGCGCAAAAACAATATTTTTCTACAAAATTGATTTTATATGTATATATTTATAATGAATACATTAAATTAGTATTTAAAACATCACAGACCGTCTGTTTTGAATAATTACAACTTCACAATAAGAATGTGTTCTCATTAATAGTTATAATTATATTAATTAATTTATGAACTATATTTTTTATTTAATTCATACAGTATTACTTCAGTTGACGTTTGTAATTATCGCAGTTTAATGTCATTTTGGATTTACGAGTAATTTTTTATACTGCCTACGTTAATTTGATTTTAAATCATAATCCGATGCTTGTATATTCTTAATTTCGTTTAACACGCTATCGTAAATAGGTGTAATTTTTTTATTTTTACTAATTCTATAATCATCGTACCACACACATATGTCGGGCTACACTGTCACCACTGTAGTTTCGAGAGGTGCATAACTGAAACAGTATAACCCAACGTGTGTGCAGCACGTATAATGTTTATTTTAATAAAAAATAAAATATATCCCACCGCAAAGTAAACTACGTTTCATTTAGAAAGAACAATTGTATCAGTGTGTGTAACAGCCCGTTTCAAAAACAGGTTCAATTTTTTATTATTGTTTAAATACTAAATAAATACATACGTGGTGCCGGAAAACTCGCAAGGGATAGAACGCACTACACAGACAAGGCTCAAATTTTTATGTATACAATTTTTTTGGCGATATACATTTTATGTTTACCATCGCCGTGCATATGTGATAGAAATAGGGTTAAGTATATTTTTGTACAGAGAAAAAATGGTATAATGCTTTCAGAAATATTTATTTTTAATACATGACTTTTATAGCGTAAGTACGTTGTTATATATTTCTACAAACATACCGTACATATTTCGTGTGGATATCGCGTTTAAAACTAATGTCAAACGACAACTCCGCCCACTGACCAATTAAAACACTAAACGTTACATCAATACACCGTTACAGTGTGCATATTACGTATGGTGTTACTCACACTAATACAATTGTTACGAGAGGTACAAGTACTAGTTTATAACAATTATTTTTCAATTATTACACAATAAATATAGTAGGTGATCAATATGACATATTCTGAAAATGACTAGACTTTCATATTGTTATCTAAACACATAAAAATATAACGAACACATAGATTTTTACACAAGTTATCTGTGAAGTTAGAGGTTTAGTTTCTAGTAGTGATTGCGAATGATTGTAATTATATATAGTCAAACCTTACCTATACAATGAAACACCAATCACGGTCTATCTAACCACTGACGTAAGCGGTATCTATATTGTGAATATTACACTAAAAAATGTGAATCTACTCAAACTGTAGGAAACTTTATATTTGGGTATACTCGTACCTAGACACGATGTACTCAATAGAAGTACTGAAGCATTAAAAATATGACAAACAAATTTTTTTTACAATTTATAATAGATTCGATGTGTTCTGGCTATTCTAGGTTATAAACGGAGCGAAAACAAAGGAATGTATACAATAAAAGATATTTTAAGAGATTAGGTACGTAGATACCTGATGTAATATTACAGAGAAGATTGTAAAATGTGACTTGTTCGTTTGGATACCTTACCTAAACGAATTGATACATAAAAATGCATCTCAACGTTTCCATTTATTTCGTAGTTAATTCATCTTGCCAAGCTGATAACGTCATTTGCAAGCGATAAGGCTGTCGAGCTTCTGTTTATTCAAACTAGAATTGCAATTGAATAAAACAGCCACAGAATTAGCGGACACGATTGACGATAAGTCTCTGGCAAAATAATAATTGTAAAATGTAACAATCGCAGATTGCAAATGATCGCCGGTTCAGCGGCGGTGTCGAGCTGCCCAACGTACCCAGCATGGCAACACAAGACGACGCCTCGCTATTTGCACTGGGCAAAAAGTGTATTAAAAAACCGTCGAACACGCATTTAATTCACATCCTTTCGTTGGGATTTTTTATGTTCATAGCCGTCATAATTTATTTGCTCAATTTTGTTTAATCCGGCTTTTATTTGCCCCCCGTCCGTGTGAAAAAACTCGCTGCAAGCAAAAATAAGAATGCACCGCGCGGCGGCCCCTCCGCGTGCATGCTTATGCAGATAGAACCAGTTTGCAAAGGAAAAAGTGCAAAAGGTACGAGCCGGTCGCGGCGACGCGAGGCCCACATGCAGGGCGGGAAGACATTTCTCCCAGCCGGGAGCCGGTGCCGCCGCCGAATGCCGACGGCCGACCTCGCTGTCACAATTTTGAAAATAGAATGCATAGACAAACGCCAAATTTACGAATAATACAAATATTTTCAGTGATCGTTCGCGTAAGTACCTATCTAGAATTGTTTAAATGCAGTGCATCGCGCGAGTCGCGGAGGAGCGAGAAATTAATAAAGATTACGGGAGCTCGCGAATATTAGGCCTAAAATTCGGCGGGACGGCGGCGCTCGCCGCGCGAATATTTCAGCGATCGTGTCTCTCTCTATCTTGACAGGGACGCGGCTCGAGATGAAATGTTTTCGTTTAGCGATCGAATTATCACCGAGGTGCGAGGAGGGTAAATATATAATATTTTTAAATGTATTTGAACTCACCCAAATCGCGGCAGACCTCGGCCGAGCGTCGAGTAATCGTCCGGGGCTCGACGATCGTGAGATGTCAAGAATATTGTCGGGGTGTAGTTTGATCAGGCGGCACACAGATATCGGCACTTGTCAGGAAAACTGATCAGGTTTTCGCTGTTTTCACCGGCACGGCCGCGATGTCGCCTCTCGGGAGAGCGTTGAGCGGCCCGCGAGGACGAACGAAGCAGCGAGACCGCTCGCCCGTCTAGCGCCTAGCAACGGAGGAGTTCGCCAATATGATAAACGGCTCGCGAGTATTGTGCGAACGCGTGTGCGTCTCATAAAAATCTAGAAAAGTTATAAATAATGACCCAATTTACGCGAAAGGCCCGCGCTGAACGCGAGTATTGAAAAAAAGGAAGAAAAAATACAACGCACGGCGAGCGTAGACTTGGAAATTATCTGGGGTAGAATCGACTATCTGAGAGATGTGCGCAGGTCCCGGAAAAGACGTACGTGCCTCGGACTCGCCGCAACTGGATGCAATGGAAAAGAGTATCACCTATAACGGTATACTGTCTTTGATTGACCCAGAAAATTTCGCCTGTTGCGAGCAATTTCACTCGCCGATCCGCTTTGCCATCTGTTGATGAAAATTGTCACTAAAATTCGCACACGAAAACGTTGCAAAAATGTATCCGCACATCGCGCGCGCGATCCGAGGAACCGACTTCCAATAAAACCGGAAAATACGGACCATCAAGTTTTACTATTGCCTGTGAATCTAATATGATGTTATTCATTGATATGTTTACCGTGACAGTTTTAAAACACAAGAGCGACATCTCTCGTTTTCAGGGACTAATAAACTACCAATATAATGACTAACGAGAATCTTACAGGAATCCGCTTCCAAATCTGGTCGCTTCTGGTTAGAATCATAGCTAAATTTGACAAAATGTACGAATCAAAAACAATTAACAGTGTTTGCATGATTATAATGATATATAAATAATTTCTTTTCCATATAATTTCACTAATTTTTTTGATGCCTTTACTTTAATTACTACTAATATTCACTCGTTTTTGTAGGGTATGCCATCTGTAAGTGATAATTGCAAGCAAATAGAAAATATCTCAGCAGCAAATCTAGTATCTCTTTCGTATTGTGATTTTATGTTTAATTTTATGGAACAATTTGGTGATTTAATGATTTAATCAAATTTGAGAACGACGTCAAGGTCAGTATTTCCATGTTCACAAATTTAATAGCTAATAATGGCATTCAGTGCTTTTAACTTTACGGAAAAATTGCAAGACAGAAAGAGACGACTAGAACTCTCGCCTTTGCATAATTATCACTTTACACGCGTTTCGTGCCTGTACGTCCACGGCTATGATTCATTCTTCCGACTGTTGTGCAATGTATAAGAAGGAGATAGCTAGTAGAACGGATGTCGAATTCTAGCGCGGCGATAGATAAAATAAAAATAGGTTAGCCAACTTGGGCGAGCCTAACATATTTGTGACGTCACTCTAATGGAGTCTAAAATTACATGGGGCCGAAACTGAGACAATTTTTGAGACGTATTTTGTCGTATTTTGCTTAGAACTGCCAGTGAAATATCGATGGGCTCTTAGTGTGTGCCGCGCCGGAGTGCTTCCCCACTGACAAATAAAGAAATACGGTAGTTCGTGTTATGACATTGGAATAAAAGTCACTTCCTGGAGTGCATACATTCTGCTGAATATTCCGTAAGCCGTTTTTCGCTCATTATTCGGCTTATTTTTAGAAAAATCGAATCACCGAGTCTCGAAATCATCGCGGTTTCTTCTTTTCTTCGCGCTGACCGCTCTCTGCAAAGACCACGCACATTTCTCTCGACATTTATATTTGTCGTTTCAGCGCGGCACAGTGTTTATGAAGTGTCCTTCGCGACAGCGGTCCGGGTGATTCAGAATTCAGGCGCAGGTCTCGACTTCGCCGCTTCCTGACACACTTATATTTTGTCTCCAATGCCACTGCATTCATAAAAGGCATTTTAATGTGAAATCACCCTGGAACAACATCGACAACCGTCCGTTAGTTTCGCTATTCTCTTCCGCAGTACAGAGCTGTCGTCGACTGGCGCTCTTCCTTCTAAACTTTTACTAAGAATCCAATTTAAATCAAAGTGTTTCAATTATTCATAGTGAATTACTATCGTTTTAATATTCTCAATATATCGATTATCTGTGTGCAAGGTTATGGTGCATTTCAGTGACATCAACTTACTGTCATAGTATCGAATTTCATATGAAAAGTGATTGAATTTTCCGTCCATTTCAATACAGTGAAAACATTGTGAACAGTAAATTACAAGTATTTAACCCATGAATGTAATCAGTTGATAGTATTTAGTATTAACGCTATTCTTTCAGTAAGTATCTGCCAACATTATTGGATATTTTATTATGGGATCTGTTCGAGGAATGAAAAGTGGGTTATGACAAAAAACGCTTCAAACTTCACAATCTAAAAGATTTTATTTAAATATAATAATATTTAGGTGATCTAATGACGCACTGCAGAACGCAACGTGCTGAGTTATTTTTACTGTACGCTTATTATATATTGCAGTTTCAACGCTCGTGAATATTTCAATTAGAATATTTGCCGAGAACAATATGTTGTGTTATTGTTTATTTATTAATATATATCGTACTAGAACGGGGAATATTGAACAGTTAACATCAGTCACTGAAACAGCTGATGAAAATTTCGGTACGAATTTTAATTATCCTTGTGACTATTACATATTTTTCAATTTCTAAATAAAAAGATACTGAATTAAATCCTGCACCTCCAGTAAAGCACACAGAACTAAAATATTAAGTACGATATGTATTTAATTGTACTTGTACGTCTCTTTCTCGGCTAGACGGACATCCATAATTTTCCAGCCGGGCGGGAAATAGTCGGAAACGGAAATCACATTTCCAGGGCGCCATGTTGAAGTTTCTCCATTGTCAAATCAGTGTGGCTATGTGACAAATGTTTCACAAAAACGGAGTGTAGGGATTTTTAGAATTGACATAGAATGGTAAAATATTACGGTATATTGGAGGATCTAATGACAGAAAAAACATCTTCGTAATGTACCAATGGTGAATATGGTCGTACATTAGTATTTTAGTTAATTGACATTTTATATCTTGCGATACAATCATTTTTAAACTTGTGATGTACCTATGTGCATCATAACTCATTAAATGATTGACTAGTTCATATTACATAAATAACAGATTAACAATTCTGTAAGTTTTATCTGCGCTTTCATATGCGAGATTGTCTTCATATATCCGAGGAAAATTTCTAACCTCAAACTATTTCAAATTTTTATAACTAGACCATCTTGACCGACGCGAAAGAGACAGATGATTCGATTTAGAAAACAAGTTATATTTTTATCATCTTCGAGTTTTATAAACTCATTTCTTTGTAATAATACTGATAATTGTATTGCATAATAAAGTAATAAACCCGTACAAATTATATTTAATTAAATTAGAAAGACCGTTTCATTTTACGTTCAACAAAGGTCTGAGCAAAATGGAAGGGCCGTTTGCTGATCCCTTTTGTTTATTTATTAGTAATTTTTATATTTATTCATGTTTTTTAGTATTATCTTTTTTTTTTCTTCTTCTTTTTGTGCCCTATTCGTTCAACGGATGTTGGCTATTATCACTTTATTTACCGCTCCACAGTAGACTGGCCAAACCATTGCCTCAGCTTCTTCACCCGTGGTGTTCTTCTTTCAGCAATCTTTCCCTGCATTATGAGGCGTAAGATCTCGCGCTTCTCCGGATGTCTCATCACATGTCCGAGATATTAAATTTTCCGATTTTTATTGTTTTAAATACTTATATTTTTCTTTATTCATCCGAACCATAACATCTTCATTAATAACTCTATCTATCCAGCTTATTTTGAGCATTCTTTAGATCCACATCTAAAATGCTTCGAGTCGCTATATCATTTATTCGGTAAGTGTCTATGCTTCCAGTGCATAAAATAATATCGAGAACACATAGCATCTTACCATTCGCATTCGTAGTCTAAGGTTGAAATCATGACTGCGGAACATGCGAATGAAGGTAGTACGACCTTGTTCAATGCGGCATTTGATTTCAATATAAGGATACCATCTTTCATTTATATTTCTTTATATCTTTCTTCCCGTATAAATTTTAATTTATGTACACTTGTTAGAACAAAATCATCTATCTAATAACGAATGCAAAATTAAAATGTATTAAAAAATAACATTTGTATTTAAACCTTTAATAATCAATATATGAAATTAAAATAGTATTTTTGTGTATATCGAGATTCGGTTTAGATGTGTAGGTATCCAGTTTGTAAAACAACATTTTCCAAGTAGTAAACAATTGTATTAGTTAAACATTGAATAAATCTAGCATAATCAAAAACGTTTCCCGCGTACTACACGGAATTCTTCCCCAAAATTCTGCCAAAGTTGAATTAAAATTAACTTTTCATAAAAAATAAACTAATGTTTTCAAGAATTGTAGGTTCGTGTAATAATACTCAATTGGTAAGTACTTACAGCGCCGGCGTTACGCACTGGCGGGGCAGACGCCTGCATGTGGCGGTCAAATCAAGGGGCGACCGAAAAATATATAAAAATTAAAAACAAAATCCCAAGATGCAAAATGATGTGTAATAAAAATAATCCAGATATAAACCATCCAATAAATAACATTATAGTTATTTCGTAATAAAGCGATAATTTGTAGTCAACACTAGTGTCCAGAAAGTCTTTTGACAAGTTTCAAAATGCCGGCCTAACAAAATACCGCCCCCAACGTGTATGGCACGCGGGCGCCCCCGTACGGGGATGGTTGAAAAGTTGACAACATCATCTTCACTTAAGTTACTTGGGCGGAAAAATACAATCTTGCCTGTGGCGGCAAAAAGTATAGTATATATATGTGACATTCACGTGTTAGAGATTTATTATATAGACTAATTAAACTCTTTTTGTTGTTCGGTATCTAATAAAGTATATTATTTATTTTATAGGTATGTAAGTTGAATACCACTCCCATAGTATTCCGTTCATTTAAGACTTGCAGCGCGCGAAAAAAATGGTTGCAACGTTGCCATATATATAAATGCTTTTGTCCGCGCAGCAAGTAGAGACATTAGAGGGAACGTTGTTACGAAGGCCGGTGTGCATCAGTTGGTCGATCATCGACACATCGATTAACAGTTTGCTCCGCGCTAACTTTATTATCGACTATTTTTTCCACCTCCCTTATAGTTTACAAACACGAATCTAAATTGACACTCCGGCTGTCAGAAATGGTACTCGATGTACTAATGTTCGAGTCGGATATTGTCGTGTTGTACATGTCGTTATGTTATATAAAAATAATACTATTTTGCGCTACAGCATGTACTCGTTGGTACGTGTATTCAAGGTGATGAAAATAATTTTATCTCTATTGTTTTATAATGTTGCTAGAACAAAAAATACACATTCCATTATCATGCAGATCGGTTCACAGAGATGCAACATTTGCGCGTATTCAATGACACATTACTGGAAAACAAATGAATTGCGGTCGCCATTAAATTATTCATCTATATTGCGTACCTACCGTACTGGTTTAAGAATTATTAATTCCTCCGTGGCACACGGTAAAAAACATTTATTTTTCTTCTCATACCAATTTAAATCTTTTACTTTACACTATCTTAAGAATAGTTTGATTGTAAAAAGCATAGTCCTTTGAAAATCGGAAGCTCTAATGTTCTTTTAACGTATAATTTGAAACCCATCCGTGCAATTAAATTCACATCAATTTATATATTTGTTATTTCTTTTGTTTTGTCGTATAAGAGAATAAAATATTTTAGCAATATTTTAATATGTCTTAAAACACACAATTACAAAGGCACTGTTATTAAATAAATAAAATATTTTAAACTAAAGTAGTTAAACGTGCGGTAATCAAAAATACAATAGGATATTGGATGTTATTTGTCTATGAATGTCATCTTTTTGTTAATTTATCGGACTGTTTATGTTCATTTTTTAATTCAAAATGGTATATGTATCGTTCCAATGTTTGCTCCAAGGCATCACGGGTTCCAATGTGTAATAAATAAATATTTGTCTCTCTGTTTGTCATAATGCGCACTACAAGACAGTGTGGCTTCCGATGTTGACAATTTATAAATAAACAGTGGTCTCTCTATTTGTCATAATGCGCACTACAAGACATTGTGGATTCCGATGTTGACAATTTATAAATAAACAGTGGTCTCTCTGTTTGTCATAATGCGCACTACAAGACAGTGTGGCTTCCGATGTTTACAATTTATAAATAAACAGTGGTCTCTCTATTTGTCATAATGCGCACTACAAGACAGTGTGGCTTCCGATGTTGACAATTTATAAATAAACAGTGGTCTCTCTATTTGTCATAATGCGCACTACAAGACATTGTGGATTCCGATGTTGACAATTTATAAATAAACAGTGGTCTCTCTGTTTGTCATAATGCGCACTACAAGACATTGTGGCTTCCGATGTTGACAATTTATAAATAAACAGTGGTCTCTCTGTTTGTCATAATGCGCACTACAAGACATTGTGGCTTCCGATGTTGACAATTTATAAATAAACAGTGGTCTCTCTGTTTGTCATAATGCGCACTACAAGACATTGTGGCTTCCGATGTTGACAATTTATAAATAAACAGTGGTCTCTCTGTTTGTCATAATGCGCACTACAAGACATTGTGGCTTCCGATGTTGACAATTTATAAATAAACAGTGGTCTCTCTGTTTGTCATAATGCGCACTACAAGACATTGTGGCTTCCGATGTTGACAATTTATAAATAAACAGTGGTCTCTCTATTTGTCATAATGCGCACTACAAGACATTGTGGATTCCGATGTTGACAATTTATAAATAAACACTAGTCTCTCTGTTTGCCATAATGCGCACTACAAGACATTGTGGCTTCCGATGTTGACAATTTATAAATAAACAGTGGTCTCTCTGTTTGTCATAATGCGCACTACAAGACATTGTGGCTTCCGATGTTGACAATTTATAAATAAACAGTGGTCTCTCTGTTTGTCATAATGCGCACTACAAGACATTGTGGCTTCCGATGTTGACAATTTATAAATAAACAGTGGTCTCTCTGTTTGTCATAATGCGCACTACAAGACATTGTGGCTTCCGATGTTGACAATTTATAAATAAACAGTGGTCTCTCTGTTTGTCATAATGCGCACTACAAGACATTGTGGCTTCCGAACAGTGGTCTCTCTATTTGTCATAATGCGCACTACAAGACATTGTGGCTTCCGATGTTGACAATTTATAAATAAGCAGTGGTCTCTCTGTTTGTCATAATGCGCACTACAAGACATCGTGGCTTTCGATGTTCACAACTTCTCAATGCAGAACGATTCCTCTATCTATTGTTATGTACATACCGAGACACTCCAAGACAATCCTACTGCATCATATCTTCCAATATCTACAATTTCTTAATTATATTTTAGTATACAACACATAAAATCACTGATGATAAAAATTAACAGCTGCATATTTAGATAGAGAATGAATCGTGCTTTGCCTCGATAAAGCAATCTAAAAGAAATGGAATATAATAATTTGTAATCTAAATTACTCATATATACTATAAGATGAGGCTGCTAGGCCGCGCATAACTCGGAGTCGCCGAGATTATCGTATACGTCAGTGGTCAGTGAGAGTTCGCCGTTCACCTCGAGATACAATTAGCGCCTCGGTGAAATTTTCTGCTTCGACCATTCAAATAAAATTCGACCATCGTCGAACCAATAAATAGACATTGAACCAAATAAAACAGTGGAATGAAATAACGTTGGGGGTCCATTATTGATTAAATATTAAAATTGTATTTCGGTCGGCGAGCACGCGCTGTCATTAATAAATCGTTTGAAAAACCATTATTTTCTTAATTACCCACAGACATTTGAAACAGGCCAATATTCATAAACGCTCTTAATCTAGATACCGTATGTTAATACAGGTGTGACAGAATTAGTCCACACCTTTTCAGCTTTTGGGTCGAAAATTTTTAAGCTGTATGCGATAAAGCTCAACTGTTTTAGATGCATAAGAATTTTATTAAAATCTTGATTATTCATGCTTACAGGATCATCATCATCATCATGTTTATAGATCCATCAAATGCGATTTTTATGCCTGGTGAGATGAAAGATTCTAAGGGCACAGTAATGGGAGGGGGGGGTATTGAATATAAATAGAATTAGTTTTCTCTAAAACTACTATTTTGACTATTGATTTCGTAGTGGGAGGAAGGGAACATACCTCACACTCATTATATTTTTTGTTAGAATATGGTTTCTTGGAATTATTTTACTAATGGACCACAAACAATATGTCGTCGTCCGTCTTTCAATGAGGCGTATCTCAAATTTGTTCATTTTAACAAATCACAGTTGAAAAATGATTTTTTAAAAATCTTACTTTTTTGATATAATGAGTGTAAGATATGTTTGTTCCATAAATAATACTTATTACGGTCATTTTTAAGAATTACTACTTAATTAGAATATAATTCAGATACGCCGGGCGTGTGTTTGGGCAATATAACCCCAGTCGCAACTCCATTTCAACAACAACAAAAAATAGATTTGCTTTTTTTGAAAAATGGACAACGATATGTGAGTATATTTATATCAGCTGGACATTCTAATAAAAAATCTAAAATTAAAACACGAATATCTTGAAAACTGTGCGGATTTTTCGCACATAACTTGAACATTTTCGGCTCAGAATTGAGACAGGTATCCACACGTACAATATCGTGGTCTTGGTCTGTTACACCCTGTATATCGTTCAGCATTGAACACTGCTAGGAAAAAATCAATAACTTTGGTCATTAATACATTTTAAATATATATATACTCCACGGAGTCAAGTATGTCTAATATTTTGATCAATCGCGTTACATGTCTCAGAAATGTGTATCATATCATCCCTGCATAGAATAAGTTTTACAAAAGATTTTATGAGATACTAAATAATTTAAACAACATTCTTTTGCATTACACTCCATCCGGAAAATTATATATTTCAGTTTATTTCAATAAGCGTCCGACAAATTCAATTCATTTAATAATTGGAAGGTGTCTTCAGCATTGTATTCTGATACGACAATTTGGGAGGGCGCGACTAAGGTGGCAGAGCGCTCGCTCAGCACGCAAGGATTTGATTTCAAAAATATTTTGGATACGTCTGGTATCGATCCCGGTACCGGTAAAGATGAAAATAAAACGCAAGTAAAAGCGACAAATACAAAAATTTTCGAACTGCACCACTGAAAAAACATATGTTATAAAACTATCGATTTGTGTGTGACGTAATTCTTACTACGTTTTTATATACGTATGACGTAGTTATGTCATAATTAAATATATAATTTATTTTCTTAACTACTGAGGAATTGTTTCGCTATCCTTTACAAATTCATGATTTCAAAATTAATGTTCTGGCAATCAGGGCTTTGAACCGTTATTTTTTTCATTTCGGTTCAATTAAAAATATATACATGTATCAGTCCAGTTTCGGTTCGAAGCCCTGCTAGCAACCCTGAATACATATTATATTCTGCTCAAAATAGATAATCGATGATTCGAAACCATTGCTAGGCAAACACAGAGAGCCCGGCCAAATTGAAGGGCTAATTACAGGACCTCGGGTACCTGAAGTATGTATTCGTTAAAATTCCGTCGATAAGAGCTACTGAATTCACTTTACGTTGGTACATAAAATTATGAAAATAAACTCTGAAGGCGAGGGAGTCGACGAGAAGACAGATTGACGCCTTTGAGATGTGGTGCTGGAGGCATAAGCTGCGCACAAACGTCTCCATTCTAAAAGAACTACAGATAGACTTTCTCTTAATCTCTTGATCTTGCGAGAGAAGATACCTTGTTGTCAGGGACGTGGAGTGCAAACAAGTAAAAAAACTGTGCATTACTGATTTTTTTTTTAAATAGATAGATATATAGATAGATAGTCGCCTTATGCTACATATGATTTATTTATCTCTATTAAAATTGTTATTCTTTGTTTTTAATCCGTCGTTCTACTCGAGCCATACAATTGGCTATCTATCCGCTGAATTGAAAACTCTATTCAACTGATCCGTTCTGTACGAAGTGTACTTTCACTGTTGTTAATGTATTGTTTTCATGATCGTTGTTTGGCGTCATGGATTTGTTTTTGATTTGGTAAATAAAAAGCAGACCGACGGAACTGATTCCCACGTTAACTTTAGTTATTACGTAAGTTATGGATTTTCAAACAGTAAAAAAATCATCTTCCATATTTTTTATATTGTAGGTATTATTTTACTTTAAAACTTAGTAATAAATATTTAGTACTCGAATATTACATATAAACGACGGATTCATTTTGCCTAAAGACGTTTGTTAAAAGAAAGTTCGTAATCCTATGTATAACATCATTAGTAGCAGCATAACCTAAATCTATATGAACTGCACGCCACTGCTTGTTGTGGAACGGAGACACGTTTCGCGACTGAGTAGGCTAAGGCGTCCGACTAAAACTCAGATTCTGCGAGTGCATGCTAGAATCAAATCCAACGAAAATGACGTATCAGTGTGGTTTTCCATATCTTGAACCACCGCGATTGGTTGCATCACAGACCGGTAAATGAATAGACATGAAATAAATTGTACATATAGGCTAGGGGTTCGGAACATTACTTGCGAGACGAGGCACATTCTACACACATTATTTGTGGAAACATAAATCACACATTTACGCAACGGTAAAAGTATTTACTCTTTTATTGTCAGCGTTTAAATGTTCGTTTCAATCGAGTCATATATTTTTAAAAAGTTGCGGAGCTATTTGATTGCACAAGTGGTACCAAAGAATTTCCGTTAGTTCATGTTTATATATTTGATAGTCTGTTGTTGGGGCCCAATTTTTGTAGCAGTTACGCCGCTGCACAAGATTATTAGTTTGTAGTTCCGAAATAAAAATCAATTTAGAATGCTCGATCTATTACGGTGCACGGCGAGTGTTTTAATGTCTTGTGAACATATATGTCGTAATTTAAGTTCCTTTTATGGTCATTTGTTACCTTCGAGTACTTCTCCGAGCGTCGTTGGATCATTCTCATGTTGTTCGGAATGCGATACGGCTTCGTTCGCTTTGTCTCGTTTCCATAGTTACCGGATTGTTGAGTCGATTGTTCGCTCGCCGCGCTGCTATTGGTCAGCCGTTATTCCGCCGTGCACTTGGGAAAAATAAGTATTTTATAATAATATATATACTGCAGTGTAGTCACCGGATATTTATCTTATAAGGTGCTCTAATTTGTTCATACGTTGTGTTGTAATGCTGAAATTAAAAGTTAAAATATTTCCCGAATTTCTTACATATTAGACATTAATTCCATGTCGGAAAATAGATACAGTAACGATATTATTTGAAAATAAGATACCAGAAACGACAGTATGACACATGATATGTTTCAGTGAATATATATTAAAATATGAATTAAATATATTAATTATAAAGATATACATATAAAATCAATTTTATCGAAAAATATTGTTGTTGCGCCACCGGGATTCGAACCTGGATCTCTTTCCTAACCGGGGGAGGTGCTTTATCCAACTAAGCTACAGCGACATTATTTTTAGCGACAATTTTCGACCATATATGTTACCTTTTTGATATTAATACATTTAATTTAATTTAACGGTTAGGAAAGAGATCCAGGTTCGAATCCCGGTGGCGCAACAACAATATTTTTCGATAAAATTGATTTTATATGTATATCTTTCTAATTAATATATTTAATGAATATTTAAAATATCACAGACCGTCTGTTCTGAATAATTACAACTTCACAATAAGAATGTGTTCTCCTAAATAATAAAGTTGTATCAATGTGTCCAAAATTTAATAAAAATGAATTGATAATTCTGGCGTCTGCTATCAGTTTACTCAAAGGTATTTGAGATTCTGTAAAAATAAGGTAGATGGCTCTGTCAAATGATGGAACGATTAAACGTATTAATATCAAAAAGGTAACATATATGGTCGAAAATTGTCGCTAAAAATAATGTCGCTGTAGCTTAGTTGGATAAAGCACCTTCCCTGATTAGGAAAGAGATCCAGGTTCGAATCCCGGTGGCGCAACAACAATATTTTTCGATAAAATTGATTTTATATGTATATATTTCTAATTAATATATTTAATGAATATTTAAAATATCACAGACCGTCTGTTCTGAATAATTACAACTTCACAATAAGAATGTGTTCTCTTAAAGAATATATATTATTTTCATCGGAAGATATATGTATATTATATTACTACTGACGAAACTATTTAACTGGCACTCGTGAAATTACATCCCCTTCTAAACTGTTCATTTGACACTTTTGATACGTCCATTAGGGTGTTTTTATTTTCACTTAAAATGCGTGTTTATATCGATTAAAATATGACGAAAAAAATATTCATTTTGAATTATAAATATAATATAAATAAAGAAACAAATTGTATTTTTATTTTTTCAAACCGATACATGAACATTACGTTTGAGCAGTGAAATTTTAATATTTTCACTAGTATATAATTTAGAACACATTTTTATTGTGAAGTTGTAATTGTTCAGAACATACGGTCTGTGATATTTTAAATACTAATTCAATGTATTAATTAGAAAGATATACAATATAAAATAAATTTTATCGAAGAATATTGTTGTTGCTACCGTGATTCGAACCTGGATGTCTTCCAATCCGGGGAACGTGCATTAACCGATTATGCTATAACAACAAAAAATGAAAGAAGATGGCTTTCAAATAATGGAACGATGGATATATTAATTTGAAAAGTGTAACATATAAGTTTGAAAATTTGTCGTCAATGCACTGTGTTAATATAGTATAATCGGTTAATGCACGTTGAGATCTAGATTCGAATCCAGGTAGGAACAATAATTTTTTTTTTTATGTATATCTTTCTAATTGATACGTTTAATTTGTATTTAAAATATAACTTCACTGGAAATATACGTTCAGTGTAACAAATACATTATATACGTTAGCGGATTGTGCGGTTTGCCATTGGATTTCTGCTTTGGAAATGATGTCACCAAGGCGATATGTGACCGAGGAGACGAGTTTCTTGGAAATTCCACGGTCTATAGGCGAACGTGTCGCAGGCAAACTGAAAAAAAAAATTTATCACTAAAAAAAATTTTTTTTTGCTGTCTGAAGACAGGAATGAAAATACAAATGGGGCTTTTAAAAAAATTAAGTTTGTCTGTCGCCAGCTGCTGGGCGAGCTCTACTTACCAATACATAATTCATTTGCACGATGCTGTACAGAGTGAATATTATGTTCCAGGCCGATGTTGTTTTTAAATAACTAGAAAATGAAACACTATTTTTTAATTTCTTTTTTATTTATCAATTACTTGGTTTATTACAATTATGTATAAAATATTCTTTTAATCATATTTTTCATTTACGCATACTTGGCGTGTTATCTCAACAATTTAATTTCGAATATTGTCCTGCAGCATCTATAGACATCAGTAGACCTTCTCTTTCAAGTACCCCTACAGAAAATAGTCGACAGCCATCAAATCAGGTGATCGAGGAAGAAAAATTTGTCACAAAATTTCAAGGATGGTTCGGGCTGTGTGTGGGGTGGCACCGTCCTGTCGAAACCACTTTTATTACAGGCCCAATAAGTTTTCCGACGTGTTACGATAGCGATCACCATTAATGGTTATAGCGTTGCCATAATACATTGTAATCCACTCCCTACTAAACGCGAATTGGCTGCCTACTACCAAATGCGAATTGACAAATGGCGACCAAACAAAATCGGCCTGGAACATAATATCCATGCTGTACATTTAGATTCGACTAGATTAATAATAAATTTTTTGTATTCCTACAATATAAGAGAAAGTTCTCATTCTTTTTTCGTTTTCTATGCAGCGTATAATTCCTTTCTTGAATAAGCTATCGTATCAATTTAATTAGTCGTATTAAAATAATTGTCTTACACTGTATTTAGTATACAGTTCATTTAGACGAAATACGATTGGTTCAGATTATAAATAAAAGTATTTTGATTGTTTTTACATAGATTAATTGTTTATAAGCAGATACATTAATATAGAATGTACAATGTATGCAAGGAAAGTAAGGCACCGTACTAATGGAACAAATAGATGAGTTTGTATATTTGGGAAGTATGTTTGATAGAAACGGAAAGGCCGAGAAAGATATCGAAAGGAGGGTGACTGCGGGAAACAAAGTGAACAGCGCTTTGAATAGAATTATAGCTAATATAAGTACGCAATGGATACCCGGTACCGACACTGATGTATGGAAGTGAGGTCTGGGGCTGGCAAAAGAGGAAGAAAGTAGACTGAATGCAGTGGAAATTAGATCGCTTAGGCGTATGTGTAGCAGATCCATTTATAACAGAGTAAAGAATGAAGAAAGAATGTAAATCCGGCCTTAGTATTATGAGTAAGATTAAGAAAGGATCACTAAAGTAGTTTGGTCATATGGAACGCATGAATGACGAGAAAATGGTAAGGAAAATATATGACACCAGAAATAGAGGACGTCCGCGGAAGACTTGACGCGACCAGGTAAACCAGATACTGGATGATGGTTCCGTTAGAAGCCTCAATAATCGGCAAGATTATTACTAATGAGAAGATGTATGTATGCGGATGAGGTGAGAACTGTGTGTCAAGACAGAACAGTGTGACGCTCTATCCTGTCTGCCTATCCCCGCAGAGAAACGGCGTGATGGTAAGTTAAATTAGTAACACTAATATTGTTTAGTCAGCTCCCCATACAAAATGCAATAAGTATATAGGGAAACAATTCATCTGTGGAGTTGTACTCTTTACATAACGTATGTAGTTTTACGTATTTTGTTATTATCAATTGATTTAAGATGCAATATTAGTCTGTTCTGTACTGTTCTGGTCTCTACAGAATTCATATTTTTTCCGTCCGAATGATTTTTAAGACTGCGGAATAAATGATAATCAGATGGAACAATGTCCGGCGAATATGATGGGTGGGGCGTCGTTTCCAAAATAGGTTCATTCCTGAGACGTGACACCAAAGAAGAGCGCATACTCAGACTGAAAGTTTATGAGGAACCCATTGACCCAATTTGCTGACTTTTCCGACGACACTCAGGTGTTGATGAATGGTTGAATGACCAAATCCCAGCTTCTCTGCCAGTTCCTCAACAGTTATTACGGGATTTTGTTCCACCAGGGTTTGCAGTACGTTCTCGTCGAGCTCTACAGATCTTTCAGGACGAGGCTCGTCTTCTGGGCTGTTGTTTCCGGCTCGACATTTCTGGAACCACCGTTGACACTGGCTTACACTTAATTAATATTCCTCGCACTTTCCATTGTGTTGTTGCCTTTATTGAACTCATAAAGCAAAATATGGCGAATATGCTCCTTTGTCACTTCCATTATAGCTTTAAGAAAATACTCTTCAACACTTGCACTAAGAACCAGTTGCTACCTACTTCTATAGCAGATAGTAATTAAACCTGATGCACATAGTTTATCTCGACCCTCTCCGACTTTTAGTGCATGTAATTAAAAAAACCGCATTATTTATGGGATGACCTAATATAATTGTTTATTGTGTCGGTGGATAGAACGGAAAGCATACAGAAGACAGCGGAGCGTGAATGCGAAGAGCAGAGAAGCGATCGGGCCAGACTGAGGTGGCTGCTCTTTGCTGCAGCCTGCGTCCTCAATCCAAGTGGCACATGCACCCGCAATAAATAAAGTAGTTTAACGAGAAAATTTAAAAAAAAAACTAGGTATTACGCTCTCCTAGCTAGCTTACAATTATATTTTCTGTTCCATTACCTATACTTAAAAATCAAATTAACAATACTTTTCAATGCCATATGTAAATGACTTTCTTTGTTTGTTTTTGTTTTTACATTGTACTATGTTTTTATTTTTATTTTCGTGTTTTCTCGTCCATGTAAAATATGCTGGGATATAAAATATTAGTCACCGTTTATTTTTTACCAATAAATAAACATACATTTTTCGTAATTTAAAAAGGGACGCGCGAGCGACAAAAAAGTTCATTTGACAAATCGCCCGTTCAAAATGTTTAAATAAAAACATTACTCAGACGTTAAGGTTTACATACTCACTCTATTTTTGAGTGTTTGGATAATAATCACATCCTTAGTTATACAGTTATTTTCGGAATAGGCTACGCTAACTGTTTATTATTCTATCTTACGGCAGTGGCGGACTTACCTTCAGGCGCTCGGGGCGCCTGCCGGGGGCTTCCAAAAGCTGAAGGTTCTCAAAGGAACCAAAGGCCGTTTATTAATTAACTTTTTACGCTTGCGGATCATTCGAACGTCGAGTTTACTACTTTAAACATTCACTGTTGCATTCAGCATTTTATACACCCCTGCGTTCGAAATCTGTCACTTTGATGATGATGATGATGATGATGAAAATCTTCGGTAAATTCAATAACGACACCATCACGGGACGAACTGTCATCATTAAAATAACGGGATATTGAATGATTTATTGTCGTGTACTGCAATTTTCAAAATGTCAATGTGACAGATGACTTTTGAAACAGCTGCGAAGAGTCGCGTCATTTTTATTATTATTATTTTACTTTACTAACGATAGAACAGTGTTTTTTTTAATGATTTTTTAATATACAGTATGTTATAAAAATGTCAATTTTTACGACCAGTACCGAGATTAGAAAATGCTATTTATATATATTAATAATATTGTAATAAAAAATACCAAAAATAACAAATAGACGCGATTTATGTTAGATATTTATATGTCAGTTAGTAAAGAATCATTTGAACAAAAAAAAATTCATAAATAATAATGTAAGATTGACAAATAACAATTTTAACATTAGCAATATTAGAATATGTCCAAGAACACACAATTACTGGATTTTCACCTATACAGGCACTGTTATATCTCATAGAGACGAAGCTATTTTTATTATATTTAATGCTAACATATGGAAGTGAGATTAAATCGTTCGCTGGCTTAAGTGATCAGTACTGTCGCTGTAGCATAGTTGGATAATGCACCTTCCCCGATTTGGAAAGAGATCCAGGTTCGAATCCCGGTAGCGCAACAACTATATTTTTCGATAAAATTAATTTTATATGTATATCTTTCTAATTAATTCTGTGAAAAGATTTCGTATCTCGGAAGAACAAAACTAGTTACCAAATTGTAACTTTATGACTTTCAATTGACACTAGACCGAAATCTGATAATAAACAATAGATATAAGGATAAGACTTGCTGCACACCACCTTTACCATTTTAAACGGTTGTAATTACACCGAACTGTTAATGACAACAACAGGGGGCGCCGCTTCGTCGCCGAATTGCTTTCTGTTAATGACTTTGCGACTTAACTAGGCTGACATTGGTCTTTATTTTTAACACGAAAAAATATTTCGGTCCCCATTGATGCCCAAATAATTTAAGGTTTCTGTCTCTGGCAAATGGTTGAGATTGAGATAGGCAAAGTGTTATACAGGGTGTAACACACCTAGTCCACAATACTTTAAGGGTGGATACCTGACTAAATTACGAGTCGAAAATATTAAAGGGATATGTGCTTAATCTCAAACATGTCGAAGATATAAGCATTTAAAAAAAAAATCGTAATTATGCGTTTATTTCAATTAATTCAAATATTTTGTTGATTCCAAATTATATACTGAATACAAAAAAATAAAGACCATCGAATTTCAAGCGGCTAGACTATTTTTTGTTAGACGATTTAAGACCTGAAGTAAAGATATAGATTAATAATGGAACAATTTCGCTAGTACTTCAAGCTTAACAAGTTTTTATAAAAATTCCAAACAATAATATTTTCCCTAGCAATGCCGAATTTGTACATATTCCTTGAACATTTTCGACTCCTAATTTATTCAGGTATCCACCTATAAAATATTGTGGACTAGGTCTGTTACACACTGTATACTTACCTGGGTTGCAATATAAATGAAAGATGGAATACTTCTGTTGAAATCAAATGCAACCTTTATCCGCATGTTCTGCAGTCGTGATCACAACCTTAAATTACGAATGCGAATGGTCAGATTCTATGTGTTCTCGATATTATTTGTAGGAATGAAAGCATGGACACTTACCGAATAAATGATAAGGCGACTTGAAGCATTTGAGATGTGGATCTATACGAGAATGCTCAAAATAAGCTGAATGGTGAGGTTATGGTTCGGATGAATGAAGAAAAATATATTTGATATCTCGGACATATACCTAAGGAGACAGACATCCGGATAAGTACGGTATCTTGCATCTCATAATGCAGGGAAAGATTGCTGGAAGTGGTGGGCTGCTAATACGCAGTGCTTCGGGGAAGGGGCAGATTTTTTTATCACTCTTATACAATTGTGCCCAATAATTATTAAACCAATCGAATGTTACCGTAAAATAATTAATATCAATAGTTGAAAACTGTACTTATACATCTTAGATTGACGCAGAAATAGGTACTAATTTTTTCTTCCATGTTTCAAAACAGAACACCGAAGTTCTCCTTAATAAATGATGGTGCAAAGTAATAAATATTAGGAGCTGCCCTCAAAACTGTGCACAATTACGGTAAAGGGAAAAAAATGTACACGTGTGAAGTATGAAGGATAATCGTTCGAAGCATCGTTCACAAAAATGTTGCATTGAACATCTAAGAACATCTAGAAGCAATACATTTCAAACGAAGGCATTTTTAAGCATTGTTAGATTATAGACAAAATAGCGGCTAGATCTCTTTTATTATGTAAGAAATCTCAAAAGGCAGCAAAGTCTTATGTTTTAAATTGTAGTTAGGTATTGATTTGATCAGAGAATATTGTTTTTTTCTTCATTTAACAAGGGGCTCGCGCGAGCCCTCTCTAGCCCACCCCTGCCCTGGAAAAGGGCGAACATCATGGCTAAAGAAGCTGAGGCAACGGTTTGGCCAGTCTGCTGTAGAGGGGGCACAGTAAACAAAGTGGTGATGGCCAACGTCTGTTGAATAGAGAACAAGATGAAGAATAAATGGTTGAGAGTCTATCATTGACAGACATCCATGCATCTTGCAAGATGGTATGCGCGACATATGTATCTCCAGCACCACATTTCAGAGGCATCGATCGGTCTTCTTAAATAAATGTATCGACATATGTAGCGCCTAATTCCAAAACATCCTAAAACGAATTTATGTGCTTTTGAGTTATGGATGAAAACGTATCTATATAAAATGTTTGTTTTTACAATTCAAACAATTCTGTAATGTAAATTTTATTTTCTGAGTATATCGTTTGGCAGCCATACTGGATTTTAGATCACGTGATCATCAACAAACGTTGCGATTGACTGATTTCATTTTAGAGGGTACAGCAACTAGTTGTTTTGGGGTATTTTGGAACTAACCCTGATTTTGAACATACAATATTAATGAATATAATAATCTACAAAACTGCACATTTAACTCAAATTATTCGAAATCCGTTTTATTTTAAATAAAACACTTGTTTTTTTAGTCTACTCGTTTAATTTACTAAAATGTATGGAAATCCTCATCTAAATAAAATTGTATAACTAATCCCATTATAAATATGAATTAAATGTATTAATTATAAAGATATACATACAAAATCAATATTATCGAAAAATAAAAACATTGTTGTTGCGCTACCGGGATTCGAACCTGGATCTCTTCCCTAACCGGGGGAGGTGCTTTATCCAACTAAGCTACAGCGGCACTATTTTTATCGACAATTTTTCGACCTTATATGTTACCTTTTTTTTTTTTGATATCAATATATTTAATCGTTCCATCATTTGACAGAGCCATCTACCTTATTTTTACAGAATCTCAAATACCTTTGAGTGAATCTGATAATAGACGCTAGAGTTATTAATTCATTTTTATTAAATTTTGGACACATTGATACAACTTTATTATTTTTAGGAGAACACATTCTTATTGTGAAGTTGTAATTATTCAGAACATAGTTCTGTGATATTTTAAATATTAAATAGGTTCGAATCCCGGTAGCGCAACAACAATGTTTTTATTTTTCGATAATATTGATTTTGTATGTATATCTTTATAATTAATACATTTAATTCATATTTAAAATATCACAGAACTATGTTCTGAATAATTACAACTTCACAATAAGAATGTGTTCTCCTAAAAAAATCCCATTATAGTTATAAATACAAGTTGTTGAGTTAAATTGTTAGATTGATAATCCCATTACAAGTCGAAACGCGTCTCAAGTAAATGAAACGAATAGAATTAGATATAAATTAATCGAATCTTTGTATTGGGGAAGAGCCTCAAGAATATTTAGCCCCGGGGCCATCGAGCAGCCTAGATGCGGCACTGAGCTCAGCAGCAACTCCGCGGAGCGTTCGTGCGGAAATGTATGGAGAAGATATGCAGATATATGCGTGTTCAAGGTCCCGCTCGCAGAACGAGAGAGATATATTATGTACATACTTGTATGTATACATTATCAGCTGTCAGTTCGTGTTCGCTCCGGCGACCTTCGCGAGTCTTTTTTCACCCTTGTCGCTTTCGCGCTGCGTTCTTGTACATCTCCAGTGGCAAGGTTCGCCGCTTTTAAACCGATTACATTATTCAATGCCGCCATTTTATTAACGTGAAATATATGTTTATTCAGAGGGTAAAAATTGTCGAGAAAACTTGGTTTCGTGGTGTGATCACTAGTCAATTTTGACCATGGCTACTTATTGCCATCGCCCGTGGTAAAAATCGTTTGCGAATCGTCGGTACGTCAAAGCGTAGATAAAAAATATCACGAGATATGCTTTATCTATGACTATTCACCCCTGCGTTTGAAAGTTGCAACATTGCTAATGGATAATCGGACAAACTCTCATCAGATGATTAATCGTTGTATACCGCAACTTTCAAAGTTTCAATGTGACAGATGACTTTTGAAACAGCCGCGAAGAGTCCGCCATACTCAACCGACGATTTTCAGTTTTTACCATTCGATATTCGAGACTAAAATTAGTTGACCGTTGCATTTTGTACCAAGCGATCGGACAATCCGTTTTCGCAAATTTTTTTACCACTGTTCACACAAACGGTCCTTACTTTTGACCGTGTGTTTTAATCGTATTAGGTACGATGCCGGTCGCCTCTAAAATATTGTTGAAATCTAAAATAATTGGAGGCGTCGAGTGTCGATCCCGCCACCTCTCTAATTATTTAAATTTTCGTGTAAGTAAAAAGAGACAGCTGTTAATTTTTTTAAATAATCATAATTATATTAGGTCATATTGGTCCTAGAGTAAAATATTAAAATGATTTAATAGTGCCTTTCATTTCCTGTACAGATTAAATCTACCCGATTCTGGTGGGCAGTGCAGGGTGCAATTATTTTCTTATAGTATTATTTCATGATCATTAATTTAAACAGACAAACCTTCGACATGTCTCGGACACGTGTGTCATTCCGTCCCAGCATTGCTGTTTTATTTTCACCTTTACCAACGGTACCGGGTACGATATCGGTCGTCTATAAATTTTTGAAATCAGAAAGATTTTAGATACCGATCCCGCTAACTCACACACGCGAAGCGGGCATTCTACCATTTTGCTATTGCCCCCCTAGACTGCAGTCTAATTTGTTTTCAGCATATTTAAATATTTACAAGGTGTAACAGACCTAGTCCACAATATATTGTGGGTGGATATCTGACTAAATTATGAGTCGAAAATGTTCAAGCAATATGTACAAATCTGCACCATTACAGAAAATATTATTATTTGAAATTTTTACAAAATCATGTTAACATGTCTACGTTCGTCGAAATGAACATATTATTTGTAAAATGTATCTATTATTAATTTATATCTTTGCGTCATTATGTAACAAAAAATAGTCTAGCCGCTCGAAATTCGATGACCTTTAATTTTTTGTATTCAATATTTAATCTTGAATCAATAAAATATTTCAATTAATATAATTCATTTGAAATGCTTATACCTATGACCAGTGGCGTGCAGAAGGTATAAACTTGTTAACATGATATTATATAATACTATATGCTACATTGTACATAGGTTTATGAGCTTTCGTTTAACCGATGTCTTTAGGCAAAATGACTCCATCGTTAATAAAAAAGCATTATCCTCGAACGCAAAAAACAATAATTAAAACAACACGTTTAGTAAGGTAGTCAAATTTGTGAATTAGTAAATAAGGAAGTAGATGCTTCGATCAGCTCTAAGCCAAGTTCAAAACCTTTCAAATGTAATTCTGTTAGGAAACAGCATAAGTAAGAACTCCGTACAACATAGATCAGGACTCTGCCGAGTGGAATTTTCAATTCAGTAGGTAGCAATTGTATAGCTTGAATAGGACGATAGAATAAAATAGTGGCTAGCAATTGTATAATAACCCAGTAGCATCCAGAACTACGCAACTAATGATTCTACTGATACACGGTGGGCACTAGCGTCGTTATAACATATGAATTATTTCATTTATATTTGTTTTCCAGAATTTTTAGTAATGCACATATTTTTTACTTGTTTGCAGTGCACGCCCCTGCCTATGACATGGTTGAGATTAGACACATATTCCTCGAACATTTACGACTCGTAATTTAGTCAGGTATCCATCCATAAAATATTGTGGACTAGGTCTGTTACACCCTGTATTTTGCCGGGGATCTCACACCCCCACCGACAGCTTCAGCCGAAAGCATAAGATCTGTGGGTCACTTCCTTCAGAATCACTTACCCACCTTTTGTCAATGTGGAATTTTTTATATTAAATATGGGTAAATATGAAGATAGGTTATATTATAATTACTAACTTGAAAGAAATTTAGTTACAGCAAAATTTTTATATTTTAAAATTAAAATGAATGAATTTTTTAATTCTTCTACGATATGTAGATTTCCTTCGACCCAGCTTCCATGGAAATTGCGGCTTATTATTTGAGGTATATTCTTTTACCTCGTGGGTCTATGAAATCAAATTAATAGCTACCGCAACATGGATCCTGAGTTTTATACCTCCATATTCGTGCTGGTCCACCTCACGATATCATTATCTTGCGCCATCCTGCTTGTATAGTTTAATTGGCCTTGACACCACAGAACTGCCATTCAAATTATGCCATGTGCAATAAATGCAATAAGTATAAAAGGGAAACTGCACGTTTCTAGAACATAAGAATTTCACAATGCCAATCAGGAATGCACTCACCATACACAGGGGCACGAGAATTTATATTCAAAGTATAATTACCCTTTTTACAAGGCCGTATGATAAATAATTTACATTTAAATACTACACCCATCTGTCTGGGTCTGATTTGGAAATGTCTTACTTCTCGCCCCGCTCCTACTAGTCGAAACTAGGGATACAAAATAAGTGACGTACTGCGTAACGTCACAATATATATTATAGATATTATATGTGTAGATTGTAAATACTAATTAAATGTATTAATTAGAAAGATATATACATATAAAAACAATTTTATCGAAAAATATCGTTGTTGCGCGCGCTAGCGGGATTCGAACCTGGATCTCTTTCCAATCCAAAATATTTAAATATATAAATATTTTTAGATAAAATTGATTTTATATGTATATCTTTCTAATTAATACATTTAATTAGTAATTAAAATATCACAGACCGTCTGTTCTGAATAATTACAACTTTACAATAAGAATGTGTTCTCCTTAATAATATGTAGATTGTAATCTCAACAGCGGCATTCTGCTACTACCTTGATTTTTATCAAAGAACTAAACGTCCATTTAAAAAATAATCATTCAACATGTCCGAGCACGTAACGTGTCACGTTCGAGCCTTTATCTGTGTAAAGATAATTATAAAATGTCATATATTATAATACAAACACTAAGGTGGAATGTATATATTACAAGTATTTACGGGTGCCTCGGACAATCAAATCTGGATGAAGACTGTGGATCTCTGCCGCATGGACCTCACGTATATGGTTGTAAAATAAATTTTGATGTGAACTGATTAGCTGCAGACATCAAATGGTTTCCCCATCATTCATTCTTCAGGAGAAATCCTTCCTGAAGTAGAAAGTATTGTCATCTCATGGCCACTTTCCTGTCATGTAAGAAAAGTCAAAGTAAGAAGAAGAAGTAAAAGAAGAGATGCGTCCATCCTGTAATTGCACAAACAATTAGCAAATAAAAATTACATATGGTGCTGGATAACACGGATGCCAAATATATTTGATTATTCTCACCTTTCCTTATTCTATACGAAATCACATCTCCGTTATTTTTGCATCGGAACAACCGCCCGTGTTCGTCAATACTTGTCAAAATAAAGCACGAGAATCATTTTTCTTACGCGGTCAGTGTTGCCAATTGGTAAATGTCAACTCCCAACATATCTCGTGCGCGGTAGGTACCAAATATAACGTAATAATATATATATACAGGTGTAACAGACCTAGTTCATAATATTTTATGGGTGGATACCTCGCTACGTCAGATCACCTTTTTCGGTCGCTCTCCAATCAAATGGTGTTACGTTCAACAACGACGATAATTATTTCGATACCAGACCATTCGATTTTTATAGAAAGAGAATCGACACATCGGTTAAAAGGTGGATTGAATTCCGGAACAATCTAGAAGCCAGATTCAGTAGTGTCATTATGGTCGTACAGTGCTTGTTTAAACTATTAGGTCTGTAAAAACGAACGTGTTTTTAATATCTCTAGGATTATTATTAGATATTTTAGCGAAATCGTGTATCGACATCTGTCATCTTATCTTCTGTCTATGGTAAAGCAAAAATCTCACCGTATGAATTGTCTATCTACTATTCTTATATGTCATTTTTGTTCGTTTTGACAGCTAACTTACAAAGATGGAATAATTTTAATTACATCGACATTTTATTTACGTGTGTTTTGTTTTGGGGAAAGGTCTATCACTGAAATATGAATACTATTGAGATCGCGGTAATGCACGCACCGATGTAGTCAAGCCAAGCCCTCTCGGTAGCCTTGTAATGAATGGGAAGGTAATTTTTTTATAGTTTTCTCCCATAAAATTAGACAAAAGATTTTTACGCGCACGTCTTGATCCATAGTTAGAGGGAACATTGGTTAAAGGCCCGTATCATTTGATATTATAACTCATTAACTTTGACTAGATGATATACTAAATTCTATTTTAACTGCTGAATGTAATTTCAATACAAATTTCTACCGTTGTGATTGTTTATTTTCCATATTTGAATTGTGATAAGACTCCCAAAATAGACTAACAATGGTCCAGGGTCGCCGTGGTATAATCTTATTGTTACGCAATAGTCTGGTAGGCTCCACAGATAAACGAATAGACTAGATGTGCCATTAGCATGTGCTGTACTCGTTTTAGAAGCTGGTCCTCTCACATCATAATTACATACCGTTCACTGTTATACAATACAGTTGAATGTGACATTACAATGGAGTGTATTGTTCTTCTGTGTACAGTTTTCAACAGCCTTGATGATGGACCCTGCAATGGGATCTGAAACGTCGGCCAGAAAGGTCAGATATACACGGCGTTAATAGCTTATTAACTTTGATACAAATTAAATTAATCAACTAGAAAGAGATATACAGAAAAAATCTAACTATCAAAAAAATATTTAGTTGATTTATAAAACAAAGTTGATAAACCATTAATTATTAAATTAATTAATTAAATATGCTATGAACTGAGGATTTAATGAAGTGTAATCAGTGGTGTAGTGCTAAATAAAATTGTGCCAGGGCGGTATTTGATTTTATCCGCCTCCCTCCCCCCCTCACCCCTTTCGTTATTATGCTATGACATATAAATTTAGGGATGACAGCTTATTGAAGTTGACCTGTCTCCCAAGTGCATGTGGTCAATGGTTGAAAGAATGGGATACGATCCGATGATCCGAATTCTTTAAAAAAAACTTATGAATTTCCTCGTAATGACTTTAACGTTTGCACGATATTTGATGCGGAATATTTTTAAATAAACATGAATTGTATGTTAAAAGAAGTGCGATCCCTGGCCCCACTGTAGCACTAAGGGCCGGTTGTGTCATCAGTAGTAAATTTTTACTATGGTAACTTTCCACTTTAGTAAAATATGTACAATTTATTCAAATAGTAAATAAAAGTTTAATTATTTAGGGTCGGTTGTGTGATCTGTAGTAAATTTACTATGGTAATATTTTACTAACGCCCGTGGTTAAAATCGTTTGCGGGTTGTTCGAACTTCAAATTTACTATTGTCAAAGCGTAGATGAGATGTCTATGGGCGTGACAAATAATCATGAAATACGCTTAATCTATGGATTTTTTCGCCTCTGCGTTCGAAATCTGTCACTTTGGTGGGCACAATTTTTTGCATTATGTGCTAATGTATATTAAACAACGCGATTATCATCACTAAAAAAACGACATGTTGAATGATTACTTGTCGTATACTGCAACTTTCAAAGTTTTAATGTGTCAGATGACTTTTGGAGTCCGCCATATTTAACTATCGATTCTCGTTTTTACTATCGGATATCGGAGTGTTAAATGAGATTACTACCGGATGTACTTTCGAGAAGTAAATATTTTTTTACCAACGATCAAACAACCCGTTTTGACAATAAAAAGTTATACTATTAATCACACAACTGGCCCTAAGTGTGATGTTATATGTATGAACTGAGGAATGAAAAAGTGGAGGAACAGATAACGAAAGATAACAAATTCACGATCAGGTTAGTGTTGCAGTACCACCGGCGAACATATCACAATCTATTCATAAGAAAGGTCAAAACGTGCTAGCAAAATCGCGATTCCGAAACCACAACCCGGCCAGGGTTACCAGATGCAATAATGAAAAAGGAGGACTAAACGGAGGACATTTCTAAATAAACATGCCGCATATCTCTGACATGAGAATTTGTTTTTTTCTTACACATTTCTATATCGTTGGTGTTTACAAAGATACTAAATACCCAGTAAAACGTGATTTTGTATTACAGTCCACCCACGAAATTCCTATTTATAGGACAACATTTCAAACGGACATAGGACACCATTTTTAATGTTCTGGGAGAGCCTGCGATAAAACATATCCTATGTTTATAATATCCATAATAATATTACGTTTCCCCGTCTACATCTGTGACTTTCTGGATATCGGCTTTGGCTTCGGTAGTGTCATTATGGCCGTATAGTGCTTGATTAAACGGCCAAGTCTGTAAACACGAACGTTAAATCGTATATTGACATCCGTCTTCTTTTCTTCTGTCTATGGAAATGGAGAAATCTTACCATAAAAATTGTCTATCCACAATTTTTGTTCGTCTTGACAGCTAACTTACAAAGATGGAATAATTTTAATTACATTGACATTTATTTACGTGTGGTTTGTTTTGGAGAAATCTCTATCATTGAAATATAGATACTATTGAGACCCTGACCGTGCAGCGGTCATCAAGGCCGCGAAGCGGCTACAATAGCCGCCCGCAAGGCCTACCAGTGCGCAATCGGCGACAGCCGATTGCTTATCTGTAATACTTTTTTTTTTTATAAATACATGGTACCAAAAAACTCGTAGAAAATAGAACATACAAAGCACAAATTTTCATCTATACTTTATTTTTGTGATGTATATTTTATGTTTTTCATTCGCCGTGCATGTGTGATAGAAATAGGGTTAAGTATATTTTTGTACAGAGAAAATATGGTTTATTGGAACGTATAATGCTTTCAGGAATATTTATTTGGAATGTGTGCCTTTTGTAGTATAACCTTGTTATATATTTATAACAATGGAAAAACCAACAAATGTAAATAACTGACTTAAACAAATATTGGTAATTACATAAAAATACAAGTAGTACAATTATATAATTAACAGATATAAACTTTCCTATTTTACAAAATTTAAACATTCCGTACGTATTTTTGACTAATTTCAAACGACAACCCTGCCAACCCTGACCGATTAAAACGCTAAGCGGCATCAATCCATTGTTATAATGTGCATATGACGTATGGTATTACTCACACTATGTACGTGGCATATTGGTCGGGTAGACTTACGTCATCGATGATGACGTCTCTTTTGTTCAAAAACCGTCGCGGGTCATCCGAGCAGAAGATATAAACCAAAAAGAAAGGACATTTGTCTTCCTTTTAAATATTCTTCTTCTTGGCGTTGGCTATCATCACTTTGCTCACGGCCCGGAAAAGCTCTTCAGTGGACTGGCCAAATCATACTATAATCTTTCCCTGCATACTACTCTGGATATATCATCGCATGTCCGAAATATTGAATACCACATGGTATTGTATGGTATCCATATATATATATTACATTTCCTCATCTACATCTGTGACTTTATGGATGCCGCCTTCGGCTTCAGTAGTGGCATCATGGCTGTCTAATGCTTGATTAAACGACCAGGTCTGTGAGACTCCTGTCATCTCATCTATGTCTCACGGTCATATCGCGTAGCACTCTATGTTTTTTTTTCATTATCTGTGTCGCTGTCAAATGTGACGTTTCGCCATCAAGCAGCATAAAGCTTGCTTTTTCTGCTTGTCCTTTTGAATGTCGTATGGTAACCCTAAATCCAGCAGACCTCTAAACTGGTTAAAAGAAATGAAAAAGAACATCATCTTGTAATGAACGCTTCACGAAATGCACGTTCACCAACTTGAAGCGTTCAAAATGAACGCTTCATTCGAAGTATGTTGGTACCACTGGTTGGCACACTCCCAATGCAGGTCGCAATCGCTTCGCACTTCATATAGTACAATGAAGTGCGGTTAAGTCTTTATTTTAACCGTTATTGAACTATACTTCAGTAAAGTGCAAAGCGAAGAGCAAATTATGTAGTAGCGAAGGATGTCCAGCGGAAAATCAGATTCCATCGGAAAGCGAAAAAGTTCTATATTAAATTTTTAAAAACTACTTGGTTAGTCTAATATATTATTTATACAAAATGGAGTTTAACGATGCCGCTTTACGTCCATTTCTCTCAAGACACTCTCGCAATCGGACTCTTCAATTTGCGAACACGCGAGAGCAAAGCGTCGGTTCAATGGCGGCAACTTCACGGCGGATAATTTCTTGTAGGGCCTGAATTGTTCGAGGAGTGTCGCTGTCAACTCTCGAATTAAGGTATCCCCACAAAACAAAGCCGCACGGTGTAAGGTCCGCTGACCGAGGTGGCCAGGGTATGTCTGCTAATTAACTTATAGGGAAAAATTACATGTTTTTACTTAATTGCAATGTTTTATAACAATAAAGTACTGTAGTATGACTAAACAAATAATTATTATTATATCCTTACAGAACCGATCAAGACCAAGAATTATTTTTAAAAAAGGCATGTCTGCTACATGTCTCAAAACGATCGTAAGGACAACAACTGTACTGAACGAAAAGTCGTAATCTTATTGATATCACAATGCCCCACACAAATGTATACAGTGTACAGAGTTGGCATGGTGTAATCTTAAATTACAAAATAACGACTCAACAATCTCGAAAGATACGACGGATTACGGAAGATACAAAATTTGTAAAGATAAGATTTGTAAATGCGATCTAGTGGTTACAATACAAAAATGTACATCGTATGTTCCGTACGTGAAACAAAAAATGTAGACAAGGGTGGTTTGCCGATCTCCGCTTCACTCAACAGGCGACCATGATTATGAGGTCGGAAGAATGAAACACAAAAGTTGTTCAATCTAGGTACACCACTCCTTTTATTTAGCACACAAACAATAATTCAATTGATTTATATTTTCCCACCGTTTCAGCTAGTAGGCAGCGACAGGACGTATTTATATATCTCAACTTTTTAATAACTGCCTCGTGTGCTTATTACATCAATTTAATTGGCGTCACCTCGGCGACCAATCCTGAGCGATACATTATCAATCATAAATCTACCTGACTGTTCTCTGACCAATAAATCAAATCGTGTACACTTACTCTCTAGGGACACTGAGTAAAACATATTGTGTTTCATAACCTAAGAATGAACCTGTCTCCTTCAGTACAGACATTAGAAGCTTGTTCGCCTTTTTGTATATGTATAAGAATGTTTATAATATATAATATGTACGTATATTAAGAACACTAACAGAATAAATAAATAAAAATATTGAATGTCGTCCACTACAAATTTTGAATAGTTATTTTATCCGAATATTGCAGAATATAAGTTCATAAACTTGTCGAAAATGAATCCGATTGCTACAGCGAGAGTGGAGAACGTGCTTCCTCGGACAGGAAAAGGTCCAGGTTCGAATCCCGGTAGCAACATAATATTATTTCGCTAGATTTTTTTCTGTACATCTTTGTAGTTGATTCATTTAATTTGTATTAAATACCACAGAACAATGTTCTGATAATGCAACTTCACAATAAAAATGTGTTTTCCTTAATATTATCCTTTGATTAATTAAGCCCCAAAGAGGAGTGTATTGATTACAACTCCACCCCATCTAATTTATCCATGATCTATGACAGATTAAGAAGCATCGCGTTATGTAAACCATTTTGAAGTATTTAGATTACTTGTTTTATTTCCGTGTCTGGTAAGCCGTAGATAGGCGCATCGCCATTAACGCATCTATAAATGTCGGTGTATTGCCCTCCCTGGAATTAATTGTACAAGCGGTGTTCTTACGTATCAACTTATTCCACTTAAAGACATTCTTGAAAAACTGAGATCATGTTTACATAAATGATTATTAAACACACCTAAACATTATAATCTGTCGGCTTCGCATTATTCTTTGCATCTGTATCATATGATCGTATTTGACACTACGACCATAGAGATAATAGATTTCATTCACGGCTTCTGTGATACGATCAGAGATGGCACCATAGATAAGACAAGAAGATGACTTTTTTTAAATACATACAGTTTATACATTATAAAGCGAACATTCAAACACACATAACTAGACCGAAGTCTGTATTAAAGGAGACAGGTTCATCCGTTATATCTATCAATACTAATATGAAACCATTATTCTCAATCTAAACCTAAAATATTAAAAATGAAGTAAAATTCTAATGACATAACTAAAATTTTCTCGCTATCCCGTGATTGAAACACAATGCTGTGATGTTCTGTTAATCTGATCATTTCTCAGTTTCCTTTCTGCCGACACCCCAATACCCAATAACCAGCTCCTGAGATGGTCTTTCAGTTTGCCCATCGTCAATTGTTTCATACTATTCGGCTAAATGTTGTAGGCGTTAACAAGAAGCTGACATTTCTCAAACAGCGAGTCAAAAAAAACCTATATGGTTTTCTGTAAATTATTCATTAATATCAAAAGTTATACATTAGATTTGACTTTTTTTATAACTATTACTTAGATAGGACCTTTACACTAATGTAAAACTAATAAACTGAATGTTATTTGCCATAATTAAGAAAATACAAGGGTTATAAGAAAGACCGCGACCATTAGATTTATTTTCCGCGTGCCACAAAATTGCACGGAAAATTATAGAAAATTCTCGCATATACGAAATATATTTTTTTACAATCTTGAAACCAAATTACGGAGACAAATCTACATTGAACCAAATTAGCAAAATGTTAAAAATTAATAGAGTTATAAACCATTCAATTTGTAGTACATATGATCAATTTTCAACAAATTATTTTCAAATCTTTTTTGTACAGCAGAAAAAGGATGGACCCTAGAACACTCCCTTGTGGGACTCCAAATGTGATTTTAGAATACAGACCCGTTTCATATTTCTGATATTTCTTCGATTTTTGCTGGATTGAGAAATATTTAATTTTGTGTTATTTTTCGTAATTTAACTTCAGTTTCGGTGAGGTTTAGTTTCAGGAGTTTGAATCTATTGAACTAAAAATTGTGTTGAATTCATTATTTGATTTTTTTTTCTCGCGTAGTGGGTAACGTCCCTGATTGTGTTCCAAGTTTTTTATTTTTTCTAATAAATCCTTGTAATATAATTCTTTCGCTCTTTTAACGGCATTGTTACAGATATTTCGATAGGTTTTATATTGTCTTTGTAGGTGTGTGTTTTGGGATCGGGTTTTGTTTTTAGCGTCGGACTAGTCCGTTTGTGATGCAGGATTAATTTGATTGTTTTATGTTTTTATTATGAATATTTGTTCGCGTACAATATACTTGCCAGTCGTCAAAATTCGTAAAATTTCGACACTGTATGCGCGATGACACTACAGTCCAGTAAGTCATAGATAAAAGATGGGGAAGCTCCGTTTAATTATGGATGTTGTACTCGTAGTTCTGAATCACCTTTTAGCTGGCTAACCGAACTGATTGTTTCCTTGTTTCAGATGACATGCAGTGTGTAAAGGCCCACTCCGGTCGGCAGTCCAAGCGAGTGAGAATGTACAGAGTCAAACGGGTCCCTTTCTTAAACAAATAAAAGAGAATATATTTTTGTATTTTAAACGAATAGGATTAAATAATTGCTAAATAACGAAGCTTCAGCCATAATTTCGCCTTCTTCTTCTGTTCAAGGTTGTCGGGATTTTTAAAGTTAGTCAAGTAATATCGAGTATCACAATGCCAGTCGTATCGCAGAGCCGCTTCTCCACCACCTCCAGTACCTCCCTTTCTACCGGATCGTACCGGTCCACTCTCAACAGCTCCTCCTCTCTGGACAGGCCCTACTATAGCTCTGCCAGCGGCTCGTACGTCTCCCCGCGGAGAAGCGCGTATGCCACCAACACCGTCACCGACTATCGGAGCCAGCTGTCTTACGATGGCGACGGCCACAGGGCGAGAAAGAGCTCGTACTCCAGCGAGTACTCTCGCTACTCCCGGGCGCCCAGCGTGGCGGAGTCCGAGTCCGCCGTGTCCCGCGACTCGTCCAGAGCGGCTCCGCGGCCGGACCGCTCGGGCTCCCGCTCCAGAGACGCGTCGGTCGCCCGCAGCGACTCGGCGAGGTCCTCTCGCAGCGACCCCTCCCCCGGGTCCTTCCCGGCCCTGTCTTCTTCCGACATGTACAAGAAGTACTCCCCGAACTTCTACGTCCCGCAAGCGCAGAGGCTGTCCACCGCGGTGACGGGCCCCAACGGGGACGCGGGCCGCACCAAGCTGCTCGGGGACGCCGCGCGCCTGCCGCTGCCCAGGAGGATCAGCACCAGGAACGATGACGAGGTAAAGCCTAAAACTAACACCGCCTCCCGTCCCGCTATCAAACGCCACACTAACAGCACCCTAGTAGCCCGACCGTGTGCCTCCCCGCCTGAGTGTGCCGCTAACGCCGACAGAGTGACTAACGAGGCGGTAACGCGCGATGTTGAATGTGCGCAGAGGCAGCGGACCCCGCGCGGCGAGGGGCTCTCCGGCCTCATCCCGCGCGCCAGGGTGCAGCTGCCCCGGGCGGACCGCAGGCCGGCGCACCTCCCGCTCGACCACTCCACCGACGACAACGGCAACGACCTCCAGCTCTCGGTCGCCGAGATTCGCCGCAAGTTTGACTCCAAGATGGCGGCGACCCGGCTTCGAGCGAGGCAGCCGTCGGCGTTATACAAGACCGCTCTCTCCAGCGACAACATCTACAGCCAAGTGAGGCATCTCAACAATAGCATTTATTCTCTGATCGACGACAAGCCGGTACCCGTCCACAAGCCGACTTCCTCGGATAAGTACATCAACGACGCCACGGGAAGCCTGCGGTGGGAGTTCTTCTCCCCGAGCTCCGGTTACAGTTCCGATTCCAAAGGATCGAGAGAAACCGGTTACACGATCAGACACGCCACAGATCCGGGGAGCGACATCTCCACCATTTACATAGCCGGCAAGATGAGCGCCGAGAGAATCCCGTTAAATGCCGTAAAGAATCAGCTCAACGCCAACAACGCGATGGGCAGGATCTTGGAAAAGTCGACCACCGTTCACGTGGGCAACGGCGACACCAAAGCGTCGCCGAGCGTCGCGGCCAAACAGGACAGGAGCAACGAACCCAAGAACGTCCTGAACATAGAGATCGGCAGCTCCAACGGTCAATCTGATGACGAATGCGCACTCAAGAAGATTGCCACCAATCACACTTCAGACTTTGCGTCGTACATACAGGTGTCCACTCCGATATCTAGCGGGGCGCAAACCAACGCCGAGAGCTCGAAGGACGCCAACAGTGTGAGCAGCGAGAGCCCGAAGTACACGAACGACTACTCCGCGAAGAACATCAGCTGCCTCCTGTCGGCTGACGAATATGACGGCACCAAGCTGCGTTACATCGATTCCGATCCCAACTCCGAAAACGACACGAGGTTGTTCGTAGAATACAACGGAAAAGATGACGGCGAACAAGGCTTCGAGAACAAAACCTTCGAACACGAAAACATTCATTTGTTGAGAAAGACCGCCGACGAAGCGGACATCAGAGAAACCGAGCAGAACGGCTCGGACGAGCCGGATTTCGTCCACACCGAGATCCGCCCGAACGGCGACTGCGGCGACAAGCATTACAAAGTGCCGATCAAGTATCAGAACGGATACGGCAAGCTGACCAACGGAACTGCGGTCGAAGAAGACGACGAGAGCAATCACAGGGTCGAGAAGGCCAAGAAAGACGAAGGAATGTCGGCAGAGTCCAAGAGTATCCTAGAAGTGAACGGGGAGCCCGCGCCGTCGCTGTTCCAGCATAATACAAATGTGAGTACTTTCTCTGACTTCCCCGTTTGTTTTCAATTTAGTTTTAACAATATGTTTAAAAATGCAGTTTTATTTTTGTTTAGTTGCCAGTAGTTTTCGGGCGTTTGATACATTTGTTTGGTATCGTAGTTGTGTGCACCGGGTCGATAGTGCGATATCACCCTTCCATTCATCTGACACAAAGTTTTTAAAATAATGTAGCCATTCATCAACAATCCCAAGTTAAATTTACTTATTTCAACACAAATTAAATTAATCAACTAGAAAGATATACAGAAAAAATGTATCTTGAATCGAAATCAGTAAGAAAAAAACCAATGTTTTAATATTCAATTTGAAATGAAGTGTACATTGTCTTTATTACGAGTAAAATATACATACATTAACGAAACCGTGCGAATTTTTACGACTGGCAAATATATCAGCCGTCTGTCATCTCGCGAAGTCAATCGTGATGTTTACGTTTGTTCAGTAATTATTTATTGTGAACGTGATCTCAGTTGAATGACGATGAATAATAAAGTTGATTGCTTTTAATAATGGAATAATATACGTATCAATTGGAAAGATGAGAAGATACAAGTTCAAAATTTGTCTAAAATGTATTCGATTGCTATAGCGAAATGGTGAACGCGCTTCCCCGGATAGGAAGAGGTCCAGGTTCGAATCCCGGTAGCAACTAAATATTTTTTCGTTAGATTTTTTTCTATACATCTTTCTAGTTGATTCGTTTAATTAACTATGTTCTGAAAATGCAACTTCATAACAACAAACTGTGTTCTCATTAAAAAAATAACTTATTACAGCGTAAAGATGAGGTCAACGCTAAAACTTTAGAAAAGTCTTTATATACAATATGGACTCCAAGACTCCATACCATGGGTCTCCCTTATCCCGGTACTTCTAACTCGATCCAATAATGCTACTCCTGCTGCTCCCCTGGGATAATTCATTTCGGCAGCCTGGATTCTTGATTTGACTTTTGAAAAAATTCGGTCAGCTTTTACCGACTCCCTTCTAGTAATTATTTAAAACATATGCGCTTATGTATAAATTTTTTTAAATTTTTTATTTTAAATACTATAAAATTATCTAGTTACGCTTATAAATTTTATTGAAATAGTTCAATGTTAACATATTTTTTTAAATATTGCAATATAAGAGACCGAATGTGAATTTAGACTTTTTTTGAAAACGATATATTTAAATAATCAATGCTAAAGTATTCATTTGTGAAAGGTAATAATTTTCGTTTGAACCTTTCACAATCAATTTATAAACAAAATGTATTATCTTTATGTGGAAATATTTCGAGATTCGGAGCACCAAAGACAATTCTATTGCATAAAAGATTAAATAGGGTTCCGGCGTTATATACTTTTTAATGTGATAATGGCAATACATTAAAATTGATTGAAATCACATATTGCTGTAGCTATTGCAAAAAAAGATTCCAAATTTTTATACTAAATTGACTCTTCCAAAAATAAACGCGTGGATCGTGTACTAAAGACTCTTAGCTCGGATTTCTTCAATCGCACTCTAAAAGAGAACGTTAAACATCAATGACTGACTTTGTGGAAGTCCTTAAAGAAAAATTAATTAGTTAATAATATAAAATAAAACAACTTTATTTACTTCTCATTATACTTTATTTATTATTATTATACATGCCCTATTCGGGCATTAACATAATTTGTAAAATAACAGAAAATTTCATCAGAAGTGCAATACACGAAGAAAAAAAATAGTTTTTTCATAATCAAAATTAAAAATAAATATGAAATGGAAAGTAAAGCAATTTATCCGAGTTGAGACACAAAATATTGTAATTATGCTTACTATTCTTGTAGTTTTAAGTTTTAGTTTATTACTAAAGACGACGCAGTGAGCATCCGAAACGTTTTCATTTTTAATCAAAGTGTAGTGCGAAGTAAACAGCGTTGTGTTTTATTTTATGTTCCGTGTTTGATCTGATAATCCGTATTTTTTCTTATTTAAAAGGGGCTCGCGGTTTCGTTTCACCTTCGGCCCTCTGTTTTCTATTTCTCGCGCGAGATCACGCGAAGAAGCATAGAAAAGTCTGTCCGAGTGTCGCGCCAAAACTCGACACAATTATTAATAGCATTAAAACTATGTACATGGAGATGATATTGCGCTTATTTTAAATCTAGAGAGATGTCATTTGCTTCCTCCAGTCACTGAGTCAAGTTCTGAGTCGCATCTCGAGAGCGTCTGCACCTATTCCTGGAGCGTGGCCAGGATGAGCGCGCTGTATCCTAATTTTCATCTCGGAGACATTTGCGTGGGACGGGCACCGCTGAATTTACGAGCGATTTAACGTCGCTTGTCTAAATATCGGTACGTATGAACGAATCCAATGACGCGATTTGTAAAAAAAATGTCGTGTCATGAACGATGATATTTCACTAAGATCTCGAAAGTGGAGCAAATCGACGATGCACGCTTGTGGCTTCAGTGGTCATCTCTCTCGGCTGAACGGCAACTTGCGAGAATTGAGACTTTTCTCTTCTAATCACTTGTAACTCTGTTTATTCTGCATGACAGAACTTGACATTTCTGAATAAGATATAGGTCTTCCCAAGGATCGCCAATCTTCCCAAAGCCTTAAACTAAATTAGGGCACAACGGCCCTGGGTAGGCCTGCCAATCCTCCCCGCTCTGAGCTGAGCCATGCTTCGCAAATCAATTGTTATGTATTGGCATGTTTAGCCCTGAACGGGTAGCCGTCGCGTATGATACACGATGAAAAGACTCGTTGGGATGGCGGTTGATTGATGAAGATTGGACCTTAATTGTTTCAAAATTGAAGCATTAATGCGCATTGCTGTTCGAGGGATTCTAATCGAATTTCAAAAGCGTGTCCTTCAAATAGGCCTCTTTCTTTTTTATTATTCTGTTATTTTATTATTTTGTAACATCTGTCTTATCTCATTGATCGCGCGAGAATGTCACGCGATTTTGTTTGTATTGTTTTGTTTGCGACCGTATTTTTTTTATCTTCGAGCGACTTGAAAAATCATTGTCCTTCCGTTAATAATAATTTTGCTGGCGCCACGACGCGATTTTGACATTTCTCTGTGAATTATTATTTTACTGGCGGAAGCCGCCGCCGCACGGAAACATACGTTGAAGTCGTCAGCAAATTGTTTATCAGATGTACGTATTTCTTAGAAAGATTGACCCCAATACGAGAACGTGCTCCCCCGTTAAACAGTTTCCCATTACAATTTTACTTTTATAAATACTTTTCCGGAGTCATTTGAAATTGTCGAAAACTATTTCAGTAATGTTGTGACTGCGATATTTTATTATAGATTGATGGTCTCATTTTCATGTTCAGGTACGCCATCTTTGTTGGCCCCCCCTTCTCATTACATCGGGTCAAATCTGCATCTAACAGATCTGTAACAGACTTAGTCCACAATATGTTATGACTCATGAATAATGTAAAGCCGGCCATACACACAACGGTATGCCTGTTCAGGTAAACGTGACAATTTAAACTTTGGCCATGCGCGTAGCGGCCAACCTGTGACAAGCTCTCGGTCAACCTTGGCATCGATACTGCGCAACTACGACGATGCAGTAGCGCTAGTAGGTCTTCTCATCATCCTATGAAAGAAAGAAAGATAGAAAACCGCGACAAAAGTAGTGTCGTCAAGAATTCTGTAATTATTTAAGAGTGCATGGCTCAGATATATACAATTCAATCAAATCTTCCAGAATTACTCTGCGCTTGCGAGACGCTTTTTTCTAACTACGCAAAGTCCCTAGTCCGCTATCACTTCGCGGTGGATGAAACGGCTGAGACCTGCACGTATCCACAGGTAGAAAATATGGATTGTTATCAAGTCGTCTGTACAGGCACATACACGCTCCGGTTTGGCTGTACAGGCGACCTGAACAGGTATACCTGTCAACTATACCGTTGCGTGTATGGCCGGTTTTAAGCTTTAAGTGTTCTCACTTCAAAATAAATATTTGCGAAATTGGCTCATTATAATTCTGCATCTTTGCCTCAGGCCATAAATCATCCAACCAATAGTAATGTGACAGCTCGAAGTTCGATGACCTTTTATTTTTTGTGTGGTTCTTTATCACGAGGCTGCGTTTCTTACTTGTTGGTTAATGTACTTCGGTATCAGTCTTCCTTCAGTTACTTTTTCTATTAGGTAACAAAAGGATAAAATAAAATGGAAAATAATAATACTTAAAATTCATACATTTTTAACAAACATGTACATATGACAACACACCAGTACTTTCGATAATAATGCCGCATAACCCTTGTCACACTTGGTTAGGTTTTATCCCCCCGACTACGTACGTAAATGGATTCCTCGGGATAATTTATATGGCGTTCTAATAAACAAGTCATCTGGACTGTAATATGTTTTCTGACATCTCTTTTGTTAATTTTACTTGGAAAATACTCGCTTATTTTAAAACTAAAGAAAAATTCGTGGAATGTAGAAATTATCAAATAGCTGTTTTCTTTCAATACTGCTGTAATCGAAATCATTGTTACACGAAAGTAATTTTATATATCACAACGATGTCTCTGACTATTTGATTTGAATGTTGGCAGACTCTGTGAAGTAAATATTATATATAAAAAAAATGCATCGTGTCATGCTGCATTTCTAAATTTCTTAATTTCTGCCGCCACGCGGTGACTTACGTAACTAAACTGTCTGCGTCTCTTTCTTTCTGGCATTCTTTCTCTGCGCTTTCGCTCGATGCTCCTCGTGTCTCCGCCGCTCTGATTCTAATTATGGATCGCTCATGCCGAAGTAAAAATAACTAGTCTGTGAAGCTTCCTATTCTCAGATCCGGAATTGCGCGTATATTTTTTTTCATTTTCCCCAGTCGATGTTTCTCCGCCCCTCTCGTCTCTTGCTCGTGCTTTTTCGCGCGGCGACAAACAAACATCCGAAATTTCTTCTTCTTCGAAATCGCATTTCGGTTTGCTCATTCATATTTTCGCGAGTATGTGCTGTCAGTCTACCGTCGACCCCAATTTTTACCATTTATTTTTTTTGTAAATGTCATTAGAGTATTTAATAATAATTAATGTATTTCCGTATTAAAAAATGTATTTAAAAATTGCTTAATTTTTAGTAAATAAAAGTTTTATTTTAAAGTACCTACTCGAAACGTCGACGTTTGGTTGTTGCAGTGTGACGTCGACCACGTGTTTATTAAATTTTCTTGATGGCAACATTGGTTTTCTCCGCATTTCCAGTATGGCGGTATTTCAAATTTAAACGTCAAATAATATATAGTGCATTTTATATTCATTTTTTAACATCCTGACGCGACTTAGAGAAGATTACCGATTTGTTTAATATTTTAGATTACGGGGATGCGGCGGAAACAATACTTGGTTTGTGTAATTAATATTAGTTATGTTTTCGCGAGTAAAAGTTATATTGTGTGTCATTAACTGATGTCAAAAAAATAGACAGGACTTTCAGTAGTGACATGTTTCGACAAACATGACAACTGTTTCCACCCGACAGCAAAAAAAAGTGTTTTTTTTTTAATTGCCAAAAAGAACTTTTTTGAGGTCCGGTGCAATTGTAGCCATCCAAATAAAATGTTTTATTTAATCAAAATTCTGATTTTGAAAAATATATTTTTCAAAATGCAGCATTCTCATCAGCACATCTATTTATACATTTTCTCACATGTCTTTATTTAATTTACATTCTCACATTTCTTTATTTAATTGTGTTAGTTTAATCAAATTCAATGTTTCTTAAACTAAAAAAATTATAAATACCCTCCATACTTTCTGAACTACAAACGTTTTATAATATTACAAATTTCGTCAGACTCAATGTGTTTGGGATCTGTCAACCATTTTTTATTTTATTTATTTACACTTTCAAAAGTTTGGCTAATATTATCTACAGCCTTTCTTTTTGTTTGTCTCGGCTACTCCTGGGATTTTCTACTTGCTACAGAGTACTTTCAGGATACTTGGGCATCATTGTGAAGAACATTTCCAAACTAGCTAGTTCAGGTCTTAAACATCTGGGACTGACTCTTCAGAATATTTCTTCACATAATACAGATTTTTTTTCTTTTTTTATTAATATTAAAAATATAATACAATTTCAATAATCAGTGGATATATATATATATATATTTTAACATTTGTTTCTTCTCTATGAGAGTAAGACTTGTGTATAGAAAAGGAGTATATTCGAGTTAATTTATGTTTCAGTTTAGTCTCTGTACATATTTTTATTTATTTCAGTTACAAATTTATGATAGTCCGTAATTTTTCTAATTGTGACCCATAAATGAGATTGTTAAAAAATTTGATACCTTGATAAATATATTGATTTTGAGTTGAGAATATTTCACTTCATTTTCGAATATTACTATTTGGTAATTGCAAACCGATGACTGAGTCATTAGACTACTTCTAAAGGTTCAAGAGTTTTGCTTAACGTCTTCACTGCTGAAAAAATCCATACAAATTCATGTGACAAACAATCCAAACGATGTACCAATTCTTATTGTTCTATATCCAGTGCTGAGACTTAATAGGGCCTGCTGTTACGGTGCTCCACTGTATTATAATTTATACAGAACTAGGCCACTTTTTGGAGTGAACGTTGAATGTTAAATTTTTAGAGAACTTTAGTAAAAATGCGCATCAACGTAAAACATTTCACTATAGTTCATATTTATATGAATAATTTAATATAATTAGGCCAATTTTCATATGACCAAGATTTCGGCGGACACTGACCTTTGTGAAAAGGGCTTGAGCACCATTCACCACAAGTTGAACACATCTCGCTGAACCATTCCACAATTGAAATACTATTGACGAGAGTAACACACGAGGCACAGGCTAACTTGTATTTGTCTATGGATGTTCTTGCTGATCGCGTCCTGGTTTTTGTTGGCTATGGTCGTGATGGCGGCGTGCTGCGGCCTGGTCTCCGGACTTCTCACTCCGGAACATCGACAGTTCAAAGGTGAAAATTCCACACACAACTATTTAATAAATAATACTCCGACTGCATAACTCTATAAGTCATATTTGTACAGATGCGATTAAAGTTTTTAATGTTTTGGCAATGAATGTCGAGCACTTCCCATTTTCATGAGATGAGTGTAGTTTGAAATAATATTAAGATCTCACATTTTTATCTAATAATTCATATTGAATAGGTTATATTAATCACTATAAACTCTTTAAAATCACAATTGTTTATATGTAAGATCTCGTTTATTCTGTGGCTTTTCGACTGCGGTCATTAAAGATATCCTTTTCTAATGAATATTTAGTAGTGAATCCAAACTCTACTAACATAACGTATTTATTCATCATTTCTCTCTTTCACAAATTGTCTTTCTGAAGCAAAAACCTTTAATCGGGTTGTAATATCCATAAAATTACAACGCAAAGAGCGGTTACTTTTTCTATTCTTTCATATCCAAACTTTGGCGAAAGTATTAATTAGCGCTGTCTAAATCACTGATCAGTACCAAGAAAGAAATATTTTTGACATTCAAACTTTTAGCTCTGCCCACACCGTATTTGAATGTTGATCATTTTAATATATTGGCAAATTATTTTTTTGGGAAATGTAAATATTAAAAAAGGAAAGTAATTTTATTGAAAAAAGTTAGCTAACATTTCATAAATATTTAATACTTCATAAATGTAAAAATAGAATAAAACCTTTTACAATATAATATGTTTATATTATCCTTTTATAATACGGTTTTCCTGAAAAGTATCCGTTTTTAACCTTCAAATTCAATTAAATATAACTAGAGTAAATAAACTTTATTAAGCAAATATGGAGCCATTTGATTCTATGGATTTTTACCAACAAATTACAAGCTAAAATAAAACACTGGCAAATTGGAATCCATGATCTATTTATTGAAAAGCATTTTCTGCTGTTTCCGATTTTTTCCGTAAATAGTAATTTAGACGTTTTCGACTCTCTTCATCTTTAATACTAAACTTTTTAAACCAACACCGCATTGTTCATTCTGAAGTGGTTCTTTCACCCGAGCTTGGTTAACATTGTATGCATGCTTGAGATACTCATTAATTTCATGCAAAATAATTTTTTTTTTCCATTCTATTTCTGAATAATTAAAATAATGCAAATTAAATGCCTGACTCGATAAATAAATATTGCAGTTTCGTAGCCAAGAGCGTTCTGAATGATATGACATTAAAATCAGCATTATTTTCGGATTTTTTTTATCAATCAATTATCCAATCAATATTTAGTATAGTTTTTCTATGATGCAACAAACACGGTAGATACAGGTTCTCTCCCATTAAATGAGGATGTACAATAGTTTTTATGATTTTCCAAATGTCTCCTGAATAATTTTTAATGTTAAATATGTACACGTTTAATATTCTATTTTAATAATAATTTCTTGCTCCATTTGTTTTATAGAGTCGTTCGTACCAAAGCAATTTGCAAACGTCAGCACTCGTGACGGAGAGAAGTGTAGAACTCATAATGGGACGACTTCCATGCGGTACAGGGAATCACAAGCGATGAATGCGAGGGTTTGTTAGTCTGACAGTATCGTATAAAGTGGTTTTGGATTTGTGATATCTCACCGCATGGCTTATGGACTATATAAAATCGTCTACAAAGATTACAGTAATATCGAAGATCTGTGAAAACCTTGCTTAAAGACATCGGATGATTTTATTATCGTTTCCTATATTTTCTGTCACTATGACCATAGCGTTATTAAAGTGATTGAGAAGTATTTGAGAATATGTAATCAGTCTTTAAAAGAGACTAGGGTATAGTATATATTAAAATGAAATGGTGTATAAAAGAAAATCACCTTTTGGTGTATGGTAATAATATTTTTCAAGAATATTTGTCAACTCCAAATATCTTATCTACATATGTCTGATTTTAAAAATAAAATAATTACTTGTGTTATTTTTTAATATTGAACACTTACAGGATTTTTTTTAATTACTTGAATTGTTGGTGGATTATATTATTTTAAAATTTGTTTGATTGATTTCATGGTAGTGTTGTGTTTCTCACCTGATACTGTAGTCTTTATAGAACGCACTTAATTAGTAATAGATTAGTGTAGACAATTTGACAATTTTAAAATTATTTACATATATACAGTATTTTTTACATTAAATGTTTAGCATTTTGTTTTGTTATAAAAATGTTTTGATGATACTGATTGCTAATTATAATATATAATCTTGTAATGTGTTATCTGATTCTTAAAAGTGGTAAAGGGATTATATTTCCAAGAATCTCTGTAAACAGAGCAATATCAACTCACTAGATTAAAATTAAAAATGCAGTACCCACTCATAAATTTTTATAATGTGGAAAGAAAATCTCGGTACACATTTATGGGATGAAGATTATTAAGACACATGTCACATACAACCCCTGCATATAATGTTTTTCTGTTTAAAAAAAATATATATACATAAATTCAGTTAAATAAAAATACAAAAAACCGCAGGAGAACTGAACCCTGGTCTCCTACGTTACAGTAGGCAGATATTAACCACTGCCGAGGAATCGAAACAAATATTTTAAGCTCTTTATTATTACTGGCTTCTTATAAAGCTCAACAGGGGTAACTGCTTTAGAATAAATTTAAATAGTATTATTAAAATTGGATGTTAAGAATGTATAAATAATAAAATATATCAAAAATATAAATCAACACATTACATATTAGCATGCACCACAGACTATTAGAGGAGTGGCTTAGATGGCAGAGCACTGACTTAGCAAGTAAAAGTTACCGAAATTGATACTCGGCCCCTATTGAAAATGTTTCAAAATTTTCTAAGGCGGTTTTTTTTACTGGGGTACCCGTTAAATAAACATATTCTATGTTAAAATAAAAATTTGCCTAAAGGTGAAAATATCCACATTCAAAAAACTCACTGTCACACTTAATTTTTAACCTAATATTTTAACATAAATGGAATCATTTACATTTTGCCAATTTTAAATAATATTATTCCGATTCAAAGTTTCAAAAATGATTTTTGATATTATTCTATGTATATATTTTTAACATCCGATATCTTGTCTGTCCCGACGTGCCTGATGATTTGCCGTGTGGTTCGCATGGTTTGTCTTTAAATTTTTATTCCTGCATCAAAATTTGTAGTCTTGTGTCTCATTTTTCATTCTGTTTGTGTGTGAATATTTATGGATATATTTTTTTCTTTATGTTTTACCAGAATGCCGAAGTATACGGGGAAGTTTAAGTTATTACAATTATATATATATATATACATATATTATATCTATTAGAAGGGAATTATTAAACCATAGTTTCTAACATTTCCAAAAAATCTTTTTTTTAAATTTATTTTTCATTCTAGTCCACTGTTGACATTTTGCATTGTTATAGTTGTATTTGAATCCTAAAAAATTATCACTGACTTTCACAATATTACATTTCAGCGATTGGATGAGTTAGAAAAAAGCCAAAATCGTAGCAAAATAGTCTAAATGCTTTTTAAAAAAATTGTCTTTCTATCCAGAATAGGATACATCGTCTGAGAGAATCTGCCTCGGAAATTTTTCTTCTTTATTCGAAGATAGAATCACTTAGTATTACTTGGTGCCTTCTTAAATAGTTCATCTCTTAGTCTTTGGTTTTGTCTTAGTCATGAATTCCTGATACCCATGCTCTAATGTGACACCCCCTTGGAACTGTCTTCCCTTAGGATAGCAGCGTATCGAGGGGGAGCTCCCCGTTATCCAACGCCACTCCTTCGTCAAACTACGGCACGGTGACGACGCTCACGCAGAGGAAAGCTTCAGGTGCAGGAACCGAGCAACTCAGCAAAACCAGCGGTAAGAGTACCTTTAAATTATTTGTGTAGTAAAAAAAAAACACAAATTATAATTTTATTAAAATCATTCAACGATGTTTATTTTTTAATAATATTTTTTAATAGTATTGCACGACCAAGAAAAGTGTGTTACAGAGTATTAGTCAAAATCAAGCATACTTCTGAATTAATATGACCTCTGTTTGATATAAGCCAATTTTTTTAAATAAATCTTTGCAGTCTAAAACATAATACATATATATACATAATCGTATCTGAAACTTCTCATACAGAAATAAAATATATTATGTTTTTATTTAGGCATTAACTATATGCCTTTAAATTATTTTTAAATATATGTATATTCATTTTTTTAATATTTGTTGCAAATTTTACATTGTGGTCTTTATTCATTTTAATATAAATTATTTAAATCTTTGATTTTAACCACTTTATGAGTTGAATTTAATACACCAACCGGTTTCAAAAAATACCCTTTCTTGACAAATAAACCAACTATGAAACCATATACAGGTGAATATTATGTTCCAGGCCGATGTTCTTTTTGAATAACTAGAAAATTAAACAAAAAATTTTAGTTTGGTTTTGATTTATTAATTATTTGGTTTATTACAATTGTGTATGAAATATTAAATTGGCCAAATGGCCGCCTCTGGCAGCGGCATAAATGTGTGCTCTTTTAACCATATTTTTCATAACATTCTCGCACACCTGGCGTGTTATTTCAGCAATTTCATTTGGAATATTGTCCTGCAGCGTCGGAATTGTTGTTAGCTTATTGGCGTAGACCTTTCCTTTCAATACATACCAATACATCGCACCGTGCAATTCAATTAACTATTTTTGATTAATTTCACGCTCAGTTGGTTATTACCGAAAAGTTTTTCATTTTGGTTTAGAACACTTGTCTATTTGGGACTTGTTCACACGGTAATTGGAAATGTCATTGACGAATGAATCCCATTGTATGCCAGAGACTGTTGTACATGAATGAGTATCGATTGAAATCTTTTGCAATTTTGATTGTTCAACAATCCCGTATTTCTGTCATGGTCACATATTTTGGATTAAATTCAGCCTTCCTTATTTATTATATTTTTTAAAGCCACACAGACTCGATAAATAATTAAAGAATTATACTATACAGATTACTTTGAACATACATATTTAATATTTAATAATATGTATATATTATTGTAACCCTCAGCGTGGCGCTTAATTTGAAAAGGATAAAAAATATGAAACTGTCAATTAATTAGTAGAGGACATCCGTGGAAGATTTGGTATCACCAGGTAAATCAGTACTGGTGGATCGATGAACTTGCGTGAGAAAATGTGGATGAGGTAAGAGTTTAATGTCAAGATAAAAGAGTGTGGCGTTCTATCTTCTCTGCCTACTCACGCAAAAAAACGGCGTGTTGGTAAGTTCACACACATCAAGCAAAAATCACCAATCAGTGAAAAGTTCATTTTGTCCATCGGTAAAATTAGTAATATATTTCATATATTATAAAATATTTCAACCAAATATAAGAATGATTCATTTTTCAAATAATTTTGTAAATTTTTTGAAATCTGTTAAATTGTTCTGTTTATTATTATGCGATTATAATTTGGACTTGGAAAATGAAAAAGCCCAACAGCGTTGAATTTTGTAAACAGTATATTCATTCCAATGTATCAGATGATATGTTAATATTTCAGGTCTGAATGGTCTGCGCAACATCGGCAACACCTGCTTCATGAACAGCGTAGTGCAGTGCCTGTCCAACACGCGCCCCCTCATGGAATACTGCGGTAACCCTGATCAGTTCACGCCGGATATCAACACCACGCTCAGTTGCATGAAGGGAGCTCTCATCAAAGGTTGGTTCAATTCTGTTATTCGATTTCTTTCCAATAATTATACGCATACTGCCAATTATTATTATATTAACAAAATCATGAATCTTAAATATGTATCGCTTTAAAGTATTTCTACCCGTGCTTATATTTGATGCACATGTGATAATTAATACATGCATTTTTTCCGACCACCTCGAAATATAATGTAATATCAAAATATGGACCGGTATTCTTTATTAGTAAAGTCTTGCACATTTTGTCATGACGAGCTCTGTCAAATGGCATCAGTAATTTTATCCAACAAATGAGTAATCAATAAATTTGTGCGTTTAGTACGTTATAAGTTTTTAATCCGATGAATAATATTCTGGTCCCGACAAAATGTACTTTTGTACATTTATTTTCTTTTAATGCGAAACAAAAAACGCATAACATGAAAAGATTTCACATCGTAGGACAAAAAAATATACAGGCCGCTGTGTCGTCACTACGTTTATTGTTTATGACTTAACTTTCTATTGACTTTAAAAACATAGTACAGAAAAAGTTCAACAGTGGAATAATTTACAGTTCGTTTTTATCATGTTTAAATTTTTACTTAACCCTTCCCAATCCATGAGGTAACACCGGTTTACTTCTCTAATTAATCCTGTAATATTTCAGTAAATATACGCAACATGCAATTCATATTTTAGTTAAATTGAAGGAAAATATTTACACTTAGAAATGACTAGTGATTAGTCAAATATGTAAGGTGAATTCTACAAAGATAATTATCTTTCAATTCAATCCGTTGTAAAATTAATACATTGACAAAAATACCATTTGTGTCTGACGGAAAGAAATTACATATTAATTTCACAGTGAAAAGAATAACAAACATATGAATATAATGGTGTCTCTTTCTCACTAATTAAAGAAAGATAAAAAAGAAAGTTATATTATATAATGCAACCTCCTATACAGGACTTGAATGCTCCGAATTATAATATTATATATATTAAATTTATGGCATTGACCATTCTTTTCAAAAGCATTTTTCACATTTCAAAGGCTAATAGAAATCTAATTTCTTACGGTAACACGAATTGACAGCATGGCTGCGTACAAGTATTTTATATCACAGTATGGTAAAGGTTAACGTGTATATTCTTATATCTCTTGTAATAAATGTCACATATGTATTAAGGGTTTATAATAAATTCATAATCATCATTATTTTTGTCTCCTCATCCAAGTCTTGACAACGTGTTACCATTCCACTACATCGACTTGTAACTTATATTTTATAATTGATACATCTATTATTCCACTTTTAAATGCAATCAGCTTTATATATTGCGATGAATCTCAAATACCTTTGAGTAATACACTCTAGGAGATGCCAGAATCAGATGAATCCATTATAAATCAATCCAAAATATTTCTGTCTCCGTGGTTTCAAGTAAAATGATTTCATTGTATGCCTTAGGTTTTCATAGTGCATTTTGGCTTTTTTCAGCCTTTTCTACGGTGATATCAGAACTGTGGCGTGAAGGAGAATCCGACGGTGTGGTCAACACCACCGCACTCAAAGCGCAGATCCAAAGGTTTGCTCCGAGGTTTATGGGATATAGCCAGCAAGATGCTCAGGTATTATTTATTTAACTCGCTCTCGAACAATCATCAACGCTATGAATATTCTCCTTCATTTTGCTCTTGAACCACCAATATATGTAGTAAAGGACCTCGAGGTAAATCTAACCGTGTACATGTGAGATAAACTCTGAGATCACTACTTGAGATTGGTATGTCGAGATAAACTCAAACTATGTTTGAGTTGACACAAACGTCATTAGATTAGCATTAAATTACAAATATTTACTATGTTTTACCACTACAGCTACGCTTTGATACAACACAACAGTCATTGCTTAATTCAAATTAATGTGACTTTTGAATAAGAAACAATAATCATGTAGTGAGATAAAAGACAAAATAAATATCAAATACTATCTTGGCGATACATGGCGGTGTTTGATACTTTTTTATTTTGCTTTTGTTTGAAAGTGACTAATCAATCCAAGTTCAGTGGTAATTTACATTCACCTCGTTAAAAGCAAATTGAGTAAAATAGTGTAAACAATTTTTTTCAGGAATGAGTGAAAGAACAGTGCGATTATAACAAAACTATCAGAAAAGTAATAGGCGATGTTAGGCCCTGCCAAGGTTTATCTAGAATCTGTATTTCAAGGCAGAAATCCCCTATTATATTGCTTTAACAATGCACCATGTAGTGTACTTTGTCTTTATTTCCAGTAAGAAAAAACAAAATATTATTTTATAAATTGAGTTGAAACACTGATTTATTCCACTATATTTTATTGTATTAAACGTTAGAACATTTTCAGAAACATCTTCCCATTATCAAAAATATAATTCAACTACAGTTAAAACAGACAGTAATTAAGGATGTGTTTAGAGTAAAGGGTGGTGAGGGTGGAATTAAAATGGATAAGAGAAGGGATGTAATGGGTGATATTTAGATGTTTATTATTTTGTTATTCAAAATTTCTAAATTCTCTAAGATGTCTAACTTGGCGCAATTATGTAAAAGTTGTAAATTACTATTGTCAAATGAATGGTCCTCTATTATTGCATGTTCAGTCATTTCGGAATTTAGACTGAAGTTTTTTTATAGCTTTTTTATGTTCTTCTAATCTTTTTCCTGCTCTTCTTCCACTTTGTCCAATATAAAATATGTCACAATCCCGATGTTCCCGAAAATGTTCTAACGTTTAATACAATAAATATAGTGGAATAATACAATGTTTCACCTCAATTTACAAAATGTTAATGTTTGTGTAATATTACCCAATTAGAATACAATTCAGATATGCTAGTTTAGGCTATAGTCGTAGCTCAATTTCAACAAAAAACGAGATATACCTTTTTGTAAGATGATCAACGATGTGTTATTATGGTTTAATGATTGTTTGTTTTATTTCAGGAGTTTCTAAGATATCTCTTGGAAGGATTGCACGAGGATGTCAACAGAGTAACCATCAAGCCTAAACCCATCTTGACGGAGATTGACGATAATCTGAGGTAGTTATCAATTTAAATTAAATAAATATTAGATATCTCATAGAGACAAAGCTATTTTTTATTGTACTTAATGAAAAATATATAGGAGTATATTAGTATTTAAAATATCACAGACCGACAGACAGAATATGTTCTGAATAATTACAACTTCACAAGAAGAAGCGTCTGCTATCGGTTTACTCAAAGATATTTGAGATTCCGTAAAAACAAAGTAGATGGCTTTCAAATAATGGAATGATAAATGTATTCGTTCATAAATGTATGGGTTCGAAAATTTGTCATCAAAAGTACTGTCGCTGTAGCATAGTTGGATAATGCACCTTCCCCAGATTGGAAAGAGATCCAGGTTCGTATCCCGGTAGCGCAACAACCATATTTTTCAATAAAATTGATTTTATATGTATATCTTTCTAATTAATACATTTAATTAGTATTTAACATTAATAATCAATTGAATCATATATATTTATTTAATTTTGTTTTTTCAAAATTTTTATGCAGTAAATTATTATTTTTTGTTCGTATTTTGTTAACTGCGCTTTATATTTTTTATGTGCGTCATACTAGCAAATCGTGCGCGCATGCACAGCTTAGAGGGATCATTGATAACCAGTCCCATTTTAAATTATTGCAAATAGTTCTGTCTTTTCCCAACACTTACCACCCCTACCTGACCAAGGCACTTGACACTGGACAGCTAATGATTAGTTGTTTCCTACAATGTGTGAACTGGAACTCGGGACAAGATAATATTTATTGACATGACAACATGCAAATTTGTAAACATTAGATTTTACAAATTAATTTTATACCACCCTGACAATGAAATGGACGTTACAAAATTGGTTAGCATTTATAGATGAAACAACAAACGGTTAAATACAAAATTTATTTTAGTTTCATCGTTCTATATTTATTTAGTGGTCAGTTTAACACATCTTGACTTTTATATTTCATTTCAGTCATTTTAAAAATCCTAGTAATATTTTCCACCAATTGTACCACCCCTGCAACAACACTGTAAATCATTTTTGGGCAGATCTGAGTTATGAATACATATGTGCTTTGTATATCTTCTTGAGCATCCAATCGTATATTAAACAACCATATCAAATAAATAAAAATACTATTAAATACAATATTTAAGTGATTTTACATACAGCAACACCTTATATCATTTAAGATGGCCGACGCTCTGATTATCTATTGTTAGCAATTTTTTATAACCGATATACAGTGCTGTTGCAGAAGGTTCTCATATGTTGAATGGATGAGATTTTCTATTAAATGACTCGATTATGTTTTTTTTAGCCACCCAAGAGTATTTTGGTTAAATACATGATGAAATGAAACATGTCTTCAAAGTGTAGCATTTTCCATTCATTCTTTGTCGCAGCCGACAGTTCCCGATTAGAAACCACGTTTGGCTTTCTAAATATTTATAATACTTTCTCGGTCATCCTTTCTGCCTTCTGTTATACCAATTTGTTGGCATTTTCAGTGATGCTCAAAAGGCCCAGGAGTCCTGGAACAGATATCTACGCATGGAGGACAGCAGAGTCGGCGACATCTTTGTGGGTCAGCTCAAGTCCTCGCTACGGTGCACACATTGCAACCACACCAGTGTCACGTTTGATCCTTTTTGGGATTTGAGGTTAGCCAACACTGTTTGATTACACAATAGTATTATTAACAATATTAGAGTATGTCCAAGAATGCACAATTACTGGATTTTTACCTTCAAAGCATTGTTATTATACAAATTATAGATATCTCATAGAGACGAAGCTAATTATATTATATGGGAAAATATGGAAATATGGGTAATTACAGGTCTTACAACCTGTCTTCGGCTGGCTTAAGTGGTCACTTTACACAATGGAACGTTCACCATTCCACTCACAATTTTTGGTAGTTGTGTAAAGTGATCACTTAAGCCAGCCGAAGACAGGTCGTAAGCCCTGTAATTACACATACTTCCATATTTTCTCATATAATATAATACAAATAGCTTTGTCTCTAAGAGATATCTATAATTTGTTTAATAACAAGAGTATTAATTGTAGTCCTAAAGGAACTTTACATTTTTGGTAAAAGTAGATTTGATTTTCTTTAAATATACGTATATAATTTTAAAATGTGTCAAGACTTGGCTTACGCATGTGAAACATGGACACTTTCAGATACCATGATGATAATGCTCAATGAGTCCCAAAGAGCCAAGTGGAAACCTCGTTCCGGAAGGGGAAATGTGGGCAGGTCAAAGGCCTGCTGGACCGATGATATGTGAGAAGTAGCGGGCAGACGGTGAACCTGCGACACCATTTGGAGGGAGTTGAAGGAGGCACGTGTCCTCTACTGGACACAAAGATGCTGAAATTGATGATGATAATTTATATTTGTTATGTGTGTATCACAAAATGAAAAAATAACACAAAATTTTATTTATTATTACAGTTTACCAATTCCGAGCAGAACAGGACCCCTGAAGTTAACTCAGTGCCTGTCCCACTTCACAAGAGAGGAGGAGTTGGATGGGGATGAGAAACCGGTGAGTCGACATTTCTTAATTTTATTCTGCATTTAGAAAAATACAGAATTATATTTTGTCAACTAATATTGATGGAAAATATTAAAACATATATTTTTTGTTTATTGTTTTTTTCATCTTTAGATATTTTAATTTCCTATAAGGCATGAAATATATATTTTGGTACTGTGGATTTTAGTTTTTTTTCTCTTCTTGTGTAGCTGCTACATTTATTCTACTGTCAAAAAAATATCCCTTATGTTACATTAAAAGTGCATCTATTAATATAAATTTTCTGTGTATGTATTAAAAAATATAACTAATTTGTTAACCCTCATAATTGTAAAAAGTTGTCAGTCAGATCCTTGCACGAAAAGTCATATTCTTTATTTGTAAAAATAATTAAAGCAGTTTAGACGTTTGCAAAATATTTTGAATACCTCAATAAGCTCAATAGGGTAATCAACAATTTTCCAAAGGATCTTAAAATGATGTAATATTATTTGAACACTAGGTTTACGGACATTTTTTATATACCTGTCTATGGACGCCCGTCAAATTGGTGGATAAACAATTTTGTTTTTCCCAATAATAATTTCTTGGCATGTTCCTCCCTTATCGTAAATACGGTTGGGCTTATTTTAAAACTACGTGTTCACCTAAAGGTGTCCTCCATTTTTTGGACCACAATAAGAAGCTTTTAGCGATTTCGCTTCATATATGCCTCCTGGCACATAAAATCGCTATAAAATTTTTAAATTGTTCAGTTGAAATTGTCCAATCCTTTTTTAGAACACGATGCGCTTTTGTTTTCGTGCAGTTTTTGATATATTCTAACATGCTTGTATCAATTATTAGTTCTAAAGCACTTGGCACACGAGCCAACATCACATTTCTTTTGAAATATCCAGTTGGTCCTGCGATACCTTTGCATATTGCGTGAATGAGCAGTCTCGCCTGCTGCAAATCCCACCCATTGTGTTCCATCAACACCACTTTCTGTTGCATTGCTTTTGGAGATGGAGATGGTGAGAGTTGAAGATGCGCCCGTCTCTTTTTCGGAGTCAGTGCATGAGGAAATGTGCATCCTTTTTCTGCCAAGATATGGTATATTTTCTTCTTCTGATGACTCTTTTCGGCAGATTCGGGATTCTAGGATTCGTATTCACTTTCCCTTGGTTCAATTTCACTTTCCTCAGAGCTAGTATCGCAATAGTCTTCATTGATGTTGGAATTTATTTTCAAAGATTTTCTACATTTATATGCTATTATTAAAATTTGAAACTTTTATTTACTTGCACTAATTTAGCCATATGGTCAACTTCACCAGGCCCTAGAACTGGAAGATCCTTGAAGAGACCTTTTTTTTATACCAGTCGTTCCCGCATACTCAATTGTGCCATAAATCATGCACTGCATATTAAGGTGGCCCATCGAATTTCGGTTTAAAACAAAAAAAAATTTCACTCCAATCACATCCTTTGTTCATTACTTCACACAAATTGTTACATTATGTTGTTTAAAAAGTAATAATTTGACAAATGGGACAAATTCTGTAGGATTATTTATTAAATTACCAAACCTATCAATTTGGCGGGTGCCGTAGTCTTAGTGTTAAGAAGCTTAAGGTGTTCTTGCTTCATTATTTAATAAATTGTCTTCTTATAATAAAGGTACCAAATATGTCATTCTGAGTTGAGGGTAGGGCTTAACGCATTGTTGCGGAACATCATCCAGATGTGTGTCCAGGGGCATATAAATAATCAAAAATGATTCAGTTCCATACATCATCACGTACATCAAAACTTGTCAATTTTTTTAACTTATTTTGCCTTTCCTATGAAAAATAACTTGTTTGACTTATGGTAATGAAATTTCTAATGCCAATATTATTTATTATCTGTTGTCCCTGTATTCTAGATTTGTTAATAACTAAGATCTAGTACGACCGAAACTTGTGACTCCGACACTGGATTTGCATGATAATATATCTGTTATTGACAATATGAATGAATGGTGTTCCAGACTTGCTCCAAATGCCAGGTTCGCCGCAAGTGCCTGAAGTGGTTCACCATTCAAAAGTTCCCGCGTGTGCTGGTGCTCCATCTGAAGCGCTTCTCGCCCCAGGAGCGCTTCCGGGGCAAGCTCAACGTTCAGGTGGAGTTCCCTCTGCAGGGACTGGACCTGGGGGCCTGCTCGGCGGGCAGCCGGCCTCATCTCTACAGCCTGTACGCCGTCAGCAATCATTCTGGTGAGATATACCCATATTTTACCGAGCCGTGCCTGACTTGTGCGTGCGATAGTGTCCAGTTGCTTTCAATGCAAAATAATTTTTTGATTTTTTTACCTGCATTAATTTAAAAAAAAATTATAATCCTGTTCTTACAAAGAGCTGAAAATCACATAAAATTAGAGTGGCTTCAATGGCTGGGGCCATATAGAATGATGAGAAACTCCTGAAATGCCTGCTCAACGATAGCTGAAAGACCCAAAAAGAGGTGGCAGGATAATATAAATAAAGGCCCGTCCATTCTTGGCGTTAGCGATTGGGGGGAAGCAGGCCCAGCACAGATCAATGGAGGTGTAGTCTTGTGTGGCCAGAACTGATACTTTAGTGCTATACAGATGCCAGGGGTGATGATTTTTTTATATAAAATCTTATTAAACATTTGTATTAAATTTTCCAAATTATTGTTTAAAACATTTTTATTATTCCTGTTGAAGCATATCATAATCTCTTCCAGTATTATGATATCGATGACTTTGCTAACTCTAATTGTCATAAGATTGTTACATTAGACAAGTTTTATGTAATGTTTATTTCTACACTGTAAAAATAAACATAACATACAGAATTTGATTGTATGTGTAATTAGCACTGGAATAGATGAATGAGGAGAGAATAGTAAGAAAGATATATGTATGATGCAAGTGTTGATAGCATCAGAAATAGAGAACGTCCGCGGAAGACTTGGCACAACCAGGTAAACCAGATACTGGAAGATGATCCTGTTAGAAGTCCTCAATAAAATCAAAGAGCTTCTATGAGAAGATGTATGAATGTGGATGAGGCAATAATTGTCGTCAGGACTGAAGAGTGTGGCGCTCCATCCTCTCGACCTATCCCGGCATGATGGTAAGTTAGTTATTTAGCATTAAGATATATTATCCTTATTATATATTGCGTTTCCCCATGTATTTCTATGACTTTCTGGATGTCATGGATGTAGTTTCATTTGCCAGTAAATCTGTCATCCTGTCATCTCATCTATGTCTCATGGTCATATTGCATCGCACTCTATGGTTTCTTTTCTTATCTACGGTAGCACTGTCAAATGTGACATATTAATGTTTTGTTCGTATTTTTCAAAAATGTCTTTAAATGGATATATATTTCAAAATTAATATGTAAGAACACCATTTGTACAATTCCAGGGAGAGCAATACAGAATGCACTAACAGAAAAGCAAATATTAGTGCAAAAAGCAATTGATGACAGCTTTTTGCTGCTAGAACCTGCGGGCGGCTATTGTGGCCGATACTGGTCGCTATGCGGTCCATGGCTTCCGTAAAATCTATACTTTATCTTAAGCAATATAATAAGGGATTTTTGCATTGAAATATAGATTCTACTGAGACTCTGATACACATATTATCAGAAATTATCTGCTAGTCTTATTATATATTATCTGCTTATTATATATTATTTTTGCATTGAAATATAGATTCTACTGAGACTTTGATATCTAATTTGGAATGAAACTTACATGCTAGTAAAGCAAATACGTCACAATTACTAAACAGTATCGCTGCGCGGTTGAAATTTTAATTGGATAGATTCCAATAAATATTTGAGAGTATCGATATATTTTTGATGATATTTTAAATTTTGTGATATTTTAATTCAAGGCACAACTTATTCGGGACACTACACAGCCTACTGCAAGCATCCCTACAACGGTGAATGGCACGAGTATAATGATTCGAGGTTAGTATTTTTGGATTATTTATAATTAAGTACCCCTTTGTATGAACCCTGATACCTAAGTGCGGATGGTTGACCAAAATTTTTTCAGTTTAGTCTTCTGTCTCTAAACAATGCTATTACAATACAAATTAAATTAATGAATCGGGACATTATACAGAAAAAATATGTCTGTTGCGAGGCCTAACGGGCGGATATAGTATCCACACGACGGCCAATGGTGTTTTAATTTTGAAGTAATGTTTTTGGTGCTAAAATTGGATTATTCTCAGGATAATTACATTATGAGATAGTTTATTACTTTAAAAGCGCTCACTCACTTTAAATGATCCCATTTCAGCTATTGACTAACTTAAATGACCCCATTCTAACTATGGTAAATGTGTCATTTCCAGGGTGTCACCAATTTCGGCAAAGAACGTTGTCTCCTCCGAAGCGTACGTCCTGTTTTACGAGATGTCAGATAACGCTGGGTCATCCTAGCGCACCAAATCACCGTGCGCGCTATACTGATGGTCTGTCGTTCGTTTGAACGCCGCTCGACCTACGGCCGGACCTCATCGGAGATACTGTCGACTGTCGTGCATCGTTTGGAACGACGTGACACGTGTTAGATTATGCAATTTTTTAACATTATTCATGATTGCATCGTTGAACACATTTGGAGAATGAATGGTCGGCTACAAGGTAATTCCATTTTGTCACAAGGTTTTCAAGAATGTTTTACATTTCACCCGGTGTCTCACCGGACGGACGTTGTTCCCAGATAATCTGACTGAACCGACTTAACTGAATGTGATTTTGAAATTTATAGTTTATTTTTAAACTTTATATTAGCTTCCTTAATGCCATTTTACGTGGAACTCTATTTCGTTCAGAGTCTTGTTAATAATTATTATCGGAAAACGCGTTTCAGGCTTCGTGATAAATTGAATCTTTAAGAAATATTGGTTAGAAATTTGTGTATTATGCCACATTGAGCTCATTCTGACATTCAGGCCTTTGAATCTCACGATGTATGCTGGATTCTCCATATCTGAAGAACTATATTTGGGGTTTTTTAAGCATTTATTTAATATTTTTTCTTCATGGATGTTGAATGAGAGATTAGAGGATACATAAAACTGGACAACCCTGTTATGTAATACTGTGGTGTTGTTAATTCATCCTATTCATATTGGATAATATTCTCAACAAGATTCTGGACAAGCTTTAGAGTCTGCTACCGTGGGAACCCTTTGCGTCATATCCAATAATTCCATAAATAACATGTTATTTAATACGCTTTTACCTCACTGATAAACATGACATCTTACTCTTCAAATGCACCCCAACTGCTTAGACTGGACAGTAATAATAGATAATTGTGATCAACAGCTTCAAGTAAAGCTTGCCATCGCCTGTACATCGCATGGTCCTTGTTTGATGCTTCATATCCACGTTTGCACCGTAATAACATCACATTGTTTTATTATTTATTTTTTATCAAAGAATTTTGTGTTTACCCTGTAGGTATTTTTAAAAATTTTGATGCATATTTCTTAATGTCAATCACAGTACTATATATATAATTTGTATTATTTGATTGTTGGAGTTAAAAATAGGGTAGTTGCTCTTACAATCAATATCATTAATAATAAAACCTGTGTAATTTGTACAATATTAATGTATTAATTTGAAAAATGTAACATATAGTTTCAAAAATTTGTCATCAAAACTACTGTGTGCTGTAGCATAGTTGGTTAATGCACCTTGAAGAATGTGTTCTCCTTAATAATAATTTATCGTTGAAACTCGTCATTTTGCAAATTTATAATTTTTACAAATGACTCGAGTTTGTCGGGAACTTTTTCCTACAAATCAATCCTTCTTACGTAAAGTATCGTAAGTAAAAAATGACATTTCGCATGTATTTGATACTCATTTATATGACAGTTTTAAAAAAAATATGTGTTGTATTCTTTGATGTAGGTACTAAATAAACATAATATTTTTTAAATTACAGCGATTAAAAAATGTATCAAATACGTGCATAATACTAAAATGATTAAAAATTTTATTTTATTTACTTGCGATACTTTACGTAGGAGGGGTCGAAATGACAATTACACATTTTTTAAAATCAATCAAGTTTTTATTATTTAAGTTAAGTATGTGTAACTCAAATCGTTATACAAGGTGGGCTACAACATCGACTAATATACATTTTTTTTATTTATGTCATTTTCAGTATGGTTTTCGTCATTATCGATGCACATGTCGATGCATTTGGCAAAATTGACATGTTCACGAAGCACTAATGCTCACTTTCCTAGCACACAATGTATTCCTTCAAATGATTAATATTGCTGGGTTTCACTGAAAATTTTTTAATTTGTCCATGTGGTATGGATGCCTCACTCTCCAGATCTCAATCTCCTTGACTTATTTTTCTGGAGTTTGCTGAAGAAGGTTTATTTGGTGAAAATCAATGATATTGATCATCTGAGACATTGCAATTAAATATTCTTGGATCGACGGAGATAATGCGTCACTGCATCGCTAATGATAAAAACCGCATTGAAAACGTAATTAATAAAAAATATACATATTTGCCTATGTGTTCACACTCTATGACATGTAGGAAATACATACCGGTTTATTATTTTAAGATTATTTGTCAGATTTTTTAATGAAATTAAAAAGTAAACGATGCTACCCTATTCTCTATACATACATATTTGGATGATGTTTTGAATCATTTGATCAAGGAACACTTACATTTTTGTGATTTTAACGCCTAATGCTGTATATTACGTAATTTTGATGAAGAATTACTCAATGTTCTAATGAACTCTTCAAAAATTTTGCAAATCTATTCAAATATTGTAACACGCACTAGAAAACCTTTACTTGGCAATTCTTTTAAATCTGGATCAAATAAATTATACTTTACATGCATATTATTTCTCTTTCTGACTGATTTACATTTTTTTTACAAATTAATATACTGCTCTGACGTCCGACCAAAATGCATATTTTACAAATGTAAAAAGTTTTGTTTTAATACTGATAATTTGAGATAATTTACAAACATTTCACAAGTAAATAAATTACTAGAAATGCACCGCTTCTAATAATGTTTATTAAATAAAACAAAAAATGGTCACCTGTTACATTTACGAATTGGTATATAATATGTATTATAGCGTACATAATACATGATGTGAAACCAAAAAACTGACATATTGATACTGCATTGTATAAGTTAAATTACCAGAATAAATACCGTAAAATCACACAACTCTGTTTCAAATTTTTATATATATTTTTTCCAATTTAATTGGAACAAGTTACTGGCTTCAAGATGGTATATTAGGCAGAATGGTTAATCAGTTAATTGAATGAAACTATGATCAACATATTTTATCACAGCTGCTTATAAGTGTTGGAACAAAGGTGTGCAACGGTGTGGTTTCGTTTTTTTCTTGAGGAAAAAGAAGTTTGTAACACTATTAGATGGGTTCTTGCCTCATTCCTTATTCAAAACTACTTGCATTTTCAGTTGAATATCCTTTTCCTAATATATTTATCAAAAAACATATAACATTATTGTGCGTAAGCTAGCTAGTGTAGCTTTCCAAAATTCACATAAAATTCCTTAGAATATATAAAATTTCAAAGATTATGTAGCATAATGTCAATTTTTGTTATTAAATTATATAATGAAGTGTAATTTGCTTATAAATAATGATCGGAGAGTATGTTGGAGTTATTATACAATTTAAATATAATGTAGGAATTTGTAACAAAGTGATTTTACGGTACTCGTTTACTCAAAAATTATTCTTTCATGCGGTGGCTTCAATTGATTTCATTTTTGTGACAAAATGAAATGCCTCGAGAGTTTGTATAAAGTTAAAATATTATATTTTTGTCACAGAAGCCCATGTTATAAATGTTTAGTCTCAGATGTTTACATTTATGTACTAGCTAGTCAATTGAATTGTGTGACTCAACAAGTCAAGAAATAATTCTCAACGATAATTAATTTGGAGGGAAAATCAATTTCTGCCGTGTCTCGGTTACACTTTGTGATTTATGAACAAAAACATATAATGAAATGAAGCATTCAAAATATATTCAAATAGATATATTATATATATATTCAAATAGATATATTATATATATATTCAAATAGATATATTATATATATATATATTCAAATAGATATATTATATATATATATATTCAAATAGATATATTATATATATATTCATATATATATATGTGCATGTACATAATGTTTACATTTAGTCAATTTTCACCATGCGTAATAAAATGTGATTGCAAACACAACTTGTGTTCATTGTTAACGTTCAAACGAATGTATTGTCCATCTTCGTTGTAAAAGGCTTAATAGAGATTTATACAAAATATTTATTAAATTTTTGTCACTCTTTAATTATTGTTCATATAGAATTTAATATTTTTTAAATTTTGTGGATGTGTTACGTAATACTTCTCTTGGGTCTTGCGCCAAAAGGGCTGATCTAGCCCTCGTAAAGTTTTGATTCTGTAGGCTAGCGTTTTACCATCTTTGTATTACATTTCTATTTTTCCGTGTTCGATATATTTTATTAAAACACAAACCTTAAATGTAATTTTAATTAAATTATTCACAGCTCAAGTGTGTCCAATTTGAATTTAATGTTAACCATGTATAGTTTTTGTACACAAAATAGTTGAAATTTTTTTAGTTTTTTTTTCCCGCTTTCAAAGTTTTCAAAATATATTATTATTTAAACAATTTAGAATTAACTGATTTTTTCACATCTTATAACATATTTTATTTTATTTACTCATATTAAAATACACATTAACATTTTAATGTTTTTACCTACCGATAGATAATTAATATTTCTTAAACTTTCTTATCGAGAGATGTATGCCGGCTATAATGATTTTGTAAAAAATCCAATTCATGTTTTGACAGACGAAATTGAATTACAACTTGAGTAATCAATGATATGAGGTGTAGCGTGCATAATATTAATGTTTTTTGTAATAATAATTTATTTTTAATTATTTGTATAGGTTTCATTTTCTTTAACTAGAGAAAACATCTTAAATGGAAAAATCTTCAATATAAAATATCCAGTGGATTATTTATAACTTATTTTCTTCATTGCTTGATAAACATTTTCAATCAAATTTATTAAATCCTATCATACACAGGACGTTTAAAGATCCGTAATATATCGTAAAGACACCATTACATCCATGTAAATTAATATCCTTCTTTATTTGGGTAAAATATGGTACAAATAACTCGGTTAAAATTGAAATTAAATAATAAATACATATATCTCTCAAATATAAAAGCATATATGTATCAAATTATCACATATGTATTATGTTTTTACTTTTTTATATTTTTAAATAATACTCTGCCCTCAAACTCCTGATATTATTAAATAATTATCGTAGATACATTTATTTTAGCATGACATTGATTTTGCATTTTTTTGATTTGAAGCACTTCACAAAATCTTCAGTCATATTTTGTTATGTTTAAATTAAGAAAGATTGTTTTATACAAAGGTTTGATATTATACGAGTCAGGGCAAGTTGGCAAAACTCATTGTCGTGTCCAAAATAGTTTTCTCTTTTGAAAGCAATCAAATCGAGACATTTAAAAACGGACTACCAAATCTACCGTACCTTTCTTTAATATATTTCCAATCTGTTTTGCATCAACCTTATGAGCACTTTGTTTTGTAAGGCCGCAAGACGGCGATAACTTGCAACTTCATAACTGTTTAATGTGCATTCCACCAATCGGAGATGGACGATTTTGTCGGTAACAGAATTCATGAATCTGTTTAGATTTCTGAAATACCATTTTTATTTTTATACGTAACACCGTGATCTCCGTGTAGGGTACCTTCGGGACTGTAAAGAGGACATAACAACCAATGATGACATTTCATTAAATTACGCTGAATATTTGGTACTATCTGTAAGTCACATCACCTCTCATAGATACTTGCATTGATTTGCAAATAGTGATTCTGTCAATTTGCCCAGTACATATTTAAGGAACAATTTTTACAATTTTAATTATTAATTTTTTTACACTTTGTGCAATAATTTACTTGGTATTGAATGTGTGTAGTTTTCAAATGAATAGATTTAAAATCTATGTAATTAGTTTTATAGTTGAACCAAATGAGTAGAAGCTCCAATACAAAGTCCTCATATTATTACCTTTATACATTTATTTTATAAGCTTTTTTTGTAAAATTCATTTTCCGCCGATTTCTAAGAAATTTGTTGTGCGGTGATAATTATTGTAATCTCACCAAAAATAATTATTTCGGTATTTTAAAAATTTACATTTTTTACAACATTTTGTAGGCAATGTGTAGTCATTTTTAAAGAATTCTGCCATAATTTTGGTTGTAATCCGACTGTGGCATACTTGGCAATCAATGGATTTATTTAGTTTAATATCTTCACACTGGGTGGAAATATTTTCGTAAACACTTATGTAATATTTATGATGGATGAAGATGTTATTTATTTATAATTTTTGCTTTTTCAGTCAAGAAAATATGGCGATGTCTGTGAAACGTATTTATAACCATTATTTAAATCGCCGGTTACCATTATTTTATAGTATCACTTTGTTTTTTTGACACCATTATAGTTTTGTAATAATAATTGTTTTGTACATATCTTTTCATGTCGGTTGAAACTTTTCTTATATTTCAATCTTTTGCTTGTACGACCTGCTATTGAGAGTTGATGTATAATATTGTTGTGTTTTTATTTATTTCGATAGGTTTATTTATGAATGACTAAATTATTGTAAATCTGTAATATAATATGAAATTGCATAATAATATATTTAAAAATATAAAATGTGTTTGAAATCAATGTGTTTTTTTTTAACCCGTCTTCATTCTATCCTTCGACACTTAATAAATACTTTATTTTACTTTCATCAATGGATACTTTGACATCTATCATTCAAATAACATCATACCTCAACATTTTTCCCTCGACCTATTGCATTATATATTTATTTATTTTATTTGTAACTATATAATACAATGTAAAAATCTGTTTGGACTGTGCCCGTCTCACTAGAGAAATTCTGTGTCGAGACGGGCATAGTTTACAAGCAATTGTTCAATTAATTAGAATTACAAGTAGTAGATAGAATTACATTTATTACTATATAAAAGGTGTATATGAAGAACATTTTTAAAGTGGACATAATTTTTGTTTCACTCTGTAGCAATAATTAATATAGGTATGAGTCAATATGTTTGGGTGAGTGCACCAATACTGGATCTACCCATATTACGAATCCAAGTTTTAATATATAGTTTCATGTTCTTGGGTCAATTCAATTGATTTAAATCTTTTAGCATTCTATTAAATAATTTAGGTCCAAAATATTGGTAGTTCCTTTGACCATATAATAGAGGTACTCAAAAAAAAAAGGATTTTTTAAATGACAAACAAATTAATTTTAATAACATTATTCTAAATTATTTTCTAATTATTTTCTCCGTCAAATGATGCGACCTTCCTCCACCGTTCAAACAAGTTTTTGATTTCTCATTTATAAAAACTTGTGGGCTTTGACACTAAATACTTTGTTAGGACCATTTATTATACTTCTCTGCTATTATTGTTTTGTCAGTTTGAGAAATTCAAGAAAAATTTTCGCATAAATGTCTCACCAAACAGACAACAGGACCTTTTTAAAGTAAGGCTGGGTTTTGGGGTTTGAATCTCTTGTTGTCATTAAGTACCCACACAATGCAAACAAGGTGAATGTTTCCTGCGCAACTGAAGCTTCACACATTTATCGAATGGATGGTGGAGAAGAGAGGAATGGTGGGTGACAGGTGGATGCAAAAGACAAAGAATTAACAATCGCAATCACAAATATATGAAGAGTAGTGGCGCAACTATGACAGTGCGGGCATTGGGGCCCAACTTAGAAAAGGTCCGTATCCTACAGTATCAATAGTATTCCTAAATTCGTATGGACTAATTACTAATTTTTAAAATTCACCTTGATGAAATTTAAAAATGTATTACGAAAACACGTGATAACATTATTGATATGTACAGTGATTCTCCTCTAATGTATCGGGTTAGGGACCAGATCATCGCCATAAAATGAAGGAAGGATTTTTTTGCATAAAAATATGATACTCTTTTGTTTTTATCATGAAAGGAGACAAATTTTGTTTGTAATATTTATTGGGTAAAACTTAATATTCTTACATCTTTATTCTGTATTGTATTGGGGCCCAATGTATGTATTTACGCCACTGGTGAAGAGTCACAGGATGATTATAACATCACATGTTTATCAAAGATCAGTAGTGTAGGTACTTCATTCCAAAGTGATAATATGTACAATACAAAGAATAATTAAAATCATGCATTGGTAAGTATTAATATAAATATAATGTGAATTCAATAGCTCATATCAAAGGAATTTGAACAAACACCTGCCTCAGGCACCATTGACTTTACATTTTTGTTCTGAGCTTCTGTATCATCTAATTACTTATTTCTTATTAACTGCATTTAACCCGTCCTAAGATTCGATCGTCAGAAAACACCAAGAAAGGGAGAAATTAGAAGCAAATCACAAGAAACAGATGTGGATAGAAAATGTTGTAAAAAAAGGATATCCATAGAATACTAAACGCGGACCGGCAGAAGAAGTAGATTAAAAAGTGAAAAATTACTTTAGAATGATATTAAATGCATAAAAAGAAAACTTTTATTGATTAAAAATCAGAATTAATACAGAACACTCGTCTTAGATTAGAGAAAATGCTAGAACTTCAACTTCAACTTTAAATAATGTAAAAAATGTCTTATAACTATTAACTATCTTTCAGCATTATACATTGTTAGTCACATTAAACATAATCATTTGTAATATGTATTTATATACAAATTAAATTACTCAACTAGAAAAAAATCAATCTATAAAAATAAATAGTTGCTGTCGAGACTTGGCCCTCTTCCTATCTGGGGAAGTGCGTTCACCATTTCGCTATAGCAAACAAATATTATATTTTGTTATCTTTCCAATTGATACATCTATTATTCCATTTTTAAAAAGCAATCAACTTTATATTGCGGTGAATCTCAAATGCCTTTGAGCAAAACCCGCTATTTATTTATTGTATTTATATTACTATGTACTTTTTAATAATACAAATTTCATTTCACAGTACTCACATACGATAATAATAATATGAATTTGTTAAATTTAAAAATATATTCTAATTTTAACAGTAGTTATATATGTTCTTCTATTTGATAAATGTACCTTCAGATAATAAAAATGAATACCTACTTATTTTAAAGGAAAGAACATTTTCACTTGTTCAAAACATAAATTTCCGACCGTGTTATACATTTATTCTTACATTCATCTTATCAAATAGTGTGATTTTTATATACTCTTCAAATAGAACATTTGTATATCACATTGAAGCTACTTGATGTCGTCATGATGGTGGTATGCTAAATTTTTTAGACCCTTCATTATATTATGGTACAGTGTACAAATAAGACGAATAATACAAAAAGTATCAATGTGATGTTACATAATACTAATCGCATTGTATAAAACTAAATCATTCTCAGCAATAAAGTCTACAAAGTCACCTTCAGCTGGATCAATAAACTTGAGATCCTTTTGTAATCCTGATCTGCATAAAAGAGAAGTCATGCTCAGCATGTCCAGGCAGAAGGGCAATTGATGAAACCAGCAAGCTTTTAATGTTTAGTGGGTAATATCACTAATAATAATGTTTTGTCTTAGTCTGATGGATAAAATAAACAATTGTACCCACCTTAAAAGTGTTTTGTAATTGTATATACTTTAATATTTGTTCAACAGAATAATATCTCTTACAAATTCTGTAAAAAGTTACTTATTTGAACACATAATGTGTTTTTCATAGTCCTTTCAGTAACATTTGTCACAACAATTGTGTTATAAATAGAAAAAAAGACACCCTTGCTGTATTTTGTAACAAGCGAATATTAATAAAGATCTGAAGGTATTTATAAACTGTTATTTTCACGTCTTTGTTGATTCTTCGGCAGTGCATTGGTTCGGTTTTCCGCCAGGGAGATTTTTATTTTATTTATTTTACTGAATTTATGCATATTTTTCGAACCAGTTTTTTATTTACGCTGGGGTGGGTTTGAGTCGTGTAACGCGTCTTTTTTTCAAAATAGGTTCACTTGAACTTAAGATACAGTAATGAGACAAACACGCGTTTCGTACTCTATTCAGGATAAGCATACATTAATACATAATTGAGAACAAAGCCAACAGCGAATGTGGAAAAGTAATAACATCTGTGACCCAGTTTCGTCTCCATGAACGTGTTTCAGTTGTGTGCGAATTATACGCAGGCGCTAGTAAGGATCTAAAAACATTCTCACTTGAAAAACCTTCAAAATACATGCTAATCAATAAGTTATGAGAAAAATAATTTGGACTACAATATCGGAAATATTTTTCACTGTTTTCAGCGTATATGAAAAGCAAAATATTATATTAATCAACTTATGCTCAAATTTTCTTACGTTTTCTCATTTTTACCCTGGCAGCATCAGTGACGCCTTTGCATTTAATAATGATTTAATCCGAAAATAGGCTTACAAGAAATACGTACAAAGGTCATTTTCGTGTGACGGTAGCCCAGATACATTGAGATTTTTGGCGTCTCGTTTCCCGTTCGTCAGAATTGTGCAAAATTCAAAATGGCGTCGCCGTTGGTCGCTGCGTGCCGTTCGGTTATGCCGCTTTAATATTTGTTATATTCATTATTACGTGCCGTTAAGAATTATCAAGTAATGCAATTCATATTTCGGATTCGTGTGAAATGCGGTAAGTGATGTATTTTTACAATATCATACTCGGATCGTGTGGGGTAGATGAAAAGTTCATCCCCCACTGCGATTATTTATGAATGTCTTGTGTCTGACGTTATTTACAATGCAAGTCGTACGGTCGTCTCCCTCGCACTAGTGCAAGCCTTGCGGGGGATTTTTCTGATTGAAGTCGGCGATGAGATAGCGCAGTTTCCACAGAAAAATTATAACAATTCGTCGACCCCGGTCTTAAATTTATTGATTTTCCATCGTAAAAAATGTTAGTTCGCAGCGCGGGTTAATTACGTGCCTATTTATCCCATACACCGCGGCCGCCAGCCAAGATTCCGAAATTTGGCGGAGGAGCACAATGTTACTGTCGATTGTTGCTAACAATATTATTTTTAGAACGACCGCTCCACCGGGGTAAATAACAACTTTTTACATTAATTATTGTTTAATTTTTTAAGGGTAGCATTGCAAATGGCGTCAGTCATTCCGTATAATTGTTTTTCTTTCTTCGCATTTATTTCCAATGTTTACATATTGTTTTTACCCTGATATATAATATATTTTTTACAGCATGTCGTCTATTTTCGTCGTGCGGGATGTGTACATTTATAAATATGCTGACGCTTTTTGTATGTTTTTTACAGCGTCGTCGTGTAACAAACTTCTTTCCAGATGCCTTATACGAAGAAATATTTGTTTTTATTCTAGGGCCGGGTCATTTCTCCGCCTGAAGCATTAACACATAATTATTCTCGCCATTATATAAGTCAATATTCAATGAGTGAAGACAAAAATAATGGTTTCGGATCGTAGCATGAAAAAAGTTCAATTGTTGAATCAATATAATCACATTCAGTAGCTAATAAAATGCAAAAATAAATATTAAACAAATTCTTTGAATCTTGAAATCTGGTAGTGACTCATTTCCGAAAACCCTGAGAATAATTATTTTTTAATTGATACCTACAATAGCAGCTGGATAGTTACATTTAAAAAAATATATTCGATGTAATCACATATATTATTTAGAAAGAACGCAAACATATTATTTTTCTTTCCCAAAACATTTTATATTAAATTTTAAAAAAAATTTAACATTGTAAATGTAGATGTAATTGTAGAAATTGGAGAAATCAGAAGTAAAAAATGTTGGCATAATACTGGCACATTTCACAGACTGTCGCACAGAATGTGGAAACATAAGACACTGGAAGACTGGTACACAGAAAACTCTAGAAGCCACTTTTACCGATGGTCGTGAAAGTCTTATGCCTTTACCAGATTTTTATATTACACTCAATATGATGTCAGTGAGAAATCTCAAGAGATGAACAGCATCAAAATTTTTTTCATTTCTTCGTCTTCGCTCCATAGTATTCAATAAAGCAAACTAGTGACTAATCCCCTCCTATATAAAGTGTAGTAATTAACAAATGAGTCATTTTTAGTTGTTTTAATATTTCACATATATTTGATGCATTTTTGAGTGGTGGTAATTTTTAAAATATTGTATTATATAAAAGAAAACTTAATGTCACTTAAAAATGTGTTTAGTTCATTTTAAATATCTATTTATGTGTTTGTTTGTTAGATAGATACTTTACATGTAGGAGGGGGTCAATGAGTGTTTGCTTTCATTGTTTTATTGATATGAATAATTTATTGTTATGCTATTTAATTTAATGATTTAAAAAAAAATTATCAATACATTTTTCTGTAAATATTTTCAAATTATCTTTGGTTTGAATGGTAAATGTTTTTCTGAATGACTTAAATTAAAACATTTCTAGGCTACACCTTCATATTATGTAGAGCTTAATAATTGTACTAATCTCAAATTTATCTAAATCAATAAAAAAAAATTGCGACAACTTAATTTAAACACATTTTTTTCTTGTATATTTTCAGATCTACGGGACTTTTAAGCTTCACTAAATCAAAAACATAGATCTGTCAACATGGAGATAAAAATGGCGTAAAGGTCTCTAGTCATGCACCATTTAAATATTAAAAAGAAGAAAACTTGAAAAATATAACAAATTAAGCAAAATGTGTTGAGCACATGTGGATTGTTGAGACTAGTACAGTCTCGAGTTTTATTAAGAACATTTATTTTTAACCATGTGAGGGTCAAAACCTGAAGAACATCCATTGTGCTTCATCAATCTCAACTTTAACATGTGACGTAATAATATCACTATCTTCAGCTTCGTACTTAAATTCAAATCGTACCGTTTTTAGCTGATAGTCTGTGCAATTAAGTCATTTAAGTATTAAACTAATATAGACTGATCGATATAAGTATGTAAAAATATATGTGGAGTGAATTTTTTTTAAGTATTATCGAATCTATACGGAGATTTGTCGCAAAATTACTTCTAGTCATTTGTTTGCAATATAAAATATGTTTTAAACCTATCCCTCACGTCACTAGTCTACGAAGAAGTCTATTAAAAATGATAATCTTGTTATAAACTATTACTCATTTTGCTGGAACGCGGCCAAAGAAATTGTCTCCGAAGAATAAAGAGCGACTTGTATACTTTGATAATTATCTAAAAAATAAAAGGTGCAAAACGTATTTACAAATATAACTTATTAATTAATATTCGTTATCTTTTGAACCGAGTAAAACAAAAATTAGACTTTAAAAACTCTCCGAGCTTCCTACACGGTCCGCAAGATGTCTCAGCCTCCGCAGCAGTTCTGCGTGCGGTGGAACTCGTACCACACAAACCTCCAGACGGTGTTTCCAAAGCTACTGACGACAGAGAACTTTGTGGACGTCACGCTGGCCTGCGAGAACCGGCAGATCAAGTGCCATAAGGTGGTGCTGAGCGCCTGCTCCACCTACTTTGAGAGATTGCTTATTCAGAATCCGTGCAAACATCCCATTATTTTCATGAAGGATATGAGGTAAGCCACGTTGCAACTCTTGTTAGCTTTATTTTTTTTGCTTCTTTGATTCAATGTTCAGGGGCATCATTCTATGTTCAAATTACAGTACAGGTGATACTAGGTAGTTCTAGTAAAGAATAATATTGGGCTTTCCTATCGATTGCTTTTTGATGGTAATACATGCTTAATACAATACTTCATTTAATCTGATCTAATTTAATTTTAAGCATATAATATTAGTGTACAAATCATTAATAACCAATCTTCATGTTGGAGATTTTTAAAACAGCTGCATCTTTGCTCATTCTGTCCATCCAGTGAAGTTCGGGTTTGCTTAGTTTTAATTAATGACTGACACTTTGGTGGTTCACCATCGCTCATTTTCAAATTTTGATAGACTTCCTGATATTATTATAATTACGTTAGCACCCACCGTGTAATGACTAGAATCTTTCATATAGTTCTGAAGCCTGCCGATTTATTATTTTATTTATTTCTTGCTACTGTACTTTCTAACTAAGATTTTTAATATATCTTTCTAAACAAGCTAAATTGTTACCTATTGAATTTAACATTTCATTCTGTCGATCTGCATTGTACGGATTTCTTGCTTATTTCGTTTCTACTAATTTGCAAATTTTACCATCTTACTGAATGTATAATTTTCATGTGTAGTAAGTGTTAATGATGGTTAAATCGTTATTTAAACTTTTATTGTGACTGTGTTCGATTGTAACAATGATTGGCAATTCTTCGAGCGATGACTTGTACACTAAAAAGTAAACCTCCAACAGTTAAATCTTAGTTACCAATCATCATCACAATCACATAACGGTTTACCATCACTAGTAAGTGTGACATTTGACACCATAGTACGGTGACATATTTGGCTTGCAGTTTTCAAGGTTTATTTGCAAAAGTTACAGTATTTTTATTATGAAGATTTGCTTTCGCTTTCGAAAAGCGGAAAACATTTACCTTTATTAAAAATAATACTTTGCTTCAGTTATTAGATGAAGGGTTTGAAAACAAATAAGAATCATGTTCCATGTACACTTATACATATTTATATTGTAATATCTTCTCGCATTTGTTCAATGAATACATTTTGTTGCTTTCGAAATATTATTCTGACTCAGTTTATCCTCATCACATCAATAGCTATTGATTAATATTTGATGAAACTAATATTAAATTAAGCTTCTAGCAAACTGGCGTATTTATGGTTCCGCGTGTTTCAGGTTCTCAGAGATGCAGTCCCTGGTGGACTTCATGTACAAAGGAGAAGTGAATGTTTCACAAGACGATCTTCCCAGCTTATTAAAATCTGCCGAAGCACTCCAAATTAGAGGTAAAAAGTTTATTTTTATTTTTTATTGTCCTTCCAATTCTAATAAGTAGCTTGTTGATCTAATGGTTAAGACGCTGGCCTAATGATCTAGTGGTCGGGGGTTCGCACCTCGATCCAGGAGACCAGCAAGTTAGTTCTATTGTACGCATCTATATTAAAAAAAAAAAAATTTACTTCCTTTACAGTAGTTTTAAAAAATCGATTTTTTTATTTCAAGATCACTTATATAATTTGATTTATTTTTAGGTCTCTGCGGTTCTGAATCAGCGGGCGGCGGCAGCAGTTCCCAAGATACTCCCGTCGCCCCTTCTCCGCAGATTGCCATTCCCCTGCTTACCAATCACGCAACCACCGATACATCACCGCGTGATAGCGCAGAAGGGAATGTTAATAATAATTGTAAGTTAATTTGTTCTTTCCATGCGCTATTTCATATTTTGGTAAGCGGTATTTGATAGTCCCTTATAGTAAATGAGTCACAAGGTGTGCATTGTGTTCACAGAGATCACGAGCCGCCAGTCAGTTGAGATTTAAACCCTTTCAATCTGTGTGGAAAATGGAACATACATTAATTTCTCTAAATAATTTTCTTATAAACTTTGAAGAATTTCATGATGTATTATTTCTGTATAATTCTTCTCCGTCTACAGAATAATCATTGAAATGTAAGGGTTGTCAAAAATAATATTATGAATTTTATTGACAAGAGGTCGACGAGATGTTTTTGAAATCTATTTTCTTAACAGTGCTACGCTGACGCGTCAGTGTATAATGTATAGTTGTGCATTTATATATTATGGGAATACAGTCGTGACACAGTGGGGTGAAACGCTAAATTCAGGAACCGGAATTATATAGACCTGGGAGCGACGGGTCTGGCCGGCTAGTTTTAAAAAAAATTGTAATTTAGTTCGGACAAATCACTTTATTTGGAAAAATGTGTCCTGTCATTCAACATTGAAAAATAAATTTTATAAAAAAACTGACCGCGGCAGTCACTACTTAGCAAGTGCGATGGATGAAGCCTGTTTCTATTAAATTCAGAATTCTGTCCCAACAGTTATAGATTGGAAAAAATATTATATAACAATTTTAAAACAATGTAAATAATTCGATCAATTTGAAGTTTATTTCTGGACAATAATGTTTGTTTGTATGGAATTCCACCGTATTTTAAAAATAATCTGATGAATTTAAAATATGAAAACATTGTATCATCGGTATGAGTTTATTAACAGTTTGCATTCAGACTTTGGAGATTACTATCGCAGTTAAAATATTAAATTTAATGCATCAACTGAATTGGAAAATTTTCTGCAGCTGCGAAGCCTAACCCACCGCCTCCGCCCTCACCCAACGCCTCCTCCAACGCTTCCAGCTCTCCGCTGAGCAATGGCCAAGCCAAGAGGAGAAGGGACGGCGACGGGGAGTCGAGTCCCGAGGCCGGCAAGACTCGGCGGGTGGACTCGCTCAAGCAGGAGACTGTAGAGGAGGATGGGCTGTACTACGGAGACATAGACCTCGGGGAGATCGAGTGTAATGATCAGGTAGACCCGAAATATTTGTATATCAATTATTTATTAGAAACCGTACACTGAGTTTACATCAATCCATAAGCCCGCGTAATTACCATGTTTTATGTGGTATATTAGGTTAATATTCAAAATATGACATGTACAAACAAAAATAATATTTAAGAATGGATGTTAGCGACACATCGCACTCTAATGATACAAGCTGTAATATCTCATTCTAATTTATTGAGATATTTTTGAGGGGATTCACAAAGTTGGGAGAGCAAAATTGTACAATATTTATATATACAAAAAATATTTTGAAAAATAAAATGTGAACCAGCGATAGTAATGTTATTATTATTATTGATTTCTACAGGGAGAAGAAGACATATTACAGACGGGCACCGTCAGCGGACAACCATCAGCCGGTGAGTTCAATGCCGCATCTATACAATCCTAGAGTTTTCTTATTCATCAAACTGTATCTTAACCCGTCACAAGTCGGTTGCGGGAATGGGACGCGTAATCATGATTATAACTATCAGAGGCTAACAAATAACAGTATGTTATATGTAGGTCAGTCGGTCTCCTCTTGTCATATAATTTGTTAAATCTTATATTAGCTTCGACTGGGATGCATTTAATACGAAGGTGTAAAATATGAAACCAATTGAAACATTGCGATGCGGTATGGTTTGCAGTTAGATTTACAGCCGGATCGAAAAGACACGAAATATAGTACTTTCTTGAAATAATTATTTTTCCTGTTTTTAAAAATGTTAAGTTTGATGAGTAATAAAAATATTTACCTGATAAGACACCGCCTTTTTATTATTTATTTAACGCTACACACATGTAACAGAGTTTTCGCTTAGTTTTGACATTTTCTGTTTTGCTTTATATTTTACCCGGACATTGTATAAAAGTACCGTACCATCACGCCCTTAAGGAAGCTCGGCTTGTAGAGAGTTTGTATTCAATTTAATGTTTGAACGTAGATTGATAACGGTGAGTATGACTATTTTATGCAATGTCTCGAAGGAAATGTTTATTTGCAGTGTGTCTTCCTCTGTTTTCCCGCTTTTATTGGCCGTTCCGCGTTATTATTGAACAGCCCTAATTTAAAAAAATTACATATCCGTTCCTTTTTGGACTTCTTCCCGGTGAAGACGGGCTCGTGAGACGATTAGTGTTTTATCCTTTTTTTTTTTTTTAGTAAAGTCTGTGAATTTTATTTTAAAAATGTGAGTGATAAATTATCAGGAGTGAAGAACATATTGTGAATGGACGTTTCAAAGACAATATTAATTTTAAAGGTAGGTAGTTTATTTTGGTATTGAAGATACACAAATCGCTAGTATTGTTGAACTATTTCCATGTAGAAATGAAGTATACACAGCTTATATTATTATATTCACATTGGGCGCATTTTATTATCATACTTTGTCTTATTTTTGCAGGTACCAAAACTCCTTCGATCCGGGTGAAGTCACGCTCCGAACTTTGCAATAACAAAGTTGAGAAATCTTTAATTAACAGACTGCAGTTGTGTCCGCAAATTTCATTCAAAACTTACCACAGAGACGGTCCCGAAGACTGCTCAAAAATTGCCAAAGAATTAAAAACCAAAGGAATGTGTAATTTTATGCCGGATTTGCCAAAGATGAAAAATACAGGAATTGATGATATTTCTCAGAGTGTCCAAATTAATAATTTATCTTGTAAAATGTTTAATCCGTCCTGTAAAGATAATACGCGAGGCCTAAAGGATCGTCAACCCGTGACTAGTGCGGAGACTGACGTAAACTCGTTTAAAGAAGAAGACGAACAAATGTACGAAGATGAAGAGTATCTTAAAATGTGGCTTTTGCAAAATCAAGAGTTAGAAGTGTCCTTGTCCAACGGCGGTGTCATTTTTAAAGGAGAGCACAATCAGTCTGAGAAGAATCAAAAAGCAGCAAAAACTCCCGTAAAAAAATATGAAAAGAAAACGGATCCGAGCGAACAGAAGTGGCTGCAGTATTACACCACCCCCCAGAAGAAGGAGGGGAATAATTTGGATTACTGTTTTGGGAAAAAGCCCGATAAGGGTGTGAAAAAAAAGGCCAAGCAAGCGGACGAGTGCTTGAATCTGCTAGACTTCTTGGACCCGTCCGATCTGGACCAATTTCTCGCCGGGAAGGAAGTGAGTTCTTCGGGAGTGTCGAGAAATGCCATCGAGCAAGCCATGCTGGGGAAGTATAATCCCAACCGGAGGTACTCCAACCAAGCCATGTGGGCTGCTCTGATGGATGTAAAACAAGGTGGAAGTATATACAGGTAATGTTTATCCACATGAACATTAATATATTCCAATTGTCCACCCTGTAGCTCAAGCGTACGGCGATCAAAGCTAACTAGCTAACTAGCTCCATTCATCATAGTTCACTTCACTTGTGTAATTATTGTTAATATATTTCATGCTGCATCAAAATTAAGTATTTTCTTACGTTGACAGGGCGGCTCAGACACACAAAGTTCCCAGAAAGTCTCTTCGGAACTGGATGAAGAGGTGGCACATCAAATCGTCATTCCCCATGCCGCAACAGCTGAAGCAGTTTGTCGAGAATAACAGGAAACATAAAACTGAATTGCGGAGGGAACTCACCAGCACTCTGCTTTCTCTCGGAGCTAGGAACAAAATTACCAATGCTTCTGTGGGACAATATATGGACGAGTCTAAAGCGATTAAACGCGAAGACTTATTAGATTCTGACGCTTTTAACCATTTTATGGATATGTCTCACGGGTATTTCAGAGCTGGCGATATTCGCGAAATGTCCAGCGGTGAAGATAACGATGAAAACAAAGAAATTTCTAAAACTAGTGATATTCCCGGTAAGGATGAATTTTTAAACGACGGTGGCTGCCCTCAGATCATGGACATGTCCGGCAACATACTCTTTGATGAGAGTGTCGTCGGTAATCATGAGGAATCTCAAAATGATGAGAATGCTTTTAAAGATAATGAATCCGATGCAGTAATTCCGCCGCAAAAATATGCCGAAGCCAACGTAACCGTAGTTAAAAAAATATCTTTCTCCAATGTCGAACAGCTGGCGGGTCTCGATAATGACACAAACTCAAATGAAATTCATAATGTTTAATGTGTTTTACATCATTTCCAAGAGTGCATTATTGTATTTCCAATGAATTTAGAAGGCAACAAATTTGATTGCAAATAATTTATTTTGATAAATTCAAAATCCTCAATCCTTCTCGCCTTGTCAATAATTGACTAGCACTGAACATGTGGCCTATTTTTCATCTTAAAATTAAATGAATGGTCATATAAATTAGTGCCAATTCAGTGCTAATCCAACCGTTTGGTATTGTGGATGACTCTTCACAGAAATGGGACTTGATTCATTTTCCTTGCCATAGCATCGCTACACTAGATTAGGGTCGTTTTATGGAGCTTTCATCGGAGCCACTCTAGCTCGATGGATCGTCACCGTTTAAATGTTTCTTTTCTCCCTCTTCATTAATGCTTAAGCATTGCTCTTCATTTGATTAGAGAAATCACAGAATTTATTTTAGTGACAAAACTATAAATTGTTTCGAGTCATTATTTTATCTGGAACTTAACCAAAGCAAATTTACCGATATTGTTATTAAGACTGAATGATTAATTATTTAATCTACTTAATTTTTATATTTTCACCAGTGAATAATTTATTATGTAGAGAATTTTCCAAAAAGTGTGTTATAGGTATTAGAGTGTGAACTTTTGAATTATAGTATTTTATTAATTATTATTTATAATTTATTTTTGTTGACCAGCGAGCTTCTCAGCCCAAACTGGATTATTTGTGTTTATTCTGCAATAGGATTATAATTTTCAATGAATGTTGAAAACACTATATGTAGTATATTTTTAATTTTAACTTTAAATATTTATCTGAACATAAACGGTATGAGCGTATGCAATACTAACTGTAAATTCTTGCTCTGTTTATGAAATATTATTTTATATATTTATATATACAGTGTAACAAAGTTTGTCTACAATATTTTATGGTTGGGACACCTTTTCATATTTTCAATCTGTGTGTGTCAAATGTCTTCTCGTGCCTTATCCGTTTAACGGACATTGGGTGTCATCACATTCTTCAGCCATGATGTCTTCCTCCTTCCCAGGCCCCGACTTCCAGCAATCTTTCCCTGCATTATGAAATGCAAAATCTGATACTTCTCTGGTGTCTCATTACATGTCCGAGATATTGTAATTTTCAGATTTAATTGACTTCAAACAATACTGGCATCATAAAAAATGTTTTCAACTCTTAAGCATAATAAATTCAAAGTTTATTGAATTCAATTTAAATTAAATATGATAAAAATGTAATTTTTTTGAGTTACCGTAAATATTGGAGCCGGTGGCCATTCATGTCCACTGTTAATGATGCAATTCAACAGATTTGGAAATATCAGTCATTGTTGATGGTACTGAATATAAAACTGTAAACAAATAGTGTTTTGAGATGACAAATAAAATCATTCCTCAAATATTACTCCACCTCGTCATTGATTTTGCTTTAAAATACAATGGTTGCTTCATTTTAAAATTTCTGACTCATGCCTGCATCTTTTGAGACATCCTGTATATTAGATATTGGATACGGCGAAGAAAGGGGTTGTTATTAACCCAATCTGGGGTTATAAATTTGAGTATTCTTATTCTGTACACTCACTATACTTGGCAAACAATTTAAATACCCTTTGGTGGAATTGTATATTAAAAAATTTCAGCCTGTAATTTAGGTAGGTATTTCCTCCGACTGTAAAATATTGAAGACCAAAACTCGCATTCTGTAAATTGAAACATTTTCGGGAAACATTAAACAGTTGTAATTTGTTGATATATTTTTCATTTATTTGAAAAGTTGTTCTGAATTAAAAGAGATTATTTTGCAAAGAACCAGATCTGCATTGTACAATATTGATTTATACTGAATTATTCTATATATACGACAATAACATTTATAAATTTGAGTCATGTTTGTAAACTAAGGTGCTTGGTGTGATTTTATAAATAAATTAATATAATATTTGTGAATTGGAATATGAAATTAATATATATACATTATAATGGATAGAGGAACAATTAGACATATTTACAATTATTATTTTCATCGACTAGATATATTCATTATTTACATTAACCCATATTTTATGAAAGTTTTATCCCGGGATGGTCTGCCACATACAAATAATAGAAGCGATTTTACACTTTCTAAAATATCCTAAAACATTAACATTTCGGCTAGCGTCCCGTTCCCCCCTCCCCCTGCCGCCCCCCAAAAATTGAATTCTAGAGTAATCTTGGAAAAATGTGCTACAAAAAAGTGAGCAGACAAATATGTCATATTTTATTCAGTAGGTAATATATACCCGTAAATGTCAATCTTACGTTTTGGCAATTTATTCGTTCGTATGTACCACAAAACCACAACACAAGCACAAGCTGACCGTTTTTTTTTTTAATAAATTACATTTTAAAATTTCATAAATAAATGTAATAAAATATCATTCCTTGCCAGTGTACTGTAGTGTACTGTAGACATACGCATGACTGTGAGTGTACTAACTGTGCTCACTCCATTTTCCACATCTGTTTCCCAAACGTCATAAATTTAAAAGTGAATAGGAGAATAATTGCCCACTTTCCCAGTGAACCTGTACACATAACACACATTTTTTTGTTGAAAAAAAAACCAAAAAATTTATTTGAATATTATTAAAATTTCGTATCAAATAATATTAATAATACCGAATGTATTATTGATTTGCCCGAATTGTTTAATAAATAAATAATTAACATTTTAAATGTCATTCCTAAATATATTTTTATATTTTTACCTCATTTTATTATTATTTATTTTAAAAGTAAATAATCTTATTGATTTTTTTTCTCTCATCATTGTTCACCATGTTTCGCCGTTCATAAAGACATTATAAAGTGCATTTCATATGAGTGGGCGTTGTGTGATAATTATTTAAAAAAAGTTATTTATTAAGATGAGACAACTCGGGTGTGCTTATACAATATACAACAAAAAATATTTTTATTTTACACATTTTTTACAAATTTTAAGAACCTTTAACATTGGTAGAAACATTCAAGTGTTCAAATTTAGGTAGATTTACATAGAGATTTCTAAAAAAATTCAATGCATTTTTTCGATCACGCCCAGGAGACATTTATAGTTCATTTTGTATACATTTTTAAGTGGTAGCAATTTTTATTTTATTGTATTCTATAGAATACAATAGAAATAAAAAATGCTGCATTTTAAAAATAGTATCAGATGTGTATGAAATATTGGGTCATCTGATAAGTCTGCATTTAAAAAAACCTCTTTTCCCGCTATTTTGTTTTTTGCAACACTAACTGACATAGTATTTGATAGCATTTTTTCTGCTTTAAAACGTCAGTGTCGCCGTTTTCCTGTATCTTATAGGTTTTCTTCACAGACCAGTAAATGAATGGACATGATATAAAGTGTACATATAGGAGAGGGATTTGGAACATTAGTTGCGGGACGAGGGGCATTGTACACACAATTATTGGTGGGAACATAAATTAGATAGTTTATGATACATTTATACAACAGTAAAAGTTTTGCTCTTTGAAAATTAAATCTTTGTGTAAACAAGACATATTTTTTACATTAATGCAGCGTTTAAATTTTTGTTCCAATCGAGTCATATATTTAAAAAAGTCGTGGTGCTATTTGATTGCGTAAGTAATGTGGGTGATACCAAAATGAAAATATTGGGACAAAAAAATTTGCTTTAGTTCATGTCTATATATTTGGTGGTCTGTGGTTTTCTTAATTTTTGGGCTAAAATAATGTAGTGTCAGGTTGAGAAAAACATACATTTTCCACACATACTTCTTTTCACCTTTAATCAAGGTTCCGATGCTCATTGCTCATCCAGGAGCTCCACTGGGAAATTCTGCCATAGTCACCCTGCAGTTTCAACCTCGCTCCATCAGATTATCACCTTCATCCAATAAAATGCACAAGGTTACGTTCAACAATGACGATGACCTTAGAAATTATCTCGATAACTATTTAGATACCAGACTGTCCGATTTTATAGTAAAGACATGGACAAATTTGTTGAAAGATGGGATGAAGTCCTGAACAATGGTGGAAAATACATCATTAATTAAAATGTGGTAATTTTTGTTTAAAAATTTGATTTTATGATAAATAATTATACAAAACCACAAAGACTTATTACACAACCCAATACCAGACCAACTAAAGATGACCCATTTCTTAGTTACAGTACTTTACATAGGAAAGATCAATATAAGGATATATGTACAGGGTGTCCTGTAAGTAGTGGTCCAAACAAAACCATTGATAACTGAGACCATGACCTATCAGAATAACCCATCATAGGTCTAATGAATGTCACACGGTTTTCGATATATTTTAACTTTTATGAAGTTTTTAATTATTGGTACCCTTTATAAATGTTATTTCCAAAACTTAAGAAACTATCGCTTTCTGTTGATTATTATTTCTAATAAGTTTTCCTATGAAATGTGTCACTATTTTTTAAAAACAAACAGTTTTGACAGGAAAAATGTGAATTCGGACCATTTAACATTTTTCAACAAAGACACCGCACTGGTGTATAACTTATATAAATTATAAACTTCTATATTTAATGGCAATTTAAAAACAGGAAAAAATACAACTTTTTTTTGTAAAATTTTAATAAAATAATGTCCACTTTTTCAAATTACTGCACATTTTAATGCATTATTGCAAGTTTTCACCGGAAGCAATTGAACCTACGATGGGTTATTCTGAGGGCATTGTCTCAGCTATCGATGGTTTTCATTTGGACCACTACTTACAGGACACCCTGTATATATTATAAATGGGCTATAACAGTTTTTGCAGATTTTTGCAACATAGTTCATATTAGACCTAAAGAAAAAAGTTAAAATACACAAAATCTACCTAAATTTTACAGCCAGTACCGGAAGGGATTTTTTTGATTTATTTTGTTAAATTCTTTTGTAGTGATTCTAATATCGGCTACAATACTTATATACATATAATTGTCAATTTGTAATGTACTTTTTTTAACAGAAGCCTATTTAAAAGTTAGGTACAAAATAAATATTTTACCATTATAAGATTTTCAGCCATTAAGTGTGTGAGATTTACAGTACCGAGGGGTATTTACAGTACCAAGGGGTATTTTCCCCCTAATATGTATTCTGTGTACATTTATGGATTGATTTTGCAAGTGTGAAATTTGTGTAATAAAAATTATATTGAAAATATATTCATTCTTATTTTACTCCTTAACTATACCCGAGTGCCTCATCTGGTTGGCTGCTAGCTAGTCGGGCGAAGTGGGTCTAACCGGCAACGGCTTTGGGATTCACACTTTCTACTGTTAGATCTCTCATCGAGCGTTCCGTCTACTCGGCTATCGAGCGTGTGGCCCGGCTGAGGATGGTAATTGGTTAAAATGTGTTTACAAAATTAATTGCAACACTTGTACAGAATTGTTAGAATAGCGGTTCATATTATTATTTACATTTGCTTATTTTTGTATACCATTGATTTATGTGTTTTATTTTTTTTAAATAATTAATTTGAATATGAATGTTTGTTGGAGTGGCACTGTTGACACGCTGGAAATAAAATCAGTTCTTTTAAATTTATTTCAATTGAAAACAAAATCCATTTTGGATCCAAATTGACCGCGACACTTAAAAATATCTCTTCATTCTATTGCATACCGTAGGACTTGTCTTCTCTGAAGTACCTACGCTTTTAAAAAAATTCTTTAATGTAATTTTCAAATTGTTATAAATTAGCTAATTTTTATCTCAAAATTTTGGTTCGTGAAATATAGTCACATGGACAATTTGACAAAATTGGTTCCGAACTTTGTTATTGTAACTTGATACAAACGAAATTTGAACTAAAGGGCTGTTTTGTTTCCGGCTTGTTGCAGTTGCCACACCGTTCCGACTGTCGCGGCATTCCCAAGAGACTGACGCAGAATCCTACATTAGGCAGGCTCTCATTCGCCACTTGGGACTGTATGACGCGGGTGCCGGAGACCAACCCTCGTCGCAAGACCTCGCCTCGTCCGACAGCTTCATGACTTCGCAAGAGGCCTTCAAAAACTTCTTTCTGAGCCCCGCTTCCAGGCCGCACGTCGGGGATTTGAACGAGTCTCTCCTCTCGCACGAGATCTCTGTGGACTTGCAAAACTCTAAATCGTACAAGCGTTACACGTCTCTGAACCTTAAGGAAGCTCTGATCGCAGTCAAGAATGGCGCGAGTGTTTATGGAGCCGCGAAAAAGTACGGAATACCAAAAAAGACACTCCGAAATTGGATGCAAAAATATAATATCAAGAGTCAGTTTTCCAGGGAGAAGAAAGATGCTAGAATGCAAGACTTGATGAATGATACCGACTTATTAAATTTGGCCAATTGATTGTCAGTTTCCAGCAGTTATACTCGTACAATCGATTTGGAAAAGAATCCCTATAAATTATATTTAAAACATTCATTCCCAGTTATTTACTAACTTACTGCCATTAGCATTCCAAGATGTCATTTTATTAATATTTTTAATAAGTAAATCATAATGTTTAATGTCAATTGACCACCCGTGGTTTAAATTAATGCAGTGTTTAGATAAATTATCACTAAGCCCCTAACCAGATCGGCCAAGGTGTTGCCGCACTTGAACCCTTTCCCCAGCTTTTAGTGTCTGTATATTAGACAGAACGGAGTTGCCGAACCGTTGAAGAATAAAATTACTGATTCATTATTGAAATGGCTGTCCACAATATAACTTGAGGTACACGTACTTACTTATTTTAACAGTTTAACTCAAAAGACTAGTGTTTTTATTTTTAGATTATATTGCAAAACTTTAATTCATAGGTCCTAATGATTAATACACGATAATATATTTATTATTATAAGATTTTTATTAATATTAGATTTGAGTAAGAATTTTTTTATCTCTTTTACAACTATAGCCAAAGATAATGAAAGACGTGATTTTTTATTTATACACTATTAAATTTTTAAATATACATACAATGTTTTGTAACTTGTATATATGTATCAAGGGGTGGAAGAAGAATATGAGCCTTCGGATTGTCCAAGGATCATCTTTGCGGGTGCTGCTCGCTGCGCACACATACTTAACCGTGTGCCGTGGCTGGCTTGTAGAGTCGAGAGATCAGAATGCCTGTCTTTGACAAAGGTTAGGGATTGGAATCCTACTAGCGTAGACCATCCAAGATAGTCAGATTAGTTTTAAAATGTGTACGAGACATGTTTCCCTAGTCAAATTTTAATTTATTAAAAAATATTAATATCCGGATAATTCAATCCGACCTGAGGTATTTTTTTAAAAATAAAGTTCAATGATCCCGTAAGTTTTCTTGCGTATTTATAAGTAATAAAAATAATGTATTACTTATCTCAGACAAACCTGTATATGTTTTTATGGTTCGACCTGCCCTACATCGTATACAGATCATCTTATTTTGTTTTGATCTTTTCAACATTGCCTGAATTTTATTTCAAGTTCAGATGGTGTTTTGGTTTTTGGAAAATAAAAATGTTTTGCATTTATTCATTGCGTATATAATCATAAAATAAATATGCATTACATGTCTCGAGACACATGTATCATACACTTTTCCTAGTTGGTGTTCACAAAGATGCTAAACACCATCAGCGTCACCAGCGGTGCAGTCAGTACCTTGAAATAAACTGTACTCTACTAGAATTTTTGCTAAATAATTTTTAAAAATATTATTTTTTTATCTCCATTATTATCATTTTATTCAGTTTTTAATACAGTTGATTCCGCTTAATTGGACCACCGGTTTATCGGGATAGCCGGTTATTTGGGCCAAATCCCAAGGAGCAGAAACCAAATAAAGTAACTAATAATAATTTACTTTGATTATCTGGGACACTATTCCGTTTAATCGGGACAGTGAATTAAAAATTAAAATAAATTTGTTAATAAAAGCTCAACATCCGCACTGAACGCCTGCGCTGATTTTGTACAATTGCAATTCTACAAAAACACAAGACAGACATTGATGAATTCCTGCATAAATATATTTTTTATTGTTATAAATGTATTATGTACATTATTTTCAATTCTATTTTTTTTAAGTTACTGTTATTATAATTGTTTATTAAATTTTTTTTTAGCATTATTGATTATTTTTTTATTTATATGTATACCTAATAATTATATATTATTTTTCTGCAATTTAATTTTAATTTTACCTTAAAGTTGGTTTATTTGGGACAAAATGTTTGGGCCCAATGTGTCCCAATTAAGAGGAATCGACTATATCATATAATATTCTGTCAAATAAATATTTAATATCCATTTATTTTCCAAAATCTATAGTTGCATATAGCTTATTTCATGATGCTGACTGCATACGCAACAATATTCTTATATATTACACACCTTCCGCGAACCACTTAAAAGGAGTTACAAACTTTTTAACGCAATTTATTGACATACTTTATATACCTGGGAAGCCTCTGAAAAAATCAAACGTTAAAATGTAATCACACTTCTACGGGACTATCAAAAATTATAATTTTCATTGAGGAAAAGAATTGTAAGATAGCTGGATGACTGGGCTAAATAACAGATTAGTCATTTTAACATTAAGGGTGTTGGTAAATCAACTCAAAATATGTTTTTATTTTTAATGTTTGAAGCAGTCATTTTGCGGTTAGACATTTTAACTAATAAATTTTGTATTTAACGACTGGTGTTTTTGATGCTGACGAGTTTCGTAGAAAACTCTCCCATTTCAAGGTAGACAAAGAGAGAAGAGTTGATCTGAAACTGGTTGTCATCAAAACATTAAATACCAGCAGTAAAACGATACTACTCTTGACTCTCTTGATTGAAAACTGTTACTGTGATCACCGTTTCAGTACTGTTGTTATTTACAATAAATATCATTTATATTAGTCTAAAAACTAGTAAGGTAAAATAAAATCGTAAGCCAAATTCAGTTGACAGTTTTTCCCATGCGCATGCATGAACACATTACATGCGTGGCATGTCCGGGTCCCGCGCTCGCATTATGTAAATAAACATCAAGTAAAAATACAAACAGAATAGATGAATGACCATGCGTACACAATTCAAGTTGATATTTTTGGATGATAAATATATATTTTTGTTTCGATGCCCTATACCCTAGGTTGACAGTCGAAAAAGAGCGTTCGCCGGAAGAGTTGCGCAGCACAATTCTTCGGTGTACACGGTCATTGATCTCTAAATTTCCAATATTTAAGACGGTTGGGTCTCAGTACCGATTCTGGTGATCTCATTAAAAATAATGACTTGTAGTCACTCAGATTGGTGACAATTTTAACAATGGGAGATGACGTAAAATAAGCCTGCCCATGAAACAACCAAATATGACAAATGATGAAGAATTGATGATTGCAGCAGACGCGGGAATGTTTTGACTTGCGTACTTGACGACAGATGTAGATTTTTTTTATTACTAACTACAATATCTCGGTTCATAGTCATATTTGGGCGTAGATTTAGCTGAGTCGAAGTGAATACTGCCGTAGGCAATACCGCAATGTATTTACTTGAGGACAAAATATTTTATATACACTTGCACAGAAAATTATATATGGAATCCATCCAAATAAATTTTATACTAGAGTTTCAATATAAATGCTATTCTATATTTATTGTGAGTTGAATGTAAAATTATACTAGTTTTGTGTACATTGTAAATTGAAAGATGTTTTGAAAATAAATGTAATTTACCAACGTACAAACTTTTCACTTTTATTTTTAATTTTTCCCTGAAGTATACTTTCAATATTTAATAAATGTGTATATCTATAAGCTAATGGTGGGCGAATACTGTGGTTTTGGTTACATTTGAAAAAAGAAGCTAATTTGTTTATATTAAAATGTGTCCAAAACGAAAATTTAAAAATGAAATGAATATCACAATAAATGCATGAACAATGTCATGACAGCTGATAAGCGTAATGCGTCCGAGCAATACCTGAGCGGCGCGACTTTCTCGACTGACCTGATACAATCCATCGCCTCCCCTCGGGAATGATGCCACAAGACTGATCACCAGGAGGAAGAGCCAACGGTGGATTGTACAAGATAAATCTAATTTTATTTCAAATTAGATGAAGAATCACTTAGGAAGATGTGCAGAAAAAATATTTAACTACCACCGGGACTAGAACTCGGAACTTTCTCATGCTGGGAGAATGCGTTATCGTTACACCATGCCGACCATTTACAGTGGAAAAAATTTGGTTCCCGCAAAATGCTGTGTGATATTACATTTATTTTATTTTAACATGAAAAGATTTTGCATTTGTCAAAAACAAAGTATATAATATATAAGCTGCCACATTTTCACCAATTTGTTAATCATTTATGACTTTATGCCTTAACTTTCCATCGACAAGGCTGATGTCACGCAATAAACAAGTATGCAACTTGCCGCACACCACCCTTACTATTTTAAATATTACCCGGATTATTGATCGACCACATTGTCACCAAATTGCCTACAGTTTACGACATAACAACTTACCTTTCCATTGACTAGGCCGGCATAGTCTGTCTCATTACTGAAATGGCATCATCTGTCATTTTTTCTAATGTGAAAAAATATTTTGGTCCTTATTGTGTCGTGTCGAACAATTTCTACTATAATTTGACTAATAATTTGTTAATATTAAAGCTCTGATGATGGGCACTGCCAGGAACCCAGAAATCCATACACCTTACTACGTATTTACATTTTTAATCATACAAATATCCAGTTATATCTTTGGGCGCATTATCCTAGCAATATATTTACATAATAGATTAAAATGTCAACGTTTTCAAGAATTATTTGAATATTTTCATTGTATTAATGTGTTACGCAAAATAACATGTCACTGTTTCGACGTATTGCAAGAGCCGCTAAAATGTATTACAAATATTATCAGATTTATGTTATTCGTCACACTCTGTGTACTTATAATATTGAGTTATTATTTTTGTATTTATTAATTACGAATTAAGTAGAGCGAACAAACTTCTGAAGTGTTTAATCAGCGTGCAGAATTTTGGCACATGAGCGTTACAATATTCCTGGCAACTTTCCACCCGGTACCTTTACCTCTTTATCATTGCTCTGCACTAATTGTTAATCCTAGTTGACTCTTCATTCATAGCCAGATTCTGATTGTGGGGTATTTGAAAAGTTATTTGATTAATTTCTCTCTCTCTCTCTCTCAATATTGTGATTTTCCACTTGTCACTATCACAGGCTGTTTTCTCTAAGCTGTATGACTACGTGACCGCGTAGCTCATGAAATCTACACAGAATTCTGTGCGTATTTATTCTGATTATTAAATTATACCCGTGTTATGGAAGGAAACGCTTTTCTAATTTATTTATTTATTCAACAAATAATTGATATCTCATAGAGACAAAGTTATTTTTAATTATATTGAATGGAAACATATGGAAGTATGGGTAATTACAGGACTTACGGCCTGTCTTCGGTTGGCTTAATTTCCCTGAAACAGTATATATGTCACAATGAGAATCTAATTTTTTTTTTTATTATATTTCCATTAAATATAATAGAAAATAGCTTCATCTCTATGAAATATCTATTATTTATTTAATAACAGTGCCTTTGTAGATGAAAATCCAGTAATTGTGTGTTCTTGAACATATTCAAATATTGCTAATTAATTTATTATTTATTTCTCAACATAGTCTCCTTTCAGCTCGATACACCTAGTCCAGCGATATTACAACTTTTTAAAACCATCCAAAAAATATGATTACTCAAACTCTGCAATATAGGCCTCTGTTTCGACGATGACTTCCTCGTTTGACGTGAACCGCTTCCCGCTATATATTTTTTTAAATAGGCTCAGGGAACATTACTTCTGGATGTATATTTATGTCCTCAGCAATACTCCCCCTAAGGTGTGCGGGCCTTGTGTAGGTCTATCATCTCCACAACCGACAACATCGCCGACGATTCAAGACTGTGAGAAAGTATACGTGGGACAAACAGTGCGCACAATTTTTAAAATGGTTGACAAGCTTAAACAGACATGCAAACTCGGCCATCCAAGAAAATCGGCATCGGCTGAACACTTCTGGATACAGGCCACTATTTTGCATTTGAGGCAAAAATCATAGGAAAGCCTTTGGGCTTGGGTGATGACTTGAGAGTCATTACGCACGTCTGGTTAAGGAGGCAACTAAAATATATAAACACCCAGTGAACGTTAATAGGGATGATGGCCTCAAATTAAAAACCCCATGTGGTATCCGGCGTTTCAAAACCATAGGAGTCAAAAAGTCTGTACAGATAGTGATCCAACAGTAGATGGAACTTACACATAACACAACACTACTCATTTCACACAACACCCGTTTTCAACACGATATTGAAGCTAGTACCTCAATAACTAACAGTTACACATCACATCAAACCTGATGATGGACCCTGCAATGGGAACCGAAATGTTGGTTAGAAAGGTCAGATATACATGCAGATTAGCCCAGAAAACTGTATAGGTAATATAGGCCCTCGGACAGTTAACCGGTTAACACATTCATACAATTTCATGCGGCAAACAATCCATACAACTTACTCTGTGCTGACACTTAAAAAGATCCCCTATCATGGTGCTCCACTGCGTATTTAAGCAAATGAATATTACTAGAAATATGCCAGACACCTTGTGTGCAGATGGAGAAGGCACTTTACAGATCGTCAACTTGTGACAGAAATGTTCTTGAGGTATTCATTGCATTACATTGGATCAGTAAAGGATGTGATTCATTGTGTACGTTACATACTTACTCTCACAAAATTGAAATTCTTTTACGACCAGTGTCTGAACGAGTCCTCTTTTTCTTAGCTGGATAGTGTCGTGAATCGACAAACGGATACAAGGCAGAATGACTCTGAAGAAAATGTATCATCTGACGTTCCTGAATATTTATAACTTACTTTCTTCCTTACAAACATTAACTTGCTCACCCTCCTTAAACGCCTAAATCGGCCGAACCAGTTTTCATGAACAGTAAATTAATTAATAAAATCTCTTCTTTTCAGAATACGCGATTGCGAATGTGATGTGCGAGTATGACACGTCAAGATCTCCTTCTCCCACCGGCACTCCCGTCACCTCGTCCATCATCTCCAACGAGGACCACAACTACAATGCGCAGAATTTGCACGTGATTGACAGCTGCGAGCCTCCGGCGTTCATCATCAAACAGGTGCAGTAGGATCAGCTTCATATTAACCATAATTAATATTTTAAATTGTAGAGTTTAGTATTAACTTCACGTGATCACAATGAGTCACGGTCGCTAAGGAGCGTCGGATAAATGAGTTGCGATGGGACAACTTGTTATCTTTAACTGAGTTGTTATTTGAAGCAAGCCTTATTGTATTTTGTTAGAGACATTACATTTATAATGTATTTGTGAGGAATGAAATTATATTCAATTCAATTCAATTGCAAGGGCTTTTCCGATTTCAAATTATAATTGAAATAATTTTGAGTTAAAATGTTCTATTTCATTTTATTAAATAGTAATACGTAGTGCTATAATCAAAAATGTATATTTGAGTGCAGTTTTACTAGGACAAATGACAAATAATAATATAAGTAATAGAAAAAACAAAAACAAGTTTAAGTTTTGTGTCAAAACCCTCTATAATTGAGTACTTAACTCCCAAATGGCTCAATAATAAAACTGACCAATAGTTTTTAGTGGTCTTCCACTGGCTTGTACCAAAGAAGATCAAATAATGTGAGTGACAAACTCTAAAATGGTATAGAGTGGCAAATCTCTATAAAAATTATAAATTTTGTGATTTCTCAAAATCAACAACATATTTGTGATTTTTTTGCATTTCCTGTAGTATTGATGCACACACTGTATCTTCATAATATCTAATGAAGCATTTAGATGAAAATTTTATTTTTAAACGTTTTTCATGATTTCTGAAAAGGACTCGTATATATCATCATCGATCGTCGATTAATAATTTATCTCATTTAAGACGAATTGTAAAAATAATATAATCATGTTTTTTCAAGGATGACCCCCACGCAATCCTCAGCCCCAACAACGCACATCTCAACCAGCAACTATTGGCTATGAGTCAGAAACTACTGGCCGCCACCGGCAGCTCGCAACAGCACAAGCCCATACAACCTCAGCAGCCCGGCCCGTTGCATCAGCAGCATGGCCCGTCACATCAGCAACAGCACAGCTCGTTACACCAACAACACGGTTCCTTACATTATAGCTATGGATCGTCAGATCCTGGGAATACAAAGAGGATCCGAAGATCGGAAGTGTTGCTCAAACAGGCAGCGGACTGTGTCAGCAGAGGACAAACATTTCAGACTGTGTCTGATCAATTTAACATACCAATTTCGACTATCAGGTAATTTAATTGTGATGAATCATTTGAATTAAATTTTAGAGATTAGGTTGTATGTGTTGATCAATAGGATTAGACTGTATGAGAGTATAGCTGCATCCAAAGCTGGTCTATCTTGTTATTGTGCGATTGCGGGCAGGTGGTAAGGGCAGAAAAGGTAATTGGAACAGAAAAGCATACTTACAGTTTTCACTGAATTTATTAAAGTTAAGTTACAAAGGTTTGAATTTACGCAGTGGAATCAGAGTGCGAGGTAAATGCAGCTGGCTGTGTTCCGCCCTGCATGTTGCGGCATGCGACTGATATGAGCAGTGACTTGTCACTGTTCTACCAGGTATGTTCAGTTGCTCGGAACTGCGCTCACCACAAAATTACCACCAAATCACCATTAGATGGGTTGCAATCATCTCAAGTGACGAGCCACAAACTATGTCTGGTATCTCACGTGGCCATTTTAGGTGTAACGATATTACTAAATTTAATATTGTTTTATTTATATGACGCAATTGTCTTAGGTTCTTCATGGCTAGGAAAGGAATCCTCCCTCGCCGCAAGCGCGGGCGGAGCTCGGCCGCTCTTCCTGTCTCGCCTAACGACCCCCGTCATCTCTCCTCCACCGGCCAATCGCAGAGCTCGGCCACTCCGCCCAGCCCCACGCAGCCCCCATACCACATGGCCACCTACAAATTGCCTGACTTTGACTTGGGCAGGGTCTCGTAATGGATCGAATGTGTACTATCCACCTCTATCGGTTCGGTTTCAGTGTGAATATTAATTCTATAAAAGTACCTACTTACTCAGGGTTCTAATTCAAAAGCATTTAGTATTGTTCGTCAAAATTAATAAACAAATTTAATTTAATAAGTTCTGCAGGATTTCAAGATCTTTCAGGATCTTGGTGAGCATGTCTAGCCTAGTGTTCTGATGTTTCTGAACCCATTGCAGCATAAGAATCGGTTGTTTGATCAGTAGTAATATTTTACTACAGTAATTTTTTACCATCGCCCGTGGTAAAGAACGTTTGCGGGTTGTTTGAACATCAAGTTTACTACTGTCAAAGTTAATCCTAAGATAATAGTGTGGCAAGGTGAATAATCACTGAATACCTGAAAATCTTTTCACCTTTTTTTTTTTAAAATAGAGATGCGTATACGGAATATATGTCATATCAATATTCTTAATATTTTCAAACTAAGCTAAACGTTTGTACTATGAAAATAAGATTAACTTGCTCATCTCCTAGAACGAGGTGCAAACCCCCAACCACAGGCCGGCATCTTAACAAGCTATATACTTGGCAATACATATAATTTTAGCTTTTGAACATTGGCTTTATTCAATCCTGTGTTCGAAATCTGTCACTTTTCTGGTGAAAAATCTTCAGTCTATGTGGTAATATAAATTCAACAGTGAGATCATCATCGGACGAACTCTCATCGTCATTGGAGTGTAAAATTAGTGTACATGTATTGCATGTACTTTCGATGAGTAAATATTTTTTACCAACGATTGAAGAACCCATTTTTGCAATTTTATTTTATTTTAGTACCTTTTTTGCTATATTAAAAAATTTACCACTGATCAAACGACCGACCCTAAAGGTTACACATGAACGAAACAAAAGAAATTAAGAAGTTAGTTTTGGCATGTCTTCTCCTGTTGGAATTTACTGGATCGTTCATTATCCTATTGATTGCTCTGCAAGCCAAGTCCGAAACGAGACCAGATTCTGAAGGACTGTGTAATTCTGAAGACTTATTAGTTATGTGTTATTCTTTTAGATTCCCTAGGTACTACTTATTTTGCTTTTTGTTACATGCGGAATTTGAAAAAAACAGTAGGATCATCAAAACTTTAATTTCATTCTATTCTATTCTCGGAGCTCCGTGCCAGTCTGCCTTGAAGTCTTGCCAGCGTTGCCTGAAATTAAAAGAGTCACCGAGATAGTGATCAAATTAGTATTTACATTGGAATTTCATTTATATCATATCGTCATTTGTATTTCAGTATCGCTATGTGGGTGTTATGTCCATCGCTCTGAGAGTCACGACGACAGGTCTCAACCATATTTTTGTTCCTAATGAGCACATAACAAATGAGATTAAAGTTCTGTGAAATTCCTGCCAATCTCAAAATGATACTGATTTTTAAAAAGTATTATTTTAGAGTATGCAGCTTTTATTTATTTATTATTTATTTTAAATATTGAATTTCATGTTATGAATCTTAAAAATGTACACGTTTTTACTTTCATATTTAGGAAAGCGTTGATTTTGACTGCGCATTATTAAATGGGACGTGTTACACTGCTTTTGTGTAAAAAAAAAATATGTGCGTATTGACTATTTATACGCATAAATAATTATTAAACAAGTAATAGTAATATTAATAATTCCTTGGATAATGAGGAAAAAATATGCAATCAGATATAGTATGTGCTTTATTATTTGTAACTAGTAGGAAAACCGTAGTGCGTGTGTAAATACGCTTTTGTGTCCCCAACGCCAATGTTGTGTCCTATGTTTTGTGTATTATATCAAATATATTTTGAAATGTATAATGGCATTTTGTACTGTAAATTGTATTCAAAATGTAATTTGCTCTAAATATTTAAAGTTTGTGATTTTTGTGCCAGTTTATGTTATTTGTTGATTTCTATTTTAGTTTTAAATGTTTTCGTTAAGTTGTATTTTTTTACACCCCCTGTACGTGAAGGCGACCTTCTGTATTATATAAATGCAATTGTACTGAGTTTTGTTTGTATTTTTATGAATATTTTTTTTTACGATTAAAGTTATTCGTGTTCGCGTCTCTTTGACGCGAGGCACTGAAAATACACAATTATTTTAAGGTTAAGAGAAGTACACGACTTGATGAATACCAGTATTAAACTGAGTTGCCTCAGGACTTCGTAAAATATTTTTCAATTAATCAGAAAATCTTATCAATCGAGCTGGGCATTTACGCTACCTGCATTTTGTCATTGGTTTTATCATATCGTGACCCTGGTACCATCTGACATTTGTATCAAAATTCTGATAATAATTTTCTCTTAACAACTGTGTTACAAACTTGTCAAATTACCATGTAAACTATTGCATTGATTTGGATAGAGATTCATGGCCAACATTTAGGGCCGATTGTGTGATCAGTAATCACTATTTACTAACGCCCATAGTAAAAATTCTTTGCAGGTTGTTGATAAATCAAATTTACTATGGTCAAAGCACAGATAGAGATGTCTGTAGACGTGACAAATATCATATCATGAAATATGCATTACTATGGATTTTTTCGCCTAGACGTTCGAAACCTGTCACTTTGGTGGTGAAATTTTTTCATATTATGTATTAAACAACGAGATCATCATCGGACGATTTCTCATCACTGAAATAGCGGGATATTGAATGATTAATTGTCTCGTTTACTGCAAATTTCAAAGTATCAATATGTCAGATGACTTTTTGAACAGCTGTAAAAAGTTTGCCATTAACTATTGATTCTTGTTTTTACTATCGGATATCGCAGAGTAAAATGAGTTTACTACGGGTGTACTTTAGATAAGTAAATATTTTTTTACCACTGATCACACGACCGACCCTTAATCTACATAAATATCAATGGACAAACTCGTTTCATCTTCTACTTTAATAATGCATTTGGGCGTATGACACTTCTGATCCCCCGACTAGTTCATTTTAAGACGGACACGATGCGTATCATTGTCTGCAATAGAATTTAACGTGAAACCATGAATGCCCAGCTCTAATCCATATTTGTACAATATGTTCCTACTCGGTAGTTAGTATTATTTGATTCATCCCGGATGCATGTGAGAAACAATATATATTCTAAATATCGGTGATGTTAATCTCAAGATAGTCTAAAGTGTTTGTAGGTTAGGTCCTTTCGACACGGCATTATGAATTATTTAAAACACAAGTAATTATGACAAGAACCCAGTTGTATCTCAATTTTTATATATTTTTATATTTTATCTTTAATTCTTAGACTATGGTAAACTTTTGATTAGCGTGAAAAGTTTGGTTTCGCGCACGTACACTTGTTTTTCTTTCTGGTCAAATCTATATTAACTATAATAGCGATGAGATAAACTGAGATTGTGCGATTGGTGTTCGATTGCAATGGTGTGTCCACGGATGATCTTTCGGAGATTCGGTCGGTCTATGTCAATGTGTACTGAAATATGTGAAAATAAAACACTTGTTTTTTTTATTCTACTTGTTTAATTTACTTGAGACACGTTTCGCCTCGTAAGGGCAATATCAATTAAGATAAAAGTCTCAAGTAAATGAAACATGTAGAATCAAAAAACAAGTGTTTTATTTTCACATAGTGTACTGATTGCATTATTCTACTCTGCGCACAAGATACGTGCGGTATTCATAACTCGCTTTGCATTCAATGCTGTACTCATTTTTTAGAGAAATTTCACGAGTTAGTCTATAATCTAACACCAATCACAGTTTATTTCATCTAAATTACGAATATTCTATATGTTAATTGATTTTTCCTTTATATTCAGGCAGTTAAGCATATGGGCTCTTCTGTAGTGTAGTATACGACCGTATCCTTGTATCGATCAGACTTTTGATTACATAATTTCACAGTTTTATATATATGTACATAAAGTTAAACTTTACACAGATACGGAATTACGGGGTGAGCCCTGCTGCGTGAGAAATAGATTTCAATTACATTTCAAAAGTTTACCATGTAAAGAGAAATGTTCAAAAAATATTAGGATAAAATTATGTTTTACAATTTCTAATTTAAGAGTTGAAGATTGTCGTTTTAATCTTCTTTGTAAACTACTGAGAAATAATTAATTTCCTAAGTACTTAATTTTATACATGTTTTTTTATATTTCTCAACAATTCTTTTATATGTTGAAATATTTTTACTCACTTAAATTGTGAATTTAATTTATTGCAATGTTGAAAACAGCCTTTGAACAATATTTTATTTTTTTCATCTTTTTAATATTGAATTTTAATAAAATAATTATTTTACTTAATGTTATTTCATATATTACGAGATTATTACGCGGCTCCAATATGATGTGAACATATTTTCTTAGATCTGTTTAAAGCACAAACCAATAAACATGCTATGTTTCCTACAAGTCTTGTAATAGTTTTCTCAGCAAATTATTTTTAAATTTGAAAAGTTTAAAATTTGATCAGCCCCTAGAAATGAAATTCTGACTAACACTCAAGTTATGGACATGTAACTTTCACGGTAATGTCACGGAATCTGCAATTGTGATCAATTATGTTCACTAACATTAATGTTAATCATTAACATCTTTATAAAAATTGGTAAACTTGTATTGTGCAATCACATTTAAAAAAACCATACGTAATCTGACCTAATTGTGGTTGTAATAATGTGATACCCTGTTTAGTAGTTTGACCAAATAGCGAGTCAATTACGGAACCTTTTATTTATATTTTTCATCTCACTCAAATTCAATAAGGTCAGTTACAAATTAGCCCTTTCCCAGTTATGATGTCCGAAACTGCCCAAACGATAAAATCCCTTCAAACTGCCCGAAATTGACAGATCTATTCAATAATTAACAAAGCTCCCATACTGTAGCATCACGTCCATGGAACAGAAAAAATGAAAGACTTGTAAATTTGACTTTGATTATAATTCATCTGGGAAAGGTTTAATTGAATGTGCATAAATAAAAAACTAATGTATCCAAAAGGTTATTATTGTTACCACCACATGGATAATTGATAAACTTAGGGTTGCGCGAAGGCCTTCACCCTTGTGAACAGTTAAACAACATCAAATATTCACAATAGAGAAATAACCGGCTTGATAACGGCAAACCACCAATGCAAAAATATAAGGACTTGAATTACGTTATGTGGAATGTCTATATAAACTGGACCATTTGATGATTTTCATTCTGGAGACGGCGCTCTATAGTGACTGCGGACTCCCGTGAAGGATAAGATAGTACATTCACTGTGGTCGGTTCTCGTAACAGAATGCACAATCAACCTGCTTTTGTCTAACAATTAGGATTAAAATAGTTGTATTATTAATGTCATAAATTATTTTCAAACTGCTTTGCGGTGTAAAATTCACCCAAATTTGAAAAAAAAATAACCCTGTTTAACAGTCAATAGTACCTCACAATAAATCAAATTGATATTTTTATACCCAAACAACCTCGTATATTTTCTTTGGAATCAGTATTGACAGATTATAGATAGAATTCTTTTCTTCGAGAATTATTATTATACTGATCATTTTCAAAGTTTGTTATTTAATGGGTCCTTGTTTAGATTATAATTTTTTTAGTATATTGAATATATGTATTAATGTGTATTTTTTATTACGGACATTTTTAATGTGGTTTTCATTATTTTCGAAATTAGCGTGTAGTTTGTTCAACCGAGCTGTTCCGAGCTGCAGTCAACTGTGAAGATCGCTATAATAGTGGCCAACCTCCGACTAATAATTTTCATTGAATTAAGTCGTTCTCCAGATCTTGATCCTGTACTTCTTCCTTTGTGGTATAAGTAGGGTTGCCAGGTGTCCCGATTAATCGGGATTGTCACTGGTTTTAAGCCTCGTGTCCCAGTGTCCTGAACAAAACTTTCAGAACCCCCAAAAGTCGGATGAATACGGTAATAATGTACTCCTTTGACATTTCATGCACGTGCAGCTCAGAAACGGCTCACTGCTGCCTTGCGTAGTATCATCGAATCCAGACTACAAAAGTCTTAAACAAACAATATGTTTATATTTTCTTTTATTTTTTACTGTTCTTGTTCCAATTAATAATTAATTTAGTTGACTAATTTTGTTGGGGGGGTTGTCTCGATTCGACTTGCAAGAAATCTGGCAATCCTAAGTATAATTAATGATCTGAAGCAGCAGCACTATGCAGCGGAACAAATGTGTTAGGATCGAGAGAGATAACACATTACCGTATCGTTTACTCGTCAATCACTAATGTTAGAAACCACATTGAAAATGTCATTATTAAAAAACATATACAGGTGTAACAGATTGAGTCGAAAATGTTCAAAGGATATGTGCCTAATCTCAACCATGTCAGAGATATAAACTTTTGATTTAGGTCCTGAAGCAAATGTATAGATTTATAATGGAAAAATTTTGTATATATTTATTTTGAAGTACGCAAACTTCAAACTTAACACGATTTTGTAAAAATTTCAAAAAATAGTATTTTTCATAACATTTGCACATATTCCTTGATAAAATATTGTGAACTAGGTCTGTTACACTCTGTATATTAAAGGACAGATTGTATGCCCACCCTGTATAGTAAACTCAAGTGAAATTTTTAATCGATAAACCTGATCAAATGAAGAAAATTCAAATGAACAAATATTATTAATAATATAAATTAAAAACAAATAAATAAATCTGTCTTGAGGATTAATTTATTGTATTATGATCGCAGATCAAATTATGTTTGCGTACTTTTTGTGTTTGAAAACTCAGTATTATGAATGGGTTTTTTTTTTCCACTTTTTTGCTCCGAGCGTGAGAATCGAATTGTAGTCGTAATTGTATTTTCGTACCCCGCAGAAAAATAGCCAAAGATCAAATATAAAGCCGATTTATTATGATATAATTGTCCAGCAAATATTTGATTATCTCTGTGTGTTGTTGACTGATTCAAAAGTTGATGGCCTTCATATGGAATGAGCATAATTTATTCCAATTGATATAATAAGTGTAATATATGTAGAACAACACACACACTTGATGTTTACACATAACCCTGAGAGCACTCGTTGATTTTTTTCATGGCATTGTCTGTAATATTGAAAATAATTTAACAGCGCTGACATCTTCGTCAATAGAATCCAAATACCTATTCTGTAATTTGTCTCTGCGCGACGAGGATGATCAAAATGAAATTCTGTGATCTAATATTTATATTATCAATTGAATATCCATCACAAGTTGCGGTGTTTCATTTGATTTGTGTCGCTTCGAGTTGAGTGTAAAAAATAGCAACAATTGAAATTTAAAACTGGTTTCATGTAAAAATTTTGTTTGGTTCAAGTGAGAATACATATATTTGAAGTATTTATCACCTTTGAAATGCAGATAAAGTTAAGGGCCGGTTGTGTGATTAATAGTCAATTTTGACCATGGTAACTTTTTCCCATCACCCGTAGTAAAAACGTTTGCGGGTTGTTGTACGTCAAATTTACCACTGTCAAAGAATAGATAAGAAACTTCGCCTCATGGTGTGGCAAGACAAATAATCATGAAATATGCTTTATTTACCTCTGCATTTGAAATCTGTCACCTTGCTGGTGAAATTTTTTCGGTTTATATATCGAGATCATCATCTATACTCTCATCAATAAAATAGTGAGATATTGAACGATTAATTGTCGTGTACTGCAGCTTTCAAAGTATTAATATGACAGATGACTTTTGAAATAGCTGTTGAGAGTCTGCCATATTTAACCAACGATATTCAATTTTTACCATCCGATTTTTGAGAGTAAAGTTAGTTAACCATTGTAGTTATTACCATAGTAAAACGTTACCGCTGATCACACAACCGGCTCTAAGTGTTCTTAATTATATCATTGTTCTTCTTCATATGTTCTCATTTATCTTTTACGCCCTGTGTAAGTAGAAAGCTACACTATAAGGCAAGTCCCAGAGATACGCACAAACCATAGATACTATGTATTCTAGAAAAGTTTGACAAACCAAAGCGATTAAATTACAAACATTTATTACGTTTTACCAGCATTATTCACAGCTATGATTCGATTCAAATTGACCCAACTGACGAACGGAGGATCAATGGTGAACAGACTGACATTTGATTTTAACAACAAACATAAAATGATAAAATACTATCTCGGCGGTGCTCGAATCTCTGAGACTTGGTGCGTACACGGTGAACTATGAAAGTGGAGAGTTTTTTCCAAAGAATCTCATCCGGGGACAAGGGCCATTATTATCTATCAAAGGATTACTTGTCATTTATTGACGTCTATGTTTGTCTATGACGTCAGTTGGGAAATCCCAAATTAGTTTTGATACATTTTAGAATTTACTAGATCTATTATTATTATTGAATGAATAATTCAAGTTGATTAATGTGGCATTATTTATTTGAACAAAGTATGACTTGTAACTAGTAGTTGAAAATTGTTTACAGTGTACTTGATAGATACTGAACACCACACGACTGTATGCCTTCCACGGAAACTTCATTTTGTAAATGAAATAATATCTTCTACTTTGCACCAATAAGAGTGGCCCTTACATAGAATTAGTTAGCTTTGGGTGTGACGTAGAGTATTCTAGTAGTGTAGATATATATTATATACATACATATATATGTTAAAGGTCACCGATGGAATCATCTATCCTGATTCATATTTAGGAAATGCCTTCACCCGTAGGGCCAAGCAAAGATGAGCATATTCCTAAACACAGTGAGAAATCATTGCATCGGATTAACTAAACTATAATTCCGAGTGAAAGATATTTCTGTATCACCTGATGATAATTCAGTATTAAAACATTACCAGTTTTGAATGGTTGTGACGTCTCCCCTTCCAGTTTCTCTCGCACATCATCTAAACAGAAATTTAAAGGCGCACTTCTACTGTGGTCCTTCATTTACCAAAATTTTGTATCTATGACGCAAATGAAACTAGTGACTATTATTTTTTTAACAATAAACCTAACAATCATCCTTCAGATACAAGATATCATTATGATGCATGTGCACAAATGAAACTTTAATTTTTCGTCTCAGAGATTTTTCAATAAATATATCAGTTACTCTGCGTACAAAATGCACGGGACAATGGATCCTTTACGCGCTTTTGAGACAAATCTCATCATTGTACACGCGCTATTTGTAAAGGGAATATATTTAAGGCTCCGCGTCAAATGTTTTTAGTATTTTTAATACACATTTGCTTTTGATTGTGTATTTGCAATTCTTACTTATGAATGGGTAGTGTAATTTTAGCGGTGACCGCACTCTTATAAAACTAAGTGTGTACGTCATTATGAGTAGCGGTGTTGTTGATATAAATATTCTGCGTAATCACTAACATAGACTTTAGGAAATATAGACGATTGTATTTTGCCATATTTTTATATAGATAAACCAAAGACAGAAATATATGTCAGATATTTTGTAGCGACATTTAGTCTGAAGGAAGGAGCAGTGGGTATTGTGAACGTTTATTTGTGTAATAATTGCCATTAAACAGTATAATTTATTTTGTGTCACAACTTGTCTTTTATTTATAACTAGCCAAAGACCTACACGGGACATAATTGAAACTATACAGGACCTGTCAATGATGTCTGATAATTAATTATGTCCCCAATACTACAAAATAAATACTTCACTGCACCATCTTCCACTTAAATTTGTTAATTGGGAATCCTCTTATCATATTTAAAAAAATCAACCAAACCAAGCCACGGACACAAACCAAAAACTAAGTATAAAATTGTAACATTCTTAACATACATTAAGCTCTTCACGCAGCACCAGCAGCAGCAGATAAAAGTTGCCTTGTTTGCGAAATGTACCTTCAGAATAAAAAAGGCATACGGCAAAAAATCCACCTAATTCATTTGTTACAAAGGACAGTCAATAGTCCAGTGTTCTTTCAAATTACTTTACGCTTTATGCACAGAAGGACATAGAGGTATTATATAAAGCAATTCTCTCGTTATACTTGCGACAGAGTAGTCGTGGACTCGACAAAAATGATGACATCACCACATAAATTATCTGGCACCATCTATTTTGATCTGTGGCAGCTTCCCGAAATGAGCCACTTTGCCAGATATGTCTTTGATATTCTACAAGGACGGGATCCCTTATATCATCATTGTGACCAGAATCTAAGCACTAGATTTATTTATTATAATATGCAAGTTGTTTGTTTGTTTTAATTCACAGCACCGCATTCTCATCGTTATCTAGTTAGAGATAGTGATGTTTGCCATTGTTTAAATTATAATTATGAAATGGCAAGTTCCCGCCAATGATAGGAAAAATATTATATTTTCAAATTTATACAGAATAGTTAGTACCTTCCTACTATTGAATTATATTATTATTGAAAACATGAGAGGTAAGTACCTACCTAGGTTCGATACGCAAAGGTTTGTTTATTAATTTAAATAAATGGCACGTCCAGAAAGCAATATTTTTTCTTCTCCAGTCGAGCACTCCACCGCATTGTCTGCATGAATCGTGTTAATGTTAATAAGATAAATATAGAATAAAAGTTTAGAGACTTCTAGGGCCCTCAATGGATTTATTCGTTATTTCCACCAGAAAACAATATCACTTTAAAAATCAAGTTCTTTTTAGTTCATTAAGACAAGGCGCTCCGGAATCTACGGGTGGCATGCAATGGGTAACCGAGTTCTATTTCCACATCTTCAACACCCTACTTCCGGATCAAAAGCAACAAAAAAAAAAAAAAAACAAGTTGTAATTTAGAAGATATAGTTTTATTATACTTGAATACAAACAGGCACTTAAATTCTAAATATCACATTTTAATAAATCTATGTTCTTTCACAGTAGAGCATATTTTGGGCTCTTAAGGGAAATCCAATACATATATTTTTAATTATAATTGAGTTAATGTCACTTAATATGTTTACTTTGCTCACTCTGGTCACACACATTCAAACCGAGACCTGATATGGTATACACAATAATATTGTCACGAGATATTACCATTAAATGCATCTATGAAAATCAGAGTGGCTAATCTATATTTAAGAAAATCTGTATATCTATGTGAAGACTTTTGTAACTTGTGATATCGCCAATTTCATCAGAAACTCAACAAATGACAACAGTCAAGTGATGATGATATGATTAAAGAATTGGATGTTTTTGGAGATGTGGATGTTAGGGAAAATCTCCCATCCACAAGTGGTCCTACATCTCGTCATACAACAGTGGCAGGATGAGTCTTTTCAATCCAGAAACCCATAAATTTTTGTCAACCTCGGGAGTCAACTCGAACATTATCAATGAAGCCAGTTATAATGGGCACTGTAGCGATCGAAACCAATTGCCAATACCAGTTTTTCTGGCCAGTCTATTTAAAATTCAGAGAATATTAAAGGTTTACAGAATATATTTTTTGTGAAAATTCTAACATTCCAATATTGTGATATTTTATATTTATAAACATTAAAATGTTTAGTTTTCATTGTTTTTTATGCAAATACAATTTTTTTGCAAATGGAAAAATGTTTATAACTTGCTCAAAAATAGCTGTAATCTGTTCCATGTTGTACACACATCCAAAATTTAAAAAAAAATTCTACACAGAATGATACCAAAACGATTTTGACAAATATTCTAATTTGTGCATCATCATAAAATGGTTTTCTCAATTGCATTTGCGCCTGAAACAATCAAATAAATTTAGTTCACGTAGGTCATTAATAAATTTAATTGGTTTTCCTCATAAGCCCATAATTGTGTGTGTATTATTAAGTAAATGTGCTAATTTAACTCTAAGAGTCAAGTTAGAATATTTACTTCCAAGCAAGACCTTGTGAATCGAAGATTTCAAATGACATTGATGGACTAAGTGAATTTTAAACATTTTCGTGTATATAATAAAATTCTTTGTTAAACCTTTTGACTACCATCCATATTTATTATGGGGGACACCTATAGGCCAGCCGTGAAATAAATTGAATAAAAATAAACCCCATATTATAGTTTTTTAACATTCTTTGTAGAATAGTTTTCCAAGTGGTATACATATTTCAATATATGGTGGTTTGACATATAGCCTTACTTGCCATTGTTCGTATTCTCAATTCCTGTCTAATTTTTTCCACCGAACACACTACACACCTTTTCATTACACTCCGTCTTTGTGTCGGTAGACACATCCTCATAAAACGTTTCTATGTTAGTCTAGAAGGCAATTCTAACTTTCTTTTCCTTGACCATCCTGCTTTTGGGTCTATACTTTATTTGTGCTTGAAAAAAAGTATATTTACTTCTAACTGAAATGTTGCTGTTAAGAACATGAATAACAATTATCTGAGAATTCATGTACACAGTGCATCTACCTACAAAATAATTACTACATGGTGTACCATGTACAAATTATATATCATGGGACGGATTTAAACGGCTAAAAGAACACACATATGCTGCAGTGCTATGTATTCGGGACCGAATCCCCTTTTTATGTCACGTCCACCACAAGAGTGAATAGCATGCAAGCCATAGATCTACCTATACACGGTGAATATTTTAGCAGTTTTCTGGAATAAATCTAACGTGTAACAACGAGTATATCCTAACATAACCTTCATGCATATTTCTACAATCATTATCAGTCAATTAAAATCATATGAATACTGAGAAAACCAGCACCTGAAAAGATAACGATAATACGGAAATACAGTCTTTGTTCTGTATGTAATAGTATGCATGCGTTTACCAGTCATTTCACGGTGTATTACTTACGCATTTGAAATATGAAGATCAACAAGATGAAAAAAACTTTTTTATACCGCCTTGTCTTCTTTCTTGATGAAATCATCGTTAATAAGTCAGATCACACAAGCCCACAGCCCCCATATTTATATTGTATTCTATCACACTTTCCGGTTCGACGATAGGCTCATTAGTGAGATTTGCCTGTACAAGAGTATTTGGGTGAATAGTTGTGAGCATTGCCACATCTCTCTTATCTTTTCATGACTGAGCAGCCATGGTTTCCATATGGTATGCTTCCATTTCACCCTTTTTAAGTTTTTTCTAAAACTTCTGTCATCTTTTAGACAGTTCCCGCATGCGTTTGTTTAGTTTTCAAAATTTTTGATACATTAAAGGCCCGGTGTGGCACAAAGTATGGCCACAATTTAAATAAGGCTGTGTAAGAGTTATGATGATGGCCCAAGCTCTTCGATGAGTAGCTCCGATATAAATTATAAAATTGAGGATTTGTCCTGTAGCGCAACCACAAATAACAAAAAATGTAATTCTAAATCGATTAACATTTTAGAAATATACTATGTATTTAAATAAGAGTCGACCTTTGAATAATGCAAATATTTATGAATGGGTAGATTTGTTCTTTGAATTTATCTGTTACCTTGTCCATTACTGATTTGAAGATTCTGTCTCTTGCCTGTTGTTCCTCATTATTACAAAAATGGAGCATCCGTAACAAATTTTGGAACCTGTTCCTTGGCATAACATCTGTGTAAATAGGTGACTGTAATACGATATGTGGACCAGTGCTTCTGTATAATATTTCTCCAATTGCGAGCCATTAATAAACAAATGCCTATAAAAATGTAAATTTCATCAACAGAAGTATTGATCCATTGCTGTAATCTATTGGTTTTGAAGAGCTTCTTATTTTTTTATATATAAATATTATGGGTTGGTTTCGGCTCAACAGCTAAACTTATGAATAAATATTTTCAAAAATCACCCTCCCTGTATGTCCTCGTTTGTGACTGATTTTGCACCTGATAACCTGATAAATAGGAATCAAAATTATGTTTTGAGGCGAGAATGGATCACTATTCCAATGGAATACTGGTTACTGGTCTACTATCGATGTGACAAGTAGAAAGCAATGTTTACTGCTCCCTCAGACTCATCATCTTCATTTTTGTCAAGCTCATAAAACGGCAATTCAAATTCCACATCACTCTCACCAGATTCGTCAGTTTGTTCAATTTCATCATCTCATCGTTAAGTGAAATCAACCATTGTAAATTGAAATATATGTATGTTTTTTTGGTTGAAAATAATAAACGAGGGAGTTGCAAATTTCATATTTTTTGTAGGTTTGTAGCTACTTAACTTTTCTCTATCAGAATACACACACACACAGCTAGATTAGTACGGTCCCTGATATTAGCCTCATTGTTTATCTCGGTACTCTCAGCACCGTCACCTCCATCAAATTTTTGCAGTATCAAAATCTGCACAACGCTTATTATGTCTCTGGACATCCTATCGATTGTTTAACATTTCCTGGGTTTCCACAGGATTTCGTCTGTTTTTGTCAATCTTTTACCGCTTCCAAATTTCACTTACACATTTGTCTTGATGGAAATTCCTGCAGCGGCGTGCTGATGTCGCCGTGTTAACCTCTCCCCAAATCTACAATCTCGTTTGAATTTACAATACAATGAAATTCTAAGCAATTTACGAAGATTCATTTATCCTTCTGTGCATCCACAAGTTTAGCCATCAGCCACTGCTTGAAGGCGACCGCTAATACTTCCACGACAACCACCAGCCTCTCCGCTAATCCTATCCACGTCGGCTGTTCGTGCCCTCGAAGTTCTTCTCTTTGCACTCGGACATCTTCGTTATTCAGGGCCATTTCATCTTCGTCGAGGTCCCCCAAACTTCTGGAGCCCTGGCTCCCTCTGTGACGCTTTGCTACTGGAATATCTGCAAAATATATGTATAAAGGATCATTTGCTGAACTTTATTTTCATTAGAAACAAACATATACATATATATTTTTTAAGAACACGTTGTGAAGTTGCATTTTCAGAACACAGTTCAGTGCTATTTTTAATACAAATGAAATGAAATATAAACTTGATTACTTTTAAAAATGGAATAATAAATGTATATATGTATTATAAAAATGTACAGATACAAGTTCTAAAGTTGTCATAATCGTAATCAGTTGCTGTACTGGAATAGTAACAGGTTCAGAGGAAGAGGTAATATTTTTTCAATAAATAGATTTTTTCTGAATATCTTTCTAGTCATTTAATTTGTATTATACAAATACATTGTATAATACAAATTTATAAATTTACAAAGCTGATGTGTAATTGGATAAACGCACTTCCCCAGATAGGAAGAGATCCTGGTTCAAATCCCGGTGGCAGCTAAAATATTTTTTTGGTAAATTGAGTTTATCTATATGTATATCTTTCTAATTGATGCATTTAATTTGAATTAAATATCACAGAACTATGTTCTGAAAAAATTACAACTTCACAAATAATAATGTGTTCTCTTTAAAATATGTATAAATATATTAACAAATAGTTTTAACTTTTCCACTGCTAGGTAAAACAATTTAATCTTTTCAAGACTTTTGAGCAACATGGTTTACAATAGATACATCATTCTAAAGATATTCTCTTGTTAAAAGACCACCTGAGACAAATAAACTAATTTTGTATAGAAAGCACACATCAGACTGTGATATATATTTATAAAAATTGCAAATGCCCCCATATTTGGTAATATATTCCCTGTCAAGTCAAATTCACAAGTTGATTCCCAACAAGACATGCACAAGATACCTGGGAACTCAGATGGTGGCTAGGTCTTAACGCTATTCAAATTACATTTTTATTGAGAACTAAGGAATCTACTATGAGAATATTCACGGTTGCCATTCATCATTGAATGCCATACGTGAGATATCTATATCTAGTGGATATTTCATGGCCTTGAAGTATCACGGCAGGAAACGAGTTGAAAATAAAATGAATATCACCTTCCGAGGGTTTTTTTCTTTTAGTGCCCGTGTAGGTGGTAGATTCGGTAGTTTCTAATGATTGTCCCGCAAGAGGTTCCTCCTGTGGAAGAAAAATATTATAAATACTACAGAGGTTCCGAAACGGACCATATTCGGATTCCACCCCAAGCGCGAACCTGAGCTCATTTAGTTTCTTCTAAAAACAAAGATTTTTGAGCAAATCGAATACCCAATTCCTCAAAAATTCTAAATTGCTAATTTTTCATAAGAAAATGTTTTAAATGTACAAGTGAATTGAGATTTGATCAGTTATTTAAATTAGATTAAAATACAAATTAATCATGGATATCTTTTAAGTCACACCCACACTAGTGAGGAAGCAATTTATCCCATCACTAATTGAAATGGCTCGCTGCACGGGTAGAATGCTTGCTGCTTTGCCACCGGTACAGAAACACTCCAATAATTTAAAACACAAGTAGGTAATATTTGAGAAGCCTTCAAACATATTGATACTTCTTTAAATGAATTCATGTACATGTCAAAATAATGTTAAAAACTTTCAAAAACATATTGAAAAATGATAAACCAAAAACATTTTGGAATAAAAACAAATATGTTAATATAATATGTCATTGGTGGAGAGCGTGAATTAAAGAGATTTGAATAAAAATTACTTTTTTACAATTTTTTAATTCAATATAATTGTATCAGAAAAAACTACAACTTCAAAAATTATATACGATTTTGATATTCATTGTTAGTGCAACTTATCTATTAAAAGCTGAAATTAATCATTAAAACAATGGTTCTATTAAAACAGAATACATACTCCCTCTAACCACACCACTTCCCCGCACTCCAGCGCCGGGTTCCTGGGCAGAGATCCGTCCGAGCCCTCATCCAGGAAGTCCAGCAACTCGCACTCCAGCTCCGACAGCTTGGTTTTTAGCTGTGTGTCTCCGCCACTCTCGTCCAAATCGTGGACTTCTTGCGCCCGCTTGCTTCTGACGTTGCTCTTCCAGTCGCTCCATGCCTGATGATGAATCCGTAAGGATGAGTTCATGGCCCATGCGATGCAGGTAAATGGAAATATTGAATTTTCAAAAATATAAGCTTCTTAGTTTCCAACTCTACTTGCTGCTGTTTGTTATAATTAAATCGTTCCTTCTGAATTCATGCTCTACCACTCCATACACAGCTGCCCAGCATGGAATCTATTTTCATTATTTATAAATTGAATGTCCTGAAGGTCTATTTTCCAACTCTTCTGAACCAAATTCCTTCTTGAAAACTCGGTTCCCCCACTAGAAGTGATCTTTAGTATAACTATGTTAAAAACAATGAAAACTGTGTTCAAAAGAAAAAGTTAAAAATAGTGCATTAACCAATTTCAGAACATTTAATAGGATATTTACAGGTGGTTCCAATCACTGATCGTACAATACATATCGACTGTTGATACGGTAGCATTCAATAGGTTAAGGATTAAATAATACACTACTAGCAAAGATTATTACAGTTTGGTAAATTAAAAGTTATCACAGCAGACACAGCTGTAAATAGGTGGCGCCTCGCAGAGATATCACACAAATAATAACCTTCATCCATTTATCCACAGTTTTTTGAGGTCCTCGGTTCCGGGAATTTAACTTTAGCTGCAGTATGCGCCAGAGCCTTCGATATTCCTGCTTCTCTTCAGGCTCGTGTCTCCCTCCCTTGTTCATCATCTGGTGCTCCTTCATGAAGTTGAGAATTATTCTTAGCTGATCTGGAGTAGTTCGGATATTGCTTCTGAAAATAAACAATTTGCAGCCTTGTACTTGATATTCCTAGAAATTTTTGTTTCTGGACACCGTACCGGATGAACAGATTGAAGTGAATCTAAAAATTTGTCAGTACAATAAAATTATTTTAATTTAAATAAGCATAATTGTTTTTAAATGTTAATCTATTCAATTGTTTCAATCATAATTTTTTTTAATAAAAGTGTAGTAAACCTCCTTACAATGACTTAAATTACCATATTGAACGTTGCATAAAAACATTTTATTGATTGTGAAGTAGGAATGGAACACAGAGATATATACACACGGAAACATATCTTAGGTAGTAGCAATTGGAGATTCCCCGCACTTTTTATCTATAATTCCCTATCAATCAGAAGTGGGTCATTCATGAATAAACTGTTTTAAAAAAGCGGTTCATCTTTTTGAATAAATGAATCAATTTTCCCTCTATTTTTTTACTAGCCGCATGGTTAAAATATTTTGAAACAAATTCTCAAATATGTGGATGCCACATGGTGATGAAAATATAAATTATTATAATCTAGGGTTATACTTAAAATTCTTGGAAAAAATTGTCAATCTATTGCGAAAATGTTTTAATGTTGTGCACGGATAACTCTATTAAGTGCACTGGTATATTTCACAAAGCTGCACGGTAACGCAGCTTAGAACACTGGAATTAACTATTCAGCTAAATAAATTTAAAAAATCAAGTGATTACAATTAGTACTCTCACGATTATGTATAAACATCACATGTGTGTGTGTGTGTGTATGTGTGTTATGTGGACTGTTTACCGGAGAGAAAGAATGAAATTTTATTATTTTAATAATTAATTTGTTAGAAAACGGTTGCATAGCGTTATAATTTTTTTGTAGGTAGTGTGTGAATATTATTTTTAAAATTTGAATTTATACAAGGTGTCGCATAAAACTGCATAAGAAAGATATATAAAGCATTTTTTAATTATATTTTTTTTCATTTGTCAACAGGCAAAACGGGATGACAATTAAAATGACTGTTGATTGTTCGATTTTGTTCTCACAAGCATCTACAATAGTTTTCTCGACGAATGGGTGTATGACAAAAATAAAAATTCACAACAATGAACCGAACGGTGAATAACAATTCGCCGAACTAAACTGAACGAAAATCCATCACCATCATCGGTAAACGATGAAAAGTATTAATTTGAAAATAACCTTAGATAAAGAATATTATTTGACAACCATGCAAATGGAATAACTGAAACAGTTCAAACTTATGTCAGAAAGATTTAAATGTAGAACAGAAGAGACCAAATATCATACTGCAAATCAACTTAGAGTATTCAATTGTTAGCTACGTAAACAAACTCTTCAAGAAGTGATACCTTGAATTACTTTCCATATTTAAAAAATATTTCTATCCAAAAATCAAACAAAAAATAGTCTTCAAAGTGACAGCTCTTCGTTATTTACAAACGTAATCATAGATAAAAGAATAGTTAAAATAATCCATAGACATTTTAAAATATATTTTTCTAATATTTCGAACTCTACCACAAATAACAAATATTGTTATTGATGACCACGTGCAGGCATTAAGCATAAATTAAAAATATCATTTGGTGTATATAAGGAAAAAAGTATATTATATTGCTTCTGAATATTGTACACACAATCGCATTCCCAGACAATGGAAGAAGTGCATGTGTCAGAATCAATGAAACAAATAAGGGGAGTGGTAAAAAAGTATATGACACCAAAAATGGAGGACATCTACGGAAGACTAGGCAAACTAGATACTGGAAGACGGTCCTATTAGAAGCCTCAATCAATGATTATGCATGAGATGTATCAAAGGATTAGGCGAGAGTTGTATATCAGGACAATAGTGTGGAGTTCTATCATCAGCTCTATATCTACCCCAGCAGTGAAATGGGGTAAGTTAATTGATACAAATCCCCAGAACCCATTCAATTAAATGCCTTCATTAAACAATTTAGTAGATACATATCGAGTCTTATTATTGCAGTTTTTTTTAAGGGGCAACATTCATTTCTCCAGTTTGAATTTCGAGATATTTTAGCATTTTGCATACACTTTCAATATGAGACTAATAGTTAATTCTTTTACAATATTAAATCAAATCAAATTATCAAGCGAAAATTAAATAATTTGTTAAAGTTCTCATCTAAGAATTGTTATGTTTATACTATGAAGAATTATTATGTTTATGATAAAAACCATTGTTTGTGTCTATAAACATATGATGATAAAATATTACAATTTTGCCCCGATTTATAAGGAAAAAATTTATGTAAATTCATACTGATAAATAATATTGATAACTTTTGAAGCAGCTTATTTGTGTAGCTGTATTTGTGAAGAGAAAACTATTTATGCTAATATTATATAATAATCATACTCCGGTTGTAATAAAAAAACTTTTTTTTTTTAAATATTTATTTATTGTTTTAATAAATTACATATATATTTAATATTAAAATATAAATGAAAATATGACAAAAGTATTATTATTCACTGTTAAATAATTAGTTGTTCATCGTCATTATCGTTCTTCAGAATTTCGTTGTTTTTTTCTTTACACGTATTCAAAACAAAATTTGATCCACACATATTACACTTTAAACTGAATTTAGAAATAAAACCTTACGTTCTTTCACATATTCAATATTCGTTCCTGTGCACCTAAACATCGATTTGTGGCAGTAAATTTGAGAATAGAACTGGTGTATGTCGACCACTCTTTTGCCATTCAATTTAGGAAGTTAACACGAGTCCACACATTCAATGCTCAATTCGGGAACATCCTGAAAATAATTTATAATAATATTATTATTATTATTTAGTTATCAGTATTTTTATGTCTAAAATATTAAAATACTATATTATATAAAATACATATTCTTTTGATAAAGTTATTTATCTTTAAGGATATGTATTTCCAATAGAAAATAATTTATCTGCACTACATAATATATGTACATTTAACTATATAATTTATATTGTTAAATCAAATAGATAATTATTATAGGAATGGTAAAAATTATCAACTTACGTTGCGATTTTTTTTCCAAGAAGTTTATAACCATTTAAAATTTTGTTGGAACATTTCCTAGAGCGTGTCAATGGATACTTTTTGACCTTAGGCATCTTGAGTCACAGGAGGCAGTAATTTCAGAACAATAATGTATATAATAATATATTATTGACTTTTAATAAGAATCCAACAAAAATAATCACGGATTCGTAAATTTCACGTTGAATCTTGTGAATGAACGGATTTTATGTGCTGGCCGCGCATGCGCTAGCCGCCATGCGTTAGCCGAGCATGCTCTGTCAGATTCTAAAATGCTCCGATATGTGACATGAGGTTTGACGTATTTTTAATATTTAAATGTCAAAATTATATCTGTTTTCGTATAAAAACAGCTCAAAACCATACAATTTACAAAAATAAGCAATTAGTATCGAGAATAAGTATAATATTCATTCAAATTGTAGTCAAAATTTGTATTAAAATGTGTTTTATAGGCAAATTTAATTAAAATCTATCGGAGCGTAGATTTCACAACCGCCGTGGCCGTTGAGAACGGCATACTGATACATAATTAATAATATCGTTTTTCGTAAGACCGGAAATATATTATTTAAAAAATGATTATTGTGTTTCTGATATTAAACTTAGTTTTAAATAGTAGTTGAAACCTCTAAGCATGTGAGTAAATATAGTATATTATTTAAAAACGTACGTTTTTACTAAAACAAAGTATTTTAAAAACGTCAAAAATTCATCAAATATACTGCAAATTGAATGATTTATTTTTATTTTTAACATTTTGCTATTCATTTTTAATATTTTGCTAATTTGGTTTTCTACAGATTAATCTCTGAAATCTTGGCTTCAAGGTTTTAAGAAAATATATTTCGTTTATGCATTAATTTAGCGTATTGACCATGCCTAAAATGCATCTAATGGTCGCGGTCTTTCTTATAATATTTGTATCGTCTTAATTATGGCAAATAACATTCAATTTATTAGTTTCATATTAATTTAAAGGTCCAATATAAGTAATAGTTGAAAAAAAAGGCAAATCTATTGAATGACTTCTGATATAAATTAATAATAAAAACCCACATTTTCGTAAAAAACGCGAATATTTGAATTATTATTGCAAGTCGCGCCATTTTCCCACTATTTTGTTTTTTTTAAAATAAAAAATGACATACTATTCGACAGCATTTTTTCTGCTTTAAAACATCAGTGTCGCCGTTTTCCTGTATCTTATAGTTTTAAAAAAAATTTGGGCTTAAATAAGTAATTGTCAAGTTAAGAAAAATTAACATTTTCGACACATACTTCTTTTCACCTTTAATCAAGGTTATTATAGTCATCCAGAAGCTCCATTAGGAAATTCTGCCACATCTACCCTGCAGTCCCGACCTCGCTCCGTCAGATTATTACCCTTTTCGGTCGCTCTCCAATAAAATCTGTGACATTACGTTCAACAACAACGATGACCCCAGAAATTGACTCGATGACTATTTCGATATTACACCAGCCGAATTTTCTAGAAAAGGTATCGACAAATTGGTTAAAAGATGGGATGAAGTCCTCAACAATAATAGAGAATCCATCATTGATCGAAATGTTGTAATTTTATTAGACAACCCAACATTAACGACAACATGAGTTTTGCAAGGCTCATGTAAAATATTAAAATATTACCTTTTTTAAAAGGTGGTTCTTCTCCACTGGACTCCTGGACGGTTCTGGAGAACATCACATGTGTACATTGGTTTAAGATAAGCAAAATATTATAAGAATTTACAGCATGCAATTTAAATGCAATAAATTATTAGAAACAATTTTAAGTAAGATTAAATCCAAAATAACCTAGTATATCTTTACAAAAAATAATTTAAAAAAACCACCAGTTGAATATTAATGAAAATTAAAATGACCGGAAAAATATATAAATATAATTTTTAAAATGTGGTATGTTCAACAATAGCATAAAGTTGACAACTTTTTTGAAAACCAGCTTTAGTTACATACTACGATGCGAGTCAACGATAAAGTAGTCTATGTATATCGACCCTTAAAAATAAGCAAATAGAATTTTTCTTTAATAAATATTTTTTGTTGTGAAATAGCAATTTTGGTACAAATTTAAAAAAAAAATCAATTAGAAAAATATACAGAAAAATCTATCTAATTTACATTAACATTTTTAGTGTTTCATCCGTATTTTAAGAAGTAGAGTACTAGAGAGTAACCCATTTATGACAAAGTAAAGAATGAAGAAATAAGGAAAGAATGCAAAGTAGATCTTAGTATAGTGAGTAAGATTAAGAAATTATCATTTAGGTGGTTTGGTCATATGAAACGGATGATGATGATGATATCCCGGTTTGACTTGCAAGAAATCTGACAACCTAGGCAATCAACGCAACCTTCTCAAAGCTCTATAAACAAAAACAAAAAACTAATCCATTCCGATAATTTAAAATATGTTATAAGGAATAAATAAAGATATAAAACATTCAAATGAGATAAGTATCACGATAATTAGCGACGTTAACGTACCTTGGAGGCATTCTCATTTTGGGTTTAAATTAACGCACTTAGAATTTTCAAAAAGTCTCATGGGTAGAAAAAAATTGTTGGAATCCGGAAATTTGAGTATGCGGGGAGATTAATCATTACATTTATACCCTAGAACATTTCTAACTACGAATAGACTTCACTTGATGTCATTTGACATAACACACACAACCATAGATAAGAGATATACTCACACAACACCATTACGAATCACACCATAATATATATTTAGAATGGCAAGATTGCGGAAAAACGGGGACCACAGTTTTATCTATGGATTGGTAATGACATCTGCAAATCGTTAGCCCAAACTAAAATCATTACCTTAAATTTGTTTTGTTTTTAAATCTGCTTATTGCTGTAAATTAAAATTAGGTTTAAAAATAAAAAGATAATAAAACTTGATTTAATATATCAAATCCGCCAATTCTAGAATAAGAGACAGAAATAGAATTGGCAAAGGAAACTGACATTGATTTTTAATATAAATCAACATCACAGTACAATTATTTTTAATTTTGCGTGCTACATAGATATGTATAGATAGATCGTTTACATTATTAATATCAGATAAAAATTAAGACAGAATTTATACATTTTAAATAGGATACATATTTCTTAAATTAACTTCGGCAAAGTAAAAAACTAAAATACAACATTATAATATAATATATTGTTGTACCTCGACGCAGAATGACGTGAAGTTATCATATTAATTAGATGTAAAAAAAATAACAATAATAAAGGATATTTCATTTTGCCCATCGCATATAAACCATCGTTAACGATGCCACGTGGCAGGGAGCGTTATGATTTTTAACAAAAGATCGGTGTGACAAAAGACCTCCAGACGGATGACGAACGTAATTACCTAGGGACCGTCGACTTAGGAATTGCCCAATAACCATTCAATGAGCTAGTAATCTCGTTGTTTTAAGGGGGTGAAGTGAATGCGATAATTTACATTCGGGTGACAGGTATAACGATCAAAAAAGAGAAGTTCGTTTTTCTTTTATCACAAGGGACAGTAAATTTCTAGGATTCTCTTGTCTAAGGAAGAACAATTAAGCTAAAGCCACCCACCTAAACGATAAATCAAATTCTAAAAAAACGACAAGATAACGGCCAGTAGAAATCACTAGCAGTTACATACGATATCGGACAATTTAGTTTTCTATATATCACTCATCTCATTCTCATGACCATAGTGTAATATAGATGTAATAATCACGGAGCAATCTGACAATTATTCAATATTAAATCCGTCCATCTACGCAGGAACTTTCAATAAATTATTTATAAAATTCATCGTGCGTGTTTATTGTCTATAATCGGCTGCCATTAGTCCATCTTTTATCTATGGCGAAGACGCAATGCGCGTCTCTTGCTCAATGGAAGATACTAGCGCCATGGAGCGTGCTGACCCACATGCTCCTGCCATTAAGCCTGAGCCAGAGTCTGCAGCCGAGAGCGACGATGAAGGAGAAGGCGGTGGAGCGCCCTACACTGAGATAGATATATCGCTGCCCGACATCAAGCAGGAGTGCTCGGAGTATTCCAGGAAGTCCGACCAGCATGCCGGTGAGGAGTTGGTCCATTCTTGATTAGTAATTAATAGCGTGACGCGCACTCCTGATGTGACAGTTGAATATGTAAAATAAAATGTCTCGCTAGTAGCATTATTTGTGTCATGTGACGTGAGGCCATGCCTAGGGCATTATTTAATCTGAATGCCTTCTATGGGTTTTAATATTTTTGCAGTGGCCAACTCGACAACAATCGAATCTATTCTCAATTGTTGGCGCTATCCATAACGCTTTGTATAGTTGTATACTTCGTATACTTAACATTGTATACTTCGTCAATTCTGACGTTTTTTACGATAGTGACACGAAACCAAAGAATCAATTTCTACGATTGATCATACGAATGTTTGTTGTATTTTTGTTTATGGTGTCGGGGGTTCTAATTGGTCGAAAGCCAAATTGACGTACAATAGGGATGTGCATTAATAAGAATCGACATTAGTATATGATTTTTTTCTCTTTCATTAGAAAAACAAACACGGATTTTAAATTTTAAAATGTCCTATATACGTATGGCTCTTATTAATATAATTAATGACATTAAAAAATAAGCAAACTGTATCTCTGAAAAGCATGATTAAGAAGTATTTTTAATGATTTTACAATTATTCAAACTGTGTTAGCAATTGATTTTTTCTGTTGATTCTCTAATTTGTTTTTTTTAAGGTAACTTTAAAATTTTCTTTTGAAAAAATAAAATGAAAGGGTATTTAACGGTCTAGCGTTTTTATTTATTCAACATATTTTTATCGATTTCGAGTCGATTCGGGAGTAGCATCTGATACAGATTGATTTAATGATAGGAATTAGGAATACAGCCAACGGCAGAAGAGATGACGATAACTTATATACAGTATTTTTGTGTTCATGAAAAGTTAAAAAAATAATTATGTAGGTGCTGCCAGAGAAGAGAAACTTTCCATCAAAAATTCAACATACTAGCTTTATTACTTTTGAGTTTTAGTTGACGGATAAACATATATTCAGATACAGAATCTATTTATTATTTTGTACAGTACCTATATTATATTATTTAAAGAATTCGTGTACCACAAGTAAACTGTGAATTGAAATCTATTTTAATAAATGTATATTGAAATCATCGAGTCTTTGACAAAAAATGTTCACGCACTATGTTATAATAAAACATGTGCATATAATCAAAGCTTTTTTTGCGATGGAACGCACCGGAACATTATTCGAGCACCTTTTTTCAGCGATACTTCATTGTTAAACAATTTTAATAAATTTATACTTTTTACGGATTTTTATGTTTTTTATTATATACTAAAATAAAGTGCATCTGCAATATAACAGAATTGAAAATAAGTTCAACATTTTTTAAATTAAGGAAGTGAGAACAGCAGACGTTTGCTGTGAAACCATTATTTTTCTATTACGGTAATTCGATGTAATCTAACCATTGCCATCACAAGAGCTTTGTCGATGACGAAAACAGCTTTAGTAGGTTTATAAATCGGATTAGTTACACCTCTGATATGTTTCGATCTTTCTAAGTTGATCTCAGTAATGTGTGGTTATGTAAAGATGACATTGAGCTGTAGACGCTAACAGCAAGGAAAAGAGTTGAGATGGTTTGTATGGATAAAAGCTTCGAATTTTCGAAAAAATTGTCCATCTTACGTACTTATTCAGGTTTATCGATATTTTGAAACCCATTTTGGGGACAAAAAGATAAGCACAATATATGTTTACCTTTTATCTGCAAAAAAAGCACTGTATAATATATATTAGGGATGCTGGAAGGTGTCTTTTGTGTTTTGGTTTACATGCGCGGTCTTGAGTAACTAATTGTTTTTTTTTTACCCTTTTTTTTCCATCTAAACATTTTGGACGCTTTTTTATGTTGTGCGAGTTTCATAAAAAAAAAAATTTATGGTGGTAAAGTGAATGTTCGCACGTGTCAGCAATGGTTTAATAAAATTAAATCGGGAGATTTGTGTTTTGATGATGAACCTCGTTCTGGCAGACCCGTGAAATTGTAACATACAGTGTTAGTGGAGGAAATCGAATCAAAACCAGAATTGACTATTCAAGAACTGTTTGATAGACAGTACAAGAACATATAAAAAAAAAATGGTAAGGTCTGGAGAGAAGGCGTCTGAATACTGTACGACCTAACCGAAGGAAACTAAATGGTGCGGGTAAACACTTGTACAGCACTCAAGATAAGGATCTCCGCTTAACCCTTTCTAAAACGCATTTTGGGAAACGAAAAATGGATCTTGTACAATAACAGAAAGCATAAAAAGCAATGGTTGTCACCAAGCCAAGCCAACTCCTAAACAAAATTTAACCATACGGAAGGTATTGTGTGCTTGGTGGGATTTTAAAGGAATAATTCACTACGAGATGTTAAACCCAGGGGAAACTGTTAATTCTTATGTCTATTGTGGGCGACTGGATCGCTTAAATCAAAACATATTTAGAAAGCGGCCAAATACAGCAAATAGAGGTGGAGTTTTCCTTCAACATGACAATGCACGACCGCGTGTTGCCAGGAAGACACTTAAAAAGATTTCCGAGTTTGGTCGGGAGGTTCTACCGCATCCTCCCTACTCTTCAGACATCGCACCCTCTAACTACTATTTATTTCGGTGATTAGAACAAATATATATGTCGGTTCCAAAGTAGCGAGGTCGATTCGTTGTTGACATCCCTTATGTGCAAAACTAAATGTCATATTTACAGCATCTTTCGCGCCAAGAAATTTGATATTTGCCCCATTGTATAAAGAAGTAGGAAGAACTAACAAATCTACCAGCTAACATTGTATTGATGGATGTACAAAACAACACAGAAGTGAAAGAAGGTCAGTTTAATCTTCCTAACTAAATATTTTTGGTGTACCTTTTCAGTGAAATCAACATGTCTTCTATTTCTGGTCCCTTCAACACTCGCGTCATATATCGCCCTTACTATTACTTACCAAACCACCTAAGCGATCCTTTTTTCATTTCATTATTATACAAACCAATTATTTTATATAATCTTATCTTATAACAGTACTTTTTCAGAATTGCGGTCAAATATAAATTGTAAATTGAATAAAGACTGCATAGGGACCACCTGCAACACCTGTCTCGGAACAAGATCAAACGTTTCTAGCAATTGATGGCTAAGGGCATACTAGGAATCATCGGAAACCCTTAACAACAAGAGGCTGGAATAGATTAAAAAATTCCACCTTTCCCCTACTGAAAGATTAAATATACGATCCCCGTTAGTTTCATCAAGCTGGGCAAACCGAGTCGCCACTTTGACAGCTAACACAATATCCCCGGACCTACCATTGAATGTACAACGGGGAAACCAGGCCTTCATTTCCATAACGCCTAACATTCGGTCAGGATCCTCACATACCATTACTGTGACAAATAAGCCCAGTTCAACCATAGGCCATCCATCTCCGCGCTCACGTTCACAACGTTCTTACAATACTTGCCACTTTTATTTATTTTATATACGCATACTGACTGATACATTTTTTATTCCTATGGTAATGACTGATTTGTTTTTTATTTCTGAAGTTAAACATGAAAATAACATAACTAACAAGTTCGCATTTGAAATTAAAAGGTGAGAATAAACACTACGTTATATTAGATATTAAAAATTCACATCAAAATTTACTTTACAACAATTTGACGACCAGATGTCTTCGTTCTTCATGAGCAATCCACCGTCTTCGTTAAGTTTTGAGGTTCCGAGGCACTCGTAAAGTACTTGCGTCTCCTTACCTGTCAAAACGTAAAGAAGGGTGGGTCGTCATCTTCCTTTTGAAGTCATAAAGAATCCTTCAGTCATCTTTTGTTGTAAAATCTCTAATTGAGAATAAAAGAAGCAGAGGAGACCAAAACGTATCCCCGCCCTGCTTTGTTCGTGAGTAATCCTTCACGAAGAAATAGTATTGTCATTTATATAACATCTCTCTGCCGTCATGTGAGGAAGGGATGCTTCACATTCTGCAAACATACAAATCTCACTAACATGGTGCAGGATAACACAGATGCCCAATATATTTATTCATTCTCACCCTTCCTTTATTCAATATGAAATCACATCTTTGTGATTATAGTATCGGGAGTAGCTTCTCCGCGCTCGCAAGTTATCAAAAAAACAAAATACCACATGAATTTTTCTTACGCGGTGCAGTGTTGTCGTTTAATAAATGTCGACTCCCATCACATCTCGTGCGCGGTAGGTACCAGATATAACGTTATAATATATTTTCGGCATTTTTAAACGAAAATAATGACAGCGCGGATTCCACGACCGTCATAGCCGGATCAAGCGGCGCATTGAAAGTACGATGGACAATTAAAATTATCGTATTTTATAGGACTGAAAATATATTATTTAAAAACTGATTATTGTGTTTATGATATAAAACTAAACTTTTTTTTTTTTTAGGAGAACACATTCGAATCCCGGTAGCGCAACAACAATATTTTTCGATAAAATTGATTTTATATGTATATCTTTATAATTAATATATTTAATTCATATTTTAAAAACATTTTCACTAAATCGAAATATTTTAAAAACGTCAAAAATTGGTAATGTGTCCTGCAAATTAAATCGTTTATAACACTATTAATTTTTAACATTTTGTTAATTTTTCCCAATTGAGATTTGTCTCCGTAATCTTAGCTTTCAAGATTATAAGAAAATATATTTCGCTTATGCAATAATTTACCAGAATTAAAATATTTTTAGAGCACGCGGAAAAATCATCTAATGGTCGCGGTTTTTTTATAATGCTTGTATTGTCTTAATTATGGCAAATAACATTTAGTTTATATGTTTTAAATAAGTATCTAGGTCTTATCTAAGTAATAGTTTAAAAAAAAAGATAAAATCTAGTGTATAAATTCTGATATAAATTAATAATAAAAACCCACATTTTCGTAAAAAACGCGAAAATTTGAATTATTATTGAAGGCGCTTATTAAAATGAATAAAACATTTTTTGATATAAATTTCATTTTTACTTTGCAGATCTCTTAAGAATTCAAGATTACGTTTCAGCAAACCCAACAAAGCCTCTGCCTACCTCTGGACAGGAGCTAGACTTGAAGACCGTTTCTACCTCCAAACATTTCTCAAATAGGCGCGCGCACACTTCCACTGGGAATTTGTTGTCATGTTCGCAGTGCCAGTACTCATGCCATACGAGAGCATCCTTAAGAATTCACATGCTCTCACACACTGGAGAGAATCATAAAAAAAAAAATTCATGTTCTCAGTGCAACTATTCCTGCAATACAAAAGTACACCTAAAGAGTCATAAGCTTACGCACACTGCAGACAAACTGTTTTCATGTTCTCAGTGCAATTATTCGTGCAATAGAAAAGCAAACCTAAAAAGGCATGGGCTTACGCATACTGCAGAGAATTTGTTTTCATGTTCTCAGTGCAGTTATTCGTGTAATCATAAAACGTCCTTGAGACTTCACCTGCTCACACACTCGGGGGAAAAACTGTTTTCATGCTCTCAGTGCGATTACTCGTGTAATCGTAAAACATCCTTGAGACTTCACCTGCTCACACACTCTAGAGAAAAACTATTTTCATGTTCTCAGTGCAATTATTCGTGTGATCATAAAACATCCTTGAGACTTCACCTGCTTACACACTCTGTGGAAAAACTGTTTTCATGTTCTCAGTGCAATTATTCGTGCAGTACAAAAGCAAACCTAAAAATGCATGGGATTTTGCATACTGGGGAAAAACTATTTTCTTGTTCTCAGTGCAATTATTCGTGCAATACAAAAACACACCTAAAAAGGCATGGCCTTACGCATTCTTCAGAGAAATTGTTTTTATGTTCTCAGTGCAATTATTCGTGTAATTATAAAACATCATTGAGACTTCACCTGCTTACACACTCTGGGGAAAAACTGTTTTCATGTTCTCAGTGCAATTATTCGTGCAATACAAAAGCAAACCTAAAAATGCATGGGCTTTCGCATACTGGGGAAAAATTAATTTCATGTTCTCAGTGTAATTATTCGTGCAATAGAAAAGCAAACCTAAAAAGGCATGAGCTTACGCATACTGCCGAGAACTTGTTTTCATGTTCTCAGTGCAATTATTCGTGCAATACAAAAGCAAACCTAAAAATGCATGCACTTTTGCATACTGGGGAAAAACTGTTTTCATGTTCTCAGTGCAATTATTCATGCAATACAAAAACACACCTAAATAGGCATGCCCTTACGCATTCTGCAGAAAAATTGTTTTTATGTTCTCAGTGTAATTATTCGTGTAAACATAAAACATCCTTGAGACTTCACCTACTTTCACACACTGGGGAAAATTTATTTACATGTTATCAGTGCAATTATTCGTGTAATAAAAAATCACTCCTAAAAAGGCATAGCCTTACGCATTCTGTAGAAAAATTGTTTTTATGTTCTCAGTGTAATTATTCGTGTAATACAAAAACACACCTAAAAAGTCATGGCCTTACGCATTCTGCAGAGAAATTGTTTTCATGTTCTCAGTGCAATTATTCGTGTAATTATAAAACATCCTTGAGACTTCACCTACTTTCACACACTGGGGAAAAACTGTTTTCATGTTCTCAGTGCAATTATTCGTGCAATACAAAAGCACACCTAAAGACGCATGGGCTTAAGCATACTGGAGAAAAACTGTTTTTATGTTCTCAGTGCAATTATTCATGCAATACAAAAGCACACCTAAAGACACATGGGCTTTCGCATACTGGAGAAAAACTAATGCAAAAAACATATCAAATTACATAAACCACTGCTTTGCTTATATAGACGAAGATCTAGCTAAAGAAATCAAACGCAAAGGTATATGAAATGCATAAAACAACAACAAAACATACATTAATTTATACTTAAGTAGTTTAAACTTGTAAAAAAGAAAGAAATTAAAACAATCATAGCCAATTTTAAACTAAACACAGCATCTGGACCAGATGGCACATTGGTAAATACAATAAGACAACTGCAAAATGAACTCATCAACCTATTAAATAAAAAATTGAATGAGGGTTCCTTTCCATCACACCTCAAACATGGAATAATAATACCGATCCACAAGAAAGATGAATCCACAAAAGAAGTCGGTAAACTTTATTGAATTCTGTTACTAAAATAATTGAAAAAATCTTCAAAGAACAATTAACAGAATTTCTTGAATTAACAAATTCCCCTCAAAGGCGCAATTCGGCTTCCGTAAAGCTAAAAGCACATCCGATACGATAGCATCAGTTACGGGACATATCAAAAAACATGTTGATAGAGGGAAAAAATGTATTGCAACTTTCTTAGACCTCAAGAAAGCCGTTGACACTATATCTCATGACTTATTACTCAAAAACTGAAAGCTATAGGTGTCGATAACAAAGCACTAAACTAGATAAAGAGTTTTATGAGCTAGATAACTCAATGTGTTAGAATAAACGGTACAACAAGCGATACTCTTTCTATCAAATTCGGAATACCTCAAGGACGCGTTTTGAGTGCATTTCTATTTATAATATATGTAAATAAGCTATATGATATAATCGAAAAGAGCCGTACTGTCAGTTTCGCCGATGACACTGTTCTAATAATTAAATCAAATACATGGAAAAATACCTGCATAAAAACTGAAATTGCTGAGGAAAATCAAAATGCGGCTAGATATGAACTTGCTTACACTCAATGTGGAAAAATGGGACACATGGCCTTGAACAGTGCAACAGTCGCTGAGCAATTTTATCCTCAAACTACACGTCTTCGAAGAAACCTATCCAAACCTAGCATGTCCTCGCCCAAAAATAGCACGCACAGAGGAAATAAAATACCCGGGAGTAATAATTGACTCCATCCTAAAATGGAGCCGACATAGAAATGACGAGCAAAAGGATTAAAAAACTATGGATATTCAAAAATGTAAGGAACATCATGAGCAATCAACTTCTAATGATGGTATACTACGCCCTAGCCCAATCTATCATTGAATATGGAGTAGTAAGATGGGGATTCGCTACAAAAACCTTTGGTTTCAGCACAAAAAATATTATATATTAAGGTTATATTCAAATTACCAATAAGAACAAGCTCGAATATGCTTTTTTAATTAGCCTGGGGATACTGGACATTATCCAGATCTGTGCTAAAAACATTTTTAACTACATGTTCATCAATAAGGACATCTGAGGTTTCGGGGGAGAGAACAATTTAGCAATTTATAGGATGTGCACCACGTACGGGTAAAAAAGCTATGTTTTGATAGTACCCAAATTGCATATTTCTCTCCCCAAATACATAAAAACATTGAGCAACACAGACAGTTCAAAGGCGCAATAAAATTCTGGCTAAAAACTCAGACCGAATGTAAGTTCATAGTATGGTCACCCCTTTAATATGGACACATACAGAGTAAAGACTTCAGATCCAACACCGATGAGTGAGCAGCCTGTGTGTGTGTGTGTGTTAAATTAAATTGTACTGTATTATTTATATGTGTATTATCCTTACAAATTTCAAGTGGGTTATAAATTTCTCAAGATCAAATATTGCATATATATTTTGTTACGTACACTTTTTATTTTTCCCTTCTTTTTTTCTTACTTATTCTAAATTTATTGTGAATATACTAATTATGTATGTGATTATGATTGTTGATTAAAAATGTAAAATATTTACCTCGGCACGGGCGAAACCCAATGAGGCAGATATTAAAATACGTAATGTACTTACAACATATGATAAATAAAATAATAATACAATGTTTGCATCATTTCATGAAATAATTATGTTCAACACGAATGATATTTTTAAAATTAGTGCAGCGATACTGATGCTTGTCTACAAACTCTTAAGGTCGGTGCACTTCGCACTCTGCCACTCCTTCATTAGTTATGCTATTTTAGTTTGGGGAGGAGCAGCAAAAACAATATTAGAGTCGGCTAAAAGAGCACAAAAGACAATTCTTAAATGGTCGTCCCTTTAGATATCCATCAGATCTTATATTTAAATAGTACATTGCCATAACATAAGACATATCTATATCTTGAAACTCGTCCAATATATCCATTCTAACTCGCCCCAAGCAATAAATCATGGACACAACGAACATCTACACGCCAGTTCCGAGAGCAATAACGACATTTTATCAAAGGTTCTACATATTCTTAGCTCCGAAACTGTACGACACACTCAGCACCGACTGGAAATCGTTCACTTCCAATAAGATTACACAAATATGGACCCAATATATGATCCAATTGGGTAGAGATCAATCAGAAGCATTACTATCCAACATTCTAACATAATCATTACACAGTGCCTACACTAATAATTCACTAGTTCTACAATACTCTCACGACAATGATGTATATATCAGAGGTGGAGTCTACTCCATCCCACACAATAAACTACGAGTATATACTTAATTGCAATATTCCTACTACAGTGCAGTATAATGGTCAAACGGCTAATAATCCTCAAGGTGCAGTTGACTTTTTCGCTGAATGCTTTGCTGAAGTCTATAATAATACTGTTACCACTGATACGCCATATCAATTAACTAATCAAATTGATAATAGTGACGACAGCTTCGTAGAACAAGATGTAGACAGTAGGACTAAGCAACTCGACATAAAAAAATCAGCTGACCCAGACAACGTTCATTCACTTTTTAAAATTAAATGTAGAAACCAACTTACGAATGTATTAATGAAAATATTAAACTTTTCTTTGCAGTCCGGATTATTCCCCGATAAATAGAAAATCATTTATATATCTCCCATTTTCAAAAAGGAGATTAAACTAATACATCAAACTACAGTCCGCGATTCCTGAACTATTCGAAGAAATTTATCATAGATACAAAAAAAGTTATTTCCCCGCTGCAACATGGATTTGTAAGCGACAAATCGACACAGACAAACATACTCTTGTACGAATAAAATAAAAATATGACTAACCATTTGCAGACGGACTTTAGCAAGGCATTCGACAAAGTTTCACATTAACTACTATTAAGCTCTGGGAATTAGCAATAACACCTTAAAATGGATCGAAAGCTAGAAAACTTGACGTTAAAATACATAATTATAAATCTTTTCAATTTGAAGCGTCAGTGGGGTACCGCAAGGGTTCCACCTTGGACCTGTTTTATTTTTACTATTCATACACGGTATTGTTGATATTTTTAATGGAATTCATGTTCTGTTGTTTGCACATGATCTTAAAATATATAAAGGAATTTATAACATAAATGACTATTACTTTGCAAAATAACCGAAATTTGCTCTATATGTGGCGCTGTGCTAACGAACTATATCTCAATATAGAAAAATGTTAACAAATAAGTTTCAATAGAAGTAAAAATCAACTCTTTTTTTAATACAGCATTAACAACGACGAAAAATAATCATTTATTATTCAACAACATGAAATCCTTAGGATTTGTGTTAAGGACAGCCAAAAATTTTAACACGCTTCGCTCTCTAACAAATTTATATACGCTGTACGCTGAAGTACGCTGGAATTTAACTCCACTCTGTGGTCTCCCTACTATGGCTCACATATTATAGAAATCGAAATAGTGCAACATAAATTTCTAATTCCAATAGAAAATATAAATTAAGATTATTTGATAAGTCTACTTCATTTGAAAAAATTAGCCCGGAGAAGAGATGTGAGCGATATAGTATATCTATATAAAATGATCAATAGCATGTTGGACTGCCCTAAGTTGATACAAATGGTTTCGTATACAGTACCAACTCAAACGAGACAACATGAAGTGTTCTTTGTAGGTACACATAAAAATAATTATGCTGTTAACTTGCCAATATCGCGGATGCATCGGCTTGGTAACAAGTTCATTTCGTTGCAGTAGTTTACTTGAACTGAAGAAATATTTGTATGTAAATTATACTTCGTTTTTATTTTTTTATGTTATATTGAAATGTCAATTAAAAATGTACTGTAATATTTAAATTAAATAAAAATGTTATTCTTATGTAAAAGCCCACATTGGCGTTGATGGAAATAAATAAATATTTATATCTTATGTTTATCATGTTATATTATAATATGTTCACCTCTGTTACAACAAAAACATATATGCCAATAAAGTCTAAAGTCTAATAAATAAATGTCGAATTAGTGATCTTGTTCCACATCCTTGGTGAATACTAATTCAATTCACACGTGGTCTCATAAACCAGCCGCTTACAATATACAAGTCCCGATGAATGTTAGACAGCATAAAAATAATAGCCAGTAATAATACCTTCAATTATATAAACAATTACAAAAAACGACAATAAATGCACAGAATTCCATGGAGAAATTTCATTAAAAGTAGTTAGTGAATTTTTTAAATGCAAAGGATAAGATATCAAAATTAAAAAAGAGTGATGTGATGACTGTGACTCTGTATACATAGGACAAACGGGTATACATTTTGAATAAAGGTTCTCAGAACATAAAAAATCTTGGCAAAAAAGAAAAATAGATTCCTAATTCGCGAAACATCTTTTAGATATAATCACAAAATAAACGACCAACCTGCATCAATTCCATTTCACTTTGAAACAAAAGGTTCTTTAAACTTTTTATGCGGGGGTGTACCTACTGTTCCGTATCCGTTGTGAAACGATGAAACTGGAGAGACTGTTTGGCGGTGAATTATCGAGCCAGGCTTGTAACAGCAGCCGGCAGCGCTGTCGCTAGCGTCGATGCTGACGGAGATGGCGGTGAATTTGAATTCCGATCGCTACATATGTATTATGTGATTTTTTCTTGTAATAGACCATTATTTTGAAAAATGCAAGGAAGAAAAAAATAAAATAGAATATTAGCTGGTGGAAGAAATTGATCATGTGCATCAGCATTTTCAATAGATATATATTTTTTAAACTAAGTGAACTAAATAATTTATTCATTAAATAAATTACAAAACTAACATTGTTTTAGAGCTAATGAAAATGTCTCTATTTTGTAGGCTTCATTTAGCCGTACGAACGTGCGAGATGATTTTTTTTTCAATAATAGCATAACGTCTACTATTATGTTTAATAAGTAGAACATATTTTCAAATTGGTTGAACTGTTTTCTTGCAATTCATAATTTAAAAGAGGCAGTTTAAAAAAATAAAATTGCACGTTCTTTTCAAAACTTGATACACGGTTGACATCTTTTTAATATAATAAATGAAATCAACAACAAATCAATCCGTTTCCTTGATTTTAACTATATAACTCAACACAACGTATCCACTTCGCTGGCCCGGGTAGCAGGTTTGTCGACTACCAATACCCAAACGTTACACGTGAGACACGGCCATATCAACATACACTCATTCCTACTACAATTCGATTCACTGTCGAAAGGAGTTACATCTGCGGATATCTTCATCTTTCTGATCTTCCTCCAACAAAAATATTTTTGTCTATGTCCATTTTTCGAATCGTTTATGGTAAACGTCATCTCCATTTTGACGTTTGATCCAGTTTGGCCGGAAACTTGTTTACGTTTTAACTCACCCTGGAAAAAGTAGGTTGTAATCCAAATGGAACAGCCGGGCGATATTTGCCGAATTTGTTTAGATCCCAACGCTTTCGTTTCACTGTTGGCTTACGATACCTTCGATGAAAAGAATCGTACTAAGCTCTGCCACAAACTGTTCGCGTGCACCGCCGTGCACGTAAGTTATATTAAAGCTTTGTCGCGCTTGGATTATTTAATCACAATTACACAGAATAAAAATTACGCGAATAAATGTTTTTTTGTATTAATCGTCTGTATTTTTTTTAGATATCGTTAGATGACAGCTTGCCAAAGACTATTTGTGACGCTTGTGCGTCAAAACTGGAGGATGCCCACCGCCTCAGAGAGCTTGCGCAAGAGGGAGATAATATTCTAAGAGCTCAGAATGGACTAGTTAAAATAGGTTAATAATACAATTCTAATAAGTATTTGAAATTGGTGAACAATACTATTCTACTACACCTTTATGTCTATTCTATCTATTTTTCTGCAAAATGATTGTAACATTCCCACACCCACACAAGACCAGACAGGAGTATTGCATCACTCTTCATTTACACATTGCTCTTTTTTCACGGGTGTATAACAAAATATTTGTATGTTATTTCATTTGCTGTTCTGATACAACCAACAATAATTTGGTTAAAATCATTACTCTTCTTCTATGTAGCCCAAATCAACCTCCTTAGGGCCGGCTGTGTGATCAGTAGTAACTTTTTACTAACGCTCATAGTAAAAATCCTTTGCGGGTTGTTGATACATCAAATTTACTACTGTCAAAGCATAGATGGAGATGTTTATAGGTGTGACAAATAATCATGAAATATGCTTTATTTTATGCATTATGTATGGATTTTTTCGCCTAAGTTTAAGAAATATGTCACATTGGTGGTGAATTTTTTTTGTATTATGTGTAATAATGTATATATATTAAACAACAAGATCATAATCGGACGAACTCTCATCACTAAAATAGCAGGATATTGAGACACCAATTATCGTATATTGCAGCTTTCAAAGTATCAACATGCCTTTGGGACAGCTGTGAAAAGTCCACCATATTTAACTATTGATATCGATGATTACTATCAGATATCGCAGAGTAAAATGAGTTCGCTACGGGATGTACTTTAGAGAAGTAAATATGTTTTTACTAACGATCAAACAACCCATTTTTTGCAAATTTTTTTACTTCAGTAATTTTTTTTATTATAGTAAAAAGTTACTTACTAAAACTTTTATAGGCATTAGCATAGTTAGGCCGCGGGCCGTAATATTTTCCTTTGAAAGTAATTCAACAGTTCAGCATTATTCACCGATATAAGCCTGATTTCACTTTCGTAAGACACAAGAATTAGTTTTTCTGGACCTCAGTGTCGGTAGAAGGCAGAAGTATGTTTTATTTCCTGTAGCTTTTCATTTGAACATGTGAGCGAGGCAATAATGGTCGGTGCGGTAAGGCTAATAAATTTAATTGGTGATAATTTTTTTATTATAATTCATCCTCCATTTTATTACAAAGTGCAGCCTGGGATTTTTACATGTTTATGGTTCTTTGGAATCCTCGGACTACCTCCCGCCACTCTCTGGATTCCGCATATAAATATTTTATTTTTGTTATTGTTTCAGAATATTTCAATGCTAGATGTGATTTCGATAACTGGATTAAATCCGATCTGACCCAAACTGATACTGCTCTTGACCTCCCGGGAGAAATTCTCCACTCGGAAGATGACACCACTACTACCGGTATGTTCACAATCAATTATTGTAAATTTAAGTGATTTATAATAATTTGAAAAAAGTTAAGTTGTGCTACTGTTTAAAAGCACAAAGTCTACTTTAAAAAATATACAATACAGGAATTAATTGAAATTTTGAATTTTGATGTGATTTGTCAGATTATAAAATATTAAAATAACTTAGTTAGGTAATCATGTAAGAAAAAAAATATTATTTTCTTCTTCATAATAAAGTATATCAAATTTAAATAAACTAGCAGATAGTGCTAGGCTATTGTGTCTGCTGCGCAGCCAGGGTTTCTGTAGATTCTATATTTCGATGCGGAAATCCCTTATTATATTGTTTTAACAATGCACCATGCAGTGTACTTTGTCTTTATTTCTAGTAAGAAAATATTAAATAGTAAAATTATACATGCTATATACGTATTTAGAGTATGGCCAATATAAGTTTGCGCATGAGATTTCAGCCACGTGCATCTATACGAAGACATTCGTAAAACTTTAGAAAAAAGACGCACATGCCGAATGCTTACAGTAGGTAAACCAAAAAGCAATCTTCTGAATTTAATTGACTTAAATTTAGGCATTATTGAAAGATACACAAAAAAAAAGTCAGTTTCATTTGATAATCGATTTATTTAATAAATATATAAGAAAATAACAGTTCACAAATATATTTAACTCTTTATTAATATTGGCTTCTTACAAAATTTAACAGGGGTCACAATTTAAAAAAATATAAATATAAAAATTTGATGTTAAGAATTTATAAATAATGAAGTTTAATGTAAATTACAATGAAAACTAAATTTGTTACATTTAACTGCAACAATATCACAATAAAAAGATTTATGAAAATTAAGACATTAACAATTAACCCCAACAATATTATAAAAATAACATTAGAAATTAAGTTTAAATTAACATTTTAACACAATGACACAATAAATAAAATATAGTCATTTACATTTAACTGCGAAAATATTACTCGTCTTTAAACATTTTTCAAATCACTAACCCCATTGACAGCTTCATTAGACATGAACTTGTAGTGCTCATCCACGTCCCAAAGAAGATGATGAAGACATTTATAAATATTAAAAATTGCTTAACTCTCGATTAGGTTGAGTGTACCTGCACTAAAAAGCAATCAGAAACGTCCAGAGAACACAAACTCCTTGAATGACATGGGGTGACTAATTAAAATGAGAGTTGATTGGTGACACATTGGATTAGGCCATACCCCTACCCCAAATGCGTTTCTGCGTAGATTTTTTAAAGTGCAAACTTAGACTGGTTGTACTCTACACCTAGAGCTATCTTAAATTGATATGATTATCATCAGAATGTTATTAAAAGCATAAACATGAAAAATAAAGTGAACTTAAAGAAATTAAATAATGTAGACAGGTAAAAAAACAATATCTTAGAAACAGTGCTGAATATATCCGTCACAATAAACTTTCCACTACGGCCAGCGATGTATGTATTAATCCATCGCGACATCATTTATTTATGTCTTGTATTTTGTCTTTGTTCTGAATAGAGAGACCTTACCAAATGGATTCAATAAGAAGATTCAATAGATACAATGGATGCATTCGTTATTGCAATATAATAATAGATACACTTTACCTAAATATCATCATCACATGCAAAAAGCAGAGTTTAAAATGTTAACAAACATGAAATTACTTTGTATTCTTATAATCTATTCTATCTTATTGAAGGGACACTCGGTTCGTTTGCAATTTCCCTAATTTGTGTTGTATTTGATTTAGACATTTTTAGTTGATTTTTGATTCCTGTCAAAAATGTATTTTTATATTCTTGTCACATTCCAAATGACGATGTCTTAGAACCTGAGCTTTCTTTGTAACATTATACCATTATGCTCTTGAGAAACCGGTGTCGTGTATTTTACGTTTGACAAGTTCATTTTGGTTTATTTTCCTAAAATGATGTTACGTCAATCTGAAAACTTGATTGTTCTATAAATGAACATGATTTTTTTTCCAGATGCTTTCTACCTCTCTAGCGAATTATTGGCGATCAAGGAAGAGCCCGGTTTGGAGACTGGATCGACAAAAAAGATGCAAAAAAACAAAAATACGAAATTGAAAAATACATTAGATAAATACAGAGATGTTAAAAATAAAAAAGGAAGATTAAAACAACCGAAGCCAGCCAAGATACCTCAAAAAGCCAAAACTTTAAATATGAAAGTGGAAATAAACAAACTCAAATTAAAACTGGAAAATAATAACAAAGGTTTAACAATATTTCCAACACCCTGGACCGACATAAAAAAAGATGAATATGAAATTTTGAATTCCCCACACGAAGTGCTGTTCAACGGACAGAATTCTTCGACAAGTTGTGTGAACTTTGAAGAAAACTCCTGCGGTGATGTGAACACGGACGATTTGGAAGAGTTAGATGATGATTTTGGTTTGATTGAAAAGTGCAAACAAATAAAGAAGCCCCCGAGAGAAAAATTCCAAGAGCAAAAGTGTACCATGTGCAATCATGTTTTCCGGCACAGGGATTTGTTTCAACGTCATATGAGAGTGGATCACCAGGTAAAAGGGTAAGACTTTTTCAAGATTCACATCAATCTAGACATGGGTCCACAATAGAATATAATCAGTCTCTCTCTGCTCTCGCTCCGTGGGTGAATCACGGACCACATGATGTTGTAAAATGCATCTTTTTAAGCCCATGGCTATGCAATATTGGATAAAGACCTCTCTTAATAGCCATCCTCTTTCCTCCGCATCACAGCTGCTTCCTGCGATCTTTCTTATGTTTTCGGCTTAGCGAACTGGGAGATGGTTTACGCTTCGCCTTCCAGTACAAACCTATTCTGATACTTTTTTACTCTAACAGTTGTCATTCCTTCAGTTAATGTGCCCTGCCTATTATCATTTCAGTCCTAGAACTAGAACTGAAGCTTCTACTTTGATCCCACTACAAATATCTTCATTTCTTAATCTATCTCCCAAGAACACTCCAAGCATAGTCTGTTCCTTGGCTACCTGGGCCACCTTGAACTTGTGGAAGAGGCGTGCATTGTAAGTGTCCAAGTTTTGGTTTCAAATACGTCCCGATGAAGCTTGAGATAAGTGAAACCGGTATAATAAATTTCGTGGTTTCATACAAAGTGATTATTATTTTATTTAATCTAATGTGTCAAACTACAAAAATAAGTATTTTGTTTTGATGTATTGTGTAATTTTAGCTTTGAGTATGAGTGTAGTTTCCTTGCTGCTGCCCATGCTAGCTGTATCTGCTTATTGTTTTCTTTTGCGAGAATTTTGACGCCCTAGCTGTGCACTTTGGGCAAAATATACATAGCTGTCCACAAACTCGATTGTTCTGTTATCAATTAATAATATGTCTAAGAAACAAATACTAATAATGATCAATCAGATCGCTTTCCCCTACAATATAATGCTATTGAATTAAGTACTTTATTTGAATTCTTGTATTTTAGATATGCGAGAGCCAAGGAGTACATGTGTGATGTCTGCGGAAATACTTTTCACGATCCCTATGGACTGCGAATGCACAAGAGATCTCATTCAGGTATGTAATTGTTTACAATCAGAAACTACTTTAAACAGGCAGTATAATAGCTCACGTAGCAAAAGAATTCTTGCAGATAGTCTGAAGAAATTGGTTATCACAACGAGAGGTTGATATCCAACAAGACGGACAGGCTGAGGCCGAAAAGCGATACAAAAAATGTCATATTCATCAAAATAATAAATTCAATTTTACAAATCTGGAATATAACGAGTGTTAATGATAATTGTCTTATGTTATTGATCAAATGGCAGTGTAACATTTTAGTTTCTTGAGATTGATGTCATTTTAATATTCAATAAAGTATTGATCAATATTTATTAATATTTATTAAAATCCCAAATGTTATTCAAAAGCTTATTAGACCAGTGCTTCAATGTGAACCTGAGACGTGGGTATTGAGTAAGAATGAGTGTGTGCTGGATGGTTTTGAAAGGGAAATTTTGAGGCGTATCTTTGGGCGAATTATTAGAAAATTAATTTTGGCATAGGCACAACAATGAATTCTAGTTATTTATATTTAATAATATACAAAATATTAACAGATCAATGATACAACACATATAAACTTATGGTTTATACTATAATTAAAAATAGTAATTAAACCTCACATTAAAACATACACATTCGATGTTTAATCAATGCTTTTTATATGTACAAATGACTACATCGTATTTGCAAAAAGTGCATATTTAGGTGTTTTGATATACAAATAAAAACATATAACGAACGACCTCAAGGAACGGAACTAGTTCGTAAATCGAGAACTGCCTTTATATAAAAATGAGTTCTTTGTATTATCTTATATTACCTTATTAAAATAGGAAAACTTCGGTAGTTGGATCGTGTGGAGAGGATGAACAGACAACAAACACAAAGTCATTGCTGAACAGGCGCTTGGGAAGGCCAAAGGAGCGACAAGAATGAAGTTGGAGAGAAATGACTCCTCGTAGTTGGAATGAATGGAACCAATGGGATGATAATGACCCTATTGATAACTTATATATTAAGAACTTAAAAAAAATGTTTTAATATATTTCAAACATTACGGAAAAACGTTATATAAGATCATTCTTGATTTTATTGTAAATTATTTATATCAACGCAAAGTGTTAAGAGCGGCAAATGTATTGATAAGTGATGGTATTGTATTGTATGTTTAAGGTGACCGTCCGTTCACCTGCAGCGTGTGCGGCCAAGGGTTCACTCAGCAGAGCAATATGGAGAGGCATATTTCTGCGAGGCATCGGAAGGTAACTTTAAAAGTTAATATTCTTTAAACGTATAATGTCGAATGTAACATTGAATTCAAGTCAAGCAAGGGGATGTTAGGATACAGAAATCAAGATAGTGCCTATTCAGTGTATGGCCTTAATTTTAACCGTATTAGGGTTGGTCGTGTGATCAGTAATAACTTTTTACTAACACCCGTAATAAAAATCCTTTACGGGTTGTTGATACATCAAATTTACTACTGTCGAAGCATAGATGGAGATGTCTATAGGCGTGAAAAATAATCATGAATTATGCTTTATTCTATGGATTTTTTCACATAGACATTCGAAACCTGTCACTTTGGTGGTGAAATTTTTTCATATTATGTATTAAACAACGAGATCATCATCAGACAAACTCTCATCACTGAAATAGCGGGATATTGAATGATTGATTGTCGTATACTGCAACTTTCAAAGCATCAATGTGTCAGATGACTTTTGGAACAGCTGTGAAAAGTTTGCCATATTTAACTATCAATTCTCGTTTCTACTATCGGATATTGCAGATCAAAATGAGTTTACTACGGGTGTACTTTCGAGAAGTAAATATTTTTTTACTTACGATCATACAACCAGTTTCTGCAAAATATATTACTTTAGTAACTTTTTTTACTATATTACTGTTCACACAACCAGCCATTAGGTATACGTTAACTAAGTTATCAGATATTAAAATTAAGATTACTTATAAAGTTACTTGAAGTTATTTTAAAAAATTACATTGCGGAACGGGCGCTCATGCTTGCTAGTGAAGTTCATCATCAGTGATGGAATTATAATGAGCGCACAATCATTTCTATCCTTAAGAGTTCGATTTCCAATAGATACAAATTAAAAAGATTTTTTATGTTAAAAAAATATCTTGTGGCCGTGATGAATTTGTTGACAAATAAACAATAGATTACTTTTATTTATTCCGTTTCTTGTGATCAATTCATATTTTTTTTAAATATTTCAGGATAAACCTTTTCAATGCGACCAATGTTCTAAGCATTTTGCTTATGCGTCAACGCTGCGCGAACACACTCGAGCTCACAAAGGTGAGCAACACCACGTGTGCAACATTTGCGGACGTCGCTTCTCACGTCGCTACGCCCTCGTGCGGCACCAGTTGACCCATACGCACGCAAGGCCTTATGCGTGTCGCCACTGCGGACGCACGTATACCCAGACAAATGACCTTAAGGCCCACGTGAAAAGAACACACACAGATGCGCCAACAGATAAATTGACAGATTATTGTATAAAGCAAAGTAAAGAATGATTAGAAAATAATACTTTGAATTGTCAAAATATGTACATATATCAAAAAAGAACTGTACACGATGAAAACATGATATAACAAAATTTGACTGAGAGAGAAATAAAAATATATGAAAATAAAGAAACAATGGCTTGTATGGTTAGAAAATATTGCAGGTGACTAGTGTTGCCAAATTATTTGAAAATTTGAGTATCTAGATAGGTGATGATACCACATTATTACAAAACAAATATTTTTTAGTTTTAATTTTAGTTCATAAAGGTTGTTTGTCATATTAAAGTATACTTTCTAATGTTTTTTCTAAAAAGGATTAAAATATTCTTCCTCTTCCTCATATTACATACCTCGGTACTTTCCAATTGCCAACTTATTAAAACAATGTCTTCCAAAGTTCCAATTCAATTTACTATCTGTGTGCATGAATAATATTCTAATGTTTGCTTTTATTTAACAGCCCCACAATAATGTTCCTACAGTATAAATACGCACATTCTATGAACGTAATGGAGACTTTATAAGGCTGTTTCGATTAGACAGGCGTCATTTGTAATCAGGCCGGTTGACCCAGTCGGCAATGATCGAAATTGGTTATGCCAAGATATGTGTTTTTATATTTGTATTCTAAAAATGTAAATAAGAGATTTCCCTCCCAATAATGCACAAAAGTACATACATATTTATTATCACCATTTTTAGAGCGATTTGACATTCTCGCAGATTTGCGTGTTGTGCACTTGTTTGGCCTTTGATTAAAATTTTTAATAAATACTATATTTGTGTTAAAAATATGCATTCACTATATTTTAATGGTACTTGATGGTAATTTTAATCATTATTGTGTACTTTTCTTTTGTTGAAATTTTTTAATAATGTATTTTTTATTGTTTCGTTTTACAATTCTGTTAAGAAATTGAATCTTTAAAATTTAACTATCTAATCTAATAATCAGTATCAGTAAAATTAGCAGAATGTTAATCGATACAGACATAATATTTTCCTTCAGTATAATAGATACTAATAAATGTTTGATAGAATCCTGGCAGTCGCTGTCCAGTTACGAGGATTGACGTTACGTTTGTAGAATACTTTTCGTGCACATTATGTGGCAACACTGCGACATCAACTATGAGCTGGCCATTAACATTTTACCTGGAGGTAATGAAACAGTTACGAGCGCGAGTGAGGTATGTTCGGCCTGTATTGTTTGCGATTTTGTTTATGTTGCATCAGGGCAATGTCCGGCACACTCAGCCATTGTTGTGAACGACTTTTTCGCCAAAAATAGAATCACTTAACCTTCCAGTTCGATCTAGCTTTTTTATATACGAGGTCAGTTGTGAATGTGGAATAGATTACAACTCACTCATGGCCTCATGGAGAATGACTTTGAATACTGCTTCCTGCAATGGAACAAACGTTATACCGAGTGCATTGCTTTAGGAGGTAACTATTATGAAGGGGCCCGCATACCAGATACCGAATAAGTATGTTCTGTAATAAACAAACTAACTCTCAGTCGTATTTCCAACCATTTTGATATACTCTCAATTATTTGTATTTTTGACTATGCTGTATTGTCTCAATAACATGTTCTTCCAAAAAATCAGAAAAAAGCTTCTGTTAATCGATTATTTGAAGCAATAATTTTGCAATTAGACATTTAAACTGTTAAACTAGAAGACATTTTGCATTTAATTCCTAACTGACATTAGTAAACAATTTAATTTAACAATCCATTTTAAAATTGTTTTTTGTATTCCTAATTCTTACGACAATGATAGCTAATGAATAATCACTTCCTAAGTATCTTAAATCCATCAGGCAAACTCGTGCAACCAGAGAAAATGTAACGAGTACCTCGAGATATTTATTGACACGATTAAATAAATACAAAGACAATTTAAAAAAATAAGGTTTAGTTCTATACTGCTCTGATGAAGTCGCTTCAAAAGCCTTCTGTGCAACAGAATATAAAATTTCTACTTGTTGAATAGTTAAATATTTTTGTGTACTCTTGTCATCATAGTCATAGATGGTCCAATGAAACCTGGAAATTGATATAACATTAATAGTTGCAAAGTTCCTACTATGGTTATAAACAATCTCTTGCACCAGAGGTTGACATGTGTGTTTAACATTTTTAATCACGCCCCAAATTGAAGATATAATAAATTAATCTCATCTCTTGTTTAAGTACACTGTCTATGACTAACTTCTATTAATGAATACTCGAAAACAGATCTTAAAAGTTGCTAGTTTTTTCAGAGGCTTCCAAAGTAAAATTTCTCACAAAAACTGTCTTAATAGCGCATTATAAAATTTTGTAACATTTTTTACACTATCTGAAATAGCCCGTCGATAATGGCAGGAAGTCATTAATTTTTATAACCTTAATTTATTTAGATAATCAACGTAAATACAAAAGCAAAATAAATTATGTTGTTTTACATGGTAACTGAAGATTTTTACATGATAGAATTGAGAGCAGATCTTGTTTGTTTTATGTTTCCTTGCGACGGAAGTTTGAAAAGCCCGCTAGAAAGTATTGGTTAATTTTTTGCGGGTGAACTGTAATTTATAAGAACATTGTTAGGGGTATTTAGTATCCTTGCAGACACCTACAAGGAAGAAATATGTAGGAAAAGACGTTTTCTATGCAGGGGTGATATGACACGGCTGTCTTAGACAGGTAATGTGTCTGGCATATTTCTCACCCAAAAATTGCATTTGTGGAAAATTAAAATCTTATTGAAATACTTGTAAATTTAATATTATTACAGTTATGGTGTGTCAATGTTGCAAGTGGGTCCTAGCCTCGAGAACTGGTTTCCTGGTCTCACACCGGTCTGCTTCCCGCCAATTGCTAACACCATGAAATAGGACTTTATTTATGCATTCCTGCTACTTCATTGTTTTGGGACTTCTTCGTCTTCCTTCAAGTCCATTATTGAACAGCCATTTCGATGCTTTCATACTCTCTATATGGCCTACCCATCAAAGCCTTCTTCATTTTACATTTTTGTGACTTTCGGCTCATCGTACATGTTGTAAATTTCCTGGTTACAATTTCATATTGACACCATTCATTAACAGGACTGAAAATTCTCCTTCTTTCAAAAACATCCAGCCATATATACCAATCACCCAAAATCCGCCCCAGCCATGTTATCTGGTAATTTTAAGACTAGTTATTAGAGTTTCAGAAGGTTATGTATTGTTTACTTATTATTCTGTATTTTTTTAAATGGCAACACTTTGTATTTTGACATTTTATAAAAGTTATATAAAAATCTTTTTTGTAATTCTTTTATAATGTAAGTAATTGTATATATTTGATTTTACTGCCTTCTTATATATTTTAATTTCTTTTAAATTAATTATGAATGCATTTGAATAAAGCACTTTATTTGTATTTTTTTAAATTAATAAACCAAATGATTTTATATACATTTTTATTTCTTCACACGGTGGGCGAGCAGACATTAAAGACCTTGTAACGGCTGTCGCAAGCTCTTCATCTATTTAATGATGATTCCATTCAGGATAATTTAGTTATTGGGCCAAAGAGGCCACATTTGCCTTTCACACAGCGATGCATGATATGAGCTCCAAAATTTCTGACTGTACATCCAAATTGATCTCAAAATTCTTTGAATCAAAATTTGATGCTGCGAGAACCAAATGCGAGGTGATAATTATCCCGGTTTAGATAATAATGTCTCGGTTTAGAGCTTCATAATGTAAGTCTAATTATTTACAATGAAAACTTATTTTTGGGACAAGCTGTCTGCAGTGTGCTGTTTTAATGCATCTCTATATATTTTTGGAGGAATACACATGAATGAATGGTAGCTCATCTAGGGAATAATGACAAATTGCATTTGGAGTGTACGTACTCAGATTGAGTATGACATACCCTCAGATTTTTGCAAAAGCCATGTTTTCCAGTAGAAATGAGTGTCTTGATCATAAAAATGAAAATGAAAGATTGAAAAAATTGATTGTGATGCAAATATTTAAAAAGTTATTACAGTTTAAAGTTTAAAATTTATGCTATGCATTCTGACATGACTGACATTTCAAACTCTTTATCTAAGGATAACAGTAATTTACACAAACCATAGGCAAGAGAGCAGTCGCAAATGTTTAAAATTTATTACACTTTTACATATGTATGTGATGTGGTGTGTAATTTGATTTGATTTCATGATATCTGCAAGTATAAAAATAATTCACTCAAGCAATTGCATTTGTGTAAATTACAAGTACAAGTGCCACAAATGTGGATATTTGTGGATTTGATGGTTAGGTTTGATTGGGTATATTAGGTTAGGTTACTTAGAACAATTGTACAATGCCCATAAAAATGGATAATGATGTGTGTTTTTTGAATCACATTGTTTTTTCAGAAAAGTTACAATTTAATATGCGATTTTAAACACTGATATATATTAAACACAATATTATGAAACGCTTGCTGGTCGAGATTGGGTGAATTGAAATAGCCATTCAGACGTGTCATAGTTAAGACTTAGATAGCATTCCCAAAGATGGCGCCAGAGTCCACATTCATATCACCACAATATTATAATGCTGCACTTTAATATTGAATGGAGGTCATGCACTAATGCGATTCAGGCATCCACTTTAGACCAAATACTATGGTTGGATATCAATATTATTTATTATGAATTAAGTAGTTTTAATAATGACAGCCATAATCTGGCTAAAAAATAAAAGTGGTTTATTATTGTATAGTTTTATTACTTTTATAATAAAAATTATAATACAATCTTAACATTAATAATCTGTTCTGTTATCTATACATTTTATTTAAATAGTTCTTATAGTCAACATAAGAATTCTTAAATGGTAAGGTGCTGATAGCTTATTTATGTTTTTGAAAATAACTCTGGTTAGTTTCAAAACAGTACTTAATTATTAATTTACCAAATACAATATAAAAACTGTTATAATTTCAATCAATGTATCTTTTCATTACTTCTTTAAAAAATAATAGTGAAAGTATTGGGTTTAAGTTTCGGTAAGTTCACTAGCTGATCCAATTTTAAAAACAAAATTACGTACCGTAAGAAGCTGGAGTTGCCTGCATTTCAGATATGAGTCAAAGTAATGTATGTATTCACAAAGAAGAAAACCTCAGGCTAAGAAAGACTTATTCGCTTTAAGGCCACCGTCTTCCTGTAAGATATCTTCAGAACGTAATTTTAATTCAATTCAGAGTTGGAATTTACTCTTGATGAACAGAACTATGAGCTGATGCTAGATATTTCAATCCCTCCAATATAAAGAATTGTAACTAACAGGTCAATTTTAATTCTTGTATTTTGAATGTACATACATATTTGATACATCTTAAAGTGGCAGTAATTTTTTTAAATAGGTTGTGTTCAATAGAACATAGAATCAAATAAAATATATGTGAAATACTAAAACAATTAAAAATTATCTAAATACTAATTTAATGAATTAATTATAAATATATACATATAAAATCAATTTTGTTGAAAAATATTGTTTTTGCACTACCAGGATTCGAACCTGGATCTCTATTTCCAATCCGGGGAAATACACTACCAATTGTGTTATAGTGCCAGTATTTTTCATGACAAATTTTCGAACCTATATGTTACACTTTTTCAAATTAATACATCTGTCGTTCCATTATTTGAAAGCCATCTACATTGTTTTATTAATGGAACGACAGATGTATTAATTTGAAAAAGTGTAACATATAGGTTCGAAAATTTGTCATGAAAAATACTGGCGCTATAACACAATTGGTAGTGTACTTCCCTGGATTGGAAATAGAGATCCAGGTTCGAATCCCAGTAGCGCAAAAACAATATTTTTCGACAAAATTGATTTTATATGTATATATTATAATACATTAAATTAGTATTTAAAACATCACAGAGCTATGTTCTGAATAATTACAACTTCACAATAAGAATGTGTTCTCCTTAAAAATTATCTAGTCAATTCCGCTTAATTGGGATACATCGGAACCAGGACAATTAACTAAAGCGAGCGTAAAATTAAACAATAAATATTTTTCTTTAAATATTAATAGGTGGATTTTCATCATCATCATCTTCTTCATCTAATTTTTGATGTTTCGATTTAATGACTTCATTTGCATTCATTTTATTGCATCGCCATAGTCTTCATTTTCATTGTAAAATTCCAGCTTTATTTTAAATGTATTATTATATTAAATATACTGTCCCTTTAAGCAGAATGTTGTATCAATTAAATGATTTAAATCACTGTTAGTTCCTTGGCTGGTTTCTGTTCCTTGAGATTTGGCCCCAATTAAGCGGAATCAATTGTATTTGTTAGTTACAATATTTTACGTAGGAAGGGTTGGTTTTATGAAGCTGCTTGCAATGAGGAATGAACGAGTTCAACGACAACGACAAACTCAAGATTGTAAATTGTGCTTAGGTTGTGCTTCTTGTGACAGTAATTGTCTGTATATGTTTCAGAATTTAAAATAATTATGAGATGTATGTATAAATTGACTGTGATGATGTTAACTTCTTACATAACTATATCCAATGATTTTTATATGAATTCCTCTGTTCCTGCTCTTTTGTAGAAAGCTCGGGAGAAAGCTGCCGGACCCCCAGCACCGCAGATGCCGAAATAACCTCTTTTATACATCAGCAGTAATCCCAGAACTGCCGGTATTGTGATCAAGACACCTGCAATGGCAGAAAACAGTTTTATACTCTTCAGCCACGATTGTCAATAATAAATCAATATAATTTTTTAATTACCTATCTAGTTTTGTGGTTTACAATGTATTGTATGTATGGTAGAAAAGGAAATGCGAGGGTATTTGTGGAATATTAAGGACAAGTATTGGAAAATTTAAAGTATTAGCGTAAAAAAGAGATAGGGGAGAAATATTCGACTCGGGCTGCCTCAGCCTCTTAATCAGACTCACAATGGATGCACAGAGCTATCGCCTGATCTCGGCTTGATCAAAAGAAGAGTTGCGGACTGGTCAATTTCATTCCTCACGAATCAAGTTATTATAGAAGAGCGTAATTGTTACATTCTGTATAAGAAATTAAGTTTGAACTTTCTGAATGAATTAATCAAAATCAGAAGAAATTTATAATCACCGATCAACGTCCCGATGAGTATGGCCGCGTCCCTTTCAGGTCGGTCACCGTACTTATCCGAACAGCGCATATGACGATGAATATCCTCCAAGTGAATGAGGGACTTGCCTCGCATCTCGATCGGTTCGTGGCAGCTGGAAAAGTGAATAGATATTGCAATCAGGTTTATTTAATTTATATTTATTTTTATATAAGATCGCACTTGATACATTTTGAATAATTTAACAAAAATTATTCAATGTGCCCAACATGGGTTCGTTTTAATATAAATCACAGTATATTTTGGAGTATGTAAGGTTACTCACAGTATATCAGAGGTGTAGTTATAACTGGTCTTCCTAACAATCTCCGCCAGAGAGTCCACCATCCATTGCGTGGTGCAGTCACACAAGAAAGGGTTCTCCCGGATGTCCACTGTTTTCAGGTAGTCCCAGCGCCCAATAAGACCATTGTCGATCACAGTCAGGTTGTTGTGGTCTAGATACAACTAATCACAGAAAATAATTAGATTATAATTATAGTGTTGGACTGAGGAATCACCTATTAAAATAGTATCCCTGCTCCCTATAAGCCACATGGGCTCTTGCACTCGCTAATACAGTTTCAACTCGATCTGACAAAAATACCAGGCATGGACAACACAGAAATCAATGCCGTATTCAGTTATATGTTTGATCACTAAAGTTATAAAGATTATAAAGTTTAAATGATACCTCACAATGCGTGAAGCGAATCTGCGTTGTAAGTGGGAAATGATAGAATTGTGTGTGGTACAGTACAGAATGGATAGACATCAGTGGATAGTAATCTCATTGGCTGTTGTGCCAGTTCATGCCCTCCTAGAGCGATGCGTGTGCACGTTGTTCAATATGAGGCGCCCTTTATATGCCGATACAGTTAACGGACAACTAACCTCTATGGTATATTGAATATAACAATGATTGGGTTGTAGTTACACACTTTATATGTGTGCATTTTACACATTACATATTTTAACCATTTATTGTTAACAAATTACAACTCACAACTGTACACTTAATGTTTTATTGTCTTAATAACAGGTTGTTTACAATCATCGATTGATTATTTTCAAAACATATCAATATATTCATTTGGGTAATAATCTCTTTTAAATGCTGACACAACTAGGGAGGGTCACTCACACAGAGCACTTTTTACAATCAGATAGCGCTGCATTATCTAACTCATAAAGAACATTTGTCTGTCAATTAGATAGTCTAACTCTAGTTACAGCTTTTCAAAAGATATGAGAGACTTAAATTTGTTTAATACTCACCGAGGTAACATATTTTTTATGCATTATAATTTGTAACTGACTATACATACGAAGATTTATTTGTATAGCAATTAAATGTTTTAGAACAATATTATCATGTAGGAGATGCTTTTGTGTGTTAATGCAATCTATTTTTACTGTTGGATGTTGTGCAGGATACAGATAGAAATGAATTGATTGGTTTGATCATTAAATGGTTTGAACATTAAATTAAGAAGGTATTCGTTGATACAGACTTGAGGAGTTAAGTGAAGGCTTACAAGTGACTGTTCCATAGTAGCATGGATGACAATCAATATCCAGTTGGAACCACATGACCAAGATTGGTGATATTGTTTTAATCATAACATTTATAATTTTAAAGTGGAAAGTTTTTTTTTGCAATAATTAAGTAGCACACGGGTTGTACATTATAATTTATCTACCACTATCAATACAAACACAAATATAAATACCAAGATACATGTGTATAAACATAGTCCATAATATTTTATTCTACCTATTGTATACCCGCCTAAAGTTTGAGTCGAAAATTGAATTCTATGACTGTTAAAAACATTATATAAAAATATCTATGACCGTTAAAAACATTATATAAAAATATCTATGACTGTTAAAAACATATAAAAATATCTATGACTGTTAAAAACATATAAAAATATTGCCAGGCATTTTAATTGAGCATACAGATATACTTCTGTATAATATTATTCAGAAGAATTCAATAGGTAATAAAATAATGAAATACCTCACTGATCTGCGGCCAATCTTGTCCTTCACCTTCTGGGTCCTGCCTCTGGAGAACTGTGGGATCGATGAAGGACAGCGCTGGGTTGTGATTCATGTTCAGGATCTCCAAGCCCTCCAGCCCCGACATGGCCGTCTTCTTCACGGACTCTAGCTTGGGCATGTAGCTCAGGTGCAACTCTCGCAGGCTGGGCATTCTGGGGAAAGGCCTGCAAACACAATATTTATTTTATAGTACAGTAATACCTCGGAGTTATGTAACAGGTTGCGACCGGGAAATATAACGCAAGTCGAAAATTATGTAAATCGGGTTACATACAGATTCCCATATCCAATTTCCGGTACATATGTATTAGGTTGCTAACTGCCATTTAATCATCAAGAAAACAACAAATTACAATACGTAATTGCAATTAAAGACTCCTAATCAACAAATCAGTAAATTAAATATGAATATACTTACATACATATGCACTATGTAATTGTGAAACAAACAAATAAAATACGAGGGCCAAGTAAAAAATAAGGTTCCTTACGCTGTACACTCGCCACGCGAGATGCTAGGCGAAATCCGGCAACACCGCCTTGATTGTTGGTCCCTTAACTACATCCCCACTACCGGGAGCAAACGCTGCGACGCTCAGTAAAGGCCTGACAGCCATCCGCTATGGAACCCGCCATCGCCGTTACCGCCAGGTGTGAAATCCGTTCGGTGATTCGATTTTTAAACGCGAAGAAGCTTAAACCTGTTGAAATTCATCGACAGTTGGAAGAAGTTTATGGCACAGCTTGCATCAGCGTCCAACACGTCCGCAAATGGTGCAGGAGTGGGAGGCCATCGGTGTCGGACGAAGTCGTGGCGAAGATTGAGCGCATTCTCCTCGAAGATCGGAGAGTAACGCTTCGGGAGCTTGCTGTCCAGGTTCCTGAGGTTTGTGAAAAAACCATCGACAACATTTTGACCGATAAACTTGGTTATCGCAAGGTGTGCGCGCGGTGGGTCCCACACATGCTTTCAGAAACCCACAAAGACAATCGTGTCAAGTGTGCCGAGGGGTTTCTTCGAGAATGCGCCGAGAATACCGAAGAATTCTTGGACTCCATTATTACGGGAGATGAAACGTGGTGTCACTACGTCACTCCAGAAACAAAAGAACAGTCCAAACAATGGCGCCATCCTGAATCGCCTAGGCCGAAAAAGTTTAAGCAGACGCTTTCCGCAGGGAAAGTGATGGCTACGGTGTTTTGGGACCGAAAAGGCGTCTTGCTGACCGAGTTTATGCCTAAAGGGACCACCATCAATTCGGACAGGTACTGCGAGACATTGACAAAACTCAAAAGAGCCATCCAAAATCGCCGGAGAGGAAGGCTGACCAAGGGCGTTAGGCTGCACCACGACAACGCTCGCCCGCATGTCTCTCGACAGACCACCGCCCTACTGGACAAATTCGTCTGGAAATTGCTTGACCATGCCCCCTACAGCCCTGATCTTGCTCCCAGCGACTTCCACTTGTTTCCGAAATTGAAGCAACACTTGGGTGGACAACGCTTCAATACAGATGAAGAGGTGAAAGAAGCGGTCACCAAGTTCATCGGCGGCCTAGCGGCGGAATTCTACGAAGCGGGTTTTCAGAAGTGGATAACTCGTCAGGAAAAATGCATAGAAAAATCAGGAGACTATGTAGAAAAATAGAATAAAGTACAAGCTTTCAGATGGTTTACTTATTTATTGCAATAAAAAATACCTTATACCTGAAAAAAATGTAGGAACCTTATTTTTTACTTGCCCCTCGTATATACGAGTATGCGGATGTTGCTGATGTATGGAACATAGCATTACCGAAATACAGAAGAATTCTAATATATGTGTTTACGACTGGCAGATGCACAACACAAGCTACAAATAATGTTAATTAATATTTACATTTATAAATTAAAATTTGTCAAATTTTCCTTATGCGTATATAATTACATATAAAAAATTGATTTTTAAAGGTGGTGCTTGACAAAATTTCTATTCTTTGTAAACTTGAAATGATTTTTATTTCCTACATTTTTTTCATTGTGTATTATTTTAACTTTTATCCTGAACTTATTGTTTTTATCCTATACATGTTTATCATTTTTATTTTACTTTTTTTATGTATTATTGTAATATATTATGTCTAGTGTAAGAGGCTTAATTGGAGATGTTAATTAAAAAAAAAATACATATACGTATTTCCTCGATTATAAGACATAAGACATAATTTATTTTATATATCAATGATATAAAATAAAAATGTAACGTAAACTTTATTAGAACAGACAAAGTCATACAATCACAATAAAAAGGATTTAAAAATAGGCATATTATTTATGTACTATCACCATCAGTCTAAAATTTCTTTAGATTCAGTGTCCGATTTTTCTGAATCACTTTTCGACTCAATTCTACTAGTAATCAATCATGATAATTCATCACAACTGCGGAATTTTACAGTGATTGTAAGATGCCATTGATTATAAGACACCTCAATAGAAAAAAAATGTGTCACACACCAAAATAGGAAAAAACATGTGTCTTATAATCAAGGAAATACAATATGTATAAAAATGCTATAAAAGTTATTTATTTGACGTAATGGTTTCATGAAATCAAAGAGTGTCTTCTGACGACTCAAAGACTTGCGCCATCTACTTTATTACTACCATTATGTGTCAGCACACAGTGTATTGATAATACATAATAATAATAATACATAATACATAATCGGTTAACGCACGTTCCCCGGATTGGAAGAGATCCAGGTTTGAATCCCGGTAGCAACAACAATATTTTTCGATAAAATTGATTTTATATGTATATCTTTCTAATTAATACATTTAACATAATTTATGTTAATTTAAAAAAAACCGCGGATAATTATGCACCGACCTAGTATAATATATTAAGTTTATCTGAATAGCTGTTGTTAGAAAACTGTTTTATGAGGAAATTCTAGAAGTAATTGAAAATATAATAACTTTCCACTTACTTGTAGACTTTCGAATCTCTTTCGATGTATCTGATTGGATTTTTTGACAGAGATAGGTATTTGAGTGTGATGGAATCTCCCAAAGCTTGTGGCACAACCTGGAATTCGTTGGAGGATAGGTCGAGCCACTCCAGTCTCCTGGGTGTATGTAGGGAGCTCTCGGGGAGGTCTTTCAGCTGGCAGTTGCTGAGATCTAAAACCTGGAATACAAATTTTATAGTTTTAAGCTGACTATAGAATATGTGACAAAAGTGACCAAACCAAATTTGTCATTTCATTTCCATTGTGACCAATGTTTCCTCTAATTTTGGATAACGGTGTGCGTACAAAAACTATTTTGTGCCATTTTAAGGACCAATGTTGTTATTTGTGCGCTAGGGGAGAAAATAAGAAAAAACATTACCATACGGCTAAGTATAAGGATACTGGGAGGGCCTGGCTTGATGATGTATTGGGACGCGTAAAGAAGTGAAGAATACTAACAACTATCAAAAAGCTTCCTATTTCGGACACATTCTCCGTAATGCAAAATATGATCTTTTACAACTCATCATGCAGAGGAAGATAGAAGGCAGCAGAGCAGCAGAGTAGTGTAGGTAGAAAGAGATTATCTTGGCTGAGTAACCTCAGAAAGTGGTTCAATGTCCTAAATGTTGGTGATCATATACAGGATAAATCAACATACTGCAACATGGTCGCCAACTTCTGATAACAGGCGGCATATGAAGAAAAAGTCTTGTTAAAAAATGTATGAGCTCTGTATTTTGATGGTGACTACATATTTAATTTGATACCTGTAAATGTGAAATCTAAATTTTAACACACCTTAGAAATTAACATGTTAAAAAATTTTAATGTGTTCATTTACGTCCCATAGATAGGTAACTTTTTGTGAATTTAGTACCTACATGGTACCTAGCTAAATTTTTTTTTTTTACCTAGTACCTAATTACACAAAGTACAACTGATTTCTAACAAATTAAAATTTAAAATTTCCGAAATAAGTGTAATATAATTACAACTTACAAGTGGACAAACTCACCTTCAAATAAGACAGACTGGATATGGCCACCACGGTGACATGGTCCAGCAGTGATAAAGGGTTTCCATTCAGCCTCAGTTCTTCCAACTCCGGCATGTGCTCGAAAACATCCTGATGCAGGGAGTGCAGAAAATTGTAGGATAGTTTCAGTTTGCGCATGGACCTCAGCGGCTGGTATTCCTCTGGCATGTATTGTCCCTGTTGTAAAATGTCAATCATTTTGTAGCAAATTTATCTCATTATAGAGAGACCATAGAGAATGAAATGAACGTCACCATGGATATGACCATTATTAAGAATGACATAATCAAATGCAAGATTGGAAATGCAGTGGCAACATGTAACATGTGAAAAATGAATATATTAAGAATGAATAGATATCGTCATTGCACTCACAAATCTGATTTCCAATACATTTTATACTACTTCTCACATATAAAAGTATCCCTTTGGCGTGAACTACATTGGGTCCGTTTCCGTTTAAATTGTGCTGGTTGATGTACAAGGCGACACGTAACATGGTGCCTTCAAGAGCTCTGCATTCCAGACAACTTGAATGATAGATGTCTAACTCTCGGATCAGCCTCTACTTCAACCATAGGAAGGGTTGTAGAACCCACCAGCCATTGACAAAAGTTTAAGTTTATCGAATGGGCAAGTTTGTTTATTTGTGATTTGAATTTTTTTTTGGTTTAAACGCTTGTTTTGCGATTACTAATCGGGTTCTCGTATCCATACATTTTACACAAGGAACAAAAATTATTTCACACATTCTTTCAGTTGCACAATTTATGAAAATGATTTTTTTTTTATAGAACAGAATGTTGCTGACACCACACAACTAACAGTATAAAAATATTTATTATAAATATGGCTACTAATGTAATTAAAATTCTGATTTTAAATGTTAGCCTTTATGATATTAAATAAATTGAAGAGAATGACAAAAATAAAATATTAAATACACAAAATCCTGCAAGTTAAAATTCGCAAACTTCATTAAAAATTCACTGGATTCATGACACTATATTATTCACGAAAATATCACACAAATATCTAGTGACATAATAAATAACAGCATAGGGTTGTCCAACGTCTAAGTCTTTGCGATTTTGTTCAATTATTTAATATAAAATCAAAATTTTAAACAAAAATTACAACATTTCAATCAATGATGTATTCTCCATTATTGTTCAGGACTTCATTTCATCTTTCAACCAATTTGTCAATGCCTTTACTATAAGAATCTGGCTGGTCTGGTATTGAAATAGTTATCTAGCCAATTTCTGAGGTCATAGCCGTTGTTGAACGTAATGCCATGCATTTGATTGAAAAAGGTGATAATCTGACGGAGCAAGGTCGGGACTGTAGGGTGGATGCGGCAGAATTTCCCAGTGGAGCTCCTGGATGACCACTTTAACCTTGATTAAAGGTGAAAAGAAGCATACGTTGAAAATGTTCATTTTTCTCAACTTGACACTCCATTATTTAAACTCAAAAATTAAGCAAAATTATAAGATACAGGAAAACGGTAACACTGACATTTTATAGCAGCAAAAGTGGTATCGAATAGTATGTCATTTTTTTGTCACAAAATAGCATTTAAAAAAACACCGCAACAACTTATTAGACAACCAAAAACATATTCCCAAATTAGAATGTTATGATTAAAAATTACCTCAAAAACATCAGGTCTCAGTTCAGCCGACGTAATGTTATTATGACTGAGGTCCAACTCCACTAAGCTCTGTAACATCTTAAAGCTCGCCCTTTTCAGAGAAACTATCTTTCCGTGGGAGAGATCCAAGACCGTGATAGGCAGCTCTGGGAAGGGTGTCACCTCAACGAACTTATTGAGGCTCAGGTCCACGCGGATTGATTTCTGGTCTTTCAATCCTGAAGGTTTAAAAACATTAATTTAAATAAATTCAACCTTCACAGAACTAATGAGCTCAAAATCAATGAGTTAATCACTGACGTCTTTAAGCCACAATCACCAACAGAGATTGAGTATCTGAAAATAAAGTCAAATAAAGTATGTACATACATATTTAATTCATTTGTTTGTGGTTTGCTATATTTAGAGTTCATTTTTATTTAGATATTTTTGCTAAGGAACTATGAATTAAATATGGTTGAATAAAATAGTAACATTGAATTCTACTTGCTAATTTTTTGTCATAAAATCTAATCATATTTTGATGGTAGATTTTAGTCAAATGATTTAATCAAATATTCCAATAAAAAAAATTAATCAAGAATATATCCGTAACGATACAGAATTTTCACTTACCTGAATTTAAGGAGGTAAACTACTTTTAAAATACTGAGAACTGTCTGTCATATCAAAGATGGCAAAGTTATGTCCGCGTGTCACGGAGTGTGATTTTCAGTAACATACGGGCAAAGTTGGATTTTTGTGGGCTAAGTTAAATAAATTATAAAATCTCTTTTTTTTTAATGAAATCTCATTTGCAATTGAAGTTGCAATTTTAGAAAAATATCCAAAATCACTATAAAATAAATATCCCGGTGGCACATGTTGATAAAGGTTTATATATCGGATGGAGATATAGTTTCATCGTCCATCTTTCAAAGATGCAGATTACAGCAGATGATTTATTAACAAATTATGTGGAATTTTTCATTGTTGAAAAATTATTAAAAAAATAATATTACCGATTTCTATGGATATTTTTTGATTTAAAGACAGTGTGAGGTGAGATTCAATAAATATGACTTATTACTGTCATTTGCAAGAATCAAAATAAGAGTGGTTATGTCAAAATGTTTTTATTTAATATTGAATAAAATTCAGATATGCCTGTTAGTATGAATTATGGGCATGCGTTTGGGCAATGTAACCCCAACCCCAGTCATAACTTAATTTTAACAAAAAACAAGATACACCTTTTTGAAAGATGGACGACGGTTTCTGCGATTTGATGAAATGTTAGGGAACATCCTTCGTATAATAATCCTTCATAAAATAATAAGTTTTTACACCATTGCATATTTTTAAGCACACGGGGTTACGGAAATACATAATACAAATTAATATTCACCCATCCAATCAGGTATTGTGAAGAATTCGTCTACTCCTTTATTGTGACAGTCTATAAATCCTGGGGCACAATCGCACATCTTGCATATTTTGTCAGTTGGTATTATAGGGGCTACAGTGGTAGTGGTAGTGGTAACATTGGGAACTGGAAATTCAAGTATAATTAGAATATTCATGTCATTAAATTATAAAGACAGATATTATATTATTTTGTATATTTTAGGTAACCGAGACAAACATTAGAATAAGTATTTATCATAAAAACTAAAAATAAGTTGCATTTTGTAATGATAGTTTTATTTACATCATACATAGAGAGCCACACTCTTCTATCCTGACATTCAATTCTTGCATTATCCACATTCATACAACTTCTCATGCAAGTTCATTGATTATTGAGACATCTAAGAGGACTGTTTGCCAGTATCTAGTTTACCTGGTCGTGCCAAGTCTTCCACGGAAGTCCTTTATTTCTGGTGCCATCAATACTCGTGTCGTATATGTTTCTTACTATTTCTCTCCTCATTTACCCGTTCCATATGACCAAACCAAACCACCGGAGTGATCCTTTATTAATCTTATTCACTGTGCTAAGATCAGCTTTATATTCTTTCATAATTTCTTCATTATTTATTGTGATACCAGCTGAATATTGGCTGCGTCAATTTGTGATATCTTCTATGTGGGATATCTTTCAATGTTACTTGCTTGGGTAGCACCTGATGTGGTGACAATAGTATTTGATATAAGGTATTTACAAGAGATGCGTTTCGAGCAACGGCTCAGATGTGAGAGAGACCGCACCCGACTGCCGGGCGACCTTTTATTCCTTTCGCTCTTGTGTCATTCTTGCCAACATGGGCGCATCATGTATTCACTACATTCAGATAAATCTCATTTACTCTGTCATAAATAGATTTACTACATATACGCCTAAGTGATCTCATTTCTACTGCATTCAGCCTGCTTTAGTTTCTCTTCTGCAAGCTCCAGACCTCACTTTCATACATCAGTGTCGGTACCAGGACTCTACTGTGTAACACTAGTCTTTCCTCGGTTGATAAGTTCCCATTAGATATGTGGATGTCTATCGTCTCCACAATCAGCATTACCGCCGACAACCCCTGAATGCATCTCAGTTATCCCGCCCAGTACTGACAATGCGACATGCCACAATAACCATAAACCAGAGTCCGGCCATTGTTCTGGCCACACACACACACATACACAATACATCGCCACAATCATAATCAAATAAACATGTATGTCTCAGATATTTGTATGGTAGACCGATATAATATGTTTTTCTGACTTGAATTTTTTTTTATAAATTCAGTTAAATAAATAAAATAAAAATCTTCCTGGTGGGTAATAGCACCCCGGTCTCCTGCACGATAGGAGGTAATCAGAAGAATCAAGATTATTAGAAGAGATTAAAATAGCAGCTTACAAATATCGCTTCTAACAAAGATCAACGGTAACCATTTTATAAAATGAAATTGAATTTTAGTATTGACAATTGCTGTTAAGAATGTGTAAATAATAAAGTACATATCAATGCATTAAATTCTATCGCAAAAAATCAACACTTGTGACAATTTGGCACCAGTCTGCTGGGGAAGCTGCTAAATAGTAGAACACTAGCTTAGCATGTGAGAGGTATCTCTTATTATCATCTCGTATTTTGATTTCAAAGAAGTTTTAAAGGAAATAAAAATATGAGTTGGCACTGTGATGATTTAAAATGATTTCAAATATATTATTGATAGAATCATTGTTAACTTTGTAGAGTTTCATTATTAAAATGGATGAATATAAATAAAACAATGTTATAATATTGGTTTATTTATATCCATCCATTTTGATCTCAGATAGTTTTTGTGTGTTAACTTCTAGGAGAAATACAATTCTTCAAAATTATGTTCAATTTGTGGGTGAAAATGTATTATATGATTATAATGTTAAATCTATACCTTACCTGTTACATTATTTGTCGGAGTTTCTACAGTCTCACATTGTGACCGCACCAAGACTAGCAGAAATACTATAATGCTTATAATATTGGCCATTTTATATTTTCTCAATGATATCTGTAAACATAAGATGTTATAATTTTAGTTATCAAATATTTTTAATGGCTGTTTGCATTTAATTACAATAATACGGTCAAAATACTGTTCACCTTAAAACAATTTCTTAAAAATATCTCTCACCCTATGTGTAAATTTTTATTAACATATTAGAAAGTCTCACAGTCAGTTCCAAGTGACAAATGATGTGAATATATATAAGTGACAAAAAATTAAGTGCTATCAGTTTATCTTGATCTATGATTAATTCTTTCTTTAAATTAGGTGTGAACTTTCAACAATTGTACACTCATTCTATTAATTGATTACGCCAGTGATTCAGATAAGAATTAAGACACTGCAAAAAGTGTCGGAAACTTGGACACCGACAGAACACAATGAAAGGATTCTAGACATCTTTGAAGTACTCCTTAGAATTTGGGGCCTCATCAATGATAGTTGTGCCTGAGATAAAGATATAATGCGGAACTTCATGACATGTATAGAGATGTCAGTGTGGATAAATCTATTACAATTAGAAGGACACACGTATATCATGGAAGACCAGAAACCCGCAAAGAAGTTTTAATTTATGCATCTACTATAACAGATATAAGATTATATCTGTAAGGATGAATCATTAGATTAGATAAAAATATTTGCCACTATTTTTAAAAATAAAAAACAAACAATTCCTAAGGATAAGGACTCTGATCTAGTAGATCAGATGAAATGAATACGTAATAATGAATAATATGAAATAAAATTAATTTCAATAATGACAATGCCCCCTTTTTAAACAGGATAATTAATTTCTCTATTAAAAAGGGTGCCAATAATCAAATAGTTTAATTAAAATGTACACTGATATAAAAACATAGTTATAGAAGTTTTAAAATCTTCTAAAAATGGTATGCACTGCTTATCCGCTTATCACTTGGCAGAAAGGTTTGACAAAATACTTGTCACAAAGGTGTGTACACTTTAACAAATACTAAAATTGAAGTAGAAAACTGCTGCATGCACAGGACTGGATAAAAAGGTATGAGAGAATACGAGGATAGTTCTCTCAAAATTTACAGCTTGTAATAATCTAATCTTGTACCATTATTTTACATTAGAAATATAAAATATTAAGAATGATAATATTGGATAATGGGAGTGAGTTAGGTGGTGGGATAATATCACCGACACTTCTTATGTTCGACATTAAGAGGATAATAAAGGATGAAACTAGGATGGATGCAGTTGAAATTACTACATAACTTAATGAATTCAATGCACAATACTGTATAGATGAATGGTTTACATTTGAAAACTGAATTTGGTGTCTTATAATGAGTCAGGTACTAAAAAATTCTTTTTTTTTTTTAAAAATAGATTTTTTAAAAATAGATTCTGGCAAAGAAACAATAATATATGTTTTAGTTAGTTATGACATCCCGAAGAAGAAAATGGTATTTTTCGAAACCGGTAGATGTATTTAAACTCAATTTAGTGGTTAATAAAACAAAGATAATAAATAAAAATATGAATTTTAACCACAAAGTTAATATTGCTAATTTTAAAAGTAAAATTTGATATTAACTAATTTAGCTGCAATGCGTAGCATGCACAGCTGATAAATCACACATGAAGACAATATGTGTTTCTTCCAGCAGTTATCTGAGATATCTTCAAATCCTTCTCCATCATGATTTTATATTTATAGTATATCCCTGTCAGATGGATCTTAGGTGAATATTTAAAGCGAACCAAATGTGCGTAGAGCGGAACTCTTAATTTTTAAGACGCTGGGAGGGAAAATTATTCTAAACTAATATTGTAAGCATTGTGTCGGTCTGCCCTTTTCACATTTCAGTTGTTTGCAAGCATTTTTGTTTCATCATTCATTATTAGCTCTTGTGTGCACAAGATCAGTGACGGTGGACATTGTTAATATCTTGTATGGTTTCACATTGACACCGTGAATCCTGCTCTATTCCTCATTTTCTCCATGGCCAACTGCTGTTACCGAGTAATGTATGTTAGTTTTTCAATGAGCTTTGGGGTAAATGTAATGAAAATTAAAGTTACAATCGATAGGTACCATATCACATTCAACATTGAGGTATTGACATGTGAACTGGCAATATTCAAGCAGAATAACCAGGAAGAAATTGTACTATTACCTGACAACCGTAAAGTTGTATTAGTCCTCTAGAAATTCATAAATTACATTTGATAAATATTGGATATTTAACACAGAAGTAGTAATAATTGTTGTATTTTACCTTGATGGCTATAAAATAATTTTGTTGCTTCAAATTATCTCCTCGTCATTATAAATCAACTGCGCACTTAACAGGTAGATAAACACTCGCAATGGACCACCTAAAACTTTGTTTATATTGTTATGCTAACCAACACAAATGCTTTTTAGTGTCTAAATGTCACGAAAATTTTAAAAAATGTGCATAAATATGACAGGAATTTCAGAAAAATGCAAGCACTGAAGAACTAACTAGAATATGACTAAAGTATGGTCTAAAAGCGAAATTTACAATCTTATCTTTGGAGTATCCGGTTATCTGTAATCAAGTGTAGATAAGGCCGATCCCTTTTCTACCACAGCCAGAGATAAGGTAATAAAACTAAGCTAGTTATTAAAACCTTTAGAAAACTCATGGCCTTAGCTTGATATTAAAATATTGATGTGATATACAGGGAGTCTCTAAAGTGACTATCTATTACGTCGATATTAGATATTAAAAAAATATATTCATATACAGGTGTGACAGACCTAGTTCACAATATTGTATGTGTGGATACCTGACTAAATTAAGAGTCGAAAATATTAGAATTCAACCATGTCACAAATATAAGTAGTTCAAAAAATTGTAATTATGCAATTATTTTAAATATTTTATTGATTCTAAATTATATATTAAATACAAAAATTAAAGGTCATCAAATTTTGAGCGACCAAATGACTTTTTGATAGATGATTTAGGGTCTGGAGCAAAAATATACATTAATAATGGATACATTTTGCATATTTGAAAGTAAGCTTAACATGATTTTGTAAAAATTTCAAACAATATTTTCCACAACGGTGCAGAATTTGCACATATTCCTTGAACACTTTCGACTGGTAATTTAGTCAGGTATCCACCCATAAAATATTGTGAACTAGGTCTGTTACACCTATATATATGTTATACTTATACACTTGTCAACTAATTGACTAACATACTATTACGCTGTTTTTCCACAGGGGTAAGCATAGATGATAGAACTCCACACTCTCGTCTTAGCATACTATTCTTATAATGGTACGTTAAGATCGAAGAGTGCCTTCATTCACTTACATGCATGTTCCCATGCACACTCGTTGATTTTTGAAGTTTTTAACATGGCTGTCCTCCAATATCTGGACTAACTGATCATGCCTTTTGTTCTGTGTAACTTTTAAATGTTCAATTTATTATTATTTCTCTTTCAGAGCCAGTCAGTGATGGTGAAAGTGCAGAAACGGTTTTTGTAGTAGCATGTAATATAAAACGTATGATGAACCACAAAATTCAACATTGTTGAGAGAAAGTCACATCAGATATTTTTGCAGATGTATTTATTACGTTTAATTTTTTTGTTTTGCAAACTTTTGGAATCTTAGCTCAATGCGAAGCATTGTATGTAACAGTTTTTGGTTTGTTTAATAAATACATTTAAAAATAAATTACGTGAATTAGTAAAAAAATAACAATTGATTTTTAATTTACGAATATGAATCAACCAAATTTATTCACTGATGAATCGATTTCCCACATGTGAAAAGTTCAATCGTCGACTGTTGCAATACACCTGCAAAATAGGTGATCACTTTGAGTTCTGTACAGATGTTGATTGCGGCTTATGCAGCGCAAACTGTTTGTGTCCACCTTTGCAATCGTGGGCCGCATAGCGAGTCTCCGGTCATTTCTCGGACTTAGTCTATCCATCTTGCTAGACATTGGATCTTTCCTTTTTCGTCCTTGTATATTCCCGGTAATACTATCGGCAAAATACTCTCCCACTAATGAGCCTCGTCCTGAAAGTTTAGAATTATGTCACAGCACAAGCGTTTTGCTTAGTTTGAAAAATCATAGGAATATTTTAATACAATTCATACCAATGCTCTTTATTGTTGCCAGGATTAAAAAAAAGCTCATAAGAGTCGATGGATTCCCCATCTACATTGTTAAGAATCGAGTTACTTCAGGGTGTTTCTTAAGACAATAATGATTGAAAACAAAATGGTATGGTTAAATACATATTTATTTATATATCAAGTCTTTTTTATTGACATTCCAAATATATCAGTATCATGGCCAAAATCTAAACATCACCGAGCAAAACAAATTTATCGAGTTATGGATATTGATAATGTCTGATTTTTATCATGACATTAAAATAAAATAATTCACAACATAAACAAAAATTAAATTGCATATTAATATTAATGACAATTTTAATGTCATTATAAAACAATAGAAGATGTCAGTTTTGGCCATAACACAGGTATAATACATTATACTCATTAATTATTACATATAACACTATATAATGCAGGTAACTATAACGCAACACACATGATCTAAGTCAATAAATATTAGGCGTATTTTGAAGGATTTTGTTTATAAAATAAATAATGTCAATTCAAATATAATACAATTTTTTTAGTTGGATTTCAATTTTGCATTTTTGAACTTTTTAATACACAGGATGTTCGCCCAAGACTGAATTATTTCAGTCTGAAAATGTACTTTTACTAAGCCATTAAATCTGAACACGTACGAGTCCAATTTTCAGTTACATAACTGTTGATTTAATAGCTTTTATATTAGGTCTTCTGAAAATAATGGCTAATTTTAATATTATTTATATAATTTTGAACATTTTTTGCCAGGAAATATTTGTTCAATTGTTTTTGTTTGACAGTTGGGAATCTGTTGCATCTATTCGCCGAGTAAGGCATTTAATTTGCAATTCAGAAATGCGATTGAAAAAATTAAGAATTACATATTTTTTTGGTATAAACAAAAACTTGGGCATTATGCATCTCAAACAGCATTTAGCATGGGCTGAAAGCACCACTTCTGAATGAACAGTGTGCAAGTGTGGCACAGTTGTTTACAGGCATAAATAAGCTTGTAAAATATGTAGAATCAAATGACTTATTTTGATTAATGAAAATGAAGTTACTTCATTGAATGTGAAGGTTCAAACCGGCCATTATTTTTGGAACAACTTAATATTAATTCAGCCAATCGTAATACATATCATATTACCGACTATCTGTCAATGTGCCAATGTCTCGGCCAAACATCCCACTGTTGGCATGAGAAATGTTAAATTAATTTGGAATTTATATTAAAACTTGTATGCACATCTACTTAGCAAAAATAAGCGTCGTCTAATACATACATTGAAAATATAATTTCTACATTAATTATATCATATTTTGAGCTAGATTTTATTTATACACAAGAATATATTTCATATATTAGGCCAATAATTACGTATGCACACATTTTAAAGTTCGATAGGAGACAATAACATCTTGGTTTTAGAGCTAGCCGACACCTAGGACTTTCCATTATAATGGCGAGGGCCATAGACAGAAAGTCATAGGTGTGCATTAGCTCTTTATCAGAATGGTTTAAAAGAAAATGTAAGACATATTACATTCAATTTTGGATGATTAAATGTTTTACTGGTCATGGAAGAGTACGGAGACAAATAATCACTTCCACGCTAAGGATATATTATTCTTTGCTTGTTTAGTTATTATTTTAAAATACAGTTGCGCCCGCTTCAACAATTCGCCACGCTGCAGTAGAGCGCATGAAACGTGCGCGTCGTCTAAGTATATAAATATTCTAAGATTGCATTGATGTTACATAAAATTGACGTGTCTTACGTGTATCGTAGCTAAAAAAACTATATTATATACATATATTCTTTATTTCGAGTTCAAAATACACTTTCATAGATTCATTACTTAAAAAATTACATTTGTGTGATAATGATTTATAGGTATCTTTTGTATTTTGTTCAGTTGGGTAGGCACTCAGTAACCATTATTTGTGTATCTATTTATCTATGGGATTCGACGCTCTAGTTAATTTACGCTTCACGCTGGGGAATGCGGTGCAACTCGCATGGCGACTGTGGATCACAGTATGGTGGGAAATTCCATACAATTGGTTGAAATTGTTATCTATAGAAGTAGTTACTCGGCGTATGGACTTTGAAAATGAAATCTTTCATACATAAGTATGAAATTTTTTCAGCTACATCAACTTTTTGTTAAAAGCGGAGATGCTTAGGCTCAGTGCAAAACCAGACACAAACTGCAAACAGTTTTAATATTTAGTTTGGCTTGGAAATTTTGACTAGACTTTTTTTGTATCTTTTTTCTTTTAAATAGGCAATCCACCCTTCAAGAGTGATTTATATGTATCAAGCAATAGAAAAATATTCAAAATATTAGCTCATGCGTCAATTGCTCGATTTCCAGAGATGTTTTGTTGCGGTAAGCCAAATAAACTGGTGATAAAAGTTGGTCTCTGACAATTATCAAAATAAGAAGGCATCATTTAATGAATGTCTTTAACTTAATAAGATAAATAAAAAATGTACTAGTAATACGAGGGTGACTTGCGCCAGGTTTTGCATTAAAATTAAATATTGCAAATAATTAAAGGCACTGACTTGCGCCACTGATTTCATTTGCATGTAAAACCCTATTTCTGGTATACAGAAACTTTTGTATTATTCTTCAATTGTAAAATAATTATTTATATAAAATATATATAGGCTTTAACATCACGAAATAATAACATACCCGACATTTGAATCTAGTGCAGCAATATTTTGTCAATAAAGTGGACACCGTCTATGTTCACATTTCGTAGTGAACTTCGATACGATACGATGAGAAAAAACAAAAAAAATTGAGCCTTCATTTTGTTAGAATAAAATAATATTTATTCCTAAAAATTCTATTTAGGTGATAGTGGATTCACCCTCTATGGCGCAAGCCTCCCCAAATTACGGTACTTATATTGTACTCGGAGGCGGTACGTGTTCATGCTCGAGGAGTCTAATGAAATACTTTACCAGGAACGGTAATCCAGTTTATTCTGGAAGCGCAATAAATGAACAATACAATGTTTCGTAAACTAATTACTCAGATATTGCGGAGACTTGATTTTGCCGATCAATTGACCAATTTCACATCAAGCCCTTTATTTGATGAAACAGTACAAACTGCGTCAAATTTTTACAGGGAAATATTACGGCAATGTGTAATCCGAAATACCCCTTAAATGGGTGGAAATCAATGCAAAACTTTATTAGAAAATTGATTATTTGGAAGCTAGCTAAATCAGACTGCAATGTTTTGTCATTTTTCATAACACGGCAAAGAGTTTAAAGGCAGAAATGACTCGTGATTACAGACTTCAACAATGAAAATAAAATCAATTTTTAAATAGCCGTAATACACTGTTCCACCTTCACGGCATCTCCTACACCACAAAGTATTACATATGATTTAAACAATGGTAAAATTTGATGTTGCGTTATTAAATTTATTAAACATAATAAATTTAGTATTGATACAACATTAAATTTTACCATCATCTAAATCATATAATACTTTACCGTGCAGGAGTTACCGAGAAAAAGAGACAACGCAACGAGACCACATATCACGATTGTGGCCCGCGAGATAGTTACAATAAAAATAATGAGCGAGTACAATGAGCACTTTCATAGTTTTCTGTACAGTTTACCGGGAAAGAAGGAATTAAATCTTATTATAATTATTTTTGAAATTTATAATATCATTTGTTAGAAAATGGTCGTTTAACACGGTAGTTTGTAGGAAGGTACTAACTGTGTATTGTTTTTTTAAGTATTAGGTACCGCAAAGGTATTAAGTTCACAAATAAGTTCTTTACCAAGAAGATTATTTTTCAAACATTAAAAAATATATATTTGATGTTATGGGGGTACTAAATACAGTAATGAACATGACACATTTGTTTGGGTCACATTTTTATCTGAGTTCAAGTTTGAGGGGTGAAACACATCAAAAAATGGTGGTACTATCGTGATTTAGTATTATATGTGTTGTAATTAATGGAGAAAACACAAAATAATTCCCAATAAACTTTGACACTGTTCAATCGCCACCGCTTGTCCGAATATTATGAACAGTCTTGTAGGTAAACATATTTCCTGTACGTCCGTTCCCTGTATCAGATAATTTAAACAATTTGATAATAATAGCATAGCGTACTATGCTTATCATAGTGCATAAACTTAATATTAGTATTTGGTAAAAAAAGCATTAAAAAAATACACAATCAATACACTAAATAGATCCTTAAAGTAGACAAATAAATAAGTTTAGTTGTTCGTAGGAATAATTCTTCCTGCATATTTACAAAAATAAAATATGTCGGTATTCATCAGTGTGAATAGTTGCATCAAAACAAAAATACGTAATAAATTTAATACGTGTTGAAACGTAAAGTTTTAGGGAAATATAGAATATCACATTTGTGCATAAACTGTAATATTTACAGTGAAACATTGTTAACTTGAAATTCAAGCGATAAAAAAATAAATTCATATAAAATGAAAAACTTGTGACATTATGAAAAAAAAACCACACGCATCGTCAATCTTTTGCGAGGTTTTCAAATTAATGGGGTTTTATTGTATCATTTATCAAGTAATGGAATATATATTTGTTTTCACAGTATACATACAAATATTCAAATATGATTTTTAAACTAGTGTTTATAAAATATAATGTATACCGATACCGATACCAAGTATAAATCATTTAAAAATAATAAGTTTATTTAAAAAGTAAGGTTTAAAAAATTTTATTGCGAGTGAAAAAATATTAAAAAAATCTTTTGGCACCTCGTACGCGATACAAACACTTAATTATTTAACGCAATTCGATCAAGATTTATGGTATAAAAACAATGAAAAAAATTGGTCGATTACTTTTAAAAATAGGATTACAAGTAAAAAAAAATGTATTATAAATAAATGCAAAAGTTACACATAATTAGCAATTCGTTGGATACAGAAATATAAATAGAAAAAATAATTTATTTTGGAATAAATGGCCTCAAGCGTGGATAAGTATATTATATATTATATAAACAGGACTTTCAATTATTCCAGGAATAACATAGACAACAATTTGTGCCGTTATTCCAGAGACTTACTCGACTCGTGTGGATGGGATCGAGCTACGATAAAATAATTTCAAAAAGATGATTCAATTCCAGAAAAATTGTATAATTCAAATTTTAATTTCACAAACGTTTCGATTGCTATATTTTTTTTTAGTGTGGAGAATATTTAAGAAAAAATAATTATTCCCAGAATGTACCGCGTCCTCTTCAAGTAATATTGAAGTCTTAAAAACTAGAAAGAGTAAATAAATAATAGGAAATACAAAAAAAAAAACATTTAGAAAAATACAAGAAAATAGTAACAATATTGAGAGATCATTATAAATTTGAAATGATGAAATATATAATTAATACAGCCATTATTTTTGTTCTTTAGAAAATTAAAACACCAAAATTGGTATGTTTTTCTTTTTATTGTTATTTGTTGCGTCAATTTTTTTTAACCATCCAAAAATCAAAATTTTCCAAATGCCACGATTTTTATATTTCTGGCAATATTATTTCCGCTATCTTACAGCCTTTAGTTAGAAATCTACATATTGAATATACTATCCTTATTCTTAATAATCATTTGCATTAATATGATGCCGTACACCTAGGCATAGTAAATTATAATATACCACAGTGCAAACGTTTCAATTAATTTGCTGTCTATATATATATATATATATATATATAAATTCTCCGAGACAAATTTCTTCACATTCTCATAATAATATATATTATGACTAACTGACCATGAATGCGTTCTCCGAAGATATTTTAGGGTCAACCCGACTTTTATTGTTATTCGGGCATCGACATCTGCCGAAGATACTTTGCTCTTTGACTGAAACATTATTGCGACCTTTCAATGAGTCGCGAGGATGCTCTGACAATCTTTTGTAAATGACGAAGATGATTGGTCTTGTTTTGTTGTCGCCACTTTCTGTATAAAGTTACTTCAGACAACCTGGCTTATTAGATTCCGCATAATAAACATGGATATCTAAATCTCAGCTACCATTTAATGTAAAAAAAAAAATAGCATCGTTTACGAGGGACATGAATCCGCGCATACTAGTACATAGTTTAGTTAGAGTGCATTTTCTGTTTTGTTTTACTTTAAGTGTGCCTCTTTCTACTAACTAACACTACAAATTGAAAACATGATTTTTTGATTAATCTCTCGTCATTTTCGCAGCAATAAAGAGTCACGCACATGTGACTTAGCTTTATTCAACGATTAAAACTTAATTTTTTCTGTTTTTATTTTTTTCTCGCAATACTTATATTGAGCATTCTTTGGCTTTTCGTAAATACATACTTTACTCTCCATCGTACATCTTGGTTGTACAATATAGGCTATTCTTTCACACAAGCATCGACACCAAAATTAAAATCCCATCTCTATAAGAAAATTGAAATATTTCTATAAAACATTAATCGAAAGATGTCACAACACTACTATTTCTGAATTATGCCATTTCTCATTTAAAAATACTTTGTTGATTGTGAGACCTTTAAGATAAATATATCGACACACTATCCCTTCACACGCCTGAATAACAGGAAACTCAATCCGAAGCCGTGCCGGAGGCTCTTGATACAGGGAATATAAGTCCCGCACGTGCACAAATGAGATCTACGACATGACAACGATTTGTATCGTCGACGTCGTATTCTGTCTGCAGTTCTGGAGAATTGACCATTGTGCGGTCACTCGATTACAGTGGTGTTTCACGTCTCCACTGGAAGGCGTTCGTCTTCACGGCGGGATTGTTGGAGCTGGCTGACGCCGCTAAGGCTACTCCGGTTCTTCGGATATTAGCAGCCGCAGTGTCTAAAAAGAAGAAACAACACAAGGTCCAATATGATGGCGCCGTTTTATACTTAAAATTACATTTTTAATATGCGCTATAAGGTTACATTTAAAAGCTGAAATCAAATGGAAATTATGATATCGCAATACTAATTATTTATTTGACGTTTGGTATCAATACGTTTTGATTCTATTTAACTCTCGAATAATTGAAATAATGTCACACACATCTTGTTGACTGACACTACATATTGACTCACAACAATTTCTTCATCCCCCCCCTTTCCTTGAAAAGTTTCCTGTGACAATGCATTATTGAGTCAGTTAATAAAATCAATATGTATATTGAACGAGTCAATGAGCATCTAATAGAAAAAAGTTGAATAGCTATAATAATATTGATAGTCATGATCAACAGAAATAAGTTTGGTGGCAATCTTAAAAATATTAATACAGTAAAATCCCGTTTATTCGAAATTTGCCACAAGTTTTAGAGCAGAATGTGGTCCCCCTGGAAAGTTTTCATACTAAATTGTACTTATAAATCGAATATCATTATTCAAAGCTGTTTTTGGACCCTATCAGATGAGTTTGTTAATCTATTTTTCACCAATTCCATTTTTTTAATCAAATGTCCGTAATCTGCAAAATACACCTACACTACGCAATGTATCTGTCAAATATCAAAGTCCACCCAAAAGGGTAGCCTCCGCTATACCGATTCACAACGCATAAAGTTTGTTTTCTCACTCATTTTCAGTATACTAAAAAATGATGACAAACATATCTAGTGGGTTCTCGATTTTTAAATCTTTATCTTCCTTACCGCGACACATTAATGCGTATCTTTTTTTTTCTTGCTCGATTTCTTTACATTATTACAAATATTCAGGCCTATTCTCAAAATTGCAATATTGAAATGAAGGTGATTGTTACATCAACCCTCAAAAATAGACAGTATGTAAATTAACGTCCGTGTTATATTTGAATGAGAGAGAGTGAGGGAGATAAACGTACCATAATCTGTCAAAACATAAAAATGGCAACAGGATTGGCCGTGATTCTTCACTACGACGCAGCGGATGAGGAAATCAATAGGTAATTTATGAACAAACCTTTTTCTGTGAACTTTGAATACTGTATTAGTACTTATTTTAACCAAAAACTTATATTTTTAGTCGAAACTCGAGAATGGAAAGACGTCGTTTGCGTGATTTGTGCAACCCGATGGAAATTCCAAATGGGCAATTTTTACAACTATACCGCCTTGATAAGGTACAACTATACCGCATATAAGGTACAACTATATACAGATTATGGTACGTTTATCTCCCTCGCTCTCATTCAAATATAACACGGACGTTAATTTACATACTGTCTATTTTTGAGGGTTGGTGTAACAATCACCTTCATTTCAATATTGCAATTTTGAGAATAGGCCTGATTATCTTTGCGCCCTTATAGGTAACGCAATTCTCCCAGTTTCTGCGGATGACAGTGTTTGCCAATCTTCTGTTCCGTATTAATTCCATCATTATTTTTGTTTACATAGCATTTTTATATTTTGTTGTACAAATGCTAGTACACGGTTGAGTTCTTCAAACTTTTCCGTGTTTTATAAATTGTTTAAGTTTATTTAAAGTTAGTGTAAAGGCATTTTGAAAAATGTGTGGTTGGCGTTTCTCAGATTTTCTCACATCTTGTAAATTATTTGTATTTCTCTAATATTTACATGTTAGATATTTTGAAATTCGCAAATGCGTGGTTTGCTTCCTTAAACTTTTCCGTATTTCATAAAATTAAAACATTTTTATCATTTTGACTGATAATTTTATAATCTCAAAAATAGCACGAATGCGAAACTCAATGTACAAAATGCCAACAGTTACTAAAAAATTAAATTAATACAAGATTAATACAAAAATACTATCCAAAATAAAATTAACAGAAGAATACACAACCCCATTAATGACGTTGTCGACAATATTAAATATGATGACAAATAGAACTTTAGCATTGAAAGGCTAGAAATGTCATGGAGGGAAAAGGAGTAAGGAAGCGGAGGTTGAAGAAGAAAAATAACAAGATGTCACAGGCGAATGCGAAATGCCGCCGCGACCACAACAAAACAAAGTTTTAAAAGAGCTGGAAATTTTTGTTGCTAACTACAGTACATCGGAGAAATGGTGATATTGACAAGATCGACAATTGTGTCGTTATTAAAAATGGCATGAAAAGATAGTCCATTATAATCAATTTTTTTTAAATAATGTTGTGATTTATAATATTTACACTGTATTTTGACAACTTGTTTGTTATTTTAAAATGTGTCTATGTATATAGGTATATACAATTACTTTGAGTTGTAATGAAAAAAGTTAATACCTATGTAAAAAAAATTGAATTTTTGAAAATTTTATTTTCATTATCGTAAATCGTTATTCAAACTTTTTTCTTGACTTTCGGTCCCCTCAACTTTGAATAAATGGGATTTTACCGTATTAAAAATGTGTGTATCTTGACTCATATACCTCTTAAGAAATCAAAGCAAACTTACCTAACCCATTCCTGACATTGGCCACCAGCCGCATGGCCGGGTTGGTGACAATTCCATTTCTCTTTGACTTGCTTCCACCACTGAAACAAACAACACAAACATGCATAAGATACGAGTTCTACAAAACCGCCTACAAATATATTAATGAGTGAATAATAAAGCATTTGTTTTGGCATCATTGCTCGTAATTAGTTTCGCTACATTCAATGACTGGATGAAAATAGCCACTTTCCCACATTTTGCACCCTTCCATTCCCTCTTCTCTCACATTGGCATGTTAGCAGAAGACATCGATCATGACTGGTTATCATTTTGTTATATGTTCAAGAAGAACGTTCTATTAATGACAATTCAATCATTTTAATAATAGTACAATTATTAGTATTTAAGTTGCTTTAGAAGACAACAGCAAGATACAGTCAATTTGGGGCCACATCGCACGAGAAAGCTAATGTTAGCATAAAATTTTTACCATATCATTCTCAATGGGACCAGGGCCGGTTGTGTGATCAGTAATAACTTTTTACTAACGCCTGTAGTAAAAATCCTTTGCGGGTTGTTGACACATCAATTTTACTACTGTCAAAGCATAGAGATGTTTGTAGGCGCGACAAATAATCATGAAATATGCTTTATTTTATGCATTATCTATAAATATTTACACATTTGTAATCTGTCACTTTTGTGGTGAATTTTTTTCATATTATGTATTAAACAACGAGATCATCATCGGACAAACTCTTATCATTAAAATAGCGAGATATTGAATGATTAATTGTCGTATACTGTCAATGTGTCAGATGACTTTTGGAACAGCTATGAAAAGTCTGCCATATTTTACTATCGATTCTCATTTTTACTATCGGATATTGGAAAGTAAAATGCGTTTACAACGGGATGTACTTTTGAGAAGTAAATATTTTTTTACTAACGATCAAACAACCTACTTATGCAAAACTTTTACTTTAGTAACTTCTTTAACTTACTACTGATTACACAACCGGCCCTAAGAATGATAAGATATATTTTAACACACCCAAAGCTACATACAATATTGAAATTTTGAACTCTCTAGAAAAAGAGTAATCTGTATGGAGTAAAATTAATGCATTTAGTATAATATTGCCCATATTTTCCCACTGGAGCCAAAGTTACAACTGAGATATTTAAGTTTAAACATTTTTGAACTTTGTCTCTGGTTTAATTATCCTTGCAATTTTGATGTTAATTTGGGGTTTAGTTTATAAGTTAAATTGTAAAAATAATAATGTAAAAATTGACACCTTGGCTATTATAATTCAGTATTTATGCACTTCCTTAGCCACGTGCTTGTGCAGTTTGGAATCATGAAGATTAGTCACAATTGATTGACATTGATACCGTCGGGACGATATAAATGTTAAAAATGTGAAATGTAATTATGGTTTCAGCAAAGTAGATAATTTATATGCAAGTAATAAAGCTAAGTATGATGTGAAAATTTCTAAAGAAATATCGCCAGATCAATGTAAAGAAAGAATATGTAAACTGACTAATAGGATAAATATTTGGTGAAGCAATTCAACCAACGACGGGAGATCGGTTTTTCAGGTCCAGGGCTGATGAAAAAATCTATATTAACGAATAGTGAAGAAAACGCGCTCTGTGAAGGTCATCATCAAATGATGTGGGTACTCAAGAATATGTTTGAGGAACGATGAATACAAAAATTACATTTTGATTCAAGTAAAAATTTCAAATGTCTACTTTTAGCATATTGTAAAGAGATTTTGACTGAAGTCATTTGAAGATTTTGGCACGGTGATGGTTTCACGAGATCAATTAGTAACCAGTGAATTGATATTCAATCAAAATGTTTATGATCTTCAAAAATTAACATGACATAATTTATCTTTTTGAGAATCGGCTTACCCATAACTATCATCACCAACAGAAAGGTTTCCTTTTCTTTTCGGTCTTTCAGATATAATACGTTTGATTTGTTTACTAATGTTAAAATATATTTATTGACCCCTCTACGTTAACGTGTTAGGTATCGCAACTGACAGATATCGTTTTTAGTTGTCATAGTGTTTAGTATACATTTGATACATATTTTCGAACTTTTTTTTTAATACAGTATATTTTATTATGTTGAACACAATATACAGTAAAACTCCATTAATTCGTGTACCCATATTTCGTATTTTCACGTAATTTGCACTCTTTTCAAAAATTTTACTACGCATTCATCATCCCTTCGTAAATATCTGTAGCTAGCTCCACCCCCTAGCCAATCACGGTGCTGTTCTTTATCATAATAGATTGACGCGCTTAGAGCTCGTAACTCACAAGACCACAGCCGAACCGTGTGATATCATATTTATGTATACCAAATTCTACAGTGCATTTTATAAGATTTGTCGTTATTTCGACAATAATTATCAGCGCGTTGCGAATTATATATTTCTACTCACCCTTGTAACCCCTAATTAAAATAATTTGAATAATTTTCATTGAATCTCATAATTTATAAATGAATTGTGTGCAACAGTTCTATTCATTTTATATCCGGTTTTTTGTTTATGATTTGTTATTTGTATTTGTTATGATTTGTTTAATGTAATAAAGAAACTGAAACCTTTGTATTTAAATTTTATAATTAATTTTTTTTCGTGTTTCGGTTTCTAAAACAGCATGAACATCTCGTAATTCGCGTAAATCCTTGGCCATTTGAAAAATGGAACTTATTTTAAAAACTGTCAAAAATTAATGTCAAAGATAAAATCGGCGGGAAAATTTCAATCCTGAATACCTCTCTAAGTTCAAACTTGAAAAATCGCGGAAAAATAATAAGCTTCAACAAAGTATGAAGATTTAAAAGTTTTTTATTATTTTTCACAGGCTTTTTAATATTCCAATTTCTTGCCCAATTTTGATGGAAAAGGTAAGTTCGACCGCTAATCAAATTAAAATGTCCATAATTTTGTTTGGTGAATCATTTGAAGACATCTGTTTTTAATATTGGACTCGCCACACACCTTCATTATTCAAGAGAAATTAATTATTTGATAAACATTTCGGCACATAAAAAGCTAAAATGTCGCCATGTTTTTTAGTATAAAAATCATGATGTTGACAGCGGCGACGCACGCAAAAATGCGGAAACACCTTTTTAAAAATTTCTTTCTAATGCTGCCTTTAAAAAAATTATTCTCATTATTCGTAATTCAGATTTTTTTTTAAAATTTTTTTCCTGTGAGTTACGAATTAACGGAGTTTTACAAACAGTAAATATCTACACATAACGAAAAAAAAAAATTTGTTGGAAGGACGGTTGTGTTCAAGTAAAAACAATTGTTATCCAGACTTGTTGGGAGAAGCCATCGAGAGCAAGAACAAGACAGAATACATGAATGAGAAAATGGAAAAACGATGCACGGTTAATGGAAAGACAGAGTAGGGATGAGCGTCCGCGATCCGATCGGTTCGGGTGCTGGGTGTAATTGTTCCTACGCCAACCGCCTCCTCGGGTGCATGTGTACGTGTCATGCCTGCCGGACAGCGTAGCTTGGCCTTCCTCGAACGTTCTCGCTTTGTTCGCGCGGGATGGCGCAATACCGAGAAATGATAAAACGAGGAACATCTGGAATATGTGCGCGAGCCGCCACATATTAATATTACGCACGCCGTAAAAATAAATGCAGTGTGGCTTTAAAAAAATTCATAAATTCCGCAAATAAGACACCCATTGTCAGTTTAATATGGAATATAACATAATAAGGCAATCTGCAAACAAAGGAGGATTTTCTGTATAAAGAAAACTCTGAATAATCTATTTAAATTTGTTGTTTCAACAGATAAGCAAATGGATAAAAATTAAGAAATCAAATAAAAAATATTTTACGAAACAATATAAGATAACCTAAAATTTGGCGATATTTTTTTGGAAATTCTAAAATGTCATGCAAATATAAAACAACATTCAATTTTAACTGTGTTCAATTGTAGAGCCGATACAAGCATTGAGAGTTTCGCATCGGTCAATCAATCTTCCTATTTTTTTAAATCGTAGAGAGATGAATTTGGAATAATTGTTTTTTATCGAGGGTTAAAATTTTGTGGGAATTATCATGACCTGAAGCCATTTCAGGGTTCTACAAAATATTCAAAAATGTACTTTAAATAATAAATTACGGAATGCTAGTACATATAAATGTCGGTAAACAAACACACGAAAACAATTGTCAAATAAACACATTAACGAAAATGTCGTACGCAATATACGATCATTGCAATCGATGTAAATGTTCAGTTATAACGTAAAAAGTGACATAAGTTGATGATGATAATGAAGACTGAAGATAATAATGCGCAAAATTGTAGGCTAGGCATCTCGAGCTTTACGGGCGATACCATGCACAAAGCTGATGCGCACGTGCCCTAAAGAGTGACCACATGTACGCTCATTCGCACGGGACAAAAAAAATTTGTTATACATATTAAGGAAATTTCGTTATATAAATTATTTTTTGTATGAAAAATTTATTGCAAGGAATTAATTTTGAAAAAAATTTCGATATACGTCATTTTTCGGTATAGCGGGGTTCGTTATAATGACGTTTTACTGTATATATAATAAATTACTGCTACCTAAAAACTAATTACACGCGAAGTACTAAAAATGACATATTTATTAGTTATGATACTTTACATCGGAGGAGTCGGTATTTTGCATCATAAACTGTGATTTCGCAGACACATTGTGATGAAATTTTCATAAAACCAATTTCCAACAAAAGTAAAAGCAAATGAAAGCAAGCATCTAAGAAGGCCCACGGCAGCGTGGAGTCAAAACAAATACAAAAAATGAAGAGCTCAGGAAAAGAAGTGAGGCAAGCGGGATTATATACTCGCGGTCACTACTCACACAATGGGCGAGCTGGCTTTCTTTCTTCTGGCGATTCTCCCGATGGAGCCGACGATTTTTCTGCACGTGATCCGCGAAGATTGAACGGCGTTCGAGGCGCCGACCCGACCGCCGCTGCGTCGTTCCAATTTTGGGATAATTGACGCGAGGATTTGCAAGGTTGGTTGGTTGGTTGGAAGGAGAGTTTGGAAAAAGAGAGAAAAATACAAAATGCGTGAGTAAATAGGGGTGAACAGTAACGGCAAAATAAACCAAAGTGCAAAAGGAATGAAAAAGTGAAGAGACTTTATAGACAAGGTGTACAAAATAAAATAAAAACTATATGTAATGTAGTGTTGTATTCAAAGAGTTCTTATGCACATTTTCAAAATAAATATAATTGGATTAGTATTAGTAAGAAAGCAAACTACAAATATTATTATAAATCTAAATATGCCTTATTACCACACCATTAATATGAATGTACCAACTACGTTCGACACTCGCGCATGTTTTATTTTCAAAGCAGAGTAGCGCAAATTCAACTATTTTGCATAATATTGCTTGTCTCACTGATTTCATAAATGTTCTCAAACCTGACACAATTTGTACAACAAATTAAAGTTAAATAATTGAATACGTACTACACTACAATTACCTAGAAAATTATTTTGTGCATATATAATATGTAAATAAATTAATATCAATGTTTAACATCCTTCGGAGGGGAAAATATCTGAATATATATATCCCAAGAAATGATAATAAATATTGGTAATTTATTTTATTGATAAATATATACAGTAATACCAGATTAATTCAAAAATTTTCAACACTTTCACACACAAACTGTCACACAAACCCTGAAAATTACCAATTTTTAATAATTTGGAAAGAATTTTTTTTTTTGGTTGTCTGAATTTCAAAGTAACAGGGTTTTACTGCATATATATATAAGTAATCAGAAGATGCTAATTAGATGCAAGGCATTAGAAAAATAGTAGCATTAAGGAATCTCTCCACGAAGACATCTTTTATTTTAAAAATTGGCTGATGAATTTTGTTGTTTATTTTTCTTTAATAATATGTGATTTCACATTTTGAGTAGTTTGATTTTAAGGAAAGCTTTTATAATCAAATTACAGAAATGAAAATATTTTAAAAATCAGATGTAAATTATTATCGACAATAACATGCTATTAGGGCGACATCTGTTTTTAGGTTCATATGAAGTTCAAAATATTCCGGACACATCTGGATTTACAAAGAAATCTTCAGAGATAATTAAAATAATGGATGTAAGGTGTTTGAGGGTAAGCTCGGTAAGTAAATAATCAAACAAAGTCCCCGAACCGCGACCCACCTGTCTCTGTGTTCGCCGGCGGTGGGCGGCGAGTGCTTGTTCTCGCGGCCGAGGATGATGCGCATGTGCGTGTCGCGGCAGAAGTGACGGTCGGTTGCGTTGGAGCTGACGTTTGGTTGTCCGCTAGGCGAAGAGGTGAACTGCTGCGTAATTGAGGACAGGATGCCTGAAAAAATAAAGATAAAGATACAGATTGGAGAGTTTTCGTCACAAACATGATTCTCGCCTAACTTCAGTATGCACGGTAGAGAAGCAATCAGCTTAATACAAATCTCAAATAATTGACGTGTTATGACAATGTGATAAAACTAAACCATGAGACTGGCTACTTTTGTATGCATAATTAATATTTAAACACCATCATTATCATCAGCAGCCCTACAATCCAATGTAAGTCTTGGCTACCTGCAAGCTTTGTCGCCATTTCCATCATCTATCAATCTCTCTTCTAGTTTATCACAGTTGTGACAGTCTCCACACCACACCATCGAGCCATCTCAGCTTTGGCCTTCCTGCTTCCCCTCTTCTTGCCCAGCGCCCTCGAGTATCACTAAACAAAATCTTCTTTGCGGATTCCTGACCTCCCGTGCAATGCGAGTTCCCCAGCCAGCGTAATCTTCCAATCTTAATTGATTTGTCCTCACTAGCAGCCCACGAATGCAGAAGTTCCACATATCTTACATGTTTGTCTCCAGACATCACTGTCGTTTATGGGGCTGTAAATTAGGGTTATAAAGAATTTTTATTTTAAAGAAGTCTAGGATCCTTTCATCATGTTTCATTTATATTTAGACATAGTATTGTGAAATTTGGCTTTCAACTTCATGAACTATGTGAAAAGGTATTGTTGCGCTTAATAATAATTAGTAATTAAGCAAGGAAAAGTATTAAAACATATTGCTGCTGAAAATAGAGGTGAAGAGGGCGGGCCAGGTGGAGAGCAAAGAGGCAGGATTGAAGAATGTAATGGGTTGTTTTCAGAGTTTATTGTACTCGGAAAATTACAGAGCCACGAGGGATGATTAGTGACTTTCAAAGTAAAGTACAAAAGATATGATTGACGAGGTTTTTTTTTATAGATCCCCTTGTGGGCTCTGGAAGGAAGTTGTAGGAGTTTGAAACTTATCGGTTCCAAGTTACAAAGCTACACTAATGCGATTTTAAACTATTCAAATTATCATTTACAAATTATCAAAACCGAGACTAATGTCCTTATGTCATGAATTAAAGCAAAGTTAAGAGCAAAATTAATCTAATCCTCCAGTGCCTTTTAAGTGCTGTCTTTATTTATTGTAATAATAGATACATGCATACAATATTAACATAAAATATAACAAAGATTAGAAAGAAAAACAAATAACATATGAACAAGTTACACAATAAAACAGTGATGGGGATTGCCTCCGAACAAATAATAAAATAAGAGACAGTGGAACAAGACAGCCATTTAGACTTTCCCAAAGGAAAAAGAATGGGACACAATTACGGCTTGAGTCTCACCAATCACGGCGAGGGCAGACAATATTACGCCCACTTTCTGCAGATGATCAATGGATACACCATTAGGGGCAGAGCTCTCGATGAATGCAAGCATTTGACAACGAGTCAAGATCAGTTTTAGATCAGCCTCAAACGATAACTTTATGCATGAGGTGTTCAAAATTGCCCCATTACATAATATATATGAATTGAAGAGAACTGAAACTGATAAGAATGAGCATCATTATAAATGGAACACTCACTGAGTTGGGGTTGGGTAGGGCTGCACACATCGCTGAGTGGACTGTGAGGCGGTGTCGCGTACAGTGGCGATGCGGGGGCGCCGCCGCCCCTGCGTCCGCAACGCGCCACCTGCTGGGCGAAAGTCAAAGCCAGACCGCTGCGATTCTGAAACACGTGAACAATCATATCATTTATCATAGTTTAACAAATTTACAATGTCAAACTCTCAAATTTACGAATCGATTCAATATCATAATGTAAGGTGATGAAAAAAAGTGACTACTCACTCCCGGTGGCTCCGTAGCGATGTCCGATGGAGGCAGGGCCCGCGAGTGCGGGGGAGGAGGAGGAGGGACGGCTTCCCGATGCGAGGAGCTCACTGTGGAAGAGGTCAAGTTGGAGCTGCTCTTAGTGGAGTTGGAACTGTGCACGCTGCGCCTCTTAGAATCTGGAGATCCTGGGGATCATTGAATTTTGCCTATTTGGTCATCATTTTCAGAGAATATTCTACACAGAAGATTACGAATGAGATTATTTTTTAAAATGAACTCTATTAGCATACTTTTGGTTCTATTGAAAATGTAAAATATTCAGGCCTATTCTCAAAATTGCAATATTGAAATGAAGGTGATTGTTACACCAACCTTCAAAAATAGACAGATAGTTTTGACAGATTATGGTACATTTATCTCCCTCACTCTCTCTCTCATTCAAATATAACACTATTTTTGAGGGTTGGTGTAACAATCACCTTCATTTCAATATTGTAATTTTGAGAATAGGCCTGAATAACTGATTTAAGTTTTCTAAGCGATAGCTTAATGCTAACCCAGAAGAATAATAACCCAAATATAAAGACAGAATACTTATAATTTTTTTAATAAACTGAACACCCACAACCGAGTTACATTTTTGTCACAACTATAGTTTTGAGAGGGACTGCACCTCTAAATTCATGACAAAAATGTAACTCAGTTGGGTGTGTAATAGAAAGTTTAGTTAAAAAAATAAAATAATCATGTTGCACCACAAAGTAACTGCTGTCTCAATAAATGAAATAACAAAATACCTTGGTTGTGGCCGGATAAAGGAATAGGCGAAAGTCTTGCGTTGCTCAGTGATGCAGTGCAAGGTTTGGTTTCAGCAGTGGAACCTGGTGGGAAATAATTTTATATATCAAATGTATCATAAAAAACAACTTCAATTTTCAATTTGGAAAAGAATATTGGTTATTGCCTAGTATATATACAAATATACAAATGTATCGCTGTGATACAAAACTGTTCACAGATTTTTATAAGAGGTACCTACACAAGGTACTGTAGGTGTTGTGGTTATAGGATGCCTCGTAAGAATCTTAATTGTGTGATCGTATCAGAGGGTTTTGTGCAAGGTGAGACTGAAGGTCCTAACTCTCTTCAATGTCTCATACGTGTGGGTGCATGTCGCAGTGTATATGAATGGGCGTGTGAGTATTTATGCTGTGTCTAAAGCGAGGATTTAAATAAAACAGAACTTACAAAAGTCGGCGTTTATTGCAGAACGATTTACAATGGCGGGTACGATGAGTATAAAGTTAATTGCACGTCTAAGACTGGAGCGACTCGCTCGAGATCTCGAAGAAAGAACGGTCTGTGGAGAAGTGATCGGCTAGTTCCTCGGACTCGTCTGTCACGATGTATCGGCATGTCACATTACACATTACACAGCCATGTCTGTGAGTCGCGTGCAAGACCACTGCAGTACTAAATATTGTATGTAATGATAACATGTAAAAATTGTCTAATTTATATTACTCACCGCTAGTATTAGTTCCGGCCAGTTCGGGCTGCAGATTGGGCACACTCTGGATGGCCGGCGTGGCTCCCCATCTCTCCAGCAGCCGGCACACGTGCAGGTGGCCGGCTCTCAGTGCCACCTTGGCCGGGGTGCGCCCTGCGAGGAATGAATCACTAGTACCATGCTACAAAGATGTTAACATTACATAACCTACGAAATGTAGTGTTTCATCTCTATTGCCTATTTTAGATTGATTGTCAGTAAAAAGTAAGAAAAGATGACAAAATTATCATGTCATTAGATATTACAAACTAAATAAATTAATGTGATAATATATAACATACCACAGTGGTCAGAGTGTTTGGGATTGGCGCCATGTTGCAATAACCACAGAACACATTCTTCATGTCCTTCTTGCGAAGCTATGCCTATAAAAATTACAAGATAGTTTTATAAACAAACACAATTATGTATACTACAGACACTAATGAAACGTCACATATGTTAAGACAGCATTGGTTTACTGTATTTTGTACAGAGAGCAGAATGACAGATTGAACGTAGTTACACAGAAAGCAACCAGCTACAGAAAACTCAAACCGAGATAAAAGCACAAATGTTACTTTACCTAGTGGTGTGGCACCCTGGTCACACTGAGCATTGGGGTCGGCGCCCTTGGAGAGAAGTAGCCTGACTACGGCCGCCTGTCCCCTCCAGGACGCGGAATGAAGTGGCGTTCTCCTTTCACCGTCGCGTGCATCCATGTTGCATTCGCCTGCAAATTAAAATGTCCGGCTTTAAGATTCTTACAACTTTTGACGGCCTTTTATCATTAATCTGTCATAAAAGATCAAATCTGTATGCAAATAGCATCATAATGAAGAAATAACATTACGGCCTGACCGGAAGCACACCTTAGGGTTGCCACTAGAGAAAAATGTTGTTGCAAATGAATATATTATAAAATCTATGAGTGGGATTGGGCATGCAGGAACAAAATGGCGGGCTGTTTCCTTTCATAATTAATTCAAGCATGGATACGGTACACAAAATATACATTAAATGTATATATTTGAGATCCCATTAATGTGTAAATGATTGACGCATGTTTTAGGGCCAGGAAATAATTAATTATATTATTAAGGAGAACACATTCTTATTGTGAAGTTGTAATTATTCAGAACAGACGGTCTGTGATGTTTTTAAATACTAATTTAATGTATTAATTATAAATATATACATATAAAATCAATTTTGTTGAAAAATATTGTTTTTGCGTTACCGGGATTCGAATCTGGATCTCTATTTCCAATCCGGGGAAGTACACTACTATTTGTGTTATAGCTCCAGTATTTTACATGACAAATTTTCGAACCTATATGTTACACTTTTTCGACACAACTGTCGGTTTACTCAAAGGTATTTGAGATTCCGTAAAAACAATGTAGATGGCTTTCAAATAATGGAACGACAGATGTATTAATTTGAATTTTTTTTTTATTGTTGTTCGGAGATGTCAACATAACCGTTAATCTTTTATTACGATGTATGCAGCCCGACCGGATTGTGTGTGCAACACATATAAATATCATTATTAACTAGAACACATTCTTATTGTGAAGTTGTAATTATTCAGAACACAGCTCTGTGATGTTTTAAATACTAAAAATTAAAATGAATTGATAGTTCTGGCGTCTGCAGTCGGCTTACTCGAAGGTATTTGAGATTCCGTAAAAACAATGTAGATGGTTTTCAAATAATGGTACGACAGATGTATTAATTTGAAAAAGTGTAACATGTAGGTTCGAAAATTTGTCATGAAAAATACTGGCGCTGTAACACTTGCACCCCAATCCGGGGTAGTGTACTTCCCCGGATTGGAAATAGAGATCCAGGTTCGAATCCCGGTAGCGCAAAAACAATATTTTTCGACAAAATTGATTTAATATGTATATATTTATAATTAATACATTAAATTAGTATTTAATTAATTATATGTAAAGAATTAAAACATATATAAGAAAACTTACCAACTGTTAACAGTAAGTTTACCATCTCATAATGTCCTTGCCAAGCTGATACATGTAGAGGTGTTCGACCCTAGGGAAAATGATAAATTTATGGTTAATAGCTACATATTTTGTTTTTCATACTGAATCATTTTATTAGTTGAATAATTGTAAGAAGCGTTTTCAAATAATTCATTTTATAATTTGGGAAACAGTTTGGATCAAACCATATTTTTGAACGGTACACATAAATGAGGGAACAAATATTGACAGTTGAGGGTACTAGTTGCAATCTCAGCAACCTTCGTATTATTTTTATTTAGAGAAAACCGATAGGAGTTTGAAGAACAATATATTTATCAATGCACTCTTATTATGAATGATAATCACTATAATCTGGTTTAAAATACAAAATAAATACACAACATCTTCTTTCAAAAACAAGTGGCCATTTAAATTTCAGAGCAGTGAAGACTGCTTTTGGTTGTATTCTAATATTAATGGCAGCGAGCTAAAACGATTGATTGCGCAACACCAATTTTCAATGCAATGAATGTACATCAAAAATAGGTAAGTTTGACTATTAATAAATTAACACAATGTGTAAAAAGTATATGAGAAGACAACTGCATTAAAAGTTATAAAAAATAATACTGGAGGTTGCTGGCTTTGCAACTAGTACCTTCAGTTATAACTGTCATTGTCCATGAACACGTTCAATATATTAACATTCTTATTACAATTATTTAGCACTCTTAGGAGCAAACAGTTGGCTCGTGCGTTTGTCTGAACAATGTATAAAACGCAACAGTATTTCGATGCAGCCTAGGAACATGGTAAAATAAAATGTTGTTTTGTAATTCTACACAATAAACTTTGTTATTTAGAAGTCAAGGAAAGTAACTCCTCACACTTCTTGATATAGATCTCTGTATACAGGTACCTCGCTGTCTCTCGTCTCCACATTAGCCTCAGCTCTCTGTATAAGATATCTGGCCATGGAAATCCTGTTGTCCAATGCCAGTATGTACAGTGTACTACGTTGGTCTGCATCCAGGGCGTCTACGGCGGCTCCCCTCTCCACCAAGATCCGCACGGCTTCGTAGTGGCCCTCCAATGCGGCCACTCTAAATAATACATGATTTTTTGAAGTCTAATAATAAATGATTATGTAACGTATTTCATAATATCGTTCTCTAGTTTTTTTTAAATCTTAGAAAGTAATAATCAAATAATAATTACACCTGTCAATTTTCTTTTCTCCCATACAGACAGAAAAGATTGTCTCGATGACGAATCAACATGCACAAATCTGTCTTAAAATAAACATGAAAAATGATTATTCTAACTACGTACAGTGTAAGAATTAAATCTAAATGTAGTGTTAAATGAAGAAAATGTGTAATTTGGAATAATACAAACATTATTCATTTTGATACTATTAAAGAGAACACATTCTTATTGTGAAGTTGTGATTATTCAGAACAGACGGTCTGTAATATTTTAAATACTAATTAAATGTATTAATTATAAAGATATACATATAAAATCAATTTTATCGAAAAATATTGTTGTTGCTACCGGTATTTAAACCCGATTATGCTATACCAGCACAGTGGATTGATGACAAATTTTCAAACTTATATGTTACACTTTTCAAATTAATACATCTATCGTTCCATTATTTGAAAGCCATCTACGTTGTATTTAAAATATCACAGACCTATGTTCTGAATAATTACAACTTCACAATAAGAATGTGTTCTTCTCCATAATAATATATATATAAGTTGTATCAACGTGTCCAAAATTTAATAAAAATGAATTGTTAATTCTGGCGTCTGCTATCAGTTTACTCAAAGGTATTTGAGATTCCGTAAAAAAAAAAGTAGATGGCTTTCAAATAATGGAACGATAGATGTATTCATTTGAAAAGTGTGAAAAAGCAAATTTCGAATAAACGTTCTTTGAATAAATGAGATTTTACTGTATTTTTGACTTTTATGTAGTACTTTGCTATAATTTGACTTCATAAATCACAAAATTTGAAGATAATTCAGTGCAATGAATATAAAAAGAGTAAGAATACCCTACTTGTAGCAATTTAGAGATCTAACCTTAGAGCAGTTTTTCCATCGTGCGCATGCTGGTCCACGGGTGCTCCCCATTCATCTATCAGCAGTTCCATCAGTCTAAAAACAAGACAAACATAAATAATTACAGACTGTTAAATTAAGAAGACATCACTTCATCGTATTATATATTTCCTCCTCACCTGCAGTGGCCCTCCTGCGCAGCCAGCATCAAGGGGCCCTTTCCGTCATTATCCTTCTCGTCCACCTTGGCTCCCGCTTCCAGCAAGACATCGCAAACTTCTAAGTGTCCTGAAAACATCATGCAATATTTTAACACACAATAAGAGGAATCCTAATAATTTGACAGAAATTTCTGGAATATAAAATCGTATTTTGTAAAAATACCGACAATCTGTTATCTATCTATGTTTTTGTATGGAGTTTTATTTGGTTTCATATTGAACTACATAACCTTTTATCTCTATCTGAGACAATAAATCATGCGTAAGTGGGTCAATTTTGATGATTTAATGCGTATTTGGGTATTGAAAAGAATGTACTGCGTGTGGGTATTAGAATGTCAGGGCTGGGAGTAGTGTTCAAAATGTTAAAAAATAAATTTGAAACTTTGGAAATGGTTCAATGCCCCAGATATCCTGAGAGGTGAAAGCGAGGTGCTGCAGCGGATGGAACCAGTAGGGTGCGCAGAAGAGTCCTGTAACACGCACAAAGCCCTTTTACACAAACCAACTGAATCAGAACCGAGACCTAAATGGGTGGACAAATAAATAAGAAGTAGTTGGACTGGACCACCACCTCACTAGATCAATGTCCATATTGAAAAAAATTGATAATATTACCTTCGAAAGCAGCGTAGTGCAACGGGGTCCATCCAGCATTATCTCTGTGATGTTCATCCAATCCTCGGTCCACAAGCTGTCGCACCACTTCCACATTGCCTGTGGAAACACGGACATATCCATTACGAGGCTGTGTCATATTCAAATGATATTATAACTTAATATATTTGAAAATGATAACACAAAGCACGACTGTAAGAATGGTGCGGACCTTGGGCTGCGGCCACACTGAGCACGGTACGGCCATCCCGATCGATGGTGTCCACGCAGCAGCCCCAGAACAGCAGAGCGCGTACGGCGGGAGCGTGGCCCGCCGCCGCAGCCGCCCAGAGAGGAGTGCGACCCGCTCGGTCTGCGGCTTCCGGGTCAGCTTCCGCTTCCAGCAGGAGTTCTATCACCTCTCTGAAACCGCAATACAGAATTAATAACTCAGTTGTTATAATCATTAAATGCCCATCGATTGGTCAGTAAACAGGGTGTATACTAACTTATGTCCTTCAAAGGCAGCCACCAGCAGGGGGGTCATGCCGTCCTTGTCCGGCCTTGCGGGTGCCGCTCCCCTCTCTAGCAGCAGCTGCGCGCACCCCCCGCCGCCTGCTCCGCCGCCGCCCGCCGAACACAAGGCCGCCACGGCCAGCGCTGTTCGTCCTGTAAATACATTCATCGTCATTACTAAATTAGAATTTTTTTAAAAAGATTTGACATAAAATGATAGAATTGTAGAAACCATCTCACCATCAGCGTCTGCGTGATCGATGTCAGCTCCGTGGTCCAACAGGTGGGTCACGATATCCGTATGACCCATGTACGCAGCGGCGATGAGTGCCGTGCGTCCTTCCAGGTCAGTCTTGTTGACGTCAGCCCCGTGCGCTATCAGGAGGCGAACAATTTCCTCATGGCCTGACCACGCGGCCGCCCTGATAGGTCAAAACAATAAATTATTATTAAAAATGAAACACTGTTTAATTAAAATTATAACTGAGAATGTTAATAGAACATAAGTGTACTCTCGATATCTCTTTATAATTATTTTACGCATTTTGGGGGGCATTTTTCATGGCAAATTTTTTCCTAACCACCCTATACTGTACAAAGAGTACCATATTTATAAAACACACTTACAGTTATCAAAGTTTTGCAGGTGTGATGTATCTTGCTCACAATAAAGAGATAAGGTTCTGTTTGATAAGTACCTGAGTGCGGTGCGATGGTCACTATCTACACAGTCCACTTCGCAGCCACGTTTCAGGAGCAGCTCCACCACCTGTGAGATCAGTCAATGTAGGCATAAACAAAGTACACAATGAGTCAACGTATGTGTCAACAGATTCTGTTAGTACATAAACTGTCATTGTTGCGGGTGAGTTCACATTAGAACATAGAATTTTGAAGTAAAGGATAAAAATCAAAGAACCAAATTTATTGTAAAAAATGAATGCACATACAATCACGAACATGAAAAATCATTGTAAAAGTTCACTGTTCAACAAATAATAAATCACCTGCGTGTGCCCTGCCCAGGCAGCCGCCCTCAGCGGAGTCCAGCCTTCGGGATCAGGCAGGCTGGCAGCCGCACCGGCCAGCAGTAGGGCGCCAGCTGCAGCCGCTCGGCCCGCACGCGCCGCCAGCTGCAGCGCTGTGTGGCCTGCACGGTCCACAGTATCCACAAGATCCAATGTGAGTAGTCCGCCTGCCGACACGTACGCCTAGCGGTATGACGAGAAAATATGCAATTACAAAAAGTACATCTAAAGAAATTTGATTGAATAGACAAGTATTATGGCGAGCCGCGCACGGTAAGATAACTCTGAGTACTGTATGCACTTTGATTTGGATATAAACTAGGACGACACAAAACTTAAACCCGTATACCTGATGTTTAATTTGACAGCAAGGCTGGACACGTCATCTAGAACCATAAATATATTTATTCTGAGAGGAATTTATTTGAAGAACAAAGTGACGGTGCTCATATTTCTGAGACTTGATATGTACACGGTGGACCACGAAAGCCGAGAGTAGTGTCCAAACAATCCCTGTCTCAGAGACTGTCTTGAAACAAAAATCTCACCCGTGGACACGTGCTATTAGAAAGGTGTTTAATAGTTGTAAAAAATAATTGTGATGCATTAGAGTTTCAGGTACAAAACACATGACTCAGAAATTTTTTGAAAACTATTTTATTTTTAATTTATGAATAGTTTATTAACTTTGTTTTTAAAACCAGTTATTTATATTAACCAACCGGTATCGGAAAATACCTCTTCCCTCATCAGGATGACAAAAATACTAACTAAAATGATTGTGTTCAATTATTAAAATGGACTAGAACATGTTAGCATTAAATATTAAAAATATTATATTTTTGATTATCATACACTTTTCAGGAATACAGAGCTCTATCTTATATTTTAATCGAAAGCACAAACTAACAGTACCAAATTATTATATATGTATTTAGTTTTGTTTTCTCTACCAAGAGTAATGGCATAGATTTCAGGAAAAATAAATTGTTTCCATATAAGTACACAATTTAGGAGAATTGGAATTAACCAGTGTTATAGATGAATTATTGACCTGTAGAGCAACAGCCATGGAATCAGCCTCCCCGTTCTGTGCCAGAGTGTGCACCGGCGCCCGGCCTAAGCTCTGGTCCATGGTAAACAGCTCCAAGCAGTGCAGAGCATCTCCGCACTCTTCATCCTCCTCCTCTTCAGCCTCCAGCATCAGCAGCTGCTCCAGGGATATCTGGAATGTATGCATTTGCTTCATACACCCAAATTCACCCATGTGTAGTAAATTAAAAAAAAATTTTTGCACAATAATAAGAAAAATAAGCGAACGGCAGACGACTCACCTGACTGTCTCCTATATCAGGCTGTGCGGGTGGCTGAGGGGGTTCCAGTTGCGCCCCCATCTCGAGAAGGGCTCGGAGCACACGGCAGTCTCGCGGAAGTGTCGGGCAATCCAGCCCCGACAGAAATTCAGGAATGGTAGCGACGGGAGTCTCTTCCGGTACTGCTGACGATAATAAAGTTGATTGAATATGATTTAATCCTTGATTGAAGACTCGCTGGTGTTAATAAAAAATTAACACCAGCGAGTATATTTATATGTATTTCCAAAAATATAAATGCTCAAAATACATCCACAATACACGCACCGGCGGCCTGTCTCTGTTGTTGCACTTTCAGTGAAGCCCGTACGTCACAGCCCGAGTCCAGGATCCAGAGCAAGATGAGAGTGTGCAGATCCAGGCCCGGCACCAGGATGGAACGCTCCATCTGGGGACCGAGGCTGGACTCCATTGAAGACTTGGAATCTCTGTGAAATGAAACATTGGTAAATAAAATTGATTTGATAAAGGATTGTCACAAGATACCTCAAATATGTCATTAAACAGAAAGCACAATTGTGATTTAAACCAGTGCATTCAGAATTAAAGCCAGCAATATGGTAATACTGCATTTATTGATTTCATATTACAGCACACGCTGATTATTGTGTTGCATAATTGGTTATTAGAATCAGTGCATATTGCGCTCAAATTCCAGTGAACGGAATTAAACATAAACATTTCTATTTTTTGTCACTTTTTACACTCGGTTATCGGGTGTTGATCGGGATACTTATAAATAACTCATATTTTGTTTTTAATTTTTAAGGAAAACGCATTATTATTGTAAAGTTGTAATTTTTCAGAACATTCTTCTGTGCTATTTTATATTATATTTATTTTCATAATATGTTTGTTTGAAAACTCAAAATGTTATACTGTAATGAAAATTGAGTTAACCTCTCGACCGCTAAACAAATGTACTCCAAGTATACCTCCCTACGCGGGCCTCTTTTCGAAAGCCGTGTATTTGGTTGAACACCACTTTTAAAGCAACATTTAGACATCTATAAAGGCATCCTGTCTACGATTTATTACTTGATAAGACTTCACAGATAATGTTGTTAATATAAACAATCATTTGAGATGTTCAAATCCTTACATATTGACTGAACAAAATAATCGATCTCCGAATAAGCCGCTGTCTTACGAATATTATTACACGGTCACCAATACAATCACATTGTTTATACGATCATAGCTATCTCGTTCAACCAGATTGCTGCGCCGATCTTCAATATGCAGTTACGCTGTATTTTTTTAACATTTCTTATGGTTGTTTGAAAATAATGTTTAAAGTCTCAAAAAATACGGCTAGAATATGTAAACATTAAGATATCACAAGTCAAGTGCCGCTTCAGAGATGTCCACTCATGTAATAAATAATACAATAACGTCAGTACTATTATTCGTTATCGTTTTGTAAGGATTTGAGAGTTTGATAAAATCAAAAATACCATTTTATTGTTTTCTGTAAGCAATTTAAACTACAACAACATCGTGTCCACTTTATCCACAGAATCCATACACTTGACACATTTCGGTTGTCGTTTCCATGGAATCGTCATGCAAGTTGTTAGATGTGGACTTCCCTTGTATCGCGCCATTTTAATGCTAAAAAAGGTCCACGATATTTGGTGTCCATTTCACCTTTTTTTAATTTACAAAATGTGGCCCTACCTTTCAGTGTTTTACACACTGTACCACACGCATTAGTATTTTTCTTGTGCATAAAATGAGGGCTACTATCCCAATTGACAAAAAGAGTAGATTCACTTTAACTGACATCTTCATTAATTATTTCATCTTGCTCATCTTCACTTATTTCTAAATCGGAGTCTATATTTAAAAATGTTTCTAATATTTCTTCCTCTGCAAGTCTACGGCCTGCCATTTTAAAAGGTATACAATTATTAAATTTAAATAATTTAGATAAATATATGTAGCACAATACAAGCTCTGTTTTAAAGAATATTGTCAGAAAATACAACCGTTCACCAAATGCAGTCAAAACGATATCAACATTTCAAATGTAAACAGCAATTTTAAATAAAATCACGTAGTAATAATAAATGTATTTTCCGATACAATATATTAATTTAATTGTCCACAAAATACAGATTGCGATGTCAATATTTCGTATCAACGCACAGTTCCGACAAATACTAGTGACCTCGAACACATGACGAGAGGACGATAATTCAGCGCCACGAAATTCAAATAACTGGACGGCGTTTTAAAAAGTTTTAATTTTTAAACTGATTTATATAAACAAATAATAATATTTCACTTGACTAATGCAAGAATTTCTAACATATGATGTGCGCCACGCCGGGAGAGCGATTCCTTCTCGCATCATATGATCGTCGGGTTAATAAACTTTATTAAACAAATTAAAATTATTGAGCATTTCAAAAGAAACAATTATAAAATGTGTTTCTATATATATTTATTTTACGTATGTACAATAAATTAATACTTAAATGTAGGTGTTAAAACACATTCCTACATATGCCTCCGTAACTTAGCCTAAAAGGGAACATTATTAGTAACATTAAAGGTCGTCATCATCATCAAGTAAACAGCTATGATTCGAAGATACTTATAATATTATCATTATTAAGGAAAACACATTCTTATTGTGAAGTTGTAATTATTCAGAACAGACGGTCTGTGGTATTTTAAATACAAAGTAGATGGCTTTCAAATAATGGAACGATAGATGTATTAATAGATGTTTTTAAATACTAATTTAATGTATTAATTAATATTTTTCGATAAAATTGATTTATCTTTATAATTAATACATTAAATTAGTATTTATAATATTGTCAAATAACAATGATCAACACGACTACTTTCTTAAGTACTATCTGGTGATGTCCCGCCGGCGATTCGTGACAATATCAAAATGAAAAGAAAAATAATTTCATTAGCGTGGTTTACTATATATTCAGAAACAGTCGACATGAGTTCCAAAAGTCTTACTCCAAGAAAATTGAGATGATAATAGATCATCATCAAGTTAAGCTTATAATTAAATAATGCACAGCTATCGAAGCGCTCGAACAACCTGTTGAGATGGTGTTCCAGACGGGTGGCATGCAGCACCATGCGGTGCACGTCCCCAGCATTCAGCGAGCGCGCGTGCAACGTGTAGTACATAGTTAGAGCGGCGTGACCGCGCGCCTCGCTGCACAGGAAGCGGCGGGTGCAATGCTTCACGTCCAGCAGCCACTCGGAGAAAGAGTGATGGAAAATTGACAGCACTCCGGTGCGAGGGTCCAGCGTCAAGATTCTGTCGGCATAAAAACACGCATGCTTAATTTTCTAAAAATACCACACATTCACTTATTGATTAGTTAAGCGTATTAATTGAAGTATTATTTCAATGTTGATGAAATACCTTCTCAGAAGATGCAGCCTCTTGTTGAAATCCTCTCTGGTGATGGTGTGGTTGGTGGTCAGCAGGCAGCGATACAAAATCTCAGAGTCTACGCCGCACTTGGCGACCAGCAAAACATTCAGTAATGGTTGCACCTACAACATAATTTGTATATACATTTCGGAAAAATATTTTCAATAATTATGACTGACATGATAAAAACATTAATTTGTGTATACTTTATCCAGTTTTGGAAACAATATTTAAAGTACTATGTATAAGAAAAAAATGCATTCAATTTATTATTTTAAAAGTAAATATCACCTACCTTAGCAAATTTCCTCCCGTGGAACAGTCGTTGACACAACCACATGTACAGCCCGTTGAGCGTTCCCGGAATCTCCCTGATCTCCCTGAGAGCCACAGAGCCGTCGGCCAGGCCATCGAGTACCCGCTCCAGATACAGGAAACATCCGTTGGACTTGATGCGTAGGTGGTCCAAAGCTTGCGCCGCATCCCGGGATACGTGCTGTCCGAGCCGCGGCTCCGAGTCCAGCCGTCCGAGGATGTAGCGCTGCACGTCCAGCGTCACATGCCCGCGGCGCAGATCGTCCAGCGAGATCTTACGGAACCCTAGAGAAGTACACACATCCATATTTTATAATCGCTACAAAGATGAAATAAAACAATAATAGATTGGCTACCGTACGTGTGTAAACATATTAAACAAGAATGGTCAAACTAAATCTAATATTAGATGAAGCTACTTTTCGATTGAACTACTTTATTTGCAGTTATTGCCACAGCAAACTTATAATTGAATTAGTAACAAATTTTAGATAATAATAAAAAAAAAAACTTTGATAAACATAAAAATACACCTGTAAACATCTTGGTCAGATATTTGGACTGTTTCCGCGCCGTGCACACCAGCAGAAGCCACTGAGGAAACAGATGATGATGATTAGCTAACAGCTCCGCGATAGTCTTCGAACTATTGGTGCTCTTGACGGCTAAATTTCCCGAGTCGGAGCCGTTCTTTTCTCTGTCTTTTGTCAGGGTAGAGCTGGTCATTGAAGCCCCAGTTAGAGGAGTTTCATCTATAGAGTCTACCAGCAAAAATAAGCACTGCTTTGGTGGATCAATTTCGAGTAAGGGAAAAAGAATTGCCTTTTTAAAACAATCATCCGGATTCTTTTCTAAATTCTGTGGCAACAGTGCCTGCTGAATTTCTGGCTCAGAAAGAAGTTTTTCATAATAACAGTTAGCTATCAGCGTTCTCGGATTCACCGGCAAACTGGGAATCGGCGGGGGCACATCGTCGTGCTGAGCCGTGTTCTTCATTGGACTCAACGCTGTTAAATTCTTTTCACCGAGTGCTAATTTTTGAATGTTGAAAGCTGAATCAAAATCTGGGCTGTTTAATATTGTTTCTCCGATGCTTCGGTAATCGCCGAGATTGAAATCCTCGATCCTCCCGATCTTGGGACTCAACTCTTTGGGGCAACTCGGCGGCTTTAATATATTTTGATACTCCGGGAGTTCATCTTCCACTGTCGGTTTTTGTTCATCATTTTCATCAGACTTTTTGGCTTCCGAAACAGCCGCACTTTGCTTTGTGCTTCCTTTGGATGATTCTTTATTATCGGAATTATCACTAGCAGAATTCCTCTCCGACTCCCTGTGTATTCGGCTCTTCGATGGAGAATTCTCCGCAGAACTAAGTACAGACATATTGGGATACTTAAAGCTCGCGACAGGTATTCGGGAAACCTTGACAGCAGCCATGTGCACGTTGCTACCACCGGGGCTCAGGGGAGTTTTTAAGTCCTTGCAATCGAAACCGTCGCTATTTTTTCTTTCCTGTATATCTTTTCTTCTGTCCACATCGGCCTCCAAGATTTCCTTAAATAGAGATTTGCTGGCCGAACTGAGTTTGGCGTCTTCCATATTTTTCAATCCGTCATAATTTTTGAGGTCCATTTCCAATTCTGTAGAATTTCTCCGCGGTCTTATTTCTAGAACATTTTTAGAATCGGTCGACAAGCTCTTTTGCAATACTGCGGACTTTTTATCCATCAGCGGCGGTTCGCTCTGTTGCCTAAAAAGGCGCGAATTCCTCACGTCTTTGGGTTGCTGCGACAAATTTCTGAGGAAAACATTTTCGTGGTTTTCATAAAGTTTCTGCTCCCTTTCATTAGGGCTCTGGAAGTTGGGCAGGAACGGGTTTGTGTTGGTCACTCTGCCTGGTGGTTTTTTCTCTTCTTCGATCGAGAGCGATACCTGCAGACAAAATAATAATATATTTAAAATACTCCTCAGTCAAATCCTTATAGACTCTGATTAGTGAAAAAAGCATGCTAGGAATCGCTAGAAAAAAGAAATACCTAGGTTCAGTGTAGACCAATTGAGAAATGTCATTGTCACTGCTAAAAAACAGTAAATGGCAATGGGCGGTCCATATTTCAAGACACAAAGATAACTGATGGACAAATAATATTGTTAAATGGTATCCACGAAACAAAAGCAACCTAGAGAACACCCAAAGCATCTCGATAGAAAGGCAAATATTAGCGGAGGACTGAAGAGGATTCTGCAGAGGAATGGCTGAAGATGATATATACAGAGATGGGAGAGTTGTCTTTGGATTAAGAAACGTTTTTGCAACAAAAACCTAACACAAATTAAAAAAAAAAACATTTTTTGAACAATTATTAATCATAGACTCAAAATTATAAAATCAACATTAGGTGAAGTCAAATAATAAGTTACATAATAGCTTTTATCTTCTTCAGAGTCCCTTCATTTCACATATTAATAAATTTTAGGCTTGTACAAATTACGCCAAGCCATTTCTACAAACACCAGCTTCTTCTGTGAGAATATTTTGTGGTTGACGTCTCACTCTGTCGTTATTAGTTTTTCGCCGTCTGAGCTACTTGTTTTTATTTATAGATTGAATTTCTTCAGTTTCTACCACATCTGATAGGTGATCTGAAGCCTCTGAGCATTGGTTCACTTTATTTATCATCTTTAAGATGTCTAAGTCAACTCTAATATGTCTGCAAGTCATTTCATTATTTATAATAAAATACGCACTTTCTTGAAAGAAACAGTAAAAAAAATTTTAGCAAAGAAAGTCGCGCGTAACTGATTAAACGCCCGGGCGCAACTGACACAAAAGTTATCTGTGCGACATAAGGTGTGCAAGTGAACCTATCATAGGCTACTAGAGATGAAAAGTACCTACGATGTGAAAGTATGATTATCTGAAGGAATACTCGCAAAGGGCAGTCGATTTGAAACCGCGCGACCGCTTAAAGGTTAAGATAATTCCTTCGAGGTTATTCCGGATAGATGTTTCAATGTTAAGTTATATTTTTTCCAGAAAATCATGGGGTTTACTTTGAGTCTTTCTTCTACAATATCGGCTAGCATGTCATCGTACTGCTCCCGCTCGTGTATTCTCTCCATGGTACCGCGTGGTCTTCTCGCTCGCTCCTCGGCCACGTCTAAAGGGGGGGCGGAAGGAGCTGATGCTTCAACTGGAATAAAAAATAAATACATATATAAAATCAATTAATGAAAAGACTCACAATTAAATTATATAATGGAAAAACTTGATCGTTGGCGAGTTAAGTTCAATGTGAATTTGAAAATGAATAAAAATATTTTCACTCTGAAAACAGAACAAAGCGAGTCTTCACCTTTCTCTTCTTCGGGGATGGTCGCCTCCTTGGTGGAACTGGATGTGTCTCGAAGCGTACTTTTGCGGTGCTCCGAGGAGTTGTTGAGTATCTGCATTACCAGGGTACGGATGAACTCTCCCATCGTGAGGCTCGTCTCATTCTGACCCTGAGACAATAATGGAAAACATGTCTTAGCGAATATTGTGTAAAATGGTAAGAAGCCTGGTCAACCAGTCAAAGGCATACCATACTCTCTTCAAAAATTGTTCATACTTCAATTTAAGATCAAAAATACTCTACCCGAAGGAAGGGTTGTAGAACCGACCAGCCGTTGAAGTCTAGTTTAGTGAACGGGCATTTGCGGTGGCAGGCCCAAAAGCGTAAAACTGTTTGGCTTCCGTCATAAGGAACAGTGCATCAGAGACTTCATTTAAACAAGAGACTAAAAATGCACCTCTTCACAGCCACGTCCATAAGTTCAAATAGCAATTTTTAATTTTAAATACAAAAATAGTGTAGTACTAAATGTGTAAAGCACCCATGAGGTAATTTTTTTGACGAAATGGCACTATACAAATTGCAAACAATATGCAGATTCCACAGTTTCAGAAATATGTAGAAGCATTCACATGATTTTATAAACTTAAAGGTTTCAAAAATTATTGATAATTTAATGAACGACACTACTGGTGGGAGAGGTTTTTAAAGAAATAATAATATATTGATGAACCGACATACCTGCAGGAAGTGTCGGGCGATCATCCTCCTCTGCAAGGCCCTCTGCTGCCTAGCCGAGGGCCCCGAGCCAGGCTGAGACAGCTCCTTGCACAGGGCCGTCTTGCCGCTGCCTGCGTCGCCTGTAATTCGACATATTGCACTTTTCATTGAATAAAAACAATATAAATACAAATACGAAAGGCAAGTATCAGTTAACTCATTTGCAAGTTAACTCGAGCAGGCTTCGTAAATAATTTTGTTTTCATGTTCATACCATAAACAATACAAATATAGGTTTACCTTTTGAAAATGTCAAAATCAAACTGTCTGCACAAAACCTCAACCATTTCAGAGATAAAATTTACTTTGAACTAACTGAAGTAAACTTACCAAGTATTAAGGCTCCGCATGTTTTGCTGACCGGCCTCTGCTCCAGACAGTGAGCCAACTTCTGAAAAGCCCACTCGCGGCAGTAAAACTTCCGCTTTTCTCCCGACGCTACGGAACCAATCTTATTTGCCGAATTTGATTTCTTCATAGAATGAACTCTGTTTCCCGCGTCGGGAACAAATACTTCGGCCTGTAGACAACCTCGCAGACCACCTTCATTTTCGTATATCGTATCTCTACCAGCGGCAAAGTCACGCAAATTTTCACGTGTCAATTTTGATGTTTCTCTCGAGGAAGACTTGGGCTGTTCACGCGTGGAAAGCGAGTGACTGCTTATTTCTCGGATCGCAATTCTTCCCGAATCTTTGGGGCAATTAGATCCCTCCCTGTTTGAAATTTTTACCTCTTTAGTGTGCGCGACTTCGTGACACGTCGAGAGAGAGTTCTTCGAGTTTTCTTTGTGAAGGTGTTCGCGGATGGATTCGAAGGCTTCGCGATTGATCGTGTCCCTCTCTCGATAGATCGGAGGAGCGTCTTTCGGGATGTAGTCACGCGGTGCCTCGCGGTACGGATTGACAAGGCCCACAAATTCTGTCGGCGTTCTGTCAAACGTGTTGGTGCGAGTGGCTGCATGTTCATTTAGTGAAAGGGACCTAAAAAAGGTTGATATTTATAAACTTCATTATTAATCCAAAAATACCTTTTTCCAATGTTTTATATACTTTTTAATATTATCATCACCTTCAACTAAATAAATTAACATAACTTTTGTTGCATTTGTTTTCTGATTTAGTTATTAGGAAAAAAGAAGCTCATCCTACCATTCATCATTTATCAATTTCTGACCAATTCAAATTCAAATTCATAGTCAAGCTTGTGATTAAAACTAGTTCAACCATTTTAGTTAAACAAAGTACTCGGGTGGTGCGGTACCTCAGGTTGATCCTGTGCTCCGCCTGCCGGACATGCGTGGCCTGCCGGTCTCTGCGCCCCTGACGGCCCCCTTGCTCCGTCCTGCCAGCGCCCAGCTCCCGGGCACTCCGCCTCGCTGACTCGCGGGCAAACTTTTCCACTCTGCCCGAAACGATCAATTTTTATTATGCGGGTGTTTTGTTTTCATTAATTTAATATCTATTTTGCATTTCATGTGAGCAACGAGTGGTAGCAAATCACACCTGAACCCTGATTTGTATGCACCGCATAACTCCATGTATAAATGATTTATGCAAAGACATAGAGACATGTTTGTTGGATAGGTTACATAGGAGATAGAATGTGTGTGTAAGAAAACAGCCAGTTGTATATGCCAAATGAATGATGAAAATTAAATGGCAATGAGCAGGCCACATCGCTCGGAGGACAGACAAATGCAATCAGTACCCGAGAAGGACCAAGAGGTTGACGACAAGCTGGCCTGAAACCCACTGGATTTTCGAAATTATCAAACTGCAGAAATATATGGCAGCGAATAACAATGGCACTCATCCAGCTTTGGATGGAAAATAGCTGATGTTGATGATGATACAAATTTATGCTCGCGAGCATCAAATAAATATCACTAAATTTATTTATTTAGACACATATAACATATAAACATTATACATCTACAAAAAAGGACAGTTTGTTACATATATTTTACACAATTTTAAAATGTGTTGCCCAACTAGGCAAGCCTGTTTTAGGGCAAATTGGCAAACAAATTACATTTTACAAAACAAAATAACTCATTGAAGGCAAAACACAATTAAATAGAAAACGAAACATAAGCAAATGTAAATGTATGTATGGCAAGTAAATGTGAAAATATATAAAATGAGAGAAAAAATACCAACGTGCAATATAATATGTAAAATAATGTAAGCACGTATATAACATAAGGTAAAGTATGATTAATTATAAATAAATTTCATAATATAAAATAGTTTACTCTTAGTATCAATATCTTCCTATTGTGTATATAAAAGTTAATAAATTATAATATATCTCGGTTCAATTCTATATCTAAAATCCGATCCAGCAAATAAAAGTATATTCTGTCTCATTCAAACGCACGTTCCCCATTCCCGTATCTTTCAAAAATACAACATGCAAAGTTTTCTGTCGGAAAAATAAAATCATATTTAAAAAGTCTTTAAAATAAATTTAGTACCAGACATTTTTCGGAGTATAAAAGCTACGGTACTATAATTGTTTTTCATGAAGCATCACCAAAGGAGACAATGAACTCGGAGCCTCGACATGTTTTGCAAATTATAATAGAATCCTGCCAAATTGTACAGGCGGGTTGCTGAGCTCGGTTTCTTAATATAATTTAATATTATTATTCACCAATTGCTTTCGCCGAGCCCCGCAGCCATCAAAGCCACAACTATTGTATTTGGAATTGATAAAACATTACATTACAATATTATTATAATTGTATTCAAATGCCACCCTCACTTGGCTGTGCCAGGCCACATCATCACTGAATTGTTTACTGTTTATGATTTTATTGACTAGGCCTATTATAATAAACAAGGGTGCCGCTTACCGCACACCACTCATACCATTTTAAATATTACCCGGATTGTCTATCGGCCGCATCATCACGTATTGCTTATTGTTTACGATATGACTTTCTATTCAATCCACAAGGTTTCTAAGATTTCAAGTTAAACGATTTTCATTGAGGATGTGAGCCATATTGGTATGACAAGACATACAAGTGACCATTTTTATTACTTAGTACTTAATATAATTTTTGGTGTCATATTCAATATAAAATAAAATTATATATTGTCACCCATTCCGCTTCTGTTAACCAGGTTTAGATTAGATAAGCACGCACTTGGTACCCTCTGCAGTGTGAGAATGGCTCTGATTATTCATATATCACGACAACGGTACAGGCCATCGGTTGCGATCGTTTGTTCACATAATGTACAATATTAAATTTGAGAACTATAATACAGGTATTGAAGACTCACCTGGAATACGCTTCGACACTCTGATTAGCAAAGCCGCCGAAGTTGCCGCCATGGTTGTGATTCAGCGGGTCAAAATTAGGGTCGGTGACACCGGGCTGGGGCGTCCTCGGATCGTACCTCAGGCTCGAGAAGACCCTCGGGGAATGGGGTGAGATCTGCTGCTGATGCGGTGGAACCTGCCGCGCCGGCCTGCCACCGTGCTGGCCGTCCTTGGTCTTCGGCAGAACCTGGCTGTAGATTGGCACCTGGTTCGACGACATCTTTGGTGTTTTAAAACTGTCTTACGCACACATCTAAATGACAAATTTTTAACCGACTCCGGTGAAATTAATTCAGTACACTTCTGAGACGTCGAAGATCTTAATCGGATTTCTTTAAATTATTACCTAACCACTCTCATGCCTATTGAACATCGCTACCAATTCAATACAGAGATGGTCGATAATCAGGCATACGGAAATCCTCGTCTATATTATTATGAGAACCTTTTCTCGACTAAAAATGTTTTTGTGAATGTCTTTGTCGCAAAGACTGGTAGTCCTGTCAGAAGTATGAAACGAGATCTTCGTAAAATAATTTTCCCACTTAAAATACGAGTTTCACTTCAGTTAGGAACAAAGAAAAAACATCAGGTTGAAGGGTTATCGTAAAAAGGTACAAAATAATATGTTTTCAATCTCAGGAACTCTCAAATTATTATTATTGACACAAAAATATTAAATTGCGTACGTCTCGTTCGCAACCACCGCTCGCGTGCACTTATACGTTAATTGTAGAAGAATAGTTGACAGTTGATTATTAAAATTGTGTCAATCTTTAATACGAGCACACGCAGTCTAAGGTACTTTGGAATATGGTTATAATTCGTAAAATTATTATCAAATAAATACTTTTAATATTATAATATTGTGACTTTCGATTATTTTTAGGCCTTAAATTTATTAAAAATCTCTTCAATTAAGTAACGCTAAAGTTCTAATTCTAAAAACACCAATGCGATACAGTATTGCGTACGATGGAATATATTCATATCATGTACCGACGACGCACGTATAGCAGTCTAGTCTTTTATCGGACACTAGCCTCGAGCACTGGAATCCGCAGGAGCCTAGCGACACGCCCATGGAATATTGAAAGGATGTGGGCAAACGGAAGTCATTGAAACATCTCTCGCGGATGAAGTCTACGGCTATGGATTCAGCCTCCTCCATAACTCGCTTCAGCTACACTCGCGCACTCCAAGATGTCAAAAGTACGCCTACGGGCCGCTGCAGGTTGGCATCCACGCGGCCAAAGTCGCTGGTGGATGAAGACGGCATGATTGGAGATCTGTAAATATAACAAAATGGATATATAAATATTTAAATGAAATTGACCAAAAAAAAGTAAAGGTGTATTTAGAGAAAGTCTACAGATCAGTAGCAAGATGATAACATAAGATAAGAGGTAGGATTTGAAGAGCAGAATTCATGGAATTATAATTTTTATTTATTGCTTGATAAAGTTAATTAATATCTACATGTTTTTGGACAATATTCCAATACAGTGTATATCTTTCTTATTAATACATTTAATGTGTATTTAAAAAATATATATTTTCTCACTAAATTATTGGGTAACTTAATTGGCGAATGGTTCATGCGGTGGAACCGTGCGCCATGTGTCGGAGCAGAAATAAAAAACTGGGTACATAATAAAGAGATATGTGTTACTGTTAAAATAAACATCGACTCCCTTTTACACTAGATGAGCTCAGCAGTTTGTTATTCCTGAGCGCACTGTACTCACAGGGCCGGGAATAAAGCTGCCATGTGTATTGCAAACAATATGAAAGTAATTGCTCTAGAAAAAAAATCAAGTTAGACATCTCACTGCTGTCAAATAATGATCTAAACCGTTATTTTAAGTGATTGTGAGATTTGTGTTTGATAGTACCAATGATTGACAACTATTTATATAATATGTTGCCACAAAGTAATTTTGCTAATATTGAAGAAGTGATTATACGTAATTCAGGAAACTAACCCTCCAACATTAAACGTCAGATACCAATCATTGTTACAGTCGAATACCAATCACCGTCAGTTCGATGCAGATATATTATAATTTTTTGTATATATAACAATTATCAGCAAACTTATTAATGTTTGCAAACCACCTTGCTAGGTGCATATAAAATATCGGTTCTGAGATAGGTAGCAATTTTTGATTAATTAACTCAATAAAGCGTGATTCAAATGTTTATGATTTTTTTTACTAAATATTAATGTTAACCAGGAGGGCGTCCACCTGTCCGCCTCTAGTGTGTTAAGAACATAATGACAAATCCTCCTTTTCACACATTTATAAAATAATAATAATAATAATAATCAACCAATCAAGTAGGACTGCGATCCATTGAGTTTGATATTTTTCTTATGTCCGCCCTCCCGCTTTGCATAACAGCATAAAACAAACATCTGTACGTGTCGCGTAACACTATAAATCAAGCAAATATTATCGGCCATCCTTGTGGCATAGCAACATAAAACAAACAAGATCTGATGTCAATTCAATCACATCAATGTGTGCGGTTAACGCTTCAAAGTAAATTATTTTTGTTGATTTTTTAAATCCAAAAATTATTATTTTCCCCACATAATTGAGTGGATATTTGTAGTCCATTGATAAGGCCATGTAAAAGATAATTACAATATATCGGATGTAACATATTTAGGTCACAATTATTACAGGAATGGACAGATGTTTATCCAAATTTGGGTCAAAAATATTCAGCCTTACAAAATTTTTACTTTCAGAAATGTATGAATTTTGGTCATTTTAATAATAAGAGCGTGCATTAAAGATAACATTTCTACATCTCCCTTCTCCATCATACATCGCGGCGCGCGGAAAATAATTAGGTAAAATAATGTTCAAATCGATGTTAACGATGGAGGGGGGGGGGCCTATTTTTAAAAATCCTCGAAACACATTTATTAAATAAAAACGTAGGTTAATTAGCTAATGGGGAAAAAGAAACGATATCGGGACCGATATGTCCGCTCGCCGCCGTCCATTTGTCAGAGTGACGGAGACGTTGCGTCAGCTAACCGAATACAGAAATATCCACCACACGATCGCACGGAGCCACAATTTATTTCCCTACAGCTGAATACTGTTATAATTAATAATTGAAAATAATTAATAATACGCGGTACAAATAAAACTGTCGGATGAGAGAATTCTAAATCAAAGATTTTATTTTAATACAAATTGATACATCGAACGTTCCATTTGTTCGAAAGCCATCATCTTTTTTTTTACAAGTTCGAAAATTTGTTCGACTATTTACAAAGCTGACGTGGTGTAATTGGATAATGCACTTCCCGGATAGGAAGAGAACCCGGTTCAAATCCCGGCGGCGGCTAAAATATTTGATGCATTCAATTTGTATTAAATATCACACAACTATTACAACTTCACAAATAATAATGTGCTCTCTTTAAAATATATATAATATGTTTGTTTGTTCAGCCGGTGCGGTGCTCCAATATCATGACAATTGCGTTATAAATAGTGTTAGAAAATTTCGCAACATTTTTACATACATTTAATCGATATAAATACGTATTATATATAAGGGAAAACAAAAACACGCTAATTGATGTTTCACAACTGCCAAATGAATAGTTTAGAGCGGCAAATCATTTCACTAACTTTAAGTATATTTTAGGTAGTAGTGGATATGAATTCACTAAAAACCGTCACTGATTTCTTTTAAATTTACAATAATTGTTAAACTATTAGCTCTTTCATCAGGTTAGTTTACGGCCCCGGTTTAAGGAGACGTCGGAGACACGGCGCGGCGTGCAGCGGGTGCCACGTCTCCAGCCAGCTACTCTCCATCACGCGGATAACCATCTGGTCGCTCATCGTCCGTCAGTGCATCAGAAGACGTCAATTTAATTAAATCCCCGACATCTTTACGGGATTGACTCAGAAGTGAGTCAAGTTTTTGACCGATCGTGGTATATTCGAGGCCGGTTATTTCAGACTGGTCCGCGTGAACAGACCGCACGGACGAACCGTATGAACAGTTTCAACACTCAGATTCGATCAGCAGTAGTTGAGAGCATTTTCGGGAAAGTAAACATCCCAAATTAATGCAGATTGCGAAAAAAAAAAATAGCACAGGGTGTAACAGACCTAGACCACAATACTTTATGGGTGGACGAGTCGAAAATGTTTAAGGGATATGTGCCTAATTTCAACCATGTCAAAGATATAAGCATTTTTTAAAAAAACGTAATTATGCGATTAATTCGATGAATTTAAATATATTATTGTTTCCAAATTATATATTGAATACAAAAAATTAAAGGTCATCGAATTTCGAGCGGGTAGACTATTTTTTGTTAAGATGATTTAGGGCCTGAAGCAAATAATATAGATTAATAAATGAACAAATTCGCAAATATTTACTTCGAAGTACACTGACATTTTGTAAAAATTTCAAACAATGATATTTTCCGTAACAGTGCCGAATTTACACATATTCCTTTAACATTTTCGACTAGTAACGCACAGAATAGTCTGTTACACCTGTATATACATATTTAGTGACTTGTTCAAAGACACTACTAAAACTGAGCGGACGGAGAGACCTTGTCTATGGAAGCGATCAATAATATTTACGAATATTTTAAAAATCTATTATAACGCGACATTAAATTATTAAATTGCAATAGTGGTGACGATACAATTGTAATAATTAAAAAAAGTATTATTTTATTTAGTAGATCCATAAAATGCATTCGCATGACACACATTAAAGATGAGAATAAGCTTAGATTGCCTACTCGCGGGTTATCAAGACGTGCAAGAGTAGAGATAAAGGTTAATCAATATCGGTTGGTTCAACTTACATTCCGTAAAAATGCACAGACAACGTTTAAATTAATTTCTCAGCCGCTAACAGACCTAGTCCACAATATTTTATGGGTGGATGTTCAAGGAATATGTGTCTAATCTCAACCATGTCAGAGATAAAAAAAAACGCAATAACGCGATATTAATTATATGTATATAGAATATTAAAAAAATTAAAGGTCATTGAATTTTGGATTTGAATTTTGTAAAAATTACAAACAATAATATTTTCCGTAACCGCGCAGAATTTGCACATTTTCCACTCGTAATTTGGTCATGTGTCTACTCTAAAAATATTATAGACTAGGTCTGTTACATTCTGAATCTGGGAGATTATTAATTACAAGTCGTTTAAATATATTTTTTAAATACCTTTAGTAAGTTAATCACTTATTTTTTAATCTGTCGTGATCGGACTTGATTTCGTTCGCGCCGATTTCGCGTGGTAGTTCTGAGGTGAACTTGCGTATCGTGCCTTGTGTAATTCCACCGTGTCGGCAATCTTGTGTAAAATTAAAAAAGTTTTAATATTTCGAGCGTATCGCCGCCCCGAGCGCGCGCCGCCCTTCCCCGGAGCGCGCCCTCCCCGGAGCGCACCCTCCCTGGAGATCCGCCGGGCGCGAGTAACTTCGAGCGCAACATGTCGAGGTGCCGCCGCCCGTCGAGATCGCAACATTCCAGCAGGATCGCGAGGATGGTGACGTTTTGACCGGTACAGTTCGCGCTCGACGGGTTCGTCAATAATAATTTAAAAAAGGGCAAGTTAATCAGTTATTAAAAGCGGGCCGGGCGTTGTTATCTCTCCGCCGCAGACTGTACATTGAACGTAATAGATTAATTAATTTACGCTCGGGGTTCTCAATCTTTTTACGAGGCGCGTATCGGTTTTTTTAAAAAAAAATACATCATTTTTACAACACTTTACTTTCTTCGGACGCTACACACTTTAAACTACTTCTCAACATTAATATATTTAAGTATGTGTGTGTGTATATAATTTCAACGATAAGAGCTTTCCCCGAAACAAACCACGCGTAAATTTCCGTTAGATATCAAAACGAACAAAAATGTAATCTAGATGATGGTATAAGAATCGCGGATAGACAATAATAAACACTAAAATGTGCATTTAAGTAAAGACAGATTTTGACAAATATTATCTCGCAACCATTGACATCTGGCGTCGCTTTGACATTGCGACTAAGTGCTTTATTCTATGGTAAGAGATCTCTCTCACCGTATACAGCATAGATAAGAAAAGATGACAGGTGTCAACATACTAGCCAGAGGTCTCGTACGATTTTGCTAATGTGTGTTTTTTCTTACACGCAATAAATACAATGTACACTTCATTTCAAATTGAATATATATTTAAGTACTGTTATTAAATATATAAAAGAAAAAACATTAAGTAATCTTAACTTAACGATCCGCTGCTCGCGTCTCACTTACGTTTAACCAAGCACTTAACAGCCACAATGATACAATACATAATCATAGATAAAAGATGGGAAGGGCAATATTATTATCGATAATGCCAAATACAAAATGCACATTATTAAAAAGCAAGAAAATGCCAACAGTTTTAGTTGGAATTTACTAGAATTAACAAAAAATAATGTTTGAAAATATTCACTAGAAATAACACCGTTTTTAACTAACATATTTTGGTCGCAATCGGTTTCATATCCGGATATAATTTCGCCAGTGGCGTGCAGTAGGTATAGATTTAGGTTATGCTGTTGCCAATGATATTATACAACCGTATATAATATATGTTTATATATGATTATAAATTTTCGTTTAACCGATGTCTTTAGACAAAATGAATCTGTCGTTTATACGACCCTACCATGTATTTATTTGTAATTTTAGAGTATTATTAATAGCGTTTTTAAAGTTTAAGTTTTAACGCAAAATAATACCTTCTTACCCACATAAAAATTAATATAAAAAATGTATGGACGTTTTAAGAACAATTTTTATGACTGAACATGATTATTTTATTGTTTGAAAATCCTTCACGTAATAACTAAACGAAATAATTATTTGTATTAAAGGTTGACGTAGGAAATAGTTCTGCTAATTGCTTTTCGTTTTTCCCAAATCAAAAACAAATTCATGAATTCAACGTGTTAAAAACAGTAAGATAGTAAAATTCACGAATTAATAAAAGAAGAAGTAGACACTTTAATGATTTGCACGCAGTTTTTATAATGTTATTCTGTTAAAAAAAACAGCATAGGTAACGACTCCATACAAAACGGATCAACCGAAAGGAATTTTCAATTCAGTAAATAGCCAATATATGACTTGAGTATTAAAACAGACTAATGTGAATAGCTACAGTTACAGCGGTGGGTTGTCGTGGTAGTTTTTAGAACTAAGCAATTAAAGTCTCTACTGGTACACAGATGGCGCTAAGTGTAAAATAATGTTAATCCAATTATATAATTTATATTTGTTTCCCAGAATTTTTAGTAATGCACAACTTTTTTGTTTGTATGCACTGCACGCCCCTGAATTTCACCATTATTTAGTATATCATTAATTCGCTATTAAGAAAAGCGAGCAAACGGTTTGGGGATCACCGGTGGACACGCAGCGCGCGCGGTGACACGCGAGTGTGCACATTATAATATGTGTAAAGCCGATAAGAGAGCGTTAGCACTCGGCGACCTTAAAACTTACTGTAATAACTGCACATTGTTGGACGTAAAAGGAGTTGCAACATTGTACATTTAAGGTCGCGTCTCGAGAGGGGGCGTAAAAATTTGATAAGGGAGGTATGGAGTTGGTATAAACAAAACTTTTTATTATGCTGAAGACCTTAAAACTTTCAAATTAATATTTATATACTATTTTTTGTTCAAACTTCCACCAAAATTAGATCAATACCAAACCATAAAATACACAATGCTTTGCTTTCTTACTCATAAATATTATAAAACTATTTCACTTAAATTCTCAACTCGTACTTAAATATAAATATATATATTTTTTATAAATGTACCACTAATATGCAAATTAACATTTTTTGTTTGATTGTTTGATTATCAAAATTGAAACCGAAATTCCGAGATTGGGATTCACTAGTCGGGGCCTCGATCTGAGAGAACACCGAGGTTATTCTATTATTCACACCATTTCTTGTCTGAAATTTCGACTATAGTAACTTTTTACCATCGCCCCAAGTAAAAAAAAAAAACGTTTGCGGGTCGTTCGTACGTCAAATTTACCACTGTCAAAGTCAATCCCTCATAGTAGTGTGGCAAGGCGACGAATAACCATCAAATGTCTGCGAATTTTACCAAAATTGATTATTTTTAAATATTCACCATTGGCAATACATATAATTTGATGCTTTACCTGTGACTTTATTCACCCCTGCGTTCGAAATCAGTCACTTTGCTGGCGAAAATTTTTCGTTAATACAGATTAAACAGCGAGATCTTCATCGGACGAAGTGTCATCACTAAAATAGCGGGATATTGAATCATTCATTGTCCTAAACTGCAACTTTCCAAGTATCAATGTGTCGGATGACTTTTGACAACAGCTGTTGATGAATAAAACCCGGTTTCGCATTTTTTTTTTACTATAGTATAAATTTACCACTGATCATAGGACCGGGTCAAAAATAGTAAGAATATGAAAGACAATAAAAAAAACAATACACTTCATTTTGAAATCAGTGGACCGATAACCACTCATTCTGCTGCGGTCAAGGTCAAATAAGGTGAGGCGGAGTGGTTACTCCTCATCGAAGATTTGCTATCTGTCAGGAATCAATCCAGGCTCCAGGCTTCGGGCCCCGAAAGGTCATTACTCTCCGGAAGACAGAAAAGTAAAAACAAACGATAAAACTGAAATAAAACAGTCTCTTTCTCTTTTATCTCGCCACGTCTTATCTCGCTCTTTCATGTTGCATGTGCGAGTTCATCACTCGCCTACCGGGTGCACCGCGTGTCGGCTGCTGATTTATTATTAGCCGAAGGTCCCGGCGCTGCCCGCGAATGATTTCATTCATTCGTCAATACCGTCACCTCGAAGTCGCCGTGTGGAAGTGAGGTATTTCAGGAAGGTCTCCTTGGGTGCTTTTTTATTATCACTTAGCTGAGGAAAGATTGGATCTGCAGTGGGAGAAGACCGAGACGGATGAAGAAGCATCTCGATGAAAAAAACAAAGTGAACTTGTATTAGATTTATAATAATAACTAGACAGTTGATTGTATTTTGAATAGTGTGAGGGTTTCGCAAAGATTTCGAAGATAAATTTCGCCTATTGCGAAACATTTCAAATATGCTTTGGTACCTGCCTGTCTCTCCCATTGAACCCGCAACTGGAGAGACCATTTTTAAGCAATTTCGGGTATTCTAGTCTGTCTACATGTATGTTCTGCATACAATCCTATACTTTTTGACCGATCTAAAACAAATTTTACACAATTACTCTTTAGACTCCTGCGCAAAACGTAGGCATCATCCACCCTCCCCCGATATAAATGTGTATGTATTTTATTGAATAACATTTGTTCTAAATTTAGCATAATTTTCTTTAGGACCCTGACGGAAATATAATAACCACGCCTACTCCCGCCTGGACCAAAATCATTATGTATATTTAACTTTGTATAAACCACTATGAGTTATTTTTACGTCAACCGGTTTCGATACTAATGTATCTTTGTCAGGACTGGCGTACAACTCAACTATTCTAGAATTTCTAGAAATTAAAAAATAGCTCAATACTAAGTTTAACATAATTATTAACCGATTGAACTCATCAAACAACTTGCTATTTAACATATTCTCTGATAATATTTTATTTTTATGGAATAGTTCGGTTGTACACCAGTCCTGACGAAGACACGTTAGTATTGAAACCGGCTGACGTAAAAATAACTCACAGTGGTTTATAAAAAGTTAAAATATAGATACGTACTATTTTTAATTGTGTCTAACCACAAAGTTAACGCTACAAACATCACCAAAATGTTGCACTTGTTTTGTTTGTGCAAACCCCCATCTTAAATTACACACAGCCCGATCTGAATAATATAAAATATATTAATGACACTCCAATCGGGCACACCCAGTGTCAATATTAATTTTATAACAATATCTTATTATCAGTGCGGAAACAAGGGCAGGGCGGGCGACAGTTCAAACATGACGGACGTCGTTAATCTGCTGACTGCTGACAGCTGACCGTTGAACGTGCACGGCGCGCACTCCGCTCCGCACCCCCTACACCTCCAGCACCCGGCACCGCGCACCCGGCAGCCTGCGGGCCGCCACGTGTGGCTGAACTAAACAGCTGATCGATAAAAACTATTCCAAATAATTATCGCACGCACATTTCTAATAGAATAATTCTAAAATCGGCTGCCACCTTGTCACATTCCACTTTAACAACGAAAAATTTGCCTAGAACATTTAGACCAAATTTTCATTTAGAAATAACAATTGTATTAGTGTATGTAACAGCCCGTTTCAAAAACGTGTTACACTTTTCTTTTTTTACCAATTTTTTTATTGCGATATATCATATATTTTTAATGTTATCCGTCGCGGTGCGAGTCGTCGCGTGATAGAAATAGGGTTATGTATACTTATGTACAGAGAAAAATGATGTATTGGAACATATAATGCTTTTAGGAATATTTATTTTTAATATACGGTTTTTTAGCCTAAGTACGTTGTTATATATTTATAACAATGGAAAAACCAACACACGCGTTCGACTAAGACAGATGATAGTAATAATATAAAAATACAAAAAAATAACTAATACATTAAATAATTAACAGATATAAAAACATAGACTTTCCTAATATACAAAATTCAAACATTCTCGCACATATTTTTTGTGGATACCGCGTTTTTAACTAATTTCAAACGACAGCTTCGCCCGCTGACCAATTAAAAGGCAGAGCGGCATCAATACACTGGTACATTGCGCATATTGCGTATGGTAAGTACCCTTTAAATTGTGTTTCATTTTCACCTTCACCGGCAACGGGATCGGACCCCATTCTCGTGCTGTACCATCTTAGCTACATTAAAGTCAAATTTTAATAATAATAATAATAATTTGACCGAGGCAGTATCCTACAATTTTTTGGACATCTCGCGAGAAGGGAAAATAATCTGGAGAAGTTCGCCGCGGGATACCCCCGTCCGTTGGACCGACGGAACTAAAAAAACAGGCATTTCTCTGATGACTCTGTGGAGGAATACGGTCGAGAGAACGGGAGCTCATCCAGTCACGAGAGCGGCGAGAGCTGCGCCACTGCATGCGGGACGACGAAGGAATATTTGCATGCACACACTGCACGCCCCCGACCCCGATAGTCGGTGTATGTTTGAAATGCCTACTTTGTGGAATAATTAGTTTATTTTAGACCGGTGCAGACTCGGCCCTCAGATCTAGCGACAGCGCGCGGTGTGATGCTCCAAGACAAACATGTTTTAAACATTTATTAAAACTGTAAACATTTCATTACAACTTGACGCTCTCATTCGCGCTTCGGTCGATTCTCCCTTATCTTTATGGCCCCCGAAACCGCAACATTTAGCCGAATAGTATGAAACAATTGTCGATAGACAAACTCAAACACCATCTCGGGAGCTAGTGTCGGCAGAACGGAAACTGAGCAAACATTCATGGAAATAATCACATTAAAATTTATATTCACTTTGTGTTTTGTATTGTGTTTCAATCATGGGAAAGTGACAATATTTAACTTGTCTCCTTTAATACAGACTTCGGTCTAGTTAAGGAGACAGTGAACATTGCTTACATTATATGAATCATGAATGGAATAGGTATGTTTGAATGTTCGCTTTATTTGTATATAGGTATATATAATGTTTACGCGCCTTTGTTACGATTTATTGTTGTTGCTACTGGTCATATATGTGTATGAATATTGCCGCCCTAGTCGGAGATTGAAGAGACGAGACGCAAGTACACCGCACGGTAAAGAGATCTCAGATTGATCAGTGCGCATTTCGGTCGGTCGGAAATCTACTCATAAGAAGAGCAACAACATCGGACCGGCGCGCTCAATCGAAGGTCGGTGGTAGTGTTCATACTTCATATCTGACCATATTATCGATAGGAAATCCGGGAACTACAGCTGTTTGCCGTTTATAATGTATAATCTGCACGTATATATCTTAAGTTGAAATAATAATATAAAAGTGCCTAATGTTGGTATTTTTAAAAACAATTTAATATCATTTAACCAACTTATCGCCGGATAAAATTACTATCATTTTAACATAAATCGCCTTCAAGTGGATATAATACAAGTGCACACATAATAAATAAAATTCTACCCTGAAAATAGTTAGTCCGCGCGTAAATCTGATAATCGATCTCCGTTGAGAACAATTTTACTGATCTAAACCTAATTTTGAATAGTTACTCTGCATAGTTCTGTCATCCGTCACAAATTTTGCCCAGTTGTACTCTAGGAGTCCTAGGAGTAAAATATAACCACTCCACCCCGTCCCCAGGATATCACTCCCTTCCCCTTCCCTTCGTTACCATCAGGACCTGCGCAAAACAATGCCATCCCCTCCCCCGACCCCAAACCGCCGCCCCGAATCCCGGGCAAGAACCGCCGGTTTTAAATGTAATAATAATAATTTTAACTCGGTCGCCTTAAGGTGGCGCAGGAACCGCGAATTGGGGGGAGGGGGGGGGGGGGGGCGATCGCGAGGAGTAATGAAATATATTTATAACAATATAATTTTCAGGACTAATTCTGAAACATTCCGGAAGGATCCAGAAAGACAATATTTTGGAATGTTTCTATTCAGCGGCATGGCCAAATATATATCTCGATTATTCAAGAAGAGTACCGTTTAAAATATATAACGATAGAAAAGAGTGGCGCTACTACGCCAACGCAGCCAATGCGATACTTTTTCAAGAAATGGAATTATAAAATTAAATAAATAATTTCTGCCATGTAATACGAGAACATAATCGATCCATACAATAGTTCCCCGCTAGCTGGGGGGGTGGGAACCAGACTATCGCGGGGATGTTTTAATATAAACCTAAAAACACTGTTATTTTTCATGAAAGTGGCAATATTACAGGAGACGAAAAGTCACGCAGTACCTAATATCCATAATAATATTACTTTCTGGATGTGGCGGCTTCGGTAGCGTCATTATGGATGTATAGTGATCGATTAAACGACCAGTTTATGAGACGCGAGCAGGTCAAAAAAAAAAAAGGGTTTTTATATTCTTTGAACATTTTCGACTCGTAATTTAGTCAGGTATCCCCGCCCATAAAATATTGTGGACTAGGTCCGTTACACCTGTATACATATTATGCATACATATACCGAATAAATAAAATAAAACATACTGCCGAGTGTTCCATTTTTAAACTGAAAGCCCGCATGTCTCCGAGCTATATTTAAATTTTGATTACATTTCGTAAGCAATATTTCCGATTGCAAAATAATCATGTCAAACTTTTGTCTAGGATGGTGCAGTCTAGACTGGGGGGGAGGGGGGGGGGCTACGAGACCTGAGTGCGTAATAGTAAGTGAGTAGATAATCAATAATTATTATTAAGTAGTGTGTCCACGTCTCATAAACCCCGAATGCCAGCAAGCACGCAGTCACCGGTGAGTCAACATTTTAAATGTTAAATATTGCCTATACCGTCATCTCGAGATCCCAATTATCTCCGTAGAGTTATATAAACACCATTATAGTTTATATAAAGGACACATTATTGTCGATAGTCAGAGACCGCCCCGCTCGGTGGAAGGGGTAAAAGCAAGCGTGACTAAGTGTGCCAAAGGGGATGTTCGTTTAGCATGACGTCACCCACGATTTTTTTTATTTATTAAAAACAAATATTTAAACAAATTTTGCATCATTAAAATAATCAAAAATGCGCTTCTTTTACACTGTGACGATAAACATTGCAAGATATTTTATTAAAATATACAGGGTGTAATATGTTGTCGGTTGATACTTGCATAAATTAAAGAGTCTAAAATGTTCATCGAGTACGAAAGTATAAATTCTTCGCTGTTACGGAAAATATTATTGTAGGATATTTAAAAAAAATCTTTTTTTTCTTTTTAAGCTACGTATTTCAAAATAATTATTTGCAACATTGCTTCAGGTCCTAAATCTGGCTGCTCGAAGTTGGATGACTGTTATTTTTTGAATTCGATATATAATTTAAATGAATCGAAATAATAGCATAACTAGTTTTTTTTAATGCCTATATCTCTGGCACGGTTGAGATTAGGCACAAGCAGCATCAACAACAGCAGCCGTGTTGACTGACCCAGCAATGGGCCTGGCAAAATAGCCCGGAAAACAGAAGATTCCAAACGGCAATGAAGAACATTTTTGTTAATTCGTTGTTTAAGTTTATTTAATTAATTGTTTTTAAAAGCGTATTATCGATAAAACATTTAAACTTTAAACGCCTTCCCATGCCAATACGATGGTACCGTGTTGTATGACTTTAAATAAAGCGTAATTTTAAATGCATTCGGTCAACTTTTTTTAAAAATGAACCCAAAAACTGAGGGGTGCGATGCGATAGTGACCAGCTTGATGCCGTTTTGAAAAGGGGGTGCGATGAAGTGTGACCGAACAGGATAGGGGAGGGGGTAGGATCAAAAGCAGCAAGTCTAGGCTGTTGTGATGAGGAATATTATGTCGTCGATTTTGAGAAATTTATCATTTTTATAGAGAGATTTGCCACTCTATACAATTTAGAGAGGTGCTTGAAAATCGACACGCGTATTTTAGAGGTGTTTGTCACTGATATGATCTTCTTTGGTGCCGGTGGCATATCACTAAAAACAATTGATCAGTTTCATTATTAAGTCGTTTGGATGTTAAGTATTCAATTATAGAGGGTTTTGACACAAAACTTCAACTTGGTATTGTTTTTTCTATTACTTATATTATTTGTGGTAAAGTATTTGAACCAATCGCAAGTATAATTTTTTCCTAGTAAAACTGCATTTAAATATACATTCTTTGAAAGTAAACTACTATATATGTAATAAAATAAAAAAAATACTAATTTTCTGTGAAAACATCCTCGGCCTGGATGAGGTTGAAGGGTCTTTTTTGGGCAGAAAAAATCCAAACGCATTTGAAGTTAAATAAATATATTTGATAATTTCGCCAATTAGAACGGCGATTCCCGAACTAGGGTCCACGAACCTTTTTAGAAATGACTATATTTATATTATAAAATGTCTTCTTCACGTGACTTCACGCATTGCAACACGCTCGAATTTAAAACATCGGCCCAGATATCAATGATTTGATTGATAATGACACAGCAGCGTCACCTGAATCGCTGAATTGCAATAGTTACTACATTTAGAAAATTATCTGTCCGTTATATTTTTGAACTAGACACGAGATGTGACTTTGAAACATTTATTTTTGTACACTTTGATGATGAAATTAGATTTGACATTACGACAAAATATAAATCAAAACTCTTCAAATGTTACAATCAAACAGCGATGAAATGTGTTGTGCTTTCGCCCGCCACTTATGACGGATGTACAAGTCTGAAACTAGTCGAGAGTGAAATAAGCGTTTCCGTCCCGCATTTTCGTTAACGTTCACTTCAATCTTTAAAAAAATGTGGGTGCCGCCAAGGACGTTTACACATCAAAAAGAATGCCAGGAAGGAGAAAGAAAGAAAATTGTGTAAACAAAATTATTATCATTTCAAAAATACACGGTGTTCATAAACCCGTGACTCGATCGGTTTTTAGAGATGAAAGGAAATGCGTCATCTCTCTGCTCCTAGACATTTATTGACTTAAAAAAATACACATTTATATCGCTGGGAGGGAATGGGTTGAACATGGGGTGAGGGGTTTTGCGCACGGTTGAAAATGCATAGAAGTATGACTAAGATATTACAAAATAGAAAAAATCTAGACACTACAATTAGTATGGCTATATGTAAACATCAATTGAATGTGTGATGTGTGTATAGTTCATTGGGAAGGAAGGAAGGAATTAATGAATAATAGGTATTTTTATATTTTTAATTTAAATTTGTAATATACGTCATAATACCGAGGACACGTGAAAGGACAAACATGCAAGTTTTGTGACTTTTCAAACATGTTAAATTCTAAAGTGTCAAAATGTAAATTATGGTTACTGAATAAAATATGTAATCACCATGGTACCGAGTATGATATACTTGTTCGGTCACTAATTTGTTATATATTTTTCAAGATATTATTAGTCAGACTTATTTACGAAGCACAATCGCTTTGGACGACTTTTAAATTACATCAATTTTAATTACAAATATTGTATCATTGGTTTTACTCCAAGTAGAAAATGTTTCCAACTGTCAACATGAAGAATCCATCAATATTCTGTGGCGGCACCCCAATAAATGATGATAATGACACGATCTTAAATGATACGTGTGATATGGAATACACACCGCTCAATTACAAACAGGGTCACAACTTGGCAATGTATACAATATACTCGTAGCGTGACATTGAAAACGCATTGCTCAATACATAATTGAATGTATAGATTACTTAATAAATAACGTGACCGTAGATGGAACGATGACTGAGAAACATCCGCTTTCATAATTTGTGTTTACCTCTGCTAAAGAGGTATAAAGAATTTGTGCATTCGAGGAGCAAGATTACTCAGGATGAGAAGATAGAACATGATAGAGAAAGGAGTGCCTGCAAGATATAAAGTTATGGGTGTTTTGTTCTCAGATAGAGGAAATAAGACTCATAAGGGAGCAATTTTAATAATCCATAGTAGTTTTAGTAGCGTGGAATAATATTAATGGAAAGAAAGAATCAGTGAGGTGATAAACCGTGATTGTTACCGTATTTATTCATAATCACTAGTACACTAGTACCTCTAACTATTAAATCACAGTTTTTATCATTAAATAATATAGATTATTAAACTTTTTTGCAACCACTTAATGGAGTTATATTTAATAAACCAACCGGTTTAGGAAAATATAATTTCCTTCATCAGGATGTCAAATTAATTAACAAACCGATGAAGGAAATGGCATTTTCTGAAACCGGTTGGTGTATTAAATATAACTCATTAAGTGGTTACAAAAAAAGTTTGGTGAATCTATGTCAAAATTAATATATACCGTTTTAATATTTGCAATAAATATTAAAAATAGATCATTGAGGATACAGTAAAAAAATGTTAAATTATAAAGATAAATGGGAGAAGTCCATGCGTTTCTGAAGTACATAAGTGATACACTGATTGTATTAAATACACGTGCTGCCGAATAGATTGTGTACATTGTCCCCTCAGTTCTGCACAGTACAATGATGCTACACTTAGAGGTTATGTTAGCCAAATCTCCCGACTAAACCATCATCCATAACTGTAAACTATGAACATGTGACTCGTGAAACTCGGATTAAAGATTATCCAAACACCCTCTCCTTCCGTACTTCTATACAGTGCATTTTTCATAGTTGGTACGGTGCTATCCTGAGTGAGTTTACCTAAAAAGAAACTGCCAGCATTTCATATCTGCATGATAACCTTCTCATTTTTCTATGACATACACAGTTATTAGATATTTCCACAAACAATATTCAGAGTTTTGGTGTATTTCAACAATGGCTACAAGAGGGCGTTAAAAATGTCAGTTAAGAGGTATTGGCAGTTCATAGTCGATATGTAAACTTCAAACACGCCCACCCTCGTGTACAGACTGTAGATGGTGTAGCTTTTGAGACTCACCTGCAGCCTGGTTTCAAAGGACATACACAAACTAACAGCGTCTGATAAATATGTAATTAAATATAAATCAATAAACAGAAAATTGTAGAATCGATTTCTCTTATGATTCATATTTGGTGTTGCAAAATCAAACATTGTATTATTGCCGACACAAATAATCTGCATTTATTATGTACTTAACAGAACATGACAACAGTAATATTACTTTGTTTTACAATATAGGACTTGATTAATGTAAATGGAATAAGAAATGGCTTTAGTACATTGTCAATTGGTCGCGACTTGCAATTGTACCTGGCTGCAGCACTCGTGCATGCCAGCTTCGTGAACATCATGGAGTATACCATCCTTTATCATATTAAAAAGAATCCTTAGTCTCATCCACGTTCATGAGCCTCGTTCACTGAAGAGGTCTTTCTTGTTATTAATGCATTTAAAAAATAATAAGAATACATAATATGTGTATTGTACTTTAAAAAAGTACATTTAAATGCCTGCACACAATTAATATGTTAACTGATCTCTTAAAAAAGTAGATACACTGGTCTTATTATTATTACTAGGTTATAATTATATTGTGGAAACACCCTGTGAATTTTCTTTCTGACAATATAATAAATAAAAAGTGCAAAACAGAAAAGAAACTGAAAGAAACTGGAGCATCAGAAAAGAAGATTGTGGAAACGCTTTGTCTAAATCTGATATTGGAGAAATCAAAGCTTCAGCAATATATGAGACTAAGTACGTGAGATCTATAAATATAAAAATGCAAAGGATTTATTCAGGACTAATGTTAAGGGTGCGGAGTACTATGCTACATAGGTATGTAATTATTGCGGTAAATATTACATTTTCATTATCGGTGCACTAACATTCAACCATTTTAATTTTATTTATTCTTTCAAGAATGCTCCGATATGATTCAGAGTATTAATAACATGTATGTTTAAAATAATAAGGAATAGGTGAAATGATACATTATTAAACAAACAAATAAAAAGAAAATGGTTCTTATACCATTAGTCATTTAATGTCAAGAAATGAATAATAAACTCATAACAGCAGATGACATGATGGTACACTAGAGAACACTGTATAATCTTGGAAATAATATTCCTTTTATACCCACCCTTCCCTGAGAAAGACTCACTTTCTCAGCATTTTATTTATCATACATCAACATCACTTTTTTACTTTTCACGTTTTTTATAAAAAAATATGCATTTTTTTTTATTTCTACTATTTAGGTACACATAATCCGGTTGACTTTAAAAGAAAATTGTAATATATGTCTACTTACCGCTTAATACTTTTTACCAGCTAGATAATCAGATCGAAAATTCAGATTACAATACGTAATACCTGAGCAAATATCGATTTGCAAATGAGATCACTATTCAGAATAATTCCGAAAGCAAAAAAAAACGTGTGAAAATAATTTTGTCATTCGAAAACGGCACTCGGCGCAATTTATTTAGTGATTCATTCCATTGAATATTAGCCTGATAAGATAATCAATTGTTGTGAAATGAAAGTTAATTAATAATCCTCGCATGGAAATGAAGGCAACCTCTTTCATCTCGGTTTTACGAGGCCTCTGTGAATAGACGAGATGTGAAAAGGATACTTCATTATGCATGACTCATTACGCGACCTCACAGCGATGTTTTTTATGTCTGCCACCCTTTCAAAAAGCTAAAAGCCCGTAGAACCGGGATATAAGCGAAAGCTTGCAACTTTACGAATATAGCGGGGCTTTCATCTAGGCGAAATGAGAAAATTCCAAACCTTATTATACAAAAAAACGCGTAAACAGTCGCGCAGATAATACTGACACTTCGCAAAAAAACGAATAAGCGTAAAATTGCGAAGTTTTTATGGAAGCAGATCATTATTGTCAATGTTTTCTTTCTGTTGCTTTTGTATTTACGTCAGGAAGTTTATTATGCTTATGCTTATGCTAATACAAATACAACAACGCCTCCGCAGCGTGAATTGAAACACTACCCTCCCACGAACTTAGGAGATACAAAACATAATTTGGGCTGAATGAGAAGAATTTGAAGAAATTAATGGAAGAGTATTCACCTATGGTGCGGTGCAGAGGGTTTCGCTGAGGGAGTAATCCATCGGGCACTGTTTCGCACACACAAATCACTAAAACGAGACTGAACGAGTCTATCCACGACACATTGAGGCAGCAAACGCCAAACTCGGGAAAAGCGACCGGCCGATTTGCAAAACAATAGCTACTGAGTAGTTCTGAAAGCGGCCGTTACAGCCGTGATTTTTCTGGCGCTAATCGGCGAAAAGGTTCCTACTCTAGTTTCAACCATTGAGCGAAAATAATCGTAGAATTGAATAGTCGAAAAGCAATTAGCTGAAGACCAAAATTTGCCTATAAAGTAAATTAGTCAATGAGTAGAATATCATAAAAAACATTTTGACAGAATGTTTTCAAGAACCAAAACGGAAAAGAAAATTGTGTTTTTCCGCCCGGTGGCCCGAGAGCGAGAAGAAAATTTTATTGCTGACAAACTTTTTTAGCTTAATTTTTGTTTTAAATAAAGATTAAACCATTTAAAAAGTTTTTTTTTATTTGAATTCGATGTTATAAAACATGCTTAAATGCACTGTTCCTTCACTCCTATTCTGTATAAGAGCCGGAGTAAGATTAATTTTATAATTATTAAAGAGAACGCATTATTCTTGTGGGTGAAGTTACAATTTTTCAGAACATAGTTCTGTGGTATTTTAAAACAAATTAAATGTATCAATTAAAAAGATTGTTGCTACCAGAAATGTTGTTCATTTTTTAGTAACACAACCGCTGTACGACGTATACACTGCTAATATTAATTGTTTTGCTAACAACGACAAATAAAATAATTAAAGTAATTGAACACTATTTTGTTTAAGAAATTGATTATCATGATTAGTAGATGAATCTATTAAAATAACTTGTTATTTTGAATTACTGTAAGGTATATAAAAAAAGTTGATTTAAAAAAATCTATATATTGTGGGGGGAAGTTAGATAACTTCAACATCTCACTTTATTTTGTTAAATAGTACCAGCAATCCTATTATTTCAACTATCGGCATCATTTTGACAATAACTATTTTAAAAGTAAATAAATAATATTTTTAGAACATAATAGTATGAACATCAAACAATTCTTTTTAGATAACAAGAATATCTAACTTAAGATAAGAAATAATCAAATTATTCTTTTATACTACTTGCTAAATTGAAAGGAATGGAATAGCTTCAATATGAGGTCAATAATTTTGTGTATTATAATTAAAGTATTATTTTTTCACGGCAGATTTTTCATTACCAACATAATTTTTAAAATTATATAATAAAATTAATATTTAGTACGTAAAAATGCACGTTTAAAAAAACAAATAACGTTTAAAAATGGGATTTCTTACATTTTTCATAAATAATAATGATATTATGTTATATTCTGAAGGGTCAGTGACATTTTTATTTTATTTTGTGAAGTTTATCGGAGGAGATATATAACAAATTTTGATGGTAAACATTTTATCTCTATACTAGTGGACCAAGTACTAATGTGTTATTTGACAAATTCAGATATTTTAAATTTTTAAAATTATTAAATATAAAAAAGCCGGGGGGCTGTAAAAGTGACTTTAAAATAAAAAATTATTTTTACATACATAAGAAAATAAATGTAAAGTTTATTTGTATTTGTTATATCTGTGCACGTCCTGAAACGTTAGTCACTTATTTTAAAAATCTGTTGATTGTCTTGTTTGTTGTGGTAAGTGTATATAATTTTAATTCGCTGCAAATAATATAAAATGTTCTCGTTGGATTAATCTTTTTGAAAGTATCGTGCTGAGGTACTTCTTGTATTTTATGCAATTCAAAGTTTTATCTTTTATCTCAAATAGATTTACGTTATTTATTTAAACGTTTAACGATATTATGTAAGTTATATTAAGTTTAATGAACCAACAGTTTATAGATTTATACTTCCCTTTTGTTATCGAGACGAGTAGGCACTTGACGTACACATGACATTTGCTAGAAAATATTTCTTAAATTGTCTATTAAAATTCAGCCTTTTTGATTTATCAGCAGAACTGTCATAGTGACGGAATAGTTGCAATTAGTATTGATTCTTTATTTCTTATATCAAATAAGCGAATATTATAAACTTAAAACAAAACGCTTTCATAAATTATTACAATGTTTCGCGCATGTAAATAGCTATTGTATTTACTTTGTAGGTTATGTTTCGCTGTCCGCTGTTCGCGTCGTAAATACTGAATTTTCTACAAAAATATGTTTAGGCAACATGGCATTTATAAAACGCGAGTATCCTCTCAGTTTCTCTTTAGATGAAGACATTTATGAAGCATTTGACAACGCAGTGAGTTATTTTCAAAAATTTATATATCTAATATTTGATGTTGTTTTATCTAAAAGGTTCAAAGTTTAAATTAATTTTTTACTTTATCTATCTTCAGGGGGTGATCGTAGGTTATACGAATCATTCGTCTAATTTATTTTAGTTTTAGAGTAGACATTGATGATGAAAATAAATAAAACAACTACTGGGGTATTAAAAAATACATAACTTAAATTTCACAGGTATTGAAGATGAATTAACGATTAATTTAAATGGTTATAAGTTTTATAACATGATCTGTTGAAAAGATTTAAAGTGAAGCACGCTTCACGCGTTCTAAAAAATTATATTGTTTTCAAGTTGTCCGGAAGCATGCCATTATAGTTATATTCCCACCATTACACAATACACATGATTATTTGTATAACATGATCTATTAAAAAGATTTAAAGTGAAGCACGCTTCACATGCTCTAAAAAATTATTGTGTATTAACAGTGGACGAGACACAAAATGGTTTGAGTCACACTTGCATGGACAGATTAACGGAGTTGAAAAACACGTAGTATGGAGAGAGAGGTAGGCGCGTAGGTGGAGATATTTCCCACCCACACAGGCCGGCCTAACTACCTACCTAAGGAGCTCCATCGTGACACCCATACCCAAATAAATTCTTTATATAAAACAAGATTCGTCCCATTTGGTCTGCATTCTTGGGTGGGCGGTGTCTAAATCCAGTCAAACCACCAATGATTTTGATGGCTAGATCCCTCGATCCTTGACTACAAAAAATAAGGCTGCATTATAATTTGTTTTGTTTAATATTTATACTAATTTATTTCAACTTAAGTGCAATAGATAATCTTAAGGGAAACCAGACGACTGCACATACCAAGTGTGCAAGTTACATATGGTAGCTTACACACCTTTATGATAACATGAAGTTGGTTAAGTTGGGTTATTGAATACAAAGTCACGGCAGCAGAGTAATAAGCTGACTGAGTATACCCATCTTGTGAGCAGTTGTCACAGAACTCTTTAAGAAGCTATGGTAGGTTAGGAACATCATCAGTTCAACAAATATTTTACTTAGATTGTTCATCTTTCCAACTTTTCTCTACAGGTTGAAACATGGACGATGCGAAATAATGGAATATGGACACTAAAAGTGTGTGACCAATGGTATAACTAAAAATTAGTCCCCAATGCAAAATGGGAGAAAGGGTTCCCTTAATGTGTATTATATATAAAATATAAAAATATTAAGTCCTACACAGTTTTACACCTTTAATTGTAAAAACGAAAATGTTTTCTCTTTTATAATACATTTTAATGATGAACAAATTAATTAGTATTTTAGGCATTCAAAATGTATTAATGAATAAGTTTTATACTTATTCAAAATTTATTATAACGTACAAAATGTAAGCTTCCATGTATGCATTTCTGGTATCAAGATTCAATTACTTTTTCTTTATTTACATCAATTAAATTCATTTTTTAAACAAAGTACTCGAGGAGCTGATGACACACGTGCAAGTTCTGACAATTCCACAAATAAAATGGCGGAATTACACATTTTGCAATGTTACATTTAGCGCATTTAATGATTTTTAAATGTCAAATTTTCAATATGTATCAGAATGTTGAGAGTAAAATGGTATTATTATGTAATTTTCGACCAAAAGTGGAGTTAGCAATTTTACACCATTGATATATGAAATGGATTAAATAATATGTGCCATCTAATTTTCACTGCAGTATCGTATGCAGATTGACTAATGACTAATGTTCTCTCTAAGGTATGCGGGTGTGCGCGCCCATCCTATTTGGTATCATAGCGGACACAATTTTTAATGAGACTTCTTCATGTGCCGCCTTCTATCGAAATTCGGCGACCATGTTGCAGTGTGTTTAATATCCTGTATAAGATCACGAAAATTTTGGACATTGAACCACTTTGATACCTAGATAATACCTTTCTATCTATGCCTCTGTTACTTGCTGTCTTTCCCTGCATAAGGTGTTGTGGAGAATGCGTCTGAAGTCTGCAGCTTTCCTTGATAGTTGCTATTCTCTTGACTTATTAGTAATGTGGTTAACCCAGGTCCTGCATGTAGTTGGCATGGTAATATTTTTCTTATTTTCTCCCCTAGCGCACAAATAATAGTTTTGGTCCTTAAAATTGCATTAAATATTCTTTATGTGCACACCCTGATCCAAATTTAGAGGGGTAACATTGCTAATGATCACGACTGCTTTGACAAGAGCAAGAAGAAAAATAACCTAACCTAATTTAATTTACTGGTCTAAGAATTATGCATGCGTGTGTATTATATGGTAGCAAGCACGTAATTAATAAGAATTGACCTATCATACTAGATTTTTACGGCCATGAAATAAAACACGTTTTGGGCACGGTATTATATTCTGCAATCTTTTCCTGTTTTGTGAAAATGTCGTACAATTGGATCTTGAAAAAATAGAATCCTTAAAACTGAACGAATTTGATTATCATTATGATATTGGAAATAAGGGTATTGGACATAGAGAAAAAAGGTGAAAATGCCTATATCCTAACATATTTCATATTGACAAAAAAATTACACGAAAAAAGCATAGCACAATGTATAAAAGTTATATAAACAAACAAGGAAAAATCATTTACATATTGTTAATTAGGTTTTTAAATATAGGTAATGAAATGGAAAATATATCAATGTCGGTGAACGAATCATTGTAAGCTCGGCACATTCTCGCTATAGGAGAGCGTAGTAATTCAGAATTGGTTGGATTTGTAGGTTGCGATGGTGATACTCGCAATGGGAGATGGACATTTATTATTAACAAAAGGGTAGACTGTTAAATTGGTTTCAACAAATTTTGTACAAATTTAAAGTATCAAGTGCTATTTGTCTATTTTTCATACTTAAAATATAAAATTTATTCAGTGAATCTACATAATCTAAATAGATGAATTCATAATAAGATGGAAAAAAGGATTTCTAAAATAAATTAATCGGATTAATTTCTCTACCTTGTTCAATACTTACATTCCGGGTCCTTAAACACACATAAAGGCCAATATTTCATTGTAGCAAATCAATTTAATCATGTATTAAAACTTTTTTCTATTTCAACTTTTTTTTAAATTGGGCTATTTCTATATTTATGTTGATATACCCACCCTGTATAGGTATATTAAAGAATTAGTCTTTATTTTAAAGTACCTACTCAATAACAACTATAATAATAAATTATATATTTTCTACTTGCAGACCTCGAGAAATCAGGGCGCTGGCAACCCGCAAACTAGTATCACAACCGAAAATGGAATTGGAAGTCTCCCAAATAATTCCACAGATACTTTGATCGATTCAAACAATTTAAAGGATCGTGATCAATTTTTGGATCACAGACCTTTTCAAATCAAGACAGAAGAACAGGACGGCTCTGGTTGGACCCGGCGAGAGAGTCCAACTGTGAACGGTAATATTTATAATTATTGTTTGTCATTAAACATTACAGAGGGATTTATGAAAGACGTAGTATATCAAACTTTTCCTAGAATAGAATTGCCATTTAAGGCACTATATTACCATTGAAATTTGTATTGTATATGTATTTGAGATGTTTTAGAATTGTTTGTGTATACATATATGTATATGAACGCAGGATGAAAGGTTCTAAGGACTTAGTAAAGTGTTTACTAGGGGTATTTTTTCTCAGCAAGTAAAAACAGATAAATCTTTGCTAGGGTCTGAGAAATATGCTGTTTTCATACAGGTTTTTTTAAAATTAAATTACATAATACGTATACAGTGCTTTTTTTTTTTTTTAAAGAAAAAGGTTCCGGAACCCAAACTATGAGAGTGCCAATTTCAAATCCATCTGGTTCATAAAAACATCATATTTTATCATTTATACGAATTATATAAATATGAATTGTAATTATGTACACGCAAACATTGTTTCATCAAATTGCTTTTGAAACATTCAAAATACTGTAAAAAAAAGTGCCGGAACGCCGATCCACCGCATTACATGACAAAAAAAGCACCGGGTATACACATTTTGGTGTATTGCGGCATTGTTAATTCACTAATTGAAAATTTATTCTTTTTAATGCTGGTTCATTTCACTCTTAATAATTCCACACTTTTAAACCGTTTACATTTACACCTTAATATTCACATATTGACAATTCTGTAATTTTACAATATTATTACAATTTAATCCAACATAATTGAGGAATACGGTGTTTTGAATTAGAATTGAGTGCTCTGATTTCAAAAATGAAAAAGAATTTGAGACAAATATGTAATAACTTTTTAAATACTTGGGACCGAATCAATTTTTGAAAATTTTTGAAATCAGCGCTGAAAACATGACTTTTGCTAAAATTTCACCAAACAGCTTAATTTTTGGTTTAGCTTTTATGCAAACTGATTGTGACACAGACTCTGAGACAAGTATACATGCGCCGATTAGTGGTGCCAATTTTTCTGACTTCATTGAAAGATTGCTATTCATTTTTTTTAACATCCACATGTTGTGTTTATATTTCAGCTCAAATTGGAGCTGCAATCAGCAGAAGTCTTCCCATAACACCCCAAAGCATGGCAGCGCAGATGTCTAATGTGTACAGCAATCCCCTGGTCTATCAGAACTTCCAAAACTCTTCCAACTATCAACAAATGTTTCCATTAGATTTGTACGAAAGGCATCATCAGGCGTTTGCCAGCAGTTTTCTTTCAGCGTACTCTCAAGCCAACACCGCCAGCATTTCCAATATGCCCTACTTCTTACCACATTCCGATCATAGCAGTACTAAAGATTTTAATCACGTTGATTCTTCTCTTAGTAATGTCAACAATAGAATTAGAGAAATTGAACGACAATGTAAAAATATTACTTCATCGCCTGTAATTCAAAATGAAACTAGTAACAGATCACAGAGTCACACTGTGCAAACTAGTCAGGAGACACTATTTGATCCGGCAGAAAAATTACGTAAAAATTCCGATAAAGATGAATTATTACAGGCGAGAGTTAGTTACGATAAATTAAAATTGCCGAATGGGATATGTTTGCCACAACCCCTACCTTCGCAGCTATCTAACATATATTATTCAAATGCCAAAATTGAATCTAATGATCTGAACAATGAGTCGTTGAAGAAAATAAACGATGCCGATTTACAGTATCCGAGTTATCAGCTAAATACAAATAGCCCAAAGAGTGAAAATATAACAAATGTAGACAGTGAAGTTGGAAAAGGAAAGTATTCCTGCGAAGACTGCTCGTATTCGTGTCAATCTTCAGCCATTTTGAAAATCCACGAACGAACTCATTCGGGGGAAAAACCGTTCAGTTGTAATTTTTGCGATTACAAATCGGGACAGAAGAACAACGTTGCCAAACATATTCTGGTTCACATGAAGGAGAAACCGTTCCGGTGCCAGTACTGCGATTACAAGTGCGCCCAGAAAAACAATCTCGTCGTCCACGAACGAACGCACACGGGCGAGAAACCGTTTGTCTGTACGTTCTGCGAGTACAAGACTGTGCAAAAACCAAACTTGGTCAAGCACATGTACCTCCACACAAACGAAAAACCTTACTCGTGCGACGTGTGCGAATATCGCTGCGTGCAAAAGACAAATTTGATGAAACATAAGCAAAAACATTCGACAGAGAAGCCGTTTGAATGTCCGGAGTGCGATTACAAGTGCACGCAAAAGGCGAACTTGAATAAACACCAGATTTTACACTTGAAACACAAACCCTTTCAGTGTGAAGAGTGTTCGTTTCAATGTGCTCAAAAATGTAATCTCTCCAAGCACAAGTTAACAAAGCACGGCTTGAGTTCCTTGAATGAAATATCATTGAAACCGGTCAGCGGGGAGAAGTTTCTGGAACCTTTTAGTGCCAGCTATATGAATGATGCTGAAAGTGTTCATGAAACAGATTTATCAGGTGTCAACCTGGAAAATGTAGATACTAAAGAAACGATCAGTAACCATTTTTTAAATTCAAATAGGAGTGAAGTCTCATAGGTTGATTATTGCATTATATAATATGTATTATTATAAAATAGTGGCACTTTACTTTCTTCTTCTTTAAGTACAGTATACTTTTCATTTTCCTGGGTGGTAAAAATCAAATTACATTTTTTAATAATCTTTCAAAATACAATTAAATAATAATTTTAAGGCCCGCCCTACGCTACGTTACAACTCTTCGGCAGTGATGAAGAAACTGTACAGGCTGTCAGAATACATTGTAATGTCGAAAATATTGCCCTTAAATATAATACCTAAAATCTAGCAAGTCTAGCATATATTTGCGAATGACTTACCTGAAGCTCTGTTAAATAGAGTGCAGATAAAATTTAATGTATATTGTTAATTTTATAATAACAGAAAATACAACTGGCATTGAACGGAAGTTGCGATATTCGCTTATAAAGTAAATGACTTAATGTTAATCGGGGGCCAGGGTGATCTTGACTGCGCTTGTTATTTGATTTTAAGACAAAGCGGGCGGGCGAACAGTGCTGAATTGTACAAATATTTTTTTATTATTATTATCTATTTATGATTATCTAGGGTTTTTTAAAGTTATTTTTTTCAATCACCCCAGATAATTGAGAGTTTACTGTACACAGTATACAGTGCTTTTTTTGAAAAAAAAAAAGTGCCAGAACTCAAACCATGAGAGCGTCAATTTTGAATCCATCAATCTGGTTCATAAAAACAATATTTTATCATTTGTGAATTATATAAATGTTGATTGTAATTATGTATGCGCGAACATTGTTTCATCTAATTGCTTTCAAAACGCCATTCCACCGCATTAAATGACAAATAAAGCACTGTATATATCCATATATGTATATCAAATTTAATCTTATATTATTATAAATTTATAAAAAAAAATTCCCTTTGCAGACTTGGGTGCATATGTAACAAACAAACACCGAGGGCTGGTTGTGTGATCGGTTGAAAGTTTTTACTGTGGTAAAAAAAATTACTTCAGACAAAAAAATGGCAAAAACGGGTTGTTCGATCGTTGGTGAAAAATACTTATTCATCGAGAGTACATTTGATAGTAAATTAATTTTACCCTCCAATATCGGATGGTAAAAGCTGTAAATCGTTAGTTAAAAATAGCGGACTATTCAAAAGTCATGTCACATTGATATTTTGAAAGTTGCAGTATACGTCAATGAATCATTTTACCCTCTATTTTAGTGATGAAAGTTTGTCCGATGATGATTTCGCTGTTTAATTCTTATAACTGATGATTTTTCACCAGCAATGTGACAGATTCCTTATACAGAGTGAATAAATCCATAGATAAACCATAAAATCGTATGTGTTGTCAATGGTGAATATTCAAAATTAATAAATTTTGATAGAAATTGCAGGTATTTAATGATTACCTTGCCAAACTATTGAGTGGGATTGACTTTAACAGTGGTAAATTTGACGTACGAACAACCCGCAAACATTTTTTTACCATGTAACTTTTTAAATGTTAATATTTTTTCCACAATGTTTAAAAAGTTACTGTAGTCATAATTTACTATGGTCAACATTTACTACGGATCACACAACCTGCCGTAATTGAATTTCCGTCATAATTATTAATCACATTTTTAAATTTATTTTAACAGCTGTATTTTCTGGACCAATGAGCAACAATTTTTCACTATCCCATTCAGGATCCCCTCCCCCTGCATATGGGTTTTTACAAATGCTGACAGATAGACAGACGTCGGCCATCTGGGATGCTTTACAGTGTTGTTGCAGGGAAACAGGGAAATTGTGTTAAATAGTATTTTTTTAATGTTGCTGCTTGGCCGCCCACATCAGAAAATTGCGACAGAGAAAGAGATAACGCTATAAATGTCAATATCACGTTGGCTATCCTTATTCTATGGCCGATACTCGCGTGACAGTGTGCGATGTCACTAAATAACGGCTTATATCACAGCCGACGCATATCGGTTTTTAAACCAAATTATTCTTTCTAGTAGTGATATCATACGGTGACCCATAGAAATATTATTCAACTCAAGAACACCACAAATTACGTCTGAAATCGAGTGTAAAAGTCATTGTTTTTCCTCCATACAATATTGACAGTTGATGCGTATTTTTGTTGCTAGATTTATTTTATACCATAGATAAAAGTGATTTATAGGAAAATGACTGAAATTTCAATTGTACACACTCTCATATCAATGTCAAAGTGCTGATATTTTAACAGTTATCGAATTTTTGAATACTTTTTTGATTTTATTTTTACTCAATATGGTGATATGATACGATTTTTCTAGGCAGCTAACAGCTTAATACACCCATTGGATGCCCAAGAAGATATACAACGTTGTGGCATTCATAACTCAGATCTGCCCAATATATAGTGTTGTTGCAGGGATGGTTTCAATTTATGAAAGAAATTGTGTATGTCAAAATTTGTATTTTGCATAATAGGTAAAGCAGTCGACTACCAACAGGGAGCTCTGGGTTCGACTTCTAGTGGTAACTACATTTTTACAGTCGGTCGATTTTCTACATTACTTAATAAATAGGGCTCCAATGCAAAATGGACAGGCTTTCTATATATATATATATAGTGTATGACTTTTTCGCTTTATGGCGATTTTTGCATCGCGGCAGTCTTGTCTGGTCCCTAACTCGACATATTAGCATGCGTACATAGATAACGTTTTTGAGTGTTTTTAAAATTCACGTGATATATCATTTTATGTTTTGTTCCCTATCTAAAGTGGTCCCCGATGCATTACATTGGCGCAGTTACGTCACCGGTATTATGTATATTGTGTTATTATTCAGAAAATACAGTAATAGAATTGTACAAACTAAATATACCATATTATATTGATTATAAGACGCATGTTTTTTCCTATTTTGTTGTCTATATTCATGGTGTGTCTTATACTCGATGGTGTCTTATAATCGCTGTCAAAAATGTACTTGTCATTGACGATCATCGGAACCCACCTCCAGTTGGGATACATTTGTCTCTCGGTGACGGTCGAACATGATCATTTTTTAATAAAATTGTGCTCCTAATTGTCGCATAATATTTTTTCAAAAACAATTCACTACGATGCTGCGTTGAAACAAAAGCTTATTATATTTTTTATTCACTTTTTTTCTTTCTAGCTTAGAAAAATAAGGGTGTGTCTTATAATCGGTGGGATCTTATAATCGATGTGATATGGTAAAAATTTTCGGCAATTATACGGTCATTACAAATATAACAAAAATTAATACATGCATTTTTGTAACATTATGTATTTTTTAATGAAATTTTAAAACATCGCAGCTATTTTCGATATTATTATTTAAAATATTTAAATTAAACAATGTTGATTTATTTGTAATATTTTTATACATTTTTTAATGCCTGGGTTATGCAGACTTTCATCAATATTCAAATATATAACATTTTTTGCATTCCGATTGCATTTTATACCAGACTTTATGCAAAAGTTTGTATCTTCAATGTGATAGGATTGAATTGATTTTAAAAAAAAATTTATGTTGTGTTTTGCACATACAACACAGATTAGTAAATGAATAGACACTATATGGAGTGAATACATAGGAGAGGGGTTTGGCATTCTACATGCATATATCTAACGAAACATAATTCCGATAGATTATGACACATTTATGCAACAGTATATACAGTTCTCTTCGAAAATTGTCAGCGTTTAAATTTTCATTCCAATCGAGTCATATTTTAAAAAATAATCAAAGAACTCTTTGATTTCGTTAGTGGCACCAAAATGAAAATTAGTTCATGTCCATTTATTTGGTGGTCTGTGATGTACAATTATATTTGAAATCATATTTTCAAGTAATATTGTTACATATCTTGTTGTACACCTTCAAATAATATTGTTACTGTAGCTACCTGCGGTATGGAATAAATTTATTTATAAATTGAATAAAATTGTTTCATCGCCATTTATAAAAAAAAAATAATTACACAATACAAAAGAGTTAAAAAGATAAAAGATTTTTAATAAATCAGGAATATTCATTCTGAATCGCTGTACTGTGACAGTAGGAAAATGTTAACATAACATATATATACATGTAAAGAAATACATTAAAATTCTTGTCAGGTTCACTCACTCTCTATGATGGTCAGTGGTCACACTCGTGTGCCGCAGCACACGGGTTGGGAACCACTAGTGTAGCGTTCCACGGCTAACATTGTAATAACCCTATGGTACTTGTAGTTGACGAGCTAAGTAAATAATCATTGCGTCTTATTTTCCTGGATATATTTTTTAGTGAGATTTGATATCTCTTCAATCTATTATTCAAATTCAATATCTAGCATTTACCCTACCAATGATATATCTGGACTTCGTAACAACATGGTACCATCTAACATTTTGATAAAATAATTCTGATAATAATTTTCTCTTTTTGTTATCTATAACAAAAATTAAAACAACTGTTAATTTGAATACAAATAAAATGTTTGATTTGCTAAATTATAGCTATTTTTGTAAAAAAAATCACAATACTCTGAAGAAATCAAAAATAAATTTTCAAAACTTGGAAAAATTAATATTCAATATCTCTGTTTGATGTAAATGTTAGAAGATAGCTTGTTGTTCCAAGGGCATGATATGGCACTCACTTTCAAATGTGTTCAAATAAGTATTTACTCTAAGAAGTGATCAATATTTTTGCATTTTTTTATAAATTTCTAATAATGAATTAAGATTTTATTAATAGGAAAATTAGAGTTAAAAATACTGTGGTAACGCATTGTGACTTACCCGTAACCTGCTGTTTTTTAAAATTAATATATATCTCGAGGTGAAACCAGACAGAGTATAGCATCATGAACACGGAACATTAATATTTCTATATTTTCGTAGAAAGCAATCACTTTGTGGCTTTACATATTAGATTAAACGAAACACAATCACTTTGTATGAAACCACAAATTTTATTACACGCCAACCGGTTTCGCTTAGCTCAAGTTTGGTCAAGGCGTTTCATACAAAGTGATTGTGTTTTATTTAATTAGTATTTCTAACCTTAATTTTCCAATTAAAATATATTTCCATCAAGCATTGAAAGTTAGTAATATTAATTAACCTAATATAATTAAATATGAATAAACTATGTACATACATTATATATTATTATTATTATTATAAACTATTGACATAACTGTTATTTCTCATATTTGATACAATAATCTATTTATTTTTATACGATAATAACATTCAAGCTAATCCACGCATATTTAGAACGTTATGTTTAATACATTTTTTAAGGAATTTTAGCTATGTATTACCTGGGGCAGATATATATATGAAATTAAATTCTCATCTATTTGAAAATTAATAAATAATTTATGTAATATACATAAACAAATGCAGATCTTTTGTTTGATTCAACCACAAATTTTACCTACCATCTCATCATCATCATCATCTGGATTTCTTCTATTCAGACATAATTAATATATTACCACTATTGTGATCTATTGAGGAACTGCTTATAAATCCTACACATATAGTTTCCTTATCGTCAATTTCGCTTAGCAATATTTTTATTTATTTATTATTAGTATTACACGGAATACATGTCACATCAATATTCTTACTATTTTCAAACTAAGCTAAACGCTTGTGCTATGAAAATAGGACTAACTTGCTGGTGTCCTGGAACGAGGCGCGAACCATCGACCACTAGATCACTAAGCCAACATCTTGACCACTACAACAAGCTACTCAATTATTATCAATATTAAAACTTATCAACAGCTATGCTTGTCACATGACAACAAGGTCTGCTGTAATGCTTCTATCATGTAAAAGTGCTCGATTAGCATGTCAAACAAAGTAAACTATTTAGCTATTGTAGTTTTGTTAATTTTTGAAATAAATTAAGGTTATAAAAAGTATTAATTTTCTAATGTATAAAGCTTATGTGGCGACTGAGTGGTGAAGATGATTTCCAGGTGGGCTGTAGGCAAAGGGTGCCAGACATGAGAGAGACAATACGGCTACCAGATGGATAAGAGTTCTCGATTTCCAGCCACTGCCCCAGGTTTCATCTTCTCTATCAGTGTTACCAGAAGTGCTGTATTCTAACTTTATCTTACGCAGAGTGTCTCGATGTAACATACTTGCAGTCATTGAACTTGAAAATATATCCAATTGGAGGTAGCTGCTAACTTGAGCACAGTGACAGAGAGTATTTGAAAGCCTTGCGTAATCAAGACGAGAAGATGACATCCCCAAAACTCTTTCTGAGAGATTTTATTAGTTTAACCTTTCCTCTTAAATGATGTAAACTGAGTTGACATTGCCTCTAATTATGTGAATATCTCTGTAAATATACTAAATACAGAGTTCATATTTTAGGTATTCCTCCGTAATATATTTATATATTGGATAAAATAATTACAATATATAAGTATTTATCATATGTAACAATAAAAAATGTTTTCTCAAAGAACCTGACGTGAATTCGTCAGTATGTGTATGAGGTGCAGAAGGTGCAGTGCACGGGGTGCCGGATGCCGAATGTCACTTTAGTGACAGAGCGTACATCGACTGAGTTAGACGTGTATGCGTTTGTGATGATCAATGTTTTTTAAAATTTTTAGCACTTTTATACAATAGTAGTACACTATTATTTGAGTGATTAATATAAGTATTAAATGTCAAATATTCATTTTTATCTGACTTAGAAATGGCAAAAGTCTACGTGTACAATGAGTTTACAGCACTGGAATGTGCATTTTTTTATTTTAGCATCGTAAAGGAAAGATTAAGTACATCCATGTTGTGTGCACCAAATATAGTCTGATAATTAATAATCTATGACCTTACAGTGTTCTAGTTCGAGGACTGTGACAGCAATCACATACAAAATTAAAATAAGTATATTCGAAGCTCCGTTGATCAATCAACGCTCTCATATTATGTCATACCTCATTATTGGATTTTGATGATTCAATCAACCGACACTGGCACCGATATTCTACACGATGTACGCCCACACTAATTTCGAGGTTATGCTCTTAGCCCGTGTTACACAAGCATGTTGGCTTGACATATGTTGCGTTAACTTCAGCCCTAATATGGCACCTACCATTAAAGTAGCCTAGAATTGTGATAATTGTGCCTAGAACGTTATATTTGTATGTCTAAGGTGCATTGCCATTAAGTTATTAAGCCCTACAGAATCTATTATAAATAAATACAATTTGATTTAGTAGACCTATTTATTTTATTTTTAGAATTTTGAATTAATTATGTACATGTCATCACCGTCAGCAGCAACACCACATTTCATATTTGAATTATGTACTTTACAGGAGAGAGACAGAACTAATTTTAAATGATTTTTGTACAATTACTCGAGTATTACTTACCTTTCTAGAGTTGTAAAGAGGAGCAGATTCTTTCTAAACTGAAACTGAACTAAACTTAGGTACGATTCTCTTGACTTGTGCGCAGTTGACAGGGAGGTTACAGATGATATGTGGTGATTACATTTATTTGATTTGCACGCCCCTAGCGGACGCTATCGTGAAACTAGTGATATAGAAAATTCAAATCCAATGATATTAATATCTTAATTGGACAAAATTGAGATATGTAGTGTCGCTGCTTAGGTAATGATATATTGGTTTGTTAATCGACGATTCGTTTATTAATGACATTGGGTGGAACTAATTAGTGACGATTAACAGGGTATGACTGTAATTATATTTGTTACAAATCTGTCGATATCTATGAGCAAGAAAAGTAACGCTTTTGAAGTGAAAAGGCATCTACAGAATTTTACTGACTGAGTTAGAAATAACTCAATTAGTTTGACTTTGAACTGGCTTATCATCGCCTACATCACTAACATTGATACGGATGTGAGCGGCGAGTGCTGTATTCTATTTTAGATATCAAAATTAATCAGTTTTGAGTTTTTTTATACATTTTCATCCTTGCTGATTATATTTATAGCATACATTGTTGTGCGTACGTTACTTTCTGAATACTGACCTCAATATTTTTTGCCTCAATGTAGCGATGAGCTGCTTATTGTCGTCAATTAAAATGAATACACAAACATGTTTTAAAAATACCATGTTTATTTATCATACATGCATATAGTTAAATCACAAACATTTATAAAAAATCACAGATTACATTTATTTAAAAATATGTGAGAACACTTTTACAAATTGAGTATCGATGTGTGAATATTATGAATGAATTTCTTCAATAAAATTATACACCAATACTTTCATCACCGACTAAGTTCTCTATAGAGAGATTCGTAACAATAATTATCAACTTAACAGAGATATAAAGTCGCACCATTTTATATCATCACACACAAAATCTAATGCGTAAGCACCCGTAAGCGTACTCGGTACTTTTTGTTTGATATGGAATTTAATTTAACATGTTCCCTGCCAGCTCAATTTCACAGGATTATTGTCTATAGTGTCACCCATACAAAGGGATGTGCCCGAGATATTTCCTGGTTAGTGTTGGGGAACTTATAACCATTAATATAGTTAAATGCCAAGGAAACGGATGGTGGCTAGGTTCCGAGACTGTTGAAGTTTTGTTTACACTGAGGCCTAAGGACACTACTGTGAGAATTTTTGTCACTGAATGATGAATTGATAAGATATTTCGTGGTCAGCAGGGAATATGATAAATAAAGCGAAAATTCATAAATGAGTTTAAATGTAAAATATATGAATACATGTTTAAGTATATAAAACAGTAATGCGTAAAAATAAAATTGCTTTCAGACAAACTTTTACGGTGTCGAAGTAAAAAAACATAATCTAAACATATGTAAAATACAATGAGCGATAGATAGCAAGCGCTACTCCAAGATACACAGAACTTATCAAGAGAACTGTAGTTTTTATCTTTATTATCTTAACTTAATATATATAAAACATTATCTTATTTTGGGTTTCAACAAATATAATTTTCAAAAAATAGGAAAGTTGATGTTTCACTACATTTTCAAAATATTGATTCCAATATTAAATCGATAAAAATATTACATTCTACGAAAGCAAATAAATTATATTTTGATTAAATCCACATATCAATTATTTATACTTTATATTACAGGAGTAGGTATTTAAACTATGCAGTCATATAGGAGGTAATGTGGATGCAGGTGCACTCCAGTTTATCATTATCAAACAAGCAGAGATGGTTGTCAATATATAAAGAAGCAGCTTGTGGTTTCTGAGCTTAGTTAATTTTGTATCACTTCCACAATGTAATATATGAGTAGTCTACTTCCAAACCCTCTACCATCAAAAATGTATATTTAAAAGCAGTTTCACTAGGAAAAATTATTCTTGCGATTGGTTCAAATACTTGACAACAAATAATAATATAAGTAAAAGAAAAAACATAAACAAGTTTAAGTTTTGTGTCAAAACCCTCTATAATTGAGTACTTAACATCCAAACGGCTCAATAATGAAACTGTCCAATAGTTTTTAGCGATATGCCACTGGCTTGTACCAAAGAAGATCTAATAATGTGAGTGACACCTTAAAAATACACGTGTTGAGTTTCAAATACCTGTATAAATAGTAGTGTGGAAAATGCCTCTATAAAAAAATTAATTTCATAATTTCTCAAAATTGATAATATATTTGTATTTTTTTTTGCATTTTCTGTAGAATTGATGCATGCACTATATCTTCAAAATATTAATGAAGCATTTAAATGAAAATTCAATTTTTAAACGTTTTCGTGATTTCTGGGCATTGTTAAAAATCTGTTACAGAGGGGTTTTGAAATAAACGACTCATTATTAAGCACCGCTGTTTTAAGTATTGCTATATTACCCTCTAGATTAGAGATAGGTGAGCCTATGATGCAATTTTTGATCCACTTATCACTATCGCTGCTCTAGACAATTAATCGGTTGGGACTCTTTCGTTATGTGCATAAATGAAGTGCTTAAAGAATTTTTAAAAATTCATCAAGGGGCTTGCACGAGTCTTCCCTTTTTTGTGATTCCAGACTTTTATGATGTATAACTACATATTTACTTATGAAGATACAAAAATAACACATTTAAAATGAATGAATAAGGAGAAAGTAACGAAATTATGAGAGATTATATACTTAAATTTATTAAAAGTAGAGATTCTAATCAATTGAAAGATGAAACCTTAGAATTGTAAAACTTCTCAATAATAAATCATCACATTAAAATATGATATCCCCAACATTTATTTTCAAAACCAATTCAACACACAATGTTGGATTAAAGAGATATATCCCCCGTCGAAGACACGTTTGCAGGAACCTGGTACGGCCACCTGACCCTAAAAATGAATGACATCATGAAAGGGATCTACAAAGTGTAGTTATGAAATCCTCCAATACGATATTAGTAATTAAATATCGCACGGATTCAGCGGCGAAGGATTCATTTAACTGGTGTCAAAGAGCAAATACTCATTCAGACTTTTAGGCAGTTCGAGGTCATCGACTATTTCGGGTAATATCATCCCGAGAAGGCTCCTCAAATAAAGTCTCAGCTGCATTTTGAGTGAGAGAGGCTTCGACGCCTTCTCCATTAGGGCGATCTTTTGCTCGGCCGTGATGGTGTTGTTTCTTTTGATCATGCAAAGGTCAAAGGATTGGGCGGCGTCGAGGAGGTCATAGAATATGTGCTCTTTCTCTGGGGCTACAACGTTTTGGAGGGAATTGAGGATACCGTCCGGGTCCCTGAACTGAGTCTTCATAATCACCTGTAAAAGAAAGATAATACATATGTATTATTATTTAAAAAAAACCTATTCAATATAATAAAGTAATATCATATTTTTCAAACCCGAAATGAAAGCGCTTCTTATGGTTCAAATGTAGGTGATCCATGCGTCCAATTTGAACTATCAAAATTAATATTATTCATTGACGACCTTCAATAATTATTAATGGATTGATGGAGAATTTATTAAGATCACTCCTGCAACAACACTGTATATAATTTTTGGGCAGATCTGATTTATAAATACATATGCGCTATACTTCTTGGACATCGAATGGTATATTAAACAACCATATAAAATAAATTAAAATACTATTACACATAATTTCTAAGTGATTTTACCTGCAACAATACTGTATGTCATCCAAGATGGCCGACACCCATCTATCAACATTTGTAAAAACCGATATACAGTGTTGTTGCAGGAGGATCTCAATTGTCGCATTAGAAGTACGAATTAATATTATACCCTGGCTCCGTGCTTCAGTAGCAGTCTCACAACCTCAGCACTGGGTTCAGTGTTGCTGGCGAGATACTCGGCCAGCACAGGACGAAGCTGCGATCCAGTGTCGCCAATGTCATTGTAGACACGTTGGTTGGGGTCTGCTCCGTGAGCAAATAGCATCTGGAAGTAATAATAATCTTGCTATTAGAGGTGGGCTAAGCAATGATAATCTATCTATCTATCTAATCGATTTATATGTATATATATTTCTAGTATATTTAATTTTTCAATTTCTATGGCTCCCTGTCTCTTTTGCAATTCTGCCTACCTGAGCCCTGAACCAACAAGAAGAGGTGTACATTCAACAACTAATGCAGATCAGCAGAAGAAGAAAAAGATTAAATGGTGAAAAGGTACAGGTGGAAGGTGTTGTTTGCTCAACAACTTGCTTAACCTATTAAATGCTACCGTATCAACAGTTGACACGGCGACTTTGGTCCGCGATCACATAGTATGCCTATTTCATACAATATTTTAACATGCACTAAAAGATTCCAAATACTTTGATGGTGATAACATTTTCTGATATACTTGGAACATTAAAATGTACATTATTAAAAACATTGATAATCTGTCATGTGTTTTGAGTAGCAGCCGCATTGCTGTACCGTTATGTATCTTTTTGTATAGAGTTTATGTTTATTCATTTATAACATCCTATGTTTCGTTACAACCATGTTTTGGTTTCATATTGAACAACATAACTTTTTATCTCTATCTGAGGTGATAAATCATGCGTAAATCATCTATTTTGATAATTTAATGCAAATTTGGGTAATTAAAAAATGTGCCACATGTGAGTATTAGAATGTCTGGACTGGGAGTAGTGTTCAAAAGGTTAACGTAGTCTCAGGATATATATGTATATTTATTCAAAACAGACTACAAGCTATTAAGATAATAATGGGCTTACTTTAAGTATTTCCACACGGTTAGCGATGCTGTCGGAGCAGGCCACGTGAAGAGATGAACCTATTATATTACTGGCGTAGTTGGCGTCTGCACCTGTTGATTTAATATCATTAATTATTTAAGAATATCTTAGATTTTAATTCAGATAAGGCGTTGAAGCAATGTACAGCTGGTTACAAGCAATATGTAATATGTTATTTGTAAAACATACATTCTTATATACATACAAGCTCCCACACACAGGGTACACAAAAATTGCTTATTGGAAATAATGGTTAGGTAATAGACATGTTAGTGACACAATATATATATAGCATTTTACAATATTATAGTTGCAATGTTTACTGTTCCCTCATATTTTGATTATTAAAACAATGGAATAGGATGTCAAGAAGTTCAAAATATTATAGGTTTTGTGGAAGTCACCAAACCCTTGAATTTACAATTCTTAAAATTCAAAATGTGAATTTTGGTAGACTCATGGTAAATATTGCAAAATAAGTAAATTATATTAAATATTAATTAAACAAAATTGAATGAGAAATGTTTAGGTATTATATTATACATGCTTTGGTTGTTAATCCTGATTTTTAAAAACTTGAGCATGTGGACTCTATTTTATGTGGGTAAACTGCAAACTTGCCAACCGTCAGAACAATTTGAGCCAGCCTAGGTTAAACGTTATTGTGCGGCGGTGTGGCGGTGCATGCGGAATGCAGATTGCGTTTTTTTTAAGTGTTTATTGGATTGGATTAAGTTAAGGACTCGGAGAAAACCAAGGAAGAAAACATGGAGATAACATTGAATTATCGGGTGTGACCACAGATGAGTCAGGTGAATGTCTTTTCTCTGAATAATTAATTTGATGTGACATATTCAATAAAGATAATAAATAGAAAACCAAGGCTACCATTGAAGGTAATTTACGGATAGAAGTACAATTAACATCCTTGTATATAAAGTACAATTTAAGCAATAGTTTTCTAACAAATTAAATATTAAAATGAAATAAAATTGAATGTGTAAATGCTTACCACTGTCAAGCAGCAATTTGATGATGGGAATGTCGCCTTTGAGAATTGCCAAGTCCAGCGGGCTCGGCTTCCCCAAGTCCTCTGAGTCATAGTTGAGTCGCGCTCCTTGTTTTATCAAGAGATTCACAATTGTTATATTACCTAAAGAGAAAAAATGTTCTTAAGAAGTACACATTGATTAGTTTCAATGTTCACCAACACATGTACTAGTTTATATAAAAAAGGCTTTCAAAGAAATTTATTGCAGTTGATAAAAATATATATTAATATTTTAGCTATTAATTAAATTGTAGCCATTATTTCATGTGTATGCAATACACACGTATTATCTGTGAGAAGAACATGACAAACATTTAAAAGAAAGACATGTCTGGTGACATCTAGCAATGCGGAATGAAAGAAGTGGTGGCTGAAATCTATATTCTGAGATTTACTAGGGTAATTATTGACTACATACTGCCGGGAATTATACAAAGAATTTAGTATTCATAAAGATTGGATGACATTATTTCATAACAAACATGCTTAGAAATTTGAATTACTTATGAACATCCTTATTCTAATAACCAAAGTCTATAAAGCAACGTAAAATCTATATGTTTTCCTTTGAAAATTGAGCACAACGTACGGCTGATTCTAATAAGCACAAAACACAGTAACCATTGACCACTGAATATATTTGATAATTTGCCTTTACTCTTCATTTTTCACGGTTTATCAAACAATTTAGAATCTAAACACAATTTAATTTTTGTAAAATGAAAAGTTCAGTCTTGTATTGCAATTTTAAAACAATGACAATTGTTGTATAAAGAATTAATGAAATTGAAGAAGACTGATTCTATTGTACGTCATTAATTTATTATACCAGAAAGAACGGCGTAGTGCAGTACTGTCCTGAAGTCATGTCTCGCATCAGTCATTGCATTCACGTCTGCCCCGTAGCTCAACAGGAGCAGCACGGAGTCCATGCCCTGCAGATAAAATATTTATATTTGTTAATTTCAAACTCTTTAATAATTTTTGATGTACTGCCAACACTTACTGACCGATGATCTCAAATAACCTATTATTTTTAAAAGTAGTAAACAACCAATGAGCAACTCTTCGCTGTTATAATAGTTCAATCGTAGTAGAGGTTGGATTATCTTAATAGGATCGAGAGGAGTCATGTTTAATCATGTCATAAGGTTAGCTTGTTTTGGTCATAATGAGTTAGTTTAGGACACCCCTGAATTACGCACCTGACTGAATCTTGCGGCTTTCATGAGGGGTGTCATGCCAGACCGGTCCCGAGAGTCCGGGTTGGCCCCGAAGGTTAGCAGTAGCTCTAGGTATTCGGGGTCACTCACGAGATTAATCTCTGAGCCGAAGAAGTAGCGCTTGTTAGGATCGGCACCGTGCTCCAGCAAAGTGCGCGCAATGCCCTGGAAAATAAATAATTAAGAGTAAAGATTATTGATTACTGCAGATGATTTGTTCCCAATATTCTGTACTTTTATAACTTTTGGTCCTTCTCTAGCATAATGTATTTTTCAGAACATAAGACACCTTTTAACTTGAAATTGGGGTATGACTTGTGATCCAGTGCTATTTATCACCTAAAAGATGGTTCAGTAATAAACAGAACTAAGCAAACAAGATCTTTATAAACAGACCCATAAAATCGAAACTATAAAAGAAAGATAATAGACATAGATAAACCGACTGGTGCTAATTTACGATATTCTAAACAAAGCGCGAACATCAAATGTATTAAACTCCATGTTTCAGATTTTAATTTGATTATTTCTTTAATGTTATTACCATGTGCTTGTTTCTGATGGCTAGCCGGAGCGGCTCATCGCACAGCGTGGTGCGCGGGAACTCCTCATCTGTCTCCGGGCGGTAATCCACGGCGGCACTGCTCTTTAGTAGTATGTCTACTAGCTCTGAATATCTGCAATTTCCCAGTCACTTTTATAACATTACGTACATTTCAATATTGAATTTTGACAATTATCCTACGTGACAGATCAAGGTTAAATAGCCATATTTTACTTGTTTGTGCTCTGGTTTATGATTCTTTGAAAGTGTCATATTTGGCATTTACCTTCTAGAATTTTTTTAAGAAAGTAGAAAAATTAAGAAGATAGATAAATTCATTTACCTTACATGTAATGTATGTATTATATATAGTAGTTTATTAGGTATGTATAAATAGTCTGCGCCTATTATTATTTGTATGTATTTGCAATCTGTAGAACATTTGTGTGAGTTATTTATCATCCACAGGCGTTCTGCTAATTTTGGTTTGATATGTGGAAGCAGGGAAGTACTATTTATTAAATAGATATGCTTTGTAAACCTACGAAAGGAACATTTTATCCATGTTTAATTATGGTACCGCATTACATTGCGCATATTATATGTTGAACAATGGAGTGGTACAGCCACAAGAAAACAAGGGCGGTTCACAGTTACAGACAATCAGAGATTCATATATGTTTATCACTTTACTTTTATTTTTACTTTAATCATTCACTGCGTTTAATGTCGGGCCATATCATATTTTTCCAACATTAAACACATTGCAATGAAGTGAATATCTCTAAGTTAAGATTACTTAAATGTTTTCTCTTTTATATATTCAATAACAGTATGTAAATATATATTCAATTTGAAATGAAGTGTAGGTTGTCTTTATTACCAGTAAGAATAAACATACATTAGCAAAATCGTACAAATGTTTACGACTGGCAATAATATTGACCATCTGTCATCTCGCGTCGCATTTGACAGTGCGATGGTAATGTTTACGTTGGTTCAATAATTATTTATGTAAACACGATCTTGTTTATTCAAGAGTTAAGTGGAATGACGAAGAATAATTAATTAGATATACGATGTATATAATTCAAAGTTGAGATGTAAGAACACTGTACAATTCCAGTATCGCTGATTGCTTACCAGGCGGCTATTGTGATCGCTATACGTACCGTGGTGACCATACTTATTTCAATAAGTTAGGCGCCTTGTGCTCTGCAAACTCGTTATACCTATTATAACAACAACGGTTCAATACCATACAATGGTCACAATTGTTAATTGTTAATAGTATACGTTCGCCTCACTAATGGTCCTTCTGTGGTTGCCAAACTTTGCAAGCGAGCATCGCGTAAATCATGCGCAATGCGGGTAACATCTTTTTCTTACACTGCCCCATAAAATAATACAGGTGTATTGATAATGTAGTTGGATTGTCTTACCCGTGTTCTGCGGATAGATGCAGCGCGCTGTAGCCGCAGTCATCTCTGGCATTGACGTCGCAACCTCTCACGAGCAGCAACCGCGTGGCTTCCACGTACCTCTGCCATATGGCATAGTGTAGGGGGCGTAAACCTTGGGTTACTGGCTCGTTCACCTGAGTACAAAATTATAGAATTTTTAACAATTTTGTAAATCAAATAAACATTTTGGTATTCTTGTGTGTTTATACATTTATTTAAGATAATATGTATTTAATATGTATAGGTACATGAATTTAAAAAATCAGTCAAGTTTTATGAGAAATAATATAATGTTTTTCTATTGTTTAACAAAGTAAAGTAAAAATAGTCGTGAGACACGCTCACCCACCTCGTCACCCGTCATTCCCTGGATCAGATAGAACTTATAGAACAGATAGAACGTTCCCTGGACTGCCATTCAGGAATGATGTACAGTGTGATGCAGATTTTTAATGAAATGCCAGATGATATAAGAAAAGAGGAGAAACTACATAGATTCTAAATTAAACTAAGCAAATGCGTCCATGATAAGTTTTAGTAAAACGGAACATTTTGATCCTATTTAAATAAATAAATAAATAAATAGATAGTGCCGGACCTCTGAAGTGCTAGATTTGTGAAATTCTACTATACTTATTTTACATAGGTACATAATATGATTTGATCTACATAAATCAAAATAAAGATGTACATAATATTTATTTAAATATTGTCTTTGCACCTTAGAGATGATTGAACTGATCAATATAGAAAGATCTTTATCATTTTTTTACGTGATTCAGATGCCCTTGGCTGTGCATCCTCAAGATAGATACATATTATATAGTTTATTTGCCTTTGCTCCGCAAGCCAATAGAATCCGGATTTCATCCAGCGGCACCATTCTGATGATGGAGTCAGCCAACTCTCGCTGCAGCGGGTTGGTTGAGATGCATTCTGTCGGCATTTTGACGCTTTGTAGTCTCTTCCGCCTCCCGACTTATTTCAATTCTGTTGTTTTTCTGAAACAAAATTAAATACAGATCTTATTATAATATTATATTTGTTTTATAAGAGCAATGACAGCTTTAGGTTCTGCAGGGGTCGACAGACTTTTTAGAAAGAAGAACCAAATATTGAGTAAACAGAATCTCAAAAATTTCAATACGCTCTGTTTTTCATATCACAAATTGTATTTTAACCAACGTATTAATTTTACAACGGATAGAATGGAAAAAATAATTATTTTTGTATGATTTTACTTTCATAATTGGTTTTTCACTAGTCATTCCTGAGCGCTAATATTTTCTTTAGGATTATCTAAAATACGAATTTTATGTTGCATGTGTGGCGATCATAATTCATATCCACCGCCATTTCAGTCGGCATCGACGCTAGCGACAGCGCTGTCGGCTGCTGCTACAAGCCTGGCTCCATTCACCGCCAGGCAGTCTCTGCAGTTTCATCGTTTCACAACGGCGGTCTTGCCGGCCCGCGCTCGCCGAGCAAGACCGCCAATTCGCTTCATTTCATTTCATAAGACACGTGCACCTTCTACACCATTCATTCATTCTTTAATTCTATCTGTTTTCATTGTCATTGTCGTAATAAACCTCGCACGCCAATAACATCTATTTCTTTTAACCACCGTCCTAACCCCTAAACATGTATTTACCGAAATATTACAGGTTTAATTATGATGGTAGACCCCGTGTTACTGCACGGTTTGAGAAGGGCTAATTGAATAACGAACTGTGTTATGTTTACTTTGAATGACGTCCCCGATCCGTTGTTCCGTCCCGTAGAAAGTTTTTGAACGGCGATTCGTTAGATCGTTGGCAAGCGGACAATGAAATTGTTTTAATAGTGTCAAGGTGGACTTTTGGCACCGTAACATTGATTGATAACGATGGTTGGGCCATCGCTGAACACGTCCTGACTCGGACATTTCTCTGCCTATTTGATGTACCGCCAATAAGTCACGCGCATGAACAAAAAAGCATTGAAAATATATACAAAATGAGATATTTACCGTTACCGAGGTAAGTTTGTCGAACTCAATCATCACATATGTGAAAATAAAACAGATGTTTTTTTATTCTACTCGTTTAATTTATAAGGGCATTATCAATTTAACAATTTAACTCAACAACATGTATTTGTAACTGTGTAGTGACCATAATTCATATCCACCGCCATCTCAGTTGCCGACAGCGTTGCCGGCTGCTGCCACAAGTCTGGCTCGATTCACCGCCAAGCAGTCTCTCCAGTTTCATCGTTTCATAACGGCGGTCTTGCCGGCTCGCGCTCGCCGAGCGAGACCGCCAATTCGCTTCATTTCATTTCATAAGACACGTGCACCTTCTACATTTTCATTCACTCTATCTGTCTTCATTGTTTTTAGCATACCGACAATAAACACCTCGACACGCGCCAATCACATCTATTTCATTTAACCACCGTCCTAACCCCCAAAACTGTAATGAGGAATAGCTGTTTTCCTTTACCACACCCTAGTCGCGCAGTATTTGGTGTGTGCATGTCTATCGCCGCCACAATATGCACGTACCCAGAATTTACCTGGGTGCAAAACGAGGCTCTTATCAACCTCAACAATACGTTTGGTACCGACCCCCAAACATACAACAATACAACGCGCCGCAGCCACCCAGGCAACCTTCCAGAAGAGTTCATTGACCGACGATTCTCGTTGTAGAACATTTACTGCTTATACTTGTATTCGTAACTGTGTTTCTAGCATCTATAATCGATTTTTATTATTCATTCTATACACTTTTCATTTATTTAAATCTATTTTCCCCATTGGTCCTTCGAGCCGGCCAGACGAGAGCGAGACCAGCCCCGCCACGATGTTTGATAACACGATTGCATCAAATATTTCGACGCTCCCATTGGCTCGCCGAGTGCGAGTCAGGCCACTGATTTCTTATGCCCATATCGATACATTTGTACTTCAACCCGTCGACGATTGCGTTAGGAAGATTGTTCTGTCATCGGTTTATTGGGCCCAGTAGTTGCGTACGGTGTCCACGCCGCCATGTGACGGCGCTAAATATAGATACCCGATACATGTTATCGTTGTGACGATGCACCGACTCTCTAGAGTCTTTTCATGCAGTCCGCCGCAAGAGTTTTAAATCCAAATTTTCTAGAGTTTTATCTACAAAGAGCATAACAGCATAACATCATTCCATCGACGATCGCCAGACTCAGTAGAGTGGTCGTTGTCTGGCAGGTCATTTACAAGCGTATTAGTATTCTATGGCCCGCGTCAGCGGAATGAGATAAATCTCAATAGGTTCCATGTATATTTGTATAAAATCGCCATAGTTAAATTCAACTCCATATCCTCTAAAAGGTTTTTTAACATCTGGAATTGTGGAGTAAAAATTGGAGGCAGAAAGATTTCCAATCTCAGGTACGCGGACGACACAATCTTGATCGCCACATCAAAAGAAGAAATGGCCGCACTATTCTGGCGCATTGAAGAAGAAAGTAGAAAATTGTGAAAAATATATGGTGCGGAATCACGGATTGACGTCTTTGAGATGTGGTGCTGGAGACACGTATTGCGGATACCGCGGACGGCGAGACGCGCGAATGTCTCCTGAATGCGAAAATTAAATATCAATGACAGACTCTCAACCGTTTGCCTGTTAATAAATTACGAACATTTATTACATTTTACCGACATCATTTAAATTGATTGATTGATTCAAATCGACCCAACTGACGAACGAAGCGTCAACGGCTAACAGGCAGAGATGAAATAAATATCAAACCCCGCATCGGCGGCAAAACTCTGAGACAAAATGTCACGCGCGGTCACGGGCCACGAGAATGTAAAATCGAAGAAGTGCGCAAAACAAAAGGGTATTTTTTTGTCTAATTTATATTAGGAAAAGAAAGAGTCCATTGTTGATTACTTCTCATTCTGGGAATACTCGCACGAGGAAGTGCGCCCCGTCTGCGCTGTGTTGAAGAATATTCCGTACTTGGCACGGGCCGCCACTTTGTGAGCGTTCTCAGAAGAGACGGTGCTCACATTTTAGGTCAAACGAAGAGAAATAAATGTATTTCTGTACAGATTTTTTATACTTACATGATAATGAATCCGGCAGTAATACATTTAAGTCAGACTGGTCGAATCTAAACATTAAATTAAATAGAAATTGTATTACGCAATTCGATGAAAAAAATTTGGGCCGGATTTATTTCGCTACAATAATGTATCCTACTACTTTTCATTAAACAATAATCGTATTAGCGCGAGTAACACCACACGTGATGTGCACACTGTAACAGTGTATTGATGTCGCTTAGCGTTTTAATTGGTCAGTGGGCGGAGCTGTCGTTTGAAGTTAGTTAAAAACACGGTATCCACAAAAAACACGTACGGAATGTTTGAATTTTGCATATTAGGAAATTTTATATTTATGTATATCTATTAATTTTATAAATAAATTAGTTGTCTTTAATCTTATCTATTATTGCCAACATTTGTTGGTTTTTTTATTGTCATAAATATATAAATATTATAAATACATATTCCTAAAAGCATTACATGTTACAATAAACCATTTTTTCTTTGTACATAAATATACTTAACCCTATTTCTATCACATATATATACAGCGAAGGAAAATGTGAACTCTGTATGTATTTTGTGTTTTATTTCCTATGAGTTTTCCGGGACTATGGATTTATTTAATATATATATAAAAAAAAAGTATTACACGTTTTTGAAACGGGCTGTTACACACACTAATACAATTGTTCTTTCTAAATGAAAAGTTGTTTACATGTCTAATGAGTTGAGCGCCTCGAAGGTTGTAAATACAGGAAGTGTCTTCGGTGGTAGTCGACAACCCCAACCGCCAGGCTAACGATATGGATATAGCAACCAGGGCCTCATTTATGGAGTAGGGGCTTGTCTCACTGGACAAAATGATAATAACACAACGCTACGTGAACCACGAACAGCGACACAGACACAGAGACGATGTTTTAGGTTAGACTATCAACAAGCCTGGAGGACCTGGAGCCTAGAGTTCCCGAACCGACCCAACGCAGACAAAGTCATGAATATCAATCGGATCTGCCAGTGTTTTTGGAGTTAAATGTTCTTAGAGTTATTATTTCAAATAATGGAACGATTAAATGTATTAATATCAAAAAAGTACCACATAGGTTCAAAAATTTATCGCTAAAAATATCGTTGCTGTAGCATAGTTGAATAATGCACCTTCCCCGGTTTGGAAAGAGATCCAGGTACGAATCCCGCTGGCGCAACAATAATATTTTTAGATAAAATTGATTTTATATGTATATCTTTCTAATTAATATATTTAATTCATATTTATTATTATTTTTTCGCTTTCTCTGTTATTTCTGGTTTTACTTCTCCCTTTCCAGTATTTCGGAGGCTCTATAAATCAGCTGCTGGGAACAACAATGTCCTCGAAAGTTGATCTGTTTAGGACTTATATATGATATTCTTGAATTGGAACTGTTAAACGCTGTTATCAACCTTGAAGGGCTCCGTGTCCTGTTCCTGAGATGCGATTGCACCATTCCTCAATCATTCGAGCCGGATATCAAACGGCTAATCATATCATTATTTCGTTAAAAGGTATTTGGAAATTCTATTAGTTATGTAGCGACCATAATTCAAATCTACCGCCATCTCAGTCGGCATCGACGCTGGCGACAGCGCTGCCGGCTGCTGCCACAAGTCTGGCTCAATTCACCGCCAGACAGTCTCTCCAGTTTCAGCGTTTCACAATGGCGGTCTTGCCGGCTCGCCTTTGCCGAGCAAGACTGCCAATTCATTTCATTTCATAATTTCCTACATCTTCATTCACTGTATTAATTTCTAGCTGTCTTCATTGTTTTTATCATTTGTCACAATAAATCACAACACGCGCCAATCACATGTATTTCATTTAACCACCGTCCTAATCCCCAAAGTTATATTACAAGTCTGGAGAGAAATGGCGCGAAACGAATCAATGGACGCCAAGACCCACCGTGTAGTGATAGTGATGTCAGCTATATTGAAGAGAGAAGGTCCCACAAGTGAGAACAGTCACCCAGAACCGAGACTTGCGGAGCCGTGTCTCACATAAATGAAAAATAAACAGTTGATGGTGTATTATCCTGAAAGTCAAGTTCAAATGCGTCCGTTTTATTCTAGAATGAACGAGTTCCATCTAGAATCTAATACAGAAGAAAGTGATATTAACACGTGCATCGGTGCACGTTCCTCGGAGCTATATTCTTCAAGCCCTCGTGTTTATCCGATGTGCCAACATTTTTTTATTGTTGTTTGGAGATGTCAACATAACCGTTAATCTTTTATTACGATGTATGCAGCCCGACCGGGTTGTGTGTGCAACACATACAAATATCATTATTAACTAGAACACATTCTTATTGTGAAGTTGTAATTATTCGGAACACAGCTCTGTGATGTTTTAAATACTAAAAATTAAAATTAATTGATAATTCTGGCGTCTGCAGTCGGCATACTCGAAGGTATTTGAGATTCCGTAAAAACAATGTAGATGGCTTTCAAATAATGGAACGGCAGATGTATTAATTTGAAAAAGTGTAACATGTAGGTTCGAAAATTTGTCATGAAAAATACTGGCGCTGTAACACTTGCACCCCAATCCGGGGTAGTGTACTTCCCTGGATTGGAAATAGAGATCCAGGTTCGAATCCCGGTAGCGTAAAAACAATAATTTTTGACAAAATTGATTTAATATGTATATATTTATAATTATTACATTAAATTATATTTTGAGAATACAGTATGTCTCAAATACGTGTATCGTACATCAATATATAAGAAAAAAAAATCACGTTTAAAAAAGATTTTCATTACAATTCAATAGAACCCTGTTTTCGGTTTCTTATGTACCTAAAGTTGGAATTATTTAAAAAATATATATATATCATCTGTGTACAGTTTTCTGGGCTAATCTGCCGTGCCATAGCATCCCGGATCCCATTGTAGGATCCATCATCAGGGATGATGTCAGGGTCTACCAGGGCTGATGTTCAGGGTACAACATCAGCCCTGATAATAGACCTTGTAATGGGATCCGAAACGTCGGCCTTAAAAGTCAAATATACACGGCAGATTAGCCCATAAAACTGTACACAAGGATTCATTTTTAAATAATTTAATATTATTATTAAAATTGATGTTTAGAATGAACAAATAATAAAGTAAGTATATTAAAAATAATAATCAGTGCATTAAATTTTAACAAAAACAAAAAATCAGCATTGAATTCTTATACGACAATATGGCACGAGAATCGACTGGGGGAGTAGCTACGATGGCAAAGAGAAGTACTTTTTGATTTCATAAAAGCTATGACGGCGCCTGGCACCGATCCCTGTACCAGTGAAGGTAAATATTTAACACTAGATAAAGTGAGAGTAAATAATTATGTCACGATATTTTCTAACGCAATTTTCGTGACAAATTTTACTTTGAAAAAACATATACGACGTTAAAATTGTTTTCATTATAATTTGAAGATAAAACTAGAATCCGAGATCCGCACGTGAAGACGTCGCGCGCGCAGCAGAATATTTCCTACTTTACGAGTTTGTTTTGTTTGTGTTTAAAATATTTTTAAAGATTTATAAGTTGTACCAGCATCGTTTAGCGCCAAAATTCGACGTGCCCTAGAAGTATGCGCGAATGTCAAATCATTCTAGAAGGTTCATTAATCAATATACCTTCGCACTAATTTCTTATACGGTCATTATCCCTGATTTTTGAAGTAAAACTTCTTTAGTCACGGTGTAGTAAATTATATCGGTCAAAGATTACCGTCGCACAGATTTGAAGCGAAAATAAATAATCTAAAATACATGTTAAAATGTTAGAAATTACAATCGACATTGTGAGATATTTTGACCTTTTCGTACAATTTATTATGCTCGCGGTGAGCGAGATTTCTTTTGCAGTCGCAATCATCACTTGTCGTACTTAATTAGTACATTTCGCGTACTTCGATCAAAACAATTCATATTTTCACGAATGTCCCGACGCACATAGAATGATCTCGAACATGTTGGTTGAAGGAATAATTTTCTACTGTTTTCTGGTACTTTGCATTTTGTATTAATACGTGCCCGCTATGTTTAGATATTTATATCTTTACTAAAAACTTTAATGACTTCTAATAATTCGTTGCTTTTATGATCATTGTATTTGTCAAGTAAGGCAGCTAGTATCGCTTAAGCGTAATATTTTAGTTCAGTACGTTTTTACTGTCCTAATTAAGATTTTTTTTATCTTCACGAAGATTTGACGTATCGTCAATTGCGATGCCGGTCATAGATAAGAGATATATAATGCCGGTTCATCGAATGCATAGATAAAATCGAATGTTACAGTTGGCCAGTGTTGCCAAGTCAACATTTCGCGTCCACGTTTTCCCGGCGCGTCCAAAAAGCAAAGACTCGCGCCATGTAAAAGGAATACGATTAAATGTGGTTGAGAATGTCATTGTCTGCTTCACAAAGGATCCAAAATTAAACTGCGACAAGGACACAACAGTTTTCCAAATTTTATCGCGAATTTAATAAAATCTCTGCCTGATTCGGGATTTTTCATAAAAATCATATGTTTTTACGGGCACATTGTGAACATTGGTTCAAGGAATGCGGGGTAGTTGGAACAATTATTAAAAAATTGCTTATTATCAGCATCTAAGGGGAACAGATAAAGCAAGTCGACACATGGAATACCTCGGAATGGAATTATTTAGCCATAAGAGTCAGGAAGGTAAAAAAAACAAAAGAATTAGGGTTGCTGGTAGGGTTTTATGTTTCCTTTATAATCTCGAGTGATAAAGGAATTCACGTTAACCAATACTATTATATTTTGCCCTCCCCCCTAGATATGTTAAAAGCGACATTGTACATGCATAGTGATTAAAATAATATGGTAACATTTGTAATCTTTAGAATAGTAAATTCAGTGACAACATGTAAGTAAGTATTTCTATTCAATTTCTCACGCACAGCAGCGATGTTTTAGCAGATCTTGCGTTTCGGTGACGTACTGGTGTTGGCCGATTATTTCCAGAACCGGTTGACTCGAATTTAGCCACCAAACGTCGAATAGTCGACTCGGCAGGACGGTTGTGGCGAGGATAAAAATCAACACACGTTGTTCAACGCTATAACCTCCCATGGTGATTTGCCGTATACTACTAAACAATTGACAACAAATTTGACAGATGTCACTTTAACAACATGGCTGCTTTAACCTAACAAATTTCGAGCGTCCTTATTGAAAGACGCTTTATAATCCGACTAGTATTTTTTACATATTACGGAGCCCTTCTCGACTTCGGGGCCCGATACAGCTGTCCCCTACTCCCCCTGCCGCCGGGCCTGATCACGGCGGGTGAGCCATTATGAATCGGGAAGAACCCCGATGTGCATGAAGTATCAACGAGTGGGTGTTCATTTTTTCCAAGAACGTTTTCCAACATGTCTATCTCTAGTGAAAATTGGCAATATTTCAAGATTATCCGGGAAACACAATGTTTCACCAGGAAGAATCCAAATAGGCACAAATCATCACGTGCCAGGAAATGTCAAGAATAATGTGGAATAATTAGACAGCAATTGCTTTTACTAGGTACAAAACCATTTTTTCAACTTTAAAATCATAATAATTTATGTAAAAAAGTGCTCCATCACGATACAACTAACACAAAGAAATATATATTAAATAAAATATGTAATTTACCGTTCCGACGATATGACGCGACACAACTGAGATAACGCTCGGCTACAAATTATATTCATTGCGGCTTGGCTAAATAAATGAGTGAAAAAAAAAACCACTCTGGGATTTGAATGTATACGTGGTGCTGGCGATTACTTGCGTTTTTGGGACAACATAATTAAAGATATTTTCAGGTCCTAAATCTAGCATATTATTTATGCTATGTATTCCGGTGGTGATATGATAGTGGCTTCTCAAATCGAGAACTTTGGGTTCGATTCCTAGCGAAGACACAATGTGTCTATGTCATTTTCTCAATACTGGGAATTTATGTGATGTTTCAGAACAGACTAATGGCGTGTTCTTTAAAATAAAAGGCAAAAAGTATCTCAATTCGCACCGTATAATATCGCAATGGTGTATTCTTCCCGAATCAGTACAGCGGTGGGCAGTGGCGTCCCAATGCAAAATGGAAAAAAGACCCCCCTATGTAAGTAATGATATAAAAGTGGAATAAGATGTGTTCTACAATTTTCAATTTGATTAAAATAAAAAAGTTTTTTTTAGGCACTCAAAATCCTCACTTTACCGAGATTCTAATTTTTCTAACCCGATATATTAACATTAGCCGGGGTACTAACAGAGTACATCGATATCGTTTTCAAATATCTTCTTAATGCACGTGAGATATAATTAAAAAATATATATAATTCCACGTCTTGCTGGAATCCATAGTATATTTTAAAAATTATTAGTCCATATTAGCGTTGGGAAAAAAATCTATACAAAATGTATTATAGAACGCGGACAAACTTTATATATCTAACATGGGCCCCAATGAACCGCATTAGCGTAGTTACGCCGCTGCTGATGGAAGAATATATTGATTGAATAATGAATACCAAATTTGCTCAACGAACTTTCTTGTTTTGTGCACCGCGGATATTGAACAAATTACTACTAGTGATTAACGTTTTTAAACCAAAAATAGCAACGCGGTTGCTTGATGTGGGTAGAAAGCAAAATAAAACTAATTTGTCATTTGCTAACCTAACTACCTACACATTTTTGTCTCCAACTATATTACAGACAAAAATATTTTTATAACTTTTTTACATTATACTTACTTACCTTACTTTATAACGATTTTACCTTGACAATTACAACTTTTAAAAACTCTACAGGTAATTGCTTTAGAACAGACCACGTCTAGTAAAGTAATTACTTTTATTTTCATATGTACTATTTATGCTACAAAAAATAAATAAAAAACCATAGGATACACGGTATTTCTGCGAATATAGCAGACGGTATATCCTCGACTATAGCACTGCTTCCAAACCTGCTCCATGTGGTCGTGCAAAAAGTGAAATTGACAGCCGCGCGCTCTTAGACTCGCAAATTTCCAGACGTCTGCAAATAGAGTGTTTTTGTACGTCTTCCGCCGTCGGTCCTGATGGCCGGTTCCAAAATAGCCGGCCAACAATTCCTCGACTTCGCACGGATTTTATGCACTTTATGGAGACCAGTTATACAGTTTCGGGCACGTGGCCAAGGCGCAAATTAGCCGCCCAAAACCTGATCTCGGCGGAGTTCAAAAGTCTAAATAGCTATAAACTCATCAGCTGCAAACTATCGCATCCATCTTGTTGTGTTCTGCAGTTTTTTCATTGTGCATTGCCAACCTGACGGCGAACAAAAAGGACGGTCCTGGGTAGGCGATGGGACGTCCGACGTTTGACCATACCACGGTGCAGATGGTCGAATTCAGAAGAAATTAATGATTTAACGCTTGTTTAATTTTATTTTGAAAAAAAAACACAATTAAAGTGTAATAACAGAAATTAAACCAATTGCGTGTATTCTTGTAATTATATGAATTGCCAATAGACTAGACACTCTCACTGTTTTTGCATTGTGTCGACTTTTAAATCACCTCTGTTGAGAGTGGTCCTCATTTTTTTTTATTTGCTCGAGACTAACTAGCCCCGAGACGGAATGAAAGAAGCATGCTCGACACCTTCGAAATTTGTCATCCCATGGCCCAAACTTAATTGATATCAGATTGAAATCGATTAAAAGAGACAAAAATCAAACCCGTGTACGTAATGTTCGATTTGATAGTGAGACTCGACACAGAGAGCATCTTCAACTACCTGCAAACATGTGCTCCGTTTTAACAGTTGCTAGGGAGATTCAAAATCACTGAACTGACGAGAGTGAAGCGAGCCGGCAAATCTCTGAGGTATAGTATGTACAAGAGGACCACGAAAGCTGGAAGTGGTGTCCAAAGAAATCTCATGGGAGCAAAATCCACGGATAGAGTTACGAATGGAGATGTTATGGTTCGGATGAATAAAAAAAAAGTAACTTCAATGTCTCGGACATGCGATGAGACATCCGGAGAAGTAGAAGATCTTGCAGCTCATTTTATAAGCCAAAGCTCCTACATCGGTCCTAATCATTCACCGCCAGGTTGGAATTTTTGAATGCTAAACAGGCGGCCGTCCAAGCGACGACACACGGCCGCCAGCCAACCAACACATCCATAATTACACGGAATCATAATACAATATTAACAAAGATACAGTAATACAGTAATAACACACAGGCATAGGGGCAATTAGGGGAGGACACTAAACATGATGAAGAAGCTGAGGCAATGTGGAAAAATGCTGAGAAATGAGGCCAGTCTACTCTGGAGCAGTAAATCCGTCGAACGGATAGGACAAAAGAAGAAAAATCGTATTTTGTAAATTAGTCTCGAGTAGAAAATGTATTAAATCTCTCATTTATGGTCATGAATAAATTTATTTACGGAAAGCCTGTGAAAAAACATATTTCACGTCAAAACTTCTGGGAAATTCCGGTAGTGGCGCCATGTGTTTACACACGTTGCATTTATATCTCTGTGGGAATTATTTGAACCATCTGCTCATCTTCAGCTGTCACGTTAATAAAGCTAGTGCGCACAATGTGCACTGCACCAGGCCAACAGCCGCCAGCTCGGTCACCCTGACTGACGACTGTCGACTGCACGCGCACTTCTCAGGGGATCCCCAAAGTTTGACGTTGGTCAGACGCAGTCTGAGAGGTCAGATGTTGGTCCCGTGCCAATCAAACAGGGTTGCCACACACCCGACGTAAAACGTTATGTAATAATGATTAATTCGCGTCCAAGCCAACCGACGAAGAGACTTAGAGGAGTGTTCCAAGTTGTTAGATAACGTTACCTATGATGCTCACGCAGTCGGTCTCAAGAAGTCGATCGTCCAAAGGAAATTTGGTTTAATATACCCGAATATGAAAACTTGAAAACGATGAAACTTGGTAGCTATCACCAGCTATGAAAAATTCCACGATTAAATGAAGGTCTGTTTTTAAAATATTTAGCAAAAAAGTTTATATATATTTAAAAAATTTATATATTAGAAAGTTACGCAAGGAAAATCTATCAATCGTTTACCACCAGGATACGAACCTGGAACTTTGCTATTTCGACACGTCAACCATTTACGCCTCCGACAAATTTGTGGACTTATATTCTGCAGTCTTTATAAATGATATATCAATTATTCAATTTACATTGGTTTGGGTAATGCACGCTAGGAGACTAATACAATGAATTGATTTAATCCTGGCGCCTGTGTTTTCATTAAAAATGTACGTATTTTTCTTCTACTTCTTCATCTTTAACTTAGACAATCCACCCTTTCAAGAGAAATTTGTGTCATTAATCAACTTAGAACTATATTTCATATAATAGGATATTATTATATATTAAAATTATCGTTCAAAAATGTAGATATTATATATATCAAATGTGGCGAGTAATATGTAGTGTATTTTTTCTAAATAATGATGGATAATTTAAATTAATCTTAGTGATCATTGTGTTCAATTTACGCGAGGAAATTACAGGCTGAATGGTCGCGTTAAGCGAGATTTTCCTCGAGAAATTGTCGCAACCCTGTTTCTCTATTTCGGTAGATCACCTCAAGTTAATTATTCAAATATAATTTGCGAGTCCAACGAAAATACGCAAGTATGAAACGCGAACACGCGTGCATGTTTATACAGTAATGAGGGATTTTACCACATGTTTGTAAAAAGATTTCTAACATCTCACCTGAAGCTGGTTACATAACGTGCCGGAGATGCTTGTCTTCAGACCTTGTATCTGCGACATATTCAGGAATTTTTCTAAGATGAGACGCGAATAGCAGAGCATAGTCACGTAATATATTACTAAGTTGAACATGTAGAGAATTCGACTTATCATTAGGTGGTTGATGCGTCGTTAACATAACTGTTCCGTACAGGAAACAAGGATGTAGCCAAGGGTGGAGGTGGTTCGCCGATCTCAGCTTCTCCCGACCGGCGATGAAGATGCTGACTATGAGGTCGGAAGAAAGATGTTCAATATAGGAGGAACACTGCGGCGGCAAAATCGAGAATGGCTTCCGCCTACAGAATACTCTGCTTTTATTCACATTCATAACAATACATTTAGTCATATTTGTAAGTACCTACACGGCGAGATGCCGCCACTGTAACGTGTAAGACGTTTTTGTTTTTCTGAATTCTATTCTACGGGTTTTTTGGCGCCACGCCGATGATTGCACCTTTAAATTATTGACACGTGTCTTATCGTATCAATTATATGGCGCCTCCTCGGCGAGTAATTCTGTGCGGTACAATAACCAAAAACGAAAACATATTGTGTACGACTATATTCGGGGGCGTAGTCGCCATCAACGTCAATTACCGCTTCCCATTTGCTTGGATGACGGTCGATTCTGCGGGCGAAGAAGCTCTGCTTTTTTGAGGCAATCCACGATTTGACATCCTCCATCAACTTCTCCAAATCGTCGTAGACTTTGCCAACTTGTTAATTTTTCAGAGAGCGGTTGAGTAGGGCAGACGGGGAACAAATCCCATCTCTCGCTAGCGATGAATTCGATCATATGGCGTTCGACACGAGGATGAGCGTTGTCGTAGTGGAAAACGATTTGATTATTTTTGCTAAATGGTAGTACACGCTGCAGTTAATGTACTGCCTTTGGCCATTTCTGTCCGGGATTCGCCACTCCTGACTCCTGACTCCTGACTCCTGACGCTCATTATTGTCATTCCAAAAACGGTGGATAACTATGCATCAACCTAATACTAACGAGCTGCAGTACGACGGATGCGAAAGAAGAAGCCAAATATTTCCAATCTCAGGGACGCGGACGGAAGAAGCGGTTGTACTATTCCGATGTATCAGTAGTCTTCTTAAAAGAAAAAAATATACAAAGATAATTATCGACGGATTGTATTATCTCTTGTCTATGATCACTGACAATGGCACAATATTTTTGTGGTGTGGATTGTGAAGACATCCAAACAAGCGGACCTTTGAGGTATGGTGTTAGAAGAGCAAGACGAACGAGCGTCTCCAATCTGCAGGAACTACGTATCAATGTTATGTTAAATCTTTTAGATAATTGCGAGAAGGAGTGACAGCATAGCGAGCTTCCCGGAGGATTCCCGAGCCATTGAATCAAGCAACCAAAAGTGGAGAGTATTTTCAAGAGAGATTTCTTAAAAGATTGCTCTCCTCAGTCTTGAGAAACTAACATGGAAGATATGGAAATACAATTTTTGATTTATAGCTAGAGAATCATGGACCAATGCCGTTCATCCACGGAACCTTTTTGCTCCTGTTAGTGTTGTTAGGTTCGTGGTCATTAATAAGTCTGCAAGCAAGCTGAGGACACTGTTCAGGTTGGTGTTAGATATTTCATACCTCGCATGGAACGCGTAATAATAAAATCAATAAGATTTTGGTAGAGAATTAATGGCCGATGCATTATGAACAAATGAACATTTAACATTTCCCGCGCCAACCGTCACACGAGGAACTCGTGGTGTTGTGGTGTACTTCGCGCTCGAGTCCACGCCATATTAAAAAGACCACGTGGGTTACATATATTTAGTACGTAGACGATACCTGGGTTCCAAATGAAAAGCCACATTGAGCAAGCTCGGGTAACCTTTATTCGCATGAAAAACATGTTCCGAAGTCACGATTACTAAACGAATGGTCAGATGCTGTCTGTCTGTCTGTTCTCAATGTTATTTGATGGAATGAAAGCATGGACACTTACTGAAGAAATGATAAGGCGACTTGAAGCATTTGAGATGTGGCTCAAAATCAGCTGGATGGATAGCGTTACGAATAAAGAAAAATAAGGATTTAAAACAATAAAAATCCGTGAAGTTCAATATCTCGGACATATCTTGCACCTCATCATGCAGGGAAAGATTGCTGGAAGTCGAGGCCCTGGATGATGGAGGACATCGTGGCTGAAAATCCTGTCCGCTGAACGGATAGGGCGAAAGAAGAAGAATAAAACGAGCGTCTACGCAATAAATACGTACAACTAACGCGCAGATTTCATTATCCTAAATTGACCTCTCATATCGGCAAGCTAAACACGTGACTGGCGGTTAATTATCTCAATAATCGAAAGGTGAGAGAAGAGTGTTAACCTGAAAGTGTCACTCGATGTAATGATACTAAGCGCACTAAAAAAACTCACAAAAAGAGCCCACATAAAGAAACCAATTTCATGATTAAATTTCTGAACAAAGCGTGAAGAAAGGCGTACTTTGATGGTGACATCCAAATACGCCCTGCGGACTGCAGACTATCCAAAGCCAACAGCTGATCATCAGCCTGCGCCATCACATCAATCTTTTATCACGCCAGAAATGAAATTGATTAATGACCCAAGTCCAAAAGTAATGTTACGAACAGAACAAATACAATCACATGATTTTGTAGAATTTAATGTAGGTATATATATACATATGAGGTAGAGAAGATTCAGGACGTACACTGTTAATTTTAAAAAAAACTCAGGTTGCTATTGCACGGCAGATTTATCGAAGAGAACTAATGTTAAAAAATCTTTTTTTTAGGCAAATTTACAATCTATGTGTCGTCGTGATAATAATATAATGTATAATATATAAAATCAATTTAATTAACTGGTCCACGTTGATTGCGTAAAAACCTGCGCAGTACAGCATCTGCGTAGTAAATATATGTAACTCGGGTGTTCTTTTTAAGACAGGGTAAATAGCCATATATTTCATCCACGTGTTCCACATTTGAACGTTGGCGCGGTAAGCATTTGTACTCAGTACAGCTGTTTTAAATGTATGCAGATAGTGATTAGTTGAATTTAGATTGTTCCGAAAAATTTTGTGTACTGTAATATTATATTAATTAAGAAACATTTCTTCAATTCAATTTAACAATCTAACAGTAGTTAGAAATCTGCTATATTCATTTATTGAGTCGGATATTAAATTTTTTATTGAAAAAAGAAGAAGACCCACCTTGTTTCATCACAACTTTCACATGTTCAAGTACTGCTATAACTATTTATGGCAAAAAATTTAATAACAGCGAAGCATCTGAAAATCCTTTGATCTGAGTTGGATCTGAGTTTTGTTCTTCAGGTACAATAGGCTCGTAAAAATGCTTAGAATCGCATGGATCTCACTTTGATAAATAATGTTAATTTAGTGTAATGTTAGGTTTAATTGAAGTCATCACCCGAACAGCCCTGGACAGCAGTCTGCAATACCTGAGCGTAAACAAAATCATCTCCGTTCATTGTAAATCACCAGAATAACGTATTTATATCCTCTTGTTGTTTATTATTGTCGAATGTTTAAAATATACGCCGTCGACTGGAAGCTATTTCTGATCGTGCAAAACGTGCGAGTGCTGCTGCTGATCTGCAAAACATATGATCGCTGACCTGGACACGTGCTTTTGTTTTTTTGTTGTTTACGTCGGGAATTTTATCCGACGCACTTTGGTGTTTTGGGTCACCTCGATCTTCTTCGTTCTCGTGTCTCACACGACCGAAACACTTCTGCGTTGTGTCTTAACGTCTTAGCCTTCGCGCGCCTTGGATCCAATACTTTTACGGCTGACATTTCTACTTCTTTAGCGGCCTAATGGGACCCGAAAGTCGGTCTTTATATACGTCATGTCTTACGTATCTACTTTAAAATCTTTTTTCATTTGTATTTATCAATAACATATACAATTCCGCGCGATACTGAAAGTATCAGTAAGTAGTGTTCACTTTAAAAAAATCTTGGAAAACCATGGAAACGATGATTGTAATTTTTTTCAATCGCATGCTTGTGAGTTCCGATAAATGCGCACTTTGTTAGACTGTGAATTTTGGCTGTGTCTTTTTATTGTGTAAACATTTCTACATATTGTTTTATAATTTTAATTACTAATAATATATATTTTTTAAATATATGTCATTGTTTGCAACAGCTGTTTAAAGATTATTATTTTTGTATAAAAACTTACGAGTATTTATAGGTAGTATGTTAAAACAAAACTAGGCCAATCGAATAAAAGTTGCGGAAACTAAACAAATCAAATTTTATCGACCTGACCCTGGGAATTCGAATTTGTTGACGTACGTAATGCATTCATTTGTTTTTCCCACGCGCGTACTTTGTCAAGGACAGTGCGAAAATTTATGCCGTAAAATTATGGATAATTGAATTCTATAATTACAAATCTATTTAACTCAATACTCATCTTAGTTTATACTTAGGAACTATGTTAATTCAAATTATTTGTACATTTCAATTACTAGGATCTTATTCTATTCGCATTGCAAACAGGATGAATAAAGAATTTGCTCAGTTGGTTGAGTTATGAAAGATAGTGTCGATGGCTTCAAAAATAGAGAACGATCAGGTAAACCAGATATTGGTTAACGGTCCTCTTAGAAGCTTCAATAATGGATGAGAGTGCATGAGATGAGACCCGTAAATTTGAAAGTATATTAAACTAAACTAAACAACAATTATTGACATAAATGACTGATATATATATATGTATTTGTAAATATGCATATCTAATTAGTCGACATGCCATTGTTCCATTAAAATACAAACAAAACAACACTCACCGTTACAAAAGAAGTGCGTAAAATCAACAAGAAGAACTTCTGCTCGCAAATGACAGGATTTTTTCAAAAATCCAGCCCAGGGCCACAAAAACTCGGCTCGAAAGTATATTTCCCGCGGAAAACAAACGTCAAAGAAACAATTGACCGAATGTCTGTTTGTTCGTTATTTTTCCTGCGTTTCCTTTGTTTTTGTTTGCACTCTCCTATTGGCTGCGTGTCGGCGAATCAGACTAGTGTACAGTTTGATGTAAAGCTCGGCTGAGACTGACGGCGTCGGGACGGCGGCCGCGCTGAAGACTCGGAACTGATTTGGAAGTAATCCAAGATGGACCGGTGCCAAATACGAAGTCAAATGCCCGGTATAAGAACGCTCAATGAGAATACCTTCCAATTTTCATTGCTACTTCATCAGAAACATGTTTATTAGGAATCTAGAGATGTTCCTTACTTTACAGATATTGGGTTTATGACTCCAGAGATAGAAATAAATTATAATACTAGTGTATAAACCCCATCCCAGGACGAGCGTCCAAAACTTATGTAGGAGGGTCGATATTATAAAGTACATCAACTGCACGTATAATTTGCTTTTATTCCCATAATTCTTGTGCATCATGATTTACCATTCTGTCAACATTTTCCATACGTAGTCTGTTTAACACTGTTACTTTATCGAGCCCGTCTCTCTCTATTTAAGTAATGCTTTATCTGAACTGGATCGTCTTCCATGTTGATGTAACACCAGAAACTAAACACTTTAACATCCAACGTCCAATGAACCGTCAATAAAATGAAATAATTACAATTATTTCCTAGGCACCTACGTAAAATGTTAATCACCTTATTATAATCATTTAAATCGTATTGCAATGTTCCTATTTTTTAAAATATCTGGCACTACATTTCCTAGTTTACTATTTTGAAAAATTTCAAAAGAAATTGACACTTACTCCAATGATCTGTGTCAGTTTCCTTTCAATTTTCCCTACGCGCAGTTCACAGGAGGTCATTGAGAGAAGTTTGCGATTGATTTTCGATTCTATTGATTTAGTTTAGCGTTTCAAATGTAGGTTAGGTTAAATCAAACCTTTGTGCTTTTTGAAATGAAACATGTTCATTGTTTCGTGTTTCATGTTCTATTTGTTATTGAAAGCATTGTTTGCTTTTGGATTTTAACTTTATAGTATTTAACAGTGAGTAATTGGAATTATTTAAATCAAAAACGAATGTCATAAACAAAAAACATGTACGACGTTAAAACATAATACAACTTTATACTTCCTTAAATATGTATCTCTAGTTTGAGTGATTTAATCATATAAAAAATTGTTTTATCATTGCTATTATTTTATATGTGTACCCCGCGATTACTTGAAAGCTCTTTCTTAAAAAAATCATTTGAAACTTGTGTTTTGTGAAGGAAGAAAATTCATCGTTCGTATTTCAAAAAGGTGTATCTCGTTTTCTGTTAAATTTGAGTTACGCCTGGGGCCACACCCTCCATCATTCATTCCAACAGGCCTATCTTCATTTTATTACAATCAAGTTGACGTAACCACTCTTATTTCCATGTGTCATTCTTACAAATGACAGTAATAAGTAATATTTACATTTATATTAATATTTAATATTTATAAAGTTGTATCAATGTGTCCAAAATTTAATAAAAATGAATTGATAATTCTGGCGTCTGCTATCAGTTTACTCAAAGGTATTTGAGATTCTGTAAAAATAAAGTAGATGGCTCTGTCAAATGATGGAACGATTAAATGTATTAATATCAAAAAGGTAACATATGGGGTCGAAAATTGTCGCTAAAAATAATGTCGCTGTAGCTTAGTTGGATAAAGCACCTTCCCCGGTTAGGAAAGAGATCCAGGTTCGAATCCCGGTGGCGCAACAACAATATTTTTCGATAGAATTTATTTTATATGTATATCTTTATAATTAATATATTTAATATTTATGGAATAAATACACCTCACACTGTCTTTAAATCTTAAAATATTCGTAGAAATCGGTAAGAAGCATCTTTGGAAGGTGGACGACGAATTGAGAGTCAAGACGATTGTGTGACCAGATAGTGAAAACTGTTGCTGCCCAATACCCACCCCTCCGCAATGCAACATCCAGGGTCGAGTTTATATATTTATATAGGAACTGACTGACTCCATTATCAGCCCGTGATGTCACTGGATTACGGTTTGTGACTGTCTTTAACAATACACAGGGTAGCCCAAAAAAAGTGAGATCATCTCGTAACACTTATTTCAAAACATGATATAATTAATTATAATTCTTAATGTAATTTTTTTTGCATAATATTTAACAAATCAGAAATCATCTAAACACCCCACGCTGCATCATCTACTGGCTTTAAATCTGGGCTGTTCGGTGGCCAACATTCCTGGCTCGATGAAAGTGTGTGCTCCTGCTGATGTAATGTTCAGTTACGCTGTAATGTCTAGCTATACTACAGGCTTTGTTTTGAAACTCTTTGATCATTTTCCTAGCACTCCGACGTTTTTCAATTCGCAAATTTTTGGTCAGAATACGGTCTTCTGCAGTGATTTTGTCATTCTGGGCAACAATTTGAAAAATCCAAATGGGACAATTAATAATCGAAAATGGCGACCGGAAATTGTCGAAATAAAACATAATATAGGTAAATAGGTAAGTAAATAAATGAGTAAACTATTTAAGCTATTGTTGATATAGTTCAACTAATTTTGATGTAATTATATCACATGAATAGCTTGTTGGCGTAGTGGTTAAGATGCTGGCCTAGTGATCTAGTGGTCGGGGGTTCTCGCCTCGTTCTAGGACACCAGCAAGTTAATCCAATTTTCATAGTACAAGCGTTTAGCTTAGTTAAAATATTAGTAAAAAAAACCAGTCAAAATAACGATATTTATACGCAATATTGAGCGCATGGATTCTAATAATTGTATTGACTATTTCAGCCATTATTATCATATATTGAGTATAAGAGAATCAGATGTAATCAATTGTGGATAATATGCAATGCATAAAATGAAATAATCAAATAAAATGTATATATTTCTCGTATCGTTTATATTTTTCGCAAAACAAAAGAATCAGAACCCAAAATAAAATTTTAACGATGTTTAAATTGAATAGATCTGTACTACTTACTACTCGGGGATGTCTGAAGTATATAACGCGATCTATTTCAAAATCATTTTTAATATTTTGTGGCACGCCGGCGATAATTGGTTGAATTCTGTCGCCGGGCCTCCGTTCAAAACACCCGATGTCATCGTCTTTATTACTGAACGTCCCGAGGAAAAATCCGGCAACGGACTCACAAAGGGAGAGAATGAACTCGCGAACAAAGCTCAGGTGACATCTCACGACCGTCGGGCGAACTATACTGACCGACAACAGGAACTGTCCGTTTCATTTTGTCAATATTTATATTATTCTAGTCTAATTTCCCGGAAAAGAAAAACAAAACATTAAAAGAAGAGCATGCTTTTGTCATTGTTTATCCTTTGCTAATTTATTCCACATTGCGGCAGTCTAACTTGCATCTTTATTTCATTTAAGAAATGAAAAATAATGAAAGTATACTGGCCCATGTCACGACGAGATAAATCTCAAAGATTTAGCTGATGTAAATCTCAATATAAGTGTACGTGCGTTGACATGTTGATCTGAAAATAAACTCAGAGATTAGATTGAGATTGGTAGGATCAGTGGCGTAACTACGCTAATGCAGCCAACGCGATGTGTTGAGGTCCAAGTTACGAGGCGCGTTTTTTAAGTGAGTACCGAAATTTATTTTAAAGTAACACATTATTTTTATAATATTTCACTTTCATCGGACGCTACACACCTTAAACTGCAACTCAACATAGTCGCCACCATTATAGAACTACGTCATAGAACGACGCCGCCTGGGATGAAAACCGAGTCTGTTGTACTCCGTCTTTGAGTTCATCATCGTTATCAAAATGTTTGCCATTAAAGAAGGAAAATATGGAAATCACTTAACGCCAAATCAGGACACACAGCTAGTATCATGTTTCGTGCATTCAAGAAACGAATCACAGACCGTATCTCATAGTCGGCGGGCTGATCTATTGTCTCGAACATTTTAACCACTCATTACAAAATGACCACACTATGTAAATGTCTCTAACATGTGGTGAGTCAACAGATGAAGGAAATCATTGCGCATGCGAAAAATCTCTACCGCAACGTTACACCGAGAATATCCGACTACGGTACTTATTTAAAAAACGCGCCTCGTAGATAGGGGTCCAAAAGTCTGTCGGCTCTCTACCTTTATTTAATATCTTTTATATAACCCTTAATATATAAGGGTTCCTTTTTTCCATTTGGCATCGTGACCCAATTTTTATAGTTACACCACTGGGTAGGACTGACCCGTGTACGCAGCGTTCGATTTAACAGTGACACTCGACTCGTGCACACAACCATCATCTAGAACCATAAATATCTTCAACTATATAATTTAAAATAAAAACACTGTTTACTTTCACTAATTTGTTATTTATTATAACTTCAGTAATGTTACTAATACTAAACTTAAGACTAAAGGACTACGTGCTACTTAAGGTTGATGAGTGGAGTACCTCCCGTACCGCATATCCACCAGTGGAATGTTTCATGTTAATGTATAAACGTCATGTCATGATAAACGAGTAGGGGATCTTTCTATTCCTTTCCGTCCTTCGTAGCTGTGAGATCCGTCAGTTGAATCTGTAAATTTGTGTTATGTGTGTGTGTGTGTCTGCAAGAGAGTCGCGTGATGTCTGACAGATGGCTGTGTAGCAGAGCCGTTATAAAGCGCCGCGCGCTGGGAAGAGCTCTCTTTTCCACGGATCTTTTACTAGTAAATACTTAGTGTAACTATTGTATTAATCTTTATACCAATAATGATTGTAATAAACAGAGAATTGCTGTATAGCAGACCGAGTTTAATTGCTATACATCATGCCACAGTTACACGAGACACAGAGCAAAGGATCCATCACCGAGATTTATCACAGCAGCTCACCACAATGAGGTTCTACGAGCTATCTTTGCTTCTCGCCAAATGTCACAAAAATTGAAGGGTTCGTCTCAGGCCAACGGTTGCGAGTTTTTCCCTGATGTTCAGCTCCTGTAGAATTGAGTCATTCGTGCATCTCGCCGTGATCTGTGTGCGCTACATGTGTCACCAACACCACATCTCTAAGGCATCAATCAGCCTTGAGATACGATAATATACATCATTGAACGTTCAGACGGTGAAAATAATGATAATACAATGGTGACGTTAATACAAATCCAAGTCTTTTGTAATTAATGTAGTGAACGTTCCATATCTTTCACAAGTTGTTTGACAGATCTAATATTATGGGTAATAACTTTTTGTTTTTTTTTCACGAGGCCTTGCACAAGGAATGTAGGGACAACACCAGATTTCGAAAACCGATTTAATAAGCTCGAGGCTGCTATTTCGGTCCTACTCTTACGCCGCCTGGTTAGCATTTTTTTTAAATGCTACAAATGAGGCTGTTCGATAGCGCCCCGCACACAATGATAGGGCGATACCGCGCAGCCGACCTTTGATTTATTTTGATTCTAAATAATATATACAACATTATACAAATATACGACACAACTAAAATTGCTGCCGTTTTATTGTTTTCAAGTTCAAAGATTCTAAGCCTGGCGATACACAGTCGCGGGGCCTAACAATAGCAATCGCCGAATTGCTTTCTGCCAGTAAGTAGCAGTAATTCGTTTAAAAGCGAAACTTAGGATGTTTTGAACGGTTCAAGCTTAAAAAAAAACAACAACAGATTACATGTAAAAAATATATTTTAATAATATCACTTATACATTTCTTAAAAACATACTAAATAAGGTAGGTACATTGGATACTTTAACCAAATAACACATTTCATTGTGTAGAATCAAAACCTACAAACAGATTATGTTATAATTATTTACAAACATAAAATACAAACTTTACAATTTACATTACGTGGTCCCATTAACTTTAGTACTCGAAAAAAATAATATTTTCCACAGATTTTTGAACATATATTTGTTTAAACTTCTAATAATGCTGTTGTTTAATTGTATAACGTAGCAGCTTTAGCAAACACAACCGCAATTATTACTAAGCAAATACTTATGAAATATGTACATACAAATATTTGCAAATTCATTTTCCATAAACTTATCATATAAAAAAAAGGAGAGAACAGATAAACTCGCACTTCATCGTAAAATTGTTATGTTTTGACAGATGAAAATTTTATAATGTTTATCTTTGGAAAGGTCAAGACATAGATAAATCTGCTTAGGAAAAAACCATAGACAATACATAACTTATTTTTCCCCCAAGCTTTTTTATGGGAGGTATTTTATGTACCAAATGTAGTTTTAATTTGCTATAACACCCCCATAATTCAAGATCTTTCTTATTTGAGGGTGCATAACTATTGTTATTTTATATTGTAAAAAAATCTTATCAAATAAATATAATAATGTGGATTCCTTAACTCAAAATTGACTATATGTACTTTAAATGCACATATACATTAATGCATTGATAAATCAAAACATGTTTTTCGATTTAATAATCTAGAATTTAAATTGGATATAATTAAATCAATTATATGTCATTACTTAACAATTTACAAGATATACTTTCTAATTGAGAAAATTTATTTTATGTTTTAACATGGATTATGTCTTTCAGGTGGCTTTCCGGATAACATGTGTGACAAAACTGCGTTAAACGTGTGGTAACATTTTATAGAATAGTAGGCATATAATAAAATAAATTAAATGTATAAAATGCATATCGATTTTACTTGCCAAAAAAAACAAAAAAACACCATGAAATTGAATTCGAGCGATATTTAAGAATTCGAAAACAACGCTCCGACGATTTGTATTCGAGATGGGGCAGAGTGAACCAGAAAAACATGTTCTATGCAGGGATGGTACGACACATGTGCCTGAGAAACAGTATAAAATTAGATTTTTTCTACTTTTGTATAAAATCTTTTTATTAGCAATGAGAAGGGAAGATATTTGAATTCGTATTATTAATTTTGTGATCGGTCAGCGAAAATAATATTAATAATATTTATAATATTTATAATACAAACATTTGACGACAACCAAAGCCCCCTGATAAAGTTTCTTGCGTGTCTAACACATGAAACGCACTTTTATCATTTTATAAATATATATATATATATACACTTCGAAAATATTACGTAATCTTTAAAAAAAGACATGTTATATACATGTTTTACAAAACAAATTCATATTGACAAAGTATATTTATTAAAATGTGTTTAGATTTATAAAACAAATAATAAAAAATGTATAAAAATAAAAACTTATCCATGCAAGCTTTATATAAAAATATTACAAAATTATGTTTATAAATCACTTCGATTTAGAAATATTTTGTTATTTTAAATCTTTATAGGATCTACTTAATCTATTTGAGCTGAAATATTTTTCTTTACTTCATTAACAAAGAATTTATACAATATTTTACAGAAATACTGACACTGATACATTTAGATTGTTATCTATATTAAACAATTTAAAAGCAAATATATGACATGTTAAAACATTTAAAACTAATTCTTCTATAATACACTAATAAGTAACTTATTTTATTATCTATTTATAATAATTACAACACCCGTCAATAATAGATAATAATAGATTTTTTTTTTTTTTTAATTTACATAGAATAGTTATCCGATATTTACGTACATTCGGGTATCGAAATAAATTGTCTTTGAACACTCGAAAAGCGGGTAGGTCGGATAAACTGTCATATGGATGTCAGTTGTAAGATATAGAATCAAAAGCAGACATGTCCAATTTTTATGGTTATCGAGTTAGGTATGTACAGACAGTATATGTATAGACAAATATCATCGAATTTCGTATAAAAACGCAAATAAAATACCTTTATTACTTCAATTGCAGACATGTCCGTTAGATAATTAACTCAAACCCAGACAAATATGTTTTCAGCCAATAAGATAACAATATTTAGTTATGTGACCTGTGGTTACCGGTCATTATCAATATGATTCCAAATGTGACAGTTGTGGTAGAATGGTGTTTTACATTTTAGTGGACATGTCTGATTTTGATTTTGGACCTCACAGTTGATTCATTAGAAAAAAATGAAAGGTTCAGACACCGATATATTTACATTTCCAATCAAAGGTTATTGAATAATTTTATTTAAAAAAATTTAAATGTTGTGCGTTTTAGGGATGTATCATTTTGTACATGCCTGGTGACTTTCCCAGGCAGTAGCGACTGGAAAGCGCGAAATATTATCGTTTAAATTAGATAATCTTAATAACATATTAAGATGGCCACATTTGTAAGCATTTGTTTCCCGCACATTTTTACAACCATTTCTTGATCAGAATACCATCAACCATGACTTCTTTCAAGCCCTGTCATCATTGCAGATACGAACTATCAAAGCTGTACAAGATTACGTATAAAAAAGTTGGAGTTCATGTCGATCTATTTATACATCTTTATACGAAATGGAGGTAAGAAATGCAGTTAGTATAAGTTAGTTGCTAAATAGGCTAGTTAATTTAGTTATGGCAACGAGCACGAAGCTAATGATGTTGTAGCTGATCTTGCGCGCGATGCTGGAGTTGCCCACCAAGATCTTCCAGAAGCCGAATATCACCAAGGCCTGGGTGAAGCTGTGGAGTAGGAACATTCTGAAAAATATCAAACACAAGTTCATAACTAATATGTATAGAGACAGGCAGCTGTATAACGGAAAGTCTGTATTCAATGGATGGATATAAATAAAACATTGTTATAACTCAACTAGAGTATATTAGCGCTACTCGAGTTTTGAGAGAAACTGTAACTCTCGTATACAGGTGAAGTATTAAACTTACTACACACGAATACAAGGCTTATATACAAGTAATTAGGTACTGACAGATGTTGGGGGAGGGGGCGCAGTTACCGGCGGAAGGTGGAGGGGTGGTTGTAACGGGAATATTGAGAGGAGAGGAGATGAGTTAGAAAATGTAATATTGTATAACAAATTAATATCCGAGTTCTAATTCCTTTTTATTTAGAAATACCTAATTACTTGTATGTCTACCTTATAAGCCTTGTATTCTATCTTTGTATGTAGTTAGTTTAATACTTCACCGGTCGATGAGAGTTACTGTTTCTCTCGAAACTACAGTAGTGCTAATAAACTCAAGTAGAGTTATAACAATGTTTTATTTATATCCATCCATTATGATGAAACTCAACAAATTTAATAATATGTATGTATTCAACACTGGACGCAGATTGTCAGAATAATAATAAGAAGAAGAAGATTAAAAAGTGTTGTCACGAGTGCTGTATACATTTCAAATGAGGGTTGATTGATTCTGCCCTAGGCCCTTGTTATAACAAAATACATTTTACTATTCTGGTTCTCTGTGTTTCGAAACATGAGCCTCGAATATAGGAAAACTTTACAATAGGAACTTTCAACCCACTACATTCCAAAAACTGTTTTGTGAGCAACTATTCCATGTCCAGATCTTCTCAACAGCAGCAGCAGCCTGGTTAGCATAATAACGTATACAATAGAACGAAATTTAATATACGGCTGTCATTGTCCCCGAGCTTTGGAAAAACATTATTTTGCAAGTCCGCAGTTGCAAGTCAGGGAGGACCGAACCAGTTGTCCGATTAATTCTCCCCTATAGATGGCCGTCCTAGCATCTCCCAGCGCGATACCCACACTCTAACGAGTTTAAAAAAAAAGCCCGAGGTTTCTTTCACACTGTAGTAGGTCATCGTTACGTGGTGGATGCCGATCCACGTCTTCCAGACTCTCAATTATGTCCTCTGCCCCGGTATCTAAGGCACTCAGTGGCAAACGCACCAGGTTCACGGTCAAAAAGCTCGCACAGGAACTCCCCATGGATGGACTCTATCTGCTTCAGGTAATAGTTCTCCTCTGCCTATTGCCCTCCAATCAATGCTGATATTTGCAATTGTCTCTTCGCCATTTGGCGAATTGACTTATATCACGTCATTCTCTCTTGTCTGAAGTTCAGAATGTCATTAATGATGTCGTCACAGTGCAAAAATGTCATTCGCAGAGATTTTGACATAAGAAATGGACATCTCGAAGAAACCTCAACCATTGCGGAGGAAACAATGGGAAACTTTAATTTGGTTGAAGAGCGATCACAGGTGTGTATATTTTCAATTCAAATGATAACAATCCTAGACACTGCATTATGGTAGCAAAACGTATAAGAATATATGTATATAAGAAGAATGAATGGATAACCAACCTTTGTAAGTGCTGTTTAGCCGTCGGTATATTCCTTTCTTCTTCTTTTAAAATAAACATCCGGATGCCTTTAACGTATTTCTCAATGTACGGCACCCACTTGATGGCCTTGACGTCAAAGTCGAACACTTTCTTGTCGGATTCCGACAGCTTGGAGCGGAGATGGTGAACGTTCTTATCCGAAAACGTCCACTCGTGCGTGGTGAAGTATTCCAAGGCTTGCACCGCGTTCAGCAGCTTGACTTGTACTCGGACCATGCTGTGGCTGTAACCGAAACGTGTATAATTTACATTGAATGTTATATTTTCAGCGGCGTTTCAGATTTCTACTGGAGAAGATATAATTTCACTGACAGGCGCTAGTGAAATTATATATAATTATAAACTATCAATTTGACAGATGTGCGTGTTTGTGTTTTCGCTTAAAATACGTTTGTATGAAATTACAAAAAAAGTATCCAATCCGAGTCATTTTGTTATATACTCGTAGTTATCAAAATAGTGCTTATTTCGATAAATTGTATTTTTTTTTTTTACTGATATGCTATAAAATAAATGTTCTAAAACTCGTACTAACATAACAAAACTAACCAACTTTCAAAACATAGTTGTAGTGCGACACGTCACCAGCTAAGGCTAACATGTTCCGACGTCAGATGGCATCAATGATACAAACACATGATGTATACTTGCGTAATTGTAAACCAGCAATATTTGAATATGTCCAAGAACACACAATTACTGGATTTTCACCTACAAAGGCACTGTTATTAAACAGATAATAGATATCTCACAGACGAAGGTATTTTTATTATATTTAATGGAAAGTTATGGAAGTTTGGGTAATTACAGGGCTAATGACCCGTCTCGGCTGGCAATATTTGAATATGTCCCAGAACACACTTAAGTGATCACTTAAGCCAGCCGAAAACAGGTTGTAAGCCCTGTAATTACCCATACTTCCATATCTTTCCATTAAATATAATAAAAATAGCTTCGTCCCTATGAGACATCTATTATTCGTTTGGATTGTATATCAATTGTTTGGTGCATTTTAATGAAATTTTATTTTCCTATTCTAATGAAAATATAACTTCACTAATAATAACAAATTCATTGTAGTAACACACTGGCTTCAAGACAAACTCCTCTCTTTCACGAAATTATAAAATTAACGACGCTAAAAATTGTTCAATCACTATTTAAAAATTAAAAGAAAAAACTAAATACAGAGGCGTTTTTCAGTTTACAATGCTATTTCGAATTCTCACGAAATCAAAAATATCTCACTTCTGTATTTTTTTTCTTTCCTTTGATTTGGTTTTGTGTATGAAATGTTTTTAACCCATAAAATGTTATTGTAATGTATACAGTGTAAAGGAAAATACTGTATTATTCCTTAAAAATATCTATAATATAAAATGTAAAAAAATAATAACTTACCTCGGTTTCTTTCCTTTTAGCTTAGAATAGAAATCGATTAAGTATGCAGGGATCATTTGAAACAATCCGATACATATCCAATTGTATAATCTGTAAAGATAAATACATAATGTATAAATGTTATTGGAATAAGATTAATTATTCTATAATTCTAATTTATTTAAGAGTATTTTCTGATGCCTGTAGTAGATGAAAAAATGGTGAGAATACAGGACGACATCTGTGGGGAAGTTGTATAACTTTCGCAGTGAGCGGCGCACCCGCCAGCGCCGCTTCGTAATATCGCACATCAAATTGTAACTTTTTTGAACACATCGTGTTATTCAACCTGTAAGTATCTTTTACTCATGCAATACCTTCTATTCTACGCACGCCTCTGCTGTCTACCTTTTAGGGCGAATTAAATGATCAGTAGTAAATTTTGACAATGGTAAGTTTTGCTATAGAAACTTCTTACCATCGTCCGTGGTAAAAATACTTTCGTACGTCAAATTTACTATTGTTAAAGCACAGATAAGATATCTCGCCTCACAGTGTGTTCAGACGAAAAATCATGAAGTTATTCATTATTTTATGCTTTATCTATGGCTTTATTTTCGTATAGTGCAACTTTCAATGTATGAATATGACAGATGACTTTTGAAATAGCTGTGAAGAGTCCGTCGTTTAATACATTTACGGTTTTTACCATCCGATATGTTTTACCAAAATTTGTTACCTTAGTAACTTTTTAAACTATGATAAATAAAATTTACCACCGATCACACAGCTGTCCCTAAAACTCGAGCTCATAACGATTTTTTATTTATTTATGAATTATAACATTTATGATTATGACTATGATTTTTTTCATTCAAATAGATTTAACATCACCTGTTGCTTTTGAAACTGCCTCCGGGATACCAGAGGACATTGTCGTAAGGGTTGTTCACCAACTGCTCGTGTCCCCACACCTCCAGCTGCCCCCAGTATATGGGGTTAGACACCCCTGTTGTGATGTTGTACACTTTGATTGGTGTATACCTAAAGAAGAGAAAAAATATGATTGATAAATTATTTCAATAGTCTGAAGAAATGTGATTGTTTACGCGTTTTTATACTTCGATGGGTAGGCCTGGTATTTATTTATTTATTATTATACACGCCCTATTAAGGCATTGTAAAATAAGATAAAATTACAATAGAAGTGCAATACAAAAAGAAAAAAATTACATAGTGTCAGCATGTTTTTACATAATTAAAAATATATATAAAATGTGAAATAGCAATTTATCCGTAACCATTGAGTTGAGACACAAAAAATGGTAATAGTGTCGTCCTATAAAGAATTAAATTAACAGCAAAAATGTCGACTACCTCCGCATATTCATTTCCCAAAGAATGCATTCTGGGGACTGCGGAGTTAGCTAGTGCATGAGTTTTGACATTACCACTGTAATAAAACAATGTATTGTGTCTCGTGAAAGTCAAGCAGACCAACAATCTGGGGGCAGTCAATCATACAATTGAAGATTCTGTATAGAAATACAAGGTCGGTCATCGCACGTCTCACTGATAAGTTGAACAATTTCAGACGGCTAAGGAGATAATCATAATTGATATCCTCAGAGCGTATATTTAATTATAATTAATAAATCTTAGAAATTTTCTCTGGATTCTTTCAACCGCCATCGAGTGTACAATGAAGTGTGGAGACCATATGACTGAAATATATTCTACCTGAGGTCTGACCAGAGAAGTGTAGAGGTGTAGTTGAATATGTGCATTCCATTTATGTAAATTTAAAAAAGGACTAAAAGCGAAACTGCTTCTGTTCAGAGACGTTTTCGGAGTCGGTCTTGTAGGTATGTTTTACGGCGGTGATATAAAAACATTTTGTGTATTGTATTTTTCGGATTGTGCTACAGTTTCGGCTATTGGGTAGCCGAGTTTGAAGAAGATTCAATACTGCATGGAGAGCGACCATCGGTAGAAGAATCGGCGAGTAAAAGCCCAGTTTCGCAAAGGTTGGTCTTTTCGTTTACGTAGGTTGAATGAATATATTTGTAGCGACCATAATTCATATCCACCGCCATCTCAGTCGGCATCGACGCTAGCGACAGCGCTGCCGGCTGCTGCTACAAGCCTGGCTCGATTCACCGCCAGACAGTCTTTCCAGTTTCAGCGTTTCACAATGGCGGTCTTGCCGGCTCGCCTTTGCCGAGCAAGACTGCCAATTCATTTCATTTCATAATTTCCTACATCTTCATTCACTGTATTCATTTCTATCTGTCTTCATTGTTTTTATCATTTGTCACAATAAACCTCAACACGCGCCAATCACATGTATTTCATTTAACCACCGTCCTAACCCCCAAATATTCAACAAACCAATTAGAAAACCATGGACTAGCTATCGGAAAGTAATTACGACAACAGTGACAATTTTTCTCTTGGAATGGTCGCGCATAAAGTAGGTGAATCAAAATTACTTGAGTATTCGTGTTTGAACTAATACGTGCGTAAATTTTAAGCTGATAGAGTCGGCTGTTATTTAGCTATTGGGTAGGTAACGGAGATCTGCGTGTGCACTTTTGATAAAATGTTTATTACGAACTTTTCTCTCGCCGTGTTCCAAGCGGCTACGATGAGCGAGTTGATGCACAGGTCCACAGGGATGAGGTCGGCCTTGAAGTCCCGGCGGCACAGCAGCGACCTGAGCACACCCTTGCCAGCCCCAGCCAACACCCCCGTGGGGCCGTTCAGGTTGTCCACCCAGCCGGGCAGCGGGGAGGTCAAGGCAGCAGTCACTGAAACGTAATTAACAAAATAGTTTGATTATAAACGACTGCTCCTAGGGTGCAACTAAACAAATTTTGTACGGTGACGATTATAATACACATATCGGGGGAGGGGTTGGAGTGTTGTGGCCAGGGGTACAATACTTCGTCACCTCCGTCGCCCCTCGAACGCACCGTGAAGTACCTGGGTGTAAAACTAGGATCTCATCAACCGCAGAAACAATCAAACAACATGTGCCAATAACACTCGCCGGCAGCCTTCCGGGAAGCCGGCTCTTGAGTGTCACTTTATTTATTATTGGTCCGATGATAAAGAGGTTGATGATTGTCAAGGAACCTCAGTCGGGTTGGACTGGTAGCGGTCGCTGTGGCTAACGGAGTGTTTTTCTGTTCCAGCTGCAGCCCTGGTGCAACCTAGAGATGAGAAAGGACTCCTGCCTCTGGGTGTCACCATCGTCGCAGCCACCAGCGTCAGAGGAATTTTGGGGTGTGACGTATGAGAGGGTGATTGAGATAAGTGGGGAGGGATGTGAGAACTGTCACTTTGGACATGTATGTGTATGCGTGCGTGTCAGGAGAGTGAGTAGATAAGTGGTGGGGGATAATGATTATCTGGGGAAACGGGTCTCTATCCATCGCCACCTTTCAATAATTACTAGTCTATCTCTGAATTGTATGATCATAAATTACTGTAAATACTTCTTATAATAAACGTGTAATTGTTATCTGGACACGGAGTTGTTATTACAAGGATCTGAACCCAAGTAACTCGACAGTAAAGAACAGTAACAGAAAGAAGAAAGTTACCACACAAGCTTCATTAATTCATATTGCCAAACTGTTCTCAATAAACTTCTGCAGGTAAAACAATAAATTGCTTCTCTTTAAAATTAAACTACGCCAATTTTTCAATAACTATTAACATACATTCATCTATATTCAATATATCGCATATATTGCATCCCAGTTCCTTCCCCTCCTTACCCTTTCCACTTTGTATGTTCAATTTCTTTTGTTACTCTTTTCAGTTTTTTTTTTAATACATACATACTATTTTTAGTTTATTACGTTTATTTTAATATAAAAGTATTTTTGTTTATCAGTTTGTATGAGTTACTATTTTTTAGTTTATTATGTACTAGTTATTTAATTACGAAGAAACTTCGCTGGTGTTATTTTTATATTTTATGTTATTATTGTTACACTAAAAATAAAAAATAATAATAAACCCCCAACCTGATCTAGTGCTCTGGTCTGATCGCACACATACCCACACAATACACCGAAACACAACATTCAATCTTAACTGGATTCACATTCATATTCTCCATAACTGGTGACCCCGACGGAGAATTGTGATAGGATAAATATTTAGAGTTTAATATCTCATATTACGCGACATCAATGCCATATAAATTTGAAAAAAAAAAGCTGTATAAACGCCTTAAGTCAGGCAATCCGTAGAACACGATTAGTTCACAGGTTTCTCGCCAGAGCCATCTGAACTGTCATATTCTGCCTTCTGTTGATGAGATTGAATAAAATCGGGATGTTTGAAAGATGAAGAACATTTATTTTAATGCACATATTACTTAAAACAATTCCCTGTTAAATCGTACCCAACCAATAATAGTTCGGTTTCCCCTGCGGCTGTTATTAAATCACGATACAGCTACGATACGAACAGTTTGAAAATATGAAGAATCTTTTGATGTGACATTTATTTCACGTATAAATAGAGATTTAAAAAAAAACGCGTTACATGTTTCAGACACGTGTATCATATCTGCTCTGCACTGAATATGTTTTTCTGATTCGAAATTTTTTCATAAACTTAGTTAAATAACTATAACTGAAAATAAAAATCTCCCCGGTGCGAAATCTTCAAGCGGCGATACAAATATATTAAGTTCTTTATTAATACTAGCTAATTATAAAATTCACCAGGATTAACAATTTATTTTAGTATAACTAAGAATGTACGTAAATGCGTGTAAGAATGTAGTATATTAAATATATAAAGTATATCAAATATATAAATCAATGTATTAAATTCTACACAACTAATAAATATAAATATAGTGTGCCATTATATATAATACAAAATATATATAAACGTGTTCAGTAGAAGGGTCAGAATATATATAACAAAAACTATGTTAATCCTTCCTAGCCCGAATTATTAAATTGAAGTGCCTTAGAAACTGTATATTTTTTGTAGTATTCTTCAAACGTAAAATACGTAAATTGTGAAGGAAAATTAAAAAAAACTAGCTATTTAAATATTATTAATTATAAATTGTGGCACATAGAGTACAGTCATACCTTACATGACGTAAACAAAAAATAACAAATATATAACACAGTACCAAACACATGAAATACATATTAGTGTAGCTCCCTCTCCAAGCACAAGAGCTGGTCTCTTTTTTGGAGAGGTAAGCGAAAGAAAAACCATGTACGTATGTAACCATCTATTTAAAAATTGAATTTATTTTGCCATTGTATTTTCAATTGTAGCTGCATTGAGACTAGATACAGTTGATGGTGCTTTAAAGTACTGTCAGAGTAGAAAGAGTTTTAAAAATGGATAATGATGAGTATCGCTACGTCATAGCATCGAGTGCAGTCTTACCTATGCTCGGCCTGACGATGGAGATGGGCATCCCGGCGCCCTCCTTGACCAGAATATGCTCAGCCATTGCCTTGGTGAAGGTATACGTGTTGGGTCGATTGCCGATTAACCTGAAAAAATGTATAAGATATTTGGATTTCTACCATAAAACAATCAGGCCTATTCTCAAAATTGCAATATTGAAATGAAGGTGATTGTTACACCAACCCTCAAAAATAGACAGATAGTTCTGACAGATTATTGTACGTTTATCTCCCTCACTCCCTCACTCTATCTCCCTCTCTTCTCATTCCAAAATATAACACTAATTTTTGAGGTTTTGGTTGTAACCAATCACCTTCATTTCAATAATTGCCAATTTTGAGAATAGGCCTGATATGTAATTTTTAACCCCATATTGCATCATCTACTAGGTTTAAATCACATTCGATTAACATTCTCACGACGAAGAATGCTGATCGTATTTCTGGCTGTGCGAGATGGAGCTCTGTCCTGCTGTAATGTCCAGTTGTGCTGTTAATGTCTAGCTATACACCTGGCTTTGTTTTGAAACTCTTTGATCATTTTCCTAGCACCCCGACGTTTTTCAATTCGCAAATTTTTGATCAGAATACGGTCTTTTGCAGTGATTTTTGTCATTCTGGGCAAAAATTTGAAAAAAACCAAATGGGATAATTAGTAATCAAAAATGGCGACCGGAAATTGTCTAAATAAAACGTAACATAGGTAAACAGGTAAGTAAGTAAATGAGTAAACTATTTAAGCCATTGTTGATACAGTTAAACTAATTTCGATGTAATTATATATCACATTTTACGAAATGTTCTCACTTTTTTTGGGCCACGCGACAATTTTGTTTGTTTACGAAAACGTCGAGTTGAAAATGCGCCCCATCGCTGAAGATGACTTTAGAAGAGGGTCCACGTCATGACGCTCTGCACACCGATTATTAGCAAACTGTCGGCGGTGGGAATGTTCAGCAAGCTAGTCGCATTTTCTAATCTAATAAATCATAAATTATAATTGTGCCCATTATTATGAAAGTGGTCTCAGTCACGTTGTTTTTCGTTTCGAGATATTTAAAGGTTTGTGTTTGAATTGATACAGCACAATGTTTTAAAATTTATTTAGTCTACAAGATTTACAATTTGTGATTTATAAGGAAATTAAAAAAATTAAACCATTCTTTTGATATTAACACAGCTTTATAAATTATACACACAAATAATAGAGGTTTACAAGTTTAGATAAATTAGAAATTTTATAAATAAGAAAAAGTGTTAATATTAAAAAAGGTATATTTTGCTATTGTTCACTCACTACTCCAGTATGGAATAATTGGATGGGGAGGAGCATACAATAATATAATGAACTCAAGTAAAAATAATACAGAGAACAATTATTAACACAACACACAGAACATTATTTCAACACAAACACTTTTTGCAAAATTCCCAGTTCCCAAAATAGAAAACATTTTCATAAAAAACTCAATTAATCAATTAATTAAAGAAAATAACACTAGAAAATTTGAAACAAGCACATCATTAAGATTTAAAAATAACTTTAAATTCCCTAAATGTAACACCAAACACTATCAGCAAAATTCTATATATTTAGGGATACAAAATTTCAATAGCCTCCCTACACAAATTAAAGAAATAAAGGATATAAAAGAGTTTAAAAAGAAAGTAAATGAACACTTCAAAAACACATAATTGGACAATAAACAGTATTACAGAACACTTGAGAAGCACACAAATGGACAATGAATAGAATATGTAAGGTATTATATACAATGATTGTAGTGTGACTCCCTCTCCAAGCGCAAGAGCTGGTGTCTTTTTTGGAGAGGTAAGCGCAAGAAAAACCACGTATGTATGTAACCATATTATAAATAACCAAATACTCTTTATATATAGTCACCTTTTAAATTTGTTTTCAAATGAGTTCTTACTTATTCACCACTTTATAGTTTTGTTTTTATCTATGCTTGTATTTTTAATTTCAGTATATATTATTGTTTCCTGACGAAGATACCACAGGTATCGAAACATGTAGAATAATCAATAAATATTATAAAACCCTAGCGGAATACTGTTGAACGTCGAAACAATACACTAAATATAACGCTTGAAATTTTTCACAATTATTACAATTTGCATCATATTTTATTATAATTCGAAACAATTGATTAACTTACTTTTTTAAATTTCTTGACTTGGACCACTTTCATAATAATGGGCTCAATTGTCAAAGTATCAAGGTCGCCAACCGCAAAACAAAAAAATAGACTGAAATTTAAATCTGGCGTTTAAGACCACCTTATAGAATAAAAGTGTGTACTAACTTGGGAGTCATGGCGTCCATCATGTCGTCGTCCATGCAGTCCAGGCACTGCAGCAGCCGATCCATGTCCCCCGGTGGAGGGTAGATGACTTCGTCTATGACTTCCTTATCACAGTTGCAGTAGGCGGTGCTCACGTGGATGAAGGCCTGAGAAGTATTACGTGGATTGTTTAATATAAAGATAAATTCCTAACATAATCGTACACAGGGTTCATAATGGGGGTGGGCGATGTGCTATGTCGGGTCACCAGTGTGGGGGCGATGTGCTGTGTCGGGTCACCAGTGTAGAGGCGATGTGTTATGTCGGGTCACAAGTGGGGAGGCGATGTGCTACGTCGGGTCACCAGTGTAGAGGCGATGTGTTATGTCGGGTCACAAGTGGGGAGGCGATGTGCTACGTCGGGTCACCAGTGTAGAGGCGATGTGTTATGTCGGGTCACCAGTGGGGAGGCGATGTGCTACGTCGGGTCACCAGTGTAGAGGCGATGTGTTATGTCGGGTCACCAGTGTAGGGGCGATGTGCTACGTCGGGTCATCAGTGTGGGGGCGATGTGCTACGTCGGGTCACCAGTGTGGGGGCGATGTGCTGTGTCGGGTCACCAGTATGGGGGCGATGTGCTACGTCGGGTCACCAGTGTGGGGGCGATGTGCTATGTCGGGTCACCAGTGTGGGGGCGATGTGCTATGTCGGGTCACCAGTGTGGGGGCGATGTGCTTCGTCAGTGTGTTTAGATAGAGCGGGTGAATTATGAATGAAATAGTACTTACAAAAGCTTGTGTTTATTTGTCAAATGAATCACAACTGAATTTACAATGTTAGTAAAATTATATGTACAGGATTAACGAAATTCAATGGAGGCGATGCTGAGATGCACGTGAGAAGATGGCCAGGAGAAGAGTGATCGGTTCTGGTGTTTTCTCGGACTGGTTGCGGTGCGATGTATTGTTGTCTGTATTTCTGACGGTACTAGACGGACTTGAAATAGTTATGCAACCATGTCTGTGAGGTAAATTAAAAGACGCATAGGTATAGCGAAAAGTATATGTCCAGACACTTGACAATATACGGAAAGACTCTAGTACATACTTTATTCTCATATGGTGTAGAATCATGGACCCTGAAGGCGAGGGAGTGAAGACGGATTGATGCCATTGAGCAGGAACAGGTTTCCATTCTGCAGGAACTGAAGATCAAGGATAGATTCTCAATCTGCAGCCTGAGATAAATCCTTCAATTCTTTGGGCATCTTGCAAGAAGGGAAGATAGTTCGGAGAAGCTTATTGCGGTGGGCTACGTCGAATGATGAAGAGGAAGAGTAAGATCCCCGTTGGATCGTTGAACCGACCGAGTGGTGCTGGCAACAGGCACTTCTCTGGTGAAAGCAATCAGAGGAGCATAGTCAAGAGGGCGGGAGTTCAGGGAGATCCTCAGTCACGAGGGACCGATGTGGATGTATGTCACACACCTAGTGAACAATACATATTTAAAATGTTCAAGCTGCCTAATCTTAACCATGTTTTGCGATTATTGAGTAGAAAAAATAAAAGGCCATTGACTCACGAACAAACAGACTCATAAGGCTTGAAGATATTCTAATATAATGGGTCAATTTCTAATAATTTCTGTAACGGTATAAAAATTGTACATACTCCTTTAAACATTTTCGACTCCACCAATAAAACACACCAGTTACACAACCAAATAATGTTCTTATTTTTAACGTTCTGCGCAGATGTTCTCATTTTGAAATACATCAAGCTGTCAAAGTAAAAACTAGACTCGCGCTTATGAGGTACCTGTACTGAAGATACACAGGGATCTCATTACGTCTCCTTCCGTGGACGAGTGCCTTTAGACTTGACATGTGACACCATTTCAAAAAAAAAAAATTCGGAATAGCTTAACAAATAAAGGTGTCAGAGATGTGAACCATTATTCAATCTATATTTTTTTGAATGCCCCAAAAAACGCCATTGAATTAAAAAAATATATATTTTCAAGATCATCTTTTCTTTATTATTTAACCTATACAATTTTAAATTGTTAACAAAATATTATTGAATAGGTAATAATTCATGAATGATTTGTATACAATATGCCACGTTGACATATGTCATCTCAAAATCGCACATCAGCGAAGATGTCTAAAATGACATAACAATACAGAGTCATTAGTTATAAAACCTAATTGTTTTCAGTTGCCTTGAAAAACTAGTTGGAAACGATACTGTGACTATGTATGGTTAAAAAAATATATGTTTTTGTAGCGCCTAATTCCGAAACACCCTAAAACGACTTTATGTGTTTTGAGTTATTTATGAAAACGTATATTTTGAAAACAAATCAACAAAATGTTTGTTTTTACATCAGCATTTTTTAAAGCGACAATTCTCAAATGTATTTTTTTTCTGTATATAACGTTTTAGCAGCCATACTAGATTTTAAATCACGTGATCTAGAAGCGTTGTGTTTTCGACACGGTAATGCAAGTCAGTACCTAAAAACGACACACCCTGCTTTCGACACGGTACTGCAAACCAGTACTTAACCACAACACCAACATTACATTAAATGATATGCCAGAAAGATCAGATGTGCACGGTAAGTTAGCGCGGGAAAACTGTTCACAGCAGATGCTGAACTGTCGTGAAAATCTAAGAATGTTTTTATTCATTATATATGATCTTGACAGACATCAAAGATTAAGCCGCGATTGTTTGATTAAGTAGCCAGAATTTTTCACAACTAAACTTTTTTGTACTACACACACGTTGTATTATTGTCACTACTGCAGTAATAAAGACGCAATTCCTCTCAACATCAGGTGATAACTAAACTAAATACAGAATTGTAGTCTATTCGGGCAATGGGGCGGGGCTTGGGGAGAGGAGAGAGGTTTCGGTCGATAACGGGAATATGGACAGTAAACGTGAAGTGTCAGGAAATGTTATATTGTTAATTAATTCTTTTGTATTTCAACGGTTTCATAATATAACCGCCATGTTAATTAATAATTAGTAACCGGGTGTTTGGGCCTAGTCCCAGACAAAACAAATTGAGCCTCAAAAGAATTAAAATTTCAAAATATACCAACCTCCAATTTAGCCATCTTCTTGCTGATGTTCAGCATTCTCCTGGTGCCGAGGATGTTCATGGTGACGCTGAGCCGGAGCGCCTCGTCAAACTTGACGGTGGCCGCGGAGTGAAAGACGACGGACACGGTGGCGGTGATGAGGCGCAGGTCCTCGGCGGAGATGCCCAGCTCCGGCTGCAGGATGTCCCCGCTGATGGCCACGAGCTTGTCCAGCCGCTGCGGCCAGTTTCGCCGGAGGTTGTCGAAGATCTAGAAGTAAGGATCATGTCATTGTTGCTGTATATCAACATTTTTATTTACTCTTTTTAAGAAGGTTATTTAGCTGTGAACGGAGGTGTCCTACGATAGTCGGAGCGGTCGAGTTGGATCGCGGCGGATCGGGATTCGCGTTGGCGAGACTGGTCACGACTGCCGGTGGGATCCCGGTCCAGATGTCGCCTATATCATCGGTCAGCTGGCAGCGGCGATAATGGTGGTAGATTTGAATCGCTGTTTTCACAGTTATAAAATCTGCGTATCTATTGAAGTGAAACATCTAAGCCCCAGATTATTATTAATTATAAGATATACCACATACAGCAATAGAATCTAAAAAATACAGAACAGCTTCCTCAAATATCTTCACTTTCCTAGTTATCGAATCCTAACTGTCACTGCTGAGTTAGTAATTTTCTACACAAAATAGCCAACTCTAAAGTGGTCTGTCCAAATTCACTCAAACGCATATCCATTCGAGTGCCAGCCAGGTCAACCAGATCTAATCTCACATTTAATCTTCCACATTTCAACACCGATGCCCAAACAAAACTCATTTTTCTACCGAGCACCCGCTTTATTTCAATTACTTTAAAGGCCTTTATTTTTATCACTCAGATCTTATTCCCTATCCCACTTTCCTTTAACTTTCCCTTCGAATATTTCCTTACTTTCTTTTTTATACCTTTTTTCTCTATGTTAAAATTTTTATTCTCAACTTTTTTTTTCACATTTTTCTGCTTAGTCTTTCTTAAAATTGAAATTGAACTCACTATTTAAAGTATTTTATATCTTCAAAGAAAACATGTGATTTGTTTAATTATTGTTTAGCTTTCAGTGATTTTCGTATTTACTAATAATTTGTATGTTTTCTGAATAAAAATAAAATAAATATAATAAACATCTAAAAGTATTAGAGTTATGTAAAATCTCCACATGTAAATTGTACACAAATCACATCAAATAAAGATTAACGATATGTTATTATTTTAGGCGCAATCTCCCGTGTCTCAATGACACGTGACTTGCATCGCTGGGCGCCCATTAAAATGCACTTGAATCTAGTTTTAAATTAAAGTTTCGATTTTTTATTACCTCAGATAGATTAGATTTACCGGACATTCTACTAATGGATGAATGGACGAGGCTGTGTTGAGAATAAATAAAAGGGTACATGGATCTTTCTATACATACAGGGTGGATATTATATTCTAGGCTAATGTTGTTTTTGAATAACTAGGAAATGAAACACAATTTTAGAATGTAAATTTCTAGAATATCTCGAATATGTGTGTTTGGCCAGTCTATTGTAAAAGTTTTCCGAACCTTAGTAAATTACAGAGGCTATTATTATTAATGTCAACAAGCTGAAGGTGATGGTATTCGAGAAAGAGGAAAGCGAGACGTATGAATGGTTGGAACGTGTAGTTGAGTTTGTGTATTTGGGAAGTATGTTTGATGGAAACGAAAATACAGAGAAAGATATTGAAAAATCAGTATCGATACCGAGTCCTGGTACCGACACTGATGTATGAAAGTGAGCCCCGTAGCTGGCAGAAGAGGAACGGAAGTAGACTGAATGCAGTGGAAGTGAGATCACTTAGGCGTACATGTGGCAGATCCATTTATGACAGAGTAAAGAATCAAGACATAAGGAAAGAATGTAAAGCTGATCTTAGTATAGTGAGTACGATTAAGAAAGGATCAGTTAAGTGGTTTGGTCATATGAAACGCATGAATATATATATGACGCAAGTGTTGATGGCACCAAAAGTAGAGGACGATGGAGTAGATGGTCCTGTTAGAAGCCTCAATAATCGTTGCGCTTGTATGAGAAGATGTATGATTGTGTGTTAGGACAGAAGAGTGTGGCGCTTTGTTCTCTCTGCCTACCCCCGCGGAGAAACGGCATGATGGTGAGTATGTGAACAAAGTAATGATAGCCAACGTATTATGTTGAATGGATATGGCACAACAAGAAGAAGATACGCGTTTTTTACCAAAACGTAAGTTTCATCTTTTCAAAATTCTATTTATGATAAAAGCCTAACCCAAAACAGGTTTATTAATTTTTTCTGATTTTTATGTATTTTCTATTAATAAAAAAATTTGTATGCCTACTCACTCTATTAAACAACAGCCAATCTATAAATAATAGTGCCATTGCACGTCATTAGCATATATAATATAAATAATTTTTATTTTTTAACATACAGGATGTTTAAAATGTAATATCCAAGATAATATGCCATTTGTAGAACATCATACACAACACTAAGTAGTGTCCACCATGGCCAGTATATCCGTATAACGTATTTTTCTATGTTGAATATGATTAAAAACGAAATATTACTCACTGGAGTTTGTTTGAGTTGTTCAAGCCTCTTGTCAGGAGCCAGGTCTTTTTTCCTCCTCAGCAAGACGAACACCTGATGGATTCCCGGACACGAGGTGAGCAGCTTCTCCACAAGAACCTTGAAAACATCATTGATAAGAGCACAATTTACATTAAAGCAATTTTAATGCACTCATAGAACACAGCTGAAATTGAATAATGTATTGTATACCTGGGTTGCAATATAAATAAAATATGGGATCCTTCTGTTAAAATCAAAAGCCGCGTTGAACAAGCTCGTTCAACCTTTATCTCAACATTAGATTGCGAATGCGAATCGTCAGATGTTATGCGTTTTCGGTATTATTTTACGAAATGAAAGCATACACACTTAATGAAGAAATGATAAGGCGACTATTTGAGATTTGGATCTACAGAAGAATGCTCATAATGAGCTGGGTGGATAGCGTTGCGAATGGAGATGTTTTGGTTCGGATGAATAAAGATAAATAAGTATTTAAAACAATATAAATCCAAGAACTTCAACTTCTCAGACGTGTGATGACACATCCAGAGATGTATGAGATTTCGTATCTCATAATGCGTGTAAAGTTTGCTGGAAGTCGGGGCCTTGGATGATGGAGAACATCATGGCTGAAGAACCTTTGACAATGGTTTAGCCAGTCTACTGTTGAGCTTTTTCGGGCCGCAGTGAACAAAAAGATAATGATTTCATTGTAAATCATTGTTAACAATTTGTCAGCTGAGAATTGGCTCAGATAGTTCAGTCAGCATCAACATCATCAGGGATTACATTATATATATATATTATATACAGGGTGGCCCAAAAAAAGTGAGAACATCTCGTGACACATAATATAATTAATTATAATTCTTAATGCAATTTTTTTTTGTACAATATTTAACTAATCAGAAATAATCAAAACACCCCACATTGCATCATCTAGTGGGTTTAAATGTGGGCTGTTCGGTGGCCACACGCCTGGCTCGATGAAATTAACGTTCTCACGACAAAGAAAGTTCGCAAATTTTTGATCAGAATACGTTCATCTGCAGTGGTTTTCGTCATTCTGGGCAACAATTTTAAAAAACCAAATATAAACAAGGGGAAAATTAATAATCAAAAATGGCGACCGGAAATTGTCGAAATAAAACGTAAATTACATTTTACGAAATGTTCTCATTTTTTTTGCGCCATCCTGTACATATTGTAATGAATTTATCTAATTTACATTAATCAATGTGTCTTTTAACGCGTTACTGAAATCGGTAAAATAATATTATTGAGTCATTTTGGTCAAAATTTAGTTAACGCCATTATTAAAAATTATGCAATGCTTATTCTTCGAATTGGAGGCCAATATCAATGAATGTTTGTTTATTTTTATTAAACGGTTTCCCAATCTAATTAGACACACTTTACTTTTATAATTTAGGTGAAGGTTGATTTAATTAGATAATTAAAGCAATACTACCAATTCTGAAATCATGGAATATCTACTGGAAAACTAAGTCACAGCTGTCATCCGTACTGTATGTATTGAAGCGGGGTTGGATACTTATTATTTCACTTATTAGTTCTCCATCCCGTCGGTGGCATTCCTCGAATCTGGCACCTGGGTTTTGAAACACTCTGACACAGAGCGCGTGGGTGTTGGCCATCTCTTGACGAATATTCGCCTCAAGTTGGATTATTGTGGCTGGTTTATACAAGTAAACACGTTTTTTGAGATAACCCTATAAAAAAATCAAGAGGTGTCATGACACGGAGGGCATGGGATGTCACCTAGGAAACGTTTCCTTCACCACCGGTACAATGACATGTATATATATGGCAGGTTGTCCTATCTTGCTGCATCCAAGTCCTCCGATCATATCCTGGAAATTGCTGGAATTGCGGCTGGAAGAAATCCCTCGGCATCTTGACATATTCTCCAGAATTAACATTAACAGAATTGCCAAATAAGGACCGATAATGCTCTTTGGTAACGTAGCCACTCAAGCTGGGGTTCTCCCTGCTTCAGAATCGGCAATTCTGATTACATATTTACATGTCTGTTCAAATGAAAATGGACTTTATCGGAGAACAAAATGTTGTTGTAATTAGTCAACCGCTTAAATATTGTCTTAACGAATCTTTTTCGTGAAATCCAATCGTCCGATTTTAAATCTTGCACCAATTGAATGTGGTTTTAACACGTTTCAAAATTCCACAAAAAGTTGATATTAGTATCGACAAGCTCAGATCTTGCCGCGCAGACTCGACGGGCAGGCGAATGGTTCAGGAGGCGAACCACAGCATTTAAGGCGACACGCCAGCGATCACTAATATCAGAGTTATCAAATAATACATGTCCCGCCCAGACACGTATCCGATAAGAACGTTCAAATTTATCACTACTTACATATATATTTGGTTCGAAAAAAACAATGAATACATAATGAAAATACATTTTATTGTGAAGTTGATTGAATTATTTTGCCAGCACCTAGCGTGTATCACTCAAAGTTTTTTGGATTTCAACAAATGTATATTTTTGTTCAGTTGATCTAGTATGCAACATTTATGAAAACATAAACAAATTACATATATACAAGATGTAACAGACCTAGTCCACAATACTTTTGGAGGTTATACCTTATAAAAATATAAGTCGAAAACGTTCAAGCTGCCGTGTCGTATTCTCAACCATTTCAGAGATATTAGCATTTTAATAAATCAAAATAACTGGAGGGTTTTTATTAATTGAAAGTAATATTTTAATTAAATAGGAAAAGCAGCAAGGCTAGTTGCTTCCTTCACATTTGCTGGCAGCTCATTGGGCAATTTGAAACATTAAAGCGTAGTTAAAAAGTCTCACCTCACAGTGTGGCAAGACACATAATCACGAAATATGTTTTATCTGTGGCTTTATTCGAAATCTGTCACTAATAGCTAGCGAATCTGTTTAGCGAATAATTGTCGTATACTGCAACTTTCAAAGTATCGATCAATGTGACTCGATGACTTTTGAAACATCTGTTATGTGTCCGCCATATTTAACCAACGATTTTCGGTTTATTCCATCCGATATTCGAGAGAAAAATTACCAAAGCATTATTTACCAATTATGGAAGGATCCGTTTTAGCAAAATATTTTACTGTAGCTATTTTTTTTACCATAGCATAAAGCTACCGCTGTCACACAGTTGGCATTTATAGTATAAACGATTGAAGTTTAAAATCTAAGTTATTTAAAATGATATATCTAAGTGGATATATTTAATATAATACAAATGTTTTTCAATGGACAGGTGTGTGATAATTTAATTAATTTTATAATATTAATACACGTGTCGTGTGGACGATTGGTAAACAGCAACAGAAAATGCTGACAAATAATTAAACAACGGAAACGAGACTCTTTGCTCCGCATTATTGACTAGTACTCATTTCGTGGAAGGCCAGTTTCCAAGAAGACTCGGAATTTGTATTTGATCTTCCGCGGTGAGGGCAGGAAGTTAGCGAGTGCAGCATGTCACCAGCTTGCGCACAATTGTTTGATCAGTTATTTCCTGGTTCAGAGCGGTCTCGTGTCACCTTGACACTAGGCTAGACGCAATTATTTTGAAAATTATTATAATAAAGTACGAGGGCGAGTCAAAAATTATCTCCCTTTCACCCCATAACACACCTTGAAAGTTGACTGCTGTCACGTGTGCGAAATTTGATCCCGCTCGCGTTATTTGCATTCCGGCTGTTATAGTGTAAGCATGTCCGCTCCGCTGTCAGTTTGCACCCAGGAGGAACAACGAGCAGTGATCCGATCGAGAAGTTTAAAAGTGGCCGGACGAGTGTGGCGCACGAAGGGGGAGTAGACGCCCGTCAACCCTCACCGTGGACGACAAGGTTCAGCAAGGCAACAATAGGTGAGTTACCATCGGTGAGGTGGCGTCTTCTTTAAACATCACTTATGGTACTGCCTATCGAATCATCCAAAATGTTGAATCTTTGTGTAAATAAATTATAGAACGAAAATTGTATATTATTTTTGACTTGCACTCGTATTATCATGCTGCATAGTAATATAGATCGAGTAACTAACGTACAATTTACACAGAGAACCAAGGTACAGATATAGTCTGAAAAATTTGCAAGCTCAAGTTGCAGTGGGCTGGACATATCTGTCGAAGAACTGCGTAAAGAAGGTTGATGATGAGATTACCGATTGCCAGATTTCGGTATTACATTCGGTTCCAAATTATAATTAAAATTGTTAAATAACAATGATTAGGTCGCAAGTTAAAAAAATGTTTATAAGCTCTTTCCAGATTTTTTTTCTTAGTTTGATAAAATGTATTATATTATTTTAAGGAGAACGCATAATTTGCGAGGTTGCATATTCTGAAAAACTGCAACTTCACAATGATAAGATATATATAAAGTTGATTGCTATTTAAAAATGAAATAACAGATGTATCAATTTGAAAGAGCTACATCAGACTACTCAGTCGATGTGGCAAAACTGGATAACGTACTTCCCCGGATAGGAAAGGTCCAGGTTCGTATCCCGGTAGGAACTAAAATATATTTTCTGTATTATATCTTTCTACAATAGTTGATTAATTAAATTTTTACTTTGTGGTACAATTTCATTATTTATCTGTCATATTATTTTACTAATTGGCTATGCTAGGTAGTAACCGGTTTTCCGTAAACCCTAAAAAAAGGGAAGTGACAAGTTTTAAGTAGTCACACTTGACTAAGTAAAACAAACAAATATTCGATCAGACATATTCGTCAAATTATTTAAAAACGTCATGTGTCGTTCCGGCGGCGACACGTGTCCGCCACGTTTGCGGTGATGTACGAGTATCTTACTGACAATTCAGAGTGTTGACAATTTTTTTTTTCATAAATATAAAATATTTCACACAACGAAATGCCTCGTGTTATCTTGTTTAGTCTGTTATTATTTATTTTATTATTATTTTAACCTGGCGATAGTTACCTTTCCCATGAAGCCAGTCCCTCCAGTAATAAACACGGATCTGTTGTCGTACCATCTGGCAATGTTCGAGACTTCGTGGACGGTTCCATTGGACCCCTGGTTGTCGGCCATCTTGTTGTTTGACCTGTCGAAAAACAAAAAGAAAACAAACGTTAAGACACGTCAGAAATTACAAGCGACAAAATGGCGTTTGGCCAGCGTGTTGACACTAGCGATGTTTGTTGCATTTCTTGGCCGTATTTTTTGGTGTGGCTTGTCTTGCTCCTCAAGGCCTACAGTCTGGCGTATGAATGATGGGGGGGAACAGGCGGATCCTTCTATCATACCTACGTCAGGACACATGTTTTTTACGCGCGTTTAGCGAGGCGCGCAGTGGCCAATAGGCTTGAAAACTTAACTGGCAGATGAGCAATCGGCTTCGCAGGGTTTCAATAGAATTTATATTTCAATGCGGAAATCCCTTATTATATTGCTTTAACAATAGTGCAGTGCGCATTCTTATTACATGCTTTAGATGAAATATAGATCCTCTGCGAAGCGGCCACCACCAGCTGCCCGGAGGTCTTGCTTCACGGCGAAATGTCACAATTGACAGCTACGTAGATAAAGAAAAAAAACATAGAGTGCTACGCGATATGACCATGAGACATAGATGAGATGACAGAAGTCTCACAGACCTGGCCGTTTAATTAAGCACTAAACAGCCAAAATGCACTACCGAAGCTGAAAACGGCATCCAGAAAGTCACGGATGTAAAAGAGGGAAACGTAATATTATTATAGAGATACACATGAGGTAAAAAATGAATATATTTAAAAGATTCATAGAAAAAATCAATTATTTGAAAATAATTTTTTTCTGTATATCTTTCACAACAATAATGTGTTCTCCGAAGGATATAGGCTAATACTGGATAAATTTCGCAAATGTTTATTTCAATGTAAGTACGTAGACTTAAAAAAAGCTTAACATGATTTTGTAAAATATTTTAAACAATAATATTTTCAGTAACGGTACAGAATTTTTAAATACACCTTGAACATTTTGGTCTCGCAATTTAGTCAGATATCCATCCATAAAATATTGTGGACTAAGTCTGACAAATAATGTGTACAAAGAAGTCATCAAAGATTACGATGCTTTGTTGTTTGTCTGTTCTCTATATGGTTCAACACCCTTTGACCGTTCTAAAATTAATTATTGACTAGTCAAAATATAGTCACCGTACACCAAGCCCCTCACATCTTACCCTCCTCCTCCTTGCTTGGATCAAATATTGCATACATCGTTACAAGAGTGGGTGCGTTATTACGCGGGTCTGCGCACTACCCTACTTTACATTACAACTAAATCTGAATCCCGGGTAATGCCGGGCATATTAAACTGTAGCGTGGCATTCAAGTTTTATGTAAGGTTGGAAGTTGCGTTCGGGAGAACTCGAATTGTGATAAAATTACGATTGTTGCTGTCCACTCCACACTAAAGTGGTACCAGGCGGAGACTGATTTAAAAAAAAAAAATTTAAAAATAGAGATGCGTACAAGGAATATGCGTCACATTAATATTCTTACTAGAAATTAAATGAATCTAGTAGAAAGATATACAGAAAAATCTTTAGTTGATCCCTGTAGCAACTAAATATTTTTTCGATAGTTATTTTATCAAAAATGTGTTTTTATTAATATTCTTACTATTTTCAAAGCTTAACGCTTGTGTTATGAAAATGGGACCAACATGTTGGCCTCTAAGACTACTAGACCACTAGACCACTTAGGCTAGCATCGTAACCACTAGACCACGCGAGCTGATTCGAATTTACTCCATGTCGATATTAAGAAGCATTTAGATTGAATGATGCACGTGTTTCTTATAAAGCATGGTCTAAACTGATTGCGTGATTTATATTAATTATTTATTTACGAAATCGATAAGTGATTGAGGTTATTTATGATTTAAAATGCAATGTAATCATTTATTTAAGTGCATAGATATCAATGTCCTAATCGACATATATTTAGATAAACAATATCGGTTCATTTCGAAGTTTACACACATTATTAATTTTAAATATATTAATTAGAAAGATATACATATAAAATCAATTTTATCGAAAAATATTGTTGTTGCGCCACCGGGATTCGAACCTGGATCTCTTTCCTAACCGGGGAAGTTGCATTATCCAACTATGCTACAGCAACAATTTTCGAACCCATGTGTTTCCTTTTTGATATTAATACATTTAATCGTTCCATTATTTGACAGAGCCATCTACCTTATTTTTACAGAATCTTAAATACCTTTGAGTAAACTGATAGCAGACGCCAGAATTATCAATTCATTTTTATTAAATTTTGGACACATTGATACAACTTTATTATTAGGAGAATACATTCTTATTGCGAAGTTGTAATTATTTGAAAAATGTCGCTAAAAATATTGTCGCTGTAGCATAGTTGGATAATGCACCTTCCCCGGTTAGGGAAGAGATCCAGGTTCGAATCCCGGTGGCGCAACAACAATATTTTTCGATAAAATTGATTTTATATGTATATCTCCTAATAACATATTTTTTATTTATATTCCAATTATAAGAATTCTGATTATACCACCGGACGGACAGCTACCAATTTGAAAATGTTTAACATAAATTTTTCAATATTTTAAATTCACATTCCCTAACTAATTAACTAACTTACCATCACGCCGTTTCGGGTAGGCTGATAGGATAGAGCGCCACACTCTTCTGTCCTGACACACAATTATTTAATTCATATTTATATTATATTAATTTAAAACAATGTGAAATAATTGATAAACTAATTTTTTTCAATTTCTTGACTTCGACCACTTTCATAAGAATGGGCACAGTTATGTGCGTTACATCTATTCCACCCTGTCTCGCAAAGCCTAACGTACCTGATTTTTTCTATAAATTCCCATTTGGTCACCGTGTACTTTGAACGAACTAATGTATGTGCGGTCCATACTGGAGTCAATAGGTTTAACAAGTGTTTAATGGACGTCTAAAGGAACGAAACTTAATTGTTGACCCGAGGACTAATAAATTGTCATTCTATGTACTCAGCACTTTAAAGTATGTACATAATACAGATTGTCACGTAAAAAACCTCTTGACGACATATAAAACTGTGGTTATGAAATCATCGGACACGATGATCGCCCTCTCTGTCCCCGCTAAGTGTACGTTATATTGTTTACACTTTTAATATAATTCATTAACTTCATTTGATATTCCTCTTTTTGAATCGTATTCCTTTACAGCCCGAAATTTTTGACAACTATACATCGCAACGCAACCGGTTCGCGAAGCCAGCCGAAGCGATCACATTTCACCTGGCTGCTCTAACTTTAACTCGCTATTTAACCTCCGAATAGTGTAATTTTTTTTGTGTGTCATTCGACAATAAACGCCAATGTCCTGTTTCATTTGATCGACCTGCTCCAGCCGGTACACCAACACCTGTACTCACACGCACGCTCCGTAACATAAATATATACTGTGTCACACCATCTGAGTGACTCCCAGAATAAGCAATCAGTACGACCCGTAAGACCCCATGGAAAACTCTTCGGCTAAAACTTATCATGCTTCAGGATTGGCCCGTGTAATGTGGTTTTTACTTGATCAGTCCGCTGTGGTGTAACTTCTTTGAAGTCTGTTTCCTAGCCCCCCTTTAGCTAGCAGCCAAGGTACTCTATATTTTCTAACCTCACATAAATACCATCGATTGATAATTAGGAGGAAGCCTCCAAAGGTCCCACCCTATCCCAGAATCGCTATGAGAGTTGTGCACTCCCGTTTCAATTCCATTCAACAAAGCGACGCGTGCAATAATGGGAGTGTGGATTGAGCATTTAAAAATCATCGTGCCAATCGAAAGGCGTAGAACGGTCCCCTTGCGGCAAATGCAGGAAGCGGGAGACGGACTGGGAAACAGACTCGGCGGCTTAGCCGAGGAGGCTCGGAAAAAAGTTTATTTGGCGACACATTACATTTTATCTGGCAATTTATGGAGTGATTGGATCATCGCTTTTCTTATAGTAATGGAACAATTAGAAAACACATCATTATTAAATTTGGTCATTTACTGATGTAGGTTGGTTCCGGTAACATTGTACTAAAGCCATCCCTGTACAATATTCATCCGCACGGTATCAATTTGACGTGAGACTCGTTTTCATATTGATTCCAGAGGGCAGCCAGAAGAGGGTAAATATAACATTTATATGTTGAAGTTACTGAATTCGGTCACAATCCTCCAGAAATTCATCCTATCTAGATCGTAAGAGCGTTGAATACTCTTTAGCTACCGCTCTTCCCAAGGTCGTCCATCCCAGTAACCCCCAATGGAAGATCCACACACTAATAAATTCGCGGAAAAGTCCAAGATTGTCATTGAAAAGTGAATATTAGCATTGTGCAAACGGAATTAGAAATTACAACACTAGTGATACGGCTCTAGTGATAGTACGAGGTTGCGCGCTGCAGCGGAATGTAATAAAATAAAAGCACAGATTGTGGAGTGCATCTGTGCATTAGAAAGCGGGCCCGTTAACAGGTTATTAACCACAATAATTATTGATTACATTCTAACTGCACATTGCGCGCACTGGACGCAACTCAGATTGACGAAAACACAACGTATCAAGTGAAACCAACGTGTCAAATGTAAGTAAGTATATAAACATGTCACAGAAAAAAACGTCAAAAAATATTTTAATCTCCCTGACAGAGAACCGAACCCCGGTTTACCGTTTAACATGAAAATACGAAATAAACGATTACTATTTTTAATGTTTAACGCATGTGTTAAAAAGCAGACAGTGCCTTTCGGGTATAGTAGTAAACAGAATGTTATATTTAAATGTATTAATATACATATAAATGTAATGTAGAACTTAAAGTAAATGCTATGTTAATCAACACAATAAATCATACACGATCAGTTGATAACGGCCTAGATATCATCAGGAAAAATTAAATATAGAACCAAAAAAATCGTGTTTGATTAATTGTGTTGATCAATAATGGAGTTCTATAAAATGAATATCAGAATCAGAATAAAATGGAATGTTGAAGAATAGCATGTAAAGTAATGTTCAATGTATAAAAAGATATATGTAAAAAGTAAAGTACAATGTAAAACTTAAAGTATGTGCAATTTTCAATTTATAAAAATAAAACAAAGATGTAAAGAGTAATGTATAAAAAAACAGAAATGTAAAGTGTAAAATAAGATGCAAAGATAGCAAATAAATACAGTGTAAGTAAATATACAATGTTCAATTTATTTAAATAAAAAAAGAGTGTGTAAAGTATGAGTAAATGAGTAAAAAATATAAATATGAAAAATTGTAATGTAACAATGTAAAATGAGAAAAAAAAAATTCAGTTAAATAACGCACTAACACAACTACAGAGAAAAGTAAAAAATGCAATCTTCAATATACAGGTTCTGTTGTAGCAGTTTTAATTTTAAGTTTAACATTTAAAAGTTCTGCACTTTTCTTGAAAAATATTTTTCACGTTTGTATAGACCAAGGATATACATTTCACGGATGTCCAGGACGTGACATTATTTGAAGGCTTATCATGAATGAGTCTTTACTTGCGGAATCTAGATATAGTTTATTAACTTTATTTTTTAAAAATACTATGAGTTATTTATATACACCAACCGCTATAGAATAATACACTCAATAGTTAGTTAGATAATTTGACACCACAGTCTGATGAGGTAATAGAAAGGTAGAAAGGTCACTCGGCGTATGGACACTCATTGTCAAACAATAGAGTATGGCATAATTGGATGGGGAGGTACAGCTTGCATATATATATATTAAACAACTATTTAGGGCACAAAAGGCTATCATAAGAGTAATACTTGAAATGAATATTCAAAGTTTCGACAATCTTACAAAAATATACGCAAAAATGTTACAAAATACCGTCTGTATTTGGGCAGAGAACCTTCATTTTCGCTAAATTAAACAACAAACTACCTATGGAAATAAAAGATACAACAAACGGAACAATAATTATACAATGGACTGAAGAATTAGAGAACGAGACGATAAAAAGGGAACTTAACTTAAAAACGGAAAATAAATGTAGTCTTTAAAACAATGGCTGTGACAAATATTGCTGTAATACCATCAACACATTCATCATACATCTTTCTTACCATTCTCTCCCCATTGACCGCCTAAATGAGCATCTATGAGCATCTTACTCGCTATACTACAATCAGTTTGGGAATCTCTCCTTATTGGTTCATCATTTTCTCTGTCATAAATGGATGTAATTTTGAGTTAAAATATTATATAGTTACTGTTAACTCTATTTTCTTGTAAGAAATTTTCCTCGAGGAAGTAATATGAGTTGACCGCATTCCAGTACCGGGCTATGAGCTTTGTGAAATAGATACAAGTCAGCTTTCGAAACTGTAATCAAGAAAGAGTGTTTCGCAGCTAAATTCATTTTTGCGTAACAAATGTGAAATTGCAACGCAGTGAAGAGAATTAGCCATAATATCCCCATCTTTTATGTGTGACTTACTGAACTGTATTGGACTCGGATGTAGTGTCACTGTGGCTCTAAAGTGCTTGGTTAAACGGCCAGGTCTGTGAGGCGTGAGCGCGGCTTAATATAAAATGCAGCACAATCCTTACAACTGAGTATATAATATAGGTAAACCAGGTCGAAATTTTAATATAAGAGTAAAGGAGCATTTGAGATGTTTGAATAATAGTGGGTTTCAGAATTTTCTAATCATTTGATAGAAAATGGTCACGGTTTTGATAACAATCGGGATTGTCTATTTTGCATGTAAACGGTGTTGGTTATAAAAGAAATAATTTGGAATCGTTGGAGGATAAATAAAGCGTATAAAACTAATGTACAAATCACCAACGCTTGATGTAAAACAGATTGCACGAAAATAGGCGCCAGTCATTTATACTCATAAAAAAAAAATTATTCATAAAATCAGGTTTTATATATAAAAGCGATATAATAAAGACTTGTAAGATAGACGCAGTATACTTTTGTCAATCTCCAGATGTTTTAAAAACATAAATAGTGGATAAAATCACAGAGAAAATTATCATGTGTCTGCGGGATATCTCTATAATTCAAATAATAAGCAATGCGCCTGTGGAAGACAAATCACTAACGCTTGATGTAAAACAGATTACACGAAAACAGGCGCCAGTCATTTATACTCATAAAAAAACAATTTATTCATAAAATCAGGTTTTATATATAAAAGCGATATAATAAAGACTTGTAAGATAGACGCAGTATACTTTTGTCAATATTTAGAAGTTTTAAAAACATAAATAGTGTCTAAACTCACCGAAAAAATTATAATGTGTCTGCGGGATATCTCTTTAATTCAAATTATTAGCAATGCGCCTATGGAAGACATAGTTTTATGCTATTTTATTACAAATTAAACGTATCAATTAGAAAAATATACAGACAAAATTAATTTATCAAAAAAACATTTTGTTTGACATCGGGATTTGTATTAAAATACCACAGAACTACTCGTATGTTCTAAAAAACTACAAGAAATTTCCTTTAAAAATACATAAGTTGTGTTAATGTTTTCAAACTTAATAAAATGGATTAATTAATTTAATTCACAGTCATTTGAGATACTCCTTAATATAAAATGGAATAGATTTATCAATTTGAAAGAGCTGCAACATATAGGTTAGAAAATTTGTCGTTGACTTACTAGGTTGACATGGTGTAATGGTCAACACATTTCCCTGGCAAAATATTTTTTCTATAAATTGATTTTATTTGTACATCTGTCTAATTGATACAATTAATTTTTATTAAATGATAGTGGTAATAACTATATTTGTTAAAAATGTAGTGCGATTTGATTTGACTAAAGTTTTTTGTCTAGATCATATATTTCCACTAAAGCACGTATTAAAAAAAAAGACATATTATAATGTGTGTTTATAAACAAATGCGTTACCATAATAATAATATAGGTGATGAGATTTTCGACTCAAGACTATCTCCGAGACAGGAATAATGCTTCCATGGAGGCAACTCTCGGTTTTCGTAGCTTCACTTCAGGCTCGTTATTCAGGTCAAATTTCAGTCCACAATCGATGTTCCTTACGTCAGTTGGGTTAATTTTAACATCCCCAGCAGCAGTTAACGAAAAAACGGTTCATACTAATTCATATTCTCGCTGTCAGATGCTGTACAGCACTGAGAGATTGATATCAATCAAATCTCCGAGATTTATCGTGTTTCATTCCGTGAGCGAAGTAATATTTTATTTAAAATTCCAAACCCTAAGTGCCTACTCTCAAAATTTGTAGAAAGGTGTGAATTTAAAATGAGTGGCACACTTTATTTCCAAATATTTTCTGTTGGGTAATACTAGACGTGAAGTGGAAAGCAAATATTGTCTCAGTGCTCGCATGATATGCGTTGGCGCTCCAGTGCCCGTCTAATACTAATGCGTATGTTTTTTAACGAATTTTTAAAAATAATATTTTCTCCATTCGTGAATCTTTGTTACATACAAAGTGGCATTCGGGTGTATGGCCGACCGCACGACTATGGTCCAGGCTTCTCCAACTTGAACTGTGGTCTCCTTTTTATCCTTCTTCTCGTGGCGTGTCCGTTCAACGGACGTTAGCCATCATCAGTTCGTTTGCTGCTGCCTGGAAAACCACTGCAGTGATACAAAAACAATACATGTCGTCATTCTCGATTTGCAGCCCGTTAAATATATTTACAACGCACTCGAGCAGCATTCCAATAAATAAAATACACTTGAGTAACAGTTCGTCTTCTTGTGCCCTATCATCATTTTGTTTTCAGCAGCTCCTCCGGAACCTAGAACTGTTCAGGGTCTTTGTTTTAAATCCTGGGTCGTTCTGCTGTGGCGAGTGCCTGATTGGCCTGCTAGATAACACATCCTCTGCGGTGGTGAGTCAGATCTGACCCGAGTATTTGTAAAAATATGATTTACGCTACAAATATTCGTTTAATGCTAATATTTCCAAATAATTTGAGATACAAATAATTGTTATCGGACGAGATTGATAAACATGTGGAAAAAACGCTTTTACGGGATTACTACTCATACATACATATATTGTCAACATTTTGAGCATATTTTTTACGGTGGGTAGACAGAGGATATCAGGTATACGTTCATGTATTTTTCGCCTGGCGGCCTCTAGACAATGCCAGTAATATAACTATTTGAGGGATATTGCGCCTACTTGTAAGTTTTATGACACTACCTGGTCGGGTTTTTAATATTGTTGTTGCTAATTATAAATGATAAAAGGCAGTTCCGACACAGTTTAGAAGCGGGACGGCCAAGGGGCAATTGTTATTAATATTTTTGACAATTATCAAACAATTTACTGATCGGAATTCACAGAACACAATCAATATTATATCTATTTTGAGTATAAGTTGTCTATTGTCATACAATGACATTGGCTTCTGTTTATAATATTTTTGATCGCGTTTCATATAAAAGAATGTAATTTTTATAATATATTTATTTCAATCTTCTATAAATATTTTGTTTAAATTATTTTCATCCGGTTTACGTGTAAAAAATATAAATAAATAAAAAATACATTTTAATTGTTTATAACCACTGTTACACACCAGCAAGTAATGCAATCGCCAACCGACGAACCGAAAAGATCACATACTCGGTGGATGTTTGTATTTTGGCTGTGTAGGTCGTCTGTTGATGCGTGAGAATACGTACATTATTCGTAATATTTTAAATTTTTAACTTTAATTTTTTAGCAGAAACATTACGGCACACCATGCCATTTCATTAACTCATATTTAAAATTAAATATCTACGAAAAATCTCCCATAAATTGGTTGAAAAACCGAAAACTTGAGGTGGGTTTAAAATAACACACCACAGTAAGTGATGATATCTGCCGGCAGGGGTGTTCGTGTAGACAATCAACCCTTCACGTCTTTTTTTTGTGTCCGTCTTATTTTCTGTGAGGGGGTGTTTAGTGTACTCCCCTAGTTGCCCACGTGTCTCCCGGCTTTTGTGTGTTTTTACTGTATCTTTGTTAATATTTCATTATTATTATTCAGAGTATATTTTACACCATACGAAGACATAGATGTAATAAGGGATGTGATGGTTGGCGGCCGTGCATCGTTGCTTGGACGCTTATGCGCTGAGCTCCCCTTCTTCCATGGCCCTGATTTCTAGCAATTTTTCTCTGTAATGATTTATAAGGTGTCCGAGATTTTCAGACTTTTATTGCCTATTTATCCAGTTTATTTAGAGAATTCTTCAGTAGATCCACATCTCAAATGCTTCAAGTCGTCTTATCATTTCTTCGGTAAGTGTCCATGCTTCCATTCCATCAAATAATATTTAGAACACACAGCATCTGTAATGTACGGTTGAGACCATTACTGCAGAACATATTTACATGCGAATAAAGATTGCAGGAGCTTGTTCACCGCGGCGTTTGATTTCAATTGAAGTATCTCATGTTTTATTTATATTTCAACCTCTTCTATAATTTCTGGCCTCCCTGCGTTGCCTTTGAACACGTCCGTATAATTCTTGGACGTCCCGGGGTCCCAGTTCCTTAATAGGTCATGTCCATGATGATCTCTCAATGAAGCTTTCATCTCTGAGAGACGATAAAGGTATTGGGTGTGTCATTGTAATCCGCGAGCAAAATACACATTGTTTATACAGAGTGAATTTTATGTTCTAGGCCCATCTTAGACTGAGTTTGAGTTTTCCAACATGTGACAATAGCGATCATCGGCTGCAGCACCGCATCCTGAAGAAGATTCCTCCGGCCCATACAGTGACTCAATAGTGTATGAATTGAGAATTTGAGATCTCCAATAATGGCTGTTTTGTTTATTAATTTGTTTTGACCCGCCAAGTCGAAATGAGTTACGTCGCTCATGATGATTTTTCCAAAAGTCGACAATTATTTAGATGAAATGTTTTATACACTTCAACATGTTGTTGAAGCATTAAATACTCTATAATAAATTGTAATTAATTGTTCTCTACGACTACCAAATGCGAATTGATAAATATTTGCCAAACCAAAATGGCGGCCAAACAAAATCGGCCTGGAACATAATATTCACCCTGTGGGTCTATGGGGAGCTAAAAGGCTTGCTGTGTTTCTTGTAACGATGGTGTGTGATTAAGTACGTTAATTATGTATTGCAATCCAGTGAATTTGTTAGAAGTTGAGTATCAGGAGGCTAGTATGGGACGAGCGCATAGCACCCCCATTATATTTAACACTCGGGATCGTCTATTCCTTTGTTCACATATTGCGAATAAAGCGCAATCTGGAAGTCCAATTTTCGACCACTTTTTGGAGCAGCTGGGGTCGTATATCGGTCCAAGTCGTCTATGATTTCTGGTTAACGGCGTAGAATAGCGACTTCACATATCCTCACAGAAGATTATCCAAAGGTGTTAAATCACACAATCTTCGAGGCCAATGCGCAGGTCATTATGTCAATTATGCACTCATAGAATGTTTCCTTCGGTAAGTTGATTGTGGCGTGCGCCGTGCGGCATGTTGCGCCGTCTCGTTGAAGCAGCAGCTCTTCCACATTAATGCCATTCAATTGGGAAACGAAAAAGTCAGTAATCATGGATCTAGGTGAAGCGCCCTTGAGGTGAAAGTTTTTACGAAAATGGCGCTATACAAATTTTCCAATATTATTATTATTATCATCATCATCATCTACAGTGCTCTCCATTGACTGTAAAGTTACAAAGCAACAGCTTCTTGGGTGCGCAGTGCGACGTCTCTGCAGATATTTATTATCAATTAGAGTACGCGTGGTGCGAAAACGACCCATGGATGGACGATTATGTGGACAGTAAAAGGGACGCACGGCACGGTAACGTCGCGAACTGAACCACGATTTTATAAATAAATTTGCATAATTTGCAAGCATTGTTCTGACGTAAGTCTATTCAAACCAAACTGAGCACAAATCAGCTGTCATTGCAAAAAGTGATGCAAATTCGATAAACAGCCTTCTCACCTTCCCCGGCATAATGACTTGTAAAAGATGATATTTTTCTTTGCTGAGAATATGTCCAAAGTATCCAGCTTTCCTAATATATGTCCCCTAATATATCTTAATTAGTAATATGATCAAGGCAGGCCCTCCCGTTAGCTTTGAACTGGTGTGGTAATGTTTTTCTTATTTTCTTCCCCAACACACAAATAATACCGTAGGTCCTTAGACTACTACACAAAAGATTTTTTATACGCAGACCCTGATCCAAACATAAACGGAGCATTAGTTAGGTCGCTATCTTTTTAAAATTAGTTTCAAAGGAAATATATATATATATTTTTTCCAATTCCTTAGAGTGTACGATACTCTGAGTACTCTACATGCGGCTAGACCGCCAAATCTACTGCTACAAGTGCATCAGCGCTAATCGCTTTGACACTTTTACTAACTACCTTATTGTAATAAACATCATATGTGTTTTATATTAATACATGAATTGGAAGGGTAACAAATTCTGATAAAAAACCCTCTAACAATATACATGTAGCGATCATAATTCATATCCACCGCCATCTCAGTCGGCATCGACGCTAGCGACAGCGTTGCCGGCTGCTGCTACAAGTCTGGCTCGATTCACCGCCAAGCAGTCTCTCCAGTTTCATCGTTTCACGACGGCGGTCTTGCCGGCTCGCGCTCGCCAAGCAAGACCGCCAATTCGCTTCATTTCATTTCATAAGACACGCGCACCTTCTACATCTTCATTCATTCTTTAATTCTATCTGTTTTCATTGTCATAATAAACCTCACACGCCAATCTCATTTATTTCATTTAACCACCGTCCTAACCCCCAAATACATAATCATTACAACACCAAAAATTCATATCTTATTATTTAGCTTGGGTATCTAGAGTAAATTGATCAAATATTCTAATGGAAAAACCAGTATATTCTGTCAAAAAAGATTCAAAGACGAATCTGAATAGATGTGGCATAGCTCCTGAACACCGGGAAACCGCGGCCCAGGACCGAGGAGAAACTTGCGAACAGAAGAGGATTTGTAACGAGAAGACTGTCATTATTCAGTCTCCAAAGCACCGAAAATCAACCCTATACCAGGTAAATCCAATATTATTTAGTACAAGACCCTTATTATGGATGTTATGTATAACGAATGTCGCCTAGAATGTGAGAAAAGGTATCATCTGTAGCCAGAGAGTTGAGCGCGAAGCAAGCTAAGTACAAATGATCACTGGTAAATCAGGTTATTCGATCTTGGGGTAAAAATTGCAATTCTAAAGTAAGTTTACCCTGCAATATCGGTTGATAAAAACCGTAAATGGTGGACTCTTCACAGCTGTTTCAAAAGTCATCTGACATGAATACTTAGAAAGTTGATACGACAATGAATCATTCAATATCCCGCCATTTTAGAGACGAGAGATATTGCTGTTGAATTTATATTAGCACATGGATCGAAGATTTTTCGCCAGCGAAGTGACAGATTTCGAATGCAGGGGTGAATAAAAACAGTTATAAAATTGCATGTGTTGCCAATGGGTGAATATTTAAAATAAATCAAATTTGATAACATTCTCGGATGTTTGATAATTACCTTGCTACACTATTAGACGGGATTAAATTTGACAGTAGTAAACTTGACGTTTGAACGACCTGCAATCTTTTTTTACCACAGTCGATGGTAAAAAGTTACTATCGATCAAACAACCGACACTAAGAATCATCACAGGCAGAGTTGAATGACGCGACCGGTAGATGTATTACCGAACAATATCTGAGATTCTCTCGTCCGCGGACTCGGTCCATTAGACCAGTGTTTCACGAGTACAAACCTGGACTCTGAGCTCTGACGACTCTCTTCAATCGTTGGTGTTCTAGCGCTGAATCCCGAGAAAGATCTTTGCGAAGATAATATCTATTATGTATAGCGTCGCCGCTTAATGAGCTCTAGGATGACGTTAACGTTGTTAAATTTATTAAAAATTCAACTACTTAGATGGGTAGGGCATCTGACATTTCACAAACCAGAGGGGTGACTGAATATCGGAGAACCGCGCAGAGTACAAATTCATCTTAACTATATTAAATCCAAAAACATCGTTATATGAGGAGATTTTTACCGACGCTCGGGTCCAGTTCTCGGCGGATTTCGCCGCACAATGAGGGTGGACCCGCCGCTGACCCAGGACCGTTTATAAGCAAAGGCTCCTATATGGTCCTTCTCATTCGCCGTCTGGTTGGCATTTTTTTAATGCTGATAGGCAGCTGTGCAATTCTGTCTGTCATTGACAGAATCATTGACTACAAAAATAAAGTACATAAGTAATACTAACATACAAATATGTAGCAATAGTTTAATAAAAAAAAGGCAAATAAAAATGTCACAGAGTCACATATTTTCAGGCATAAACCATAGCAGAGTAGGGAGAAACAACATGGTCAATGGAGCTGCTGTTGTAAAAAAGAAAAACACGCCCCCGTAAAAAGGGAAAACGCAAAAGAAAATAATAACGATCTGACTTGTCATCAGAGCACCACCGCCGGCCATTCGTCCCCAATGACGTGAGAAACGAACACAGCAAGAATACATTTTAAAATATGATCTTAACGGAGGATAGCAAACAATTTGATTCACGATACATTTGGCCTGCTTACAAGCCGAGTTGATAAATTGTATCACCTTGTATCATACCGCTCCAGCATATTTAGGTTTTGTTGTCTTTTTTTATTATTTCATCATTAATATCATTTGAATATCCAACTGTACAGAACACGGAGAGACGGTAACATCAAGCAAGTGACTAAAATTAAACTAGCAATATTTGAATATGTCCAAGAGCACACAATTACTGGATTTTCACCTACAAAGGCACTGTTATTAAACAAATAATAGATATCTCATAGAAACGAAGCTATTTTTTAATATATTTAATAGAAATATGGGTAATTACAGAACTTACGCAACAACGAGGAAGAAATACTTCCACAAATTATTAGCAATATTTTAATATGTCCAAGAAGACACAATTCACGTACAAAGGCAGTGTTATTAAACAAATAATAGATATCTCATAGAGACGAAACTATTTTTTTATTATATTGAATAGAAATATATGAAAGTATGGGTAATTACAGGATTTACAGCCTGTCTTCGGCTAGCTTAAGTGATCACTTTATACAAATATAACGTTCACCATTCTCACCCATCAATCAATCTCTAAATCTATTGAATATTTGGATGTTGTATATATGTTAATATGTGGAATATTCTTTTTTCTCTTTTCTTCTATATTCTCTTTTCCAATCTTCATGTATACAGCGGAAATTTGGACGTTCGTAATAGCTACAAGTGTAAAAAGGATGCCTTCGAAATGTATACCTGGAGAAGGATGTGACGCATTGTGTGGATCCAACCACAGGAAGTCTTATATCTACAATAGTGAACAAAAGATTTTTCCAATTACTTGATCATATTATACTTCAAAGTGACAACCCAGAAAATAATGTTGCCTTAGGCAAAACATTGGCGGGTTTATTGAGACTTTTAAAGTTGCATTACGAGCCGAGTCTCATCTGATTGAGGCTTCTATATGTCAGTACTGACATGAATACAAAAATATATATAAATGATTTTTCAGGCGTATTCTTGTACAATGTGTTAAAAAACATTTTAAAAATAAAGAATATTGCTTTAAATAATTTAAAAAATAATTACATTCTCATTGTGACATCTATGCTGTTTCAGGGAAATTAATATCAAACTTAGTCCATAGATAGCGATAGTGTAGTTTCCACATAGTAACATATATACAACTTACAAATATTCAATAGATTTGGAGATTGATTAATGGGTGAGAATGGTGAACGTTGTATTTGTATAAAGTGATCACTTAAGCCAGCCGAAGACAGGCTGTAAATCCTGTAATTACCCATACTTTCATATATTTCTATTCAATGTAATAAAAAAATAGCTTCGTCCCTATGAGATATCAGAAAATCAGGTAATTGTGTGTTCTTGGACATATTAAAATATTGCTAATAATTTGTGGAAGTATTTCTTCCACGTTGCTGCATACAAAGATGCTAAACACTCTTTACAACGTTCACCTCAAACTGTATTTGGATATGTTAGTGTCCAGTAAGAAAAAAATACCAAAGTATCGAATATGTGGAACGTATTTTAATTATTTTTTAAATCTTTTTTCTTTTATATATTTAATGATAGTACGCAAACATATATTCAATTTAAAATGAAGTGTACATTGTCTTTATAAGCGAAATCGTATGAATTTTTTCGACTGGCAACATTGGCCATCTAGCGTAGTCAATCAAGATTACATTTGTTTAGTAATTATTTATAGTAAACGTGATCTTAGTTGTTTCAAGAATGTATTTTAGTGGAATGACGAAAAATAATTAATTATATATATTTATATATATAATTCAAAATTGATACTCAAGAACACTGTTCATACAATTCCGGGGAGGGCAATACAGAATTCACACTAGTAGAAAGCAATCGGCTATAGGCCCCGTGGGCGGCTATTGTAAATAACCTCGGAAACAGTAAATACATAGTACCAGTTTCAACAGAGATGTGATTCTTCGGAGTCGGTCTTTTCTATTCTCCTCAGATTCTATTAAAACTTCTCTATTCGAGCTATTCGGCAAAAGATTAAATCTGTCGGTATGCAGAGATTATTGAATTTTTAAATGGGTCAAAACCTTGACGAGTACAATTGCCAAAATAAATCAAAGACAAATGGTCGCTCGGACGATCCGCACAGCCGTGACACGCCCCTGACGACACGAGGGTACGTGCCTCCGAGTATGGTCCGAGTCGCTTGGCCGCGTCTTGCAATTTCAATTATGCCATTGACAACGCTCCATACTGACATTAGTTCATTCGAATAATATTCAGAGTCGGGCTCGACGTCATTTTTTTAAAATACAAATTAAATGTATTAATTAGATAGATATGCATATAAAATCAATTTTATCGAAAAGCTACCGAAATTCGAACCTGGATATCTTCCAATCCGGGGAAACGTGCATTGACGACAAATTTTCTAACCTATATGTTACACTTTTCAAATAGATACATCTATCGTTCTTTATTTTTACGGAATCTCAAATACCTTTAAGGAGACACCAGAATAAACGATTTATTTTTGTTTAATTCTGGACACATTGATATAACTTATATATTATTAAGGAGAACACAATCTTATTGTGAAGTTGTAATTATTCAGAATATTGGGCTGTGATATTTTAAATACTAATTAAATGTATTATTTTGAACGTTCTCCGGATTGGAAGAGATCCAGGTTCGAATCCCGGTACACAACAACAATATTTTTTGGATAAAATTGATTTTATATGTATATCTTTTAATAACATATTTTTTATTTATATTCCAATTATAAGAATTCGGATTATTCCACCAAAATGTTTAACATAAATTTTTCAATATTTTAAATTCACATTCCCTAACTAATTAACTAACTTACCATCACGCCGTTTCGGGTAGGCAGATAGGATAGAGCGCCACACTCTTCTGTCCTGACACACAATTATTGCAAGCTCGCCGATTATTGAGGCTTCCAACAGGACCATTCTCCAGTATGTGGTTTACCTTCTGTGTATAGTTTTCCGGGCTAATCTGCCGTGTATATCTGACCCTTCTGACCTACGTTTTGCAGAGTCCATCAGCCTTGATGATATACATGGCATATTAGCCCAGAAAACTATACGCGGAAGATTCTGTACGGTCGTGAAAACCTAAGAATATTTCTGTTTTACCTGGTCGTGCCAAGTCTTCCGTGGAGGTCCTCTACTTCTGGTGCCATCACATTCCCGCTTAGGCATTAAATCTCATTTAGAAAGAGAGTGTTTCCGTAAATACCTCCCCTTTTAAAATAGAAGAAACGCACAAGATTTATGTTACCTATATAACATTTTAAATAACTTAGTTGGCACGCCTTATTTATTAGAACAAATAACTTTAAACTATCCCAACACGTTCAAATAATCTATATTATCAAAATACTGGCAGAAAAAATTACTTAAAAAATGTTTTGACAAAATACTATATCGTAAATTCTTCTAATAACTTGGACATTTTCAACGACTTTAAAATTAAACTACGCCAACTTATTAATATCTATTACGTATGTATATATATGAGTATAGGAATATGTATCTTTTTAGTACATACATATTATTTTATAGTTCACTAATTTGTATGATATTTTCACTTATCCAGCTTTCAACTTCATTTATTTTTATATAATGTATTATGTCATAAGTTATTAAATATTTGTACTGTTTGTTTCTCATAAATAAATAAAATAAAATTAAAATAATAGTATACTTATTACACCAGCAATTATCATAGATAATAAAAGTCTGAAGGAAGTGACTGAAATTAAATATTTGGGAGTCATAATAGATTCTAAATTGATAAAAATTAAATGAATCAACTAGAAAGGTATAGAGAAAAAAAGCCATGTATGGAAAAATATTTAGTTGCTCCCGGGATTCGAACCTGGACCTTATTATTTCTCAAATACGTTTGAGTAAAACCCGATAATTAATGAATCCTTTTTATTAAATTTGGAAACCTTAATACAACTTAAATATTAAGAAAAACACATTTTTTGTGGTGAAGTTGCATTTTTAGAACATAGTTCTGTGGTATTTTAATACAAATTAAATTAATTAACTAGAAAGATATAGGATACAGAAAAAAACTATCCAAAAGATTCAATTTTTTCAATTGATTAAAAATAGTAGAAGAATCTTAAGAGTCTTGTAACAGTATGCAGTTTGATTATTATTCCTACTTCAAACCAGTGCAGCAGTAGTGCAACAATTCGTCGTCCATCTTTCAAAGTTCATTCCATCTTTATATTGATATTGTGTGGAATTTTTCACTGTATCTTTTTACCGACGCCCGTAGTAAAAATCCAATTTCCTACTGTCATAGATGGCCAAAGACAATCTCGTCTCTCAGTGTGGCAAGGCGAATAATCATGAAATGTGTTCTATTTTCTGCTTTATCTGTGGCTTTATTGCTTTATCCGTGGCGAAATCATCGGACGAACTGTCATCACTAAAATAGCGGGCTATTGAATGATTCATTGTCCTAACAACAGTCGTTTGAAACAGCTGTAAAGAGTCCGCCATATTTAACTATCGATTCTCGTTTTTACTATCGGAAATCGAAGGGTAAAATGAGTTTACCACGGGATGTACTCTCGAGATGCAAGTAAATATTTTTTTACCAACGATCAAACAACCCGTTTTCGCAAAAGAATTTACCTCAGTAACGCTTTTAACTATATTAAAAATATATTACTGAACACACAACCGTCCCATGTTCATTTATGTATCCCAATATTCAGCAACAAACGTTTCCAATTTCGCGGGAACCGGTGCTAACCCGTAGGGGAGACATCACCGTTTGGTTTATTCTCTTTTACTTTGCAATGACGCGGTAGTTACTCGTTTTGATTTGAGTCACATTTAACAGAACGCGAGTAAGTATTGTGATTTTGCGAACTCACGACAATATCACATCGGTGTCGTCTAATTCCGGAGCTCGTGGCACCCTTGAATGAAGCCTGCGCCGAATACTAAACGGACCCAACACGGACGTACATGTTGTGACGCATTCGCAAAATTCAAACGAGGACGATATTTCCATCATTACCCGCGTCGTTAACAGAAACATGAATTGCGTTCAAATCATCTGAAGATATTAAAATACTTTTTCTTTTTATACGCATGTTAAAATATAACATAATGTGTACGACATACGGTATTGTTTATTGAACAATTTATTAATTGAGGCATCGGTAGTGTGTCCACAAAAAAAGCTAAATTGAGATAAACACTAATATATCTTAATTAATTAGTTATCTACAGTATATCTATACTAGGTGTCAAATGTGTTGAGGTGTTGATTTCACGGCCGTTATTTGCGTTCGAGGTGCATTTGGTGCATGAATTTCTTTTTGATTTGGGAAATAAAAGCAATTGGCAAAACTATTTCCTACATTAACCTTTAATAAAAATAATTATTTCTTTTAGTTATTACGTGAAGGATTTTCAAACAATAAAAGAATCATGTTCAGTCATAAAAATAGTACTCTAAAATAACTAATAAGTACATGGTAGGGTTGTATAAACGACGGATTCATTATGTCTAAAGACGTTGGTTAAACGAAAGTTTACAATCCTATGCACAACATATATTGTTGTACATATATTATGTATGATTGTATAATATCATTGGTAACAGCATAACCTATATCTATACCTACTGCACGCCACTGATTGTAACGGAAAAAATGAATTTCGTAATTAAAAATATAACACTATCGACAAAATAATAAAAATAAAAACTCCTTAGTGAAAATACAAAAAAACCTTCACAATGTAGTAAAAAATCACGCAGTCAAGCGAGAAGTCTCCGACACGTCGACACGTCATTCGTAAGCGCGTGCTGAGTCAGGCATTGGTATTTTCCCATACAGTTCCTTCTTGCATACTGATTATATCGCTAACGACTGTTCTCTGTAGCATTTTTCTTTGTACACCACATTGTACTATCGAAATTGGCCTAGTCATTCACAATTCTTCCAAGAATATTGTTCCAATATTAAATCATAAAAATAAAATCCCAAAGTACCTAGTACCTACTCCAAAGTCTGTTGGTTACAAATGGAAATTGAATGGAAGTGTCAAATTCATTTGTAAATGTACATACAAATAATTTACAGTCAAATATTTAAAAAAATGGAACATTGCAATGATGTTATATGGTGATTAAAGTTATTACGGATTTAAAATTATAATGAGATTTAAATTTTATATATGTAATAATTAATATAATTATGCAATGAGAGCCAGAAATAAAATGACGCATAGGTATGATGAAAGTTCTATGTCCAGACTTGACAACACATTGTACGGTGTGGAATCATGGACCATTTCAGATGTGGTGCTGGAGACACACAGACGGCGAAACGAACGAATGTCAACCATTTGACTGAGACGAATCTTTAGATTTTTGGGCATCTTGCGAGAGGGGAAGATAGCTGTTGCGGTCAAGAGGGCGGTAGTTTATATAGATCGCTTTCCTCAGTCATGGAGGGATGATATGGATGGATACAAATATAAGGAAATAAATAATAATCATAATTGAATTGATAAGTCTTCAATCTTTATGATTTATGGATCGCCGATCGCCGTTTCGCGCGCACGTGAACGGGACATATAGAATGGTTCATGTTCATTACCTATCCATTACCCCTTCCATGCATCCAGAGCACGACCTTATCTATGGTTTTGGATCAGGTAAAAGTTGAATTATGAGTCGAGTTGATTGAGTTGCCGTGAAACTAACGTCCTGCTATCGAGCTCGTCAGACTGACAGATTGTGTATAATCGGTTTCTCGCTACCGTGCGCACTGCTTAGTGTTTATCCTGCTATCGTGCACGGTGCTTGTATGTCACTTCACGCTATCACCGAAGTGTGTGTTCAAGAGAACTTTGTGCGGAACAACGGAGTGCATGTTCTAAAGCCGGAAAATCTGTGGCTTCTTCACTGAATGAAGAAGAAAATCCAGACATGTTAGAAGCAATTCTGGTGTGTCGTGTTTCCTTCAGATGTCTGGTTAGTTATTTGAGCCCTGCTGTATCCCAAACTGTCCTATTTACCATACCAAATTCATTCCATCCTTTCTACATACCGTTTTCTTCAAACTAAGATTATTATTAGTTATTTTTTTGGCGTTTCATTCGTTTCACTGGGTGTTGGATATTAAAAAGCGACACTAAAAGAAATATAGTCAAAATGGTGAGCTCGATAAAGCGACGACATACGCAAAACGTAAAAGTTACTTTATAAAGTAACGACGCAAAATAGACATAGTCTAATCAAATAAAACCGCGTATAAATTAGCACTTGGTTGAAAAATTCACATTTACTTGGGACAGTCACTAAATTAACATTGAAATCCTGCAGTCGAATTGTGTAAGAGCGTAAATAAATTGAGCTTACTGTAACTGTCGGTATCAAATATGGTAATGTCAACTCGATCGGAGGACATTTTGAACATTAATTGAGAGATGTTTGCTCTTTCTTTTTGGCAAATATTTTTGAATTGTGTCTTGAACCTCTGCCTCTGTCAATATTGTTACCACTTGACGTCATCTGTCTGTCAATATCGATAAGCTGTTTCCAAAAAAGGATCCCAATATACACACATTGTGTGTAATCTCTGATTTCTGATATTTTGAATTAGATTTTTATCTAGAGATGAGTTAAACCATAGGAGTCGAGTAAAGAAAAATTAAATGCGAAAACGGGTAGTTCGATCTTTACATTCAGTAGTTTCCGATGAGAAAATCGCCAATTAAAAATTGCGATATCAGCTGTTTCAAAAGTCATCTGTCACACTGATGAGAGTTCGTCCGATGACGATATCGCTGTTTAATTTATATTACCGAAGATTTTTCGCCAACAAAATGGTGAATAAAGCCATACATAAAGCTTCAAATTGTATCATTAGGCAGGATTGACTTTGGCAGTAATAAATTTGGCGCACCAACACACAAACAACGTTTTTTACTACGGGCAATGGTAAAAAGTTACTATAGTAAAAATTTACCTTTGTCAAAATTTACTACTGATCACACAACCGACCCTAAATACTGTCAATTGATATATTGAGTATAATATTTAGCCTAGTGCTGGGTGTAACAGACCTAGTTCACAATATTTTATGGGAGGAGACTAAATCACGAGTCAAAAATGTTCAAAGGATGTGTACATAATATCAACCGTGTCAGAGATATAAACATTAAAAAAAAAACGTAATTATGTGTTTATTTAGATTAATTGAAATATTTTATTGATTTCAAATTATATAACAATTGAATCAAAAAATGAAAGTTCATCTAATTTCGAGCCACCATTTACTGTGCCGTGTCGTCATTAATAACAATAAATTTTGGTTTGCTTTATATTTATTAATCTATGCCAGCAAGCCGTCTATTGACCTACTAATTTGATATAAATATATTTTGTACTTTGTGATATTATCACGAAACGCTGGTCACAGTTTTCAATCACCGATATCACCAAACAGCAATCACAGTCACACCGGTAAGTCAAAAGTAGCAATTAGCGCAAGTTTATTTTATTTACGCTCTTACACAACTCGACTGCAGGATTTGAATGTTAATTTAGTGACTGTCCCAAGTAAATGTGAATTTTTCAACCAAGTGCTAATTTAATATAAATATATTTTGTACTTTGTGATATTATATTATGAAACGCTGGTCACGGTTTTCAATCACCGATATCACCAAATAGCAATCGCAGTCGAAAGTGGCAATTAGCGCTAGAGACAGAGAAGGTGGACGAGGCGGGACAGAAGCATGTGGCGATCTGTCCTCTGCCTCTGCGGGGTGAGTAACTTTATTACGCTTGTGCGAGAAATATAATTAGCTTACCTTCACGACCCCGTGACGCCCTCAGGAGTCAACCTATTAACTATTTAAATGAAATCCTATTATTCCACTTTACGAAGAATGCATTGCAGTATATTTCATATTGTTATAAAGTCTATGACACTTACAGCTATTCAGTTAATCCAGCAGTCTTTTGTTTGGTCAGCACCTTTACATGGTTTACGACCGCAGCGGCCTTCTCGAACTTAATTAATTGATCGTATGAAGATGTGTGAGAAAGGTGCCTTTCAGTGGCGCACCTAGGCTATTGCAGTGAATCGGGGCTAGGGATTCTGTTTCAATTCCCGGCACGCGAGAGTCAACATTTTCAAGTCGCGGGAATCTCATATAATGAATGATAATCTTGTGGAAGTTGACTTAATGATATATAATTATCGGAAAAAGTTTTAGGATAAGACTTATGGTTAAATTTAGCTGCTTATTTATAATATTTTGGTCGATTTTACACGCTTTACTTGAATCTAAATTATCTAATTTAAGACCAACAATCTGAAATTTTTATCTAAATTATGATCATTTTCTAATAAATGATTTGTAAATTCTGAAAAATTATTGTATGAATCTTTTCATACTTTGGGAATATTGCTAGAAGAGATGGAGAAATTGGTGAGCACAGGGAACGTACAAGGGAGGAGGGGAGAGGTCGATCTCCAATTAGATGGACACAGCCTCATCGCACTGAACAAGGCCCGAGATTGCGAAGTGCTTCGAAGATTGATGTACTCAGTCTTGAGCACATCGACCGACAGATCCTTTCTCTACAACTCTCAGCGTTCGCAGTCCCCGGGTATATATCATGTCTCAGAATACGCCGTCTCGCGCCTTACTACAAAATGTAGAAATCTTTGTCAGTTGGGTAATTTTGAATCTCCTCCAGAAACAGTCAAAACGGAATAAATGTTTGTAATTTAACCATGCCTTATATCAATGTTAATATTTCAGAATAGATAGTAGTAGCGAGGGAGTGGTATTTCAGATCAATGGTTTGAGTTTTTGTTTCTGTCTAGCAATCTCAAGCTAATGTCTGATAATCTCCAGATTAAAATATAAACATGGTCTCATGGGACTGGGCCATGGGACCAGGACTGCAGTCACAACAAACGCCATACATTGCTTCCGTAATATCCCGCCAACTTCAGTTACAGTTTTCTGGACTAATCAACCGTGTATATCTGATCTTTCTGGTAGACGTTTTTGATTCCATTGCGGGGTCCAGTCCATTAGGGGTAATTTTTTTTCCAATTCCTTAGAGTACGATACTCTGAGTACTCTACATGCGGCTAGACCGCCAAATCTACTGCTACAAGTGCATCAGCGCTAATCGCTTTGTCACTTTTACTAACTATCTTATTGTAATGAACATCATATGTGTTTTATATTAATACATGAATTGGAAGGGTAACAAATTCTGATAAAAAACCCTCTAAACAATTTACTGGAAGTTAAGTATTTCAAATTAATTAGGCGCGACACTTTATGCACAGTGCCGCCTTATTCTAGCATAATACTTATATTTAAACTAAAATAAATAACTACTAAACTTAAAAATATATTGTTTTTACAAGTCATTTATTGGAGAGTTCAGTCGACGCTGTCCGCTTCTGTGTGCATCTCAGTCCGAAGGATCGAGCGCGTTGCTTCGCTTCAGGAAATAGTGCCTGGGCAATCTGTGTTTGTATCTGAAGCCATTGGGGTAACTGTTAGTGTTGTTTTTACGTCCTGGCTTGCAGTACCGTGTCGAAGGCAGGCTAAAATTTTAATAAAACTATGGTCACTTTTTCAAATTACTGCACATTTCAATGCATTATGCACGTTTGCGCCAGAAGCAAGGCCTGCAATTTAAGGCCTTTTTTGCACGGGGGTTCAATTCTTATTTACGCCACTGGGTGCATTATTCAGTCGTAATCACAATTATATATTCCCGACTATTGTACGAAAAATGATTAATTGATTTAACATAGGATTTATTTGTGTTAAGGATTAACTTCCATATCAATTAATCGGAATGAGTTTCGTGGAAATTCAATTTGATCTCTTAATATTCATTACATATTTTACGTCTTAATTCTTACAAATGCAAATTAATTCCCTCGGATATAAAAAATATTTTTGTCCTGGTATTTTTAGAAAATTTTCCACTCGTGCATCTCGCGTATTAATAAAAAGGAACCAACTCATTAATAATGAATTATTAGTAGTACCCCCAAAAGTTTTGACCGTTTGATTGACATTAAAAATTACAATATAGAAATGATTTTATTAGAAACATTTTATACATTTCTTTAGTATAATAATAATAATAAATAAATACATACCATGCAGACAAACACAAAATAGAGAAAAATCAATAGCAGCCGCGAACAAAGTGATATTCACAATATTAGAATGTGTCCAAGAACACACAATTACGGCTGACTTAAGAGTCATCACTTTACACTATGTAACGTTCACCATTCCACCCAATCAACCTCAACATCTATCAAATTATTGGAAGTTGTATATATCTTACCATGTATATACACTACATGGTAAGATATATACTTCCCATATAATATAATATAAATGTCTCCATGAGATATCTATAATTTGTTTAAAGTGACATTATTTTTTTGTCTGATACAGTATTATTTGGCGTAGTTTAATACTCCGTTTAAAAAATACAGACGCGTAGAAGATTATTTTCATGTTCATATCAATTTAAACGGACTATGGATGAGAAATATCCGGTACATTTAAATCCTGTGAGTAATGATGAACTGCTCTGTTGACTCAATAGTCGTTCATGTTAATGGAACCCAACTTGGACAAGACGATAATGATGGTGTTCAGCAACAACTCTCGGCGCTCTCGTGGAAGGCTGGCTCCCTGACCAGAGAATGGCATCGAATGCACTCTGACTGCTACATATATTAATAGTAACCGTAATTAAAATGTTACTGCTAGGCTCTGTGGGCGGTTATTGTGGCCGCTGCGCGGTCAGGGTCTCAATATAATCAATATTTCAATGATATAACTTTCCCAAAACAAACCACACGTAAATAAAATGTCGATGTAATTAAAATTATTCCATCTTTGTAAGTTAGCTGTCAAAACAAACAAAAATGACATATATATGAATCGCGGATAGACAATTTCGATGGTAAGATTTCTTCCTTACCATAGATAGAAGAAAATATAACAATATACGATGTTTTAAATACAAATTAAATATATTAATCATAAAGATATACATGTAAAATCAATTTTATCGAAAAATATTATCAAATAATGGAACGACAGATGTATTAATTTGAAAAAGTGTAACATATAGATTCGAAAATTTGTCGTCAAAAATAAGACAAAATTGATTTTATATGTATATCTTTATGATTAATACATTTAATTAGTATTTAAAACATTACAGACCGTCAACATTATTCAGAACACTGAATAATTATTAACTTCACAATAAGAATGTCGCTAAAATATGTTTTCATTTCAAATTGAATATATATCTACGTACCGTTATTGAATATGTAAAAGAGAAAATATATAAGTAACCTTAACCTGGAGATATTAAAAACACCTTCATTTTTACATACCTGGCCGTTTAATCAAGCACTATACAGCCATGTTGACACTACTGATGCCGTCATCCAGAAAGTCACAGATGCAGATGGGGATACTCTAATTAGTAGTTAGCATCCGCTGAACGCACACAACTACCTAAAGTGTTTTACAATATTTTCCGAGTTCAATTTGTATTTATTTTACGTCCACCCGAACTACATCCGTACGTCTGGAGCCAAGTCATCGAAGATAACACGATACCTCGTATGTTCACGGGTGATGCACAGAAATTCCTTCGTCGTACACACATGACGTTAGATAGATTGTAGCATATTTCATCGAACCTAATTGGAATGTTTTCTCGAGATTTTCAGACAGTATTAAGACCCAACCCCACGAAGGATATACAACTTGTGCGTGCAACACGCCTAGTGCACAATATTTTAAAAGATCTCATCTTAACCATGTCAGAGATATAAGCATATATAAAAAAATAAATTATGTGATTATTTTGGTTACTTAAATTGTATATATGGTATACTGTTTACGCGCCTTGTTACTTCGATCGGCACCGGTGGGTTTCCTGGTTTATAATAATGTACATGCGTGTGTGTGAGTATTGCCGCCCTTTTTTTGGAAGCTAAGAAGACGGTAACCGACAGGCGTCATTCTTATTACATTCGACCATCGGATCAGAGAGACAGCAAAATTAAAAAGGTGTGTGCACTTCATATATCATATGCGTGCTTATTGTCAATCGGAAACCTGGGAACCAGCTATCGAAGGCATTTACATAAACATATAGTTTTGGGCACAAAACATAAAGACAATGGAATTTACAGAATAAAGACTAATCAAGAGCTCGAAAATTGAACAAGGCAAAAAACATTATTATTTGACCCGAGTCTGTGACCGCGAGAGACAGGACGCCGGAGCACACACTCTGGGTGCGTCAGATGATGAGGGATTCTAGGGAGGATATGTTCGCGGGATTGGATGTGGCAGGTCATAATTTTCCTGATGAGAAATTAAATGAATTTTTGACTTTTCTGGTTGTTTGTGGGTGTGTGAGTGTCTCGCTGGGAGATTTTGAGATGGTCAGGTGTATAGAAAGAGGGTGATAGGCATCTGCCCTTCTTCTTTTTGCTCGATTTCCCTTTGCTTGATTTTCCTTTACCGGAAGGAACCTTTTTTGTTTTTGTGTATTGTTTTTTTCTTTTTTTCCCCTTTTAAGCGGTATTTGAAGAATTTGGGAACCGCCATTTGCTGTCCTTCTCAGTGCCTCCGTTCTTGTGTCTATATTTAATTTATTGTGTTTTGCGCATTTATGTTGTTTTATTGCCGCTATGCGACAATGCGACATAGCATGCCTAGCTATGCGTAGTAGCGTTAAAAACTGGCGGTGAGTATGAAGGACCGATATGGAAGCTTTTGGTCATAAATCCGTCCTTGGTAAGCGGTGGGTCACCAATGAGCAAGAAGCAATTGTAAGATTCTATAGGTCCCAAAGACTGCAATGGGCTGGCCATGTTGAAAAAATGCCAAGTGGGTACCCCAGTAGAAGCAATCTTGAGGTATACCAAAGAAGAGGACTGAAGCAGGATGGGGGGGTCTGGGAACTGGAGAAGAATGAAGAAGAAGAATGTGGAAGTAGAAGCAGCAGTCAGTTTTATGGTTTTAAGTGAAGTTTTGGGCGCACACGTCAAATCAAATATTGTAGATATACATACTTTTGTCTCTTTCTACTAATCTCAAGCTGATCTCTGAGTTTATCTCCAGATCAAAATGATTTATCTCATCGTGTCTTATTGCGAGGCCACGTTCATTCAGAGGCCGACGGTACACCAGGTCTGTTAGCTTTATGATACCATTAAACATTTCCTGGCGACTCGGGCAGAATAATTATCGGCAAATCTGACATGGGCTATAATTTCACAATTGATATTCACGCCACGTCAGCTCCACATAGGATGTTTAAATTTTAAAGATTTTCCCGGTTTAAATTTACCTTTCCTATATATAAGAGAATAAAAAATCAAAACCAATGAGAATGTTATTCTAAAAAGGTTCAAATGAGAAATTGGACAGACGTGCCCCTAGACTGCCAAGATCGATTAAATTAGCATAAAGGTGTGTTATCCTAAAATGGTTTAAATCTTTTAACATCTTTCTTATTCCCAACTTCTATAATACAATATTATTTTGTTATTAAATTTGCATTGTGCTATTATAGATATTACGGAGAATACATTATTGTTGTGAAATTGCATTTTCAGAATATACTTCTGTGGTATTTTAATACAAATTAAATTAATCAATTAGAAAGATATACAGAAAAAATCTATTTAGCGATAAAATATTTTAAATATGAATTAAATATATTAATTATAAAGATATACATATAAAATCAATTTTATCGAAAAATATTGTTGTTGCGCTACCGGGATTCGAACCTGGATCTCTTTCCTAATCGATTATTTTTCGATAAAATTGATTTTATATGTATATCTTTATAATTAATATATTTAATTCATATTTAAAATATCACAGACCTATGTTCTGAATAATTACAACTTCATAATAAGAATGTGTTCTCCTAAATGATAAAATATTTAGTTAGAACCTTTTTTATAATCTATTTAAAAATCATACAAAATATGTGTTTACTATATAATATAACTTTTAGGGCAATTATTTGATTACAAATAAAATAGAATAATTACATATACAGAGTGGCCCAAAAAAAGTGAGAATATTTCGTAAAATGTGATATAATTACATCAAAATTAGTTTAATTATATCAACAATAGCTTAAATAGTTTACTCATTTACTTACTTACCTATTTACCTATATTACGTTTTATTTCGGCAATTTCCGGTCGCCATCTTTGATTATTAATTTTCCCATTGTTTATATTTGTTTTTTTCAAATTGTTGCCCAGAATGACAAAAATCACTGCAGAAGACCGTATTCAGATTAAAAATTTGCGAATTGAAAAACGTTGGGTTGCTAGGAAAATAATCAAAGAGTTTCAAAACAATACCTGGAGTGTAGCTAGACATTACAGCAGGACGGAGCTCCATCTCACACAGCCAGAAATACAATCAACTTTCTTCGTCGTGAGAATGTTAATTTCATCGAGCCAGGCATGTGGCCACCGAACAGCCCAGATTTAGATTTTAATAATTTCTGATTAGCTAAATATTGTGCAAAAAATATTACATTAAGAATTGTAATTAATTACTAGCCTGCCCGCACCGGCTATCGCACGGTAGCAGACGTATCCTGCAGAGACGCAGTACTCTGTTGTCAATTTGCAGAATAAAAAAATAATTAAAATCGTCAAAACACTTTATAAAACTATAAAAAGTATTTTGATAGGAAAATAAGAAGATGAAGAGGAAAAGGAATTAAGTAGTGCTTTTTTTTAAATGCGTAACATGTTCACCTACTAGTAGAATTTTTCAAAATAAATATCGCACTTAAACTAACCAATATAATCAAAAAACCCAGTGTGGTGGGAACAGAAGAAGTGGTAGAATTAAGGAATCTTTTTTTTTAAATGCATAATACATTCTACTATCAGTTGAATTTAAAAAAAAAAAATCTCACTTAAACTAACTAATATAATCAAAAAACCAATATTATATTTATTGAGGCAGACATGTTGTTTTTAAATCACGTGTGCGGCCTAAAGATGGCGTCGTTATTTAAAAATAACGACGCCATCTTGAAAAATCAATCAAATCAAATCAATCTCCAAAATAATCATTTCGACATCTTACTGCCCTCTATCGAATTCATTTCGTGACTCAAAAAGTAAACATGGCCGACCAGAAACGTCAAAGTCAGAATATGTGAGGTTAGATTCAATTACATAAAACAGTTTATTCAGCGACCATTTAGTGAAAATTTAAAACGTCAAAAAAAAGTGCGCCAAAATTATGGCACAGGTAAAACAGCTGATCATTCACAGTTTTCAGGCGGCCATTTTTAAATCCTACGAATCAGAGCTCCTCCAATACGAGCCCTCGGTTATCGCTTGAAAATATAGATGGTTGCGTTTGATTAATACGTCTGCAAAAAATTAAGCTTTTTCTGCATTTTATTCGTATGTAGGTAGGTACGTCGATTTTTCAAAAAAAAAAAACGCGTTTTTTATTTATTTTAAAGGTGAATTTTAAACGATAGGTGTATATAAATACAAAAATAAATTATGCTCCATTTTGATGTATGCACTGATGCAATAAAATTATATTTTGGTTGTTAACTCGCAGAGAATAGCTTAAAAACAAAAAATTTCACTAAATCAGGCTTCACAAAGAAATTAGAAGAAAAAGAATTTAAAAAAAAGTATATAACGGTACTGTCTATTAGTGGCAGTTACCAAAAAATATTAAAATGATTTTAGCTCTTAAACTCACAGACTTATAAGCGAAAAAAGGAAAAGTTAGGCTAATTAAAAAGCATAATATTTCAAAAAATTACCAAACCAAAAGAGTTGTAACAAATAGAGGAAAATAAGAAGAATTAAAAGAAAATGTTATAAAGATACAGTCAACCTTTGCACGTCTGCGAAAAATGTCAGAATGTAGTAATAGTTGATATTGAGAGAGTAATTTCAATTCTTGGGTGTGATGCGAACGGTTACATCTTCAACAAACAGACTTTGCAAAATAGGCCTTGTTATTTTAATATATAAAATGATGTTTCAAGGATTTCAATTATCTCGGTATGGCGAAAAGTTCTATGTCCAGACTATGTCAGACGCACGAATGTCTCCATTCTGCAGGAACTGAAGATCAAGGACAGACTCTTAACTTGCAGCCTGAGACGAATCCTTCAATTTTTGGGCATCCTGCGAGAAGGGAAGATAGCTGTTGCGGTGGGCCACGTCGACGAACGAAGAGGAAGAGAAAGATCCCCCACCCGTTGGACCTACCGAAAATACAACCCACAGAATAAAAATGAACAATATCTGTAAATCATAATCACCATCAGTGATTGTGATTCAATCAGTGAGCAATCACGAATATCCTACGACACAATCACTGACAGTGATTCTGCAGAAACTGAAGATCAAAGACAGACGTTCAACTATTTGCCCGAGACGAATCCTTAAATTTTTTGGGCTTCTTGCGAGAAGGGAAGATAGTTCGCTGAAGCTAGTTGCGGTGCTTGATCAAGGTGTAGGAGCATAGTCAAGAAGGCGGCAGTTCATGTAGATCGCGATCTCTCGCGGACTCATGAGGAACCTTAGATCGTAAAAGAAATTTGCAATTTTTTTCCAGAAAGTATTTGTGTACATATTTAACAGTTGTGACTTCACAGGTGCTAATCGGTGGCGAGCGGCGTTGTTTGACTATTTCATTAAATGTTTGATTGTAAAAACTTTTCTTCGATCATTTTACGTAACTAGGTACTAGTTTGCCCTCATTCTCTCTTGGTACTTACCGAGACGTGCCGACTGGGATAGCTATATTATTCCTAACAGAAGAATAATCAAGAACAATAGGTCATTATTTTAACATTGTATTTTATCGGAGACTTCCCTAGAACGTTAAAATTGAACGAAATACATATGTATTTTTATTTTTTATCTTTGTTTTATTAACCACTAAAATGAGTTTAAATACATCTACCGGTTTCGAAAAATACCATTTTCTTCTTCAGGATGTCATAACTAACTAAAACATATATTGTTTCTTTGACAGAATCTATTTTTAAAAAATCTATTTTAAATTTAGTACCTAACTCAAATCATTACTTAATACAAATTTACTCGAATAATTTTTAGGAAAAAATTTTAGAATGGGACTCGTAGTTAAATTTAGTTGGTTGTTTATAATTTTTTGATTAGTTTTCCACGCTTTATTTATCTCCAACGATTCCAAATTATTTCATTTGTGACCAACACCGTTTATATGCAAAATTGACAATCCCAATTTTTTATCAAAATCATGACCATTTTCTATCAAATGATTAGCAAATTCTGAAAACCCACTATTGTTCAAACGTAGATGTATTTAAACTCATTTTAGTGGTTAATAAAACAAAGATAAAAAATAAAAATATGAATCTTAACCACAAAGATAACATTGCTGATTTTAAAAGTAGAATTACATATGTGTTATAAAAATCCACCCAGCGCTCACGTGCACTTTTGAATGTGACGTGTGTGTGCGGCCAGAGCCGGTTGAATAAGAGAAACTACTCACAGTTGGCAGAAGTTTAATTTTCTATATAATACATACGCATCATAGTGTTCGGACAGTATCCGTCTCGCTAGAAAAATCTGTGTTGAGACGGCCAACGTGAAGAATGTGCAGTTAAAAGTCTACACCGAGGAGCGTTTGCCAGAGATCTTGACTCTGTCGTCGTCCTTCTCATCAGCATTGTTAGGGCGACATCTAACGAATGTCGTCCCAAGTATTTATTTGTTGACAGAAGGCGACACCTGTCGCTCTATGCAAATTGTGATGTCCTTGAGATCGTGTGTATGTATGTGTGTGTCAGTGCGACAGCTGTGTGTGGGTGTGTGTGTGGCGGGGTTAAAAGTATGACGCGCGCTTTTTTCGCTAGTTATATACTTTGTATCATAAAATTGTATTATTCGTGTAATAAAGATTATTATTGTCACTACCAACGAGGTGTACGACTTGAAAAGTACTTATCAAGAAAGTGCGTAACAGAAATGTATTGTGTTAATTATTAAAAGCAACAAGGTGTTCAAAAAAGAAACATCTTTTGAAATTCTTTTAACCTGGGGACCATTTGTGACCAACAGAGAAATATCTTCCTTCATATGTGCATTAAGCAGATGCAACCGGAATATACCAGATCTAATCAGCGATCAAACATCATCATTACCATCATCATCAAAGTAGTGGTTTAGATACACAGAGCAGAATCAGACTAAAGAGCCGCAGTCCTCGGAGATTAAAAACACAATGCTTTAAAAGTCCATCAATCAGCAGTACTTAGCACATTCCGCTGTCACATTAATTCCGTTAAAACTTTACGGCAAACAAATTAGCAACACGAGCATTAAAAAAACACGCGCAAACATTATTAAATACAAAAGAGTCAATTGCGAAATTCCACAGACAACATCAAATGACTAATTCATTGCGACAATATTGGCTGCCTCAGAGTTTATTATTTTTCGAGAGAATTCATTGCTCTTTGTTTAAAAAGCAGAATGTGAAATTTATGAAGTTAATTCCAGTTGTAAAGCTGACACTTTTTAGTTGATTTAGGTAGTTGGTTCCAATGGCGACTTGGGTGTATTAAAAAAAAAAACCTTTCTATGTGATTCCATTCTGTCGTAGTTTGACCGCACGAAGAACAACATTGAAGTCAGAAAACGGACGCAACAATCTCTGTCACGTTGACGTTTTAAACTTACAGCTTTTATGTTAGACGTTGCCTACGGGAAACCTATACCAAGCATGTCTCTCAGACCAGACGTTCTTCCTCAACAACTATACCCAATGGTAAAGATGGTAGAAGAAGAAGACCACAGTTGCCACGACGAGTCTATGTGGTGTTAAGAATCTTCGCGATATATCGTGGAGATTTCGAGTCGAGTGAACTAGCATCGTCTGGATTTGAGGTTCATTGGAAGCGCACGAATGAAGGGATTGCTGAGCCTCTGGCAGATCGAAGACTGTTTAACCTTTACCGTGATGTAAAATATCCGTATCCAGCCGTGCTGTCAATTCGTGTAACCCTGAAAGATTGAAGTTTTTTAGCCTCTAAAATGTGAAAAAATGCTTTTACTCTAAGTATTGAGTATTAAATGTGGAAAAAGGATTAATATAATATTATAATTCGGAGCATTCATCGAGTCCTGTATAACCTTCTTTCTTATCTTTCTTCATTTAATTAGTTAGAAAGGTGTTTGTCATTCTTTTCACTGTGAAATAAATGTGTAATCTCTTTCTGTCTTACCACAAGTGCCAAAGTATTAATCTTAAAATCGATTTATTCGAAGAATAATTATTTTTGTACGATTCGCTTTACATAATTGGTTTTTCACTATTTACTTCTAAGCGTAAATGTTTTCATTATTAACTACAATATGAATATTTTACTGCGTGTATTTAACTAAATATTGTGGTGGTAAACCCACATCGCTGCGTGGTTTGGGAGGGGTTAACAATCAATAATCAATATCGCTGAAGGGACTTAACCCTTCCCAAACCATGCAGTAACACGGGTCTACCATCATAATTAAACCTGTAATATTTCGGTAAATACATGCAACATAAAATTCATATTTTAGATAATCTTAAAGAAAATATTAGCGCTCAGAATTAATACGTTGGTAAAAATACAATTTGTGATATGAAAGACAGAGATCATACACTATTTTCACAGTGAAAAGAACAACAAACATACAAATATAATTATCTCTTTCTTACTAATTAAATGAAGAGAGATAAGAAGGTAGGACACATTGTATACAACTTAATAAATGCTCTAAATTATGTTATTAATCAGTTTTTCAAAATTGAATGCTCAATATTTAGAGTAAATTCGTGCCATTAAAGCCATTTAAGCTAATAAAAATATTTTTTCTAACTGTTATTTACGGTAACACGAGTTGACAGCATGGCTGCGTTCGGGTATTTTATATCGTGGTATGGTAAAGGTTAATAGTGTTGATGTTACATTATATACTGGCTTGCAACATTTTCGGTACTTGGCCCTATAAAATCAGTCGAATCGAACGTTTCATACATATAATAAACCTACAATAGATGGAATTTAAATTATTATCTGTCATCGACATGGTATTGCTGAGAGAAATATATGTACACTGCTTTCGACATGGTATTGCAAGTCATGATGTAACTAAAGCGTCGTACCAGTCTTTCATACAGAGGGTTTTTTATCAGAATTTGTTACCCTTCCAATTCATGTATTAATATAAAACACTTATGATGTTTATTACAATAAGGTAGTTAGTAAAAGTGTCAAAGTGATTAGCGCTGATGCACTTGTAGCAGTAGATTAGGCGGTCTAGCCGCATGTAGAGTACTCAGAGTATCGTAGACTCTAAGGAATTGAAAAGTCTTTCATACCAAAGAGTTTTTATACATATACAGTAAGTTCATGATCAGCTCATCATACATTAATGTTAATTATCATGTCTTCAAGTCATTTCAAGGTCAAATTTGAAATCAGAATATTCGCATGCTACGGATAATATTTTGTTAAGCAATTTGATTTTGCTACCTGACGACAAATAACATTCTCTCGTTTCGATTATTTAACTATTTAAGTGCCGGTTGTGTGATCAGTAGTTACTTTTTACTGTAGTAAAAAAAAAAGTTTTTGCGAACAAGGGTTGTTTGATTATTAATAAAAAAATATTTACTTTTCGAAAGTACATCTCGTAATAAACTAATTGTACTCTCTGGTATCTGATAGTTAAATATGGCGGACTTTTCACAGCTGTTCCAAAAGTCATTTGACACATTGATATCTTGAAAGATGCGGTATGCGACAATATCCCGCTATTTTAGTGATGACAGTTTGTCCCGTGATGATCTCGTTGTTTAATATATTAATGTATGCATTATAGCACAGATAAAGCATATTTCATGATTATTTGTCGCGCCTATAGACATCTCCATCTATGCTTCAATAGTAGTAAATTTTTACTACGAGCGTTAGAGTAAAAAGCTACTGATCGCAAAACCGGCCCTAAAAGCAACCTTTTACTTACCTCTATTAAAAAAAAACCATTTAATAATATAGTATCATTTTCTTATAGTAATATAGTATAAGCTGTTTTTTCAATACAGAAAAAGCAGTACAATCTTTACAGATAAATAATTCAATTTATCACCTGACAAAGTTAATAAACTTTTAATTAATCATGTGTTTGCGTTATATATTAAACATATTTTATTTACACTGAACACTGCAACTAACATGTGAAAATCTTCTCAAAGCAGTGAGGAACTTCGTAAATAAAATAATTTTAATTAATTAACCAGAAAAATATACAGAAAAAAAAACTTCGAACTTCTTTCTGTATCCCCCGGATAGGAAAAGTTCCAGGTTTAAATTCCGGTAGCAGCCAAACATTTTTTTAATAAATAGATTTTGTCTGTATCTACTATAGTTGATTCGCTTTATTTGTATTAAAAAGTATCTACCATAGAACTATGTTCTGAAATCACAACTTCACAAGAAATGTGTTAAAAATATAATATAGAAGCATGTTCACAATGATCTCTCAATAATAATGTAATCTGTTCTTTATGCGCACTCGAGTCGAATCTCCGAGAGATGTGTCATCTGTGGACACGGGCCAATAGTTTATCCACCTTGTCGCCAGTCCAGCGAGTTGGGAGACGTCTCTTAGAAGGCTTACGGCCCGTGTCCGCGGACTTCTCTCTGAGATTCGACTCGAGTGCGTGTAAAGAACAGTATAAAGTTTAGCACGGAGCTAGATAGTGTATTGCTCGCGGATTAAAATGACGGTGATCTAAATCTAGATTATGTAAAATTTTACAGTGAATGAAAAAAAGAAAGTTACAAAAATGTAGATCCTTATGGATAAAATAGTTGAAACATGTTATATATGCAAGCGATTGGTCAATAACGAAAATTCACTCACCTGTGACGCATGCAAGAATAATTTCCACGTAGGGTGCATACCGAAACGACACAAAGAAAATATTTCAGTTGCAGAGGACGGTGACCAGAATTGTTTTATTCTATCACAAGAATCCGATACAAATAATTGTGTGGACTCAGAAGAGCTGTACAATATTTGTTTAAAAAACAAACGTAACTAAGAAGTTTAGTTACATCATATCTTTTATCGAGCTCTCTCGCTATATTTTTTGATAACATTTTATATCGTTAGTGTGATAGTCCTGTTTAATTACTGCTATTCCATGTTATTCAGAAGATTATAAAAATTGTATATGTGTAGCTTAAATCTTACTCTTACATAATATTGCATTAAAAAATAAATTGGTGTCCAAAGGTAGGTTCACCCCTGTCCAAATATACGCGCACCCGTCGTACCTTTGGACAAAATACAGTCTTTCAGTAAAATCCTTATAACTTTTAAACGATGAATAATTATCTATACTAAAAATATAAAATACATACACAAATGTCATTTCAATAGGCAAAAGAAAATAGTTTGTCCATATTATTTTCTATTTATTAGATAAAAAAATCTAAAGTTGAAAGATAAAGTTTTATCCGAAGATAGGGTACTTGCCCCTACTGTTATTGAATATATAAAAGAGAAAACATTTAAGTAATCTCAACTTAGAGATATTAAAAACACGTTCGTTTTTACAGATCTGTCCGTTTAATCAAGCACTATACAGCCATAATGACGCTACTGAAACCGGCGGCATCCGGAAAGTCACACGTGCGATTGGAGGCGTAATATTATTATGGATGTGTATTTGCTCTTCTGTTTTTGTTATTGCCTTATGTACATTTATTTTATTTGATTTACATTAATATTATATTATTTGATAAAGCGACTTGGCACTTTTTCGACCCTGCTGCAGTGTTGCAATGCACTACGGCCTGAATTAGCGCAGAGAGAAAAAAGCTCATTTCATTTCTCTTCGATCTTAAAACTGTCCCCGCTTCTACTGTTTGAAGATCTCGTAGAGCTTTGAGTTGACCCGAATTGTCTTCAGGAATTGAATTCTTTGTCTTCTCATGCTACCATTACTATATTCGCTGCGGCCCGGAAAATTGTCGTTTTTTTATACCATTTGAATTAAATTAGTTAGTTTAATTTGGTATGATATTATTATTATTATATAATGGTTTTCACTAAACTCTAAAGTGAAATATGTTTGCCTTTTTCAGAAATGTTCAAAGTTAATCATAGATAAAGTGTTTCAAATGTCATAAATTATAATGGTTTACTTACGAAACATTTTAAATTGAATTCTATTCTATTTTTTTTTTAAATCAGAGAATGGACCATTTTCTCGATGACATGTAATTTATATTTTCTCTGATGATACTTCAACCCCTTCCTCGGGTTAATTTGGCTTGTCGATTCTTTCTTTTTTGCAAACCGAACCATTGATACAAGAATTTTTTTTTTATATATATATATATAATAACGCTACATCCTAATAAAAACATAGTTGTGAGGCAGGCTGACGGGTTAAAAAATGATTAATTTGCAATTAAAAACATATTACACATTTTTATGTCTCCGCTAACGGGATCGAATCGTCGACTTTTCACGCTCTTGCGCCACAAATCGACGGTGAGAGGTCGTTACATTAAATTTAAAAATATATATCATGGATGTATTAATTGGGAAAGAAGATTCAACCTGACTATTCAGATCTCGTCATTAAAAGTACCTTGCAGCATTTCAATATCGGAGACCTTAATGGGGTCATCTATCAGTACGCTGTTAGTGTAAACAAATGTGGTCATGTAGCACTTGGTGGTCATGTAGCTGCTGAAAATGGTCTTGCAATAGTGTGATAGAAATTTTTTAAACATGAGCTAAACCAAACCAAACACTATCAGCAAAATTCTATATATTTAGGGATAAAAAATTTCAATAGCCTCCCTACACAAATTAAAGAAATAAAGGATATATAAAAGAGTTTAAAAAGAAACTAAATGAACACTTCAAAAACACATAATTGGACAATAAACAGTATTACAGAACACTTCAGAAGCACACAAATGGACAATAAATAGAATATGTAAGGATTATATAAAATTATTGTAGTGTGACTCCCTCTCCAAGCGCAATAGCTGGTCTCTTTTTTGGAGAGGTGAGCGAAAGAAAAACCATGTATGTATGTAACATATATTTAAAAATTGAATTTATTTTGCCATTGTATTTTCGCTAAATTAAATAAATAAAAAAATAATGAGATATGAGCATATTCAGTGCTGAGAGCACGAGTTCGTACTAATATTCTCGCTGTGTGCACGACAAGCGGGGGGCGTTCCGTCCGTGCATCTATTATTATTATTACATTTATAACCTCACAAATCACTGTCGAAGGGTGGAGATTGCCTGTTTAAAAGAAGAAGACAGAACTTCACAAAACGTCCGTTTGTCAGTATTATTATTATATTTAAATAATATGTGCGAATCCAAGAATATTTGCTGCGTTAACTTGGTAGATGAATGAGAAATAAAATCAAACCAAATTACAATAAAAACAATAAATATAAACATCAAACTTACTAATTAAAAATAGTCTTGGAACACTTCGATTTAAATGCTTGCGAAATGTGGTATTTTTAATTTTTGAAAACACACTTTTTAAAACAGATTCACTTGTATTTTAATTGTTATTTTGAATGAATTATTATTAAAATAATGAACTGAACATTGTGTTTAGATTGCAATAATTTAACTAACGAGTATGCCGCACGGCGAATCTGCACCGAACGTGAAATACTTTTAAATTGCTTTAAATTTCACGCGACGGCAACGAACAACAGCAAAAATTGATTTATTAAATACAGATTGGAATGCTGACGTAGAATTTCGGTCGTAACTGACAATTTTGAAAAAATCCTCGTTTTTCCGAATCGCTTTGGAATGAACGTTTCGGGAATTCCCGCGAAGAGCTGTCGGCAGTGGTCGCGGCGACCTCACGACGCGGCGGATGGGACTCGAGTGAGCGACCGGAGTCGTGATGGAATATGTGACTGGCATAGTTTCGCGCCAACTGGCCGCCGCCGGCTGACCGCAGGTGTCAGCAAGATTTTAAAAAACGCCTTCGAATCATTTGTGATTTATTTTTGAGTGACGTTTTGATGATGCAACTGACTGCATCGGAAGCTGGACTATTGTAGGGGAGTTCAGCAACATCGCTGGCCCGTGTGCCGTGTACGCGTGTCGAGACTTTCATCAGAGATCAGCTTGAGATTTTGTAGAAAGAGATAACAACTACAACTATTGATTCTGAGAGTAATGTAAACAGAAGGCACATATTAATAGTTGAACATTTTAACTGCTGATGAGGAGATTTGAAATTTGCCCAACTGACGAATGGAGCTTCAGTAGTTCAAAATTTAAAAAAATCTTCTAAAAATAGCGTACTACTGCAATTAATCCAATAATACCAGCTCAGAAAATTATTTTAAAAGTTATAATCAGAACTTTTAATAAATTCGATGTTTTTTGATGTACGACAAATATATGCTAATACTGCTCTAAACTACATACATATATATATAAAAGACATATATATAAGACACATTTTAATGACGGACAAACAAACATGACCTACAAGCCCCGAGAGCGCATACAATATATCGCCAAAGCAACCACACATATTTTGGACCTATACTATTTAATGAAATGCTGAAAGATTTGACTCAAATTAATCATCCCAATAACATGAAATTGAGAATAAAAATTTGGATTCGTGATATGGGTAGAGCTAGTATTGGTGCACTCACCCAAACATATTGATCAGAGATATGATGTATTCACGGTGAATCCAAATAATCTACGTCCAATAAATTGTCTCGAGTAAAAGTCTAATAAAAATCTCGTCCATAACTGACTATTTCAAACTGGAGAACACCTTAGTTGAGTCACAAAATGGTCTAGTTTTCCCCACAGAGAAGGCTAGATCTCACCACAAACCTGATAGTTTGTAAATTAAGTTAACATACAAACTATTAATAGGTTGGTGCTTTTATCCGACATTTGTCATAATCCATAATAATATGACTTTCTGGATGTCTTGGATGAAGTGTCATTTGCCAGTAAAATTGTGAACGTGTTTTTAATATGAAGTGTACATTGTCTTTATTGCGAGTAAGAAAAAATACATATTTTAGCGAGATCGTATATTAACATCTGTCATTTCTTCTTCTGTCTATGGTAAGAGAGATATCTTACTTACCATAGATATCCAGATTTGTATCCACGATTCTTATATGTCATTTTTGTTCGTTTTGATAATAAACTTACAAAGATGGAGCAATTTTAATTACATCGACATTTTATTTACGTGTGGTTTGTTTGTTTTTTCTCTCATTGAAATATAGATTTTATTAAGACCCTGACCGCGCAGCGATCACCAGTGGCCGCGCGGTGCCACAGCAGCGGCCACATTGGTTAATAGGGTTAGTAAATTAGAAAAGCATCCACATATACGTCGCATGATGCTGCACCACTCGGAGAAAGAGTGGAAAGCTGCTGAGTCATTTCGTCATCTCAACGATCTTTTCGGCGAAGGAACGATTAGCGAAAGGGCGTCCTGAGAGTTTGTTCGCTTCAAAGCTGGCGATACCAGCTTAGACGACAAGTCAGGAAAGGGTCGATCTTCGGATTTTGATGAGCAAGCCCTTCTGGCGGCTGTGGAAGAGGACGAAGGTTGCACCACCAGGACACTGGCTGAGAACTTCAACATCGATCAGTCCACGATTATGGTGACTACGTCCCCGAATAATAATTGTTTAGTTTATTTTCGTTTTTGGATATGTTATAATATATATTTTTAAAAACGGCGGATAATTATGCATCAACCTAATATATGAGATTTCTCTCAGAGATTCGACACAAGGGCACCTAAAGAACGGTACAACATTCAATACGAAGCAATCTATCAATCATTCCATAATATATGTATTGCTCGCTGATTAGAATGACGAATCACGTATCTTTACAAACTCTCAGAGATCAAAGCGTTATTGAGATATCATCGTAGACACGGGCTATTAGGTTTCGTTATCAAGTCTCTTTCTACCAATTTCAAGCTGAACTTGAGTTTATTTTCAGATCAAAATCTCTACATGATAGTGAGATTTATCTCAACTAAACTTGGTGGGTAATGTTCATTTTTATTTCAATTATAAAACAGTACTGAACAGATTGTACAGCTTTCTATATTGGTAGAAGGTAGAAAATTTTAACAAAAGAGTCAAAGAGCATTTAAGATGTTTAAATAATGGTTTTTCAAAATTTTGCAAGATTTTAGAAAATGATTATACTTTTAAATATGAATGAAATATATTAATTGTAAAGATATACATATAAAATCAATTTTATCGAAAAATATTGTTGTTGCGCCACCGGGATTCGAACCTGGATCTCTTTCCTAACCGGGGAAGGTGCTTTATCCAACTAAGCTACAGCGACATTATTTTTAGCGACAATTTTCGACCCTATATGTTACCTTTTTGATATTAATACATTTAATCGTTCCATCATTTGACAGAGCCATCTACCTTATTTTTACAGAATCTCAAATACCTTTGAGTTATACTTATAGATTATACTTTTGATAATAATTTGGGATTGTTCGTTTTACATGTTGATAATGTTGACCTAAAATTTAATAATTTAGAATCATTAGAAATAAATAAAGCATGTAAAAATAAACAAAATATTATAAATACCTCTGATTCGTCCTATTTTTTTAAAAAAAGTAATAATTTTGTATCATTAAGTCAGTTTCCACACCTTTCATCATCGTAACAATTTAAGTTAGGTACTAGATTGATTTCATTTTAGTATATAGATTGTTAAAAATATTACAAGACATTCTGACGAAGGAAATGGTATTTTCCGAAACCGGTTGGTGTATTAAGTATTAAGTGTATCTAGTTTTAAGAATTTGGCTCGAAAACCGCTCGCCGGTGCCTCTGCTTCGGATCGCGTAGTGCATTCGTGATATGTAAGTTATCGCGTAATACAAATACAAATACAGTACAGTACAGTACCTCCGTCGGTCGGACAAGTGACCAGACGATGTGTGCAAGTTGAAGGTGTACCGATCCGAGTGAATTTCAACACGACACTGGCCTAGCAGAGTGGCTAAAGGAATTTCATAAAAAAATATATTATTATTATGCATTCAGCAACTTATTTTGCATTCTATAGCAGCTTCAGAAAAAGATATCATATTCAGTGGCAGGATTGGCAGTAATGCAAAAACGCACTTGACGTCAGTTGACGCATGGTATCGGTTGTGTACACCGCGCAAAAATGAACTGTGAAGGACCTATGTGGGAGCTTTCGCTCATAAATCGGTCTTGTGTAAGCGGTAGATCACTTTTAACTCATTTTTGTTTGAGCTGATGATGTAGGGCATCGACAGAATCATTCATGTTATATCATTCCCTGTGTACTATTATACTAGGGACAGATTCGTCAGCGGCCGACTGTACAGTGACGTGAGTAAAAAACCGAACTTTACCGATCTTTACCGCTGAATCTCATTGACACGAATGAAACGTTACATTCGCGTGCATCCCGCTAGAAGACTGGGGGCTGACGTCAAATTCCGTGTTGCGTCTATTATAACGTCTGTCGCAGATATTTCAATGTTTCTGTTTTATATTCAAACTATGAATAATTATTAAGTTGATTAACTTTGTATTTAAAATAATTTAAAAAATATATATATAACGTGCACTGCACCCACTGCAATACGTAGTATGTGCGTGGTCGACGAAACTTAACAGCGTATTATATATATTTAAATAGCTCTTTCCATTTCAAATCTAATGACTGCTATATTAATTATCTTGATATATAAAGATTAATATACTTATACTATTCAAATATGTCATCACTGACAGCTCCGCTGACACCTCAAAAAATTTAATAGGATTAAGTCACCGAAGAATTAAAGTGATGAGTCATCATTAGTCGCTTTTTATCAAGTGGTGTATGAAGAGCATCCCACTTTTCTCTACTGTTACTTGGTGCCACGTATTGTGACAAACAGTGGAATATCACTTTTGCAAAAGCCCAACTTTTTTCTGTGAATTATCTCTTCGGATAGTCTCCTGTTGAGGACAGTTGTCCTTGTACAAGCTGAGATCCATTGACATGACTATCAGGTCAACAAAGGAGTTCTTCATTATTTTCATATTTGTGACGTATATCTTCAATCCTGCCAACTTCTGAAACCTCCTGCATTCTATTTTGAAGATCGAGATACGTACTGGGTCATCTAATAAACCTTTGCATTTTTTTAAAAAAATGCCATTTTCCAGCTATTTTATGTTTTTGTGACAAAAAATGATATAAGCATATTGTTTGCTCTCAAACGCCAGTGTCGCTGTTTTCCTTCATCTTACAGTTTGGGCTTCGATAATGAAGTGTCGAGAAGCTCAACTGGGAAATTTTGCCGCGTTCACCCTACAGTCCCGACCTCGTTGCGTCAGATTACCTTTTTCGGTCGCTCTCCAATCAAATGCGCGGTGTTACGTTCAACAACGACGGTGACCTCAGAAATTGGCCCAATTTAATAGAAAAGGCTTCGACAAATTGGTTGAAAGACGGGATGAAGTCCTGAACAGCAATGGAGAATACATCATTGATTGAAATGTTGTAATTTTTGTTTAAAATTTTGATTTTATAATAAATAATTGAACAAAACCGCAAAGACTTATCAGACAATACAATAGATAGCTTAAATAGTTGACATTTATGCAAATGGCTTTCGCCTCTCGGTAAGTAGCCGCAAACGATTCAAATAATATGTATTTCAAGGTATGTAGTTAAAGCACCATTTGAGTAAGTGCGTATTTTTGTTTTAAGTCATTTTTATTTTAATTCAGTACCTAATTAAATATTTGAATTAATGAAATAGTATATACAGCAATGCCGTTATCTAATACGATAAATTTTTAAATGTCAAAAATAAATGTAATAAAATTAAATTATTTCTTTCCCAGTGAATCGAACACACTGTTTTTCGATAATCGCGTCTATCCCTTCCGCTCGCAAGTTTTTAGTCTCAGTCTCAATAAAAAATGTTTTCTCGAAGAATCTGACGTGAATTTGTCAATACGTGTATGTGTACGTGCAGAGCGGTGCGAACGGCGCAATGCGCGGGGCGCCGGATTCCGATCGTCACTTTAGTAGCAGAGCGTGCGCTGGCCGAGTTCGACGTATATTGTGCGACTGTGTGCTGTCGTTCGAGATGATCAATGTTTTTTCTCATTTTATGCACTTTTACACAATAATTGAAATATATATTATATTAATGACTAATATAAGTAATAAATGTAAAATATTCATATTTATTTGGCTAAAGTCTACATGTACACTGAGTTTACAGCACCGGAACGCGCGTTTTTATTTTAGCATCCTAAGGAAAAGGTTAAAGGCACACCTGGTACCGACCCACAATACATCGCGGCGCAGCTGCCCGGGGAGCCGGCCATAACGATTCACTTCTCTCGCGGCCGGCTTCCCGAATAGTTCACCGTCAGTCACTTCAAGTCCTCGCTGATCAAATCTTACCTGTTATTGTGCATTTATCCGCAATAAAAGCCTATCAACTGTAGGTTATTTATCTTATTTGTCCAACCTGTTCTAGCCACATCCACGTCTATACACACACCCCGTGACGCGGAGAGCTGGAAGAAATGGGGCCGCAGCTACACACACACAACCTTCTGATTAACACACATATTGTAACTCATCCCACTTTTATACTGTATAGTGGTAACCAACCCTGTCCCTATTGTATTTGATCACGGCTAAACACCCATAATGTATGACGGGGTTAAGAGATAACATTCATTCTTAGATACAATACATACCTCAGTAGAGGGACCAGATATATATATATATAGCGAGCATATACAACACCGGCACGAACAGTTCTTTAAAATGAAAGAAAGCGAACCCTGTAAAATTTAATCTACATATAATTAAACCTGGTGGATACCTGACTATACTACGAGTAGAAAATATTCAAGCAATATGTACAAATTCTGCACTGTTACGGAAAATATTATTGTTTGAAATTTTTACAAAACGGTGTTAAGCATGAAGTCTACTAAAATAGTCTAGCATTTGATTTTTTGTATTCAATATATAATTTTGTTTAAATAAAATATTTTAATTAATCGAAATAATTGCATAATTACGATTTTTTATTAAATGCTCATATCTCTGACATGGTTGTGATTAGATACATATCCTTTGAACATTTTCGACTCGTAATATAGTCAGGTGTATCCACCCATAACGTATTGTGGACTTGGTCTGTTACACCCTGTATATTAAGACACCTGTTTTTTTTTTTTGTTGACATTTATATGTGGTTTCATTAAAAAATGTATATAAAGTTATGACTACTTAATTAATAATATGTTAATAATAATAAAACACATTGTTTTTACCACTGTTCCTACCACCCATCCTCTTTCTTATTCTTTCACACTACTTATATGTTCAGTTTTGATAATGTCTATAATTGCAATTTTAATTTTAGTATACATTGTATCGTATGAAACATGTCGAGTTATCAATAAAATGTGCTATAAACAAAGTGTCTTCGCGCTACTAAATATAAAATGTTACCACAAAGTAACTTAGCAATTATTGAAGAAATAATATCTTTGTTTTGAATCTAGTTTTTATATTAATTAAGTCAACAATTCAAGTCTCTGTCAAATTCAATCACAAATAAAAACGATAATTTTGTATGGAAAAGTCGTATTCGCCCGTCCTAATAATTCAATTTACACTGTATTATGTCGACGCTCGTACAAGCTTCAAAACTGTTTTCAATTCTTCTAACGCGTATTGAGTTTTGCAATAAAATACATTATTTTAATGGCTTATTGTTTAAGCCGTATGTGCAAATTCTTTACTTGTAATACAAGATATATTGAACAATAAAAGTAATGGCAGAGGGAGGCAACCTCACTTGTCAAACGCATTTAAAAGCTTTAACAGCCAATGGCGAGAAGATGCACGCGGTGTTCGATCCTCTCTGCTTACCTCAGCGGCGAAATGTATTGATGGTACATTAGTTTGTTTGTTTTTACAATATTTTTATATTTTTATAATACACAAAAGTTAGTTAATTAAATATGCATAATACAAATCACGACACGTCAACTATAAATTACTATTACATGGAGTCCCTATTATTGTTCTATTTTTAGCGTTACGCTAATATTTTGTTTTCTGTGTACAGGGTGGGATTGTGGTCTCAGCACCCTACGTATTTGAAATATAGTCGAATAATTTATCAAATAGTATTTCAAGACTGATAAAAAACACATGTTCTATTAATTAAATTCTATTAATTCTATTAATTTCTACGTGAACACTCGCCCCGCCATGTGACTGTGATCGTGACGATAATTGGTAACTAATATTTAACTATCGAGGGTTTACTTCATAGTTTATCAGTCATTGCTGAATTACGAATAATCAATTACCAATTGTCGTTACAATCAAACACACTGACGGTTTAAATAACGATTCAATGTATTTTTAAAAATAAATATACGTACACGGAATACATGTCACATCAGCATTCTCACTATTGTATTTTCAAATAAAACTAAACGCTTATACTAACTCGATGGCCTCCTGGTACGAGACTCGAATCCCCCGACCGCTAGGCCAGTATCGTAACCACTAGACCGCAAGCACGTCATCTTTAATGTAAATATCATAGGTGAAGTCAGAACACTGTAAAAATTAAATATGTCATATAAATATCACAGGTGAAGTCAGAACACTGTAAAAATTAAATATGTCATATAAATATCATAGGTGAAGTCAGAACACTGTAAAAATTAAGTATGTCATATAAATATCATAGGTGAAGTCAGAACACTAAAAATTAAATATGTCATATAAATATCATAGGTGAAGTCAGAACACTAAAAATTAAATATGTCATATGAATATCATAGGTGAAGTCAGAACACTGTAAAAATTAAATATGTCATATAAATATAATAGGTGAAGTCAGAACACTGTAAAAATTTAATATGTCATATAAATATCATTGGTGAAGTCAGAACACTGTAAAAATTGAAACAAGCACGTAATTAAGATATAAAAATAATTTAAAATCCCCAAATGTAACACCAAACACTGTCAACAAAATTTTACATACTTAGGGATAAAAAACTTCAATAGGCTCCCAACATAAATTAAAGAGATAAAAGATATGAAAGAACTTAAAAATAAATGAAATGAACACTTCAGAAGCACACAATTAATATTACAGATTACAAATGTATAACTCTGTATATAAATTATTACAGTGTAGCTCCCTCACAAGCATAAGAGCTACTCTCTTTTTAGGAGAGGTAAGCAATTAAAAAATATGTCATTTTAATAATGCACAATACTCAATTAACTCGTATAATAAAAATTGTAAAAAATTTAAAAATAGCTAACTGAATATTAAAAAAAGAGATTTTATACTTTTCGAGTGTCTCGGATTTCTTGCGTTGGGCCCCCACTGTCTCGATTTGGTCCTGACCATTGGCGCAACCCACATGATTGTTGGCAATGTATCTAGGCGCGAGCCGTCTCCGCGGCGCAATGCACCATTAGCAGAGTATCCTCCGTTTGTGAAATGTGATGATGGCTATTTTCATAATGGTTGCTCGCACGAAGGCGGCCATTATTGAGGAAGCAAATGAAGCAGGGAAATGCCTGACCGAAGGAGTCGCAGGTGTCGGTCCGCCGGCCTTGCTCGGGGGAGGGGGCAAGAAAGTGGGTTAGTATCACAGACCAAATCGCTCCGCGGCGCGTGCTGCATGGCAAGTGGAAGTTGCGTGGCGCGGTGCCGCCGATGTAATACGATAATACGCGTGTCGACACGCTCATTGTTTTGAGAGGCTCGATTTCAAACGGGATTAAATTGACTATATCGATAGAGGAACCCACCGTACACTCGTATGTGCTTCTTAACATTTCCGTGTGTGGAATCGTGGACTCTGAAGCAGGGGAGGGCTGGAGGGGGATCGGAGGGGCATGCGCGAGCCCCTTATTCAATTAAGAAAAAATAATATCAGTACCTAACTGCAATTTCTGTAAATGATTTAAATGTATTATAAAATATAAGACTTTGTTGTCTTTTGAAATTTTCTCGTAAAATACATTTATACCTAGTAGTTATTTTATCTATAGTCTGGTCTGGCAATGTTTAAAAATACCAATGACTAATATATATTCCTTCCAGATGTTAGATGTTCAACGCAACATTTTTGTGAACGCGCTTTGAACGATTATCCTTCATACTTCACATTTTTTTCCCTTTACCGTAAATGTGCCCAGTTTTGAGGACAGTCCCCAAATATTTATTACTTTGTAGCATCATTCACTTCAGTTTCAATCCAGTGTTCTATTTTGAAACGTGGAAGAAAAGATTAGCACCTACTTCTGCTTCAATCTTGGAGCTTTACACTTTTGCAATTTCAGGTAGGTATGTTCATTTTTCAGCTATTGATAATAATTATTTTACGGTATATTGATTCGATTGCTTTAATAATTATTGCGTATACGAGTGATCAAAGCCGCCCCTTCCCCAGAACACCGCGAATAGCTCTGAAATGTGGTACTAGAGACATGTTGTGTATACCACAACTAGACAGCTGTATGAGTAATTATTATATTGTATATATTCTAAATAAATCAGAAATTATCAAGGACTTCAATTATCTCGGGGCTATAATTACTGACGATGATAGACGAGAGACTTGACAAAATATGGAAAGACCGCAGTATTTCCAACACGGCGAAGGTCAGGCTTTTACAGTGTCTGGTACTTTCTGCGGTGTCGGAGACGCACGAACGTCTCCGTTCGCCAGAAACTGAGCATCAAAGACAAACTCTCAACCCGCAGCCTGAGCGTCTTGCGAGAATCTTGTTGTGGTAGGCAACGTCGAAGGACGAAGATGATGAAGCAGACCCCCCACCCGTCGAACCGATCAAGTGTTAAAGGCAACATAAACTTCTCTGATGACATTCCTAATAGGAGATAGTCAAGAGGGCTAGAGTCATCCTCAGTCATGAGGAACCGACGTGGATGATAAACCTTTCCGTGGTCATGCAGTAACATAGGTCTACCGCTCAGTTAGATCGATACTTATCACGGTTAGACTGTATATCAGTATATATAGTAAAAGTACCTTTACTGCCGTTGTAACCAGTAAAGGTATTTTTCTCTTCCTCATTCCTCACGGTAACACAATTTGACATTATAGCTTCGTCCATGTCTTTGCTGTCACGTCAGAAGTGTCAGAAAACAGTCGACCGTCTATATACAACGCGCAGTGGCACAACTATGCCGATACAGCGCATTGGAGCCCACGTTAGACAGAGGGCCAAAGTGTTCGCGCCCTATAATCCATTTAGCATTGATATTTTCGCGAGTCTCCATACCTTTTCCAGTGTTATCCGTAACAAAAAATGGAATTACAAAACTAAAAAAATGTATTATGAAAACATTATCGCTGCTGCACATATATAGCAGAAGTACTCTGCTACTTGTCAGATTAGGGACCAGTCCACCGCTGTAAAGTGAAGAAAGTGTGTTTTCAATTGCAACTACATATAAATGCCTAAGAACACTTAAATGTTAAATGTTTAAACCAATAATAAATATCTCAAAGAGACGAAGCTATTTTTTATTATATTTAATGGAAAGATACGCAAGTATGGGGTAATTACAGGACTTACGACCTGTCTTCGTCTGGCTCAAGTGATCACTTTATACAAATATAACGTTCACCATTCTCATCTATTAATCAATCTCCATATCTATCAAATTTTTGAAAATTGTATATATATTATATAATTCAAATTCATCGCCATCTCAGTCGACATCGACGCTAGCGACAGCGCTGCCGGCTGCTGCTACAAGCCTGGCTCGATCATTCACCGCCAGGCAGTCTCTCTAGTTTCATCGTTTCACAACGGCGGTCCTTCCTGGCTCGCGTTCGCCGAGCAAGACCGCCAACTCGCTTCGTTTCATTTCATAAGACACGTGCACCTTCTACATCTTCATTCATTTCTATCTGTCTTCCTTGTTTTTATCATACCGACAATAAACATCTCAACCTAACCCTAGTCCTAACCCCCAAATATATTACTATGTGGAAACACTTCCAGTTCAATTACACTAATTGTGTGTTCTTGGACATATTCAAATATTGCTAATAATATACTGGTCAAAATAAAATAATATATTAAAATTGATTTTTCAAGCGTATTCTAGTATAATGTTTTCAAAAGCGTTTTACAGATAAAGAATATTGTTGTAAATTATTTAAAAAATAGTTAGATTCTCATTGTGACATCTATGCTGTTTCGAGAAATGAATATCAAATTTAGTCCATAGGTGGCGATACTCAAAGTAACATATATACAAGATCTAAAAATTTGATAGATTTGGAGATTGATTAATGGATGAGAATGGTGAACGTTATATTTGTATAAAGTGATCACTTGAGCCAGCCGAAGACAGGTCGTCTGTAATTACATATATAACCATTAAATATAATTAAAAAATAGCTTTGTCTCTATGAGATATCTATAATTGTAGGTGAAAATCCAATAATTGTGTGCTCTTGGACATATTCAAGTATTGCTAGTTTAATTTTGATTTAAAAAGCAATAAACTATCAGCAACAATCTACAACATTGATTTATTTAATATTATTTAAGGTGGCCATAACAAATGGTCATTAGATTGTTTATCTGAAGAGTTATCGACCCAAGAGACTACATCAAACAATCAGGCCTATTCTCAAAATTGCAATATTGAAATGAAGGTGATTGTTGCACCAACCCTCAAAAATAGACAGATAGTTTTGACAGATTATGGTACGTTTATCTCCCTCACTCCCTCACTCTCTCTCCCTCTCTCTCATTAACACTATTTTTGAGGGTTGGTGTAACAATCACCTTCATTTCAATATTGCAATTTTGAGAATAGGCCTGAGTAGCTCAGGATCGCAGAAATATCACGAGGGTATTTTTAAACTGTCGTCCGTACTCGGGCATTCTCCCGGCATAGCAATGAGGCGCGCGGGGATTTCCCGGTCGTTTATCCTCAAAAGAATAGTCTTACCAGAAAGGATGCTTTTAAAAATTCAACATATGATTAAGAATGTCGGCTAGACATCTTAAAGCCAAAATCAAGGCGAGCTAATAACAAAAAAGAAACTAGATGAATCACCCGGAAATAAATAAAATATCTTTAAATATGAATTAAATATATTAATTATAAAGATATACATATAAAATCAATTTTATCGAAAAATATTGTTGTTGCGCCACCGGGATTCGAATCTGGATCTCTTTCCTAACCGGGGAAGGTGCTTTATCCAACTAAGCTACAACGACAATATTTTTAGCGACAATTTTCGACCCTATATGTTACCTTTCCATCATTTGACAGAGCCATCTACCTTATTTTTACAGAATCTCAAATACCTTTGAGTAAACTGATAGCAGACGCCAGAATTATCAATTCATTTTTATTAAATTTTGGACACATTGATACAACTTTATTATTTAGGAGAACACATTCTTATTGTGAAGTTGTATTTTATATGTATATCTTTGTAATTAATATATTTAATTCATATTTAAAAATATCACAGACCGTCTGTTCTGAATAATTACAACTTCACAATAAGAATGTGTTCTCCTAAATAATAAAATATCTCTCATAGGAGCTCCGACTGTATTAACTATGGCGGAGATTTTGTAATTGTTATGCTTTTGATAAATGTCTTCATGAGCTGTTATCAGTTATAAAACTACCCCTTGCTTTGTTAGAAAGACATTGTGGAGGTTTATCGCCTCCACAGCCAATAACACCGCCGACGGCGCAAGCCATAAGCTCTCACCAGCCACACAATCTCGCCGATATTGACAACAATAATATGCGCGGGCAGCCACCCAGCAAGCCGGCATTTTAGCTTCATTTTTCTATCCGCCGGCTTCCCGATCAGCTTTCCAGTTAGACGCTTCACGTTATTACTGCATATATTTAATTTGTAGATGTCAATTTTCTCTACCCATTGTGGTGACCCTGCACGCGCCCACAGACATGGCCATGTAGGGTCATGTTTATTTTACTTCAGATACAAATTTACAGTAGTGTGTATTTTTTTAAATTGTGATGGGGAGATTGTTAGACTGTAAATTCATCAAAATTTTAAACATGTGAAGAAACAGCTCCGATAGCTTATATTCCTTAAAGATAGGTTAGGTTAGGTTTGGCTATTTAATACTAATTCGATGCCAAAATTTTCAAAGAAATCAAATCACCCAATGACATGGATGACATTAGGTTACAGACTTACAATCTACTGCTAATAAAATAAACTTTTTTTAAATATTGCTAAATGTCACATCATCGAATGTGTCATATAACTGTCAACTCAAAAGTAACGAGCTTAGTTATAATTATTGAATAATAAGAAAAACACTTTGTTTAGAACCAGTATTTATTGATACATTTAATTTTCTTATTTCTCAAATTTAAAATTTATCTAACTGCAATCCTCTAGTATTATTATTGTACTAAAAATTCTCCTTTCTGTCTAGTTTACCCGTAAGAACCGGAGCTTACTGATTGCAGATCGTTTTTACCGGGTCCAGCCGTGTCGATCAAACAGATTCCACCGGGCGACGGTGATCTTGACCGACACGGCGGGTGCGTCCACTCCTGAAACCAGTTTTGTGCGTCAGGTGCTGGACTCTGCCGGACGGCCTTGCTGGTCACTTTCCACACTTTCTCCGATGCGTCTCCAGGTGACGATGTTACGGACCATGATGCAATCATCTTCTGCGGTCAAGTTCCACGTGGAACTCGTTTCTCACCTTAACCAGGCGCATTGCGGCTTTAGAAATGTTGACAGTGCGCGCTGTGTGTCGTCCTGGTCCCTTCACGGTAGAGTGTCTTTGCTAATAAGTCCTTTGATGGCTGTCTTGTGTCCGCTGGTTGTATATTTCTCGTTTTTGCACTGGCATCTTGTTAAGAGATAGAAGCAAACTGCGAGTGCCACCAGACCTAATAATTCCATATTGTATAAACACATATTTGTTAAATTTGTATAAATTATTTATTGATATATACGAGGGCTGTCTGAAAAATTTCCGACCTAACAAAGAAAGAAGACATTTTTTAGACAATTTATTTGTATTTTTCTACATAGTCTCCTTGTAAGTTTATACACATCTCCCACCAGCGATGCTCCCATCCCTTTAACTCGTCCAAATAGTAGTTGGAGTCTTTCTCTGCAAAATAGTTATCTACGAAGGTTATTTGACAAAAATCTCTGTCCTCCGAGTGCCACTTTTAGTTTAAGGAACAAAAAAAACCTCACAAATACTTCAGTGGCACGCGGTGATAACTGACAACCTAAAAATAAAAATATCACAGCATACCTCGCAGGTCTCCACTTGAAAACCTATCCAGCCGTCTTCCAATGGTACGACAAATGACCCATTGTGAAGTTCGACACCCAAATGACATCCTTTGAACAAAACAAAAACATTTATAAGTCACAAAACGTGACAAAAATACTTAAAATACAAATATAGAAATAAAATCTTAAATATGAATTAAATATATACATTAGAAAGATATACATATAAAATCGATTTTATCGAAAAATATTGTTGTTGCGCCAGCGGGATTCGAACCTGGATCTCTTTCCTAACCGGGGAAGGTGCATTATCCAACTATGCTACAGCGACAATATTTTTAGCGACAAATTTTTGAACCTATATGTTACCTTTTTGATATTAATACATTTAATCGTTCCGTTATTTGAAAGAGCCATCTACCTTATTTTTACAGAATCTCAAATACTTTTTGAGTAAAAAAAATAATATCAAAAAGGTAAGGTTCTGAATAATTACAACTTCACAATAAAAATGTGTTCTAAAAATAAAATCTTATTAGAATAAATATTTAGTTAGTATAATATTAATATTGATAAAAAAGGGAACAAAGCCGCTCGGGGCTAGATCTGATGAGTGAGGAGGATGGTTAAGCAGTTCAAACCGTAGTTCGTGACGGCGCATTCTCTCGGTGAAACAGCATTATTTTGTTCTGCAAATGGGGCCGTTTTCCCGCCATTTCTACCTTCAGCCTGTCAAGTAATGATGCATAGTATCCTCCTTTAATGGTTTTTCCCCTTTCAAGATAATCGATTAAGACAATTCCATGACTATCCCGGAAAACAGTTGCCATCGCTTTCCCAGCCGAAGGAACAGCCTTCGCCTTTCTTTGAGCCAATTCTCCCTTCGCGGTGCACTGTTTTGACTGTGTTTTTATTTGTGGAGTATAATGGTGTATCCAAGTTTCATCTGCAGTAATTAATCGGCGCCAAAACTCTGATTTATTGCTTCTAAGCTGCGCCAACAGAGCGCTGGAAATGTTCTTTCGAACACTTTTTTGGTGTTTTTACAATCCTCTCAGAGAACATATTTATAATGCAAATAATGATTAAGACAGCATCTCTTAAATTAAATTTTGCGTTAGTTAACATTGTTGAATGGAACAGACAAGGGAGTCTAAACTTCTGGAATAGTTCGATCTGACTACTACGCCCACTTGAGATCCCAAGGGTTGGTGTTAATATTAATCAGCTAGTTCAATGAACTCATCAAAACTGTTTAGCCTAGCCTAAATAAAGAGTGTTTACGTTAAGCGAAACAAAGGATACGCTTAGTTTATAGAAGGCCCCAAACCATAAGTAGAAGATCGCTATGTTTCGGGTATCGGTCTTAGGAAGTTCTTCTCAAATAAATAAATTAAATTTCTCATGCAAAGTGTTCAAAGAAATGAAATCCGATGCTATACGCCGCGATGTGAGATATATAATTCGCACACTGACCACTGCGTGAGTTCATAGATGTCGCTATCACGACTGAACTGTTGTACAACAGAATGCCGCAGATGTTGCAGACGATGCGCGTAATAAAGTAATTTACAAAATTCTTAGGTATTATGTGCAGAATTTCTGATATTACCTAATATTATTATGGCCCAAAACTTGATCTCTGAGAGAGGGGACCCAACCTTTCGCGGGACCGGTTTAGAAGCTAGGGCTTCCTTGTCGGTCCCACTCATCGAAGCTAATCAAAATACACGACTTTAATTCAATTACATATTTAAGTATAAGCAAAACGAAAAAGGAGAAGAAATTCAATGTGGTTATTAGCAATTAAGATTTAGACTCTCCAGCATCCATTAAGTGCTGTCTTTCTGTTCGAAAATTGTCGCTAAAAATATTGTCGCTTTAGCATAGTTGTATAATGCACCTTCCCCGGTTAGGAAAGAGATCCAGGTTCGAATCCCGGTAGCGCAACAACAATATTTTTCAATAGAATTGATTTTATATGTATATCTTTCTAATTAATATATTTAAAATATCACAGAGCTATGTTCTGAATAATTACAACTTCACAATAAAAATGTGCTCTCCTAATACATATAATTTTAAATAATCACATAAATACTCGATTGTTAAAATTATGTCACAATTAAAATTCGCCATATTTAGAAAACTAGCATACAGATGAAAACACGTACCCGCGTGAAGGTCCCCGAGATCAAACGTGAAATACAATTTTGATTTACAATTGGCGGTGTTTATTGCATCAATTTTGATGCACAAATGAAAGTACACTGGTCAAAGTTAAATTACAGATACTGTTTTTAACCTATCGTTCTACTCGAGCCATACAATTGCTACCAACAATTCAGTTGATCCGTGTTGTACAGTCCTTATTTATTCTGTTTCGTAAAGAATGACATTTAAAGGTTTTCAGCTCGGCATAGAGCATTATTGAAGTATCAATTTCCTCTTTTAGTAATTTGCGAATTTTATTATCTTACCAAATGTGTTATACCCATCCGCCGAGATAGACCGATTACGGACGAAAATCTCGCCGTACTAGCCAAAGACCTCCAAAAATTTATGCAAGAGGCATCCTACACGTTAGTCAGAATACGAAACTACAAACACACATGGTCCCTCACCTCCCTGCCCCACTTCAGCGGAAAATTTTTCCCAACTTTCACAATTCACGTGCTACTACAGATGAATTAGCAAGGAGACCATTAGGCCACGCCAAGAGATTCAAGTCAAAATCAAAATAATCATGTTCAACCATGAACAGTGATCTGAAAAACATCCATTGAATTTTATATGGATACGAAGGATAAAAAATTTAAAAACATTATGAATTAATAAAACAATAATTATAAATATGTAAATAAATGGTAGATAGAATAGCAGAACAGAGCAGCATAACCTAAATCTATACCTACTGCCCGCTACTGATAATACATAATTCCTTGGCTGCATTGCAGATATTGCCTGTAACCAGGGGCGTGCACTGCATTCAAGCAAAATGCATTATTAAAAATTCAGAGAAACAAATATAAATTAAATAATCCACATGTTATAATTACGCTAGCTCCCACCATGTATCATTAGAACCATTAGCTGCGTAGTTCTGGATGCTACCGCGCGAGGCCACCGCAGCGCTGTAGTCCTCAACTGGGTTATTCTTCATTTTTTGCTACTACAATTTCTAGCCACTATTTTAAACTATCGTCCTATTTAAACCATACAATTGCTACCTACTGAATTGAAAATTCCACTCGGCAGAGTCAGAAATGGATCAGCTGATCCGTGTTGTGTGAAATCCTTACTTGTGCTGTTTCTTAACAGAATGACATTTGAAAGGTTTCGAACATGGCTTAGAGCTGATCGAAGCATTTTTTTTCTCATTTACTAACTCACAAATTTGACAACCTTATTAAACGTGTTGTTTTCGCGATTGTTCTTTGCGTTCGAGGATAATGCATTTTTATTATGATGGATTCATTTTGTCTAAAGACGTTGGTTAAACGAAAGTTCATAAACCTATGTATAATGTCATTGGTAACAGCATGACCTAAGTCTACACCTAATGCACGCCACTGCCTGTAACATTTATATGACGTAACTGTAAGTATTAACTGATATTTAAATTTAAATTAATGTATTATAATGAGAAATATATTCAAAGAATAGGAGACAATGCCCTGGTGACATCATCTTAATAATACTTTACCATCCATCTTTAAGATATTAAATTACTAACATTCTGCTGAAATTCGAACATATAATGGATTAATAAAGAGTAGAAATATTCAATTTAAAAAAAAACACATTTTTGTTGTGAAATTACAATTTTTCAAAACGTAGTTCAGTGATATTTTTAATACAAATTAAATGTAATTAACTTTTTAGGAAAATTAATTAATTAATAAAATAAAACACTACGTTGTTCACTTCACACTACACTTTAATTAAAATCAAAACGTTTTAGATGCAATTATTTAAAAGTTAAAGTTTAAAGGCCATTGTCTTCCACAAAGATAATTACTAAAATTTTTAAACATAACAAATTAAATCAATCGACTAGAAATGCGGAAAAAATCTATTAAGTAGTAAACGTATTTTGTTGATATAGCGGAATTGATAGCGCATTCCCCGGTTAGGAAAAGGTCCAGGTTCGAATCCCGGTAGCTATCAAATTATTTTAACGGATATAAATAAAACAATGTTATAACTCTACTTGAATATATTAGCACCACTCGAGTTTCGAGAGAAATATTAACTCTCTTCGACATGTGAAGTATTGAAGTTTAATACATTATTTTATTTATATCCATCTATTATAATGAACTCTACAAAGTTAACGACGATTCTATCAATAACTAAAGTATTTTTCGATAAATATATTTTTTCTGAATATCTTTCTAGTTGATTAATTTAATTTGCAGTATATTAAATGCTATTATTAATTATTGAAATATTTGATTTTATGTGAAAACATCTATGGGTTTTGACGAGATAAACAGGTATAGGGAATTAAAGGAATTCGAACACGTTCAACAGTTGAAACATTGTATTTCATGAACTTGAGACTGCGGATGATAAGTGACAACAAAAACTGTATCGTATTGACAAGATAAATAGTCTAAATCAGGGCCGGATTAACACTTGAACGGGTTCTGAACTAAAATACATTGGAGGTCCAAAATTAAAAACCTAACGCAATTTATAAAAAAAAACATTCTCTTCTCGTTTTTTGATTGTATGATTGCAAAATACTATTAATTATATACAATGGAGTCCTGGTACCAACACTGATGAGTGGAAGTAAAGCCAGGAGCTGACAGAAGAGGAACGAAAGTAGACTGAACGCAATAGAAATGAAATGTGTGATTTTAAAAATTATTAGTCCACACAGAAAAGTATGAATGTCAAAAGTTTTGTAAAGCTTTTGTGCCTCTGTCTAATGCGGGTCCCTAATGCGCCGTATTGTCGAAGTTACGCCGCTGGGCGTGATGGTTAGTTAGGTGACTAGCAAGTGAACAAAATTGATTTTCGCCAATGGCGGCAATGGCCGATGTAAATAATGTTTAATTCACGGTAGTGTGGAAAATTACCTTTGACAATGTTGGTTGCGGATAGAAGTATTCGTTTTCTAAGATTATTTTAATTTATTTTTCGGACCCCTAGGCTATTTGGGTACCCTTACAATTTGGTAAATTCAGCCCCGGTGTAAATAAATATCTTTGAAGAACAGCATCAGTTGTAGTTACTTTTATCTATTAATATTCGATAAATAGTAGACCAGTGGCGTGTACTTAGCATGATTTTAGGTTATTTAGTACTATTAAATCGTTATAGCATCGTTAAATATGTATATATATATATTTATTTATTTAATTTTAGCGAAATACAATGGCAAAATAAATTCAATTTTTAAATATATGGATACATACATACATGGTTTTTCTTTCGCTTAACTCTCCAAAAAAGAGACCAGCTCTTGCGCTTACATATTCTATTATATACCTTACATATCTATATACCTTACATATTCTATTCATTGTCCATTTGTGTGCTTCTGAAGTGTTCTGTAATACTGTTTATTGTCCAATTATGTGTTTTTGAAGTGTTCATTTAGTTTCTTTTTAAACTCTTTTATATCCTTTATTTCTTTAATTTGTGTAGGGAGGCTATTGAAATTTTTTATCCCTAAATATATAGAATTTTGTTGATAGTGTTTGGTGTGTATATAATAAACTGTATTGTCACTACAGCTTGTATTCGTCTGAACTGGAGTCGCATTGTTTGAAAAATATTTCAATCTATCAGAATCATTTTCTTGTAAAAATATAAACTCATAAAAATGATTGCCTTCGTACAGATGAATACATACATTTGTGATTTATTAAATGCTTTTTAAGTATCAGTATTAATAAAACAGACAGCTATTTATAAAAGTACAATAGAAATGATTATTTATTATAGACGATACATTTTGACGAATGACAAGATTAAATATAATACTTGTTTGATTGCAATATTAATTATGGTGACATTCAATAAAAATGGAATGTTATAGCCACCAATATATTAAATGAAAATTATTTATCAGAATTGTGTCAGAAGCTGTGTTAAATTAGCAATTAATTCAAGCTGTCTAATATATATAGAATCGCAATAAGTAGTCATTAGCACGGTCCTGCAGCCTCAGGACCACGATTATGAAAATACTGCTGTGTCCATCCGCAAAGAAAATAAATGGCGACCGCTTACTGCAAGTGCGAATAGGCCATTGTTTTTTAAACGTATTTTCCTAAACTAATTCTAATGTGTTTCTCATTTATGTCCAAGTACCAAATGTATCGATTTTTTTAACGATACTAATCTAGGGTTAATCGATTTAAAATGGATTGTACAGCGCGAACATTTTGGGCACCCATCGAACGTGGTCCCCGACGCACTGCATTGGCATAGTTACGCCACTGTGTAAGGGCGACCCAGGACCGGAACTTGCGGAGGTGTTTTGCAAGCCGAGTATCGTCTGATTGAGGCCACTTTAGGTATATCAATCCGAATTATAATATGCAGTATTGCAGTGCAGATCAACAGCAAGCGCTTGAATCTGGCGATGGCTTCTATGTTAGATACATCATTTACCTGACACATTTTGTTATAATAGCTTCTTGGGACGATCGAGGAACGTACTAGAAATCATTTGACAATGATCAATACTACATATTATGCGGTGCACGCTTTGTACAAAACTCCAACAACATTGCCCTGTATGCGCCGATCGTTTGTTTTCTCAGCGTCCACCGAGACCGACGGTTTTTTGTCACGATTATATATTTTATCAAAGTTCGGTATTTTTTCTTTGAACTAAAACAATATTTGTTCGGGAATAAATGTACCGCTTGACGTGATTTAAATTTTAATATCATTTATTTGTTTAATTCACCTTTCATTTTTATTATTTTTTCATTCTGTATTATGTAAATAGTACGACAAATAATATGCACACATGGCTACTGCTTACAGTGTCGAGTGCTCACATAGACAACTGCACACAGTCAGCTTATTATTCTGCTGCCGTGTCTTAGAATTAAATAACCTAACCTAACATCAAAAGAACGTAAGCAATCTTTGGATAACTTATATTAATCTATCTAATATTATATTGATTCGTGTGCAGTTGTCTACGTGTGCACCTATCTTGTCTGCAGTTGCCATGTGTACAATCATCTAGTCACCTTAAACATTTTCAAAGAAGCAAAAAATGTGTGTTTGCTAAATCCGTATTTTTTCACTGTTTATTTTAAATAAAATTTCAACTTAATGAACTACGGGGTAGTAGGGTGAGGTAATGAAGGGATGTAATGGATGTTTATTATTGTTATTCTTATTATTAAATATTTCTAAATTCTCTAAGATGTCTAACTCCATGTTTTTTTACTTTAGTTGAATTGCATTATTGATAATGGGAAAATGTTTCCGAAAACGTTCTAATGTTTAATATAATAAACAAAATAATCATAGAATTCCACAAAGTTTCACCAAAAACCTTTGAACAGTCATAAATTATCAATTTTTGAACGTAAAACACCAAGAAAGATTTCCAGTCTCTCTCTGGTGAATTCTATATTTTTATATGGTGTGGAATCATGGACCCTGAAGGCGAGGGAGATATGGTGCTGGAGACACATGCTGCGCACACCATGGATGTTTCCATTCTGTAAGAACTGAAGATCAGGGACAGACTTTCAACAAATTAACATAAATAAGCAATTTAAGTCATTTTTAAATATAACACATTATTATTGTGAAGTTGCAATTTTTTCAGAACATAGTTCTGTGCTATTTTAATACAAATAAAAGTATCAATTAGAAAAATATACAGATATAATCAATTTATCGAAAAAATTCGAAACAGGATCTTTTCCTATTCGGGGAAATGCGTTACCCTTACGCTACGTCAACCGAGTAAGCTGACCTGTATGCTGCAGCTTTTTTACCATCCGACATTGGATGGTAAAATTAATTTAATATCGAATGTATTTTCGATGAGTGTATATTTTTTACCAACGATCGAATAATCCGTATAGTAAAAAATTACCACTGATTACACAACCGGTCTCAATTTAATAATATCTGAATAAGAGGTATAATTAAATAGGTCCCTACTGATGTAGATATTAACCTTTTATTCGAATGTAAACACAGGCTTGGATAATAATTATTTATCCTTCAGATGACAGCTGATGACGGGATTATTTTTAAATAAATCAATATTGACAGAGAATACTAATGATCTTCCTACACCATCCTCTGAATAATGATAGAGCTCTAGGATAATTAAATATACGTGATAAGAGAGTCTGTCTACTTCAAAATAGGACAAACAAAAAATAAAGCAGATATTCAAAACAAAATTAAAACTAGTACCTAACACAAAAATACGTGTTCGATTTATTAACATACAATGTTAAATGCTAATTAAATGAACTAATTAGAAAGATATAGAATTCGAACCTGAATCTCTTCCAATCCGGGTACGTATGATTATGCTACACCAACACAGTGAATTGACGACAAATTTTCGAAGCTACATGTTACACTTTACAAATTAATACATCTATCGCTCCATTATTTGAAAGCCATCTACTTTCTTTTTACGGAATCTCAAATACCTTTGAGTAAAGCGATAGGAGACGCCAAAATTAACAATTCATTTTATAAAATTTTGGACACATTGATACAACTTGTATATTATTAAGAATGTGAAGTTGTAATTATTCTGAACATAGGTCTTTAAATAGGTTCTAATTAAATGTAATAATTAGAAAGATATACATATAAAATCAATTATGTCAAAAAATATTGTTGTTGCTATCGGGATTCGAACCTGGATCTTTTCTGGGTATGATTTTATATGCATATCTTTTTAATTAATACATTTAATTAGTATTTAAAATATCGCAGATCTATGTTCCAAATAATTACAACTTCACAATAAGAATGTGTTCTCCTTAACAGCATAGAAAGTGTTTAATCGGTGGGTACCCCGGCAAAATTTGTCAAAATTTGATTTTTGGAAATTTTCGTATTATTTTTATAAATTCTCACTTTTACCATGTGTTTTATTTTTACCTTTAGCGGCAATATGTTCAAATGTAAACATTCTTTTAACGTCAAATATTAATACAACTATTTAATTTTATTTTAAAAAAAAATGTTACCACTGTGAACTTTGTGACAAGCAAGTACTGACAAAAAGTTTTAAATTGCTATTTTCACGTCATGGTTTGTGTTCGTCGGCAACGTAGTGGTACGTATCTCCGCCAGTCTTGAGGGAGATTGGGGCCTCGTTCGCCTCCAAAGAGATTTTTTTATTTAATTTTTTTTTTTTCGAACTAGAGAACATATTAAATGCAGGGGTGTATCTTGATTTGAATTTGACGGTCACCCAAAATGTGTTACTCAAAATTGTATACTATACATTACACAATGCAATTTAGCCAATAAAACAAAATTATTAATGTTTTCCGCTTATATTATATAAATACGTTCCCAATTCATAAAAGGGTCGACCCCACAGACCAGTAAATGAATAGACATGAAATAAAGTGTTCATATAGGAGAGGGGTTTGGAACATTAGTTGCGGGACGAGGGGTATTCTAAACACATTCTTGATGGAAACATAAATCCGATATTTTATAACACATTTATGCAACAGTAAAAGTATTTACTCTTCGAAAATTAAATCTTAGTGTAAACAAGACGTATTTTTTACATTAATGCATATTATATTGTCAGCGGTTAAATTTTAGTTCCAATAGTCATATTTTTTAAAAAAGTCGCGGAGCTATTCGATTGCGTAAACAGTGTCAACTAAAGTGGGTAACACGAAAATGAAAATATTGCGACAAGAAATTTGTGTTAGTTCATGTCTACATGTCGGTGGTCTATGGTTGACCCCTACCTAGACTCATTTATCAAGATGGGGAGATCATATTTGTCATATTTGGTTTTTAAAGCTAATCCATGAAGTCCCTGTACATTTGAGAATGTTCTTTTAAGGATCAAACAGACATTAAACAAAGCCCCCCGAGTGTGGCTCAATCTCAACAGTACCAGCGGACATAATATATAGCAAACAGTACGGCAGATGAATTATGTATCAATACTTATTAGCATACAATAGGTATCGATCTGTATAAAGAGTCGTTAATCCATCATTTCCGGATATATTTGGGATGTCCAACTAACTTTCAGTCTATGGTAGTTGTCAATGGTGACATTGAGTGTACCGATGTCTTGGAAGCAAAATAAATACACAGGTGCATCAAAAAGTAGCAGATTATATTTACTTACGCCGTTTCCCCGCGGAGGTAGAAAGAGAGGATAAGATCAGATTTACGTTCTTTCCTTATTTCTTCATTCTTTACTCTGTCAGAGAAAGATTTGTCACATATACGCCTAAGTGATCTCATTTCCACTGCATTCAGTCTATTTTCGTTCCTCTTCTGCCAGCTCCAGTCCTCACCTCCATACATCAATGTCGGTACCAGGACACCATTGTGCATCGTTAGTCTTGCCTCGGTTGACAAGTTCCCGTTAGATATAATTCCATTCAAAGCGCCGTTCACTTTATTTCCTGCAGTTACCCTTCTTTCGTTATCATTCTCAGCCTTTCCGTTTCTATCAAACATACTTCCCAAATACACAAACTCATCTACTTGTCCCAAACATTGATTACCTCCGAGTATTTTTCACGTTTGCGGCAGATTATATTCAGTGACTAACTCATATTAGTAAAAAAAAAAAACATTTCGCATTTTGAGTACGTCATTATACAATACAAATTATGAATGCATTTGCAGTCATGATTTACTATTACAGTAAAATCTCGTTAATTCGAAATTCAAGGGACCAAAACAACCGTGCACTGAACCGATTGAATAAATACAACTAATCGTGAAAAAAGGCACTAAGGCGCCCAAAATATATTTATTTTTAACCTTAGTTATCGTTAAGCATCTCGATAATTAGTGTAATCGAGTTATTAGCGCAAACTATCCGCGCGGGTCGAGACGAGAACATATAATATCGATCTATTTGACCATTTCCGGCATGCAGCAGCTGTTAATATCGATCTATTTGACAATTACCAGCGTGTGACGGCGACAGGGGTCGAGACATATAAAGGCGGTTTCACACGAGCGGGCTCAAGTGTTCAGTGTCGACAGGCACCGCGGCACACAAAGGAGAGTCCACACAGGACGGCACATTAACAATATTTTATAATTTAAAAAATCTAATTCTGTGACGTAAAAACGTATTAGTAGGTATTTATGGCGCAAGAGTCTAAAATGCCATTCTGGGTTTAGAAAAATTCGATTTATCTCGAATTATAGGGGTACGAATTAACAGGGTATTGCTGTATTAGTGAGTTAGCTCTTAAGACCTTTCACGTCTATGGCCAACTGCACAATGGGGAATTTGTAGCTTCGCTGCATACTTTCGAACATTGTCTGCCCACGTCATTCTTTGGAGTACTCTGGAGTCGTTATATCTGATAATGTGTTCTACCCATTAGCCTTTTCGACTTTGATTTCAACAGTTGGAAGATCTCGACAGGCTAAGCATTTGTGTGCATGCACCATCAATGACTATGGTTAACTGGTCTAAGTATTCTGTGAAGAATTTTCAAATAGTTGGTTGGTTTTTAATTGCTCCTCCCTGAGGCTCTAGGTTTCCCATTCACAAATATAGCATTATCCTTAACAGTCACGAATTTTAATTTTATTTACAATATTTTGGATCTGAACCTTTTTATAGTAAAATCAAAATAGGCAGCCCTGCCATGAAGCAGTCCAAATAACTTTCAATTAAAATTGGATCTGATTCAATGCACCATGTATCGTAATGCTCGAGGCAACCTGTCTGTTTCATTTCCTGTATGAATATTAATTACTATAATTTTTCTACCCGATCATTATTATTCTATGAAGAATATCTCTAGATTAAAATATATTTAATGATATTGTTGATTAACTTAGTAATTCTAAACTGGCAACTTTATGTCACATTCTTTACCATTATCTTGATCAGAATGGTTTGCATCATATTGGCACAATCGTGATCAGAGAAAAAAAATGTCTAGTGTCATCTATGGAAGAATGTAAGCAACACGGTGAGAAAATTCAATTATAACGTTAACTTATGCTGACAAAAGATGTCTCTTATTGCAAAGCAGGCTTTCTCAATCAAGTGCACAATATTTTTACTTTAAGGAGGATTGTATCAAACTAAATAGAATATTAATATCAGATGAATAAAAAGGTCAAATAAAAGGAAGACACACTCCCATATTCAGATTTGATTTTAAGATGTTTAAGACACAAAATGATGAAATATTGGTACACACATAAGACATGACATAACAATGTTTTAAGTTTGTAAATTTGTTTGTTTATAAATAGACTTTACAAGAACCGCCGCAATCCAACTTTGCAAGGTATAACTACATTCTAAGATGTAGTTTTCTTATTTGGAGCCTGATGCTGATTGAAAATTTAAACCCAGACTTGTATCATTATATGTAATGAGAAAAAATCTCTATTTTTATTAAAAGTGAACGTAGGAAATAGTTCTGCTAATTGATTTTTGTTTTTCCTAAATCAAAATGCACCAAACGATCATGAAATCAACACGTTAAAAACAGTAAGATAGTAAAATTCGCGAATTAGTAAAAGAGGAAGTAGACACTCAATGATTTGCACGCAGTTGTAAGCCTTTCAAATGTTATTGTGAAAAAAAACAGCATAAGTAACGACTCCATACAAAATGGATTAACCGAAAGGAATTTTCAATTTAGTAAATAGTCAATTGTATGACTTGAGTAATACACTAGCTTAAAAATAGAATAGAGTAATGTGAATAGCTACAGTCGACGCATTGTAGTTACTAGCACTACGGCTTGTCATGGTAGTTTTTAGAACTAAGCTATTAAAGTTTCTATTGGTACACAGATGGCGTTAATTGTAATAAATCCGTAAATATACGTCCACGATCCATATTATAGATAATTTAATTTATATTTGTTTCCCAGAATTTTTAGTATTGCACACCTTTTTTGCTTGTATGCTCTGCACGCCTCTGATAATAAATTAGTATGCTTTTGCTGAGTAAAGATTGTAAAGTCAAAATCCAAGCCAGCAACTCAAAATCACTTTTCTTTTTGAAATAAATACAATTTATTGTAGGGTGTTCAATTGTATAATATATCAGTAATATATAAATGAAAAGGTTTATTTAAATAGATCAACAAGAAATGAAGAATTTTTGTAATGTTAACTGCCCATTCCCCACGGGTTAATCATGGGCTGCGGGTTCTGCAGGTAGGACATCACCACCGCCGATATGGAAAGCATAAAGGAGCTCAATATCTAAAATGAAAATAAAAACAAATTTCATTTTAATAATAAAACAAAATCTATTATTATCGATAAGTCAGGTGTTGCTAGTGCAATATATACTGGAATATATAAATTATTATTTTCAGAACTTTCTGTGTGTAGTTTTCTGGACTGTATACATTCTGTCACTTAACCTAACCTCACCTCATCGAGAGGTTCAATAACATTTATATATAAATGTTACAACATTAAGATCACATGTGAGGAGACTCAGTTAATATAATAAATATGTGTAGTAACAAAAAATAAAATGATACGAGAGCATATGTGGTAAAGAACTACAGAAAAATATGTGATGATGCTAAGTGTGCTGTTTATCAGTGTGTGAAGGGTATGTATGAGGTATGTCTGCAAGGTGTTAAACATAATACTCACTTATATCCCCCTATGGGTCAACACCCGGCTTTGTATGAACCTAAAATTGCCAACCTCACACAAACCTTCTACCAACCTATCTGGCCGACGCACGTAATCCCATTGCAGAGTCTATCAAGGTTGGTGTCATTGATACACACGACAAATTAGTTCAGACAACTCTATTTTTCTCACATCAAACCATTTGACGTTGAAAATTTTCTTATCCACTAATTAAAACACCACTTTTGAAAGTTTTCAAAACAATAGTTTCAATAAAAAGTTGTGAATGATTGTATAAGATCAAAATCATGACATTTAAATAGGATTTGCGATATACTTTGAATGGTCAGGAATAATAATTTGTATTTTCAGAGATTATATATAATTTTGTAAGCTAGATATTAAAACATTTAAAACAATTGCGGGGAGGCCAAATGTCAACATCATTTTAGCAAATTAGTCACATTCACAGATGTAACAGAAGGAAAAGTTTAAAATTTTTAAATAAACATGGATAAAAGAATGTTGTATCTTAAAAAGTGAATTACCTCATTGACTTTATAACTCTTAAGTTACAGGCACATTACTTGAATCTTAGTTGAGGACACATTTGGCAGAGTAATTATAATTTATCAGTGGATCAGATATGTACCTGTTTAGCATCGTCTGATAGTCGGGAGTTGGCAAAGCTGATGCTGGAGCAGTATAGCGCCGTCCACGCGCACCACTTCAGTCGCATCATCAACCCGCACATCGAGAAAATCATACCTAGAGCGATTATTATACTTTGTATTATAATGAATCGTAGGTAAGCATGATCAAAATGATTCTTCCTGCAGACATTCAGTAAACATTTACTTGTTGCTGGACACACAAAAAAACCCTGTTATTCAAGTAATTACTTTGTAATAAATAAATTCTTAAGGCCGGTTGTGTGGTCTGTAGTAAATTTTTACAATGGTAACTTTTTACTAACGCCCGTGGTAAATTTTTTTTGTCAAATTTACTATTGTCGAAGCATAGATAAGATAGGCGCAACAAATAATCATGAAATATACTTTATCTATGGATTTTTTCACCTCATCAGATCATCATCGGACGAACTCTCATCACTAAAATAGCGGGATATTGAATGATTAATTGTTGTATACTGCAATTTTTAAAACTTTCAAAGTATCAATGTGTCAGGTGGCTTTTGGAATAGCTGTGAAGAGTTGTTATATTTAACTATCGATTCTCGTTTTTACTATCGGATATCGAAGAGTAAAATGAGTTTACTACGGGATGTACTTTCGAGAAATAAATATTTTTTTACCTATGATCAAACAACCTGTTTTCGCAAAAATTTTACTTTACTAACTTTTTTACTAAAGTAAAAAGTTACTACTGATCACATAACCGGCCGTTAGTAATTATGGAAAATATATAACAATAGTTGTGTTAATGACATTTTACCCATCTTGAGACGTTGTTCAGACATTATTACGAGTTCCTTCATTTCAATGAAAATTGCTTTTGAATGTATTTATATTTTTATAAGTTTTACACAATAGACTGCTTACTAATATGTCAGTCTGTAGTCTAATTTTGAGGTTACATTTTATTGTTTGTGCGGTATAACGTTTTAAAGCATGAATTAAAAAATCAATTTAAAGATGTTAGTTTACCCAAAATATTCATATAGTCGGTAGTAAGATCTTCGCTGGGCAGAGTTGATGCTGGAGGTGGTTTAAACCGTTGTTGCCTTTCCGGACGCCGTGGGTCAATACTCTGATTTGTCTGCATGGTTATTGTATTATCTGAAATTAAAATTGAGACGATTATTGCGTTTTAGGTCATCATCAGTAATGATTTAGAAATTTTTAAATAGAAATCAGCGAAACCTTCGAATTTTACGTGACTTCACAATGACAGAGATAATTTTATAATTAATTAAATTCACAGATAAGAGTTTTGACAGTTCGCTTGTGGGTAGCCACATCGAATATTTGCTTGCTGCGATAAGTGCCTACGTTTGCGTTCAATAAATAATTTAAGGCGTATTCACAATTTGTCGAACGACGAACTTTCACGAACCTGAAACGCTTAGAAAGAATAATAGAAATCTACACCTATCGTAAAACATATTATTATGCGGTTGATCTGTTTAGACATTTTTGGTGGTCTTGAATGCTAACTTTAGTTTAGAAATATCATTTTTATTTTAACTTTGTGAAGAGCAGTACTTTCCATCTACAGGTGTAAAATAAACTAAATTAAATAAAGTTGGCTATGAAGCGATGGGCTACGTATCAAAAATATACGAATTTCAGCTTTAACAAAAATATTTAGTTTTATTTATTCTATGATAATATGTATGTGCTAACAACACACATAATTATTGAAAATATTATTCTTGATTTTGTAAAATAAAGAAACATCACAAATGTTTCTTCGTAAACGAAAATAACATAATTATTAAGGTGGCGAACTTTGAATTTGTAGGGGAAAATATTTAAAGGAGTTCGTTGGGAACTACAGAGGGTTTGGGAATAATTTAAAGAAATATAAAAGACTAGGAATACCGGAACAGAAAACCTAATGCAGAATAGCGTCTAGAAAGCCATAAAAGGAGTACAATAACAGATGTTGTTACTACAGACGACGAACGTCTAATATGATTCTATTCCATTAATTTTCACTTATTTTCAGACTATAATATTAAAGCTGGCACTGAGACCCAAAAGAAGTACATGTGAAGTACGGTCTAAAATGACTACAAAATTCCAAAAATAGGAGTACGGTTGGTCACGTGACTGAATACAATTGACGTATTTTAACAAGTTTATTTAATAATTTATTAACTCGTTGTTCCATTATGAATCCACGGAATCCACTCACTACCCCATAATTTCGTTGCCATGACAAATATTTCGTTTCGCCTAGTTTCGCCCGCTTTTCCTCCCTGAATTGACTCTTTTATGCCTCAGATTAAAGCTAAAAATGTTTATACTATATTATAAATGATCATATATACATTATACGATAGGAATACCCCAAAATTGTGTTTATTTCGCGGCCTTGACACTGATTCACGAGGCCGCTTCCCTTGAAAATGTCTATTTTGAGAAATTGCGAAATTACATCACATGTGAACACTGTTTTTCTTCAGGGTTTTTCGCTGCTTATTTGAATCGCCGTGTTTATTCGTTACGTGAAATGGTTCAAGTGGTATAATACAGTGCGCAATTTTCGCGTGAAATGTTAAAATGGCTAAACGAATTACCGGATTTTTGAAACAATTGCGCGGCTCGACGGATCCTAACCTACAAGCTGGCGAATCTATCACGAATAAGACGAAATCTGATATTTTAGCGCATATTGACCAGCTAAAGAGTCGGATACCTTCAATTAGAGATGGAATCGACGCGATGAAAGCAGTTCCAGGCAAAATTCCCGACGATGTTGTGAAGAATAAAATTCGAAATGTCATATCGAGATACGAAAAATTTACTGGAGTCGATGAAATAATGCTACTGCAGAAGACAGTGCTCGAGGCCCAGGTAAATTAAAATTCAACAATGCTGAATTCATAACATGACTGATTTTTAGATTTCTAATATTTACATATTTGTCTCATAATATTTTGATTGAAATAATGTTTTTAGAACACTTGTGGGACAAATATTTGGTATTAACGCACGTCTATGCTTCTGCTGAAATAGGGTTGCTTGTCTGTGGAGCCAAAACAACTTTTCCTTTGAATTTTTACAGAAATACCCATCCGTCGCCCATCAAGCAGATTAATTTCAATAGTGTAAATTTGACAATCATAATAATTTTAACCGGTGATTATTAGAGAAATAAGTTTTTTGTCCTTGCGCTCAGTCATGTTCTGTGAATTTTGTTCACAGAAGGTAACTTGTTACCTGATTGTATTGTCGGTCATTAAAATGCAGCCCAAAGGTATATTTTCCCCAGAGACCTAAAGTGTAATTGAGCAAAATTTTAAATAGATGTCATTCAATATGAAACATATTTATATCAGGGGGAGGGGAGAGAGAACAGACATACATTGAGTTATATATGTACACATGATTGAAGAGCACAAATTAATTGAAGCAATTTAAATAAAATATGGGAATTTGGAACAAAGTTATGTGATTTTAAAGTATGTAAAATGATGTAAATGTAATTCTTAAAAATCTATGTAAATAATAATGTTATAATTATATTGTTATTATATACAGATTACTTTAATGAGATGGGCGAAGTATAATGTCAGATTTATAAATTTTCTTTCACAGATAAAAAAAATAAAATTTCTTCTTCTCTAGATCGCTTCCACTGGGTCACGATCTTTGGTGCCCTGTTATTTGGCATTATTTTGACATGACCAGTTCATTGCAGTCTTTGGGACCTACGGAATCTTACAATTGTTTCTTGCTCAATCAAATTTTCAAGCTTCATTTTTATTCTGGAAGTTCAATTTTCTAATGTAGGTCCATAGACTGCTAATTTGTTTTCTTCGATTTGGTTTAGACACCACGTTTCACAATCATAAGTGTGATGTCTTTGGGATTGTATAGTTGTGTTTGTGTGAATGCTGCACCGCCGGGGCGTGTGTGCGGGGTTATAAAGGGCGACTATCTCTGCGTGTCCATCAGCCTTATCGTTTGACTTGTACTAGTGATAGACGTACTTAGAAGACAAGTACGTAACAATAAGTGACTACTGGTCTATGATACTATGGTTTTGTATATCAGCAGTTTGCTTCGATGACTTAGTATTTTCGACCCCAGCTTCTATTTCCAGCTAGAAGTCAGATCTTCAATTCATCAGTTGTCTATTATTGTATTCAAGGTAGAGCCCAGATATGTATAATTATCAACCTCTTCATATACATGGTGATCTACGCACACATCTTGGGGTGTCCCTTGTTCACTTGTACTGACCGTGTACTTCATTTTGAAAAAAAAAAAAATATATAATTATTTTTTATAAAAGTTATATAAATTGAATGTTTTATTTTAGGACAAGTTTATCGCAGCCCAGGACAAGAGAAGAGAGGCTGGCCAGAAGCTGCTGAGCATGCAGCGAAGGCTCAAGGAACTCCACGAGGAAATGCAGAACACTTCCAAAGGAGACCAAAAATACCTTAAACTAGTCACGGACGAACACAAGGTCATTAAAATATTTTAATTAAAAATTTTTATAAATTTAAAAATAATCATTTTAAAATGTGCTGATCGTCTCCTCCCTAGACCATAATCGAGGAGCAGCACCTGCGCAAGGAGTTCATGGCCATAGAACGCGAGGAGCGGGAGCACTTTAACACAATGTCTGCGGCCGTGAAACTCAGTCACGAGCGAGAACGGGCACATGCTGACAGAAATAAGTACTGGTATATTGTGGCTTCGCTCATTGGTGAGTGCAGTGACGCATGTGTGTTACATTAAGATACATCGGGACATTTCAATGTACAAAATTCTGTAATTTTAAAGTTCTATTGTGCACTGGATAAATTGACTACACTTGCACTTGATCTAGCGCAGTGTTAACTAACTGCATTATTCAAATTGAGGCACAGCGTGACTCCATACGGATTGTTGAGGCGTCTAACAGGATTGTAATCTAATATCTGATGCACCTGTCTACACACCTAATTTGTTAATTCTTCATTCTATCATATATTATATATCAGAGTAAACATATTGATTACTTTCTTTTTCATTTAGTTTAGACTTCATACGTCAGTGCTGGTATCAAAGCATCACTGTACTGCCACTGATCTCACAACAATCTAAACAACTAGAAGTTATAACAATATAAATAAATTGAACTCATATTTTTATTTTCACGATGCTAGTCACATTGACTGGTGTGAATACTACATTTTTTAATTACTGATTTCTGTAACATTGTTTTAATTAACAATTTACATTGTACGGTTCCAGTTTATTATATCACGTGGCCTTATTGTAAACACAGTTACAGTGAACAAGATAAACTTGTTTGGCAGGTACCGCATTCGGTGTGCTAGGTTCCACGCTCAACAACCGCATCAAAATGACAGAGTTTCGCGATATGCTCACTGAGCAAATGGAGCGCTCCAACAACGTTCTGATGACTGTGGGCACGGGAACGCGCTCCGTGAGCCCCTCCGGATTGCAAGGTCCCGAAGCAGCCCGCCAACAGCAACAGCTGAAGGATGTGGAAATGAGGGTGGCTGCCATCGCGTCTAATCAGGGAACTATTTTAGGTAAGATTGGATAAGCAGTTTTACAATTTATATTATTATTAAATGCTTCTATATCGCCTTACAGAGCTTTTCTTGCTAATTTGTGTTTTTATTATATTTTTATTACATCTGCGTTCTTGAATGCTAGGATCCTCAAAGTTTTGTCCAATATACTTTTCTGCAGGTTCATTAACGCTCTTATGTGATCAGACGGATTAGCAATGTTAAATGATGAACCGCCTCCGTGCTTTAGTCCATCACTTCGGGATGGTACGATACTTAATTTGGTTTAAAGTGACGAGGCACGGACAAAAAGGCCCGCGCCACTAAAATATTGTATTTATGTACTATAATAATTGACTATTAATTGTATATTACAAATCTTCCCACATTTTAGATCACATGCGTAAACACGAGAAGCTAGTGGACATACAATTGGAAGATATCAAGAGGCTCATCATCGCCTCTTCGGCCACGAGTGTCAAATCCGATAAAGCGTTGAAGGATGCTATTAAAAAAGCGACGGCCTCTTCACAGAGCACTAGCGATACGTCTGAAGACCTGATGACTAAAATTAGAGAAAACGAAGAATATCTCAAGATGACGTTCTTTGCGGGAATCATAATTCTCGTTATATGTGGAATTGTAGGGAAACTTAGTTAGAAAATATTACCATTTATTTTGCTGATGTCGTGAAGTAGGTGATGAAAGAATCATGAAAAATTATATTTGGATAATTTTGTACAGGTGAAAATACTTTAAGCTTTAAATGTTTTTTGAAATCTTATTTTTAATTAATAGATATTTTTAATAAGTGATAAATAATTACTGAAAAGTATTTGAAAATTTAATTTAAATAGGTACCCAACTGTTGATTTGAGAATTTGTACTATTTTTCAATTAATTTATTCAATTTTAAAGTGAGCCTGGACAGATTAACTGGATGGTTCTACAGGATATGTTGACCCCTGACTCGAGCCAACTTTTTTCGATATGGTTCGACACAAGGCGCAAAATTCATTCCTACATGAGCGGCAAAATCTTAATTATTGTTTTATGGAAAACTGTGTTTTTTTGCTTTTCATTTTTAAACCCTGCATCCTTTTGAAAATCCACTGAAGATGGGATCTTTAACAGACTGAAATACTAAAAATGTACAAAGTTATTTATGAAAGTTTATTAATAAGTTAATGAAATTTGCAGTCACGACTGCTCATATTTATGTATTCACAAAAAGAATGCACCGTCTTAAATTCCAGTCGATAGCTTTATTATACATTTTGGCTAAGAATTATTAGTAGACAATGGTTGTACATCCCTGAATTGAAAATATGTCAACAATTTTAAGCCACGTGGTATGAGCTAGTCAAACAAAATATGACAAACATTAGGTTTTACTAATTACTGTTAATGCTGTAAGCACCAACTATTTATGACCATTATTATGAAAGTGGTCCAAGTCATGTTTCTTTCGTTTCGAGATATTTAAAGGTTTGTATTTGAATTGATTAAAAAATATCTAATTTATCTTGACATAAATGTTACATGGAGCTTATAAGGAAATAAAAAAATTAAGGTTGAAATGACTTACTCTTATTATCAAAATCAACATTAGCAGAATACCGTTGAATATCGTAACAAGACACTGAATATAACACTTAATATATCAATTTAAAATAATGTGACAAAATAATTGATACTCATTTTTTTTCAATTTCTCGGCTTGGACCACTTTTATAATAATGGGTACATTTATTTTCAGTTCTACCTACGCTAAAGGTTAAAATATCAAAGGCAGTTATGAATGAGATATTGATATTTTTTATTATCTTTATTCTTAGATTAAAATACATTGATATAATATCTATCTTCGCTATGTTAATAGCTGCATGCTTTTCAGGAACTAGAAGTATGGCCTATTTATTTTCAGTGAAACATTTGATTGAGTGTTCTTGTATCTATCTATGCCTATGATAATTTCATCATTTTTTAACCAAGTAGGATTAGTAAGATTATTGACAAAACTGTTATGTTTTGTATGTGATTTTATATTTGGTGACTGACAATTTTACGCAATATCTCAAAGTTTGTAAATCCTCAGAGAAATTATCTGTCACCGAGTTATTATTTGATGTGATCAAATTAAATCGTTTTTATGTAGTGTTTTTATTTTCCTATCATTTAGCGATATTTTTGTCACCTCGGTAAATATTGTTAAACCTATGTTGTTGAATAATATAATGTTTAAATAACCTTGTTTATTTTGTCTATATTCAAAACTATAAATAGTTTCTTATTTATCATTAAAAAAAATTTTCGGTAACATGGTGTATTTTCTGCGATGTTAAAATGATTATTGGCTGGACATATTAGGAGAGTCGACTCACAATTACAGTTTCAGATGGCCGAGTATCAAGAGAATACGGAACCTGGGTAACAGTTTAGACAGTTGGAAATGAAGTTTAAGATTTTTTCACAAAAAAAATAGCTTTTATTACGATTGCCTGTAGACTTCAGTTGAACGATGAATGAAACATCATTTTAAGTACATAATACAAAATAAAAGTTAATTTGATAATAATGATAATTTATTTGTAAAATAAATTGTGTTAAAGTACTCCCGGTTGTTGTTTTTATATAGTATAATATTGTTTTTATAGTTTTCTACTGGAAAAAATATGTCACTGAAGTAAGATATACATATTAGACAAATCTGATAAGATTGACAACTCAACTGGGAGAGCAGTAGCAGTCTACCGGCAATAGGAAAGTTTCAATGGCAGGTCTGCCCTTTTCAAAAGAAAGATTTGCATCTTCATTGACTTGTTTTAAGTACTGTTTGAACAAGGGGTTGGGGAAAACGACGTAGGAAGGGTGGAAGAAATTTGGTACAGGGGCAGAGACAGGACAGTAAGGGAAACAGGTGGGTCAAAGAACTGACCAGACACCATGAAGAATTTTCCACTGGAGCCACTCTTGAACACACTTCGATGCTAGCGCAAAGTGTCACAAAAGCACCATGCATAATAGATTGAAATAAAATGAAAACGCTAATCGGTATTCACGGTAACGAGAAATCAATTACACACAAGTCAGTTTGACAAGCTCGATAGCAGGATGTCAATTTTACAGCAGTCTAACGCACTTCGATCAACTCCAAAGGTCAAATGTTAACTTGCTGTCAATTTCAAACTTTTCAGTCTAACGTACCAATGGTAAATGTTAACTGTCCAACTGATCCAAAATCATAGATAACAACAGAAAAAGGTTGTGTTCTGGGTATAGGGGGGGAAACAGGTAGGTAACGACGATCCATATAATCCTGTTATAAAGACCAAATAAAATTGTAATAATTACTATTAAATTTTTTAGAATACTCCAATATAAAATAATAAAGATACATACAGTATGGAACAGATTAATTGAAACAAGATAAGAAATTTAGGAAAATCTTTTATTTGTCATTATTTTTTTAAATTAGAACTAAATATTTCAAACTAATACTTAATATGGCCTCAAGCAAAAATTTTACACTTGGCATTGATTCAATGAGGTTTTAGCATGCGTTTGCTATTTTTTTTGTCTCAACTACGAACGAAATGAGCTTTTCCACCGTAGTGCAATCAAATTTGGAGAGTCGATTCTTACAGATTGCCCATAGATTTTTTATCAGGTTTATGTCTGGGGAATTTCCTGGCCAGTCCAGCATGGTAATTTGTTGCACTCTTCATTGAAATATCCCCTGACTCCTTGCAGCGTTTAATGATTCTATTCACTGTCGCCAAACTTACTCCAACCTCGTGTGCAATGTCTCTTTGAGTTTTAGTTGTATTCTTGGACATTGTCCTCTTATTCATGGATCTTTAAGGGTACTGTCAAAATTTAACAACTTTCATTAAAATAACGTAAAAAAAGAAAAGAAATACCTTAACCAATCTCAAAAACGTGTTGACATAACCTACGAGATATTCCAATATGAATTAAATGTCAAAATTGCGACATTGTTACCATACAATCAAATAAACGGTTGCCAAAATTATAAAAACAAAAAAAAGGTTTGTTTCAATTAATCTGTTCGATGCTGTATATGTATGTGCAGGCTTTTTTTGAAAACCAATCTATTAACCATTGCATAAAATTGCAAGTTTAACGTTAATATTTATACTTGAACCTTAAAATATTGTTTTTACAGAATAAAAACAAATTATTTTGGGATAAAAAATGTAATTTCATATTTGGATTGAATACATCTACCTCGCAATATAAGCAATTTTTGATATTGTGTGAAAAAAATTCTTGGTACTTGACTCTAAATTGAATTGCAGTCTGTTACAGCCACCCTGGTACTTTATGCGGAGGACAAAACTTCATTCCGGAATGAATGCTTCGTGGAGTAACACACCGACTCAAATTCAAAGAAGTGTTCAAAATGAACACTTCATTCAAAGTAAAGTTGGTACTCGGCCCACTCATAAAGCAGGTTGAAATTGCTTCACACTTCATACAATGAAGTGTGAAACTTCACAAAATACTACATGCTGCTCACTTTGTGAAGTTTTTGTTTCGTTCTCTACACAGTTCATTGTATGCGTTGCTGAGTGAAAGCTTCATTGGAGGCAACTAAGTGATTTGCTAGTTGTGTGAATCTCTTCATACATGAAGTATGGTTTCACAGAGAGCCGCACTCGTGGCGTTCTAGGCATTGCAGCGATTCCTGTGTTAAGTATTGAACTGTTAGCACAATTTAAAATGTACAGAGTGTAAAGTGTGAGTATAATATAGTACTTCATTGAAGTAGTTTGAACAGCGTGGACTCCATCTTTAATACTTTAACCTCTTAAAATTAACATGCCTCAAAACATCTACAGAGTTCTCCCACACTGAAATAAATGCAGATGATTTTTGAAGGATTAAATAACGAACTCAAGTAAAACACAAAATCAATGTTAAATTTAATATTTTCAATTTACGTAAAAAAAAAGGTATTATCAATTACATCGAGAGTTGGTTTAACGACATGCTAAATTTTGTTGCATTTGTAGTTCATAATTTTGCATTTGGGGATAAATAAGTTAAAAAATAAAGCAAGTTTCAAAGTGTCAATTTCAGAGCTAACTATCCCATTGTTTGAATTCGATGCCATCCGGAGGCTTGACATCAACTTTATCTTTGGCCACCTCCTTCCAGTTTGTACTCAGAACTGTTCCCTTGGATTCCATCTGCAAGACAAACAATATTAAAGTTTTAAAATTGCCTTGCAAAATTAATTATGTTGAAAATTTTATATCAAATCTCAAAACAGGTAGTGTAAATTTTTTTATATCGTAAAAAATTAGGTACTTTCTCAATTCTGAGATATCTGAATATTTTCATCACAGAAATTGAGACATGCCTTACACAATCATTGTCGGTAGAAAGTTGCCATGATAATGAAGAAATTTAAACCTTTTTCCTGCTGGCCATACGAAACAAGTGTGAGAAAAAGCCGAAGCAAATTTAAAAAAAAACAAAAACTTTCGACACAAAAAACTCGCAAATAGACGCTGTCTGAATCACCGTAAAAATCATTAAAAGTGATGACCCTAGAAAACTTGATTTACAAAAAATGCAGATTATGTGATTTTTGGTCATGGGATTAGTAAGTACCCATAGATGGCAGTAGGAGATACAATATGCGACAATTGAAATTCAAGTTGTTTGCGGGTTTACTCGATCATAGCGTGGTGGGACCCGCTAAGGTAACATGTATTAACTCGCTTATGGCAGTGAAAAGATTAAGAAATGCTCTCGACGACCCAGAGGTCTATATTTTGTATGAAAAGACTGAAAAATCACTATTTTTCAAGGTGGATTGCATCATACCACGCACATATCAGTGATTGGGCCCTGAAATAATCTTGTTATGAAATTTGAATATATTTTAAATGGCACTCATGAGAGCCGCCGGACAGATCCTTGGACTAATAATAATAAGTTGAACTTACAAAGCTTTTATTCATTGCTTTCTTCACCTCATCGCTGCCTGACCCGTAAATCTGCTCGAATAGTTTCTTAAGGGCGGCTTCACCTTCCGGTTTCTCAGCTTCTTCCTAAAAATTTTAATTTTTTTCTTATCAGTCTTTCAATTCGATACACTTAGTTCAGCAGTATTCCAACTTTTTTAAGACATCCAAAAAATATAATTTGTTAAATAGGCAATGACTTCCTCGTTTGACATGAACCATTTCCCCCTCCAGTCATTTTTTAATGTTTGGAAAGAAAAAGAAATTGCATGGGGTCAAATCTGGAGAATAGGGTGGGTGAGGCAGCAATTGGTAGTGTAATTTGACCAGTTTTGCTGTGGCGATTTCGGACGAGTGGTATCAAAACAAAACTACTCTATAAATCATATGAAACTTTTTCGAAAAATGGCGTTAAACAATAGTATACGAATTTTGCATCAGTGGTGTCATCAGTTGTTAAACATGGGTACTTATCATACAGCCCTCGTATGTCAGAACACCCTTGGGACCAAAATGGGAAAAAAATGAAGTCAGTCATTTTTTAAATTCATCCAATTGGCAAAAGTGTATAAGCTCGTGATAAGGTGGGAGATGTCATATCAAATGAGGGAAATCATATTGCATAATAATGCAAGCGCGGAAATGCGTGTCATGTGACGCTGTACCTGGGCTCAAGCTAAATTCTTGCCAAAATAGAAATTTAATGAATTTCAATTATTTTATAAAATAAATGTTTGAAAAAGGAATTCTTATACATATATGGTAACTCATTACATTAATATGAGACAAAAATGTATTTTTTAACATTGAAATATTTACTAAGTCTCCTTATTCATGTTATAACAGGTAGTTTACTAGTAACTGATTAATTAAATAAAGCTTGGGAAAAATACATAAAAACTCCTGCATCGACCTATGGTAGGGGTCGGCAGACTGCAGATCTTTTCATAACCATTTGCGACTCTTAAACTTCAGCTCATATTTTCATATACAATCATATTTGATACATGCAATAGTTTTCCTGCTACATATGACAAAATAAAAGAATTAGCATTTGCCATTCTCACAATCTTTGTAGAAGTGCACCCTGTCCAGGTGTCAAGAGGGTGCGAGGGAGAACCAGTGAAATGCTCCATTAGGTACCCTAGCCACCGCTCTTTCCAGCATCGTTCATCTTAGAAACCCCCAGTAGGAGACCCCATACCCTAATTCCCGGAAAAGTCCAAGTTTTATTTAATTTCTTAATAGGTCATCGTTCTGGGGGACCCGTAAAATTGATATAGCTACAGTGAAAATTGATGTTGCGCGGCTCTATGAAAATGTTGAAATTCTGTTTACTTTTTATTTGGCTATTCTCGCTAGAAAATCTGCCGACCCCTGACCCATTGAAAGACAGATTCTTAATATTATAAGCTTACCTGCTTGATAATTTCCTTCTCAATTTTATCCCAATCTCGGCTGGCGGGACAGGAACTCGGGTACTTCGGTTTTGGCTGATCAACAAGAAAAGCTGAAAAATTAAAATACAAATGTTCAATGGGTCAAAAATCTTGGATACATTAATTATTGGGAATGTTCATAAAAATTATACTATTTAATGAAAAATAAAGACAGGCAGTAAGATTGGTTTCATTCTGCTCTAAAAAGATTGGCGAGCTCAAAAGTAATTAAATATACACACAAAATGCCTATAATTAAGGCAGTACAACTGTTTATATATAAAATTGTAACTTTTTTATATTAAATTAAATTTTAAATGTTTAATAAAACCTTGTGGTATTGGATTGATGACCGGAGCCCCCACATCTGCCTCCAGCTTGTCCCATCGCAGACCGTCCAGCTTCTTTAGCTTGACTTCTATCTTAGACGGTGTCGTCACATGATTGCACTGCCCCGGGACAATCGTATTCCTCAGGTCCAGTTCCAGGGAGTACTCCACTCCATCGGAATTTGGAATCGGGCACGTGAAGGATAACTGGAAAGTTGCAGTGTGGCGACATTAACAAATGTGTGTAGTTTCGCCAAACTAACTATAGGACTCTATAGCTTGACGTACTATTATGATTTTTGATAATAATCAGGGCCAATGTTTGAGGGCAGCCAAAATATGAACTTTGATTTTACAAAACGTGAGAAGGAATTGACTTTGTTGTAATTTTGATGCGATAAATATATAGAATTATTTTTTACTTTCTTTTAACTACTTTTATGAATCAATTTAACACACTAACTGCGGGAAGGGCATTAATACCGTCTACGTAAAAGCTTTTTTTAATTGAAAATTTTTTATTTAACTCAATCATTTCCTTTGGATATATTATATCATATTGCATCATGTAGATAAGATATCAAACAAATATATTAGATCAATAATTGTTTGTCCACATTACGTCACTAGTTTGCGCGAAAAGTACCTGACGGAAATATATTAATACACCAACCGGTTTCAAACAATACCTTTTCCTTCATGAGGATATCAAATAAACTAACTAGAACCATGTGTCAAATTGTTCTAATGTTTTCAAATTCAATTTAAAAAAAAAAAATTAACTCATAAAAGTGGTTAAAAACAAAGTAATAAATAATAAAATATATGATAAATATAATTCTAAAAATTCTACACTCAAGTATCCAAATATATGTGCATCTCGTAATATACTCACATGGTGTTCTCCATAATACACCTTCACCTGATCCTTGACAGCATTCTTCAATAATATTGTTATGACAACATGAGTCTCAGTCTGGTACCAGTCGTGTTTTATTTTCGGCCGGGCATTACACTGAATCATCAAACAGATTATACAAATGTAATGACAATGTAAAAATATTATTTTTTCTTTGTTTCAAAGATCGGAACAAATAATTATAGTTATTTTAAAACTATGCAAGCTATTTCAATATCCAGATAAACAAATAAATAACTAATTATCGGTATGAAGATACCTGCCATTACTGGAATGATTTATTATGTCATGTCCAAAGATTTTGAAATAATTTGTAATATATTTTGCCTTTGTTATATCTGAGTTTTCTTTATTTTACTGAGCATTCATCAATGAAAAAATTAGCACATTTCAGAAATACTGGACAATGCTGACAGGTAATGAATAATCAGGAATCAATAGAGTACTTGCACTTAAAATGAATATCATTTATAATATACACTGTGCCTAAAGTAGATTGTGTTGGTATAATGTTAATTCTCTAAATTACAAATTTAAGCAATTTTTTAAAACTTTGATCATATCATGAATCAGCATAACTAGTTTTGTTAATTGTATGGGTTTAAATGATATTGTAAGTTCATTTAGTCTACTTTAAAGCCCCATAAAAACAAGAGAATTTATACACCCTGGTGCAAAGAAATATATAATAGCCTTGTTCATGTTCAAACTAAAATAAAAAAATGCTCGCGTGCCAAATTAGTTATTACTACCGGGGATAATGCCTTGAAAGTAATAACTACATAAATATACGCTGCATTATGAACACATTAAATAATTGACATATATAATATGAAGATATCAAAATAGACAAAATGCATTTGTTAGAGGTTAGGAAACCTGCGATTATTATTTGTTTCACATTTTAATCCGAAACAAATCAGATTGCCTGGTCGAACTCTTTGTTTTGAAAGGAGCAAAATCGAAAAAATTGTATCACACATTCAAATCCAAGACGCAAAATCTACTTAAATTTTACATTTTTCAAAATTTTATTTAAAATCGAGAAGTATTGTACAATATTATTTTCTCTTTGATACACATAAATACAATGGAAGACTACAAGATAAGACGTTCTATAAATATTTAGTTTTTTTTAACCTACAAATTACCTGAACTTCCGAAGCTACTGGATTGCCTCCGCTATCATTGCAGCTAGACATTTTTTATATTTTCAATATTGTAAAATGATACTACAGTAATGATTTTAGGAGCTACTTTAACCTTTTCTTGACAAATATCAGATCGAAATAACAAATAATCATGCTCCGGAAAATAAATACGATCTGTTTTCAATATGGGCACACTGGCGACAAAAAATAACATCTGTCAAACAAGTTGTCAAGTGCTCCAGAAAATTCTACATTCTAGAGGTTAAGGCCTTGAAATATGTTGGTATGTGAGGATTTTCAAAAATATTTAATCAGTGTCTCTTTCAACATTTATTAAATTTAAAAAATAGGTTTCATTTATTAGTAATTGTATTTAAAATTACATATATTCCTATCCAACCAGAGGCGACAGATTTCAGTGTGTTCCAAAATATGCAACTAGTGCATTTGTAATTTTTGTGATTTTTTTCTACATTTTATACAATGTTTGGACTTTTTTGGCTTTAAATTTTCTATTAATAAAACATTTTTTTTTTTAACAATTCCATTACTTTATTCTTATTCTTTTTATGTTATTTTACACTTTAAAACATATTCATTATCATTGCGTTAGCTGTTAAAACGAGAAGAGAATTGTCAATCTTTAGCCAACATGACCACATCAAAACAAGCGCCAATTTCATACTACATATTTATGCAGCAATAGTCTTGATAATAAGTTTTTATGCATGATTTGCCCTTTACAGCTGTTTCTGACGCGTATTTCAGTATTGAAATTAACATCAAATTGTACGCCAACAATTGCTGGATTCGGCGAACAATTATTAACTCGACCTTCAACTAGTGTTTGCCATCAACATTGTCTTGAATTTACGCAAAGGCGAAAGTTTAGCGGCGAAACTAAAATAATGGATACCAAAAAAAGGATCGCCGTTTGCCAAATGACATCCACAGGGGACAGGGCCAAAAACTTGGAGACTGTTGCTACTTTAATAGAAAAGGCCGTCACAGAAAATGTCCAGGTAATGTTTCTTTGCTCTTTCAACTAGAAAAGTAATTAAAATAAATTGTTTGTAATATATCTTCTCTAGAATTATATGTACTGATTTAATTTATTGTGATGTTACCATTAACCGAGATTACAAAATAAAAAAACTTATTGATTTCACAAAAATTACACTGATCATAGAATATTATATTGATCGAGCTCCGTAGCTTTTCGAGTGTATCACAATTTAATATTACCAAAAATGTATTATTTAAAAATATACCAATCAGATTTAAGCATTTAGCATTAAATTAGCAAAACCCAATTTCTAATTTACTTATCTGTAATGAGCGCGGGTAGGTGCACCTTCCTCAGGCCAGCCATAATAATTAACTTGTGGCTGTCTGTTTTAATGGTAGTTCTGTTTTTGTCAGACAATGCCCGATTTAAAAATTTTATAAGCATAAACCATGGATTTTTGTAAACAGTTTTATTGGGGGGAAGTGTTACCATATTAATATTTTTCACTCAATAATTTCTTGATGTCAAGATAACCAATAAAAATAAATAGAAATTTGATATTTCTTCAAAATTTCGCTTAGACACTTAAAAATAAGACTTGTCCAAGAAAAACATATCTAGTAAACTTAACCATGTCTATTTATCGGACCTTTAAATTATAGTGACAATAAAATTATATTTGTTATTGTCAACAGATGGTTTTCTTCCCCGAGGCTTGTGACTATTTATGCGATAATAAGAAGGACATGCTGAACTTCGCCGAGCCGATTGTTGGGGGCAACACTGTCAACCAGTACAGAAACCTGGCCAAGAGACACAATATGTGGCTGTCTATGGGTGGACTGCACGAAAAGGTTGAATTTTATAAATTATTTTATACATTAGATAAGATAAGATAAGTGTTATTGACATGTTTATACATTATTTTACATAATAATAATTTTTTGTATTTTCGTAGAAAGCAATCACTTTGTGGTTTGACATATTATAATAAGTAAAATAACAATCACTTTGTGTGAAACCACGAAATTTATATTATGTCACACGACATCAATAAATTTCGTGGTTTCACACAAAGTGATTGTTATTTTACTTAATATAATTATTTTTTGAGTGAGGTGCAATAGATGTCACCTTTGATGGATTCAGCCGTTGACTTTGCTACACTGCCGTCTGTGTTAAAGTAGCCGGTATTCACAATTTATTAATGATTCATTCATGTTCGAACCGCCCGCCATAAAGCACAGCCATTATAATTGTTGTCAAGAGCGATGTTCCCTCTAATTTGAACCTTGGGAGTGGTTTTCAATGAGCAATCTTCCCTCAAATATTTTGGGGGTGGTTTTCAGCTTATCAATGAAATAAACAATATATCTTATTAGATACCGGACTCCTAAAATATTTTGAAGTAAAGTCCCATACACACGGATGCTTCATGGTGATATAAGTACCCATTGTTATGATCCAGGATCGAAATACACGTATTTAAAAATTTTGAAAATAATTTATTTATTTTTGGCGACATGTTTCATTGTTTATTTACTTTGTCAGAATGATGCGTGTAGAACTTTGTTTAATTCACAGCAACATTTCCCTAGAGAACACTGGTCAAGAGTACGTCTGGTCCACGGTCAATCCTTTTCCCTAATTTTTCTATGCACATATGTTTTTACATTTATTTATTTTCTCTAGTTAAGTTATACTGAGTTTTCTTTTTCTTCGTCCTCAGTTTATCCCATTCATATGGAGTCGGCTATATCGGTGCTTTAATCATTCTGCTCTGCTTCATTCATTGTTGTGCACGTCTCTCCCGGTTTTCTCCTATCTGTCTTGATACCTGTGATTTTATGAATCTTGTGATCTTCCTCCTTTCGCAGCACTTAAGTTGGCCTTCTTTTATTTTTTTAGAATAAGGCCTACTTTAAAAGAATCACAGTTATGTACAATTTGAATTTTGTCCAATCTTGTGACTCCATCAGTCCTTGTCTTGTATTTGCATCTTGTCTGTTTGCTTCTTTAAACTCGCCCAATACTTTGACTCATAGAGCACCATTGGTCTAACCACTGTTTTATAAACTTTGCCCTTTGTCTTTATAGAAATCCTATTATCATACAAGACTCCAGACAAAGAGCGTCACTCGAGCCAGGCTGTTAAAATTCTATTCTATAAAATCAGCCGATGTTAAACTGCTTGTATTGAAATATTTTTAGGATCCAGAAAATGAGAAAAAAGTCTTCAATACACACATTATCATAAACAGTGATGGGGAAATTGTTCAAACATACCGTAAACTGCATCTGTTCGATGTGGAGATTCCAGAGAAGGGAGTGAGACTCAAGGAGTCAGACTATGCGACAGCCGGCAATGATATCGTCGTACCGGTCAAGACGCCGGTCGGTGCAGTCGGTCTGGCTATCTGTTACGACATGCGCTTTCCCGAGCTGGCCAATCAGCTGGCAGGGCTCGGAGCCGATATCCTCACCTTTCCATCAGCATTCACGTACGCAACGGGGAAAGCACATTGGGATATTTTATTGAGGTGAGTTTATGAATAGAGTTGGAATAAATATTATTTGATCTCGGATCCCTGTGACCCATCAATCATAATGTGATCAAGATTCAAGGATTAGATGAATATTTCCCTTCATTTCAGATGCCGTGCAATAGAAAATCAGTGCTTCGTTGTGGCGGCTGCTCAGGTTGGCCATCATAACGCTAAAAGGCGGTCATTCGGTCATGCTCAGTGCGTGGATCCTTGGGGGGAAGTGCTAGCCACGTGCGGGGACCGCGAGGATGCTCCCAGCATAGCCGTGACGGAGGTGGACACTATCAGGGTCAAGGATGTGAGGAGAAACATGCCGGTACGGCAGCACAAGAGGTTTGTTATTCTATAATATATTAACTGACTGGTATTGAGGGTTGGAACTGAAACAATTAAGTAACAGAGACAGCGCCAGGACCTATGCGTCTCAACTATTGTAAACCTTTGTTAAATAAGTAAAATTTTGTTAATATGTAATCAATTTTTGCAACATTTTAATCTCAATAGTTGTGATGGGTACACGTGCGTCCTTTTCTTTTATAGTGTAAACTAACAATATCAAGAATTTTGTATTATAATCATGAACTCTTTTCATTGGTACTAAATTTGAAAGTGCTTAAAACAGTTATATTTATAATACAAATTAAATTAATCAACTAGAAAAATATATCTATCTATCATTAATTGACATGGCGATTACTTTGTGGTGTAATATGATTATTTTCATTTCCACATCTAAACTTTGTACTACACATGCGTTGGGTAATTGTCACTACTAGTTTCGTGAGGTGCAGTCACTCTCTTATCATCAGGTGATAACTAAACTAAATACAGTATTGTAGTCTATTCGGGCAATAGGGCAGGGCTTGAGAAGAGGGGGGAGGTTTCGATTGTTAACAGGAATATGGACAGAAAATGCAAAGTGTTAAGGGAAGTAGTTAATTAGTGTTTTCTCCAAATTTAAATTATTTTGTATTTCAACAGTTTATAAATTATTCATTATTAATCTTTTATATGGTACCGAGAGAAGTTTTAGTCTATGACTATCGAAAGTTTTTATGAATATATACATATATATTCATACAAACTCTAATAATTAGTTTTATACTGATAAGGTGGTGTTTTTCTTAATTTTTTCCCATCATACAAATTGTAGCATTGAATCTTCAAACTGCACAGAGGATTTTTGCGCACACACAGTGATTAAAAAATTAGAACATATGCAATTTTTTTTTCAGAACTGATCTTTACAAAATCATTGCGCCCAGGATACGCTTCGATCAGTTACCGGAACACGTCAGCAGCACTCCGGCTGCACCCATTAAAGTCTCAAGTGTTGATGAAACCGCCGATGAAGCAGAGACAAAACATTTTAACTTCTCGGATATAAAAGTGAAAGCTTCCACAGTGTTCTACGAGACGGAACTGTGTTATGCGTTTGTCAATATAAGGTTTGTTTTATTTAATTTATTCATTTATTTATCGAGATTTTAATTATATTTTATTCTATATTTTATACTCCACGTGGCCACGGTCAGGCAGATTAAACACTGGAATAAGTGTGGACAAACAAGTACATAAAACAAATGAATTACATCTGGGTCAATCCATATGAAATGATCCAGCACGGTTGATGACCATATAAAAAAATTCTCATATTTTTGTGCAATCACCCTGACTTGTTGAGAGTTCAAAATGACCAATATTTTAATTGTATTGGTTTTTGCGTTACATCCATATTTGTTTTACGGAGCATAGTTATTTTGCAATGTAAAGGGTTTGCGGAAACTTAAATATCTCAGCCCCTATTTGTCCTATCAATATGGGATTAAAACTAATTTATTCAGAAAGAAACGGGCTATAAGATTGATTCGACACATTTTCAACTGCATGCATTCCCGCAGTGTGAAATTTCAGCCTTAATTGTTAGCTTTCATTTTAAAAAAGTCCCATCTTCACATTGATGTTTTTGCTAGAAGGCTTGGAGTTCATATGTCAAAAGTTATTTTACAAAGTGGTGGGAACTAGTTGTGCTCGCATATCAAATTTAGACATCGACTTACACCCCTTTTGTTCTAAAAATTCTCAAAGTTTGGAAATTTACAAAAACTACACTTTTTAAGCTAAATATCTCTGGTGGGCTACTAGATAACTACTATATATATAGATAGATACTAGGTATATAGGCCCCAATCAGAAGGATTTTGCAGGTTATGTTTAAAATTAAGTGATGTAATTAATAAGAGCGTAGTGATGCCCCAATATTCATCCACCACTCTCGTGTTTGTTTGATAGCTGCGGAATGTTTTGTGTATATGTTGTGTATGTCACCAGAGCAGTTTCTTCTTCTTCCACAGCAATACATCCCAAGTGCTGTCCACCCACTACTATCCCAGACCCTCCCGACCTGCTCCACTCCTCTTCCACACAGTCAGCCCACCTTTTCCTTGGTCTGCCTCTAGATCGCTTCCACTGGGGTATCCACTCGGTCATGATCTTTGGTGTCCTGTCATCTGACATTCTTTCACATTGTCTTTGTGACCTACACAATCTTACAATAGTTTCTTTCTCGAGATTCTTAAATTTTCGAGCTCATGATTCTTTTTTATTCTGTAGGTCCATAAATTTTACACTCAAAAACTGCTAATTTGTTTTCTTTGATTTGGGTTAGGCACCACGTTTCAAAACCATAAGTGATCACTGGTCTTGTTATAATTTTATATATTAGCAGTTTGCTTCGTTGACTCGTATTTTTGAACCCAGCAGTTTTTTACACGCATAGAAGCTTCTATTTCCAGCCAGTGTAGATTATGAAAACAATAAACAACTTAAGATTGATACTTGATTAATTGTTTGGCACAGTTTACAAATACTAAAAGTTATGGTGTACAAAGTAGTTAATATGCTAGTTAATAATAGTTTTCGGAAGCGATTCCTGGAGCTGTCGATGTGGAGTTTCATTTCACCCACTGGTGGTATCTGCTAGGTGTGTTCAGTACCATAGGGCGGTGATGATGAGAGTGGTGGCGATAGATCTCCACATAGTCATCTGTCGCTGCGGGCTGTAGGTTGCGAGGCAATGGCTCTCAAATGCTTCTCTACAGAGCTCTCCGCAGTTCCCCCACCTAGTGGCTGAGTGACCGATCTCTGGCACGTAGCATTTGTTTGGAGTCCACTTGATGATGTTGCCATGTGCGCGTCGCCACATGCGCTTTATAATATGACGCAATGTTGACCATTGTTAAATGTTTGCAGGTGTGTCGTACCCGGCCATGTTCTAGTCGCCCCCAAGCGAGTGGCGAAGAGAACGACAGACTTAAGTCCCGAAGAAATGTGCGACTTCTTCCAAACAGTTGTTAAAGTTCAAAAGGTGCCTTACATCAGTATTTGTTTTATTGCGTAGATAACTTTGTTTTTTTTTTTGCTTTTTTAAAGTACCCTCGACTGTTTCAGGTTATGGAAAAAGTTCACTCGGTCAAATCGACGACAATCACCGTTCAAGATGGTCCGGAGGCAGGTCAGACGGTCGAGGTGAGATGTTGAAATGTCATTAATACTTGATTGCTAACAAATACAATCGGGTAATGAACAAGTCAATAGCAATAGAATAATAATATAATATTTCAAACAAATTAGAATTATCACATAGAAATATACAAATAACAAATCACCCTTTGAAAAAATATCATTACTACTTTAACAAATGCTTGCTAATTGATTAAATTTGACGATATCAATAGTAAAATTAATTTGTTTTAATAATCGAGGAACTTGTTTTGAATTATCACATCACAAATAAAATGTGATTTAATTTGTATTTCACATTCTGCAACATCTTTTGCTTTACAACTCCAGATACTTTTAATTATTTCATCCGTCAAAGTGATTCATTTTAATAGAATTGTGAATCAGTATTTATTTTCGTGACATTTTAATACAAATTGCAAATGAAGAGTATATTTGATATCACGGTTTCAGCATGTACACTGCCACGTGATGCCGCGCCGACGCGGTGACTTCAAAGACATGGACATGATCTACTTGGAGCTGGCCAAGCACGACGCGCGTCCTCTGAACGCGCTGCTGCCATCCAAACCCGCCAGGACTCTGCAAGACATGAGGGAAGAGGCTGCGTTGCTCAGGTCTCACTTCACAGAGTGAAAGCAGACGTGAACTGTGCAGATATTTGTCTCAATTTTTCAACCGACATCGCACATATTTTCTCTGCTAATCTGGACATCTCTAATTTGAACAATTTGAAGATCTAAAAGGCAATTTTTTTTCTCTTTTTGAGTAAACTAAACTAAAACATCACCTCTGGTAACCACCCGAGAGAAATCTTAAATACCCCAAATTAATTTGTATTCCGATAACTGTGTAATCAAACAATCTTAAATAGAGTAATGTAAAGTATATATCTAATTATATATTATTTTAAATATAAAAATCACAATTAATTATTGTATCGAAACGCGTAGGTATAGGTTACTTTATAAATATTAAATGCCCGTGCACTAACTGTGATGAAAGTGAAAAAACGATACTTTTATCAAGACATCCGCCTCATCACGACACTGAAACAGGCTAGTTTTCCTCAATCATCGGTGTTGGCTGATTTTTGTTTCGTTGTTCTCTGCGCAATCCTAATTGTTTGTAGGCCGTATAAATGTAAGCTAATGAGTTGTTTTTATGATTCAAGACATATGTGAATTTTTATAAGTTATTTTAAAACAATTATGACGGCAGTATAGAATCCGATGCCTCTGATTTAGTAACTTATCTGCAGAGCTTAAAGATTTTATAGATGAAGAAATTAAATTGTCTGCTACACGTTGATTGCACACAGTAATTGTGGAATACTTAATACGTGTATTGCCATGACTAGATTCTTTCTTTCGATGTCGTGATATATTGTAACAAAACCTTTAGTTTCTAACTATATATTTTATTTTCTCTAATTATTCACTACTTGTCTGTTATATGAGCACCATTTGTGCAACTGGGTTAGTTAATTTCAGCATTTTTGTTTCTCAAAATTGAACAATGTTTATCACTTAGTAGCTAATTTGCTGAGCTCGGACAGTAGAGCTGTTGCGTTGCCCGCATAACAGACAATTGTACTTGTACATAGATACCGCATTACTTCCTGTATTATTAATTAATTCCTGTTATTATATATTGTAATAACATCATTTTTATGTAAGTATAATATATATATATATATATAAATACTATTATGTATTTTGTAAATAAAACTATTGAAAATTATTTATTAGTTTTTTTATACATAGTAGAAGTGAGAGAATGACAGATTATAAACTGATTACGGTGATCTTTCTACATTCGGTTCGGGAAACAATTTCATAACAGTAATGTATCTGGGGAGAGTACCTTGGATATGGTGAAGACCTAAGGTGTGCAGGTGTGCTCGTGTACACGGTTTGGCATCATAGTGCATACAAAATAATATAGCACGCACACAATTTTTATCAAGACTTCTTCTTCATGTGCCACCTTCTGTCGAAGGTATGCAACCATGTGGTTTTATGTATGTATATTTTTTATTTAGTTGTAAAAATTATATAAAATTCTTACAACTAGAATACAACACTTTATAAAACAAAATTAATTACATTGTATATCAATTAGCATTAGGTAGAGATTATAAATGAAAAAGAAAATAAACACAAGAAAAATAATCAGTTATTAAACTTAGATACTACTTATTCTGCACTTAACCTAGGAAAAGTAGCAAGACTAGTCTAGTTGCTTTCTTCACATTTACATAAACTATTTTGTGTTCCTGCCAGATTTGTTTGTGGGAGCCTTAAATCCCACCGACTTCTCGTATGTAAGTGTGGATCTCAAAATTATATTTTTACTCATGTATGATGGCAATAATCGATTTTTCATTTTGTATATCAATACTAGAACATTTTGTATAATTTATCCTGTATAAGATCACCAATATTTTGGACATTGAACCGCTTTCTGAGGTTACACAGCCAAGGTAATCACTTTTTACCTACTCTGCTGCCTTCAATCTTCCCCTGCGTGATGAGTTGTAAAATATCACATTTTTCATTATAGAAAATATGACAGTATTCAGGAATATGCAGCTTTCCTTTATTTTGTAAAAAAATGCAAAAAGATGAATTATTATTGAAAGGGGCCTCAAATAAAACATAATTTTAAATCGCCATTTGTATTTAATTAAAAATAGTAATAAATGTTTACAGAAAATATAACTATATGTAGACATATATAATTTATTAGCATATTTTTAGAGATTCTCAAAATTACACTGTAGGAAAATATTTTCGAGTATTTGTAATCTCGAAGGTTCAGTTCAATTTCTCTGGTGACGTATTTAATAGCCGTCACTCAGGGCGAGATGAAAAACATACACCATATGCATGCTACAGCGATCTTCAAACTCTTATACAATAGTACAGGGAGGCTAGTTTTGCAGTAAACGTATTTAATGCATTAAAAATGTGGAATGTCAGCTATTGTACGATGCATAAAAAACGTAATAGTTTTTTTATGAGGCTGAGATTCCACAATCGCCTGGTGTAGCTTCCAATAATTGATTGAAAACAATATTATTCCTTACTTAAATACAAAAAAATATATAGCAGCAATAGAAGTGATAATAACCAATTTTGCAGTTTTTTTTAAGTATGGCTTTTTGCATGGATACCATATATTCTAAATCAACAATTCTCGAGCTGATGACGGGTCGTAAAAATTTTAATGTAAAATTTGTAAGTTACATCGGAATGAGTTTACAGGCACAAAATTAGTTTTAACTGCTAAAAATTGTCACAGTTCTGGTTGTCGGCTCCGCAAACGTATCTGACTCTTTCTACTGAATCTTTGAAGGTGTCGCTTTCTTTCACGACTTAGTACAACATGACATGGTAACATAATAAAAGTTAAAGGAAATTTTTGTCTTTTTCACCTATTGCTTATTATGTAATTTGTATAAAAAAATTTGAGAAACAAAATACATAAAATAAAAGTTGTGGAATTATTTAAATTAAATATGAAATTAAGGAGTGCGCAATTTTTTTTAAAATCTGGAACTTTGCATTTAAATTAGTGTCAGAAATCTACTAATTTTTCTGACACTCTTAATAAACTGCATTTAGTAAAATGTTTGTCATATGTGCGTCTTCTATTAACACACTTCCGTCGGGTACTTTGCGCGCAAACTGGTGGCGTAATGCGGGTAAACAATTATCGCTCTAATATATTAATTTGATATCTTATCTACACGATGCATATCCAAAGGAAATGATTAAGTTTAATTACATTTTTTCAAATAAAAAAACTTTTACATAAATGGTATTAGTACTCTTTCCGCCATTAGCGTGTTAAGAACAGTTTTATGAGAAGTTCCTCGAATGACAGATTTTAAATATATTTTATAATAAAAAGCTCTTTTTCATATTACAATGTACAAAAAACACGATATATAGTCCCACAAGACAAAATACGACCATAGACATTGCAACATCAAATAGTATTAAAATCTCTAAATTAAGCGATACGTAATACTGTCCAGTGATATGTTGAGACAATTTTAGTAACATCCAAGAAAAAAGGTGAAATATTTTGTAAACACAAAGCCTGAAAAGGTATTTTTAAAATAAGCAGGCAAAGCATAAAAGAATCATTCTTATACAGCCAAAATGTAATAGTCACACTTCAATTAAGCAAATATTACTATTATTTATGATGCGATAACAAAAATGAAATTTATTAAGAATATATGTATAATGAAAAATAAGTTGTACAAATATACACTTTTACATCACCAATAAATAATACATTTCTAACATAAGTGAAAGGTACGGTACAGGAATAAAAGAGGTTCATAGATATTTTTGCAATTTTTAAACAAACATTTAATAAAAATATTATACAATTTTTTAAGGAGAACGCATTGTGAAGTTGCATTTTTAGAACATAGTTCTGTGCTATTTTAATATAAATTAAATGAATCAACTAGAAAGATATATAGAAAAAATCTATTTATCGAAAATTATTTAGTTGCTACTGGGATTAGAACTTGGACCTCTTCCTATCCGGGGAAGCGCGTTTACCATCTCGCTATAGCAATCAAATACATTTATCTAAATTTGCCTTATTTTTGTTCAGAAAAAAAATATGCACGTCTTCTCCAAACTCATTTCATGACGATGAACCCCTTCTACTACAGTAATGATCAGTTTTGATAACGATTGTAGAAATACATGCCCAATGAAAATGTTAATATTTCAAAATCATTCAGAAACATGTTCTTTGTTCTATGTGAAAGGCGACAATAATAATTTGACAGGCCTGCTAAGTCGCTAACAATTAATGTACATGCATATAAAAAAGTGATTGCCCTGCGATCCGTAGTACAATTTCTTACAATTTAATGAGGCACTGTTGTATTTAAAATTATTTTCTAACTGTACCTGAGTTTGTTTTAAAATATAATTACATAATAAGAAACAAACAACAACAAAAAAATATCAGTAGTATTGTACAATAGTATGCAGGTCTGCTATTTAACATTTGGAACACCGTGGACTCCTTCAGCACGGTTAATTTTTGGCTTAAATTGTTATCTTCTATGTAGATATAATATAATTTATAATAACATCAACAACAACGTTAACAACACCATAAAGACAAATACACAGATACCTAATCAATTTTTACTTACATACAAGTAGTATCACTTATATAAGTAAGTAACACTTTTATCCAAAAATACAAGTATCCCAAATTTGCAAAGTATCTATCTGACCAATATCTATCAACATATCTGACTCTGTGCGGTGTTGACTTCATTTAAAAAATAAATGGCGTTTTATTAAACAAAATATATCTATAATATCATCTGTAAAAGTGCAATACTATCAAAACTTTCAAATACGTCTCTTTGTTATACTTCAAAAGACGCATTGATCAGTGTATTCATATTATAGGGTGGATCAATAGAATTCTTGCAATCGGCTCACAAATACCGCAAAGGAAGCATTTTTTATCTTTACTTTATACGCGGCATTCCCTTACACAGACGATACGATAAAAATTTGTATTTGCGTCAATAACGGCGGGAAAACTATTTCTCAAGTAATTTGTTGGTTTGGAAGGTATTGAAGGCTATTGATTTGGAAGGTACTTCTCCGTAAGTACTTGTAGCAACTCCACCGATGCCTGTGTATAATATTCTACAAAAAGCAACCGTAACTAGAAATATGTACTTTTAACACTGAAGCTGAATATGTTGTGCCAAATGATAATTTAAATATTAAAACACAACTGAGAAAATTCACTGACCCATATTAGAAAATAAATATTAAAAATTCATAGAACTTGATAATAATAATTGAATTAATTAATGACAGTATTGTTTTACAGCGCAGATCTTCTGAAATTTAGCAGTGTGTCTTTTAATAGATAGTATACTTTTCATAAGAGAATAATTTTAATTTAAGATTTGCTACGGCTGAAGTCGCAATATATGATTAAATAGTGTCCGTGTCACGACAAACTAGATTACAAGTATACACCGTGACGAATCAACTCGGGCTTGAAAAATTCACAAATTACAGGTGTGAACCGACCTCACGAGGGAAGGCCCCTGTGTTTCCTCTTCATGCGGGCGTACGGTCCCACGTCAGGATCCATGATGAAGTCGTACAATACGGCTGACCAGGAGTGATGTTGTGGGAGGTCATTGTAGAATTCGGGCGCTATTCTTTTGACCTATAAATATAGATTTGAATGATAAATCAATTTTGTATTTATTTTAAACTATATTAAGATTCAGAAATTTCCCATGTGCACGGGGGTTCTTGTTTTCCATCTAAATCAAGTTTAAACAAGGGCCGGTTGTGTGATCGGTGGCAAATTTTACTCAATGAAAGTACAAAAAATAATTACTAATCGAAAGTACATTCAGATGGAAAAACCGTAAATCGTTAATTAAAAATGATGGACTCTACACATCTACTTCAAAAGTCATCTGTCACATTGATACTTTGAAAATTACAGTATACGACAATGAATAATTCAATATCCCGCTATTTTAGTGATTAGAGTTTGTTCAATAATGATCTCGTTGTAGAATTTATATTAGCACATAGACTGAAGATTTCGAATCCAGGTGTGAACAAAGCGATAGATAAATAATAAAATTGTATGTATTGCCAATGGTGAATATTTAAAATACATCAAATTTGATGAAATTCTCAGGTATTTCAGGATTATTCACCTTGCCACACAATTAGGCGGATTAACTTTGACAGTTTATAAACTTGACAAATTTGGGGCTGGTCTCGTACTATAATACCCTTTTCCTTTATTAATTGTATTCCCATTCGAAGGTAGATTGCAAAGGTAAAATTATTGAAATCTTTTGATTCCATTTTTCACCAGTTGGAATATTTACCTCGGGCAGCCTGCTGCCGGGAACGGCGGGGAAGTCGTGGTGCTCATTGTGGTATCCCACATTGAAGGTGATCCAGTTGAGGGGGCCGTAGTAAGAGTAGGTTTCGTACCCTTTGCGGAACATGTAGTGCTCGGAGATGAAGTGACCTGAATAAGCAATTACAAACATTTATATATTTTTTTCATCTTTTTTTCTTTCTTCTGGAAGACTAGAAATATTTATTTTATCACGGCCTTGTTATAGAAAATTGATTGAAGGGATATATTTTTGTTTGAACTATTAAAACAAAATAAATTTCATATTTAACCAGCAATGTTAAATTGTATAACAGAAAAAAAACCATTTTCAAATTACAAAATTATTCTGGTATCAAATTGAATGGCATATTATTGAAAAAATGTCAAGTAGGTACCAAATACATACCAGTTACGCAAAGTTAAGTTCATTTGATCCTAATATAATATTCTATCAACAAAATATATTAATTTTTAAGGAGAACACGTTTTTGTTGTGAAGTTGCATTTTCAAAACATAGTTCTGTGCTATTTTAATACTAATTAAATGCATCAACTAGAAATATATACAGAAAAAATCTATTCATCTAAAGGTACTTGACATTCAATGCAATATAAAGTTGATTGCTTTTAAAAATGGAATAATAAATGTATCAATTGTAAAAGTATACAGATATAAGTTCAAAATTTGTCGTAATTGTAATCGGTTACTGTGGCGGAATGGTTAACACGTTTTCCCGGATAGGAAGAGGTCCAAGTTCGAATCCCGATAGCGACTAAATATTTTTTCTGTGTATTTTTCTATTTGATTAATTAAATTTGTATATTAATTTTGATTTATTTTGCAGTGTGCACTGCACTACACCTGTAGCTATTAAAACACAAAATAGAGCGAGGGTTTATTACCTGCGACTGGATGGAGTCCCATGGCCATCAAAGAACCGAAAATTAGATATCCTATCACACGTCCGCCTGGAAATGAAAACAAACAATACAAATATTTAATACATGGTGTTACACTTTAAAAGAGTGCTGTGTAAAATTTAAAGCAGATGGGTAAACAATTTTCAAATAAACGTTTTGCATTCAAAATGATAAAAATTATTAAAATGATATGAATTAATGAAAAATTTAGATGTTGTCATATTTTGTCAATATCCATTTTTGACTCTGATTAAACTAAAAGATAGATATTTTCCATTGAGCAATATTATTTTACTTTTAGACATACTTATTAAAGTTATTTATTGTGGTGTCTACGGATGAAATGATGAGAATGTTTGTGTGCGAGCGAGAAAGGTATATGACGGGGTTACGCCGTAATTCATGAATTGGAATAGATCATTGTTATTAATTGTATCAGTAAACGTGTTGTGAATAATGTATTGTCACCAGAAGCACATTATTCCCGAGATAGAAACTGAACGTCCGGTGCAGCCGTAATTAGCTGGCACGGAGAGACTTCACAATTGGCAGTACACTACATTTATGAATATCCTTATTCTAACCAGAGTCTAAAAAGTGACAAAAATACATTCAATCCATTGAAAATTGATCACGAGATCTCCGGCTGATTCTAATAACCACCGAACACAATATCCAGCATAGTCCAATGTAGTCAAGTTACCGCAATGAGGCAAAAGAGACAACTCACCGCAGAAATACCACACGATGGCGTCAAATGTTAACTGGATGGCCAGGTTGACGTATTCCCAGAAGGTGGGCGGCTTGGGGTACACGATGAGGGGGCGGAAGGCGTAGAAGAACGGCTGGAGAAGCACCCAGATCAACTTGCCAAAGGTGGTGCAGAATAATTTGGCTTCCAACAGCGTCGGGAGGTCCGTGTCGATCACTTCATCACCCTGGTACTGAAGATTATAAAATATACACATTAGTTGTTAATCGTGTCCATCTCGATAGGCAAATTGCCACGGTCGTGTGGATTGCTCCTTATATTTTATTAGAAAATAATAATTACAAATTTGACAGACGAAAGAAATATTTGAAAATAAACTTTTTATTTTTTTATCGTTTTTAAAAATGAAATAATAGATGTATCGATTGGAAAGATAACAGAATACAAGTTCAAAATTTGTCAAAAATGTATTCAATTGCTGTAGTGAAATTCGCTTCATTCCATTCCCCAGATAGGAAGAGGTTCAGGTTCGAATCCCAGTAGCAACTAAATATTTTTTCAATAGATAGATTTTTTCTGTATATCTTTCTAGTTGATTAATTTAATTTATATTAACGATTGTTTTGTTTATACAGGTGTAACAGACCTAGTCCACAATATTTAATGGGTGGATGGATACCTGTCTAAATTATGAGCCAAAATGTTCAAGGAATACATGCAAATTTTACACCGTTACTAATTTAAAAAAATATATAATAGTTTGCAAGTCTGAACAAAAATATATGTAAGTAAAATATATTTTTTTTGTTTAAATTCTATACACGTGATACCTGGTAGATAAGCTCCTAGTCGATCGGCTTATCAAACTTTTATGATGTTAAAAATTGTAAAAAATGTTCAATATACTACTTTGTGGGACTGCATGGTGCATACTATTACTTTTCTCGTTGTATGTTTAATATTAAAATTTAAATGATACGGAGTCATTATTTTATTACTAACCCTGTGATGTTCCAAGTGGTACTTTTTGAAGCTGATGGAGATGGGGATCCCGATGGGGAGGTTTGCGAAGAAGCCAAAGAGTCTGTTGTGCATGGGTCTGGCGTGGCCAAACGCCAGGTTGTGGGAGATCTCGTGAATGGCTGGCAGAAAACACAAAACATCAAGATAATTAAAAATTTATTCAAGTTAGCCACAAATGTAAAGTGAATTATTTTCAATACACACAAACTAGATGGTATTTGTAAACATTGAAAAATATGGTTCATTATTGTATCATCATCATCATCGAAGGTCTCCTCGAGAATACACCTCTACTGGACAGCTTCCCATCAATTGCTGACGCCAAGATTTTTATTTATAATGTCCTGCCACCTCATTTTGGGTCTACTAATTGTTTAAAATATTTTTTTTTCTTTAATAGTTTAAATAAAATAAAATTGGGGCGTGCTATGATATCTGTATTTAAGACATATTAAGCGGTTTTTATTTTATTTGATTTATTAGAAAAAAATTAAGATGTGTAAATGGAATATATATCACATCAATATTCTTGTAATATAAATAAGTAAGTGCATGTGCCTGCAAGAATTGTCTGCCAATTTAAAAGGATTTACATTGCATTATATATGAGCTTTTTAATGATACCATTGTTCGCACATGTAATTAAGTTTTCTAATGCGCATGTCTTGCATTTATGTTGAGAGAAAATTAATGTTTTTAGCTACCACAAATGATTTTATGACACCAAAACTAATTACTTGTTAAAAATAATATTTTATATATTGCTAGCGACACAGCAGCATTTGTTGTAAAAAATGGAAATTATATAATTTTTATACAAGTTAGTGAATAAATAAATAATAATTTTTTTGTGATAAAAAATGAGCAGAATGGCGTAGCCCGATGTGCCGGGATCGCGAACACACCCGCATGCCGTGAGCCACAAACGTGCGTTGTTCCGAAAGTCACAGTCCAATATTATAATATTTATTTAAAAATGCATACAATTAGAAGTGGGATGGAATTATTGGGATTGTTTTATAATACATTTTATTTGAATAAAATGATGTATAAATGTAAAATATTTTTTTTTTTGAGTCTTATAATCAATGCAATACGGTAAATTGAAAAATGTATTATGTTCACACATGTTACAATTTCAAATGCCGATTTCTTTCTGCTAGTTATAAATGAAAGTGTACACAATCTATATATTTTGATTACAAAATTAAAATTCTACAACAATTCCTAGATGCACTAAAGATTGTCGTTATCAAAGATATGAACGATGTACCAGCAGCTGGAGTGTGTCATAATGAGGTGGTATGTAATGTAGCCACTCGAAGATAAGATGAAGTGGTTATCTTGAGTACCATTGCGGTGATGGTCTGATAAATTAACCAGTGACAGGTGGTGATTTTTAAACATAAGTTTTATTTATAAATCAACCGTATCCACAGAATCAAAGAGATAATATGAGAAAGAATTGAAAAACAAGTAAAGCGTGTATGTAATAAAATTATAAATTAACATTTAGAAAAATTGGCCACAACGAGGACCTTAGAGTCACAAAAATGATACAAAGTTTCTATAATTTTTTAATCATGTCTTTAAATTATTATTTTCACATCAAAGTTTCTAAAAAACCTGGCTAAATAAATTGGTTACATAAGCGAATTCATGTTTATTTAGGTAATCTAAACTCATCGTCCATTTTTCAAAGAGGTGTATCTGAATATGTTTCGATGGACTTCCCTGACCCACTTGATTACCTAATACAGATAACATGGAGTGATGTAAATCATTATACTGTTGACAACACAGCGTGGAGTGTCCACTGATTGTGACAGATTTGTGATTGATTATCGTGTCATATATTAACGCTACATATAAAAGTTAATGAACACGTCATCTACTAAGCGACTCCGAGATGGTACACCCGCCTGCAGGCCGCCAAGTGGACCATGATCCACAATAAAATAAACAAATTTGCAATTGACATTTAAAAATTTCAACAAAAATACATTGCCATTCTAGAGCATAAAATTGAGAATATAGTGAAAAGTTACGGTTGTATTCAATGACACTTTTTATCGGTGTTAGATACAGGTATGGAGAAAATAATTTTCTTAATATGTATTCTGAGCTATTCAATACGAGTATCACAAACACTATGTTTCATGCCTTCCATATTTACACACCATATATTCTAACTGAATAACCAGTGGTTGTGCAGTAGGCACAAACTTAGGTTATGCTGTTACCGACGATTAAACCTAAATTTGCTTTATATTTGGCGCTGTGCTAACAAAATTTGCAACAAGGCGATGAAATCCTTAGGATTTGTGTTAAGGACAGCCAAAACTAACTGACTAACTCGCTCTGCTAGTAAGAAGTACGCTGGAATTTAACTCCAATCTGTGGTCTCCCTACCCATGGCATGGCTCACATATTATAAATATCGAAAGAGTGCAACATAAATTTCTAAGATTAATCAATTTTAAATTGCATATTCCGATAGAAAATATAAATAACGATTATTTAATGAGTCTACTTCATTTGAAAAAATTAGCCCGGAGAAGAGATGTGAGCGATATAGTATATCTATATAAAATGATCAATAGCATGTTGGACTGCCCTGAGTTGATACAAATGGTTTCGTATAAAGTACCAACTCAAACGAGACAACATAAAGTGTTCTTTGTGGGTACACAGAAATAATTACGTTGTAAACTCGTTAATATCACGGATGTATCGGCTTGGCGACAAGTTGAATTTCATTGCAGGAGCATACTTGAACTGAAGAAATATTTGTATGTAAATTATACTTAGTTTTTATTTTTTATGTTATATTGAAATGTCAATTAAAAATGTACTTTTATATTTAAATGTAATAAAAAATTTATTCTTATGTAAAAGCCCGCAAGGGTGTTGATGGAAATAAATAAATATTAGATATATTAAATAAAAAAGAGAATTAAAATTTAGAAAATACTTGTGAATTCATTACATGGAAAAAGGCAAGTTCTTTAATCACTCCATACTGTTCTCTGCTCTCAATTTTTCTTAAAATATTATTTATTGCTAATAATCTGCCCAAATAATGCAAACTCGATAGCTCAACAGCTGATTGACGAACACCTCTTATTAATGCAAAAACTATATGAAATACAAATGAAATCACAATGAAAACAAATGTTTAGTCTGTAGAATTAGTAAAAGGTGGCATTGCACACGCACAGTTTTTAGTCAAGACAATCAGTATAAGAGCAGAGTATAGAAAGAAAAATTGACAGACATAAAGACGCCCCTAACATTCCCACAGCTTCAGTAGGGAAATAATAGTTGAGATTATTTTGCAGATTGTACAAACAAATTAGATGCACGCAAACGAGCAAATGATATCGCAGAGTATGACGTTGCTCACAAAGAACTATTGGAATTAAAACTCTAGGCTATTTATTATGCAAATCTGTTTAATAGTGGCTAGAATTTTATGGGCTCTTTTCAAAAGATAACGATTGTTCAATTTATATTTATTTCCCAGAATCTTTGCTAAATAAACTATGCCTTTTTCCTACATTAAAAATGTTAATAAGCGTGGAATGAAATGTTTGTGAGAACAATAATCAATTATATTCGTAATTAATTACGGTTCCTATCTGGCTATGACAAATCGATTATTTCTGCAAATAATTTAAAAATACACAAAATATAATGGCCGATTTTATATCAGAGAAAAGAAAAATAAACACATAAGACAATTTAATCTTTCCCTCAAATATGAGATATATTGTTGTACTTAACCGTCACCACATATAGCAATAGATTTAAATGCACGTAGATTGATAATGACTGAATTATATGATAACATATTTGACTTTAGATTGTCACAACAAATGACTGCACGTTTTTTCCACACAACATGGCCGACATGCAAACAAACATATTCTTGACTAGAACTGTTGGTATTAATGATTTATACATACACATGCGATTTTCCGGAAAGTATGGAGACTTTGCTCCGAGAAAATTGTTGATAAGATACGATGCATTATCAATTCGCTAGAAATCGAGGGGTGCATTTTTACAAAAATAACAATTCTGATAATACATTTTTTAAATGTCGATATTCACAAAACCTGCTATAAATGTAATATCAGGAATTTTATAAAACAAATTAGCTGTCAGAATTCGGGGTTCAGAATAAGTTATAATTTAAAATAGAGGTTTCCAGGGAGGTGGGTGTACATTTTCTAAAGAGTAACGATGAATGCAATATTTGGTCCAAGTAGGATGAGGGTGAGATGTCCAGGGGTGGCGTGGGAAGACTATTCGCTTACAGGGTACTAGAATGTAACTGAGCAAAAATAATAATACATACTGAACATAAATTGGTTTAGATCGGACTAAAGGTGTAGAATTGATTAGAAAACAGACATTCAGTTATATATATACATTTTACCATCACAAAACAATTGGCTTCGCCAAGAGTGGCCACTATGCGGTGTTTCCGAAATACAAATTTTTCAATCTTGAAATATATAATTTAACAAAGAAAGGGAAGTGGTCTACCACGGTGCAACTAAATGCTACACATGTCCACACTGCTAATCCAATGTCAGATAATGGGGGTCTCGCTAAATAAAGTGGTTTAAGTCTTGGCTAAATAAACAAAATGAAAATAAAATTCACAGACGGTAAGATCTGAGACCGTGCGCACCCAGAATCTGAGTCTTAGAGCCGGTTATTTGATCAGTGGTAAAAAATATTTATTTATCTAAAGTATTCATCCAACATCAAATGGTAAAATTATGTTCACCAAAATTCATTAGTTTTAAAATTTGTAGCGTAGCATTTGAACCTGCTGCCTAATATGATTCAAATAGTACAAATGCATTTTTTAAAAAAAATTAAATTATACTAGGTTGCAATACATTCAATCAATATTTTATTATTACGTTCTTATATTTAATTTGATTTGTTTACAATATTTATCAGATTTTTTTTTTGTTATTTCATACATATAGTATGTACTAAAAGCTCTTTTTATTGTAAACAAATAAATTATAAATTTGACAATAAAAATTAACTTATTTAATTTATATTTAAAAAATGTTCACCTAAATGTAACCACCTAATTCATAAGAAGTTGACACTTCAATCCAATATAATGAATCACTTTCCATTCAGTTTCCTACGGATGACACACATAAGGACATTTGTGAGATATTATATATATAGTATATTGTACAAGTTATGAGGAAACTTTACATAATAGTAAGGAATTAATCAATGTACATAAAGGCAGTTTGAATATGCGGCTTACCCAACATAAGAGAGTGGTTGATGACTCCGCCGAAGGTGTAGGCCACCAAGAGCATGACGGGCCAACTACAATCCTTTATCACGTAGATCATCACCAACTGAGTGAGCACCATGAAGGTCACCACCCATTTAAAGTTGGGATCGTAGCCAAACAGTTTCTTGATCTGGGGGTATTTCTCTGGAAAATAAATAATAACATTATTAGATGATGATATGCAAGGTGGTATCTGTATACTTAATTGCGAACGCAATAACACATCATAGTGTCGTACAACCTTTATTGCTACTAAGAAGAAATACCAAAGTGCCAAACGTTTTATTTAATATGCAGATTAATTTACAAAATGTATCAAAATCGTGAATCGCGCCAGTCGTCTCGTATGATTACGCTAAAATATATTGAATATATATTTATGTACTGTTATTGAATATATAAATGAGAAAATATTGAAACAATCTTAACATAGAAATATTAAAAACACATTCGTTTTTGCCCTGCTCGCGTCTCACAAACCTGGCCGTTAAACCGAGCACTATACAGTCATAATGACACTACATCCAGAAAGTCAATGAAATAGACGGGGAAGCGCAATATATACTAAGAATAATCAGTTTATTGACATTTGGCTAATAGCCATTTCAAGAAGGGTCATTTAATGAGAAATAAACTCAACATCTACCGTTATATAATTAATATTTTAAAATCTCCCTACAACTGGCGAGCATTTGAATATCTGTCAGAAAACAATTAGCTTGGGTCAATATTTATCCAAGACACAAACCGCTCTGATTTATTTAAAAGTAGGCTAAGAATGATAATTGAGAGAGACAAGACATGGAAATATAATCTGTCATCGAGTATCATAAAATAAATAAACGAAAAATAGCCCTTCAATATCGAGTGTATTTATTTAAATATACTATTCCATCAATAATTAATAATCGGCGATCTTGTATGAGAATATGTATGAATGTGGATGAGGCGAGAATTGTGTGTCAGAAGAGCTACTATGCCTACCATATCAGAGAAACGGTGTGATGGTAAGTTAGTTAATACTATTCCATCGTGTTGTGATTGGTGTTCAATTGTAATAATGATTGGTGAGATTATTGATTAGCTCCTAGTGTACCAGTGAATGCTCTTCCAATTACAAATAATTAGTTATCAATTATTATTACAACCAAACACCAATCACAGTCATGTTTAATTTCATTGCTAATTCTTACGTAAATAAGCATTTTTCATTGAGTCTCACTCTGTGCATGTGCCGAATCGTGAATCACAGCACTATAATTACATTAATATTGTGATCACAGCTTATCTCCACGTGCACGGAATCACAGTTAATGATCACTGAAACATTAACTGTAGTATTGTTGTTCAACCTATAGGTCTAACATAATAAAAACAAATGAATGTGGGATTACGCAGAATGGGGAAATAAAACATGAAGGAGTTTGTGTAAAATTGTTTATTCGGTAATCAAATACACTTTTCCGATGGTATCGTAAGTTCGCACAAGTGCAGACCTGCGCGTCGCGATTAACACATCACGTGCCACGTGGTCTCGGAGGCAGGGGGTGAGAAGTTACATATCTTTGAATTTACATAAGTCAGGGTATACTGTATATACTTTTGATTTAACTTATCAAAACGCAATAAAAACATAACATAACACAGTAAAATAAAGAATTAATAATATCTGATAAAAAAAGAATTCCATTCAAGTATCAAAAGACACAATTATCTTTTTATGTGCACGTGTATTTATCTAAATGTTAATCTGATTCCTCAGAATATTAGGTGAACAAGTCTATGATTTACAAATTTTACTTTTGATGAGTAAATATTTTTTACCAAAGATCAAACAATTTTTTTTAAAATTTACCACTAATCAACTTAATGGCACGTGTACATGGATGAGACTATGATATCTTATTTCAGAAATTTATTGGTATATCAGTTGCTTTACACTATTCTGCGTACAAATTACAATTGACAATGAGTAATAGCTCGCTCCGCGCTCAACTCTATACCGTGGCCTTAAGAAAATTTTGAGTCTCATTTGGATGCACGCACCACTAGATCAGACTATCGGAATGATTAAAGAAAGGTCAACTAGCTGCGTAACATTTCATTTAAAAGCTCAAATATTAAATGTTCAATTGATTTATGACTGCGCTTGTTAAAATAATAATTGAAATATATTAAATTTTTATCCGGTGCAGACACGGGATTCTCTAACTCACTGGCACAGCCAAACTGCAAATCAATTCAAGAATCTGCTCGCATTAGAATGGTCTAAAAGTACGCATCAGTAAAAGAGAATCTCAGTATTGCATAATAATTTTATTAGTACGATTCATTCTTAATTTTCAAATAGTCTGACTGTAAAACATGCGCAAATATGGAAGTACGTTCCAAAACTATGTGTTAATTGGAGTCAACTAACATCTGTTAACGTGGCAGATAATTAGTGTTAAATCTATCCGTGAAGAGACTTTAATTATCTCTGACTCTGGACCCAGCGTGAAAAATACTTAAATCAAAAGAAGTTCATAATGTATGTCTTCGTTGTTTTGTTTAATTATTTATTATAAAATCAAATTTTAAAACAAAAATTACAATTAAACAAATAATAGATATCTCATAGAGACGAAGCTGTTTTAATTATATTTAATGGAAAATATGTGGAAGTATGGGTAATTACAGGACTTACGACCTGGTCATACTGGTCAAAGTAAGAAAATATATAAATTTGAAAAATATTGAAATTTTAATTGAAAGTGTTAAAATCATTTTACAGATAAAGAATATTGTTTTAAATTATTTCAAAAAAATAATTCTCATTGTGAAATGGAAAAGGGAAATGAATTATCACATTTAGTCCATAGATGGTGATAGTGTAGTGGTACTCGAAGTGAGTCCACATATTAACGTATATATTACTTATTATTACATATTAAATTAAAATAGAATGGAGGGCCGGAGCGGGGTACAAAGTGACCCCACTAAATTTTTTGTTTTAATGAAGTATAATAATGTAAGCATGTTCTATCATATTTTAAATTAAATTTCTTACACAATGCAAACAAGATACTGCTAAATTTGTCATCATTTTATAAGAAATCATAGTATTTTGAAGTGTCATCATCCACAAGCGCGGTAATTGGATGTGCCGTGCGAACACACCGTACACGTGCAGGCCGTGAGCTGTGAGCTATGAATGTGAGTTCTGAAAGTTGCAAGTGGAATGCATACAACTTGAAGTGGGATGAAATTATTGGGATTATTTTTAAATACATACAAGTACAAATGGGATAGAATTTTTAAATTTTATATTGATCACAAGGTAAAATAACATAAATGTAAAATTAAAACCTTTACATTTATTTAATCAAAATTAAGAAACCTTAATAGCACATAACTTAAAAAATAAATATAAACATTTTCATTCAAATTCCAAACATAAACAAGGAAAAAGTCCTAATACAGTAAAACCGCGATATAACGAACCCCGATATAGCGAAAAATGACGTATATCGAAAAAAAAATCGAAATTTAGTCCCTAAAACCAATTTTTCATACAAAAATGCATTTATATAACAAAATCCCGTTAATATTTATAACAAAATCATTTTTGTCCCGTACGAAAAAATGCCAATACATTTACGTAAATTTATAACGAAATAAAAAAATGTTAAAAGATGAAAATATTATTTCGCACTTACAAAGCCGCGCCGCTGCATCTGCCGCATGCGAACGGTTTAATGGCCTTTTCGGCGGTGCGCGGCGGTCTGCCGACAAGGTAGTAAAACAATTCAAACTTCTTCTTGGGTTCATAGTAGGCCCATAAAACCATTTGACATAATTCTTGCGGCGTTCACTCGGACACGTTTTACGTACGCATACGCCTCTAATATGTATTGCAATCCCAGACCCAAACAGCTGGAAAATATAAAATTAACAGGAACCCCCCGAAAGTTGCAGTATGTACTTATTGGGAATGTCAGTCTCAGTGTAACGTCTGTAGAGTTAAATTTGTTCCGCTTTTAACGTGATTATTGCACGACCGAACTGAATATTTACATAAATTCACTTTCGTTTGACAATTGTTTTCGTGTGAACTCGTCAATAATATAAATAATTTGTTAAAATACTTTATGGACTATTTTTGTACGGCATTTTGTGTTTCTATTAATTATTGTTTTCGTGTGTTTACTGAAATCTGCGTATACATACTAGTGTAGCGTAATTTATTATTTAAAGTACATTTCCTAATATTTTGTGAAACCTTAAAATGGCTTCAGTACGTGATAATTCCCGCAAAACTTTAACCAAAAATGACACATTGAATGAGGAAAGCAATGAAATCTCATCTGCTTCGATGATTGCGATGCATTGGCTAAAATAATTATACGAGACAGTGAAAGAAATGTTAAAACTAAACAAGGGAAAATAAACGATTATTTTAAGTGAACAATGTTAACGATTATATTTTGAAGTGGTTGCCGCCGTTGCCGGTAAGTACTTTCGTAATTTATATACGACTCATTTTATAAAAATGCCGCGATTCAACTGTAAATTTTTTATTTTTGAATTATTTTTTATGTTTCATGCCCAAAACTATGTTTGAAGCGGCTCTACATTTAAACACAATTAAAATATTGTTTTGTGTTTGCAATATTCTGGAATTTACAAAAATATCTTCCAATTGGTGTTGAATAGGTTCTGTTCTTAATTTAATTCCTTTGATTTTCCATTTGCTTATCTGTTTTAATAACAAAACTACTAAAAATATGTAGGTATTCAGTTCCCTATGGCCTTCTTCCTCCTTTGTTTGCAGAATTTGCGATCTTTTTTGAAGCCGCGCAACATTTTTTTGCGACGGCGCGTAACATATAGTAGTAGGATTTTTTTTATTTATTTCGTTATATGTGGGAATTCGTTATTACGAATTTTTATTTTTTGGTCCCTTGGATTTCGTTATATCGCGGTTTTACTGTAGTAGGATTTTTTTTATTTATTTCGTTATATGTGGGAATTCGTTATTACGAATTTTTATTTTTTGGGCCCTTGGATTTCGTTATATCGCGGTTTTACTGTATATCGTAAGGTGTAAAGTGTAAACAGTGTAACAAGGATAATAAATATTACATAATAGCCAAAGAAAATATATCATTTTTAGAGAATAATTTTCTAAGATACAAAGGCATCATATTTAATGCTATTCGTTCCAAATTTATTTTGCTCAGTTACATTTCTAGGACCCTGAATAAAACAGTCACTTCCCCGCCTGGACCAAAATTATGTTACTAGTAAATTTAAAATTAAACTAACCACATTCAGCAATTTTGCGATAGTGTAAAGCAGAATGTAAATATTAGAAAATAATAATAAAGAAATACTAATTATCGAAGGCAGACACACGTGCAAAAGGAATACCTGCCTAATAAAAATACAATAATATTATTTGATGTCAACAGATGTAAATTTTAAAGTGGCGTAAAAGCGTATATTTGAAAAATAGAAAACATAATTATCGTTAATAGCTATGATATTTTTTAATAAATCAACAATGTGTCGAAACACTGAAATGAAGTAGGAGGTACATTGTCGACAAACAAAGATATTGCAAAGGATAAAATATCTAGATAAGCGACAGGTGGATTGTAATCAGTTTGTTTTTATGATATCTCATACTCTGAAGGGTGACTGTACAAATTCCTCTAAAAACATTAAAAAGCATGAATGTTGAAATATTTTTTAATATATTGGCCAGAGGAAGTGAGACAGCAGTATTAAAGCAATGGAAATGTGTTAAATAACAAAGATACAGAGAAATAACATTATCTCTATTGTAACAAACTTAATATTTTTATTTATATATCAACTCTTGAACATTTATGAAAAAATTTCCCAAGCCAATATTTTGACTTTACATGAAGCCCTATTTAAAACATAAATTTTAACACATTTGGTTTACATGTCAGAAATATCATTTTAATAATAGTATGAATGTAAAACTATATTCATTGAAACTCCCTGACTGTTGAGCTGCTATGTGTATCCAATATTTAAATTGATTAAAAATATAATTTTTCTACTTATGAATAAATACTTTTTAGCAAACAATAAAATAATATATATAATGAAAAATTTTAATCAATTTTTTAACGAAAATTTAATTATAATTAATTTTGAACGCAACAAAAATGCTAGGTACAATAATATTTCTAAGTAAAATACAAAAAAAAGTATTTATCATAAAAAAGTTAGATCAATTAGAAAAAAAACATTTTAATATTTGATATTTATTTCGCCCAGCCTATTGACAATTCAGAGGGTTTAGCGATCCAGGAACTGATGTGTAAATTGGATGCGGTAAGACTCTTCTTGCCACATGGCGCTACGGAGAATGATGCGGGTTATTCAAAAATATGCACATGATATTGAAACATTAAAATTTTAATAAAATGAAAAGGTCTGGCAGCACAAATAGAGATAAGCAGGTGCAAAATAATCTGAGTTTTATCAAAATATTATATTTAAATTTGCAATGCCATATCATTCGTTGAATATAATGCACATTCAAAATTCGCCTTGCGAATAAATAATACGGTGATCGAGGCTACGTGAAATTGATAACGTATGCAAGTTTAAAAAAAAAAAAACTGCATTACACGTCTCAGACGCGTGTATCATACCACCCCTGCCCAAAATATGTTTTTTCCTTGTTTGGTTTATCTCTATAAATACACTAAATACCTATAAAAAAGATTTTATATCTATATTACAGTCCACCCGTGAACTATAAAATGACCGAAATTTTATAAGACTATTTCAAACTTTCTGGTGTCTCCGTTAGTGGCGTAGCAACAGACTACTGGGCCCCTAGGAAGTATCCCTTCCAATAACGCAACGTGTTTCACTTATTTTTAATTGAAAGTAAAAAAAATACTAGAGCATTATGTTCATATGAGACCCCACCTGCAACAACACTTTATCGGTTTATACAAATGTTGATAGATAGACATTTTGGATGATATATAGTGTGTTGCAGGGAAGCTCACTTCTTAGAAATTGTGTCCATTTTTTATTTATATGGTTGTTTAATATACCATTGGATGACCAAGATATACAACGTTGTGGCATTCATATACTCAGCTCAAAACTAATATACAGTGTTGCAGCCACAAGTTTAGTTATATAATATTTTCATTTTTTTTTTTTACTATTAGGTGTGTACTTTTAAAACAGTTAACACGAAGTAATAGCTAATGGATGTCCTACAATGGGTTAATCTAGTTGGTTAATAATGTTAATTAACAAAGGTTAATACTATTCAATGGTACTATAAAATTTCTTATATTTCAATTTAAGATATACTCTTACTTATTCATTTTTAAATATGTGCTGTAATTATTGGGATTATTGAAAGCGAGCTATGCCTGTGATCTTTATTAAAATACAAAAATATTACTACACAGGCAAAAATTGGTGTCTCCCTAAAACACTACTCATTTTTTCAATAGCAGCTTTCTCACTATATTCTGCTATGGGGACATCATCTAAGGTAGATCTGCCGAGGTAGGGGTCTGAACCGGTGGTACCGGCATAAATGCAAGGATCCATCATGTAATGCGGAAAGCAGACAGTCAACACGTTGTACGCTTAGAACCGCTGTAACTGTGAATATATTTTATTTGATTGAGCAATTATTGTAGTAAGAAAAGATAACGGAACTTGTGTGATAAATTATAGCAAATTCTTTTGTTTTGGACCCAAGACTCCTAAAAGTTTGTGCATAGTTTCTTCCATAATGCGATTGGCTCTTTTTAAATCTGTTGTCCATAATTTGGATTTATCTGATCTATGCAAAAAGTTTACAATTTTGGTTAACCTCCCACCAATATTTTGATTTTTATGGCCTCTCCCCGTGATGATCCCTTAATATATATTATATAATATATACGATATGTCATTCTAATCCGGGAGAAAAACATATGTAGTGATGATTTGTGGAACACTTTGCACCGTTATGCTCGCTCGAATCGAGTCTCCAAAAGAAATTTCATGTATGGACACGAGCCATTAGAGTGGCGTTTACACGGATGAGATTTTGAAATCTCGTCTGAGATTTGTCAAAATCAAACTAAAAAAATCTAGTTTTCATTCGAAATCATTGGTATATATGTTTTTATAATCTCGGATTATTTACTTCGAAAGTCTTCAAATATTGGAAGAAGAACTAATATTTACATTACGATAAGACGAGTTGGTAAACTGTCATCTTTCGTGAAATGCCATTCAGGAATAGAATAAATATATATGGGTGATAGATTATGAAACTGACTCTGACTGGTAACTAATCATATAATTGACATATCAAAATTGTAATAAACCGTATAGGTGGCAAACATATAATAATAGGCGATTTTATGCAATACTTAAAATAGATACACTTTTTATATTTGAACTATAAACAAATAGGGATCGGTCGAATAAAAAAATGTTAGCCCATTCACCGATACATTTTCGAGTGACCCATAGCGAGACGTTGCACACAGAGAAAACAAAATTCTTAATAAGGCTTAGTAAAACGTGTTAATATTCATTTCACGGGTGTAAAAACTTACGCAAAATAAGTTCCCTCCTTTTAGCGTGAGGCTCCTCCGTATAAACCCATTCAAAATCGGTCCTGGACACACGAACACCCATTTTAAACAATATATTTATCATTCACTTTCTCGCACTGAAAAATTGTAATTAAATAAACGACAATCATTGATGAAACCACATGATAAACTATCGATATATTCGATATCGAGTACGCGCAGACAGTGCGGAGACCGGCGAATCTGACACTAGGCGGCCATGACAGTCACACCCTCGCCCCCTATCGGAAGTAAAAGAAATAACATAACATTTTTATTACTAAATTCCAATTCCAGAATTTTCCACGATCTAACTTCACATACACAATAATTCGACATAAAGCGTGGTAAATTTAGACGTCATCCAAGACACAGTCACAATTATTTCTTAACTTCTTCTAAATATTGCTGTGAATATATTTTGTTTAATTTTTGATAAAGTGCCTTACTGCTGTTGTGGATTACCTAAATAAGGATTGTTAAATGTCAGAAATCGAAAACATTTACGAATACAGTAATACCTCGACTTACGCGAACTCAGAGTTACGCGGTTCGTTTGGCGACACTGCCGCTATATTCAGTGTTTCTCTTACTGTGATTTCTAGAAACTGATATCGCTCATGTAGTAGAAGAAGTTATTAATCTTGGCAGGCAATTAGATTTGGAAGTCAATGCTAACGATGTCAAAGAGCTGTTGGATTCACTTAGTCAGGAGCTAATAATCGATGAGCTTATAGAGATGCGTAAGCAAAACGACAATGAAGACACTTCAGACCCAATTCCACCAGAAAAGCACATGACAATTGCAAGCTTGACAGAAGGTCTCGGTTCAATTGAAAATGGTTTAAAATTTTTTGAATTCATAGACTCCAACGAAGAACGCGTTGTAGCTACAAAGCAAGAAATAAAAAAATTATTAGCTTGCTACGAATAAATTCTGCGTGAAAAAAAAAGGCACTGTGTCGTCAGACGAATTTGTTTGATTTTATGAAGCCATCGACATCGAAATGACTTTTTTTACGTAAATCCTTTATTTTTTAAATATTTTGTATTAATATGTATAAAGAACTGCAATTTTATTAAATATTTATCCCCTAAATTAGTGTTTTTGTTGTCCTTTGTCCCAATTAAACAAAATTGTATGTATTTATATGCAAAGTTGTATCCCAACTTACGCGAATTCGAGTTAAGCGATTTTCGTCGGTCCCACCTATCGCGTAACTTCAGGGTATTACTGTACTCAATTTTGTATAAAGGATTTAATGGCTTTTAATTAATTTATTTATTCATTATCATTCTTAATGAGATTACATGAATAACCAACAAAACAGTGCTTATTTTACAGTAAAGCCTGTTTTTTATATAGGTACTTAAATAATTGAATACTTATATATGAAATGAATTAATTACTTAAATGATGAATGAGTCGACTAGTCATCTTATCACAATCTGTTAGACGATTATTAAATTTCTTTATACAAATGCGAAGATAACAATATATTTTTGCTAAAGATTTTTTTGATATTCTTCATTATTTTATTAAAATTCTCTTATATCAACGCACTGAAAACCAATATGCCGACTTGGTGGACATTTTTTCCCAATTCTTTGGGATCTACAATATTCCGAGTACTGTTTGAGGCTATAAAATATATTGACACTAAATCAAATGAGTCAATGCTATCAATTTTGACATATTGACTGACTGCTTTCATGTTTTCTAGCTACCAATATCAAGTATTTCGCACGGTAAAAAAATTACTTCTTGATCGGACATAAACGTTTCTAGACATCTGTGATATCACTATATATATTTTTAAGTGGGTGATGGGTAAAGGCTAAAATTGTATTGTTCCGGATTTTTGTGGACATGCCCTTATTAAGAAAAATCTGGATTTTAGAGTGTGCCCGGATTTTTCGGTTTGAAATATGTACGATACATTTGTTTTACATAAAATAATTTGAGATATTTTTTTGACAATCCTGTGCCTGGTTTTATGACTCATTTTTAGTGATTAATTTATAATCATCAACCTTAAAAATAAGAAAACGACCCAAAACCTTCTCATTGCTTAATATCTATTTGTTTAATTTCATATTTAAATGCACAAGATTTCGTGAGTTTGCTTCGTCGTAGTTTTTGGAGGTTAAGTATGACCTAGCTTGTTTATCGCGGACTAAGGATTAATGTTTAAGAATATTGCAACATTGAATGAGCGCAATAAAGCACCAATTTTCATTGGAAAGATCGATTTGGAAAAAATTATTAATGGTAGAAAAGTATCGCTCGAGTGACGCTTGTTGCAAAATGTTTTTAACGATAAAATAAAGTAATTTTGAAAATTATAATTTTATTTGTCATTTTTTATTGTTTTAAAACGTGTTCATAAGTAATGTGTGATAATATTATCATATTATAAATATCTAAAATCCTATTAAGAAAATATTAATATTTTTTGGTACAGAAACCACTGGACACCTATCAATGGTTTAAAGATGACGCCATAATTCAAACGTGACATTTTCACATCGTTCATTGGTCAAATTAATTCAAAAACGATACGCGTGCCGAAAACGCGCGTTCTAAGTGATATTTCTTTGCGTTTTTTCAATATTTTATTTTCACGTTTCACGTCACGCGCTACTAGAAGCTACCGCCCGGGATGAGCACCAGGCACAAACTGGTTTAAGAGTGGGAACAGAGCCAGCGGTGGATGTGGATAAAATTGAATGTGTGACGTGAAATGTCGTTGATCGACATAATATTAGATGAGGAAGTATTTGCAAATTTTGTAATTATCAGCATTTGTAGTCGGAAGGATAAAAGTTTAATTTATATAAAAATTAATCAACATTATTTGAGTTTTTTGGATCATTCTTATTTAAATTTCTTTTTGAAAGACAATTTTTCGACAACGACTATCGTTTGTAATTTATTTCAAAAGCCAAAACATATTCCATTCATGGGATTTTATTACAGATAAACATTTGCTTTTGAATACTTATTTAAAATATTCTGTTATAGAACGTGAAGAAATATTATTATTTTTAAAAACATTTAATTATCAGTTATCAATTTATTTCTAGTTATGTTCGCGAGCTAATATTTGTCAAAATCTGCTGAGAAAACTATTAATCTTTACTTAAATGGACGTTATACTTTTGGGGTTAGGACGGTGGTTGAATGAAAAACATGTGATTGGCGCGTGTGTTGAGGTTTATTGTGACAAATGATAAAAACAATGAAGACAGATAGAAATGAATACAGTGAATGAAGATGTAGGAAATTATGAAATGAAATGAATTGGCAGTCTTGCTCGGCAAAGGCGAGCCGGCAAGACCGCCATTGTGAAACGCTGAAACTCGAGACTGTCTGGCGGTGAATTGAGCCATACTTGTGGCAGCAGCCGGCGGCGCTGTCGCTAGCGTCGATGCCGACTGAGATGGCGGTGGATTCGAAATACGATCGCTACATACTAATAGCATTATTATACATCATCTAGATGTCATTTTTATTCGGACCTACATCGATATTTTATTTATGTTTGATTTGTTTTGGGGATAGCTTTATCATTGAAATATATTGAAACCCTGACCGCGCAGCCGCCACCGATAACCGCGTGGGGCGCGTAGCAGCAAGCAGGCTGCGATAGCCGATTAGACCCTTATCGCGAGTTCCATGAACCCCCGCCTATTGTTTCGGCATCTTGCAGATCTTAGGGCTATCACCATAAAAGTGCCTGTTGCCTTTTCCACTCGGTCTGTCCAACGGGTGGGGGATCCTTCCCTTCCTCTTCGTTCTTCGACGTGACCGAGCTACCTTCCCTTCTCGCAAGATACCCAAAAAAATGAAGGATTCGAAGGCAAATGCTTAAGATTGTATTCTTGATGTTTAGTTCCTGCATTCAGGAGACATTCGTGCGTCTCGCCGTCCATGGTATGCGCTACACGTGTCTCCAGCACCACATTTCTATGTTGAAAATATCGCGGTTTATACCATACCTATCCGTCGCGCTCTTTCAGTTAAATAAACATTATCATATGACTTGTAGTTTCTTTTTATTGAATTTTCAAAAGTGATAAGAATCACTGTTTTACGCAGAACGCGCGTTGTTCCCCCGTGAAGCGATCGATTGCGACTAAATTTCCAAGGACCGAACTCCCGCGCGCTGTCGCTCGCGTACCCCTCCTTCGTGCGGTTTCCGCACAGAAGCAATTAAAAAAGAATAATTATTTCACATTGTCGATAATGCCTTGTAGAATATTACACAATAAATTCTATAAACGTGACGCCCGTGGAAACCTGCGAGTGTATTTAATAATTTTCTGGTTTTCCTACTAAACGTTATGTCATTTCAACAATAAAGAATTCCGAGAATCTGTCATCGGTGAAAACACGTGAACTCTGTCCCACGTCAATTTTCTGTTTGTCCAAGTCGAGACGTCAGCGGACCGGTTCGCTGTAATGCCTCTTCCTTTAACCTAAATGGACAGATAAAATATAACAAGCGTGTATCTGTCTGATCTCGGACACTCACCATTTTAACTCCTACTTTCGTCCAGGCTCGTCGACAGAAATGCATTGCTTCTCTGAGATAGCGCACTCTAGCAAAATGAAAATCGTTTTCGCTTTAAGCGGTTGATTATCAGTTAATGTGTTGTAATCTACAAACAAATAAATGAATACATAATGTCCCATGTATGATATTTCTTGTTTGCTGCATTTAACGACAAAAAGGGACATTTGAAGCCATACACGCGACTAATTTCAAAGTTTTCTTATATATAATTTAATGGCCTATTTATGTCACGTCTGCCATATACGAGTAAATAGCACGTAGACAAGAAGTTTGCCTACATAAGACGCCGGTAAATATTTTGTAACCAGTTCTCTTGAATAAATCCAACGTGAAATAATTTAACTTTTTACTGACGTAGTACAATCCTGAAATCGTCGTAATGCATAACTTTCACGCGTGTCTCTACGAGTTATCAGTCAGTTAAAATAGCCAGAAGATTGAAATAACCAGCATCTGAGAAAAAATATGAAAACTAGGAAATACAGTTTTTATTCTGTACGTAAAAGTGTTATATGCCAGCTACTTTCTTGTTTGCGCACAGGTGAGGCAGACGCCGGAGCACATCGTCTGGGACTGGGATGCTCGTGAAGGACTAGGTCATCAGATCCCCCGAAACGATGACCTATTAAGAAATGAAAGAAATCTCGGACATTTGCGGGAATTTATTAGGGTGTGGGTCTCTCGCTGGGGGTTAGTGGGATGGACGATGCCGGGAAGAGCAGTGGCTAGAAAGACCTAACGGAACATTCTACCGGCTCTTTCTCACACCTTTTGCGACCTGGACAGGGTGAATTTCTGCCGGACTGTGACTGAGTTCTGCGACAGCAACACATAAATATGTTCTCCTTCTTCCAGCAATATTTTCTCGCGTTATGAAGTGCAAGATTTCATTCTTCTCTGGATGTCTCATCACATGTCCGAGCTATTAAAGTTTTAGGATTTTTATTGTTTTAACCTTTACCATACCATGCTAAAAATACCCTACGCAGCCATGCTGTCAACTCGTATTACTGCAAGAAATTTGAGTTTTTTTAACACTTTAAATGGGAATAAAATGCTTTTACAAGCTTAAATAACTTTAAAATAGTTAATGCCATAGTTACTATACATACAATAAGAAATAATAAATATAATAATTAAATACGTTCATTTTATTCTCAAATGTTATTCTTGTAGCGTATTCGTCAAAAGACCCATCTAACATGTTCTTCATATTTATCTATCATTATTTAAATTAATGTGTGATCTTTTTCACGCAGTACAAGTGGTATTTTTAACGCCGATAGCATGCAATGCATCAATGTTATATAGCATTGAATTAAAAAATGATTATTTTTATTATGATTCGCTTTATATAATTGGTTTTCCACTAGTCATTTCTAAGTGCAAATGATTTTTTTAGGACTAAAATGTAAGTTTTACATTGTGTATATTTATAGAAATACGATATAATTGGCTCAGTAGACCTATGTTACTGCATGGCTAGGGAAGGGTTAAATACTTATTTATGTTTATTCATCCGAATCATGATATCTTCATTCGCAACTCTATCCACCCAGCTTATTTTGAGCATTTTTCTGTACATCCACATCTCAAATGCTTCAAGTCGGACAAGAACGAGATATGTATAGGGATTGTGTTAATTTTATATTGTGGGAGTCACTCGGATAGAGCGACTGATGTTTGTAGGTTATATTAATGTTACGGAGCGTGCAGTCCCGGACAGAGCAGGCAGACGAATTGAAACAGGACTAGACGTTTATTGTCGAATTATGCACGAATAAATATATACCGTTTGATGGTTAAGGTTCGTGACTAGCTCACTCACTGGAGGCGGTTCCGAGAAGGCGGCCAGGGGAAAAGTGATCGCTTCAGCTGGCTTCTCGAACCGGTTGCGTTTCGATGTATCGTTGGCTAGATTTTCGGGCGGCACTAGGCGACGAGGAATGGCTGTAAAGTGTCTGGTTAGTCTGCAGACTGTTAAGAAGTTAACTGCGGAAGAACTAGAGCGAGCATTCGATTTCACGGAGGGCGCAAAATATAGTTTATTTAATATATCCACGTCCGTCCCTCGTGATTGCAGATTATAATCCTTTTCTCCTGTGTATCTGAGAGCTGTTTCCGACAAGCTTCTTCAAGCAATGTTCTCTTCTCGCAAGATGCCAACAAAGATTGAAGGATTCGTCTTGGGTGTTTAATTTGTTTGATGTAGATCTAAATATGAAAGGACACGTCAAAATTCGCTGAAATTTGAACAAAGCAATCGCCGGTTATGGAAAATAACACGATGCAATGATGAAAGAGTATTTTGTGGATTAATGTTTGACGTTTGTGTTGGCTTAAGGGAGATGAATCAGAAGAGTATGTTGTAGAGTAAGCGACGAGTACTTATCCCAATAACCACCCGTTTATTATAAATATGTTCGTTTAAAGATCGCGGAGTGTATCGAAGTGTGTGTGGTCAGAGTAGGAGGAGTAGGTGTGGTCGGAGAGGATTAACTTTGTGTTTACGGTTGACGCAAGCTTACTGTTGAGCACAGTTCCAGATTAAAAATATACAATATCCGTGCAATGAAATGACTACACAGAGGAGCGTTTCCTGGAGATGGTATCTAGAAGGCGGTAGCGACAAAAGTGGGTCTTCCGGGCGCGTGTTATTAGTACCCGGCGTCGGTACCGGGTGTGTTTTTACAACTGTTAGGAGCTCTGGTTTTACACACCGGTAAATGCGAGGTGCGTTCAGGAGTCGTCGGCGGTGATGATGACTGCGTAGGCGGTAGACCTCCATATATATAAAATATAAAAATTCGTGCATTATTTTATGATATTTTAATCCTCTAATATAAATGATCTGTAGTGTATCTTTTCCAACTAAGTGTGGTTTGATCAGTAACTTGGTTTGATATTAAAGAATGATGAGCCCTTCATTCGACTCAAATTTTCGTCCTGCCAGGAAATTTTTGAGTTTCGGGAATAGAAGGAGCTAGATCTGATGCGGAAGAAGTGCAGCTCGGACAATTTTTGCTTTGCGACACGGCTTCTCTTCTATTGCCGTCTTTAATCAGTCAAAAAGTGATACATAGTAATGGTTTACCCCTTTCAAGGTTATTAAAATTCTTTTTGCGTTCTAAAAAACTGACGCCGTCTCACCTTTGTAGCGGATCGAACGCATTTCACCTTTTTTGGAACCGGTTCGCCATGCCTCGACTGCTGTTTCGTTTCCGGAATAAAGTAATGTATCCAGGTTTCGTCCATAGTCACAAAACGACGCAAAAACTCTACCGGATTCTTCTCAAATACTTCAATAGTTGTCATGAATTTACTTCGCTATTTTCCCTTCCAGAAACTTTATAGCTACATATACTACCGACTACTATTATGCGAACCGAGTTACTTATTAAGCCACCCTCGTATCATTGTGAATCAATTAGTGTTAATTATTAATAAATAAGAATAGGTAATTACAGACTGATCTAGAGATTTTCCCATATATAAGTTGACTGATAAAGAGTATACGAACCATTTTATCCGAAATCAGACCCGTGAGATCTTTTCTTGAACCCTGTAAGTAATGATGAATGATTAAAAAAATAAAATACCACTGTTTTCGCTACAATAACCGATCATTTTCAAATTTGGTTATTTATGTTAAATAACCAATAATAAATAACTATTAACACTTATTCTTATTTATAAAATTACGAATATACATATCTAACTGTAAACCTATATTTGTATGTAAAATTTCTAAACCCTTATTAATTTGAAAATAATGATTTGTTTCCAAAATATGATTGGCAAACAAACTATTATTTTGACATTAATAAGGTTTTTATATATAAATACAATAGGTATACAGTATAGGTATACAGTACAGTATAGTATAGGAAAATCCCTGATTTTATGACTTTAACATTGCCTAACTAGTAGTGTACTTTATCTTCATTTTCAGCAATATATATATACGTACACCTCTAGAGCTATCTTAAATTAAAATATTAGACATCAGTGACATCTATTACACAATGCAGAAATTGATAAATATAGTAAATATCTGACATCTGTGACATCAATTACACAATGCGTAAATCGATCAATATAGTAAATATCTGATATCAGTGACATCTATTGCACACTTCGGAAAAATTGTAAAATAATATTAATATTCATTATTATTTTTGCTAATCTATACTGCCATCTACTGAAATTCTTAAGAACATTTATATGGATAGATCCAATGGATACGAATGGCAATATAGATGATTATATAGATATTTCCATACTCCTTGAACATTTTCGGCTCGTAATTTAATTGTCTATTACGCCCCTGTATAGTGCGGTCTCTCTTGTTCCCCGCAAGAAATAAAACAAACAAAAAACTCGTTCGAAAAAAGTGAGCATAATATATTTTGCAACTTTTCTATTTTTATTTATTTATCTGTGACAAGCGCCGTTATCGTGTGACCGATGACCGGAGCTTCGGCAGCGCGAGCGGACAGGGCGCTTTTGACGCGCGGCCTTGTCGAAAGTGTCTCATCATCTGCCCTTTCATCTTTCGAGAGCACATAAGATTTCGCGGCCTGCTGACGGGGTGCCTGGCAGACGGCTGTGATGCCGTTCAATGGGTTTGTTGATAGACATCAGAAAAACGTAGCCGGATCCGTGAAAAAAGCGTTCGTATCGGGCGATTCAACAATCGTGCATTTTACACGTTAAACCTATTTTTCAACGTTGTAAACGTAATTTACAATCAATAAAAGTGTACCGCAGTTTTATTTATTTATTTGCGGTACAAAGACCTAATACGTATAACTTTTTACTACATATATACTATAATAAGATGAAATTAAATAATTAATGAGAAAATAAACAAGATTTGAAAAACAATAATACTTACTTACTTACTTACCATCACGCTGTTTCCGAGCGAGAAAACACCTGATGATAGAGCACCACACTCTTCTGTCCTGACACAGTTCTCGCCTCATCCACATTCATACATCTTCTCATACAAGTTCGCCGATTATTATGGCTTCTAAAATTTCGCGGGCGTCCTCTATTTCTAGTGCCATCAACACTAGCATCATATATCCTTCTTACCATTCTATGAGCAAACCTTCTGAGTGATCCTTTCACTGGCGCTCTATATTTAATGTTGTATAAACCACAGTGAGTTATTTTTAAGTCAACTGATTTCAATTTTAATGCATCTCCATAAGACTGGCATACAACTAATTGAATATATTATTAACGTTTGTCCTATATCAGATTCGGCGGGGCGTACATTTTAATCGTATTATTTGAAGATCATCCTAGCTTCTTTCTAACCGTAATCTTCTCAAACTGCAGTTTGCTAGATTTAATCTAAGAGTGCTGATGTCACTGGCGCCGATGACAGTGGGCCCGGAATTCCGAAAAGAATCCAACTACCTAATGTTGCCATTACCAACATACGAGAAATACAGACAGAGACATGAACCGAGCAACTAAAATAATGTTGGATTACAACTCTTGTCTTTTCAATTGTCTTGTACACAGAAATGTGAAAAACTGATTCGAAATGAGGCGGTGTTGGGTGCAACGTTCGCGAAGTTGAGTCAGTTCAACTGCGTTCATTCAGTAAATGGATTACAAATTATTCTCCTACCTACAGAATTGGCAGATGAATTGGATCTTAATATTTGTTTTGATTTAGATTTTGGCATTTTAATATCGATATTAAAATTATTAGCTTATATACATGCCCTTCCAGACCTTAATATTGTCAAGGATTTCAATTATCTATGATGCATAATCGCAGACGACGGTATTTGCGAGCCAGAAATTAAAAGACGGATAGATTAACGAAAAGTTTAATTTTCAGACTTGATAAAATATAAGACAGCGAATGTTTGGCCCGTACGGTTTCTGGTGCATTCTATATTTTAATACCACTGGTACAATGCAAGAATTCCTCAATCCTGCAACAAGTACAATCAAGTTGGTATGCTCTACGCGGTAGTTTAAAAACTTTCTAATATTTCCACAACATGTTGTAATAGAATAACTGACTCCGCAGGCACCCTACACTCTGCTATAGCAACCAGAGAGACAGAAGAAATTGGCTGAGGAGGAGCCTATGAGGAGCAAGTTTCGGCCCCTTAGCGACAAACACGAAACGCATCACTTTTGACTAGGCGCTGGAGGCGTCGTGAGCGCGGGTGCGTGCGAAGGAAACAATGACAGAAAACGCAGTTATGAAGCCCGGAGACCAGTGGTAAATTGAGAGAGTGTGGGCCCCGATTTATTCACGTAGATGAATGGTCCCGACGAGATCTAGGCGCCAGATTTGACCCGCGGGGAGGCAAAGTATCACTCAGCCTGCATCTGCAAGGATGGCGCAGATTCATCGGAGTAAACAGTTGAGAGTTCTAAACTGGGCATGGGACAGCTGCTCCCTGGCTGTCGCCACCACCAGTGCAATTTCAAATCATAAATGAGTGACCCTGGCGTGCGATGTCGGGTCAGTCCATTCTGCAATTTATGTACTAATAATTCATGTTGTAAATATAGTATAATTGCCATTCTTCCGAGACAACCACACACTTCCACAATACACTCTAAGCTAGACCGGTGACGGTGGCAAACATTGGCACACTTTTCTCCAGAGCTGGATAGCTCCGTAACAATATGTTAATAAAAATTATCCTAGGCTCAGGTAGCAAACATGTGTTGGTCATCTTGACGACACCAGAATATCAGAAGAGCGGCGGACAACAGACGCATGAGAAGCGTTGAAGATAGAGAAAATTGCCGATCCCCGAGAGAGCCCGATATCCAGCAGAGGCTGATGATAACGATACCCGAAATTTCGAACTGGAAAAGTGAATTGTGTTTTTGTTCCACCTTCAATGGCAGGAGAATTCATATTAGTTGTATTAGATTAATAGAATTCACGCGATAGGGCCGGCCTTTAAGTCGTCGTTTGATCTGATTCAGCGACAAGTAGGTATCAAAACTTGTTTTCAAACACCGTTTGACAGATTTTTGTCGACCAACTGGTAATTGAGTGAAAACAGAGGCAGGGCACCTTTTATTAAGAAGCGCTCCAATTATATTGCTCGAATATATGTTTATGTAAATTCCTTCGATTGCTGGCTCCCAGGTTCAAGAACCGCACTAACCTTTTTAATTTCGCTGTCTTGATTTCTTAATTTCTTTTAGCTGGGTTGTCTTCTTTAGATTTCGACCGACCGAAGCGCGCACTGGTGGTTTATTTGGACCGCTGGACTGGTCGAAGCGCGGGATGTAATTGAATGACGCCTGTCGGTTACCGTCTTCTTAGCTTTCAGAAAAAAGGCGGTAATACTCTCACACACACACATGTACATTATTATAAACTAAGAAACACAGTTGTGCCAATCGATGTAACAAGGCGCGCAAACACTTTGCAAGAGAGTTAATTCGGCCCTTTTATACCCTACATCCTTTGTCAAGGTTTAACGTAAATACTCTTTGTTTTAAGGGAAGAATTTTTGGATTAACCTAAATAATTTAAAAGCGTTCATTGACTTGGTTTGTTAATATAAGCTTCCATCTCTTTATCCCGGGACCTTTTCTTGACTTGACCGGTTAATCTAAACGAGTACAATTATATTCTAATTTTACAAGTTAAGTGCCAAGAAAGTAGTCGGCGTGGAACAGGCCGGGAACAAGTATTAATTAGACTTGGACCAATATATTTTTCAACAGACAACTTTTGCAAATTGTTTTAAAAAACTAAACATTGTAAAGCATAAGTTACAAAATCTGTAGTGCATAAATTTGCGGAAACCATCTAACTTTCGTTGTGACGAGCGGCGCGCCCACTAGCGCCGCTAAAAGTATAATAATATATCAAATTGTAACTTTTATGAATTGACCGCGTGTTTTATCCGTAAGTAACATTTACTCATTTATTACGTTGTCCGATTGCTTATCGATCGATTTGACATTAAATGTTTGAACATTATGGATGGAGGGATGTCTCGTGCCATGTCGCACACCTCGCAAAGGAAACCTTCTGATACTTCATCATCACACTTGCGTCTTCCAAAAAGCGCGTGTCCTCGGAATAGTATTCGATGGCCAACTGACGTTTGACGAACGCGCAGTGACGGCTAAAGCTAAAGCTAAAGCATAGCTCAAGCGTATAGATCAGTTTGTATTGATTCCTCAGACTTTCTCGAGTGATAAAGGCGTAATTTATTGTAATACACGTTTAAAAAAACATACTTAAGGAAGTCAGCATTGACCACCCCTGAATTAGGCCATGACTGACAACTTAATGGTCATAGTAAGTTCACGGATTCAGCTCTCAGTGCGCGCTCAGTGGCTCAGTCATACCGCGGTCAAGTGCGCGCGCGGACGCGAGGGTTAAAGCAAAAAATACAATACGGTTCGTTGAATTGACGTGAGATTATCTCGGATACGATTCCAGAAATACTATTCGCATACAATCCAATCCAACCAGACTTTTCCGTTTTTGAAATAACAAAGAGTCAGATATTGCAGATAGAGAGTTGCAGTTCTGTGCGAGATTGTGACCAGCGTCCGCAGTTTGAGAGGTAAACGAGGATATAAAAGGGAATATGCATGCAACGTGCTGCAGATAGCCACAAGGAGACTATGCTGATGCAATTAATGACCTTTGAAAGGTAAACACAAGTTGAACGAACGATTATTTTTACATTACTGGATGTGTCGAGATTGTAAAAATGGAATCATTTTGGTTGCCGGGAACTTTTCCCATCCGGGGAAACGCCATTACACAATCTCAACCTAGTAAGTTACCTACGTATTTTATTCCATTTATAAGCAATCCACTTATGTTACGGAGAATCTCAAACACCTTTGAGTAAAACCCGACAGGGGACGCCACAATTAAATAAATAAATCAATTTTAATAAATTTTTGGAAACATTAATACAACTTGTATTGTATATTTTTAAGGAAAACACATTATCATTGTATTATATATCACACAACTGTTTTCTGAAAAATTTCACAATAATAATGGGTTTTCTTTCAAAATAAACAGTAAATGTTTAGAATTATGGAGGCAACCTTCGCATCATGTTTTTATGTACTAAAAATATATTTCTTAATACATTAACTATTTCAAGTTACCTCACTTTAGTAATACTTGAGACAAATATTGTTTTAGTACAAAAAAATAAGGTATTCCCATTATTTTATAAACTATTGTATTTGGTTGTTCATTTAATAAATTGTTGGCCAGATATTATATCTTTCATTGATATTCCCGTATTGAGAAAAATACGCCACGAAAAGCCAGAATTAAATTAATTAATCAATTGTATTAAATTTGGATAATCTTTGATACGAAGTTACTCAAATGTATTTGAGAATTAACGCAGTACAGAGTTGATGGCTTTTAAAAATAGAATAATAAATGTATCAATTATACAAAATTGTCGTAATCGTAATCGGTTGTTGTAGTGGAATGGTTAACACGTTTCCCCGGATAGGAAGAGGTCCAGGTTCGAATTTCGGTAGCGACTAAACATTTGATTAGTTGATTAATTTAATTTGTATTAAAAATACCACAGAGTTCTGTGTTATGTTCCGAAAATACAAATTCACAACAAAAATGTGTTCTCCTTAAAAAATATAATTTGTCCAAATGCGCGCTCACAAACGTCACACTCACAACGTGTCCGAGCAAAGTTCCCACAAGCGAATGTCTGGCGTGACAAGGAGAAAAAATATTATTTCAATGCCAAAGCATTTGCAGTTGCAAACAATTTGTACGGAAAATTGTATATATTTTTAAAGAACTGTCTTGTTTACTTTGATCTTAAGTTTCTGGGTCAGGTGGTTCGATTGCAGCTTCGCCTGCAGGAGGAGCGAATGTAAGGTGTCTCACCAAAATGATAATATCGCAATGACAACGTGAATCACGAACAGCAACACAGGTATAGGAACAATGTTTTAGGTCAAACATTAATAATAGCAGGCTTAGAGCCTAGAGCACAATCGGATCTGCAATTATTTATTTTTCTCCTTTTCTTAGTAATTCGCGGGTTCTATGAGACGCTGAGTTCCTTGCGATTGCGAAATTCCGCCTCTGGTATACTACTTTATATATAGAAATAATAATATTTTTTTAATATCAAATAAATACATGGTGCCGGAAAACTCACAGGAAATAGAACACGCAACCAGTGGCGTGCAGTAGGCACAAACTTAGGTTATGCTGTTACCGACGATGCTAACTAAGTTTATAATAGATAGGTATTACTTTAAAATAGGCAAGTTCTTTTATTGCTCGGTACCGTACTCTGCTTTCGATTTTGCTTAAAATATTTTCTACGATTTCTCCTTTCGACAACGGATTTAAAATGAATAATTAGCTTTAGAGATTAGCATAGCCCAGGGGTCGGCAGTTTGCCATGTGAGAAGAGCCAAATTATCAAGGAAACAGGATAACAAATGTCTTCGAGAGGATGGATGTGGATTTGTAGTGAAAAAATAGTTGGAGTTTTTTTATTTAAAAATTTAATTAGAACGGCGTCCATGCATCGCTTTTGATAGCTTCACTATATCTAGCAAATAGCTACTTATTTTTAATTGAATACATGATTGTCAATTTTCATCTGTTATTCTGCTTCCAAGTTTATTTTTTATTTGGTTCATAGTTGGGAATGTTTGTTCGTGTATATATGTAGAGCCAAAGATTGTGAGAATACCAAAAGCTAGTATTTTGAATGCGTCATATGTTTCAGGCTAACTATTCCACGTATCAAATATTAATGTTTCTATTTTAGGCAGTTGTTTTATAGGTGTCCACTTGTGCTGAGAAATCAAATTGGATCTCTCTCTCTTGCGAGTTCTTCCAAGCGGCTGGTCAGATCTGTGAATTTGTTGCTCTTTGCTTTTCAAATCTACTAACTGTATCTGGAGTGAACCGGCATCTGTATTGAAGCTGAAGAGCCGCATGTGGCTCGCGAGCCGCTTCTGCCGATCCGTCAAGTAAAACAAATACATAGAAATGTTATTGTAAGCAGTTTTCAGTAAGGATTAATCCCTTTCGAAAACAGCGGCCTTAAGCACAAATTGTTTGAAAAATGCAGAAAATCCGCAGACGTCAAGATGCCGACATAGAATCAGTAAAAAAATATTTAGTTCAGTATAATTATTCTCAGGATTGAAAAAATAAGTTAGGTTCATTATATACCTAAATGCTAGCAAATCGCAGAAGTTGTTACAAATGGATCCCAAATAACCCACGGCTAGACGCGGGGGGTTACGTCATAGACAAGGTTACGCTAATTCGGGTAATAACGGGTAGAATTTTATAGGATCTTTTCATAATATACAGATTTTAAAATTAATTTTTATTTCCCAGAATTTTTAGTAATTATGCAATGCACGCCCCTGCACACAACGCATACAGAGCTCAAATTTTCATGTACCTACACCGTTTTTTTTTTTGTGAGACTTCATATATTTTTTATGTTTGCTGTCGCCGTGTATATGTGATAGAAATAGGATGTGTTTTTTGTGTATGGTTTATTGGAACATACAGGTGTCCTGTAAGTAGTGGTCCAAAAGAAAACCATCGATAGCCGAGACCATAACCCATCATCGGTCTAATGAATGTCACACGGTTTTCGCGACATTTGAATTTATGCATGTTCAGCAGCGTTACGGAAAATATTATTTATATATAATTTTTTCAAAATCACGTTAATCTTTACTTCAGGCTATATTCATCTAACAAAAAAATAGTCTAATAATTATTAATTATCTAAAACACAGTGATGCACATGTCGCCATATCTTAAATGCTTTATTTAGGTTTTAAGGGAAGATTTTTTGGATTAACCTAAACAATTTTTATCAATTTATTGACCTGCCTAGTTAATATAGAAAAACGAAGACCATCGTGTTTGATGATCCCGGAGCACTTGCCTTTGGGTTATGCTGATTTTTGTAACGAAATACTTTCTCAGTGTTGAAGGTCACTTTCACATTAGCAGATATGTCAATAGGTAAAATAGTCGCGTATAAAAATATAAATAAATGGATGTGAGATGGTACCGGAGGCAGTTTTTTCAGACGCGCTGGTCGCGGACACCGGTGAGAGTGGGCGGGAAATACAATGTTTGATGTTGCTATGAACCAAATGTAAAGATTGAATATGGAAAGACAGTGACATCAAGCTAACAACTAAAACAACATTGGTTCATACTGTTGTCTTTCCAATGTGTGCGGTGACTCGGACAGTCCGCAACAGCGACAGGAGTAATGTTTTACTGGAGAAGGATGCTTTACTGGAGCTACGTAACAGCACGACACACGAATGCGTCAATTCTGCAACAAATCTAACAGTATGCCCTATCTGCAGCAGTGAACAAAATATACTTCCAATTGTGCGTCGAAGTGAGGAGCTTAGAAAATAAGATTGTCCTGGACACAACTTTGGGCCGATGATAGATGCGTTGCGTCTAGTTGAAGAGACCTTGGACCTGGACTTGTAGAAGTACAAGCACAGAGCCGAATCTCATTTAATTGAGCCCACTATACGTCTATACTGACGTGGAGGAAGAAATAAGAAGAAGGATAATAAGTAGTTTTTAGACTGAATAAGTCATTGGACCGTTATTTTTCGGTCTTGAACCATGTTGAGTGGTATGCTTGAAGAGGTCCCGGATATTTCCTTTATTTGGGGTGATCATCTTGTGGAGATCGTCTTACATACGTAAATTCTCAAAACTGTCTGCGTCTCTTCGGGAAATACGTCCAAAGTACGAGAGAATCCATTTTCTACAGCATTTCGATAATTTTTAGTCTAAATGGAAACGGTCACGCTTCTTGCTGTCCAACACGCAGTTGTCTATGTGTGCACTTATCACTGCGTGCAGTTGTCTGTGTATGCACCGACATTGTGTGCAGTTGTCATGGAGGATTTTGGTGTCGGCGGTATCTTCAAAAATATTTCATGTGCTGTTGTAGTTGTACACCACAGAAGTGTCTGAAACCTATTTAATTATCAGGAATTTCAAGATCTTTAGTGCGCGCTTTCTCGAAGTCTCGGCAACAGGTCGCCTGATAACTTATGACCTGTTGGACCGGCGCGGTCAGCCATGCCATTGTGGCGTTTCGCCATTAGCTGCGACCGCAAGTATAATAATATATTATATAAGTAGCTATAATTTTACTAATTATACGTCAAGATAAAAAATTGCAACTTAAGGCGTCACTTTCAATGATAATTCAAATTTTCGCGTTTTTGCGAAAATGTGTGTTTTTATTATTCATTTATATCTGAAGTTATACACTAGATTTGACTTTTTTTAAAACTATTATTTAGATAGGTCCTTTACACTAATTTAAAATTAATAAACTGAATGTTATTTTCCATAATTAAGACAATATAAGCATTATCGGAAAGACCGCGACCATTAAGCGCATATTCCGCGTGCCACAAAATTATCTTAATATGGAAAATTCTTGCATAAACGAAATATATTTTCTTATAACCTTGAAACCCAGATTACGGAGACAAATCTCGATTCAGACAAATTAATAAAATGTTTAAAATTAGTGGTGTTATAAACCATTCAATTTGCAAAACATGTGATCAATTTTCAACGTTTTTATAATATTTTGTTTTAGTGGGAATATACGTTTTTAAATAATATATTGTATTTACTCACATGCTTTAAGGCTTCAGCTACTGTTTAAAAATCACTTAAATCACAATAACTTCTTAGTAAATAATATTTATATCGATCCTATTAATTGCTCAAGTGTTTACGGTCGTGAATTTCGTTAAAAAATTGCCAAAAATATATGTTTTCACGGATATTTTATCCACAATATAAATTAATATTGAACTTATTCACAACATTAGTAGCAAATTTCATAAATTATATGGTTTTTTAATGATTTTAAGGGAAAACAGTGTTTTCTTGAACAAAGTAAACATTTTATGTAAGTCGCAATTAAATATTTCGTTTTTATATAACACTGTTGTATTTTAAACATTAGCTGTCTGTTTCGTAAATAGTATATGATTATGAAACAGACATATCACCAAAAAATGACAACGTGGTGTTTTAAATCGATAATATTAATCAAAATAATAAATTGAAGCTGTCATAATTTAGAACATTGGTTTTAGCGACCATCTAAATATATGTAGGTAATTTCATAATATATAAGGTTAATTTCAAAACATATATGTAAAGCCCATAATTTATCTTTTCATACAGGTATGTGAGCTCATTAAAATTTTCATTTTTTTATAATAAAAAAACACTTTAAGGCCAGTATTAATGTATTAAAAAGATAATGTAGTCATTATACAGTTATACTTAATAACTAATTAGCAACAAAATACTTTTTACTGTCAAATTGTGGGCATATTACACTGCGAGACGCTATCTTTCTCCTCCTTCTCGTACACAAAGTTGCTGAAGCTTCTGTGATAGTCTTCACAAATCTCTTGGCTACTTGCGTATGACAGGGCAAAGGCAGAAGGGGCAGTTCACCTTCACCACCGTGTGGTATGAACGACTGAACAGTGTTGTATTACTAAGCGACGGCTTCAAGGCTTATATTTGGATTTGAGAGTCTGATCTTCTTACCGTGCATGATGCGAGCTTTCAGAATCCGGCGTGTAGCTAGTTCTCTAAGATGCTTTCGAGGATCAGTTAACATCGCTAGCAGTAAGTTTTCCGGATGAGCGAAGTAGCTATTTCTATGTATTACTGGATCTACTATAGTTTTGAGTTCATTTGGTAAATATCTGGACAACGAAATTATCTTCCATAAGTGACGGGATCTATCTGTGCATGCGGGATAACACATCATTGCGAACTAAGTTAGAGCATAAACTTGGAATTCTGTTAGCTCGTTTCAGCCACCTAGCATGGCCCAGTTTTCCTTGGGCTTTGTATCAAAGAGTATTTTATAAAGGGTTAATCAATAGTTATAATGTATTGTTGACATTTGTAGAGTTAACTTTGTAGTTAGACATAATTAAAAATTGTATCTATATTTAACTTGTACGCCAGTTCTGATAAAGATACGTCAGTATCGAAACAGGTTGACGTAAAAATAACTCACAGCGGTTTATACAAAGTTAAATATAGATACAATTTTTAGTTATAACGTAATTGGAAATCAGCAGTCAAGATATTTTTCTCGTGTTCCTGTCCAAGCCGACACAATTTGGTTTATGTTAAACAAGAATTGGCATTACGCGGCCGCAATGAGTCAAATACTTCCGCGAATTGTGGTCAATTTTAAATATTTTATCAGCGAAATAATACGATGCAGTACGAACGCACTTTTGAGTCCATATTACAAGTCGTTGGCGGATCTGGCGTTTATTTTGATGAGGATTTAGGTTAGGTTAGGTTAGATAAGGATAACGCGTGTATTTTTTAATTATGATCACGCCTTTGTATTGTATAATGAATTTGTAATGTATTAATCCTTTTCTACTTGGGGTGTAATGTTCAGTTGTTAATTCTTCTTCGACGAAAATTCTTAATAAATAACAATAGGAACATGTTCACATTTTCCTCATTGATAAGACTTTGTGGAATATCTAAAGGTTTATGCTGCAAATTTTGTATGGTGTTGGTTTTTATAGCTCGCCAACAGCTGTCAGCGACAAACTGGAACTTGGTTGCAAAAGGGAAATATTCTGGCTGTTGTAGAACTTGTTAATAATTTTCATTCATTGATGTAATATTCTAGTTTAATAGTAATAGTCAACTCATTTTTATTAATTGGTCCAGTATTAGGAGGAAGAAACTAAACACTGAAGCTATGTGTTTAATATATTGTAAATTTACTGTCCAAATTAAGCGGAATGTTGTCCCAATTAAGCGATGTAAATGAGATTTGGCCCAAATAACCGGCGAACCTATTACAAGCTTAAAGACAAGCGCTCCGACAACCAAGGTGCGTGCCAGGACAGAAGACAGTGGCGTTCTATCTTCCGTGCCTACCCCCGTGGAAAAACGGCACGATGATAAGTTAGTTATGTGTAGTTTGAAATGTCACCGGTGCACGAGACGCCATTTTGAAAGCCTTCCGATGAAACCGCAAAACTGGCCAGCCCTGCAGCTGTCGACCTTGAAACTGAGATAACGAGGGGAACGAGTTAATACATATAAAGATAAATAACATTCCCTCGCTTTAGGCGTAAAAATAAATTGACATTTGAGAGATTTCAAGATATTTTTAAAGGCCCCCTTTCAAAAGTAATCCATCTTTATGCATTTTTTTACGAAAATGAATATTTCATATTTATTTAAAACTGCTATATTACTTAGATATCTAAGTCATATGACTTTTACTCTAATATAAAACACATTATTATTGTGAAGGTGCATTTCCAGAACGTAGTTTTGTGCTATTTTAATACTCATTACATTCATCAACTAGAAAAAATCTGTGTATCGAAAAAATATCTAGTTGCTAGCTGCTGGATTCGAAACTGGACCTCTTCCTATCCGGGGAAGCGCGTTCACCATTTCGCTATAGCAATCGAATACATTTTCTTCTTCAATAATTGTTAATTGCTTCTTCAAAAGCTACTTTGTGGCGCCATATTATTAATAATAATAAAACATTTTGTCTATACCACTGTTTATTGATAAATCAACATGTTCTAGAACATTCATATAACTTTCGCCGTGATCGGGCATATGATAGAAAAGTATAGAAAATCGCAGAAAATTGAACAACTTCAAGTAATAGGATTCTATTCTATTGTACGTGCGTATGTATGTACGTGTATGGAGTGTAATAGCAATATTGATTTTGATGACGAATGTGCAAATTGAATGTGTCATGTTTACAAATAAATACATAATATTTCAGTGCGGTACCAACTATTTTTTAAATTCGCCCAAATCTTGTTATCTGAAGCAGCTTTTAGTTTGAGAAATAGAATTTTCAAAATCGGTCCCATAAAACTCGAGTTATTACAAAATCAAGTGCTTTCCGGCTAGTCACTCCACTCCAAAAGCGGTACTAGGCGGAGACTGGCGCGCTCTGTCGGCAGGTGGTGAAGACGCAGTAATTTCAGTTACAATTGCACTAGATTAGCGTCGGTACAATTAGCAAATAGCAATGTCTATTTAGCACGTTTGCGGTTCGAGCATTTCGTGGTTTGAGCTATCGTGGGAGCCAAATCAATCAAATTATATACAGGCAGCACAAGAAATGAAATCATTAAGAATCATCACAGCAAAAAGTCAATCACCGTGTTCGGACAGGTTCTTGAGGCTCTCGAGGCTTCACATGGAAATGATGCATGCACCATCGCGCATTCAGACGATTTGAAATATTTTTAGTTATTTTGGTGCAACATTAAAGACAGTTTACAGCAATAAACCGAAAGCATGCACAATGGCGAGCGACGGAAAGACGTTCCTTAAAATCATGCAGGAGGCTGTTGTGGTCGCTTCGTGGCCGATAGTGACCAGGGTTTCCCTTTTTTTTTTCACAATCCAACATGTAGTGTACTTTGTTTTTATTTCCGGTAATATATATACACCTGGAGCTATTTTAAATTGTTACTAAAAGCATAAACACGAAGGATATAGTGAACATAAGGAAATTAAATAATATGGACAGGTAAAAAAAAATCACTTTGAAAAATAATATAAATCTCAAGTGAATAAAATATTTCATATACAATAATTATTCACGCAAGTTTTTAACAAATATTGGACATCAGTGATATCTAATGCACAATCATAAAGGTTGAAAATTAATATCGATATTTTTTGTTAATGTGCACCGCCATCTAGCATCATTTGAAACCTTTTGTAATTAAACCTCGGTCTGCTTACCTCTATTTCACTAATATGCATAGTTGAACATGGCAATCCATCATATCTTCCAGACATCACCACCGTCACTGCTGGCTTTACAACTCCTGGTAAATCTTGGCCTCTTTAACAATATTTCTCCGTTGGTCTCTAGTTCTTAATTTGTAACACAAATATGACTTTGTAGACATTCATTCACCAACCGCAGAAGTCTTTCTATTTAAATAAATCTGAGACGCTCATGCCATTAAACAAAGTATAGAAGTCGTTGTTGTAGCGTTTATTCGTTTTCTAAAATTGTCCTTTCAAAAACGTCTATTCGTCTATCGTCACCAGAGAAGTGCCTGTTGCCAGCACCGCTCTGTCCTTCGACGTGGGCCACCGCAACGAGCTTCTCCAAGCCGTCTTCCCTTCTCGCAAGACGCCCAAAAAATGTAATCTGTTCTGGATGTTTAATTTCTGCATTCGGTAGACATTCGCGCGTCTCGCCGCCTCTCCGTGTCTCCAGCATCACATCTGTCTCCCTCACTACACGAATACTCATCCATCTAATGAAGTGTCAAGAATATTGCCACTTAATTCTAATGCAAAGAATCCATTTACCTTGTGATGACGCATTGAAAGGCATTAGTTGAGGCATAAGAACAACTGCTCGTTTCATTTACCGTTCGTTAAGAAACTTTACCGTTCGTTAAACGCTGTGACTCATCCAATCATTATGGTAAAATATTGATAATTTCACGATCTCCGAACATCATGGCCGGGGGCACTCCTCGGTCGGTTTGCGGTATATATAACATTGTACACTTCGTCAATTTTGACGTGTTTTGCGCTTGAAAGATTTGGAACCAAAGCGTCAACTTCAATAACCAATCAGAAAGACATAAAACATAGACCAACATTACGTACCGATGTCTAAAATAAATATGATTTCACATGTTTAAATGTCAAATGTATTCGGACATATTGCTCTTATACATTGTAATATTATTAATTACTTTAAATAATACTTTTAATAATTTAGATGTGATGAAAATGAATTTGTACGCCTCATTTTGACAATACTATGCCACACCGTACTGAAGACATAGCTCTGGATGTTTATAAATCTCCATTGCTTCGTTTATGGTACGTGTTTACGATCGGCGAAATCCACAGAGAATTACGAATGCCGGTAAAGACGTAATCCGTCATTTAATGGAACTTAGGTAGGCACACATAACACAACAATACTGGATTCACACAACACCTGTTTTCGACACCTTAGAACAACATACCCTTCTTTCGACACGGTACTGTAAGCCAGTACTTAACACATCACGTCAGTTCGACGTCGGCCAGAAAGGTCTGATATATACGGCTGATTAGTCCAGAAAACTATAAACAGAAAAAGATTACCTTAAAATCTCAAGTAACTACAATATATTTTAGAAAATCGTTTTGAATTGCAATGTTAAAATTATCGATATTATTCGAAAATAGTTTTTGACAAATATTAGACTGCGGACAGATATTTTCGTACTGTACCACTGCCAGCGACTTATTCATTCGTCGTGTCATAATTTACACAGGACCTACAGGAGACTTTAATCAGTGTCATCTATTGCATAATACGGACAGATTATAAATAAATATTCATTATTGTTTTTTGTTAATCTGTACACCTGTAAAACAAACCACACGTACATAAAATGTATAATTATTCCACCTTTGTAAGCTAGCTGCCAAAAGGAACAAAAATGATGTCTAGATGATGTTTAAGAATCGCGGATAGACAATAATAAATATAAATATGCTATTTGGAATCGGATGGATGGTTTTGGCAGCAGATTTTGACAAATTTTTGGTCGCAAAGATAACTAATAATCGTTGTTTTTATACCATAGACAGTATAGATAAGAAAATATTACAGAATTTTCATACTCGTAATAAAGACAATGTATACGTCATTTTAAATTGAATATATATTTGCGTACTGTTATTGAATATATAAAAGAGAAAAAATTTAAGTAATATTAACCTAGAAATATTAAAAACGCGTTTGTTTTTGCCCTGCATGCGTCTTACAGACCTGGCCCTTTAAGCGAGTACTTTACAGCCACAGATTAGACTACCGAATCCGCCACATCCAGAAATTCATAGATATAGATGGGAAAGCATAATATTATTATGGATAATATTGGCCTCCCCTTTTTTTTCCAATTCCTTAGAGTCTACGATACTCTTGAGTACTCTACATGCTAATCTACTACCTACTACAAGTGCATCGTTAGTAAGTAATAAACGTTATACGTGTTTTATATTCATACATATACTCTACCTTTGGGTTCTCTCCGTTCTGGGCCCTGTCTTAGTTTACATCCGTCAAGTTACGGCCCTGTGCACCTTTGTTGGTTGTTGCTTTTGAGCTTACTGGACTAAATGGATCAAAAATCCAGAAAGTTGAGCAGTGTGCCCGTTGTCCATTTCCTCCACAGTGAAGATCCATCCATATACGTTTAAAAATCATCATTTAAAATACTCGTATGCATGTGGCAACTTTCTCTCATTCAAAATGAATATTAATCTAATCAGTCAGCACAAGCGGAATTACGATTGATAAGCAAATATTTGCAATCGGTACGTGTTACTAATACCTTACCGATTGGCCGGTTTCCCCCCGAATACATTCAACACGTGATTGGTGGCCAAGATGGTGAGAAATGATCATTCCAACTGTCACTACAAAATTCCGGAACAACAATGGAAACATCTATCGTTTTGTTTCGCATCCATTTGTCAACGTGCGCGGCATTTTGCGAAGACTTTAAAATATACCCTAGTTAAACAGACATATTCTAATGATTCAATTTTTAAAATAACGTATGTTCCTGTCAATTATTTATATTTGAAACATATGTGAATGAGCTTAGTATCGAGAGTCGTGAAAAGGATACGCGTAATGAAGGTTTCTAATGAAATGCAGTAATATGTTAAAGACTTTTAAAATTCCTGCTTAAAATGACATTTCATCTATTTCATTTGTTTAGGATATTGAAATAGAAAAAAATGAAAATGTTCAAAGGTAGGCATTCTGTCAATAAAAAGTCAAGTTGTTGCACGTTGGACTTATTCGAGAGAACTGGTTACAAAATATTTGCCGGCATCTTACAGGTGGCCCAAAAAAAGTGATAACATTTCGTAAAATGTGATATAATTACATCAAAATTAGTTAAAATATATCAACATTAACATGAATAGTTTACTAATTTACTTACTTACCTATTTACATATATTACGTTTTATTTCGACAATTTCCGGTCGCCATCTTTGATTATTAATTTTCCCATTGTTTATATTTGATTTTTTCAAATTGTCGCCCAGAATGACAGAAATCACTGCAGAAGACTGTATTCTGATCGAAAATTTGCGAATTGTAAAACGTTGGGGTGCTAGGAAAATGATCAAAGAATTTCAAAACAAAGCCTGGAGTATAGCCAGACATTAAAGCAGGACGGAGCTCCATCTCACACAGCCAGAAATACAACCAACTTTCTTCGTCGTTAGAATGTTAATTTCATCGAGCCAGGCATGTGTTCACCGATCAGCCCAGACTTAAACCCAGTAGATGATGCAATATGGGGGGTGTTTTGATGATTTCTGATTAGCTAAATATTGTGTAAAAAAAATTACATTAAAAATTATAATTAAATATATTATGTTTTGAAATAACTCATGTTTTACGAGATGTTCTTACTTTTTTTGGGCCACCCTGTATATAGGTAGAATTTCTGCCTACGTGCTATTTACTCGTGTGCTTTATGTGGTGGACGTAACATAAGTAGGCCGTCATATTGTACATGAGAACATGGGTGTTTTTACATACGAATAACGTGGGAACTAAACGCAAGTACCGCTTGCAGGTGTCATTTTTTTACCGTTAAATGCGGCCTAGAGTAAATTGCATCATGTATTCGTTTGTTTGTAGGTAGATGTACCGTGTATATAAATTCTCGGATAATTTTGTTACTACATTACTACGGAAGGAGCGTCGGCCATCTTGAATGCTTTACCCAGAAGACACATGAAAAGATTTTTTTTTAATGTATGTAGGTACATACATACTTACGTCTGCTTGTCAAGAAATTTTAAACACTTCCGTAACAAAAAACAACACGAGACAATCAAAGTGATGTAATCTCGATAATTGGTCAGCTTCCTGTGTACATTTTGCCGTAAATTAGCGAAATCGGTCAAAACGCAAATTTGCCAGTAAATCTGCGACGTCTCCGCGAGAAAACCGCAATTTTTAGTCAAATCCTGTTCTTACTATTACATATTAACCTGATCTAATTTGTTCTTTTCATTCATATCAAACGTTTCAATTCGAATATTTGAGGGCACCATTTACAAAGTCACCAACGTCCATATTTTTTTCTAACTTTTTCGTATAGTTTTTACATATTGTGTTAATATTATATGAACAGTCAAATTTAGCTCTTTTTTTATGAAAATTAGTCATTCAAAATCGACGTTAGTTGCAAAATCAGTGTCTTTTGTCCGCTGCCCTTAATATGAGAATTAAACCAATATTCGCTTTTCTGAATTTTAAATGGCCACCAGTACACAAAGTATTGTAGATTTTAAACCAAATTATAAGGATTATATAAGTGATAAATAAAAAAAGTACCTTCTAATAGTGATGAGCTCAAAATCACGAACCGCGAGTCAATCACTGATACTTTGAATCACACTCGCCATCAGCGATTGAATATATTGGAATATCGTGATTCGTGATTCATTTTTTATTATTATTTATATTTGGTTGTGATCTGTGATTCGGCGCATGTGGAGGAATAACGTTTAATTCGTGATTAGTGCCATCTAGTAGATTCTGCAAAATATTTTACACATTAGATCCGAAATGCTGAGAATTTGACCCGAAAAATAAACTCACCATTTTTTAAAGGGTTTTCATTCTCTTTGTAATGATATTAAATTATATACATAGAAGCTAGAGTAAGTTTTTTATGCAAATGAAGTTTGAATAATATAAGTAAATACGTTAAAAATTATGTTTTTTTCGCGTATTGTGATATCGTGCGGCGCATGCGCATCAGTAATGAAACTGTGATCACAGTCGCAGTTTTCAATCACTGATATTATTGAATATCAATCACAAGTAGCATTTTTTCTCATCACTACCTACTACTCTTATCAAGTTAGGTTAGGTCAAATTTCAAATAAAGCGTTTTTTTTCTTAATAATAGCGTATTTCATTGTTAACAATAAAATTAGTCATTAATTCGGATACTTACTATTGTCAGTGTACTAAGAACGGGATTAGATCAATTAGTTGGAGTAAAAAGCCAATATATAACTATATATATAATAAAATTAGGCAATTTACGGTAACATCTTACATGTTCGTTCTTGCCCGGGGCGTGACTAACAACGCGAGTAAAAAGCGACCAGCAACCTGGCGACCTCAAAGCGACGACGGCTTCTTGAAAAATATGCTAATTTATATCATTATACAAAGATATACCGTTTTTTTAAACTATATAATGAACGCGCCAACGCGCGACACTCAAATCAAATTGTCCAAACCTTGTCGAGGGTTTTGTCACAGTTGTATTTACATCTTAGGGCCGGTTGTGTGATCGGCAGTAACCCTTTACTATAGTAAAAAAATGTTGTTTGATCGTTAATAAAAAAAATATTTACCTCTCGAAAGTACATCCCGTAGTAAATTCATTTTACTCCTGATAGTAAAAACGAGAATCGATAGTTAAACATGGCGGACTTTTCACAGCTGTTCCAAAAGTCATCTGACACATTGATACTTAGAAAGTTGCAGTATAGGACAATGAATCATTCAATATCCGGCTATTTTAGTAATGAGAGTTAGTACGATGATGATGATATACATTAGCACATAATACGAAAAAATTTCACCACAAAAGTGACAGATTTCGAACGCTTAGACGAACAAATCCATAAACAATGCTTAAAACAAAGCGTATTTCATGATTATTTGTCGCGCCAATAGATATCTCCATTTATGTTTTGTAAATTAGTAAATTTAATGTATCAACAGCCCGCAAAGGATTTTTACTACGGGCGTTAGTAAAAATTGACTACTGATCACACAACCGACCCATGAAGAGCTTTGTACATTCGTGCGCGGTGTCGCTCGAACGATGTATATATAAATAATTAAATTAATACACAAGTTATATCATAAACGATCAGATAATAAGTAGACAATAACAATAACAAAATCGGTTACCGTTAAAGGATTTCGCATCTCAGAAGATCAAAATAAAATCAATCACTAATTTTTTTTACTGTTTATGATTTAATGATTCAAATTCCTATCGAAATACAAGGTTTCCGTTTTAAACATTATCCGGATTGCACTGGCAGCGTCTATACGACTAAAATTTCTATTTGTTTTAACGTTAATAATTCGTTTAACCTAAAAAAGAATTCGTTCTTTTTAGCGTTAATCTTAGTTTTTGAACCTCTCTTTTGCTGAGAGTTCATGTACATATGTGAGCTGTATAAGTAAAGGCATTAGTTAAACACTTTTAGTTCAGGACGCAGTGGAAGATTACTTTTGAACTTCATGTTCAGGCGTTCGAACGAACTCTAGCCTGAAGAATTTCTTCGATAGATGCCATATGACGTCGCAACATTTTAACCTTTGCCAGTGATGCGTCGTCGTGTATATGTTATTATTACTATTGTTTGTTAGTGTTAGAACTAAAGCATATATGGTTAAACACAAATTTTATCAAAAATAAGCACTATTTTGACAACTAGACGACAAAATAACTCGGATTGAATACATTGTTCGAATTTTAATCGACACAAACAGGTTTCAAGCGAAAACAAAAACACGCAAATGAATATTTCACAACTGTCAAACTGACAGTTCAGAACTGCATAATATAATTTCTCTAGCGTCCATCAGCTGAAGTATATTTCCGCTAGCAGAAATACACCTATATCTTCTGGTGAAAATGTCTTCGGATATGATTCCACTACTTTTAGTGGAATCATTTGGTGTTTGGCAGTGAAAATATAACTTCACTGGTAATACACATTCACTGTAACTTACATATATTATATTATACATATATACTCGTAACTAAAAACAATATTTGCTTCGCTTTACGGCGGTGGTTTGGTCCCTAACTATCGGGACACTATTATGTATTATATATCGATAATGTTTTCACATGTTTTAGTAACATATGTGAATATATATTTTTTTAAATGTTATTATATTGTATAGAATGCAAGCTATAAAAATAAATGCCGATTATCGGCACTGAAATGAATTCTGTTTTTAAAAATTGTCAGTCCACATTAGAACTATCGAGAAGTATCGATATGAAATGTCTTGTAGGACGCTGAAATTTCGCACGTGGCCCCCGATGCACCGCATTGGCACAGCTACGTCACTGATAAGAATATAGTTAGGTTTTTATAGAATTACATTACATCATTCAGAAGTTAAACTGTCGTTTTTTCAAATTGTGACAAAAAACACATCATTGCCGTACCATTGACGTCTTTGTGTGGGTGAATATATTTCCTTTAAGTTGTGGCAGAAGACGGATTATTTTGTTTTAGCTTTTCCTTGTTTTGACTAAAAAATATATTTTTATACTTTACAGCTATTGAAGTTTGTGACATCGGTTATTGTCACGAGGATTGGATTGTATGCGTGACTGGTGACTAATTTCATTTCACTTTCATGTGACAATAATAATTTAGAACTTCTAGATAGTTGCGCCAGAGGACGAAAGTTTTTCAATAATAAGAATAACAATAAGAAAATAATAAACATCCAAATATCGCCCATTACATCCCCTCTATAATCCATTTTAACTCTACTCCCACCCCCACCACCCTTAACTTCAGACACACTTAATTACAGTCATGAAAATATTTTTTACTTTAGTTGAATTGCATTATTGATAATGGGAAAATGTTCCCGAAAACGTTCGAATGTTAAATGTAATACAGTGGAATAAGACAGTGTTTCAACTCAATTTACAAAATAATCATACAATTCCACAAAGTTTTACTAAAAATCTTTGAACAGTAAAAATGTTTTGTTGAATGTAGTAGTTAGTTAACATTCTGTAGATATAATACGTTTGCCAAGTAAGACATCTATTTTTTCTCTTTGGAAGCGACCGTGTGGGAGTATTGGTGCCACCTACTAGCTTATTATTGAGAAACATTTCAATTAAAAAGATGCTCATTTCCCAGTGGCGTAATTAATTAATATAAAATGGAATATAAATATTAAAATATTTTCTGTAGATTTTTATTAACACAATCGTGCAGTTCATGTTTATTTTCCGTTTATCACTTTTTTACAAATCGACCCCTCCTGCGTAAAGTACCGCAAGTAAAAAATGACATATTAAATCATTCTACTATTTCGCATGTATTTTGATACTTATTTATTAAAAAAATTACAGCCATTTAAAAATGTATCAAATACGTTAAAAATATTAGAATGATTAAAAATGTCATTTTTTACTTACGGTACTTTACGTAGGAGGGGTCAAAATGTTGATAAACAGACAGAATGTCGACCATCTTGGATGACATACTGTGCTGTTACTTCTTACTTAGTTTACTTAGAAATGGTGTTAAACAGTATTTTTTATATTATTTTAACGTCGCGGCATTTATAACGCAGATCTGTCCAAAACCGATATACAGTGTTGTTGCAAGGATGGTCGCAAGTGCTAACGAAAACTTGCGACAGTTGGTCTAAAACATACTGGTTTATATTACCGTGGAAAAAATATCGATAGCAAAAGTTTTTCAGGTCGCGGAACTTTTGGTCCATTTGGTAATGTTACGCCGCTGTCGCTTCCAACTGGAAAAATAGACGTCGCACTTCTTGGCAATGTAGATGTAATGATAAAAACTCTAAATTCTGGATTTGAGTCCAGGTGAAGACAATATTTATCTAGATATGTTTTAATTGAATGTTTATGGTGCTCGTGTACAGGCGGCCATTGTGAATAAAGGAATTGCCCACGGCCATGCGAACATAATTTGACATTTACTAAACCAGCGGTCGGTGAATTATTATACTATTAACATTTGATATTGATTCAGTGCTATAAATATCTTAAAATGGGCTTCAAGTACTTCATAATGACTCGGTTGTGTGTCGTTTTGTTCTTGGCGGTTTTCGAAGTGCGGATGTTTGCGGCTAGTCCGACTTCCTTTTCCGGCGCTGATGCCGAACAGTCCGGGCAGAATAATGTTCTCCATTCACCGAAGCTGGTTTCCGATGAAATGCAATACGAATATGAACCGAACGAGCGCCAAAAGCAAGAGAACTTGTTCGGAAATAGAAAGGGCGACACAAATTACGAAACGGAAAATGATAAAAACGTCTTGGAAAAAGAATGCGACGTGCAGATGGAAAAGTACACGAAAGTTCCATCCGATAGAGGAGATCTCAATAGTTTCTGCAACAAAAACGTCAAAGATGTTTCCAGCTATTCTGAAGACGAGAGAAAGTGTAACTCATTCCTCTGCGCTTGGTACAGTGACAAGTGCAACGAAATCATGCAAAAAGAACACAAATTCAATTCGAAAGACATTAGCACTATTAAAGAAACAGATTTAGATCCGGCTCTTCAAAAATGTAAATGCTTCTTCAGAGTTTGGAACCAGTGCGGGTGTGATAATGTTTTGAGCGCAAAAGACAAGCTCGACAAAGAATCTCGAAGAAAGGACCACTATCTGAACAGCAGACACAGAAATGAAATAAGAATGCTGAACGAGGAAGCGAAGCTAGCTCCGGTACACAGTTTTGAAGCGGGCGGAGACCCGAACGAAAGCAACAAAGCGATAAATTTGCAAGCTGGCGAAGAAGGTTATCAAAACGATCAAAATTCTCCGTCGATCGGGACCAGAGCCGGCGACGACGATTCCGATTCCGTCGTATTCTTCACGGACGACGACAGCCCGCCCGCTTGGGAGAGGCTGAAACCCAAACCGAAAATGGATCCCTTCGATCGCAACAGCTACAGCGTGGAGCAGCGCAAGTGCTTCGCGTTCAAGGCCGTATGGTACGAAGGGAAGTGCCACGAGCTCAACTCCATCAAGGCCTGTCCGCAGAGCGGGCAGTGGCTGGTGTTGGAGAGGCCTGTCACGGAGTCGGACGAGGAGTTACTGAAGCCGGTCTGCAAGCCGAAGCCGTGTCCTAATGACGAGGTGAGTCATATTTTCTTATAATGTTCATTGTGACTATTTTCCCTCTAAACCAGCCATACTCAACCTTTTTTCTTCGGGCCACATACACATGTCAGGTAAGTTACGCGGGCCGCAACATTATACTAATATGACGAAAAAATATATCAACAAATATATTTTTTAACTAAAACAGTATGGTAATAATACTTAGCGCTTATCAGCATAGCAGTCAATACCAGCTCAAACATTAACAACAGCGTATTACCATATTACTTTTTTTTTTCGTCATGTCAGATACCTGGGAAGGGTGGGTAAGAGCGATGATTGTTCGCGCGTATCTCAAGATATTCAAGATTTAGAATGCCAGTTTTTTTTTTAAATCACGTTCCTGATATACATAAAAGCTTGGCGGGCTGCTCTAGAGTGTGCGGGTGTGCGCGTGCGCAATTTTTAACAAGACTTCTTTTTTACGTGCCGTCTTCTATAGAAGGTTGGCGTCATGTTGATTTATGCTGTATAAGCAGTGGTGTAGTGCTAAAATAATAACTCCTTTTTAGGGTAGTATCGTTCCGGTACTTCTGGCACTAAATGAAAATAACGTTTGTTTTATTTTCTCGGACATGCTTATGTGTTTTTCGTATATTAATTAATATACACAGTAGCATATTAGTCCACAAACAATAAAGAAAAAGTCTTTACAAAATTATTTAACACAAACAAATAGTGAAAACATTAAAACGCATAAGACTAAAAAACCTAAATAATAGTAAATTTGACGCACCAACAACTGGCAAATTTTAACCATGGTAACATTTTTACCATCGCCCGTGGTGGTAATAAACATTTTCCGGTTGTTGGTACGTCAAATTTACTATTGTCAAAGCATAGATAAGAAATCTCGCCTCACAGCATCGCAAGACAAATAATCATGAAGTATACTTTATCTATGGCTTTACTCACGTCTGCTTGAATGATTAATTGTCGTATAGTGCAACATTCAATGTGTCAGATGAGTTTTGGAACAGCTGTGAAAAGTCCGCCATATTTAACTATCGATTCTCGTTTTTACCATCGGATATCGCAGAGTAAAATGAGTTCGCTACGGGATGTACTTTCGAGAAGTAAATATTTTATTACTAACGATAACGCAAAAATGTTTACTTTAGTAACTTTTTTTACTATAGTAAAAAGTTACTACTGATTACACAACCGGCCCTCAATAGAGAATCTACGCATACACGATTTTGATACACGATTTTCAATTATTAAGTTGTTATTTTGACACACACATTTCATTAATAAGTTACCACTTAAATATATTAATATAGATCCAAAAACATTGAAAACATACAATCTATGAAAATGTTATGAAACACGAAATGATGAGATAAATATTAGATAAGATTAGTTGAGATAAATCACGTATTAAGATCAGCTTGAGATTAATAAAGAGACAAAAACTCAGCACACGGCGTTCGATTTGACATTTGACGAACGGAAGACATGTGTTTAATGGACTGACATTTGACATACAACAAGGGTGAAATGAGGCGCGATGCGGCGAATCTCTGAAACGTAGTTTGTACAGGGGGACTGCGACAGCCGAGAGTTGTATTCGTAGAACTCACAGAACCAAAATCCGCATCTCGTAGATTGTCAAGAGTCGAAAATCGTGGTCATAAAAGTAAACAATGTTCGAGGTTATTAAATGTCGGACAAATTTGCGTGTGTGCAGCAATCGCGTGATGGCGTGTTTGTATCGATGTGTTCAATGTTTGTTTATTATGAATTGAACACTCTTTATGATGGTACGTTATGGAAAATTACAGACAGGCAACTTGTCGAATGCTGTCTCGTCCCTCAAATTTATCATTTTATTTCAAATTGAATAGTCACTAGAATTTGAATATCGAATCAAATTTAAAAAATATAAATAATAGAAAAATAATTTACATCGAAATTTTATATAGGTTTGAGAAACGAATAACAGCGCAATCATGGTTTCTTTGTGAACTAAGTCAGTTGGAGGGGGTTAGGCGCCATTTTCAATTTTTTTTAAATATATTTTTGTATTCCGATTACGAGAATATGAAACATGACAGAAATAAAACTGATACAAACAGAATAATTATAAAAAAATTGTCATCTTCACAAACAATTTATATCTGTAAAAAAAACAATAATATTTTAAGCACAATTTCTTATGTTTTTCTGATATTTTTCTCTCTCACACGTTTTTTATTAGTTAACTTTTAAATTGTAATTTTTAATTTCTGTCATTTTCTTTTATGACTTTCGCAAATACTTTTTGTAATGATTTATAATAATTACATCAGTTTATGACCTTTCCATTTATACTTAATTTTAGATTGTACTACACAATAATCAGTCATTTACTGAAGAATAAAATGGTTTTAAAAAAAAATAAAAAATTACTCAATCTCATTTATTTTGTTATGAAAACCTATATTGTGCTGTCATTTTAATTTTATTTGAATCATTTCAGTTTCTTCACATAAATAATTATTTCCTCATATCTATAAATATATTTTGAGATCACTTAAAAAATATTCAAGTACATATCTAATATCTACATACATAGAAAGATGACCATCAACGATATTCCATATTTAAAACTATTCTGACAGATTTCTTTTCTGCTTTTGTTTAAGAGTGATTGATTCAAATACACTACGTTGCCGTTTTGTTACGTGTAAGTTTCATAATTATGTAGTATTTTTCTCTGTTTAAAAGACAACGGTGTTAAATATACACGGAATATTAAACTACGAAAACTTATCAAAATAATGCACATAAAATAAGAAAACCTTGTTTTCCCTTAAGCTCAGTTTAAAACTGTTTAATTTATGATATTTTAAATTTGTTTCGTGAATAAATATGTACAAAATGCAATATATTTGCTGACCATATTTGTCTGTCGTCTTCTCCTTATAAGTATTCAAAAAATTGAAGGATTCGTCTTACGCAAATGGTTGAGAATCTCTCCTTGATGTGTAGTTGTTGTAGAACGGAGTCATTTGTGCTTCTTATCTCCAGTACCAATCTGTCTTATCTTCTTTGCCTTCAGACTCCATTTCCACACCATACAGAAATATTGAATGCATCAGAGAACGCACAATCCTGACTGTAGTTGGTATTGGAAATACTACGGTCTTTTCATACCTTGTCAAGTCTGAATGTAGAATATTTCACCGCACCCATGCATTGGGTTGATTTCTGGTTTGTAACTACCGCCATTAGTAATTGAGACAACAATACTATATTAATTTATACAAATTTTGATAGATAGACAGAGCGTCAGCCATCTTGGATGACATACATTATAGTTACAGAGAAGATCACTTACAAACTGTGTTTACAACATTATGGTGTTCATAATTCAGATCTGCCCAAAACTGATATACACACTGGGTTGTTGCAGGGGTGGTTTCATTTATAAACCTGAAGTAATTAATTAAAATCCTTGAAAATTTCAAGGTTGGGAAGTGTAAACGATGGCACACATTGTTACAACAATATATCACAACATTTATCATAATGTTGGTAGTTTATCTTTATAACTCATTAAACTAATAACAAGTAAACATATCTTGTTTGAATACATGTTTCACTTCATTTGTCAAATTAAAATATTTCATCATATCATTTAACTAATTAATATGGAAACATATAAATAGTGTTTTTAAGTTTTATTCTGTTTACGTATTTGCATATAAAAAAATACTAATATAAAATCGGAGCGCATTTTAGTGGAGGTTTTAGTATGATTGAAAATAAAGTAATAATAAGAAATTTTATTATAATTTTAATAATATTTTCATAAATTATAAACTTGTACTATATAATTCTATTGTTGGAAATGCTAATCACCATGAAGTACCTACATAAAACATCAAAATTTTGTAATCTCCAAATCTCTGAAATCATCGGAAGATAAATAGTTGTCATCCTTGCTAGTTGAAAAACCGCTGACCTGGTCGTCTTCACGCTCCTCCCAAATAAAGTAAATTTCTGTACCATTTTTAGAGATGTCCATCTTTTTAAAACTTTTGTCAATCACTCGCATGATCCGCGAGCACATGCTTTCCAAGGATGGCTGCTTTCTTTTCTTTTCTACATTTCGTATACTTTCATCACCCGCATCTTCGCATCTTTTGTACCCAGGTAGAAAAATCAATAGTCCAGGAATCAAACGTATGCAATATGTGGAGTAAAAATTTGAATCTGAAATCATATTTTAAAAATAACAATGTGCAAAATACGCTAGCAAAAATAAGATATTATTGTGGCATTTCACCTATATTCACTGTATGGAAGACAGATGAATTCACCTTTCTAATACATATAACATAATTAACTAAAACGCAATATTAAACTTTATAGGTTTACTGGCCTTCTTTGAAGAGTTGCACCAAGACCGTGGATGCGCAAAGGACTTGTACTGGAAAGGGAGAGCTGGTGAAAGCTGATGCCTTCGGTGACGGTTTCTGCACCTGCGATGATGAATCGGGAACATTTGAGGTAATATCGCAGATATAATGGCTGTTTAATAAAACAGTAACAGAATATGACATTGTTATAGTCATTTGGGAAAAGGAGTTTATGCTTGTTACTTGTATAGGTGTTAATGCTTATGCGTGTTTGGTAGATGAATCAGAAGGATCTGTTTGAATGTGAGGCTGGGGCCCTAATTTACCTAGCGCTCACTGTGTTTGTTGTATATGATATCGCAAAGTGTTTGTAGACGTGTGTGCGAATATGTGTTTATGTGTGGCCGGAGCAGATAGATGAAATAAAAATATAACTTACAGTTGATAGCATTTATTGAGGTATGATGCACACAAGTTGAGGTGAATATAAAGATTGAGTCTATGGCGAGAAGTGCTTACTTGAGGTGTGTTTAAGAAACCGAATGAGAGAGAAGTTAACGGTTAAGGCGGGTTCCCGGAGCAGCTACGGTGCGATGTATTGTTGTCTGGTTCGCAGGTCGGTACCAGGTGTACCTTTAAGGTTGATTCAATCAGGTAATTGTGAGGTGCGTTGAGGGCTTCCACAATCATCACCAAGATATGATTACATATTTATTCAGTAGGCATAAATATCAAAAATACGTTTTGATACACAAAAGCCATAATGCTTGTATGTGAGAAAATAGAAAAGTCATTTCACATCCCGGAAGATAGGTAAAAAAATTGTCAGTGAATTCAGCTAAAAATATACCATTTGAAAGATACGGAAGAAACAAGCTAATTATGCCAAATCGTACTCCAATAATAGAACTAACTTTTCACAATATTTGGCTATGATATCCTGGTATGCAACCTTAGAAAAACGTAACATGTTAATGTCGAATGTCGATTTTTGGCAAACTCTCTCTGCATGTTTCATTCCTGCATCCTTCAAATACTGAATTTTTTAAAATATTAAACAGCCAGTACATATAGTATAAATATTTGGTTTGAGGGTAACTCTGGAACAGTCACCATGACTCAGCAGTCATTTAAATATTGTCTATTCCACTTACACAAAGAGAATATTGAACTTATGATTATGTATCGACCGGCTTCTTTTGGCGTATCTCATGCTCCTTGAACTTGCACCCTTAATAGAAATAATGTATATTTATTGTCATAAATTAACTTAGAAAACACAACATAATCCATCCAAGTCCATCTTTCAAAAAGGTATCTCTCATTTTTTGTTAAAATTAAGTTACGACTGGGGTTAAATTGCCCATAATCCATTCTAACAGGCATATCTGAATTGTATTCCAATGAAGACATATTACATCAAAACATTTTGACATAATCACTCTTATTTCCATTTATCATTCTTACAAATGACAGTTATAAGTAATATTTATGGAATAAATACACCTCACACTGTCTTTAAATCAAAACATATATGTAGAATTTTTTTGTATCATTTTTCAACAGTGAAAAATACCACACAATTTGTTAATAATATTATCAGCTGTAAAATTAACAAATTCGAGATACACCTCTTTGGACAACAATATGTACCTACTAATGCGACAGCTTTATTTTTGTTATAAGGAATGCTTCAAATCCCACTTTATGTTAAAGCGTTTTATGCCATTATTCAGAATTAACTCATAATTGTTATAAAATTTCAGAATAGCACCGATTGCCACTCTTATTACCAGCAGGGCCCCTGCACCAGAGACCAGGTTGTCACATATAACAAGGTGACTGGCTTCGCCGTGTGTTCCCCAGACCTGTGTGCCAAATTAAACAATCCTGCACAGCCCAGGGGACGAAGATCCGCAGGTTCTGAAATGAAGCATCACATATCTAAGTACGGAGACACCAGCCCGGAAAAAATCGAGAGAGAACAAGGTACAGGCATTTTTAAAAGAGACGTAGCTGGGAGTCAAAGAAGACAAAATATAGCTGATTACGATGTCGGAACGAAGGAAATTGATCCGTACATATTCGAATATGAAAATGGAATGAATGAAGAAAGACTTGTACGACGAGCTAGACAAACATCGAATAAAAGGAATCGGGTTACGACCCGTAAACCGACAGTGACTGCAACTAAGAAATTCTACGGCCCGATGGACGGCACCGGTGATTGTTACAGGTTAGGTTCTGCAGAACCTTGCGTGCAATTAGGCCCCGACTTCTATTTCAAGGTGGACACGACATACCATCACCCGAGATGTACCGAAGGCTCCCTGGAACTGCATCTGATTGACAGTAGGCCAGGCTGCAAGGTGGACGAGAGCAATAACTGCCGAGAGGAAGTCAAGCTGGCTCAAACCAGCGAGGTGGACTTCCTGCTGAGCCTGAAGAAGCAGGCTCGGAGGAAAAGGGCAGTGAAAAAATGATCATCAAGGGGAGGAATAGTAACTAAGAATAAGGAAGATGTATTGAATGTAATCGGACTGAAACTCACTTATTGAACAAAAATGGCTATAAAATAACTTAAATATTTTGTAATTATTGTAAGAATACTTAATTCAAATGTGACCTAATTTAATTATTTTTTTAAATCATAAATAAAACTTTGTATTTGTCTTGTATTAAGGAATTTTTAATAGTTTTCTGACTATGTGGATTAAATAATGTATGGATTAGTGATGCTGGTTTGGGGGATTCAAGAAGGGGCACGCACTCAGGTGTACGTAGACAACTGCACATGGTCAATAATGTATTAAATAACCTATCTTAAAGGAATGTAAACTGTCGTGAGAAAACTTATATTAATCTGTTATATTTCATTACTTTGTATGCAGTTGTCCATATGTGCAATTGTTTTATATGCAATTATCTGATCATCGGTTAAGTAATTTATTACTGTCATTCATAATTCTCAGCATCATCTAGATAAACATATCAGACCCTCCCTGCAACAAAACTGTATATCCATTTTTACAAATGTTGATATATAGACGGAGTGCCGGTCATCTTGGAAGACATACAGTATTGTTGCAGGTAAGATCACTTAGAAATTCAGTGTAATAGTATTTTTATTTATTTGATACGGTTGTTTACTATACCATTGGCTGACCAAGAAGATATACAATGTTGTGGCATTCATAACTCAGATCTGCCCAAAAACAATATACAGGGCGTGGTCTCATATATATATATATATAATTTAATGCATATCCTTCTGTTCTCTATAAAATACCAATTGTTTGAACAAGGGGTTGGGAAATTACGGGATGTAGGGAGAGTGGAAGGAATAGGGAATACGGGGTTGAAGGGCCAACCAGTACCAGGAAGAAACACGATCCACCTGAGAGTTGCTCCTTTCCGTGTCTGGATTTACTTTTTCCACTGGATCCATAGGTATTTTGGGTCCAGGAAACCACTCATCTTTCATAGCGTGAAGTAAGATGACACGCATTATACATAATAGCAGATGAAGTACTAATTAGTATGCACGGTCGCGAGAAACCTATTATACACAAACAGTACACTATCAGCACCACACAGTGGGACGATACTTCACAAGCCAACAATTCATTATAATTTATAAAGATCGAACACCAAATTTTGCGTAGTCACTCTTTAGGACCTTACAAAACCGTAGGAACCTTCCCCCCTGGACCAAATATTGTCAAATAGCAGTCATTACTCACTTAACATCTGCTCACATTATACAACCATTATCCAATACTATACTTTCTGAATGAGAATCATCAGATTTGATGGGTCTTATAGAGATTTCTGCATCCCATCATCATCAGCTGTGAGGAGACAATGCTATATGATGTTTTGGCTGTATATGGCTGTCAAACTATATTGGTGGCATCGGGGAGCATTTCACCCCCCTCCCTTAATTTAGCACTCAGTGCGGCGTTGCCAACATTAAGTCAGTAAGTAGTGTTCACTGTGTCTATTGATGGCGTGCTAAACACAAATTATAAAACTATACACTTTTTATTGAAATGAAATAAAGTATTTGATTTACATCCAGGTCAGTGGAATGGAACCTGGTCATTGTTATTGTTTTGAGCCTGCACCAGACAAATATTGAATCCTGAAGAATTCATTAAAGTGACAACATACATAGTGGTAGGATACAAAAATGCAGTCATATAAGTCATACATGAGACACAATAAATATTAGAAAAATGACAGTTGATTTATTATTAATTATATTCTAAAGAAAATAAAAAGTTAACATATTTGTAATGATTTATTCAGTTACATATACAATCTGAGCTCCTACTTCATCAAGAACCACTCGTAGCAACCTATTTGTATAGCAATACAACAATTTATACAATAAATAAAAAGCTTTGTTTTCTTTGCCAAATAAATATAAACACAGTTTAATATTTTAATTTCAAAAATTAATGTGTACCATAGATTAAAAAAATATTGTTACAAACATATATATTATAGTTATTACAATATCAAATATTATTAACAAAATTAGTATAATCGTTGAGGGTATGAAAAAACAGTGTGCTGAGCACATTCTAAATGAAAATTCTATGCGTTTACTCATTTTGTACTTAGATTTTTATGAGATGTGTGACAGTGTGACCAAAAAATGAATACTCAATTTAAATTCATAAATTGAGCTAAATTTAAGTAAGTTAATTTTTTTGAGTTATCGTAAGTGTTGAAACAATCATCATTCTGATCCAGGCACTGTTGACGACGAAAATAAATGGAATTGCAAAGATCACAAACCATTTTCAATTGCATTTGGGCGTATTCTATTTCAAGAGTTGCCAAAAATTATTTAATTGTTGACAGTTTCACACGGTGAACCCTGACTTTGACGTGCCTCCATAAAAAAAAACCTAGTGGCTCAAGGTCTGGAGAATACGAGAGGTGTTCAATGCTACCGCTTCAGCCGATCTGTTCTGCAGATTGATATCAAATTGACTCGAAAGTTAAGGGGTGCTAGAAGTAAAACACTTCCTCATCATTAAATAATATTAAAATGGGCTCAATTCAAAATGCAATGGATGCTCGATTTTAGAGACACTGTCATGAGTACTCATTTTTTTGGGACACCCTACATATATATTATTTTCCTGAATTTTTGATTTTACAATTGCCATACCTAGGAACAGCCGGAAATAGAGCATAATTAATATAGATGACAGCCCTGTTTGGGATGCGTTTTATTTGTTGCAAATAAAAATATTTAACATAACATTTCATACAATCACCTGTATTTGAAAATATTTGATAATTTACAACTATGGTCAATTTATTGATATACTGTATATATTTGAGTATAAAGCGATTTTAGTAGAAATCATAGTTAAACAAAAACATTTGCTAAATAATGTTACTTTAGTTTATAATTAATTATTATAATTCCATTTTATTAGGCATATGTATTTAAAATATTTAAAACATAACGTCTATTTCTAGAATGAGCCATTTTATTTATGGCAGTTTCATCTTTCACTAGTGACAAACAAATTTTTCGCTGACAGTAAACTTCCGCGATAGAATTTTCATAAATCTCTGCATATTCCACTACATTCAAGATAAATACCAACTTGTATTAAACCATTTAAAAAAAAATTACAAAAAACATGATATGCTGCAAATTTTGCGAATCAACTTTAAGTCAAACTTAATTGTTTATTGATTCAAAATAGCAACAAATTTCTCAACTTATGTACTTGAGTATATATTTTTAATTGTACATCTAATTAACATTTGACCTTTGATTATTTTATTGTTTAAATTTTAAATCAACACTGCAACGAGTGACTCCTATTCAAAACAGAAAAGAATAACGAAAAAATATTTGATACGAAAGATTAAAGTAATGAAATATATTTTTAAGGCTATTAAGTTTTTATTGATGAATAACAAAAAGCATTCAACTCATCGGTAGTGATTCATAGATATTAAATTAAGCCTCGATTTGTTATGACCTATGTACATCATATATTTAACATTTTAGAAATAGCTTAAGCTTGCTGTTGTGATACCAGATACACATATATAATGCGAGAGAACCGTAAATCAATGAAACAGATGAAAGTGTCATAACTTTTAATTAAATGATTTTAATTGATCGCTGATACTTATGTTATAACATTGGATGTGGTCTATTCCTGAGGGTGGATTGAGGAGGGCTCAGAGAGATTCAAGCAAGCTCCTTGTTAAATTTGAGTTAGATCAGTAAGTACCTTTTTAATATTTTCAAATCAAACTAGCACCATTTCGACGTTTAGTATTTTAAAAGTATCATGGAACATGACACTTCCTTGCTTTTAAAAATTCTTCTTTAATTACTTCATTTATTGTGAGTACATACAAACAAAGATCCACAATCGATTGTCTAGAGAATAATATAGCAATGCTTCGATCCAATGTTTGATATATGTATTTATATTATTTTCAGAAATAAGAAAGAGAAAATAAATAAATAAAAAAATTAGCCTAACTTCCATTAAATATGAATGAAAGGTATAATTCACTATATTTTTTTATGTTAAACTCATGAGGTTTTGTGAACATTTGTATCCAAGTATAGGACAAGGCATTGAATTAATTTTTGCGTCATCTTGTATCAAAAAACAAAATTTATGAAATAAAATGTTTCAATGTTTAAACTGAAATATATTTATAATAATATAATATAATAATAATAAATACTCTTGAATAACAATTTATGCATCGAATACCAACGACAGCATGAACGATCTTTAAATTCGTAATACTTTCCGCCGAAACTTGTCTCCGTACGAAAACCGGGAGCAACAATTTCAAAATGTGTGAAAACAAAATAACAACTGTCTATCACAAGATACTCTGACTGTATGTTAGTACAGATGATTAATATAAAGCAGATAAATAAATAATCTATAATTTATTTCCAAGGAAAGATTCTATCTCGCCTCAAGCAAGCATTAAACATAATTTACTTCAGCAAGCATTAAACGTAATTTGAAATAACTAGTTTCAAAAAGGAAGGCTTAAATAATTTATTTAGGTGATTAAAAAGACAAGAGAACAGCCGCTCCGTTAAAATGTCATTCTACATCTTTTAAGGTATCTAAAATTTTTAAAATCTTTCTGGGCCGGAGGCAACAAGCTGCTATACATCAATTGGTGGAGAATTGAGTGACAAATGTCAAATATAAAAAAAATATCTCATTATGTATTATTAAGGAGAACACATTCTCATTGTGAAGTTGTAATTATTCAGAACATAGGTCTGTGATATTTTAAATACAAATTAAATGTATTAAGCCATCTTATTTATTTTTACAGAATCTCAAATAACTTTGAGTAATTCGATAGGACACGCCAGAATTAATCATTTATTTTTATTACATTTTGGACACGATGATACAACTTAAGTTGTAATTTAATAATAATGAATTATTAATTCTGGCATCTTCTATCGGATTACTCAAAGGTATTTGAAATTCCGTAAAAATATGAGAATGACAAATGTATCAATTTGAAAAGTATAATATATAAGTTTGAAAATTTGTCATCAATGCACTGTGTTGGTGTAGCATAAACTGTTAATGCAATTTCCCCAGATAGGAATAGATCTAGGTTCGAATCCCGTTAGCAACAACAATATTTTTTCAATAAAATTGATTTTATATGTATATCTTTCTAATTAATAAATTTAATTAGTATTTATTATGTATTGACCATAAACTGCTCAAAAAGTTGTAGATATTAACCACATCAAGTATCATTGTGTTTATAAAATGAATATCTATGGTCTAAATAATAATCAGTAGGTACTGTATGAATGTGATAATCCATATTGTCTTATGATGCAGCATGATGTTGTACAAAGCCAAGACACAAATCACTTTGTATTGCCGTTGGCTCGCCGGCTAGTTGAGAAGCATCAGCAATATCAATGAACATGAGATACAATTGTGCCCCCCCATTCACACGCAAAGAAGAATAATAATTAATTTACTTCAATAAACAATCAAGAAAAAAATGTTTTAATATTAATATTTAAAATACAACTACATAATTAAAAAAATTTACAAATTGTAACACAAAATTTAAGTAGCTAATGGTAACAATGAAGAACACTAAAAATACCAAATCCCTAAATCTAAATATCACATAAATTCAGTTAGTGCAAATTATTGAAACTATGAATAATTGAAATTATAACAAACATGTTAATAATAATAATAATAATTATAGTAATACAGCTTATTGAAATACTTGCAAAACAAATAAGTGACATACTTAATCACTAAGTTCAACCATCCAATTCTCAAAAAAATTAAATACAGTAAAACCCAATGAAAACAAAAAAAATTATAAAAAATTGCAATAATCATGAAAAAATTGACTGGAAAAATATACATATTTTTACTTATTCCGAGAAAACATCTAGAAAGTACATAATTATGCAAAAAAAAAACCCACATATAGTTAATTTTTTTGTAATATATTCTTCAAATTGATGAATTATGATGTTATCTAAATTGTTGACTGTTATTTAAATTTTCAAATTATCTGTCGTAAAAATAAGTTGATTTGTGGTGCAAAAATCTGAAAGTTATATTAAGAATTACAAATTACCAGAGTTAATCTACCATGAAGTTGACAATTTGGAAGTATTTGAAAAATTTCGAATTGATGGGGTTTTACTGTTGTAATTGGCAATTATTATTGTCCACCTTTATTGGACAGTTTTAATTCATTTTTATTTAATTTAATTAACACAAATAAAATTTCAACAAAAATAATGTCACATGGTCCGTGACATGTGTTAACAAAAGGTGATGTCAATAAATATGAGATTCTTCAAAATGGCACAAAATTGTAACATAATATAAATGAAATAATCATAATAGAGACTGAAATTGATGTTGGTTAGTCAATATAGAAGAGGCCATCATCAGACCTGAAACAGTGTCAGAAACACAGTTTTTTTCGATGAGAGTGTTTATACAAGCAACTAGTATTCCTAATAATGTGTTTTCTAGCCGTGAACCATGAAATAATAGATATTATTGGAAATTTCCACACAAAAATTCTTATTCATAAAATATTATGTTGTTTGGATCAGTTGCCAGACGTTAGATATCATGTTAGCTATAAGTTGTTGACAGCCGGTCGAAAAGCTGCACTACTGTCTGTGCAAATAATTGTCATAGATTTTTCGGCCATAAGGTTTACCGTCTTCCAGGGTCATGCTGTTCAGCAATCTTTCCTTGAATAATGAGATGCAGGATGTCTCATAATATGTATGTCCGAGATATTGAAGTTTACGGATTCGAATTATATTGGTGACTTCTTTGTCTTATTAATCCAATTTAAAACATCTTTTTTTCTTTTCTGTCCAACAAGTTACATCTGAGCATTTTTCTGTAGATCCACATTTCAAATGTTTCTAGTCGCTTTAATATTGCTATATGTAAGCATCCACGCAACTATTCTGCGGAACGATACTGTGAGCATTTAGTCTAAGAGTAGGTACTGATTTAAAATATACAGTACTCAAATATGATCAAACGTATACATTATTGTAGAGCAACATTTATAATTAGATACAATCAGCAGTTTTGTAAACATATTTTACAATATATATTTATCATTACAGCATTATATTAATTTAACAACTTGGGCATTGTATATAAGATGAGTGTATTGGTGTACATTTTGTTTACAAAGATTAAACACACTCGGTGAAATTAACATATTTTTCAGATATGTACTAAAATATTTTATTTTGTTTCAACAATATCTACATTAGACTTGCGGTTATTCGGGTTGATATATCTTATTTTACCTCGACTTCTTTAAACACACAATGTATTCTGCTTTCTGGAACCTGGAGTGATGATTTTCATCATATTCATTGTTTCAATTAATTATACATAGCTAAGTCACCATATGTTAAAATACGCTTAAGGTAGGTGCAAAAGATGAAACCATATCTAACGCCGCTCTTAGCGAGGTACCACGTTCATAACTGAATAAAGATAAAGAAAAATAATTGACTCAGTCTGAGCCTAAATCAAATAGGCACCCTCAAGATCTTGTTATTTATATATTTTGAAATAGTGCTTTTGGGTGTCATTAAATAGTGATAGCGCGCATTTGTGATATATTACAATATTCTACAATTAATCTATTGCATGTGTATATTTTAGTGAAATAAATAAGAACGTTTTAAATGTCTTATGCTTCAAAATATTCGGGCAACACTTGGCCTGCTTTCCAACCTTATGTGTAGGTATAAATAAATAAATAAGAAGGCCACATTTTGCACCCAGCCTTGCAATGTTCCAGGCCGATCCTGCATATAAAACTAAATTAATAAAATGAGAGAAAATAAGATTTGATCTCTCGGATGAAAAGAATTAATTTATGTTAATTATTCAGTATTTCTTCTTGCAGTAGAAAATATTTTATAATATTTTTAGTAAAATAATATCTTTTTTTATATCACGTATTCACATAGTACGTGGTTCTTATGTCCTAGCATAAATATTTTAATATTGATTGATTAAAAGAGCAATCTAGGCATAAGTGCATTCTCCAAAAAATGCACACTGCGTTTGGTGCATTTTATGGTCATATTCATTTGCTTACATTACAACACAGTGGAACACCATCTGTACGTCATTCAGATTGTTTGTCGCATGGATTTTCTTCAGTAGTGTATTAAGCTTAAAAAAAAATACTGACGATTAGAAATCACCAGACACCTATAATCTAGGATTATTGCACAATTATATCTTGTTACTAATATTGCAATCCATGTTTTCCCCCCTTTCTGCTTTTTATAAGAGATTTTGTTTACAATTTCAGAAGCTAGTATACTTAAAGCCAGACCGAGAGACAGGCGGCGTTCATGTGAATTTTGTAGAAGGGTCCTTAATGTGCATGGGGCAGTATATTCAATTCTACTCTTAAACAACTGGACACATAAACCATGTTTTTACGCTAAATCTATAAATTAGCGAGTAATTCTAATTTATTTAAGTTTTGAGGTGATTGATAATAAATGTATTAATGACAATATACAATCTGTGTTTAACGATTTGAATACTTTAGAAGAATTTTTTTGCATTTTGGCGTCACCCACGTAATACCACTTATCAAATAGCTATGCGACTTTTTAAAAATATATGACTCGATCGGAATGAAAATTTAAATGATGACAATATAATATGCATTAATGTAAAAAATACATCTTTATTTACACAAAGATTTAATTTTTGAAGAGTAAATACTTTTACTGTTGCATAAATATGTCATAAACTATAGGATTTATGTTTCCACCAAGAATTGTGTGTAGAATGCCCCTTGTCCCGCAAATAACGTTCCAAACTCCACTCCTATATGTACACTTTATTTTATGTCTATTCATTTACTGGTCTGTGAACTAAACAGATTCCGGATAATTGAAAAGGAAAGCGAGTACATATTGAAAATTTAGTATCAAACCTTTCTAATAGCATGGCAGAGCATTAGAATGATCAAATGCGGTAACTTTGCAATTGGGTCATCTCTCAATACAGCCGTCTGTTACTTTTACTTGACTTACAGTTTCATGAATACATCAGTGGCATCAATATATTATACACAAACACAAGTGTGACGTGCTTTATTATTTATAACATCTTGGATATGTTGCCAATACATTGATATTGCGTTACGAAAGCACCTGGCAAACCATGAGAACAGCTTATTATTATAATAACGGATTTACAGCAGGGCCGAGTGAATCAGTTTCTCGAGCTGGTGTTTTCAGCGGAGATTCGTGATCCGACAGGCAATACTTTTAATGGCCTTATGCTCTTTAATTTCGAAGAGTGAACATCGAATTTAATATCTAAATCGCAACCCACCAAAGGATGATTTACGATAATATCCTCGGCAACCTTACACTCCACTTGTTGCCCGTTGTTCGGACTTTGAAGATTCTTTTCGCTAGGTGAAAGCGGAGTTCCTAAACCGCTGTCTGTATTGGACTGCATAATCTTATTCTCAAAATCAAACTGATCCCTTTTCTGCTTGCTTTCGTTCAGCTTCTCGGTAAGCTCAGCGGAGTTTACCGAATTTCTACGAGTATTGTTTTCAAATGATGGAGTTATCGGTGAACTGACCGACTTATCTTGATAACACGAATTCGGAAACAGTCTCGCGTCGAGCCTTTTCAAATTTTCGTCAAAATCTTTCTTCAACTGTTCGGCTTGCAATTTTTCTTGCTGTATCTGTTGGTGGGAGTGTGCGAAAAACCCGGATCCTTTGGATTTTGGGCTGTCAATATTTTGCATTAAGTTTTCGGTGAGATGACTCTTTGTAATGGAAGAAATGTTGCTAGCGATACTTGAAGTGTCGCTTAAATGATCGTTAGTCAAAATTTCAGAATTCTTGTTAACAACTTCTAATTTAGGTTTATTAGTTTGTTCATTATATTCTGAATTCTCTTCTAGGACTCGTAACGGATAACCTTTTAAGGTTGAAGAAATCTTATTTGTTAAAGGTTGTACTTCTTTGATTTCCTTGACTTCTTTAGGTGCTATTAATCCTGCGTTGCAAGACATTGACTTTTTCATAGACAGATATTGTCGCTTTTTCTGCAAATCCGGATCGACTTGCGCAACCTTTTGTGTGGGTTCTTTCTTCGATTCAGACATCTTATGGAAAAGGTTGGGCGTGCTTAGGCCTGTTTTTAAGATACTGTGTTTCGGTTGCATTTTATCCGAAACGGAGGCAGCTTTTTCGTCAGCCTCGGAACCGGATTCTTCCGAAACTCCGCTGGCGTTCAGCCCGTTCAAATTATTGGAGAAGTCAGTCAGTGCAAATTTACTAGAGAAGTTTTGCCCGAGTTTTTGACCCAGGACCCCAAACGTTTTTCTATCGTTCTGTTGGACTTGCTGGCAGAGTCTTCTGATGTCATTGGGTAGTTCGTTGTCCCTCTTTTTGTCGTAAGTGATGCCAATGTACCGAGCTAGCGATGCCACGGTTTTCTCCAGAGATTTCACCTGACTTTCCACTTTGCTGTGCGAACTTTGAAGGGTGAATACCTTCGACATGGTTTCCTGAAAAATACATAAATAAGTACATTTTTAATATTTATTTAATGTCTACAAAAAAGACACATCTGTTTATAATCAAATGAGCATTCTAATCTTTACGGCTTATGTCCACGAATGAGATTTATAAGAGATTTTCGACTCGAGACTCTTAAGATATGGATTTTGCTCCCGTGAGATTCTTTGGAGACAACTCTCAGCATTTGTATTCTCTGTGTACATACTATGTCTCAGAGATCTGTCAACTTGCGCTTAACTTCACAATCAAACGATGTTTGTCAGTTGAGTGATTTTCAATCTCTCCAGTAGCAGTTAAAACTGAATAAATGTTTGTAATTTAACGCCTTATATTAATGTTAATGTCTAATGAAAAATGCCTACCTTTCCAAATGTATAGTTATATGGATATATGGTGATTTTACATTTGTGTACATATGTCAAATCTCACTGTCAAATTGAACGTCGCATACTATGTAATTTCAGTTTATCTTCAGATCAAAAGTTCAACATGTGTACACGGTATTGAGATGTATCTCAACTAAATTTCTAAAATGATTTCGTGTCTCCTTCTGTGGACCCGGGCTTTTAAAGTAATGAATAATAATGAAATATGTAATAGTATTAGATTATTTTGAATATATTTAAATGAAGAAATTTTCTGTTTATTTTTTGAGCATGTAAATTGTAGAACACTGCATAGCTGAGAGCAGATGACATTATTCTCAGTATAAACAGGAAATTACTAATATCATTAATTGACATGGCAGTTACTTTAATAAAGGAAATTAGAATGGCATGGGGGGCACCCTTAACCATAAAAATATAACATAAATGATTATTATTTTACATTTAAACCATTAATTATATTAATCAGTCTTCAACTTAATCTTTCAATAGAGAGACGTTTTGATAATAACAATAAACAATTAAATTCTAACCTCGAGCTGCTCATTGAGTCGATGGTTTTGGGTGTGTAGTTTCCTGTTTTCCACCTCGAGGCGTGCCAAGGCGGCCATCTTGGGCGCGATGGCGGCCATCTCTTCCTGCAACACATTGTACTCCACCTGGTACTCGTTCAGCTGGCGGCCCAGATCGAGGGTGAAGGCCTGCGGATCACAGTCACATATCACTCATTATATAATTTATTTACAATGAGTTGTATCTTGGTCAAACAACGTATTTTGTTAGATAAATTTTTGACATATGGAAGTGAGGCCTGGAGCTGGCAGAAGAGGAACAAAAGTAAACTGAATGAAGTGGAAATGAGATCACTTAAACACATATATGGATACAGATCCATTTAGGACAGAGTAAAGAATTAGGGAGAAAGAATGTAACGCTGATCTTAGTATAGTAAGATTAAGAAAGGATCACGTAGGTGGTTTGGTCATATGGAAAGGATGAATGAAGAGAGAATGGCAAGAAAGATATACGATGCAAGTATTGGTGGCAACAGAAATAGAGGACATCTGCAGAAGACTTGGCACGACCAGATAAAGCAGATACTAGAGGGTGGTCTTGTTAGAAGCCTCAATAATCGGCAAGCTTGTATAAAAAGATATATGAATGTCGATGTCAGGGCAGAAAAGTGTGGTGCTCTTTTCTCTCTGCCTACCCCTGCAGAGAAATAGAGTGATGGTGAGTTAGTTAGTTATTTTTTTAAAAAAGGATAGCACGAGATAAAGAATACTTGATTGACCCAATAAGTTTAAAATGTTAACATATTTAATTGGATTGTAACATATCTATATTTTTAATGTTTTTAGAATCGTTTATTTGCACCTTCTGATTGAAACAAATTTCAATCAGAGGGTGTGGAGTACAAACTATATGGTGGATGCACTAAAACGTCCCAGACAAATTGCATTATAATCTGATAAATATAAAAGAATGTTAAGTATATTCATGGAACTTTCCGGGAATCAATTAAATAACATACGCCAATGTGGCCTACCAGTTTGATGACTTTATCCAGCATGACCTTGTCGATGTTGGGAATCTTGTGCTTGAGGTATTCCATAATCTCCTCAAAGGAATCACACAGCATCAGGCCATCTTTGTGAATGTCCAGTAGAGCAAAGGCCACACGGAAAATAACCTCCGAGGATTCAAGGAAAAGCAAGTCTGCAATAAAATGTATATTTATGAATTAAGGTTGACATTTTCTAGATGTTGATGTTTATTAAAAAGATTTCACTGAATCAGTGACGCATTCAATATTTACACTTTTATTTGCTAAATATGACATTTGCACAATCTTGCCTATTCAATCTAACTGTGGAGGGTTGTCAGCTCCACAATCTGTACGCACCGTGTATATACCTGGGTGCAACCAAACATCGCAGCACAGCCGCCCGGGGAACCAGCCATAACGATTATCTATATCTTACCTATTATTGTGCATCTATCCGCAATAAACGCCCATCAACTGTAAGTTATTTATCTTATTTGTCCAACCCGTTCTAGCCACATCCACACACACATTTATATATGCATTCCGTAATATCATCCTCATATGAACTCAGTGAAAAGCTGGGAGAAATAGGGTCCCATCTTCCACACATTGAACCTTCTGATCGACACATATAACAGCAAAACTCATCCCACAGCAAATTCCCAAAATAACCTTATCTAACATAAATGAAAGCCCTTTCAAATCGTAATGCTAGCTGTGTACTCCTGACTTTGTGATGTATCCAGCATTAACAATTCATATTTCCCGATACATATTTACAAAAATATGTAAATTGTACCTTTATATAATATATAAAAATGAATGGATGTTCTCTACATAATCATATATCCTTTGTCTGAGCTAAATCAAATTTTGCTTTGTCATTCTTCTGCTACTCCATCTACCCCCCCTGTTATGTATTAAATTGAATGCCATCCATCTAAACTTTGCTCAGTTGCACTGTAGGACCCTAAAGTCAATATAGTCATCCACCGCTCAACCTTCTTTCCCTGTTTTAAATTACAACAAAATCTGAGACAGTGAGAAGTTGAGTTTTATTAACACAGAATAGCCATACCAAATACTCTGGTCACAAAGCCCAGGGGGAACTGCGATGTGAAGATGGTGAGAATCCAGGGAGCAGCGTACAGCGTTGGGGAGATGTCGAGCTGATCGAATTTATCATACAGATCGGGCAGGTGGTCCTTGACCAGCCGAGAGAGTTGGTAAAGCTGCAATTATTAAATATTGTCTTTATTAATTCAGTTCAATAATACAATGTCATCACTGCTAAATTAGTACATAATTAAATATGAAACCTGTGCATGTGTAAAATACCTTTGATAGCATTAAATTCTAGGACCTGGCTTTTCTGTTAATAATATAAGAACTGTATCACTCTAGTAAGATAGATCACTACTAACCTGGACGATCTACCGATTTCCCAGATACAATCCGGACTGCTGGCTTTGCCGGCTGCTCTGTGGAATCCTCTCTTGATGTTGCATGTTCTCTGCCAGTCTCGTGTTTTCTAGAGCGTTTCTAAGAGTGGACCGACCCCGATGAAAGTTGTATTATTTCTGTGACAAGTTAAGTGGCTTTTCCGCCAATACCGAGTACACAGGCCTACATTATCAACAGAAAACCTAGTGCTACCGATCGATAAAGCTATTTTGTAATTTTTTTAGATTTTATTTTAGTCCGCTTGAAAGAAAAGTTGTTAAAATCCAAAACAAACAATGTACTTCTAAAGATACAGGTAAAACAATATTTTTAGGGGAGTTAGGAATTAATTTACTTCTTCCCGAGTCTAAGTTGTGTGCATATGTGGACTCATAGCGCTATCCATTGACAGACAATCTATCTTTCGTGCGGCATGCCCACCAGGGCTACCAAGGGACGGTCACACATATCGCCAGCCTTGTCCCTCTCTGCAACCTCTTCACCAGGCTGATCTTCGTCTCATAACATCTTGTGTCTCAAATAGCATTTAATTTTATCATATTTCACTTGTTTTCTTGAATAAACCACATGATTTAACTGTAAATTACCTTTCACTCACTCATTATTCTGTCCGATTATCTCATTCCTTTCTGTTATTATATTTATATAAAATATTTCATAAAAAAGTAGTTTTATGGACGATTACTAAATAATTACCTGAATTTGAAGGGCGACCATATCAGGTAGGTACTGTTTCCTCAATCCTCTTCTGAACATAAGGTGTCTCAACAATAGGAAGGCCTCAGCTTCATCCAACTGAAAATAGTACAAGACGTTAAAATAATTCTCCAAATGGGAAAAACTCAGTATAACTAATAACATAAAGAATTTAACTTTAAATGTTCCTCAGTCTTTCTTCTTGTCTTGTTAAAAGTAGATACATATATACTTCTGTATTTATGTATGTGTAGGCGAATTAGCGCTTGTTTTATGACAACGCGATCGCGTTGTCGGGCACGGGGTGCGCGGTGAGGGGAACTGAATGGTTAAAAGCCGTGACAAACAGAGAAGCGCTCTATTTTTTACTTTTCGGATTTTCAGATAAATGACTAGTTAAGGTGTATTACTGCAGATATCCTGTGTACTATTCTTATTTCAATAAATTGTCAATTGTATTAAGCAACGATTTGTATCGCTACACCACCACCACACTATATCTCACACCCGACTAACACCGATAATCCTCAAAGAAGATATATTTCATTAAGTTTAGAAACCTCAAATTACTTACATGAAGCAGTAGCACTCCAGCCACGAAACTTAATCCCTGACAGTAGCCGACCTCGGGGTCTAGCAGGCTGTAAGCCTTCAGCAGATTGAAGAGGGCCAGCTGGCCTGGACCCAGGGGCGACGAGAAATACGTGTGACTCGGGAAGGTGCGGCCTTAAACAGAAAATTCAATTCATGTTAAATAGTGATAAAATATTTGACAATGAGAAAGTAAAAAATCATGTTTTATTATTAAGAATACAAACCGAGGTCGATGAGGATTGCATGCTGGTGCGATGTGAGCTGTTTGAGCAGTACTTCGTATGGTGTAGTGTAGTTGGGAAAGTTTCTGGCGTCTGGTGGTGGCTGGCGAAGGCAGTACTGTTCTGCTAAGAAGTACCATACCTCACCCCTTTTGGCTCTCGGAACGCCTGTTGAAGATAAGATTAATAAAAATAATATTTTCATGCCTTGTACATGTATTATAAAAGGTCCTGATGAAATATGAAGACCACATATGTTGATAAATTAATTTTATTGCAATTATTGTAAGCATCGATTAATGACTTTCCATATTTGATAAATGTGAATAACGCGAAAAAACACTGTATTGTCACCTGAAGCAGAAGCATATCACAAATCTACCGAAGAAGAATTTAACGTCTGGTGCATCGGTAAATAGCTGGTACCATAAAGATACCACAATCGGCGCAGCCAGATAATAGCTGCAGCCGTGAAACACTACAATTGGCTGACGGAGTCAGCTTCATTTAATTAACATATTTTCATGTAATGTAATATAGGAAGAGATAGCAAAATAAAGTTTTATTAATAGAACATGAATTGACTAAAAAAAAAATAGGATAACAGTCAACAAAATAATATAATTTTGCAGAGAACTCTACACACCGTGTCGTATAGCCTGGAGCAGCATTTGCGAATCGACTTTGGTTGATATCCTCGAATCCCGAGGAGCGGTGAGCATGTCCCACACCTTGGAATTCTCGTGTGCGCAGCCACCGATGTCTTCGTACTCAAGCTTTATCCTCTTCACCGCTGATACTTCTTGACGAGCTGAATATAATGAAAATCATTCAATAAACCATGCAGAAGCATTTAAAAACACATTAGAATATTAGAAATATTCACGGCCATTCAGAATCATCCATGTACAGTTTTTTGGGTTAATCTGCCTTGTATGACCTTTTTGGCCTATGTTTCAGATCCCATTGCAGGGTCCATCATCAAAGCTAATGTGATGTGTGACTGTTGGTGTTGTGATTTAAGCACTGACTTGCAGTACCGTATCGAAAGCAGGGTGTATCGTTTTAGGTACTGGCTTACAATACTGTGTTGAAAACGAGCAGTGTTGTGTTATATATAAGTTCTATCTACTCTCGGATCACTATCTGTGCAGACTTTTTGACTCCAATGACTTTGAATCACCGGATACCGTGAGGTTTTTAATTTTAGGTTGTCATCCCTATTAATGTTCACTGGGTCAGGTACACACAGCAGATTAGCCACGGCAGAAGATTGCATAGAATATATTTGTATGATTCTAAAAATATTCAGAAAAATAAATAAATAAAAATTTTAATCTTCCTGGCAGGGAACCAAACCCTGATTTCACACATAACAGGTAGGAATACTTACCACTGCCAATGAAAGCAATCGAGACGTGAAAACAGCAGTTTACAAATATCTTAAGGTCTTCATTAATGCTAAATTATTACAAAGTTTACCTGTTCCACTATTTTTTAAATGAAATTAAATATAGACATTTAAATTTGATGTTATAAATGTATTAAAGGCGTGCTTTTAAAAATAATTCATATTTTCACGTTTATTACAAAAATGTGAGTTTTAATTATTCATTTACATCAGAAGTTGTACACTAGATTTGACTTCTTTTAAAACTATTACTTAGATAGAACCTTTACACTAATGTAAAAATAATAAACAATGTTATTTGCCATAATTAAGAAAATACAGGCATTATAAGAAAGACCGCGACCATTAAATTTATTTTCCGCATGCCACAAATTCTTGCATATACCTAATATATTTTCTTATAATCTTGAAGCTAAGATCTAGGTAATCATTTAAAAAAAAGTAAAATCTAGTGTATAACTTCTGATATAAATGAATAATAAAAATCCATGTTTTCATAAAAAATGTGGAAATATGAATTATTTTTGTAAGGGGAGCCTTAATATGAAAATATATCAAAAATATAAATCAATGCATTAAATTCTGTCACAAAAAAATCAATTATTATATTCATATATAATAATTTGGCATCACAATCTACTAGAGGAGTAGCTAAGATGGCGGAGCACTCGCTAAGCATTGATTCTTGGAGCTTCTAAAATCTTTTTCATTCTAAATCATTTCAATCTATGTTAAAAATATGACCGTAGCCAATATTTCTTAATAAGACATTGATATAATTTTAAAAGATTTTTTAATGGGCCCAGGAGTTGCCAATGTTTTTTTATTAAAATTGAAAAATAAAGAACAGAAAACTTTACAGAGTTTCTTGAAAAATAAATAAATTATTGTTTTGTATGAAACATGGTTGTATAACGAGTTAGGGACATTTAAATGAATTTAAAAAGATTTTTTCAAACAGCATCCAATTAGTTTTCAGGTTTGTATCAAAGTTTTGAATTTTAATATTATATTGATGTCAAGTACAGTAAATTTACCTCTCAACCTGGCATTTTCTTTTTCCATGCGGATTAGAAGAATGGCCTGGTTGATGGCATTCTTCCACAATTGGCGCAGCTCCGGCTTTGTTCTCTTGGTACCCGGCGTTTGGTGCAGGTTGCTGAAGGATGGCGGTCTACGCAGCAGGCTCGCGTTGCTTGTATCTGTTCACAAAAAAAACATGGAAGGTTCTAGAACATGGATTCTTCTATAACTAAAAGAACGAAACATCATAACACAGTTATTTTTAATACATAATTTTTTAATTTTCAACTTCAATAATTTAATATTACGAGGTTTGGAAGTTGTATATGATTTTATTTATTTGCCACTGACTTGAGTGAGTTTATAACTGAGGTTTCATAAGAGAACTATGATTAATGCGCTTAAATTCTTGATCTTTTCCATAGCTTTATACACGTCAAAAACCTGGACAATGAATTCAGGATACGTACAGATAATTAAAGCATTCAAAATATGATGTTGGAGAACGATGTTGAGAACACCATGAGCAGTTAGACAGACGAGCGTATCAATTTTCCAGGAACTCAGTATAAGCGATTCACTCACTTCGACGTCCCTGCGATGTATAATGAATATCTTTGGACGTGTCGCCAGAAGAGAGACCGACAACAAAAGAGAGGCTTATGGAAGAGGAAGAAAACGTCTTGCCGCCCAATAGATGGACCGAGCTAAAAATACCATAGGCCTGATCCTGACAGATGCGCAGAATGCCGAGTGTGATGGAATATAATAATCAATGGACATCTCATGCAGGTCATCATCGTTCTGTGAGGAAACAACTGTTTTCGTTTGTTAATAAAATTATAATACAAATAATATTATGGTGATTATTTTAACCACTTGACTGACCTGTGAAAACATCCCCACCCTCTGTATCCAGGCAGTCATCGCTTATCCCTTCCCTGGTGATCCGGTTGAAGATGGCCTGCCTCCAGGAACCCGTGTGCTCTACATCTGTCATTTCTCCCTTTTCTATTCCCTCACCAGCCACCTCGTACGGGGAGCGACATTTTGGAGACGGACTGCTGCCCAGTTTTAAGAAACTGCGGGACGTACAAGATAAAACAATCAATATATTGTATTTTAATGTTTCTACCCTGATGCATCATTTACAATCTTTAATAAATTAATCCTAATCTTGCTATGTCATTTAATCTTTTAGGTTTAAAATGTGACAGTTAAGCTAATAGTTCTATAGATGAGAAACCTGGAGCTTCACGGAAAAGCAATTAAAGCCTATCCAAGTATTCGAAAACAATATTTTCTCAAGAATTCTTGGACCAGTTAAGATGGCACATTAATATCTGAGCAACATTGAAAACAAGAAGGCTGAGATGGGCGGGACATCTTGTCATATGTGTCGATACAAGTATCCATGACTCCAGAGCACTTTGAAAAGTCTATGGAGGAACACCGACAGGAACTAGATCTCTGAGACACTCAAAAATGAAGATAGGCAGGTAAAATTATAAAAGATACAGGCTACAAATTCCCTGTTAGGAGACCACTACTAATCTAGAAGACTGGTAACTATCTAGTCACAAATCTGAAAAGCCCTTAGAGCTAATTACAATACAATACAATTCCATACCATTGAATCATCTACAATTTATAGAAAGCACTGTAAAGCATTTAGATTTATATATTTAGAAGGTCTAACTGCAATCATGATTTCAACCTTGGATTATGAATGGCAATCCTCAGATGCTATGTGTTCTTGATGTTATTTTATGGAATGGAAGCATGGACACTTACCGAAGAAATAACGACTTGAAGCATTTGAGATGTGGATCTACAGAATAATGTTTAAAAAAAGCTGGATGGATAGAGTTATGAATGAAGATGTTATGGTTCGGATGAATAAAGATAAATAAGTATTTAAAACAATTAAAATCCTAAAACTTCAATATCTCGGACGTGTGATGAGATATTTGGAGAAATACGAGATCTTGCACATTATAATGCAGGGAAAGATTGCTGGAATTCGGGGACCTGGAAGAATGTAAACATCATGCCTGAAGAACCCGAGATGATGGTTTGGCCAGTAGAGCTGCACAGGGCCGCAGCAAACAAAATGATGATGGCCAATGTCCGTTGACCGGATAGGGCACAAGAAGAAGAAGAAGAAAAAGAAGAAAAAGATCTATTATTAAGAAATTCTAAATATTTCCACATGTATTAAAATCATTAACTACCACGGTACTGTCAAAACGGCACTAGTGCAAGCAAATCAATCACCAAGAATGACTACAACTCGACGTGCCACCAAAGCTCAAAATAATTTAAAACATAATTTTATGAATGGACTATGTTTAACTAAATTTATTCACGGAAGTAGTAACATTTGTATAAAAATTAGAAATCAAACATTAACTAAGTAATCTAACATCTGTTTATAATTTTGGTTAGTACTCAGCCTGCACATTTATATAACCTTTTAACTGCCTGATATGGAAGGCATGTAAAGGCCAACCATTTTTCCAAAAGAAATCATTTATGATAATAATAAAAATAAACACAATACGTAATATGGTGGAAAAGTGTCATGACCTTAAAAAGCCTATAAAGATCTCAAAATTTAAAATGAATTCCCTTTATGTATTTATTCTCCTATTATTATTGAAAATTGTCGATCACATCATGGGATTGCGTGACACGCAAGCACAATGATTTAACAGCCTTAAAACATTTAAATAGTTATTTCAATTTTAGTTTAATTGTATTATTTTTTCTTCTTCAATATTTGCAAAATTACTTTGTGGCAACATTAATAATAAGAAAAACACTTTGATTAAAACCACTATTTATTGATACATCAACACCTCTGGTATCTTCTTCAGGAAACAATGTACTTATACTAAAATTAAAAATACAAGCATATATAAAACAAAACTATAAAAGTATAAGCGGTGGATTTGTCCTTTAATTTATGTATTATTTTTTGATTGTACATAATTGACTGGAGGTTCAATTGACAAAAAAACAAAATGGTTCCGGGTTCCGTAATTCTGTAGTAAACATCCAATTTGATCAGCAAAACCATTTAACCTCTAATGGAGTGTGGCCATACATGATACATCTGCAGCTATTCAATAATATATGAACTTAACAGTAATACGGACATTACACTGTCTGAATAACAACTTTTTAAAATAAAATAGCCAAACTCATTTCTCCATACATATGCTGACAAAAACTCACTTGTTTAGAGGTTAATAATTACTCATTATGTTAGTGGTCATTTAATTAACTTACATGTCCATCATTGGAGACTTCAACTGCTGTGTAGGTGAAGACTCGTGTACATCTCTGCCATTTTGCAGTGGTAAATTTAATATCGGAATATTGTCTTGTCCGTTTTGTCCGACCATTGAAGCGTCCTTGATGTTCTCAGTGGATGTAGATGAACTGCTCCGAATCCGTTGAGGAATGTTCTTCCCGGTCGGCAATGTTTCAGAGTGAACATCGTGGTTAGTGTCTCGGGTTGGAGTTGATGCGTGCGGAATTGGAGAAGATTCCTGATATAGTACAACATAGACATATGTATTATAAAATGATGAAAAAACACTAATAATAAAATTAAGACATTACATTTATATGTTGAATTAAATTTATCCACTCATACATCTCAGTATACCTACAGGTCAGAGCTGATAGTATAATTAGATGATAATGTCATTTTAAATAGTTATTATAGACAGCGAGATTCAAAACTTGATTACAGACTAAAAAAGGCAGCACCTTCTTAATGCCTACTAAGTTGGGGCCGAGATCATCCTTGGTGCCTTTCCTCTTCAGCAGATGGTCGAATGAGCTGGATAAGGATCTCTTTGCCTTCATGAAGATAGTGCTGCCTCCCAAATACTGGTTCAAGAACTCGGACCTAAATACAATAACAAAATAGGATAATTGTAATAAAAATGGACAGCATTTAAACATTCGTATATCAAAAATTAAGTTGATTCATCATGACATGACATTAAAAATAACTCTTCATTTTTTATCAAGAAAATTTAAATTATATAAACTAAAATACCTTGGAATTCGTTAAAATATTTCACAAATACCATTGTAAAAATTAACACAAGCAATCAAGATGACAGTCTTTTATAAGATGGATAGATCAAATAAAAGTCTTAACAGGGTCCACTTTAAACGCTGCGACCGACAAGAGTCAAGACCGGGAGGATTGGAGATGTATTGTGCATCAAGTTCCAGACGGATCTGAGGATCACAAAGCTCAGCACTGAGCACACCATGAAGAAGAAAGAGTCATGTTAAATATTCAAAATTATGATGATACTTTCTTCTTTATCAACAAATCTATTTTATGTGATTTGTTGTAATTTATTATTGTCGTTAGTTGCCGTGTCAAATAGTAAATAGTCACAGAGTTATTAAAGATAGGAAGAATGTGGCGTTCAATTTTTTATGCATACCCCGGTGGAGAAACGGTATGATGGTATATGTAGATAGTTAGTTAGCTCTCCACAATGGTTCGTTCCACATGACCAAACCATCTAAGCGACCCATTACATTAGTTTTAGTTTTACATTCAATAATAGTTACAAACCTGTTTTCTGCCGTATCATGAACGTGCCTCTGCTGTTTGGCTTCACAGTGCGCCCTCAGCAGCATCATGAGGAATGCGTTGTGTTCTCCGACCTGTATGAGAGGATACATAAAAATTGTTAAATATCTAGAAACTGGTGAAGGCGAACCTTTCGGTTCACAGTTCAACAACATTATATTCAGAAGCAAATATTTGTACTGGAATTTATCACTAATACAATTAAAATGATACCTCATACAAATCTTCTGTACCCCCCTGGTACTTGGTGACTATCTGTGTCTGTTCCTCCTCTGTCAACTGCTCTATTCTTCTAAGGATAGTCGAGTGGATACGCTTCTCGGCCATTCCTAAAATACAACATATCAATTTAGTGCCCAAGGAAAATGAATTGATTTAATTCTTGCATCTCCTAGTATGTACATATTACTCAAAGGTATGAGCAATTCATTGCAATATAAATAATAGTTGTATCAATCAGTTACAAATTCATTGTAAGCATAATCGGTTGATATAATATAATGATAACAAGTTTCCCCGGTTAGGAAAAGGTCCAGGGTTTGAATCACAGTAGCAACCAAATATTTTTTCAATAAATAGATTTTTTTTGTATATCTTTCCAATAGATTAATTTAATTTGTACTAAAAATACCACAGAACTATGTTCTGAAATTGTAACTTCATAACAAAAAAGTGTGTTTTCATTAAAATAAAAAATGTATTATGAACTTCGCCTTTTCAGGTTATTTTATGAGTTGTCAAGTTATTGAATTAAACTAAAACCATAATAGGGAGCTCATTCTAGATAAAAAAAAGTGGTCTGACAATTTTTTCTGTTTATAATACGTCCAAAGTTTAACTATTTTAGCACATGAGTTGGAAAAATAACAGTAAAATTTATTGCATTAGTAGAGAAAAACATTGTAGGTTTTTTGTTAGAAATTTGATAAACATTCATAAACAGATAATAAATTATATTTTGCTATATAGAAATTCAGTAGAAAAACTACTTTTGTGTTTTTCCTTGCTGGCAATAACTGTATACCTTAATTACACGTGTTTTTGACTAAATATATTTAAGGATATTATATTATCGATTCTAAATATGATGTAAAATTATCAAATTGTCTGTATATCTGTTTATTTCACTACACTGTGTGATTGATCCATGAATCGCTGGTCGCCGTGCGTGTGTCTGAAAGCACCATTATGTAGACATCATGGATCCTGTCCTATTACCTACCAGTTTCCATCTTCCCTATACCCAGAACACAACTTTTTTCTGTATTATGTTATCTATAACTTTGGACCAGTAACAGTTGATGTTCTGCTATTGAACTCATCAGACTGGTGAGTAAACAAGTTGACATCTTATTGTTACTTAATAAGTTGAACTATGGAAATTGTCATTTTTGCTATTTGAGCGCATCTAACTGTTGAAAGTTGACATTTGAGCGTGTCAGATTGAACTGTTTGATTTAACATTGAAGTGCGTGTTCTTGAAGTCAGAAGACCTGTAGCCATAGCTAAAGAAGAATCCAGACAGAGGAGCACCACGCAAGTAGGTAGGTTGTCTGATTGATTCCTTTCCTGTCCTTGTTCCAAATTCATCCCGTTACCCATCATCCTGGATACTTCAACCGGAGGTTGCGCGCACACATCAATATCATAAAAATATATCAAATGATCTTCCCAGTGATGTAGTGATGAGTTATTGCGATTCATTATGATTGTACGATTGTGAAATTTAACTGTTAAAGTTTTAGTTTTTAGTGAACCAATGATTGCTTGCCGAATTACAAACAATCAGCTACCAATCATGGTTACAATCGCATACAAATCTCACAATCTCGGTTAAAATAACAGTTTAGCTCATTACTTCAGCAATAGTCTCACATTATGGTTTCAGTTTGATACACCGAGTATGCTTGACATTTTGGATTCTCTTACCCTCAATATCGAGACAGAGCTTGTGGTACCAGACCATGGGACAGTGCTCGCAGGAAGACAGCGGAGACACCTCCCTTCCCATCTTCACAATCTCCGCGTGAGCCACAAAGGCCTGGGTAATGGCTGAAAAAAAAAATTAAAGATACATTCATATCTCCTTCTGTTATGGAAACAATGTTTTAAAACATATTTGCTATTCTTGATGGTAAACACAGATGTAACAATATTTCAGGGCCGTTTTATAGTTTCCAAGGTAAGTTTGTAGAACTGCATTATCACATATGTGAAAATAAAACACTTGTTTTTCGATTCTACTCGTTTAATTTACTTGAGACGCGTTTCACCTTGTAAGGGCATTATCAATCTAACCATTTAACTCAACAACTTGTATTTATATCTATTATGGGGGACAGCTATACAATTTTATTTGTATGAGATGAAAAGGGACAACATTATTCATTGTAATTCTGACTATTTCCTTAAATTTTGAATGCTTCTAATTATTCTAACCATTCTATTTCAACACTAATGATATTTGAATGTCATAGGTAATGTGTAGAAATGGACAGCTGTATAATTTTACAACATAAGAAGGCAAGAGAGGCAATTTTGGTATTCTGGAATTTAGACAAATAATGTTTAGTTAGATGGTAATGACAAAATACATGAACAAGTTAATATTTATAGATCACATCATCATAAAAAAAAAACTATACATAGTAGGTTTCGTCGCCAACACTCTTTTAAAAAAAATTCTTTCCGTAAAATAAAATAAAAATGCATACATGGAATAAATGTCACAATAATATTCTTTTTATTTTCAAAGTAATCTAAGCACTTATGCTGTGAAAATAGAACTCACTCAGTGGTCTACTAGCGCAAGGTTCGTACCCCTGACCTCTCGATCACTAGACGAGTACCTTACCATGTGATCATAGCACATCATGTCTTTGGAATGCATGTAAAAGAGTTAAGTCCAAGACTTAATTAAATAATAATCAAAAGTTCTACTATATATATGTTCCCCTTACTTACCTCCCACAACGTCGCAGGCTACGCTCTCCGATTGACACTTGAAGATGTAGCCCACCAGGGAGTCCTGCCCCTGCGGCTCGCGACAGATGAAGCCTAAGTGGTCCCTGTTCAGTACGCCCTGTGCGCACGAGGACACGTCGCGTAAGTGACGGTGCAGCAGCACCTGCTTGCGGTCAGGGCTGATGAGGCGCAGATCAGAGCGGCCCACCTACCGAGAAAACAATACACTGGTCAGATAATTTACAATAGAAATGAATAAATACACATGTTAGAATCAAAAAAATATCAGTTACTCATATTCAATACGTACGTAAATGAATTTCGATATCTTGTATTATACAAGTAAAAAAAAATGTCTTACACGTACCAACCCGCGAACCAGACAATACATTATAGTGTAGCCGCTCCAGGAGCCAGCCTTAACCATTCACTACTCTCTCGGCCGGTTTTCAGAACACACCTCCAGTAAACGCTTCTTGCCATATACTTAATCTTTATTTTCATCTCAACTAGTGCATCATACCTCAATAAACGCCGGCAACTGAAAGTCATTATCATATTTCATCTACCTGTTCCAGACACACACACAAACACATATCCGCGTACACGTCTACACACACTTCGTAATATCATATACAACAAACACAGTGAGCGCTGGGGTGATTGGGTTCCCAGCCTCACATTAAAACAGATCTTTCTGATTCATCTTTCAAACACCTATACAAGCAATAAACTCATCACCCAAATACGTATCAGATACAACAAACCACCCCTGCATAGAATATGTTTTTTGGTGAACGGCATATGACAATTTTAACACAGTCTCTGTTATGGGAGCAACTAAAATGACAGTTAAAAGCAGAGTACTGGTTTAGTATGTAAGAGGTGAAAGTGATAGTATAAAAACGTTACCAAATTTTTTAACGTAATCCAGAGTAGTAACGCTAACTGAGTAATACATATGAATATTAACACAAAATTATTTTAAACTCACCGCTTTATTAACATATCTTACTTCTTAATGTTGAAAATAATTAATTCTGAAGATGACTTTTAAGTTGCGACGGTGATGCTGATATGCCGCAGAGAATAGGTAAATTACTATATATGTATATAGAAAAAGTACTTATAAAGTTAATATTGATATAATTCTTGGAATAACCGTTGGTTTGGAAACAAATGACAGCAATTTCTGGAATTTTTAACAATTATATCAATGAAAAACATAAAATAATTCATAAAAGAAAAACATAAAATTGAAATTTTTCATTAATCAACAGAATGAATGAACGGCGCTGCCAGTACCAGGTACCATTGCATCCCACATTATACACTAAGTTGTCACGTCACTCAATGACTCAGATAACAGCTAATAATTAGTTAAAATTCAGGTTTAATAGCATAACTACGCCTGTGCAATCAATGCGATGCATTGGGGCCCTCGTTGGATAGGATTGCAAAAGAACGATGCATCGATACTTTTCCCAGCGCTAATATGAAATAATAATTTTTAAAATCCACATCATTTCTCACACGTATTACGAAGAATCCTGAAAACATTATCCTTTAATTGTCAGCGATCAGATTATCGCCACAAAGCAAAAATCGCCTTAAAGTTAAGCAATGATTTTTTCACAGAAAATATCTAACTATCTACAAAATATATAGTTAATACCGGGATGGTTACATTATTTTCAATAGATTGTTGTTTCCATGTATCCTTCTAAGTGAATAATTTAATTTGTTTTAAAGATAACGATAATCGTGATAACGAAACTATGCTCTGAAATATTTTAACATCACAAATAAAATGTAATTCCAAAGCAGTTCTGGCAGTATTTGTATATTTAGAGTTGTATATCTAGTTGCTGAGACATTGAATTGCTGGTGTAAAGCTGCGGCTGGAGGTCAGCACTCAGCACCAATTCTCTAGTGCGAGTAGCGTTCTCAAGGAAAGCTGGCTCCCTGACTAGAGAATGGCATTGACAGCAGAGTAGCAACAGATACAATAATAACTGAAATTAATTAATTGATAATCTTACTTGAAATAGCATTGTCCTGTTCTGATCCCCGATGAGTTGTGCTATGGGTGTTTTGAGATTCAGGGTTCCGATGGAAGCCGACCTGTCTCTCGCAAACTGTTTATTCTCTGGCATGTTGCCTTTTAAACTCTTCCGTTCTCCCAATACGTCGTCCCCAGCAAAAGAATCCCTCCCCTCTGACACGTCACTCCCGACACTCGAATACACGCTATGTTGCTTCTGTACGAAACTGTCGGACGAACTTTTGCTGATACCTTCAATTTTTTTTCTTTCAAATTCGTTATGCCCCTCATTGTTATCGTTTATATTGAATTCCACTTTTTTTTTCAATTTTTCTGGACTTGTCACATTTTGGTTGTCAACTGTTTTATCTTGATTTTTTGATTGTGCATGGTCAAGTTCTGATTGTTCCAACAGTTTGTTATCATCTGGAATCGATTCTGAACCGTCCAAAGTAAGGGATCTTTCGACGGACGACTCGTGGACGTCTTCGTTTAATGTGGTCATGTGATTCTTTTCATCATTTTGTGACCAGTTTAAAACGAGAACTTTAGGTTCTAATGCTACAGGGAATGAATTCTTGTTAAAAAATAAAGGTTTGTGCTGCACCGTTGAAGGCTCATCTTGTTTAGAAGCCCTCACAGTGGAGAGTTCATCAAATTCTTTTTCTACATTTTCCTTATCGTTAATGTCAGTTTTTAAATTATCGTTTGAAGTTTCTTTGAGACTGTTAGTTGACGAAGAAGTTTCATTGTCAGGGAAGAACATTTTGTTGGAAACCAAAGGTGTCGTTGAGGGAGATCTGAATCCATCTTTGTGAGAAATAATGAGATGCTCATCTTTGCTTGCAGCGATGTCTTCGGGACGTTTCTTGTGGTTGAGTAATGGAAGCGGTGCGAATTCAACTCTCTTAGTTTGTTGTTTGCCGGGTAAGCTGTCCAAAGATCCCTGGTCGCTACACACTGAAAGAGAATCCTGAAAATAATAACAAATATCATTAATTTATACATATATTTAGTGATTGCTCGCCAAATTACGAATTATTACAGTTACCAATCATCGTTATAATCAAACACCAATCACACAATCACAACCACGGTTTATCTCATTACTAGAATTATATCATTAGTAGAATGAAGAAATTTAACATTGTAATCTGTGCTCTTAATATATAAAAAACTGCATTACTAAAATCTGGGTAATGCAATTGTCATTATCATATTTACTGTTTAAACCTTTTGTTAGATACAAAAATTAAGAACTTTATTTTGTAGAAATTCTTGGTAAACATGGCATTTTTTAATGTCTAGAATCCACATATTCTGATGTAAGTAAAATACATAATTTATAAAAATATTATCATCCTCTTAAGCTAATAATAATTGAAGAAACAAATATGTAAGTTAGTTAAAAATTGGCTAAAATGAATTACATACATTTACATATTTAAATTTACACTATTTTAATTGTACATAATAACATTCTCCCAGAAGAAAAAAATTAATTATAATTTTTATTAATTATCTATAGTCAGGCAGTTCAACAAAAAGTTGCCGAGTAATGACAATGGTTGAATGTTGACTTACAGCTTGACTGGACAGCAGACTGTTCCTTCTCATTTGAGCCGCCTTAGCCTTTTCTTGTTCCAACTGCCTGAACTTGGAGAGGGCGTCGTCTATAAGGCTCTCGGGGACTTTCTTGTGCGACACCTTTATCTTGCCGATATACAGAACCTAGAAGTAAAATTAAGACAACCGTTTAATTTTGAATAGTATAATTAATAAAAATTTCTAACGGTAATATGTCACAGATCGCTAATTAAGAACAACATATGAGGTATGTGAAAAATTCTCAAAACAATTCTTCTTCTTCTTCTTTTTGTGCCTTATCTGTTCAACGGACGTTGGCTATCATCACTTTGTTTACTGCGCCCCCTCTACTGTTCAGAGCCTTTGTGAGAACGTGGGTCTCTAGGTGGAAAATCCTGGGACAACCCGCTGCAGTGATTGGCCTGCCAGTCGGACCCCCTAGTGTGCTGTTCCTGGATAATATCTCCCAACAGTGGTGCTCGTGGAGTGAATCAACTTCACGTCTTTTTTGTGTCTGTCTTGTTTTCCGTGATAGAGTGTTTAGTGTCCTCCCCTAGTTGCCCGTATGCCTGAGTGTTTTTACTGTATATTTGTTAATATTGTATTATTATTCCGGGCATTGTATATTTTACACAATAAAGATTTTTATATGGGGTCATAGGTGTAATGAGGGATGGTCGCCTGTTCAGCATAACAAAATGTCAATGTGGCAAGTTCGGGGTGTATGGGGGTTGCTGTAAAACTTCGTGTGATGTTCTTGTAATTCAGAAATGTAGCGCGGTAAGAGTGGTGGGGGTGTGCCCAACATCTATAAGAAGGAAGGCGCACGCCGGAGGCGGCTTCTTTTTATATTTCCTTCGGCACCACTCTTGTAGCTCCAATTCAGTCAGATTATTATATTGTTACCTATAATTACATGTTATTAGTTCTTGAAGTACCTCAACAATACAGTTCGCGAAGTCGAGTAGAAAGTTTAAACTTTTTTTTTTGTGTGGTTGATCCAATTCATTATTCTGGTCTGGCATTATTTTGATGCAAAATGACACCTTTTCTGTTTATCAAACGTGGTAGTTTTTTAATGAATGTCTGGCTTAAATAATCCAATTGTTGACAATACTTAAACTTTAAAATTAAATAAAACACATCAAAATCGTGGTAATGGCCATGGTATTGGCTGTATTGGAAAAATAATTTTATGCTATTAGTGTTTAAATATGATTTCGCGCATATGCCATACGAGTGCCGCGGCTGGATCGAATAAAGCGCAACCTGGAAGTTCAATTCGACCAGTCGGAGCAGCTGGGGGCCGTATATAGGTAATCAGGCCTATTCTCAAAATTGCAATATTGAAATGAAGGTGATTGTTACACCAACCCTCAAAAATAGACAGATAGTTTTGACAGATTATGGTACCCTCACTACTACTCGTCTACTCCCTCACTCCCTCACTCTCTCTCCCTCTCTCTCATTCAAATATAACACTATTTTTGAGGGTTGGTGTAACAATCACCTTCATTTCAATATTGCAATTTTGAGAATAGGCCTGAATGTTGGCTTTCAAGTCGACTATTGTCTCTGGTTTATCGGCGTAGACTAGCGACTTCACATATCCCCACAGAAAATAATTCAAAGGAGATAAATCACACGATCTTGGAGGCCAATCTACAGGTCCATTACGCGAAATTAAGCACTCATCGAATGTTTCCTTCAATAACTAGATTGTGGCGCGCGCCGTGCGGCATGGCGCGCCGTCTTGTTGAAGCCGCAGCTCTTCCACATTAATGCAATTCAATTGGGGATCGAAAAAAAAAAGTTAGTAATTTTAAAAATAAAAAAATATATAAAAATTTATCACTGATCACACAACCGGCCCTTAATAACGTTATTACCTATATTGTGTCATTTAATAAGTCTTTGACTTGTCTAAAAAATGACATAGAATGGAATACGGCAATTCCGGTCGAAAATCGGAATCACCGCAAGATAGGGGAGGGAAGTAGGGAAACGTGGTACAGGATGAGGTCGGTGAGGGGATAAGGGTTCTAGTCGAAGTACCAGTGATCTCGGGTACCGGGATTCGGAAGGACTGCTCGCCTTACCTTGGATATGACGCCTCCGTAATCCCTGCAGTCGCCGCCGGGATCACACAAAATGGTACGCGTCTGAGCCGATCTCCGCTTCCAATTGAATACGACGATGTCACAAGTTCACCCACGGCACACAAACAACAAACATTGCGTGATCAAAACACAATATCACAAAATACAGTGCTGGTGCACTGGAGCTGAAAGGTCCACACCGCGAATGCTATCGCGATGTCAATTTGGACGCGGAAATGTGTCAATAACAAAAGACGCACCAAAAGAGTGTTTATGAATTCGGAACAATACTATTCGATAGCATTTAATCTGCTCTTTAGACGCTTTAGCGTCAGTGTTGTTTTTTTTTCTGAATCTTATTGTTTTTTTGGGCTTAAATAATGGAGTGTCAAATTGAGAAAAACGAACGTTTTCGACACATAGAACTTATTTTCGCCTTTAATCAAGGCTAAAATGGTCATCCAGGAACTCAACGGGGGAATACCTTCGCATCCACCCTACAGTCCCGACCTCGCTCCGTCATATTAATGCCATTTTCGATCGCTCTCCAATCAAATGCGTGGCGTCACGCCCAACAGCGACGATGGCCCTATAAATTGACTCGATAACCAGCCGATTTTTATAGAAAACGGATCGACAAATTGGGTGAAAGATGGGATAAAGTCCTCAGCGATAATGGAGAATACAAACAAAACTGCAAACACTCATTAGACCATCCGATTTATTACAGTCCAACCGCAAATCTGTTCAGCAGAAAGTTTCTATCATTTTATTTTTAACATTCATTAAAAATATAAACTCTTTTTAAATATCACGTTTTTTAAAATTCATTGATTTTTTTTTTTTAAACTACTTCATATTACTACACAGTCAATCAAAATGTAGTAATCTCAGTAGTTAAAACAAATAGAGGCACTAACAAAATATTACAGCTAATCATTTGCAGAAACGCGGAAAATGGACAATTAATTAAAATTTAACAACAATAAACAGATATTATATAAACGAGGAAATTTTTTAATGATAAGTGCCTCTGAGAAAAATAATATTAATATACATCGGCTTTACCGAAACCACCTAATTACCAGCGGCGTGCAGTAGGTATAGATTTAGGTTGTGGTGTTACAATCATATATAATATTATCTAATACAATGTATGTACTTTCGTTTAACCAACGTCTTTAGATAAAATAAATCCGTCGTTTATACGAACCTACCATGTATTTATTTATAATTTTAGAGTACAACAATAGTGTTTTTAAAGTTTAAGAATAATACCATCTTACCCTTGTAAAGAATGTATGGACGTTTTTAAGAACATTTTCTATGACTGAATATGATTAATTTATTGTTTGAAAATGCTTCACCTTATAATTGTTTTTATTAAAGATTAAGGTAGGAAATAGTTCTGCCAATTGCTTTTTGTTTTTCCCAAATCAAAAACCAATCCATGCACCAAATTTAAAGAACAACCATGAAATCAATACGTTAAAAACAGTAAGATAGTAAAATTCACGAATTAGTAAAAGAGTAAGTAGACACTTCAGTGATTTGCATGCAGTTTTAAGCTATTCTAATGTAATTCAGATAAAAAAAACACCATAGGTAACGACTCCATACAAAACGGATCAACTGAAAGTTTTTTTTAGTAAATACCCATTTATATGACTTGAGTAACTCACTAGCTTAAAGACAGAATAGAGTAATATGAATAGCTCGATGCGGCGAATACCAAAGAGCGCAATGGGTACAGCGATGGGTTGTCGTGATAATTTTTAGAACTAAGCAATTAAAGTCTCTACTGGTACACAGATGGCGCTGTTTTATTTTATGTTAATCAAATTATTTAATTTATATTTGCTTTCCTAAATTTTTAGTAATGCACATTTTTTTGCTCGTATGCACTGCACGCTCCTGCTAATTACCCACAGAGGAAGGGGTAACTAAAATCACTTCAATGAATCCATTGTACGTGGCTTATTCGCAGTTTGAAAATGGCCATAACCGCTGAAACAGCTGTCACATTTATATAATGTAATGTATTAAAATTTGTATTTCTGCAGTTGATGTTGTTAGACTGGACCTGGAAGCTGTATTTGAGAGCGAGTGATTTTAAATTTGAAGGTATCGATGAGTTGTGCAGTTTTTTTCATTCACGCGCCCAGTTTGACCAGTGTCGGCGGTCAGGCCCCGGGGCAGTCGCACGCGGCCGAAGGTCGGACCATTCAATTATATTTTCAAGTGTTATTGAAAAACATGTTATTAAACAATTTCATAACACTTTACCGCCCCCGGGTAATCGACTAACATCGGTACATATGTTTGGCACCGTGCGAAATAATAGTAAAATAATACAACAAATAGTTTATTGTCGATTTGCTTACTTCGAAAAAGTGAGAATTGCACGGCGAAATGTCCGCACAGAGCGACGTCAGGTTGGCTGCGTTGCTGTGACTCCGGGGGGCCGAGTTGGGGGCCGCCGGAGACTCGGGGGCCGGGCTCTGCGTCGGGGCTGGCCTGAAAAGTCATCAAAATAATCAAAACAACTATTCGAATATCTAACTTAATACAGCGCATTGGGACTCACGTTAGACAGGTAAAAGTGTCCCTCCCCACAAAACTTTTTGTATCGATGCTTTAGCACTACGCCGAAGAATATACACAATAAATGCTCAGGCTTAAGAATATGGTAAAATATATTAAAACAGTATATAAAATTTGATAATAAGAAATTTTCTTTATTTTTAAAGGTTTTTACTTTCTGGATTACCTCTATATAAAAATATTAAATAAGTAATAAGAAAAAAAATTGTCTGCGATATTCACACTTTCACGAAAGAAAAAAGTGCATTTTTGATATTTTCAAATTGTAAATACAAATTAAATAAATAAACTAGAAAGATATACAAAAAAAAAAATCTATTTATCGAAAAAATATTTTAGTTGCTACCGGGATATTTTCTACAGCTCTTTCAAATTGACACGTCTGTTATTCCATTTTTAAAATCTACTTTAAATTGCGACCAATGTAAAATACGATCTTCGAGTAACACAAGCTATTTAACTTGTATTCAAAACGGCACAGAACCATGTTCTAAAAAACTGTAACTTCTCAACAATAATGTGTTCTTCGTAAAAAAAAAATACAAAAATATCTGCTAAATAAATAAATTGTTGCTTTGTGGCGATGGTCTAGTCCAGAGGTTCCCAAACTTTTTTGTGTCGTAGACCCCTTGCCATGTTTTTCGGTTTTTGGTAGACGCACTACAAAGCGAATGCCTACATCCTACAACTTACACAATTTTATAAACATATATAATAATTTTTTTACTTCATAGGTACTTTTATAAATAATGTATATGTCTTTATATTATAAGATTATAATGTAAGTAAATAGGTACTATCAGTGTATGTTGAGATCCACTATCGTGGACCCCCATTTTCATTTCATGGACCCCCAAATTTTTTTTTCGCTGACGTAGACCCCTTGCAGGTTATCATAGACCCCTGGGGGTCGATATAGACCACTTTGGGAATCACTGCTCTAGTCCCTCACCCGGTATGCTAGCGAGCTACTATTACGCTGTCGGGTGCATTGGCGTAATGACGCCACAGTGACATTATAAGATAATTAAGAAATACTAGAATCATATTACTGTAACAATATTGGGAGGGTTGCTCGGTTTAATTCTCCATTACGTAGCATCCAAAACTTGGGCAACGAGCATGCGGACGTTACCGATGTATGGAACACGGCATCACCGAAATACAGAGGAATTGTAACATGTTTGTTTATGAGTGACAGATCGGACGGGCTGATTTGAGACCAACACAAGCTACAAACAGGCCTATTCTCAAAATTGCAATATTGAAATGAAGGTGATTGTTACACCAACCCTCAAAAATAGTGTTATATTTGAATGAGAGAGAGGGAGAGAGAGTGAGGGAGTGAGGGAGATAAACGTACCATAATCTGTCAAAACTATCTGTCTATTTTTGAGGGTTGGTGTAACAATCACCTTCATTAATATTTGAATGAGAGAGGGGGAGAGAGAGTGAGGGAGATAAACGTACCATTATCTGTCAAAACTATCTGTCTATTTTTGAGGGTTGGTGTAACAATCACCTTCATTTCAATATTGCAATTTTGAGAATAGGCCTGTTTCAGAATGTTAATAAATATTTACATATGTCGAATTTTTCTTATGTATGTATGTAAGTATAAAAGAAATAGATTTTTAAAGGTGGTGCTTGACAACATTTCTATAAGGTGAGTCGGGGTAAGCGCATTTATGAGGGAAGTGCACCTGTCTCCTAATTACGTTAGAAATTGGATTCCAGTACCGCAATTTATTAAGAAATCAACATTTGAAGAAACAGTCCAAAGACGCTGTAAATCCAAACGTCGGTTTGCTTGTAATACCATTCCAAACGGTGACAGCTGCTCGATGTCAAGTTGCGAGCTGTGTGTGCCAGTTAATCTTGCGTACATCTCGATAATCTTTTGTGCCAGAGCGCTGATATTAGGCAAGTACCTTTATTTTGAGTTGTAGTATATGATGCATATAGTATTAGTTTTGTAATTATTTCCGTGGATTAAGATTTGTAAGACCAAATACACTTACCCCATCAATTTTACACTGTGAGGTAAATGAAACTACCGAGTAGATGTAGCTACCCCTATTTTGTAAATTTTATATTATTTTTATTTCCTACATTTTATTTTTTAATGATTTAGCTACTTATTGTTTATATTCTATGTTTTTCGTTACAATCTCACTTTATGTATTATTGTAATATATAATGTTCAATTCGAGCCGTTGATGTTAAAATAAATAACAAACTGTTAAGCAAACCCGGGGGGTAGAGAACTAGTGAAGAGCACTTTACCTGGTACAAGTCTCGCCGTTCTTGGTGAGGGCGCCCTCTATGGCCGCCTGTTGAGCCCTGGCGCTCTGGTAGCCCCTGTTGGAGCTCACGGCCGCCCTGTTGGCGCCCCGGCCGCCCCCCGAGGCCGCGGTGGGCCCCGAGGCTCCCGCGGCCCCTCCGGACAGCCCCTGCAGGCTGGAGGTGTGCGAGAGCTCCTTCATCTGACCGAACAGCTCGCTCACCTGGAGACAAGGTAAATGATTAACATTTTAATTTCAGCATCATCAGCCCTGATATCAGACTAGCTCAGAAAATTGAAGATGCGAACACGAGATTCAATAAATGATAAATAATTATAAAACAATCAAATTTACATATTACGATATATTTTTTATACACCAAAATATGAAAAGTCAGACTTGTACAGTCTCTGGTACATTCTACATCTTTATATGGCGTGGAATCATGGACCCTGGGACAAGGGAGGGAAGACGGATTGATGCCTTTGATTGAGATGTGGTGTAGCGCATACCACGGACGGCGAGTGCAAGAACTGAACATCAAGGACAGACTCTCAACCTGCAGCCTGAGACGAATCCTTACATTTTTTGGGTCAGTGAGGTTTTAATTGTATTTATTTAACTGAATTGTTTTTATTTTTACGGGACCGAAAGGACCCACCTTTTCCCTTAGCCGTTTTTGAGTTTTAACTGTGTATGGGTTCCACTAAACATAGCAAAAGTGAAAAATAGATATAGTAAATAAAAGTTATTTGAGGTATCTACAAAAACAAGCCAGATGTTATAAGTGCAATCTGCATTATCTAAAGTATTCAAATACCCCCACAGAAAATAGTCGGGAGTCGTCAAATCAGGTTGATCGAAGAGGCCAGTTGATATCACCACTTTTTAACATTATGCGGCCGGGAAAAATTTCAAGCGTAGCTCGGGCTGTGTGCGAGGTGGTACCGTCCTGTTGATACTACATGTGTTGCAGACCCAATCGACTCAATTCAGCCACCGAGAAGTTTTCCAACATGTGACGATAGCGATCACCATTAACGTTTACAACATTACCATTATTATTTAGATTAAATGTTTTAATGACTTCAACACATTTTTGAGGCGTTAGATGCTCCATAATAAATTGTAATTTACTATTATTTACGACTATCAAATGCGAACTGACAAATATATACCAAATCAAAATGGCGGTCTAACAAAATCGGCCTGGAACATAATATTCATCCTTATTAATATTTTTTTAGAACCAGAAAATCATATTCTATGCAGGGGTGATGTGAAAAATGTACCCGAGACGTGAAACATAGTTTAGAGAATTAATTTTACAATTCTCGTATGTTTTAAAAATAATATTGGGGTATTAGACGCATCAGGGGTGATTCTGAGGCACTCGGCAATGCAGTCAGTGCGGTGCATTGGAGTCCACGTTAGATACGGAGCCCAAAGGTCCGCGCCTTGCAAATATGCTTTCAAGATGAGGCTAATAGTAAAATTCTACCCGAATTACATATGCTTTCAATATGAGGATAATAGTTAAATTCTTACAAGTTCCAGATAAATAATTAATGACGTTATTTGTTACGTAAATCATGCAAGAGAGGAAGGTTTGAATAGAAAGAGACGACAAGAAATTTTTTGATTTTCTCGCATTCGATATAAGTGTCGAAAATAACTCGTATCTGGAGTCTTTTCATATTAATATATGGAATGAAATCAAAATGTGTGTTGTCATTTGAATTAATCCATGGAAAATTAAATAATTTATTAAGAGTACATAATTCATGTATATGAATATGTTTTGAAATCAGACAAAGTACCTACATATATTTAGATGGACGCTTAAATCAATGTTCTAAATTTAAAATTGTTATGACAGGTTTAATTTATTATGTTGTTTAAAATTATCGATTTAAAACGCCACGCTGCCATTTTGGTGATATATCTGTTTCATAATTACATACTATTTATGAAACAGACCGCTAGTGTTTAAAATACAACAGTGTTATATATAAACGGAACATTTAAAAGCGACTTACATAAAAATAAAGCACATAAAATGTTTAAGAACATCAAATTTATGAAACTCGCTACTAATGTGAATAAGTTCATTATTAATTCATATTGTGGATAAAATATCGCGTTCTTTCTTGTATTTTATTATTTACGCCAAATAACATTCAGTCTATTAATTTTAAATAAGTGTAAAAGTCCTCTCTAAGTAATAGTTTTAAAAAAAGTCAAATCTAGTGTATAACTTGTGATATAAATAAATAATAAAAATCCACATTTTCGTAAAAAAAAAAAACGAGAAAATTTGAAATATTATCGAAAGTCGCGAATCGACCTATCGTAATCCATTGCAAGCGATCAAAGCCAATTTCTGCAGCAAACATTTATACCGCTATTTTAGTGATGAGAGTTCATCTGATCATGTTGCTGTTTCATTAATATAATTACCGAGAGTGACAGCACAGATAAAGCGTTCAATTGTATGTTTTGCCCATTGTGAATATTTTAAATCAAACAATTTGGTTCAAAAATCGTCTTTGATGATTATTCATTCGTCTTGCCACATTAGATTGACTTTGACAGTAGTATATTTGACCAAATTTGTTTGGTTTTATTACCACGGGAGATGGTAAAAAGTTGCTATAGTAAAAAATTACCACGGTCGACATTTACTACTGGTCACACGATCGGAAAAACACGCAATATTTAGTACAGTGACCTGCGTAGCAACTTTCTTTATTTACTGGATTACCCTCGTTCCAATTTGAATTAGAATTTCGTCGGTTATGTCACCGATCCGGGGAGGCTTTCACCGACACACTCGGTGGGGGATGCATACAATTTTATATTCAATGTTGCATATTTACATTTGTTGACCTTACGCCACCAGACCATTAATAGCAAACTGCGCCGCGCGCGGTGGTCACCTTCAGTCTAATTACCTTTCAGACTTTAAAGGTCGCAAGGGCGAGATTCCTCGAGCAGGAAACAGATTTAATATTCACTGCCACTGGCAGGTAAACGCACGACTGAGGTGAATCAAGTCAAGGTGATGCAGATCTCAAGCGTTGATCATAAACAGCTTCCGATTAAGTTGCTTTCGTGCGCCGCACGAGACTTTCTCCGCAGAAGTGTAAAAATGTAATGTATGATTATTATGTTTTGCGTGCAAATATACGGCACCTCGACAATTGCTCGCGAGACAACTGCGCGCAGACCACTGCGCGCCTGCAAATACGCGCAACTACGCGCGAGGCTAAAGCGCGCAGGACAACCCCGACAACAACGCGCAGACAAAAGCGCGCCGAAAATAACGCGCAGAACAAAACTATGAAATTAAAAGTGAAAAAATCATGAATTATAAAAACCAAAAATTAAAACATACTTAACAGACAGTTTAAAATTCACTAACCTAACCTAACCTAACAAAATTAACTTTTTTTTTTCATTTAATTTAATATTTTAGTTTAATTTTAAAAAAACTAACTTTCTTTCCGAACCTTTCTTTTTTCTGATTTTTTTCACGCACTTAATGAGTATGTTTTATATTTAAAATAGTTTTTAAAATAAAATACATTTTACTTTTCTATTGCGCGCTATTGTCGGCGTGCAACAATCGGGACACATACAAATACAGGTACCCTCCGATACAGAAGTTTTAGAGGCATGTGCCGAAGTACATAACCTCGAACTCTTCCGGAAGTTCATTAGGATATGAGTGTCGCGCTGGGAGCTACTGAGAGGGAAGATTCCTGCTGGTATTCCGTCTGCTCTACCCTCCCTTAGGCTATACCAGGGTGGGTTCCTGTCGATTGTGGTTTAGTTAGGTTTAACGCTAGTTCTGAGGCATGCTGCAACAAAGTTACAGTCAAACGAGATAATCTAAGTCGATAGTTCACAAAAGTTCAAAATGGCCTTGTATATATACCTGTATACACTTCCAAATGGCTATTTACTACATAGCTACACAGAGAAAGTCCTGAAAATATAGTACGTCTTTATTAGACATGTTAATTGTAATAAAAACCATTTAATTGTTGAACAAAGTAGCAGATTACCCTTGACACTGCGGAACACGCGTTGCGCAAGGAGGGGTAGGAAATATGAACAGTGATTGAGTAGTCAACAGATAAATCGATTAAATCTAAAAACGGCTGAGGCAAAAGCAATTAATGCCATAATGACAGATGATTGACAAATCTGTAATTATCATCGGAGGCGAACACACCATTAACAGTAATTGCTTTATATTATTAGAATTAATCATATTTTAAATGATTTTCAACGTTTGCAGGTATTATGGGATTATGATTTAATAGTTTACATAGTGTGAAAAAAAAATCTGACGCCATCGGTTGAATTTGAAGACAGACGAAAAGATCGCAACGGCAAAGTCAGCAACTGCACGATTGAATCTAAAATTAGAAGTAAACGCTTTAAAAAGACTGCACAAAATGGCTGTGTCATTTTTTTAGACACGCGCACAGACGCCATCGAGAACTGTAAATATGCACAATTATTTATTTTGAAATGATACACAGACGGGAGGCATTCAATTACAAATGTGTAATCTATTTTAACTGCTACTGTGGAGATTCGTTTGACGTACGAGCGCGAAGTGAGACGCGAAACAATACAAACGTTAAACTCCCCGAGACTTGGGTTGTGTGATCGGTGGTAAATTTTGACCATAGTAACTTTATACTGTCGCCCGTGGTAAAAAATGTTTGCGGGTTGTTGGCACGTCAAATTTACTACTGTCGAAGCATTTATAAGAAATCTCGCCTCACAGTGTGGTAAAACGAATAATAATGAAATATGCTTTATCTATGGTTTTATTCGCATCTGTGTTCGATATCTGTCACTTTGCGAAAGAAATTTTTTCGGTTTAATCAATTGTCGCATACTGCCACTTTCAAAGTGTCAATGTGACAGATGGCTTTTGAAACAGTTGCGAAAAGACCGCCATATTTAACCGATGATTTTCAGTTTTTACCATCCGATATTCGAGAGTACAATTAGTTAACCATTTCATTTTTTACACGGGCCATGAAGATGTATCGAGTACATGCGATCATTATATATTAAATATCAATTAGTGTTTATGTACAGCGCCATCGTCACAGCTTCCGGGACCGTTAAACAATGACTAGATTGATATTTATCACCGATATCAATCGACCAATCAAATCCGACAATTGATATACTGCCAATCTTAACAATTCCGTCGCTACAAATAAGAGCTGGGTGACAATATTACCGGACCGCTAGTGGAACACTATTCGCATTCTGGTGTCAATACCAAAATTAGCAAAAAAGGAACAAAAGCAGACTGAATGGGGTGGAAACGCGGCCAATAGAGTTACTTGTCTAGAAGTCCATAGAATTAAGAAAGGGATTTTGAAATCGTTTGGTCGTGTGGAACGTACGAGCGAGGAGAAGGTGTTAAAAAATATACAAGGCGAGTGTTGAAAGCAACAGAAACAGATAGAAGCCAAGTAGCCAAGTCAACCGCACAGATGTATGAAAATGGTATGCCAGGATTCTATCCTGGTCACACTCTCTAGAGTGGCATTCTGTCATCTCTCTCTATTACTAATGGTAAGTCAGTTAGTTAGTTTCACATTCTGCCACTACACTATAGGTTAACTAAAAATGAACACATCTAATGTTACATACAGTGAAATCTCGATCGATCGTTCCTCGAATAATCGTTTTCCCGCATGTATCGTTTATTTCTTTCAATCCCGAATTAATTTCATACAAAACGCTCAATAATAGATCGCATGGATCGTTCCTCTATGCGTAATTTTACCGCATCGATCGTTTAAATTACGCATCTTAACGCTAAATGCTCGGTTTCGATTAACGGCACTCGTAAACAATGAGCGGAACATTAGAGAGAGAGAGAGAGAGAGAGAGAGAGAATGCTGCTACTGACTGTTGACATTAAACAATACAAAGTTAAATGTTTATTTTTGTGCAGCTTTCTAATTTTATTTTTATTTAAAGACATTAATTTGCATGTGAAATATGTATCTTTTTTAGAATATGTATTAAACTTTTAAGTACGAAAACTCTTCTTTTTTCTATACTCTCGCATTCATAGTTTATTTCAATAGGTCCATTCAAAAACGATAGATACGGGTTTCACTGTATAACTTAAATAAATCATTATTTGAATCAGATTGAGAGAGGGCTACAAAATTTGGCAATGTTGAGAATTTCTGAGAACACTGTTTCGAAAATAATGACCGATTTCAACCTTCAAATTCAATAATAATAAATTCAATAGAGTGAATAAACCTAATTAAGATCCATTTGATTCTAGACATTATTGCCAACGAATTACAAGCGTATTCCAATAGTATTTTGCAACAATGTGTTAATCCACATTTGACTCGGAGATATTTGACATTAATTATTTAATACCTTTATTTTATTAAATACTACGCCACTCGAAGAAAGAAAATGTTTGTATTTTAATTCTGATTATTGAACTGCTTTTGGATGCACAATATTTTTTGTTTTTCCGTCTGCTGTCCAATGCGTGGCAACAGTACATCTTCTCCTATAAATTTTCCATTTAAAATTGTAGCTTCGATGATATTGTTCATTATTTTCTCATTGTAAAATGGTTGTACTAATTCAGAAACCTTCGCGGGCGAGTGCACAGCAACTCACCAAAGTTTGATCGCGTATAGGAACGCATACGAGACAAACAAACAGACATATATATATTTATATATAGATGAGTGCGCATAAATAATGAAACGAGGTTATCTTTTTAAACTAATATTATATTAATTACTCTGTTAATATGTGTGTGTGTGCGCGGCGCGCCAGAATTTGACAGATGATGGATACGTGTGTGAATGCCGGCCGGGTGCCGCGCGGCGGGGTGAGCTTGGAAAGGTTAAAAGCCGTGCAGATGAGAGAAGCGGACCCTTTTCCTTCGGGTCTTTATCTAGTAAATATTAGTTTTAAGTGTAATTATTGTATATACCTTTTATTCTTGTATGAAACAGTGAATAGTTCTATAGCAGTCCGAGTTGTATTGATACACCTTCCGACCTAACTACACGTGACAAAGCAATCAATTTAATCACCAGTTTTACCATATATAACATTATGTTATGTTATAATTTAATTTTTTTACCGTAAATATCCTTGGAAAGATTTAACTTTTTTTTTTTTTTTAATAGTTGCGTTATTTAGTTATTTAACAGTACGTTCTCGATCTTGTTTATCTTTAAGACTGACGTCTCCGTTCTTAAACTCTTCAACCCAACGCCGCGCTGTTCGTTCAGAAGTGGTTCTTTCACCTCGTGCGTGATGAACATTGCGCACTGTTTGAGATGCATAATATACATGTTTAAATGTACGCAAAAGAATAAGAAACTTCTTTCTTTAATTCTATTTCTGAAAAATTAAAATAGATACTAAATAATTAATTGTGAAACAAAAACAAAAGTGTTCCAAATTTGATAATTTGCAAGCATTGTAATTATATCATGATTAATACAGTTTTTACTTTTTATACATACTGTATGAGTTTGTCTGACAAAAAACATTAAAATGTAGTTTTTTCTATATATATTATTATCATCTCTTAAATAACAATACCACCTAGCGCGCAATTTAGCGGCTAAAAAACACTTAATTATTAGCATAAAAAGTATCAGCATCTTTTATAAGCTGAGATATTAATGGATAATATGACGCTAGACTCGCAGGTGACACCGGGATGTCTACAATTTCATATAATAATGTATCTTTATAATAAACTAACAGAAATAATAGTAGCAATGTTTCAGCTAGATAAATTGCAATCTATTTTGGATCATATATACGGAAATTCTAAATTCTCTCATATCTTTTGCGTGAACCAAATTGGCTCCGTTTCTCCGAAAGAGTAGAATTTAAATTGTGCCGATTGATTTATAAGTCGACAAATGGCGTGGCGTCTCCGTATCTTCGAGAGTTTTGCAATACAGATGACTAGAATGGTAGATTAGTAAGTAATAATAAATCACTAACGCTTGATGTACACTCATAAAAATATATATATATTCATAAAATCGGGGTTTCTAGATAAAAACGATATGATAAATACTTGTAAGATAGACGCAGTACACTTTTGTCAATCTCCAGATGTTTTAAAAACATAAATAGTGTCTAAACTCACAGAGAAAATCCCAATGTGTCCGCGGCATATCTCTTTAATTCAAATAACAGGCAATGCGCCTGTACAAGACAAATCACTAACGCTTGATGTAAAATAGATTGCACGTAAACAGGCGCCAATCATTTATATTTATAAAAAAATATATTTTATTCATAAAGAATTTGTCAATCTCCAGTTGTTTTATAAACATAAATAGTGCCTAAACTCAGAGAAAATCATAATGTGTATTGGGCATTATTGCTTTGAGATTTGAGGCGTGCTTTGATTTGTTTAAATAAGTCTACATAATTCGGCCATTCGCGAATTACTGGCGAATGCCTAAGGCATCTTCATCTTAATTCAGACCTTTATAAATACAATTGTGCAGTACATCAAGATATCAAATCAATTCAGTTCAAACACCCGAACAATTTGTTAACATTTTCATGTCAGTTAACTGGTGACATTGGGCTTGCATCGCCAGAGATAATAATTGACGAAATTGAAATTAAACAATGTACTAGGCAGGATCGATTTGGTTATTTAATATCTTATACTTCTGTCCGGAATCTCATGTGAAATTTCGATTATAACTTTCATTAAATGGGGTATTACATGTTGTTGATTTGAATACACATATAATGTATGAGTCATATATATGTATATACATTCAACAACATAATACAATAGAGTTGTGCACCCCCAAATAAGAGAAATATTGAATTATGGAGGTGGCTATCGACATTTATATAAAACAAGATGAAGATCTACAATCATACAATGTGACATTTTTAACAAAATAATATTTTATACCAAAAAAATATTGAGAAATTGATCAGATTAGAACTTGGGAATAAGAAAGATGTCAAATATATAATTGTTTAATTATTTGGAAACCTAAGCCATTTCTAAACCTCTTTTTTGTACACATTTATATTTGATGTTGACAGTTGATTATATAGTCTATAGTCTAGTAGCAATGTACAACGCATGTCTCTGTCCTATTCCTAATTTATACATATTAAAAATAACATGTTTATTAGTTTAGCTCCGAGTCTGATGGATTTTTATTTTTATTTTAATGAAGATAAATTTAAAACAGGAAAATATTCAAAAACTTGTTTGGTTGGGTAATCTTTTTTAAAATTAATAATTATATACAAAATTCATTGTTTCCTGAAGAAGATACCATAGGTACCGAAACATGTAGAATAATGAATTAATAGCGGTTTAAACAAAGTATTTTTGATTATATTGAAGAAGTTTTTTAAAATTATTTATGTTATATACCTTTTTGATTTGGGATGTATGGGACAAGTTCCTCCATAACCTAGTATTTCGTTTTGTAATATTGATTCAACCGTGTGCGTTGGGCTCAGCTGGAGTCATCGGAAGGTTTAAGGTGTGAGCGCCGAATTTATTATTACATATTACAAAGGTTTAAATCTAAGCATGCAAACTATGTATTCGAGGCGACTAGAAAGCTGATGTAGCCGCGGATGTCAGTACGCGAAGTGAAGAAAATTGCGCGGCCCGTCAGGGGCGCTGGCAGATATGTGTACGCTATCGCACACAGTACTGCCTTATCGGCTGCGTTCAACTTCGTTCTTCTGTCTATGGCTGACGAGATTATTTATAATATAAGAGTGTTTTATGTGTATCTATGTATCTAACAACCACACAATTCATATATATTGTTTCGGTCTTGTAACATTGGGCAAGTTGTGCAGAATTGGAAACTGTTGGACGCAGATATTAAAAAGTGAAAATGTACCCACCTAAGAATGATATTAAATACAAGAAAAAAGTACTTTTGTAGCTTAAAAAATGTGATTAACGCAGCATGCCCATCTCAGGACGGGTAAAAAAGTACAGCTTAAGCCTCCACTGTATTTGATTTATGATCAAAAATATATTTTGTTATTAATAACAATCTTTCAGGGTTACGCATTATCAGACATACTGAATGTTTATTTTATTAAAGTACTCGATACAGTGGCAACATTTTAGTTTACAATTAAAAATTGGATTGTTTTTCTATTTGAAAAACGTACCTTTTCAACAAAATACATCACATCGTATCAATGTGTCCAAAATTTAATAAAAATTAATTGTGTCTGCTATCGGTTTATTCAAAGGCATTTGAGATTCCGTAAAAATAAAGTAGATGGCTTTCAAATAATGGAACGATAGATGTATTAATTTGAAAAGTATATCATACAGGTTCGAAAATTTGTCGTCAAAAGTACTGTCGCTGTTAGCATAGTTGGATAATACACCATTCCCGGTTTGGAAAGAGATCCAGGTTCGTATCCCGGTAGCGCAACAACAATATTTTTCGATTAAAATTGATTTTATATGTATATCTTTCTAATTAATACATTTGATCAGCCCGTGACGACCTTAACCGTTTCAGCGATTACTCCTCTGCCTGTTGCTTGGCTGACTGCTCGGCATTGTGCACACTGCATTATAGCGCAGCTCTCTTGGCACTGCACATCTGGATCGGATCCAAGAGTTATAGCCCACGATTGACACACATCGTATGCTCCGGCTTGTGTAAACTTTCGTATTCGCGTATGACCATTTACAAGGTGATCCTTCGTTAAAGCCAGTTACCACGGAACGAGACAATATCAGAGATTTAGTTGAGATAGAACAACATAAATGCACACAGCACGATAGATAAATTATACATAGGTACGAGAATAGAGGCAATAAGATGGACAACAAATGGCGGTTCTCAAGTTCCTCGCGCATCCATTAAAGGAAAGAAAAAATAATACCCAAAAACGACAAGCACTACATGATCTAAAAATCAAAAAATAAAATTAAGTGCTATATGAATTAAAGAAAGATATAGATATGTGATTATAGAGCTCAACAATCTTATCTCGGAAATAATAATTTTGTAATTTAACATCGTATGTTAATACTTAACTACTTACATCTAAACTTCAGAACATATAGTTGTAGGGATCTACCAGGTGGCCCAAAAAAAGTGAGAACATCTCAACAATATTTAGCTAATCAGAAATCATCACTGGGTTTAAATCTGGGCTGTCCGGTGGCCGCATGCCTGGCTCGATGAAATTAACATTCTCACGATGAGGAAAGTCGGTTGTATTTCTGACTGAGTGAGATGGAGCTCCATCTTGCTGTAATGTCTAGCTATACGCCAGGATTTGTTTTGAAACTCTTTGATTATTTTCCTAGCACTCCAACGTTTTTCAATTCGCAATTTTCTGATCAGAATACGTTCTTCTGCAGTGATTTTTGTCATTCTGGGCAACAATTTGAAAATACCAAATATAAGCAATGGGAAAATTAATAATCAAAGATGGCGACAGGAAATTTGTCGAAATAAAACTATTTAGCTATTGTTGATATAGTCAATCACATTTTACGAAATGTTCTCACTTTTTTTGGGCCACCCTGTATGGTAGTTTTAGGTGACGTTTATACGCACGTCGTAGACAATAGTTTGTGTCTTTCTAACAATCTCAAGCTGATCTTTGAGTTTATCTCCAGAACAAAATGTCATCACGTATACCCGGCATTGAGATGTATCTCAACTAAATCTCTGAGATCGTCTCCTTCCGTAGACACGGACCTTAATATTGACGTAAGGCGTTTAAGTATTCAGTTTTAACTGCTGCTGGGAAGATTCAAAATCACTCAAATTTAATGATGAACGACAACGATATTTGACGCATGTGGCGAGTGTGAAGTAAGGGGCAAGATAGGTGAATCTCCGTGACATGGTGTGTACACGGGAACCACGAAAGCTGATAGCGCGAGCTCCTTGTTAAATTAAGAAAAAACAATATTCTCAGATCAAATCAGCACCTAACTGTAATTTCTGAAGATGGTTTAAATGTATTATGGAACACAATACTTGATTGCCTTTTGAAATTTCTCGTAAAATACATTCATTTCAGGTGTGTCTTGACCTATCCGTTATTTTGTCTATAGTCTAAGAATGCCTAAAAACACACATGTGTGATATATATTGCTTCCCGATGTTGTTCAATGTTCAACGCAACATTTTTGTGAACGATTATCCTTCATACTTCACACGTGCACAGTTTTGAGGACAGTTCCTAACATTTATTACTTTGTTCTATCATTTCCTAAGTAGAGCTTCTGTTTCAATCCAGTGTTCTGTTTTGAAACGTGGAAGAAAAGAAAGGTATCTATTTCTGCGTAAATCTTGGAACTTTTCATTCTTGCAATCTAATGTAGGTAAGTACATTTTTTAGCTATTGATACGAATTATAACAATATAACAGTATATTGCGTATTGTTGCATAATATACGTATAGTATTGCTTTAATAATTAATAGCGTATAGTTTATAACATTACGTTATAGTATCTATCCGGCGATGTTGTCATGGAATAGCAATGGCAACACTACTGCGCGAAAGGATTTTTGTCTAAACATTTCCGTTGGCGGGCAGCAGGAACGCTGTCGATATCTCGTAGAACGCGGTAAATTGCAACCATATGATTCAATATTTGAGGAAGGGTAAGGAGTATCTAATACATTGTATTGCATTTGCTTTCTTACAGAATATCAATCCCTTCCTAAGAATGGACTTCCGCGTCGGGAGGCGCTATTATCTGGATGAAGCACCGCTAAAGCTGATTTTTTGATGCCTCGGATGAGAGTCATGGACGGAATAGGATGAGGGTCACGATTAGGACCCACCCGCTCGTATCATCTTCATATTAAACATCACGCCGTGAACGACGTCATTTTACAAGTTACCCCAAAACTTTGATATTCATCAAGCAGCAAAACTTATCCGGTGAAATTCAATCCACCCACCGGCGGTATTGTCATTGGTTGAACAGGAACGAAAGTTGATTAATTTAGCTGTGTTTGAACATGATTGATTTCTCGCAAATAATTTGACAACGTTTTTCTCTTTGTTTATTTGTTTCAATTGTATTATTAGTGTAAATTATAATGTTGTAAAATCTATTTCTAATTTTATTTATATTCTCTTGAGAGTGACTGTCGACAGCAGGTGGGATGTAGAATAGCCAACTCTGTTCGCAGCACTCGCAAGTCTCACGTTCTATCGCGGGTGAAACCGGTGGACGCGCTGACACTGCCGTGTACAAGAGTAATAAAAAGCCGCCGTACAGTCTTTGGTCCTTCATATTTCGGTCAATTTTTGGATTTTTTCCAATCGGGCATGCTTACATTGAAGTAAAAACATTGAACTTTCGAAAACTGCAATTTTTTTTTTCTTTTTTAAATTCCAAGGCGGTGTAACCCTTAAGTTTTTAAAATACCTTCAACCTTATTCTGCCGCTGACTTATGATCTGGTAGTCCGCACGCTATTTAGGTCTAAATTCAAGTTCAAGCGCAGCGAGACTTTGCTTCACATTTTGATCTTAACGTGGGGGCGTTTAAGTGTATTTATTCCTTGGCACGCACACACACACACACACACATGTCACATCACAATTATCTATTTATATATATATATATATAAAGAAGAGTGTGGTTTGTTTGTTTTTTATACAAATCTATAGTTTTATTACGACCTTAATGAAAGGTCATCGAACATCGAGCCTTAGGGCCTGAAGATATAAAATGACAATATTGCGCTTCCCCATCTATTTCTATGACTTTATGGATGTATTGAACGTAGTGTCATTTTGGCTGTATAGTACTTGATTAGCAGGCCAAAAACGAATGTGTTTTTAATATCTCTTGGCTAAGATTACTTTAATGTTTTCTCTTTTATATATTATGTAAATATATATTCAATTTGAAATAAAATGTACATTGTCTTTATTATAAGTAAGAAAAAACATATGTTAACGAAATCGTATGAATTTTTTCTACTGGCAAGTATATTGACCATCTGTCATCTCGCGTAGTTAATCATCTGTTAAATATATGTTCGTAATGTTTACGTTTGTTCAGTAATTAAATTAAAAAAAAAAAAAAAACATATAGCTGTAATGTGTTTATGGGACGAATGAGAGCGCGCGCAAGGTTGGTACGATGACGCGTGTGAAAGAGATTAACGTATCGCGCCGCGGTCGGCGCGGTCTGTCACCTCCAAACCGTTGAACGGTTCACATATTATATTGACTTGTACTGTAAATATGTACTTTTGTTACACGAACGGGTATTATTCTGACGATCCAATCCCACGCACAGAAAGAAACACCACCATCAGCCCAAGTTGAGGATATAAGATTAGCGAAATCGCACGAGACGACTGGCAAGTATATTGACATCTGTCATCTTTTCTTATCTATGCTGTCTATGGTGAGGGAGAAATCTTACTTACCATAGAAAATGTCTATCCGCAATTCTGATATGTAATCTAGGTGTCATTTTGACAGCTAACTTACAAAGATGGAATAATTTTAATTTGGTTTGTTTTGGGGAAAGATCTATCATTGAAATATACTTAGATTTTATTATGGCCGCATAGTTATAATGGGTCAATTTCGCTAATATTCAATTCAAAGTACTTAACGTGATTTTGTATAAATCTCATACTGTAATATTTTCCGTAACGATAAACAATTTTTACAAACTCATTGAACGTTTTAGACTCCTAAATTAGTTAATTTAACCCATAAAATATGTATACTCGGTACGTTACACCCTGTATATTATATATTTTAGTTATTATAGTTTGTTTTATATCTTACATAATTTTGCATTACAATATTTTAAGTGCCACAAAGAATATTAAAAAACTTAATTATTTTTTTTACATTTATTAAAATTATGAGTATTTGAATTATTCAAAAAAATCTACGACGCAATTTAAAAGATAATTTTTTGTGTTTTATATAAGGTCCATATTATAATTTAATTTCTATTGATGTTGAATTTATCATAATCTATTAGTTTTTTTAGATAATTAATTATATAACTATAAACGTGTAAGGTGAATGTTTTATACACGTTTTTTATTTCATTTTAATTTCTATGAATTGTAATACTTCCCCGATTAAAAATATGCAAATTTGAATTAAGTAAAAACATAAAAATGAATAAAAAATATTCAGTTAAACTTGAGGCTTCTTTGACAATAAAAAAAATATTAATCTGCTCGCCACTGTCTACTGACTCAGTTTACGCTGTTATCTTTTGTTCTCATTCTAATATGAATGATTTATTGTTTATGGACTCACTTGAGTTCAGTATTCCATCTGGTTGGGTTAGATTATATTACTATAATATTTTCATGTATTTTTAAACAGTTTCAAAATGTATTAAAAATATTATAAAAAAGTGTTTGTCATGTAAAGTGTAATTTTATACAGGTGTAATAGACCTAGTCATATTTTATGAGTGGACAGCTGACGAAATTATAAGTCGAAAATGTTCAAGGCATATGTGCCTAATTTCAACCATGTCAGAGATATGCATTTCAAAAAAAATCGTAATTATGTGTTTTTTATTATTTCTTAATGCGGAATTTTCACATATTCCTCGAGCATTTTTGATTCGTAATTTACCCAGAAAATATTGTGGACTAGGTTTGTTACAACATTGAAAAAAACATTTGTAGCACAGCTTTTTGATTATTCAACATGTCACCAGATACATCACATTTTTGTTATTAGTTTTATTACAATAATTGTATTCATTTCCGCGTTTTAAAACATGGCAATCAGCCTATTCGTGGTTTCCTTATGAACTAAGACACGTGGAGGGGGGTTAGGCGCCATTTTCACATTTATATTTTAATATATGTATAAATGAGAATTTATTTAATTAAGTGAACAATTCTGTAAAACGTCTAAAAAAAAACTTATTACAGAACACATAAAACATTATAAATTCCGCACTAAAAAGTCACAAATACATTAAATACTTAACAATGATATTGATAAATGGGACAATTTCGTATGTACTCGTTTTTCTGATATTTCACTCACTCCCGAGTTTACATCTTAATGAATATATTTATTTTAAATCGTATTATTTCGCTTTTTAATTAACTGCAGAGAAAAAAATATACTTTGCGTCCACTTCATCGCGATAGAAACAAAAATATTACGCATTAAAATAATTATAAGCCATCTTTCTTTTCGTATTTGTACAATATGAGTCAGTGTTGCGAGCCTAATTTAATGTACCACAAATCTAAATATTTATTTGATATCCCGCACACGTCATCAATAATCCGAATCAATTCTGGACTTTTCCATTTATTGTTGTTTCAATGTTTGTGGCATCTCGGAATAACTTTACATTATGTTACATTACTTTCGCATTTGACATTGAAGGAAGGAAGGAAAATAGATGTTTCAGCCGCTTCATTCATAAGATAACACCAAATAACGTTTACCATAGATAAAAAATACAAATTAATACTGGTGACATACACAATACGCCCTGCGACTATCAATCAGACACGAGAGTGGTGGACGAATATTGGGGCACTCGCCACACTCACATTAAGCACTCATTCAAAACAAATCCTGCTGATTCAACATATACCCGCACGCACACTGCTACATCATATATTCATTCAAATATAACTCAACGCGTTTGTTGTACAAAGTTTAGCTATTGTAACGTATACTCGTAAGTCATTACGGTGAATTTTTCTCTCTTTCTATTGGGAATTCTCGGGAAGTACCTGGCTACCAGTCGCCATTGTTGTTACGTCATTGTCCAGGGTCATTACCCCGAATTGCTAATTAAAAATGTAAATAAAGAACGCGTGAAATGTGTCGAGTACTCGGTCATTACAGATTCGGCGGACGGTTGGAGTTTGGACCACTTTCAATCTGAGATAAATCTCACAATTAGAAATATTTATAGAGCTTCACTGTAAAATGGAATTACAGAATCGTGGGTTGGAAAACTTGAGTGCGCAAGAAACGATTGTAAAATTCTGCAGGTTCCGAGAACCGCGGTGGGCTGGCCGCGTTGAAAGAACGCCAGATGACAGGACGTCAAAGATCACCACCGAGTGAATACTTCAGTGGAAGCGACCTAGAAGCGGGCCAAGGAAGAGATGGCCTGACTGTGTGGAAGAAGCCTGGAGCCGGATGGAACTGGAGAGCAGTTTTAGACCAAATTCTACCCTGGGATGTAGTGCCGTGGAAGAAGACGAAATCTCAGTGCAATATACACGTATTGGGATTTTTATATGGAGATAAACTCGGACATCACTTGTTGCGATTGGTAAGACTGACCTGTGTGAACGATGCTTTCGATTTGATAACGAGTTTCAACACGTGTCACCTAGCACCGCAGATACGTGCAAATAGAATAAATATTCTAAAAATTAGACAAATTGCAAACATTTATTTTATTTAAATTTTAACTGCCGCTGGGGAGATTCAAATTCATCCAACTGACGAACGGAACATTGATGTGCGCGCAGCATGTGCATTCGTTATTTATTGTATTTTATACACTTTTATACGCCGATCTTTGAAGTGAAATCTGCGGAAAGTTTCAGAAAAATGTGGTGATAGGAAGGTAAACAGGGGTCTTGCAGGAGTCGTGGTCCGCTGTTCCTGGCAACTCTTGAAGATTGAGATCTCACCTTGTTCTTCAGCTTGAGCCCGGAAGCATCCGAGACGGAGCTGACCAGAGCTGGCGGGTTCGCGGGCATGCTGCAGATCGGTAGTGTCTATTCCAATCACACTTTATTTTACCTTTTTTTTTGAACACACTGTATTACTTAACAACGTAGGTATCTTTAGCACTTTTGATATTATAATTAGTTACCGCTTGCGACCGCTGTGCTGCTGCGCTACTGTGCTGCAGCGATAACAAAACGGACGACATTAAATGCGGCAAAAATTTAAATCAAATGACAACCGAGGACATACTAATTTTTTTAAATTAAAACCGATTTATAACGAAAACATATCTCCTCACTTCTATTTCCAGCGTTAATTAGGTCTAGTGAAATACAATACAAAAAATAATATTATTTTTTACTCTTTCAATTTTTTAGGCTCGCGTTAAGGATGTTTTCACATAAAATGAAACATGTTTCGTGCGTACAAGGGTTTTTAAAAATATAGATGAAATATAATGAGGGTGGACCCGCCGCTTACCCAGGATCGTTTATAAGCAAAAGCTCTTATTCTCATTCACCGCCTGGTTAGCATTTTTTAAATGCTAATAGGCAACTATGCAATTTCGTCTGAAACGGAAACTGAAAACGGAGCCGCACAGCCGCCATCACAAACACCCTCATTGTCCCCGACGTTTTCATTTATTCAAAAAAGAATAAAAATCAGACATGTCCCATTTTTATGGATTTTAAATTAAGTATGTACAAATATAATCTAGCCTATCGAAATTAGACAAATATCACCAAATTTCGTATAAAAAAATTTGTTAAAATGAGTTTGTCACTTCAATCGCAGACATGTCCAATAGATAATTAATTCAAACCCAGACAAATATGTTTTTAACCAATAAGATGATAGTATTTGGTCATGTGATCTATGGTTACTGCTAATCTTCAATATGATTCCAAATGTGACAGTTGTGGTACAATTGATTTTTCATTTTTCTCGAATACAGGTAAAGTGAACATGTCTACTTTTGATTCTGGACCTCACACATATTATATTATTTACAATATCGCCCACAAGGCCCTAAGGCAACTCATTCTATCGTGCCTAATAATTTTATATAAAACAATTTAATAATTTAATTGTAAATCAATACTAAAAATTACACATTGGTAGCGTGCACAGCGCCAATTACAGTAACAATATAAATGTAATGTACCATTGATAGAATCGGCGTTAACTTTGTAGAGTTTCATCACAATGGATGGATATAAATGAAACAATGTTATAGCTCTACTTGAATTTATTAGCACTTGAGTTTCGAGCGTATTAAACTTAATACTTCACCCGTGGATGAGAGTTGCTGTTTCCCTCGAAACTCGAGTAGTGCTAATGAACTCGAGTAGAGTTATAACATTGTTTCATTTAGCTTTTCCGGGCCGCAGTGAACAAAGTGATGATAGCCAACGTCCGTTGATCGGATAGGGAACATGAAGAAGAAGAATACACCGTATCTAAGTTGGTGATAGAAGAAGCGAGTCAAAGTTATGGCGGTGAAAGGTCAGAGACAAGGAGTGACGAAGTTCACATCTCCTATTTTCGTTACAAATCGATTTTAATTCAGTCCGAAGCATTGTCAAACCAAATGTCATCCAGTTTTACTGACAGCTGTATGGCAATTTAAAAAAAAATGTCACCATTTAATGTGTCTAGACGTACTTAGTACATTTCCGAGAATGCTTCTAGTAAAGAACGATTCAATGATGAGCAGCAAATAGCCGTCTTGCCTGTGTCAGGATTGTGTTTATCACCTCCGTCAGAATGCCAAAAATAATGTTACAAAATGCTGCTGGCATTTGATTGGCTACGAGCGAATAAAAACCTCGTAAAAAGGTTGTCTATCAACCATATTTCCATTGTTATATCTTACACTGAAATGAAATATCGTATTAAAAGTTCGAATAAAAATGAATATTTATGTCTTTCTTTACACGAATCTAAAATTTAAAATGTCTCTAAAAAATTGCAAAATTATTTTGTTAATTCTTATACATAACGATTTAAATTGATACTTAAAACATAGTCATTAGTATTTTTAATACTTAATGTAAACTTTATGTTGTGGTTTTTATTTATTTGAATATAACTGTTTTTAACCACTTCGTCGTCGTAACTATTTAAGTTAGGTAGGTGCTAGATTTATTTTTAAATGATAATTAATTATATAATTTTTTTTAAATAGAATTTAAAGACATGAGAACAATGTGACTTATGATTTTAGTTTGTCCTGATGAAGGAAATGGTATTTTTCGACACCGGGTAATGTATTAATTAATTAATTCATAAAAGTGGTTGAAAACAAAGTTATTTTTAATTTTTATTTGTATTAAAATAGTGATTAGTTATTATATTATTTTTCATAAGTAGATTTTCGTATATATTTACTATTTCATTATAAACTGTAAGTGCAGAAATGCGCGATTTTTTCGGCACAACACAACGAATTTTTTCCACTATTTAAAAACAATGTCACGCGCCAAAACAGAAGAAAGCCACTGTGCACTGTTTTCACGAGTTGAAATATTTGTTAGCTGACGGCTTTTGTTCCGTGCGACCGGTCGGACGGCGACATTTCCCGATTGACAGCGGACATCGTTCTCCGCGGCGCGCGCGATGGCCGATCGCAACACATAAAAAAAGTGCCATCGAGTCTCGGACAATCTGTGCTTCCGAAGATGAAGCACGAAGGTTTCCTGTTATACTGGACCAAGTCCAGGGCTAAATCAATGTTTCGTCTTCCGGGAGCGGGTGGAGATATATTACGTAAGACATTATTACGTGAATGAAATATTAGGCATGTGGGCTAAAAAGGATGCAGTTTACCTTTCCCGAGGCACAAGACGCCTCCATCTTAAACCATCTCCAACTTATTGAATGAAGACTCAGTACGTACACGATAGCTACCTAAAGATTTTAATTATATTAAACAAACCCACACAATGCTAAGCATCCATTTTTTATCAAATGAAATTTAAATGGTCAAAAATAAATGTAATTAATTCTGAAGAGGATCTGAACGCGCTTCAACTGTTATCCGATCGTAAAACCAGGCTCTCTATAGTTATAAATACTCCCGGTGCCGTCATCAGACGACGTGCCACAATAAATTGTGAGGTTCACTCGACTATCTTCCCGACCGCAAGCTCTAGATCAGCTTTCAGTAGCTATTTACGCGTAACTTTATGTAACAGTGTTGAATAAATTTCGTATCAACCGTGAGTAATCCTTCTTCTCACAACATACTTTAGTCTACCATCACATATATTCCTCACACTCGGCGATCATCCTCGAACGATCACGCGGAGCGCTGGGAGAAATGAGTCCCCAGCCTCACACACACACTCTCTCATAAACGACACCACAATCTTCTCCCCAAAATTACTTCCTGTAACTGAACTGCACTCTTAACAAACCACAAAAGTAGTCATTGAGTGGCCCAAGTGAAAAATTTCATATTTTAAGTTACATACACTAATAAGCTCATAATTAATTGTTTTGTATTGGCTTAATTTAATGTTCAGCGATTTATGGAAGCATTATTCGAGTATATTTCGAATAAGGACGGAATGACAGGCGCACGCGCGTTCGGGACGAACGGGTCTGAGTACTAGTGTGATTGTAATAAATACTAAATTGTTACAATCTCTAGCGCGTATTATTCCCGTCACTTCGAGGAAAAGATGTAACAATATAATTATAATGATTTTAGTACGTACGTAAATAAAAATATGAAATTTTGTCATCTTTTCAATCCCTTCATTTGATCGCTTTGCAGGTGTATAATTTATATTTTTTTAAAAACGTGATAGCTGATTTGGTCCAACACTTTTCACGTCGGTTAAAAAGTCAATTTAAATATCTGCTGTACGAATTAACTAAAAATGAAAAATTGACTTGGTCCATTATAACGGCGAACCTGCCAAATGTCAATGAAAATAGCCAAGCGCTCGAGCCAAACGGTAGTTGTGCGTCTCTAATTATAATGTTGGCTGTCAACTGGCTGCACGCTGTGATTGGGTGGCCGGATCGTGACGTCGCGGAGCGGTCTAGAAAAGGGTTTTCCTAGACCGCGCCGTGACGTCGTCAATTTTCCACCAATTTTATTGGCAGCCGTACAACGCGCCATAAAAAGATTTTTTGTGAACTCGTTACGGTCACAAAGGGATCACACAATGAACTTGTAAAAATATTACTGAAAAAATACACGTATATGACATTCCTGTTCCTGTGTTTCTGGCACCTGGCACCACCAATACCCTTCGGACTGGTGTAATCATCAAACAGTGCGGAAATACGTGGAAGCGAATAACAATTAAAATAAAAGAGGGGGAGGCCTTCATCCACCACTGCATAGAAAATGGACGAAGATGATGATGAAATATTTTTTTAATTAAAATCTTCCTGCCGATGACTCGAACTTCAGTCCCCTGCACGACAGGCGGGGATCTAACCACTACACTTGCCAAACAAGACGAGACAATGGTAATTTACAAATATCTTGAGATCTGTATTAATACTGGACTGTTACAACGTTCAATAGGGGTATATGTATAAATAAATAATAATAAAAATATAAATTGCAACACGAGAAAATCAGCATTATATACGCATGTGGCAACATGACACCATAGTTTACTAGAGGGGTAGCTGTGATGGAAGAGCGCCGACATAGAACATGACGGATGAGCTATTTTACCTGCGATTGTAAGATTTGTGTTCGATTGTAACGTTGATTGGTAATTGACTATTGGTAAATATCGAGCGATCACCAATTAACTGGTGCATTAGAAACTGGACCTACGGTTGAATCTCAGTTACCAACAAACAAATATCAATCATCATAATGACAGTTCATCACTAATCAACTAGTATGGTGGTATGGAATCATGAACCCTGAAGGCAATGGAAAGAAGGTGGTGCACACCTTGAATGTCTCCAATCTGCAGGAACTAAACATTAAGGACAGACTCTCAACCTGCAGCCTGAGACGAATCCTTCAATTTTTTGGGCATCTTGCGAGAATGGTAGATAGCTGTTGCTGTGGGACATAGTCAAGTTCGTGGAGATCGCAATCTTCAGTCATGAGCGACTACAGTGGATGATGAAAGGTTTTCTAACACACCCACTGTCACACTCTTCAATCTGAAAGTGCTTTGATCTTTTTATAATAAATAAATAAATACAGTACTTACACTGACAAGCTAGCCGTAAAGGTTGTCTAGAGCCTCACGTCGAATATGTTGTGCAAGATGTGAAAGTATATGAGGTCCAGCTCACACGCCAGCAAGATTAAAATAGTTCCCATCCAAAATTCGAAATTGGACATTTGCGACACGTTCAGGGAACCAGCCGAACTGTAGCACATCCTCACCCACAGTTCTTCCTTCATCCTGACACCTGGATCCTGGACGATTTTTGGTCAATTCTACTGCTATGTATGTTTAGCTTATTTCACTGATCACTCACTGGCCACTGTCACTGTACAGGACACACGCATGTTACCGAAGACATAAAATTGTTCAATTTTAAAAATATTATTTTCCAGGCTCTAGTGTAGCTTTTTAATAAAACCCGATTAATTTTAATAATTGTAATTGTAACATTATCAGATTACTGAAGTTTTTTTAATAATTTTTAACAATGATAATTCGGACAATAACACTTATTCGTTATTTATAAACATTTATTGCTACATATCCACATACTACATAATACACATAGGGCATAATATTCTACTGCTAGTTATATATTAAAAATATGAGTTAAGGCCGAGTGTTTAATTTTCTAGTTTGAAATTCGAAAAATTCTATCCGAATTAAATATGCTTTCAATATGAGGATAATAGTTAAATTCTTACAAGTTCCAGAGAAATAATTAATGACGTTATTTGTTACGTAAATCATGTAAGAGAGGAAGGTTTGAATAGAAAGAGACGACAATAAAATTGTTGATTTTCTGGCATTCGATATAAGTGTCAAAAATAACTCTGGTTATCTGGAGTCTTTTACACGGTTTTACATATTGTTATATGGAATGAAATTAAAATGTGTGTTGTCATTTGAATTAATTCATGGAATATTTAATAATTTATTAGAGTACCTAATTCATATATATGAATATGTTTTGAAATCAAACAAAGTACAAATAATATTCAGTCTATTAATTTGAAATGAGTGTAAATATCTTATCCAAGTCATAATTATAAAAAAAAATCAAATCTAGTGTATAACTTCTGACACAAATTAATAATAAAAACACACATAAAATTTGAATTTTTATTGAAAATCGCGCTTTAAGCTGCGTGTGCCTAATCTCAATCATATCAGAGATATACCTGAGCATTTTTTTAAATGTTGTAGTTATGTGATTAATTCGATTGATATATTTTACAAATTACTCAGGAATACACCCATAAAATATTGTGCAGTAGGTATGTTACACCCTGTAGTAGGTACTGGCTGAATATTTTTAACTGGGTGTACGCAAACCATTTATTTTGCTCCGGGTTGCCTCGGCGGCTTATTTAGTGCTTTTTATTCGCTCGTTAATCATCTGCGTTAATGGAAACTAGCTTCAACATTGTGTCTACCCTGTACAACAAATTTCCACAGCAGGGGGCATATCTGAAGAAAATATTGTCCGAAATAAAAACTAAATCGGAGAATTTTGACATACACACTTTTCTATGAATCGTGCGACATATAATACGAGTACTTAGCAATATCTCACAAAATCATATATAATGTTGGATTTGATTTTATGATTCTGCATGCCAAATCAAATTGAACTTTATGAAAGGATGCCAGCCATTTATCAGATTTAACGCTAACCAATCACGCACGTCTCCCGTGCCAAGACTGCAAAAAACAAAGAGGATAATGATTTATTTTAAATAATAGCTTAATTGAGTTCAAGATGCATTTGAATTTAAAATCAATTTAATGTAAGGTCGCGATCTATTTATTATAAAATATATATTTTTGTATTTAATATCTTTGTTTTATTAACCACTTAATTGAGTTTAAATATATCTACCGGTTTCAGATTCAACTTTTACAGATACTATCATACACAATGAATCTAATCATCCATTATCCCACAAACATTCAGGGTTCCACTCCATGATACATCGTTTAGTCAATATTCCTTTGTCAACATCCAATTTCAATATTGAATTGAATACAATTAAGCAGTTAATAACGGGTATAATACAGGTTTGATAGACACTATTTTAAAAAAATAAATTAAAAGAATATAATAATCAATTTTACAATGAACATAATGATAATAATAATAAATAACTTTTCGAATCAAATATCTAAACACCTACCGCGAAACATTAGACCGGCATTTTATACAAATAATAGTATAGGAAATTTACTCATCAATTCTAAAGACAAAGATGCTAAATTTAACAATTCTGGTGTCTATAAACTTAGTTGCAAGGATTGTGCTGCATTTTATATTGGTAAAATGGGTAGAAATTTTAATATAAGAGTAAAGGAGTATTTGAGATGTTTGAACAATAGTGGGTTTTCTGAATTTGCTAATCATTTGATAGAAAATGGTCATGGTTTTGATAAAAAATTGGGATTGTCAATTTTGCATGTAAACGATGTTGGTCATAAATTAAATAATTTGGAATCGTTGGAGATAAATAAAGCGTGGAAAAAGTTATAATCAACCAACTAAATTTAACTACGAGTCCCATTCTAATTTTTTTTCCTAAAAATTATTCGAGTAAATTTGTGTAATGATTTGAGTTAGGTACTAAATATTTTTTTTTTTTTAAAAATAGATTCTGGTAAAAAACAATAATATATGTTTTAGTTAGTTATGACATCCTGAAGAACAAAATGGTATTTTTCGAAACCGGTAGATGAATTTTAACTCAATTAAGTGGTTAATAAAACAAAGATATTAAATAAAAATATGAATTTTAACCACAAAGTTAATATTGCTAATTTTAAAAGTATATTATAAAATAACTAATTCAATCCTGTTGGGTAAACTTACCAGCTGTCTATGAATAATACGGTAAATTATTGTCTATTTATGTATTATACTGTTTTGATCTATGAAATCCATGTTGATTTTTCTAAAAATATTTCTATCTGTCACACATACTACTCCGAAACATCGGTCAAGCACAGAATCAATAGTTGCTGTTGTAAAATTGTTCTAAAATATAACTTTATTGTTTAATATCTGTAAACTACTAGGAATTTTGACATGGTTGTAACACAGTTTTTAAAGAGAAAATTATTGTCGACATGTTGTTCCAAGGTCCCGATACAGTAACGACTTTATAAAAAATACAGTTTTCTTTAAATCTCAGTAGGTATATTCAAATCAAGTTCACACTGCCACTGTCACTGTAGTCTCTGTAAACTGACTTCGGCATCGGAATATCACAATCTCCAAGCAAATAATACGTCACACTTGTTACTGCGGTGAACACATTTTATTCAGTACTCATGAACGTCAACTTTTGGGAATTAACATGTTCGAAAAATTGCAACACTCGCATTTTCGCATTAGTAGCTTATTGGTCTAGTGGTTAAAACGCTGGCCTAGTGATCTAGTAGTCGGGGGTTCGCGCCCCATTCCGGCAGATCAGCAAGTTTGTCCCATTTTCATAGTATAAGCGCTTAGTTTTAGTTTTAAAATAATACACATCCCGAAAGGCAGTAAGGAACTTATTTAATTTAATTCAATACCTACCTAAAAATTTTAATATATAAATAATTCAAACCTATACATTCTGTACCTGTACAAATAAAATGATAAGCAAACATTTTATAATAAATGATATTTTAAAATGTCATTAGTAAATGTAATAAAATTTCATTCCTTCCTTCCTAGTGAACTGTACTCATAACGCACATTCGCACATAGTCACGAGAGCACTAATTAAACTCGGTAAATTTCAGGATTTTTTTTTAAACTTGACAGCTACTTATTTGACTGGTACCTGCACGGTTCCATCTAAAAAAATTAATTAAAAAATAAAACGTACCTACCTACATAAGGTACAATGCAATAAACGATAATTAAAATTGTTCAAAATAAATCTAATAAAATGTTGTCCCTTTCGATTTAACTACACACATAAAACGCACTGCACACGTGACGCACAACGCACACACGCATAATTGTACTCGATCTATTTTTTTACAACATGTCAAATGTAACCTAAAAACGCGATGTTTTGTTATCGGAATGATTCGATGAACTATTATGGCCGGGTCGAGAGCAGCCGTTGGCAGCGACTATGGAGACTTTGGTTTCGTATGTGGAGCACGTTGGACTTGCTTGGCAAACCCGGCGAGTGAAGAAACGCAGTATCGTCCGATCGGGACCTATGACCTTGTCACATGACACGTACAGCGTCGCAGACACAGAGGATAGGGCGCCACACGCAATACATGATGTTTAAAGAGTTCTTTGACTCGAGTCTCTGATTCGGTATCTATCGGGAATACGGTATTGAGTGCCCTGATTTAAAAATAAACTAAAAACACAAAATAACACCAAAGAAAAAAAAACAATTATGAACATAGCAAAAAACAACGGCTACCAAGGGAAAACGATCAAAAATATTATTTACAAGAATAAAATACATACATCAGTATGCACATACTTATATCACAAAATATCAAAAGACAGCAACGAAAGAAAGCCATTTAGAAGTAGGAAAACTTACAACATTCCTGTAAAGATAAAAAATAATAAATCAAAAATTCGCCAAGAAGAAAAAAGCGGAGTCTACAAGTTGGGTAGCAAGGATTGTAACGCATTTTATATTGGACAAAGCGGAAGAATAGGAAACAGATTAAAGAAAATAAAATAATAATAAACATCTAAATACCGCCCATTACATCCCCTCTCTTATCTATTTAAACTCCACCCCCGTCCCCACACCCTTTACCGCCAGACACATCCTTAATTACTGTCTGACAATGTTTTTAATTTTAGTTGAATTGCATTATTGATAATGGGAAGATGTTCCGGAAAACGTTTTAACATTAAATATAACATGGTGGAATAAAACAGTGTTCCAACTCAATTTACTAATTTAAAGATTCAAAATTCCACTTTAATAATTAATGACATTTGAAACACTTCATCTACTGTTAACTTTTAAGATTATTAAATAAGGTGCGGTTTCCCACTTCAAAATAATTCAAAATGACCCTTAAGTCGAAAATATAAAAAAATTATTTCATTTAGATATTTTCGTGTAAAACCATAATATAAAAATAATAATACCATACCAATGAAAATAAAAATAAAAAACCCACATTGGATTGTAAAATTAAACTAACTAACCTAACCAAACCGAAATAACTAATTTAATTCAAATAGACGGTATAAAATTTTTATGTGATTTACTATTTCGATTGTGTTTTGAGATCCTCAGTTTACAGTTTTATGGGCTATTCGCTGACCATCAGAGACAACAGGCCGATGATGGACCTTGCAATAGAGTCCAAAACATCGACAAGAGAGGTCGGAGATATATCTCCGACCTAATACAATATATTGTATGATTTTGCCAATAAATCGAAACTTATTTATGCCTATGCAATTCGGAAGACCGACGCCTCCACTTTTGTCATTTAGAGACCGCGCAGAGATGCTGAACGCACCCAGTAAGGCGATACTTAAAACCCAACTCCCACCAGCCATAACGGCCAACTCTTCCAAGCAACAGCTTCAGAAACGGCCTCCATTAATAATTAGCGCATCTAGCAGTTACTCCTACCTTTGTACAGTTTACTTCCACCTTTATACGAGTAACATTAATAGATTCAGAACGATCCGTAAGCAGTTTTTGTTCTTGTAACCTGCCGCCCGTCACGCGCCATATACATCGATAGTTAAATATGGCGGACTTTTCACAGCTGTTCCAAATCTCATCTGACACATTGATACTTAGAAAGTTGCAGTATACGACAATAAATCATTCAATATCCCGTTATTATAGTGATGAGAGTACGTCCGATGATGAGCTCGTTGTTTAATATACATTAACATATAATACGAAAAAAATTCACCACCAGAGTGACAGAACGCCTAGGCGAAAAAATCCATATTTAATGCAAGAAAATGAAGCATATTTCATGATTATTTGTCGCGCTTACAGACATCTCCATCTATGTTTTGACAGTGGTAAATTTGATGTATCAATAACCCGCAAAGGATTTTTACTACGGGTGTTGGTAAAATGTTACCATAGTAAAAATTGACTACTGATCACACAACCGGCGAACCCTTATATACAATTATTTACATTGCCTTTCCTAAACTAAATTCAGAAGTGGTTCCTTCGTTCCATTACAAGTAACTCTTTTTTTTTTTCAATTCCACTTCTGAAGGAATAAAGAAATGCACATTGAACGATCGACTCAATAAACAAATGCAGCGAACAAAAACAAACGAACAAATATTTCCTAGAAAAGAACGCTCTAAATGATATATTATTAAAATCATTACTGACATTACTTTCGGTATAATCTTATATCACAATGTCAAATGATAAAATAATGAATGCTACTAGTTGAATTTGCATAAAGAAGTTTTAAAAAGGAAGACCATATCATTCAACGCTTTGTATTAAACTAAACAATTTTTTTTTTGTTAAATTATAATTGATATTGAAAAATTATTTGGACTTTGTGACGACCTGTTGAATAACACGTTTCAAGGCGAACGTGTTTCTGGTGAATACAGATTGTGACTTTTCAGAATGTAAGCACGTTTATTTATTTTCAGTCGAAGAAATGAAAATTTTCTCTACCTATGTACTGCACCTTGTACGCGTTTTAACTTCACCGCACTCTTAACTATGCGGGCGCCTATCGCCAGTAAGATAAAATACCAAAGTGGCATTTCTTTCTATCAAATCAGAAGTTCAGTGGAACCTCTCTATATTGATAACAAACTCATTCAGAGCATTGTAATAAGCTGGTTAATAAATCGAGGCTTACCGTCGGATTTCACTGTATTATAACGTAAACTAGCGATGAGAAAAAATCCTACACTCGACTCACTGGTGTGATTGTGATTGATATTAGATAATACTAGTGATTGAAGCTGTGACTGTGATCACAGTTTCATTACTAATACGCATACGCCGCACGATATCACAATATATGTACGAAATAAATTTTAATAACATAATTTTTAGCGTATTTACATATATTATTCAAACTTAATTTACGTAAGAAACATATTCTAGTATATATAATTAATATACAAGTGGTCCAAAAAAGTGAGAACTGTTAAATCTGGGCTGTTCGGTGGCCACACGTCTGGCTCGATAAAATCAATATTCTCACGACGAAGAAAGTTGATTGTATTTCTGGCTGTGTGAGATGGAGCTCCATCTTGTTGTAGTGTTCCGTTTGCTGTAATGTCTTGGCTTTGTTTTAAAACTCTTTGATCATTTTCCTAGCACCCCGACGTTTATCAATTCTCAAATTTAATTTAATCTCTATACGTTACATTTTGATAACAAACTCATTTAGAGCATTGTAATAAGCTGGTTAATAGATCAAGGCTTACCGTCGGATTTCACTGTATTATAACGTAAACTAGCGATGAGAAAAAATCCTACACTAGACTCACTGGTGTGATTGTGATTGATATTAGATAATACCAGTGATTGAAGCTGTGACTGTGATCACAGTTTCATTACTGATACGCTTGTGCCGCACAAAAATAAAAATTAGATAGTATTTACTTATTATCAGAAGAACACATTCTTATTGTGAAGTTGTAATTATTCAGAACAGACACTCTGTGATATTTTAAATACTAATTAAATGTATTATTTACTTATCTTAGTCAAACTTCTTTTGCGTAAAAAACATATATAGATGATATATATATATAATTTAATACCATCATAAAGAGAATGAAAATCCATTAAAAAAATGTGAGTTTGTTTGTCGGGTCAAATTTTCAGCATTTCGGCTCAAATTAGTAAAATATTTTGGAAGAATCTAGAACTAGATAGCGATTATCACGAATTATAACGTCGTTCCTTTATGGATATCGTTTCATACGCACATGCGCCGAATCACGGTTCACAACCAAATATAAATAATAAAAAAAAGAGAATCACGATATTCTCAGATATTCAACTGCTGATAGTGAGTGTGACTCAAAGATATCAGTGATTGACTCGCAGTTCGTGATTTTAAGCTCATCACTAACGTAAACTATTAAAATTTCATTATAACTGCTATGAATAAAGACACTCACTACTAATCAACAAGTTCTTCTTCTTCTTTTCGTGCTCTATCCATTCAACACACGTTGGTTATCATCACTTTGTTGCCCGGTGCAGCTCTTCAGCAGACTGGCTAAACTGATGTTCTCTTTCTTCCAGCGTTACTTCTCTGAATTATGAGGTGCAAGATCGGGATGTCTCATCACATGTCCGAGATATTGAAATTTTATGATTTTTATTGTTTTAAGTACTTATTTTTCTTTATTCATCTAAACCAAAACATCTTATTTAGAGCATTCTGTATCATTTTAAATCACCGTATCATATGTAAGTGTGTATGCACGATTAATGCTACATTTGATTTCAAGAATCCCATCTTTCATCTATACTAACAATTTAGTAGGATCGTTCAAACAAGAGTACTAAAATAAATAATCTCCACTTTATTGAATTAAAACAAATTAAAATGTAATACTGGACCGTACGGGTACCGACCAGAAGCACGGATACTGAATGTATTTTCGTTCAACGGTATAAAGTTATTTTGTTTGCCTCACTTTCAGTATCATGAGTGGTTCATTCACGTCACGTATGGAGTTGTCTGGTTTCTTGCGCCGACCTGATCAGGGCTCATGTCGCTGGTGGATAGAACGTCGATTTCCCGGAAAACTGTACAGATCTGTCGTGAGAACTTAAGAATGTATTTAGTCCAGAATTATGATCAAGCTGTCTTGCGAACAGCGGCCTCACTAAAAAAATTGGGCCTAGAGGGCGAGTCAAAAATTATCTACACTTTTGCCATGACCAACCTTCAAGTTTGTCGTACTACCTTCTGCGGATATTTTCTTTTAATTGGTCCAGAGAGGGAGGATTGTTACTGTATGCCTTTGATTTAAGGTAGCCCCATAGGAAAAAGTCCATTGATTTCCAAAAGTAAAATTTCACGAACAACTGGACACACTCCATAGCGACTGAATTCCCAAGGACGCGACTAGCGATCCCGCTCGTTGCGTTGGTGCAGCGAATGAACGAAAATGAAAAAAACTTTTGGGGCACACTGTACGTAGTAGAATTTTTATTTTGGTTCACAAAATAATGTTTATTTTTATTTTATTCGGAAAACATACAGTTTATCAGTAAATACGAAAATCATAATAAAAGCTAAACAATAATTAAACCAGTTGCATGTTTTCTCAGAAGATTATTAAGATATATTAAGCTTTACACGGTGAGTACAATTTAAAATTTTAAAAAAACTGTAATGCAGAAAAATATGAGAGAAGAAGTTGAATAAAAATATAAACAGAGAGAAAAAAGTTATAAAAAATAAAATATTCGACGGGAACGGGAGGGTGAGGGGAAAGAAAAGGGAAAATGGGATAAGGAATAAAATCTGTGTGATAAAAATAAATTAAAAATGAAGTCCATTAAAGTTTATGTATTGAATTTAGATTTAATTGAGGAAACTGGAGTATTGAAAATGTGTAGTTCGTTTAGGTGTGAATTGAAATAAAGGGGTGCTCGGTAAAAACATGAGTTCTGTTTGACATTGGTGTTGTAATGTGGAAGATTAAATGTGAGATTAGTTCTGGTTGACCTGGCTGGCACTCGAATAGATATGCGTCTGCGTAAATCGGGATAGTCAATATTAGAGTTTTGTGTAGGAAAATGACATCGGCCGTGTCTCTTCGAGTTTGTAGTGATGAAACTTTGAAAATGATAGATGACTCAGCAGTGCTGGATAACTAGAAAAGTGAAGATATTTGAGGAAACTGTTCTGTATTTTTTCGATTCTATCCAGATTCCAGACTTGGGAGGCATATTCGATGGTACTTCGGATATATAGGGTTTTCATGGTGTTTGTGTTATTGAATTGTTTACATACACCCGAAGTAAGTATGAAACATTTTGGTTGCTCTGTGCAAGTCGAAGAGTAATTTACAATCCAATATAATTCCCAAGATCTTTAGTTTCAGATTTCTTGGTCAAGAGTTGATTATGAAGAGAGTAAGGGAAGTTAAACGGACTCTTGTTCCTGGTAAACTGTATCATGGAGCACTTGCTGGTGTTGATTGCAGTATACCATTGCGGCGGTTTAAACTGCTTTAAAGTTTTTGGCAATCGTCGATATTATGAATTGAAGTAAAAAATTTCATATCGTCCGCGAATAAAAGTGTACGAGTATATAAGAAACACTTGGAGATGTCATTGATATAAATGTTAAAGATGAGTGATCCTAAAAGTGACCCCTGAGGAACACCTAATGTGACGCGTACCCAGTTAGATTTATAGCCGCTAACTACTACTGCTTGGCTCCTATTGGATATGTAGAAGGAAAACAATTCAAGTAGGACTCCTTAAATACCGATAAAGAGGAGTTTAGAATGCACAACTTTATCGAAGGCTTTGCTGTAATCCGTGTAAATGACATCGACCTGAATTCGTTTGTCCGTGTGATCTTGCAGTAACTCTACAAAGGATACAAAATTGGAAGTTGTAGATCGTTTTGAAATAAATCCATTATTATTTTTGCTGAATATGCAAAGCTCGGAGAGAGGTCTGTAATTTGTTTATTATCATATTATAACAATAGATATTTGATGCGAAAACAAGGATCCAACAAATTATTAATTGTTCAGTATTATTTCAATATGGGGGTGTGTTTGTCTGAGCACAGATTGCGCGCGCGTGCGCACAATAAATATGTTTACTGAAGAAAATAATTGTATTGTTGATATGTTTTAATTAGAATCAATGAATTGCCGGTAACCTATTGACATGTAAATAAATATAAAAACATCATATTAATAATAATATTGATATTAAAATCTGCGCAGTTAAATAATTATGTAATATATTATACATGAAGCGTAATATATTATGTATATTACAGATTTGAATTATTTTCTTCCGGTGAGTAGAAAATACAATAGTATTGTGGTGGTCCTGCTCGCGCCCACTGACGTGGCGGGCGTAACAAATCACCTGACAGCTATATAGTGCCGAAACGCACCGACCAATACATCGTGTCGGACGAGTCCTAGGAGCTAGTCGACCACTTCTTCGCGGATCGTTCTTTCGTCAACACCTCAAGTGAGCCATTCCAGCCTTCTCGTCCCGCGTAAACGCCAACTTTTTAAAGTTCTGTTTTATTTAAATACCTTACTCTAGATACAGCATAACTATTCACACCGCACAAGGAAACAAAACAAAAGGACAATGTACACAAGCATGGTGAGAGTGCGCCGCAGGATACTTATGGCATGAAAAATAAAACAGTTCTCCCCTTAAGGGAATTCAGACAGCACAAATACGGTTTAATCTAGATACCAGCAAGTCACAACCGACAGAAAACCATCCTGGTGCAGTCTAGATGGGTTGGCAGACGGTTTACCGTCGACGAATACCGTACACAAGTAGCAATCTTCCCTCTCAGTATCTCCCAACGCAATATCCACATTCTAATGAACTCCCGGAAGAGTTTGAGGTTACGTCCACTGCGTATTATCTTCAGATAAAAATCTTAAAACATGTACGGGGTGTTGAGATATATCTCAACTAAGTTTCCAAGATTATTTCTGTATTCGGTGGACATGAATTGAATTGAAATTTCGACCGTTACGAATTGAATGCACCAACATTAATTCGGAATTTTGAAAAAAGTCTATAAAACTTTGCAAGTCAGCACATTATTGTATTATAAGTATTTTTATCTAGCACAAAAGATATTATGTTTTGTTTATTTTAAGAAAATTTGAATTATGTTAATCGAAATTTCCAGAGAATCAATTAAAATAAACGGTAGATTGATAAGATGATAAGTAGTTATGGTAAACCGTTATATAACTGTGATTGTAACGATGATTGGTAACTGAGCTATAACGATGATTGGTTAATAATATTCAACAGTTGGAGGTTACCAATAATCAGTTACCAATCATCTCAGTAATCTCAGTCACAATAACGATTTAATCATCACTAGCGATAAGTATAATAAGTTTTGCAATCGAAATAATGTTTTGAAAAAAGTGTTTTAATTGAAAACTAAAAAAATCTAAAAATTAAACGTAAAATATTTTTTTTTTATAATTTTATGCGATCGATGAATCATAGTGCTCAACTGTTCTTTACGTGTTTTCGAGATGAGTCTCCGAGACTAGTCTCACCCGTGTGCAGGTGCCATTTAGATGCGGTCCCGGATGACGGTTTATTAAATCACGTGGTTTATGTAGTATTATAAATAGAATTTCGCATTTTAATGACCCTGACCCGGCTTATTTTTAGAACTACACATTTCAAATATTTCGAGTCGCGCTATCATCGTTTATTCAATAACTTTATATTATTAAAAAATGTACATACATAAATATTACATTTCTATGTCAAGTTATAACATGTAGTTTAGTATAATACAGAAAGGTTTTCATCCATTGGGATATAATAGATTCTGTGAACATGAACTCATAAGTTCTTCACATTATCTACATATATTATAATTGCACTAACATATGCATTCATTATATCCGTTGTTAGTGTCATTGCCAGCTTTGGAAATGAAATCCGCTAGATGGCAGTACAGATTAGTAAAAAATAATAATGAATATTAATATTCGTTTACAATCTTTCCGCATTGTGCAATAGACGCCGCTTACAGTAGTGGAAAGTTTTTTGTTTTATTTATTTATTCTTAAAATAGTGCATACATAAGTATTTTTGTATATGCTCTAATATAAACAAGATCAAAATCGTTTCTTTTACTACAATTTATCTTTCAGATATTTGCTTAGTGTTACGTACTTTTTTTTTATGTTACGTCTCCAGCGATGGGAAGGTCCAATAAATAGACTTTGAAACAATTATGCATTTATTACGATACGATACAATTTAGTATAAGGTATATCCCTAGTATAGTTTAAACGATTAAGCCGATGAACACGCGGAGAAAGAGACCGCGCCCTGCCGCGCGCCGCCCTTTATGGCCTCGCACGCACGCACGCCGGCCGTGCGGCACTCATACACACTCACACATAACCATACAATTCGGAGGAATCGATGGAAGTTGGCAAATCGTGGATTGCCTCAAAAATACGAGTGCTGCTTCGTCTTCTAAGCGAAATGAAAGCGGTAATTGACGTCGATTGTCACTACGAGAGCTATTTCCAAAGAATCACATGGGAACAAAATTCGGCGAAAATCTTTTAAAAATGTAATTCTTGGACGCGGGCCATTACAGCCACCATTGTGAACCGTCAGTCTAACTCAGATGACAAACTCGTATTAGCTTACTGTCTTCAAAACACCATTCATTTTATTCCCTAAGATCAACCAATTTTACCGTCACCAGTAAACATAGTTCCCAAACATACAAAACCACTTTTATATCATTTTATAATTAATGTCATTAGATTATGCACTTAATAAAATATATTACAATCGAATGTATCTCCGCGTATATATACTCAAATCCAAGTTCATTGTTTACCGACACATTGTAAAACCGAGTGGATGCACGCGTAGCCAGAAATCAACTGATTATTTGGCCTAATTTTGTACGCTGTTTGTGTATCTGTATCTATTTTCATCGGTTTCAAAATAACGCTACAAATTACTGCTTTAATTATAACAATTTAATAACAATACCTCGGAAACAATAAACGCTGCCGACGAAGAAATAAAAAGAAACACTTAATCTATAAATACTAATTAAATGTGTTAATTAGAAAAATATACATATAAAATCAATTTTATAGAAAAATATTATTATTGCGCTACCGATATTCGAACCTTGATCTCTTTCCAAACCGGGGAAGGTGCATTATCCAACTATGCTACAGCGACGGTACTTTTGACGACAAATTTTCGATCTTATATATTACACTTTTCAAATTAATACATCTATCGTTCCATTATTTTAAAGCCATCTACTTTGTTTTTACGCAATCTCAAATACCTTTGAGTAATCCTATAGGAGACACAAGAATGAATAATTCATTTTTATTAAATTTTGGACAAGTTGATAAAAGAATTATTAATTCTGGCGTCTCCTATCGGATTACTCAAAAGTATTTGAGATTCTGTAAAAATAAAGAAGATGGCTTTCAAATAATAGATCAATAGATCTATCAATTTGAAAAGTATAAAACAAATAATATATAAGTTTGAAAATTTGTCATCAATGCACTATGTTGGTGCAGCATAATCGGTTAATGCAATTTCCCCCACACAGGAATAGGAATAGATCCAGGTTCGAATCCCGGTAGCGACAACGATATTTTTCGATAAAATTGATTTTATATGTATATCTTTCTAATTAATACATTTAATTAGTATTTAAACCCGGGTTTAAGTTAGTAAGCACTACTATAAATTTGTATCTGAAGTCAAAAAATATGTACACAGACTAACAGACACATAAATTATACACTCTCTTATATACTCCTCCTCTATTCACGAGCCTTACTCTCATAGAGATAATAAATGTAAAAAGAAATATATATTTTCGTAAAAAGCAATCGCTTTGTGGTTTGACATGTTATATTAAATAAAATAACAATCACTTTGTATGAAACCACCAAATTTATTATACGTCAACCGGATTCGCTGATCTCAAGCTTCATCAAGACGTATTTAAAACTGATCATAAATACAAAAAAAGTGTACTATATATATTAATATGGAGATAGAATATAAAATTACATATGAAACAGAGAGACAGAATACATATATAGTTAAATAGACAGATAGGAGGAACATTAAGGAATGGGAATAATATGTATTCTGTCTCTCTCTTTCACATGTAATCTCCCTAATTATGTATATATAAGTGCACTGTTTTTGTATTGATGATCAGTTTTAAATATGTCCTGATGAAGCTTGATGTAAGCGAAACCCGTTGACGTATAATAAATTTCGTGGTTTTATACAAAGTGATTGTTATTTTATTTAATATATATATATTACTTAGTATAAAACTGATAATTTTTAAAATGTATTATATCTTGTAATAAAATAAATAAAAAATATACACTTCCTTCCACACACGAAAGGTTAAAAACGTAGTTTTTTTTATTCATTTGCTGATTGTAGTTAAGGAAAAAAACTTGTTATTATCGAAATCCAATTATTTCGTTTTGCAACAAATATACATGAGCAGAAATACTACAAGGTCGTTACGTAGACAAGAACCTCATGCAACATATTAGCGGTGGTGTTGTGGGGCTTCTTTTCAAACCAGGGCGCCACATTTTTTCGAGCTAGGGCGCCGGCCGCCCTGCCACATTAACAAAGTTAAAACATAAAAATATAAATTAAATATATATTTCGATACACAATATTCCGCATAGAATCTTGTACAGCGGACGAGAATCCAAAAAAATATATAGGACCAGAGCGTCCCATTCTTTCAACCATTGACCACGTGCACTTGGAGATGGATGAAATATGTGAACTCAACGTAAATAAACAATCAGTCCTAAATTTAATTTTTTTTTGATATATGCATGGTTTTAGCGTTTACGAAAGCAAAATCATTTATTTATTTAACCTCAAACATATTCAATTTCAAATTTCCGTGAGGATACATAAAATAAAAAAGGGGGGTTGTGTTAAAATCAAATACCACCCTGGTACCTTTTTTATTTAGCACTACACCACTGCACGTTAGGTATATAACAATTTGTAATAAGCATATAGCTGACTCAATATGTCATAGTCGTATGTTAGTATATTAGGTTGAACGAAAGATAAATGTTTTTTGATTTTCGTTCAGTTCGTGCGGCACCCATTTCTCAAGTTTTTTGATTCTCCGAGCTGTTAAATGGTGCAGAACTATTGGATGACTAACGTCTATGCTCTTGATAATTAAGCGAGGTTCTGATCCAACTACATATCGAAAACGCATTCTTCGTCGAGTGCTATTTTGAATACAGGAAGTAAAATGTGGTCATCTCATGTAATGAAAGAAATAACGTTCATATTACGTATAGACAATTTGTAACAGGGAACAATTTTAGTCCACCACGCAGAAATTTCACACAACCAAAAGACTATCTCTTTTGATCTAGCTGTGTGCGTTCGGTAGATTTTAAAAATCATTTTATATTCAATATCGCAATACAAAGAAGCTACTCAAAAATTGGAGGCAACCGCTGACAGTGGTTCAATATTTAATGAGAGTTTGTATGTTGTGCTGTGTGGGAGAACGGCATCTTTTTGCTAAGTCTCCGCGATTACCTTGCTGCCGTCGGGCTGGGTAGAGTATTTTGTTGGCAACAACATCAGACACGTGCTGGAACCACGTGGATGTAATACAGGTCATCGCACAAAAATACACGCGGGCTTCGGTGTTTGTTATAAACATGTTTATTAAAAATGCGTATAATTAAACTGCTACATATTTCACAACTAGATGTGCTTCGCCAATATAATCCATTTTTTCACAGATCCCAATCGACAGTCAGCTGACGCGACAAAATAATTATTGTTATACAGATGGGCCGTAAGTTTTTATACTTTTGATACCACAATAAAAAAAAACTAGAGGTCGTATGGTAATTAACGTTTATTTCACTGAAAGAGTACAATTGTGAAAATCATATCTTAAAAATAATTTCGTTTAAATGTCCACTATCCCGCCGCTGGCATTCCTCGAATCTGGCACCTAGGTTTTGACACAAAGCGCGTGGGCGTTGGCTATCTCTTGACGAATATTCGCTTCAAGTTGGGTTATTGTGGCTGGTTTATCATGAATTATTTTTAAAGTTGATCTTGCTATCGCCATAGTAGCAAAACGCTGCAAGTCGACAAGCCCTGATCTTCTCGTGCAGCGACTCGTTATGCTCCGTGGCCTCCCGGTTTTCGTCTTATTTAGCGTTGAACCGCTCTCCTCGAACTTCCTGAACCACGATTTAATTAAATTAACACTGGAACATTGATTCACAGTGTATAATTGGTAGAGAAAGCGAAACAGGCGCTGAACAATCAGATAAGAAACGATTTAAAAAGTGGAAAAAGTGTAATATTTTCCATAACTAAGGCCTAATGAGGAGACTGATTAAATAAAAATGTACAGGTTATTTGCATTGATACGCTTTAGTACAACATGAAGATGAAGAAGGGTTATAATAAGAAGATGAATTTATTTATTTATTTTTAATATTGTGCATACATATGTACATAAACAAGATCAAAATGTTCCTTTTTTACTAAAACTTATCTTGCACATATTTACTTAGTTTTATTTTGAATCTATCCTTTCTCATAAATAGCATCTGGCATTTCATTGAATATCTTCATCGCACTATTATACATCACCGATTTCTGAGATTTAGTCTTTCTCCTAAATGGTAGTCTCAGTCTATCTCCTCATCTTGTATGATGTTGAATAGCATCATTTTTTCTTAAAAATTCTGCCGATATTTTTTTTCAGTATTATTCTCAATTCTTATTTTGCTAATTGTTGCCTTTCTTCTTCATTAGGCAAAATTAGAATGCTGCTGCAGTGTGTAGTCGATGTGAGTACTAATGAATCTTCTGAGCCTTCGCAGAAGTCAGATTTTTTAATGAAAAGGTAATATGTACCTACTGCAAATGATGGTGAAAAATTGGGAACAACCAGTAAAAAATCGAGTGTAGACTCCAGTCTCGTCCCGCTTTAAAACTGCACAAAAGATTTTTTAAAATTTATTATCAAAGATATCCAAATAGAGGCAACATTTGCTCAAAATCTTGCGGGAATTGGTGGAGAATCGAAAGGGGTAGCAGAATCATGGAGCTTTATGGTCTTCAGCAATTGATAATCGAATATATCTTTGATACGTTGTATTCAATACATCGCTACTTTATATTTCCTCATTTATCTATAAAATCAATTATTGCTTTTTTGAAGCATGTCTTGAACACATTCGGCTCAATGAAATTGATGAAACATGGGCTCAAATATATTGTAGCCCGGCGCTAGTCAGGCCGATCAACAGTTCAATCTCAACACAGAGTTAAAAGACAAACAGAGGACGAAGCATGGCTCGTCGGACAATATATAATAATATTCTAAAAATCTAGTTACGAAGAGACGATGTGACGTCAGCGGGTAGAGAACGTGCGATCTCTCCAATTGCAGATCGCATGATTCGTGTCAAAGGTTAATTATGACTGCTACATTTGCTGGCTGAGCAATTACAGCGCACACATACACATGTGCGCAGGCAAGCGACGGCCGACACGTGGCCCTCCGTGCAGACGATAGTCGCACTTCAGGCTCCAGTGTTCCCGACTGGCGCTAAGTGATGCCGTCTCTCGGTAGATGAACTGTATCTTTGGTTTGGAGCAGTGCAGTGCGCTGCATCATCAGCGTATCTTCGCGTCCAGTGCAAGATACACGCCTCATCAACTCCATTCAAGATTTTCTGTTGCTAACATGGCATGTCCATTGCGGTGGCCAAGCGACAGATGGCAGGCGTGTAACCCGAGGCAGACGACCGACCATTTTCTCATCCCTTCATTTTTGGACATGTCGCGAGAATGACTTCCATAGCTTCTCTCTGGTTGCTTTCTGGGATCAATATGATAACGAGTGTTTATGCACCTTTTGTTTCTTCGACTGGCACCTCTGGGATTTCTTGTTGGTTAATATTGGTCATTTTATGTGCTATATTGCCGCTTTTCAGAGATTGAAGGATCGCGGTCAAACGACCAGCGGAGGGCAATTGCGATGAGTTCATCGTCCGGTAAGAAGCTCTCAATAATCCGAGCGACGGGAGTGCGCATTTCGGTCGGTCGGAAACCTACCCAGAGATAAGAAGAACTGTAACATCGGACCAGCCACGACGCCAGAGAACCAGCACTGTCAATCTAGGTTAGTGGTAGTATTTATTCTGCATACATGACCATATTATCAATAGGGAGCCCAGGAACAACAGCTGTCGAAGGCATTCACGGGAACAACGAGTCTCACGTCAAACTGTTACATCTTGTACACGAATGGCTTTGGTACGATGATAATATCAGCCAACCGACATCAGTAAATGACCAAATGTAATAAAGATGTGTTAGTTAACTGTGATTAATTAAAAATTAGAAAACTATTAAGGACAATCGCAAGGTATTAGTAATTAATTAAATTAAATCGTTCATTCTGAGATAAGGGTGGGACCCTTTGGGGTATGATTTAATTTTGCTTTAGATCGTGGGCTTCAACTGCTGTTTATTTGGGTATTTTATGGAATTGATAGATTAATAAATTTAACCTTTTTTTACATTTTATATTGTCCACAATTTTTTTGCTACTAACATCATTGCCGCGGCACTAGCTAAGATCCGGGCACCGAACCTTGACGACAATCCTCTAATCTATTCTCCAGCTCATTGACCGTGATCTCATTCACTAGCCTTGAATGCATAACGTGCACCAGCTCGCTTACTGATTTAAGAAATGCAGTTTTACTGCTCGCCGATAAGAAGGCAATGAACATGAAAACGTAATGTATAGTAAAAACTACGTTCATTTTCCGCGAATCTATTTCCGAAAGGGTGAGCGGTAATGTCAATTCAGCAGCCTCAACGGAGCTATACTTCTTTACTGAGCTCCATCTAGACGGCAGCTTTAACTTCATTCTTAATATTTTATGCAATAAATCAAGTGTTTGCCATTGCCTTAACACCCTTACTCTTCACTGTAAATCAAGTTGAACACTGAAATATTTGAACACGAACGACGGTACGAATTATGGAAGCGGATCAGCATATTGCATCATATCCTCTTTGAACACTCGCCTCACAGTGTGGCAAGATAAATAATCATAAAATACGCTTCAGCTATGGCTTATTCGCCTCTGCGTTCGGAACCTGTCACTTTGGTGGCGATTTTTTTTCAGATTATATGCTAATGTATATTATATTAAACAACGAGATTATCATAGAACGAACTCTCATCATTAAAATAGCGGGATATTGAATGATTCATTGTCGTATACTGCAATTTTCAAAGTATCAATGTGACAGATGACTTTTGAAACAGCTGTGAAAAATCCGCCATATTTGACCAACGATTTTCGGTTTTTACCATCCGATATTCGAGAGTAAAATTAGTTAATCATTGCATTTTTAAATATATTTTTACTTTATTAATTTTTTGGCCAAAGTAAAAAGTTATCACAGATCACAAAACCGACCTTAATGTAATCCTGCATTGCCTCAGTTTCAAACTATGTTAAGAAGACCTTATATTAATAAGGAGTCAATGTCCATCGCACAATTCAGTGTACGATACCTACCTATAAATTTTATTTTGTGCAGGTACGTGCGTACTTATCAATATAATGTAGTACAACGCTTAGCAACACTTTTCTAATAAATAAATTGACATGCAACAACTCATTTGATATCAATTGACGCATGGTATCGGTCGTGTACATCGCGCGCGTTGTGTTGTTGTTTTATAATGTTCACATTTAACCAAAATGTGTTTTCTTCGCCCACTAGTTTCAGCTGATTTCGGGCATCGATAGAGTCATTATTATTATTAAGATGTGATTAATATATCCCTAAAATTATCAAACATTAAAATAATAATTAAAATATATATACTAGCAAAATGATGCCATAAGTAAAAAAAAAATCCACCAGCTTCCAATTTCTTGTGCACACAACACAAAGAAACACACACCGTGATGCGCGTGTCCACGAATGGGATTTCTATCGAGTTCGCATAAAGAATAGTTTGCGATTTTTGAATCGTCACACCCACACGTTTTGTATACGGATTAGAATGATGCATCCAGTACACGCGTACCTTTACTGACTCTCAGAGATCAAAGTCTCGTTGAGAGATTATCATGAAATTGAGAGTACTAATTAATTGTATTTACTCGGTTTTTTGTATTCAACCGGACAAAATATCAATTACGATTTTTTTATTTGATTCCTTTACCGCAACTGTAGCGGGGCCTTAATATAATATAATGTTTTATCCGTATCAATATGAATAAAGTATAACAAGTGAGGATAATCTTTGTGTCCGATTGAATGTTGATCTTGGAACCGATGCATAATTTTGCAATAAATCGAATAATATGTTGGAAAATATATTTTCAATGCCTACACTCCATACAATACTTGATTATCAAGGGTCACATTAAGATGTTCGGGAAGTACGCGCATTCCAAGTGAAACTTCTTTATGTTACAGTCATGTCGATTAACATTGAATTTTAATAAAACAAGTACATTTTTAATATTAATTTTCACAACAACAACAAATTTTACACCTATACCACACACGTTGGGTTATTTATTATCACTACTAGTTTCGAAAGGTGCAGTCCCTCTCATCATCAGGTGATAATTATACTAAATACAGTATTGTAGTCTATTTGGGCATTGGAGCGGGGCTTGAGAAGAGGGGGAGGTTTCGGTCGTTAATGGGAATATAGATAGTAAAGGCGAAGTGTTAGGGAATGTTAAGTTGTTAATCAATATTTTCTCCGAATTTACATTCATTTGTATTTCAAGGGTTTTAAAATTGTCAATTAATGATATTAAAGTGCTTTTTTTTTCTGCTGTAACATGCCCGAATTAGTTACTTTCAATAATAATAATAATACATTTATTAGGTTCACTTTTTTTACATGTATTATGTACTTACATTGACAAATAATGTCTAGTGGTCTGACGTTTTACTCTTCCAAAATAATATTTATTAATAATACATTTTCACCTAGTTCATTCCTATGAGTGTTGCGTCATATTTCTAATATCGGACAAATGTACCGAAGGTATGCATATTAAATTTGGCAAAGTAAATACAACATATCAGTAAGAAAGTGAGACACATGTTTGGGTACCCTGCCTGCTACACTAGTAATTGACTGTATTATAGCAAACAGTGTTCCTCCGGTATAACAGTAAGCAAAGTGCAATTATCAATGTACAAAATATATATATATATATATAAACAGTTAGATACAATTAGGTATTTAAATATATTGTTGTAGCAGTTTTATTCTCAGGTTAAAACCTTTAAAAGTTCTTGGACGTAATTTCTCCCCATTTTGTGGAGTCAGAACTGTACTTTTCGTGAAAAATATACAAGACTATGGTTGCAATCTTAACAGTGCAATAGTTAACAGAAAAAAACACCTTTGATTTGTGGAACTATTTTAAAACGAATATAGAAAAGGTTGTTTTCAATTCATCAGCTAATGTATTTTTAGAGCCCCAAGAAGGTACATTTTGTTCTTAACTTTTATTTTAAAGTTCTCACTTGGCGGCTTACAAGTAAAAATATTGTTCAACTAATAACGTCACTCATTTTACAGTTTGATTTTTATGTCAAATTGAGTATATTTTTTTGATTTTGTGTGACCATGAATAAAAACTGTTTTTTTTTAAATAATGACACATTTTGTTCAATATGTTAGAACACTCTTATATACTTAAATAAAATCATCGTAGTATTCTAACGAACAGCTTCTGAACACCGCTAAAATCAAATAGTGGAGATTTATAATACATGGACTGACACGCGAACGTCTCGCAACAACTATACACAGATTGTACTCGAAGAGTCTCTGCGACACGGATAAACATGGAATGTCTGGCGGTGGAACGTAGTCAGGAATTTTGTGGAGACATGTGCCCGAGGTAAGTAGCAGAAATGGCAGAAGAAAAATGTTGATCTCAGTTTAAATATGTGTCAGAAAAATTATAATTGTAGACATGATTGATCCGAGATTGTGGATAGTATTAAATAATTTGATATGGCGGTAATATCATTGAATTCATCTATGAATTGTTAAACCGTGTCATTTTTAAATAGATTTATATATTATTTTTCTATCATTTTCACGAAAGAATGATTTAAATCAATCAAGTGGACAACCTTCAATTATCTACTTCGTTGTTCTTAAAGGGGAAGTAGATTTTGAAATAATCGCAGCGTGTGAAATCAACTGGTTAGGATGCTCGCATTTGACAACGATGGTCAACTTCAAATTAAAGCTATTATAGGATATTCCTCGATGTCAGAAGGTACAGCCTCTAATTACTGCCATCATCAGTAAATATCATGGAACCCAGGGCTGTGACGAGCGCAAAGAGCGCCTTTGTACAATATAAGTGTTTGAGACGTAAATTTATGTGTGTATAAATATATTAAATATATTTTTGAATGAAAATAATGCACTATGCTTTTCCCCCTCTCCACCCCTTTCCTTCCCTACCCGGCCTCGCCGTCGATTGGTGACCTTGTACGGTGCAGTTTACAATATTATACTAATTCGAGACTTCGCATCTGTGTCGGAACCTTTGACGAAATAGTGAGTAAAATATATAGTCCACATCTTTGGAGATGTCAGCAGAATTCGGAATGTGGTGAGTGTCAATTTCCTTCCAGTCTTGAGATTCTTCCGGCACCTATGATTTAATAGTTAAGGGTTTAATCTTCTGTAATGAGGGTCCGCTACAGTGGTGTGCGCAAATCCCTTGGGATATATTAAAAAAACTGAACTCCCGACATTTTAATTGAAATTATAATAGGATTAAGGCACCAAAGTATAAAAGACTACCAAAAAGATTGTAGCCCCGTGTAGCTTGATGCGTAACAAACATAAACTTTGCCTGAACTGAGATTTTCGACTCGAGACAATCTCTGAGAAATGGATTTTGCTTCCATGAAATGCATTGTGTACGTTTTAGAGATTCGCTGTTTCGCGCCTCACTTCACGCTTGTTGTACGTCAAACGTCAGTCCATTGAGCATCTGTTTATCAGCAGTCAGGTGAATTTAAATCTCACCAGCAGTAGTTAAAACGGAATCACGTTTGTAATTTAATGTTCGATGTGTTTCACATTTTATCTGGGAAAAACGTATTCTAAATGATTTTAGGTTTCGCGACAGGTTTTGGGATCTGAATCATCGGCCAAGAGAGGACGGAGACACGCGTCAGAATAACCCAAAAAATAATAATGGGTACGATAGAATCGATACACGCCCTAATTTGAGTAGATCCGATTAGAATAACTTTAATAGCCTCGCCCAGGGGTCGGCAGACCGCGCCACTTTTCACTTTCTTTAACTCCAGCTCATATTTGATACATGGAATAGTTTGCCAGAAACACATGACACAATAAAATATCTATTTACCATTCTCGCAATCTACCTATGTATGAACATATATATGCAAACAGACATTCTCTTCCACGAATCAAATAAAAAATATGTTAACAAGGAAATTAACCTTTACCATACCATGATAAAACATACCCGAACGCAGCCGTGCTGTCAACTCGTGTTACCATAATTAATAGTTATAAAAATTGTTTTTATTAGCTTAAATGGCACGAATTTACTCTAAATATTGAGCGTTCAATTTTGAAAAAAATTATTAATAACATAATTTAGAGCATTCATTATGTCGTATACAATGTGTCCTTCCTTCTTATCTCTCTTCATTTAATTAGTGAGAAAGAGAAAATTATATTTGTATGTTTGTTGTTCTTTTCACTGTGAAAATAGTGTGTGATCTCTGTCGTTCATATCACAAATTGTATTTTTACCAACGTATTAATTTTACAACGGATGAATGGAAAAATAATTGTTTTTGTACGAGTCCCTTTTCATAATTCGTTTTTCACTAGTCATTCCTGAGCACTAATGTTTTCTTTAAAATTATCTAAATTATGAATTTTATATTGCATGTATTTGCCGAAATATTACAGGTTTAATTATGATGGTAGACCTGTGTCACTGCATGGTTTGGGAAGGGTTAAAGTGTTTAATTATTTAGGTTATCTTGTTTTATAACTTATAACTGCCTGAACTGATTTGTGTTGCGGCTTCATGAAAATGTTGAAATTCTATTTAAGTAATATTGGACTCTTCTCATTAGAAAGTCTGCCGACCCCTAACCCAGCCGACCGTGCGGTAATTAAGTATTTTTCAATTTTATGGATTACACGGCAGTAAACACGGCACGGATTATGTGTGATCAAACGCCAGGCTCACGCATTAAGAATGCATGGCCGCGCCAGCGACAAAATACCGCGTGTCGCTTTAATGGGGTAAAATATTGGATTCACATTAACCAGTGACGTGGTACACACGATTGCGGGGTTGGTGGACTAGTCCACTTGTGCAAGCGTGTATAACACGCACACACGAGCGTGTGCGATCGAAAGTGTAATACAACGGCGCATTTGTGCGATGTTGAGTGGTAAATTATTTGAAATTATTCCCTTCAGGCGGAGCTGGCTCGTTCTGTAACCGGCGCCGACGACAATTCTCATCTTCACACTGTATCGTTTCGAATACGGTACGCCAAATTTTAACATCTTTATCTTACAGGTAAAATTCGAGTATATTGTTAGAGAATCAAATAATGATCTTACTTATCAGAGATAAAAACTGTTTTTTTGTAAGTAATGATAGATTTTGTCATGTAATTCAATCATTATTCTTTTCTTGGATTGGTAGAATTGTATTAATTGTATTTTTTAGCGTTTATAATTACAGATCAAACGATTGAGGACATCTGGACTGGTGGAATCCTAGCCGAATGCGTGCGATTTGAATTAAATTATGCGCACGTATTAAATTATGATACAGCGGTTTATCCACGCTTAAAAATATAACCGTTAAGTAGAAGAAACGAATTAGTAATATACAATGGATATAAAATGATTTTTATTTTATTGTACGCACTTAGGCATGCATGAGTGGACGCCCCTCAAGTACGAGGCCCCAACCCTGATTACGCCGCTGGACATTTATGGTAATACGTGCGACAGGTAATGTGTGCCCGTGTGTTGTGTTGTGTTTATAGCGCGACATAACAATGAGATTATTTGCAATGCTTATTTTATTGTTCGGAGCAAATTAGCGTGGCTAAGATGGCGTTTATAATCGTTCGACAATTATTGTACAACAAGAAAATGAAACCAGAAAATATTCATATTTTGGACCTGACAAACAGATTGTCAACGTGTTAACTAAAAAAACTACGATATTCGATATTTTGTGGCTATCGCTGTTGGCTACTGTTAATGAGGGATACTTGTGTGGGATCTAAAGTTGACGATGAATGAAAACTGGTTTTTAGAAATAATGACACATTTTGTCAAAAATCTGTTCCGCAACTTGTTTTTTTGTATAGCTAAAAAATAATCTACGCTGATTCCTCCAATTGAAAATGTGTACTCTGTATATTACATATAACCTTCACTATCGCGAATAAACACGCCAAACTTTGTAAGCCACGGAAAGCCTTAAGCGTGATTGCGCGCGTTTTTCGATCTAGCACAGACGGGATTAAATAATTAAACATATTTTAAGATTCAGTCTACCTAACTAACCACAGCGATGAAATGAAAGATAAAAAGACGCCCCAGAAAATATTAATGAATCAGTTGCTGAAGTGGAACAAACGAGGGAGGATATTTAAAGAAATGAAAATATTAATAAATATCTTAGATTTGAGTTTGTAGTTACCCAAAAAATGCTATCAATTATGTCTAGTAAAAATGGTTGCAATTTGTTCAACACATTTTCCTCGTGTCAAAATTTGACGAGAATTAAAACAAAATGACGAATGCAAAACAAAAGATCTGTAATTGAACCAATAACATCTCGGTCGCGCAATCATTATTCACAAATGCAATGTGTTAGGGGTAAGTGTACAATAAAGCAATAAATTATCTAAACATTGAATCAATATAATCTGACAGCGGTGGCGATTTTCCTGTTTTTTTTCTCCAATAAGCTGTTTGTTTTTAAAGCTATTGTATAAAAATCGGTTGACTTGTATCACAATTGAAATGGATACCGTACAAGACTGCTTGAATACCTTTGAAAATAATACTTTCGCAAGTAATAGTTGCCCGGACGCCGTTTCTACTGCACCGACTGTGACTTACACAAAAGATACACTCGACTCCGTTAACCTTTACCATACCATGATATAAAATACCCGAACGCAGCCATGCTGTCAACTCGTGTTACCGTAAATAACAGTTATAAAAAATATTTTTATTAGCTTAAATGACTTTAATGTCACGAATTTATTCTAAATACTGAGCATTCAAATTTGAAAAAATGATTAATAACATAATTTAGAGCATTCATTAAGTCCTATACAATGTGTCCTTCCTCCTTCTTATCTCTCTTCATTAATCAGTGGGAAGGGTTAATGGATGTTATGTGAGCTCAACTCGTGTCGTGCCGTTTCTTCCGAAAGACGAAATGTACACGTTACAAGACTCTGACGAGGCCTGTACTCACCCGCGCTTCTTCTGAACTTTGAACTCTGACAAGACACAAAAAAATTGTTAATCAAGACCACACTCTACCATAAATATACATATCATACTCTTTAATAATTGTAAAGTTAATTTGTGGAAACATATTACATTAATAATAATTTGTTGTTTCAAAACATTCGAGTTGACACTATGTTTGGACCGACAATTGGTCGATCCATCTCTCCAATATTAATTTTAATCCTACTTTTTAGATTCGCCGAATAGCTAAATGTTGATACACTCTCTAACATTGTATTATTATACAATTAAAGGTCTAGGTGTCTAAAATTTCTTTGTTAATTAAGAATCTTTGTTTCCGCGTGGAGGAATTGTGTTTTGAGTTTCTTTGACGTAAGATTATAAGTTAATTAAATGGCTTTTCGTAGAGAGATTTAACGTTGAATATTTGGCCCAAATACAGAGTATGATGCCATCAGCGTGATTGAGTTAGGTCTGGTCCATTGTTTGGAAGACCAGGAACCGCGAAGCTGCGGGAAATCAAGTGACGGGCAACCGCGTTGGACAAGAAACGATAGGACAGTCATGATCGAGGCAGTCAGGCTTATGATTACGGTTCATTCAATTCCTCGCGGTCAAGTGTCGCGGTTTCTGGATTCGTCAACAATTTTCCGGTCGATGATTTCAGAGGTTCAATTCGAAATTGTTTATTAACCAAATAAAAAAATACGCCACCTTTGCACGAACAGAGGGCAGAGAGCAAGGTCAAAAGATGCACATTGAATTTCTGATATCTTTCGCTTCTCATATACTTATTTCGGAATATATTTTACCTGACCATGCTAGGACTTTCACGGTCCAAAAAAAAACTATTTATACTGATATTTTAAGATTTAAAAAGAGTGTGAGGTGTATATATTCCATACATATTACTTATTACTGTCATTTGTAAGAATACCGCATCGAAATAGCTGCGATTACGTCAAAATAATCAATCTCCACATTTATCAAATTTTTGAAAGTTGTGGACTCGCTTCGAATACCACTACACCATCGCCATCTATGGACCAAATGTGATAATTGATTTTCCCCTTTCTTACTCTTTCTTTTTAATTTTAATTGAATAACACCGCAACAGCACGAAAAAAAAACTGGCTACTTTAACACATACGGTAGTCTATCAAAGTAGCAGGGACAATGCTGTATTTATCAGAGGTGGAGACTTACTGCATCTCGCACAGTCAACTAAGTGCTTTATATTATTGAATGTTCACTTCTGATGTAAATATATATATATATATATATATCAATAAAGGTTTATCTTATCTACTCCAATAGATGCTACCCCTAACTATCATCAAATCAACAGGGCGGTGAAAACAATTTTATTCTCTTCTTTCTGTGTTACAAAATAATTCTTACCTCCTCGCCGGTGGTGGCCTGGAAGAGATGGCAGTGAAGAAGCTGCTCCTTCGGATCCTTCACGAGATAGAGAAACTCGTTGGGGGTACTCTGAATTTGTGAAAACCTGCAACAAAACACATTTCAATTAGAAGTATCCGTGACCAATTTGACCTGGCTACAGGGATATCCACGGTCAGAAATACTGCGACATTACAAAGTAACGTCACGCATTTATTAAATTAATATAAATATTATGAAATAATTTTTTTTAGTGAGTATCTTTATTGCAACATTTGAATGTATGCTTTTAAGCCGGCCGCAGGGAGCGCTCGCCCCGAGAGAACAGACGTCAGCCGGTGGCCCAGTGGAGTGGTTGGCCATTATTGCTCCCATTAAATCATTCAAAAATATCCGATGCACGAGCGAAATAATTAGTTAGACACCTTGGATCTGTGAAGCGCCCAATCCCGCCAGATGAATTGCCTGCGGGAACTTTGCTATATTAGGATCCCTTCTGGCTGGCACTAGGATTTCATATTGCCAGCCCAATATTTTGAGAAAACCCGCTGGATGTAAAAATGCCACCATGGAATTGATGACTATTTACCAGCTACCGTGGTGGATGGGATATTGAGTTCTCATTTCAGGTTCCAAGAACTGATTGAGGCCTCGGGTGGGGCTAGAAGACAGCGATGATGCCAGATAAGTTTAATTAAGGCTCAGGGACTTTCTCCAACAAACTCGTGAATTTTTATATTTTATTGTATTATGGAATTTTATAGTTATTTTGATTTATAACATGATTTTATTGTTGAGTTTAATTTAACATGAATTTCGTCAAGATTGGATAGTTGACAAGTTACATTATATAAATAATTATTGTTTTTAATGTTAAACAGGCCTATTCTCAAAATTGCAATATTGAAATGAAGGTGATTGTTACACCAACCCTCAAAAATAGTGTTATATTTGAATGAGAGAGAGGGAGAGAGAGTGAGGGAGTGAGGGAGATAAACGTACCATAATCTGTCAAAACTATCTGTCTATTTTTGGGGGTTGGTGTAACAATCACCTTCATTTCAATATTGCAATTTTGAGAATAGGCCTGAAAGTCAGCTTTCATTCTGGAAACCTTCTTCTTACCTACACATAACACTTCGTATTTCAGATCACAAAAACACACATTCCTCCGACGATGACCAGCAGATGAAGTAAGAGGTGAGCACGTGATCTGAATCTCGAGTCGAACTCATGTTAATTTCATGTTTTGCCAGTGAGGAAGGTCAGCCTCACTAGTAGGTGGACCGTCTCCTACAATAGTTTAATGATCACTCAAATCTTCAAGAAACAGGTAATGTACATAATTAAATATTTTATCACGTCACTACGTCCTTGGATAGGATTTGGCCTGTTCCACAAGCGCCCTTCGCCGACTCTTATCCCTGGCAAACTGTATTTTAGCCTTTACTATTGTTACGTTATGAATAATTACCGTAGGGAAATAAAAAAAATTCTGCGTACGATGGCGGGCGGGGGCGAAGAGGGGGGTCACTTCTCACGCGGCAGACAAGTATCGGAGGCCCGGTTGAGCGGAGGCGTCTACGCCGACTACTCAGCCGTGGCGGAAATCATTTAAAGGCTAATAAAAAGGTGTCCGATACCAGGATATATGACTGTTGCCATGTCAGTCTTGGGCAAGATTATGGCTGGTATGGACTGCATGGAATTGGAATTGCCTAAAAGAGCTTGTCGAGATGACGCGTTTTGACCCATCCCCAATTGAGCTATCCACAGCCGTGCACTAAAAACGGTTAGGAAATGCGCTATCTGGATGCAACATACATTTAGTAAATCTACTAAATATAACTGAGATACGTGTACGTATTTTTGTGAGTATATATCAATGTAATTGCGGGCGTACTAACATAGATTCGTCAATATATCAGCATGTGTTTAACAGAAATAACTCAGTATTGTGTGTTGTACAATGAAGCTACTGGCCACCTTGAAGAGAGCGCCTGCATGTGGCGGCAGCATTTCGGAAGGACGCTTGGTGGGGCATCTGATTCGGAACCACACTACTATACTAATTCTGAAACAATGGAGCATATTATATACAGATCAAAAACTGAATTTCCTTCTTGTCGTATTTTTTTTCAGGTGCTAGTTTTATCAATCTTCATAATATGTATGTGACTGATAATGATTTGTAGAAAGATGCGTGAAAGCTTCACAGCTTACGTGACATAAATAAACCATAATGCAGTACCTATACCATGGAAATTTCATCCTAAGAAAGTTACACAGTATATATCTTTCTTAGGACGAAATTCCCATGATATAACATTGCACTACAGCGTTCTTTTGGCCGCTTAAATCCTCATATGATATATACGTAGTTCGCTTCTTCCGTGTGTATATGCAATGTTAAGAATTATGGTGATTTGGGTTTGCGTGTACAGCTAGAACGGGTAGATTATTGCAATGAAACAGTACTTAAATAGTTGGCGTTTATTTACAGATTAAATTTACACTTGTTTGTTATATTATAAAGTATTATAACGTAGTGCACCGGAGGCAGTTCCGACGTGAGAGTAGATGTATCCGAGGAGCCGGCCGGGAGAAGAGTGATCGGTTGTAGGCCTCTTCGGACTGGTTGCGGCGCGACGTATTGCTGTCTGGTTCGGTGGGTACCAGTCGAATTGTATGGCTGTTGAGTGGTTTATTGTCCGTCTGGAGAATATTAAAGATACTTGTACAATCTATGCTTGTTGGGAATCTTAAAAGTTCACAATTTAACCTCAGAGATGTCAAATTAACTGCGAATTCTGTCCGTGATATTTTAACACCATACGAAGAATAAAATAGAAAATACAGATTTAAAACATACTCAGGTATCCCGGGCTCTTGTTCACGCTGTACTCACAAGACAGGTAAACTTGACCGCTGCTGTTGATGATAAAGGAGTGGTTCATTCTGTCAATATTTGTAGGTCAACACAATAGACGCTGTCCGCGGGCAGCCATTGTCCGCATGTACACGAAATGTTTGTTCGCTTCTGTGAAGTATCCCATTCAAAATCACTGCGCTATTATTGGTCGCGGTGCAATACCGGACTTGTTGTTGTGGGTGTAGTCAGCAAGACACTAGCTAACTTCTAGCTTGACAAGTGTGCGGTCTGGCCGTTACGATATTCGCCTAGTGGCCAACAATAGTTATCGAAATTTCGAGCCTCGTTCCAGGAGACCATTGTGTTGAGCTGGTGCTTTGCCATCTCAGCTGTCCGCCTAAATGACTATTGTGTCAAATTGTTATATAAGTATACCATAATGCTAATTTTATGGGGTTGAATTTAATGCGCCGACTATATTTTATTATTTATACACAAATTTTAAAATAAATTAGACTAAAAATTTAGAAAGACGCACTTAACCTTTACCATATCGTGATATAAAATACTCATATGCAGCCATGCCGTCAACTAGTGTTACCTTAAGAAATTTTTAACATTTTAAATGTGAAGAAAGTTTTTATTAGTTTAAATTGTTAATCATATAAACTTACTCTAAATATTGAACATGAATTGCGAAAATGGGATGAATGTCCTAATATAATTCGGAGCATTCATCAAGTCCTATACAATGCTACCTTTTTTCTTATCTCTCTTCATTAAATTAGTGAGAAATTCGTGTGTTTGTTATTATTTTTATTGTGAAATGAATGTACCATCTCTATTTGTCTTACCACAAATGGTATTTTTCCCAGCATATTAATTTTACAACTGACTGAATTGAAAAATAATTATTTTTGTAAGATTCTCTTTACACAACTGGTTTTTCACTAGTCAGTTCTAAGCATAAACATATTCTTTATAAATAACTAAAATATGAATGTTATGTTGCGTATATTAACCGAAATATTACAGTATTAATTAGGGCGGTAGACCTGTGTTACCGCATGGTTTTGGAAGGGTTAAAAAATGTATACGTTGTAGTGAATGTGTATTACCAGTGAAAATATATTTTCACCGGAAGACATATATTTTTAAATACTAATTAAACGTATTAATTAGAAAGATACGGAAGGGGAAGGTATATTTTTTATTCCATTTTAAATTTTCCTTTTTATCTACGCTGAATAATGTTCTTACAATATTTGCAAGTGGTGTAGTAATAATTAAAGCATTATTTAAAGAAAGCTTAATATAGAAACTACCAAACACGTATCTAATTACGATACAAGAGCTAACTGCTAGATTACCCATATATTCACCTATGATGAATGCAGTATCTACTAAATATATACTTGAGATGAATTAATGTAACACGTGTGCAATTATAATTACTAATAAATACTTAAATTTCACACGACAATACTAAAATTAATAATCTAAACCGTAATCAACTAGTTATTTTAGGTTAGGGCGACATCTTCTATCATAATTTATAATAAACATAAAGTTCACTTATACGAGTCTATTTCAGTTTTTTGATTTGACATTAATATATTTGGTTGCACAATACATGGACACATTTCTGGGAGGAGCGCATTTACAATATAATCAAATCAAAATACAGAAACCTGCCACATCCTCCGCTTCCGTCTATTCTCGCAATAACAGCACATAGTACTTTTGATAGGAAAGAGATCCAGGTTCGAATCCCGGTAGCAACAACAATATTTTTCGATAAAATTGATTGTATATGTATATCTTTTTAATTAATACATTTAATTAGTATTTATTCGATGAATAGAAAAACAAAAGAATTTATCCAACGGATATCTAAAACACGGCGATGACCTACCGTCGCTTCGTGCTTATATAATTAAAGTAATATTTGTTTTAAGGGAAGATTTGAAGGGCTAACCTAACCCTCCATTAGTCAGGCTAGTTAATGGAAACAAACTAGCCCAATAAGGATCTGCATCAAATTGAAGCTGGCGTACAACAAGCGGATCTGAAAAGCCACTAACATTACTTTTCTTACATCATTTCTGCGCAAGACTAACCGCAATAATATATACATTTCGTCACGAAATCGGCGCCATACGGAACGTAAAATTAATTTAATTATTATTTATTATTTCCTCTGGCTATTTCGTGACTCAACATGGCCGCGCGAGAACACCCAATTATGCAACGACCAATGTCATGGAAACGTACCGATGAAAATACAAAACGTTTCTCCAACATCGGGTCGGCGCACAATACCCAATACTCACCCGTCAGTGGCGTGCGTTGGGCCGCACCCTTCGATGCAATCGGTGTCTATGAAAAACAATAATATGGTATAATCATTTTAAAATTACACCACAACAAGGTATGTATTTAAAAAAAAAATTCTCTCTTGTATACAGTAATAATTTAGTAAAGATTTTTAAGTTTCGAGTGCATTTAGATGTCTAATACCATACTTTTGTTTTTTCCGTGAAAGTGTGAAAATAATATTAGGAGATAAGGAAACAATTTTATTCTTTCTTTTTCTTCTTCTTCTTATGCCTTATTCGATCAACAGATATTAGCTATCATCATTTTGTAAAGTACACGTAAAGTGTTAGAGAATGTTATGTTAAAAAATTAATAATAAACTATTTAGAAACCGTTGAAATACAAAAGAATTTATATTCAGAGAAAACACTTATTAACAACATAACATTCCCTAACACTTCACCGTTACTGTCCATATTCTCGTTAACAATTGAAACCTCCATATTCTTCTCAAGCGCCACCCCCTTATCCGAATAAATTACAATACTGTATTTAGCTTATCATCACCATATGAGAGGAACAGCATCTCTCGGAACTATAGTACTGACAATAAATCAACGTGTGTGTAGTACAAAGTACTAGGTATATATAAAACACCTGTTCTGAGGTAGGTAGCCATAAGGTTTCATAAGCTAGAATGTAAGTTGAAAGTAAGGTAACAAATTAAATTAAATGGTAAAAAACAGAAAAATCAAAAAAGTAGAGATAATAGGTTTATTGAACCAAAATTTTTTTTGATACAAACTATAGATATGTAAGAAGTAAAAGAAAAGAAACAAGCAGGGAGTAAACAAAACATGATAAGTACGAGGTAGAATGTAAGGACAAAAAGAATTACATAAAATGAGTAGCTTTGATCATTTAAGGTACTATTCCAGCTGATTTCTTCCAATTTTGAAAAGTCATTCCTTTATAAGCACACAGAATTGAGGATATAATACCGTTATACAATACGTATACAGGGAGATCAAATTTGTTTAGTTACGCCACTGCACCCATCCATCGTGCAGCCTTCAATACTAAAATTCTTGCCGATAACACCGACGAAGGCTTTCTTTGGTGTTGTAAGAACCTGAACTACGCCACTTGTATTTACAAAACAATATGTATAATATACAGGGTGAATAATATGTTACAAGCGTAGCTCGGGCTGTATGTGAGGTGGCACCGTCTTGTTGAAACCACACGTGTTGCAGGCCTAATCGACCCTATTCGGCTACCAAAAAGTTTCCCAACATGTGACGATTGCGATCACCATTAATGGTTATAGCATTGCCTCTTGCATCGTGAAAGAAGATTCCTACGGTAAAGGTTGTTGGTGTATTAATTGAAGATTTTTAGTGCCCCAATGTGGTGTTTTGTTTATTAACAAAACCCGCCAAGTCGAAATAAGATTCGTCGCTCATGATGAATTTTTTTCAAAAATTAGGTCAACAATTTTGAGCTGCATAACATGTGTCTTCAAATTTTGTCAACAATAAATGCTCAATAATAAATTGTAATCAACTACTCTCTACGATTATTAAATGTGTACTGACAAGTATTTTTCAAACTATAATGGCGGCAAAACAAAATCGGCCTGGAACATAATATTCACCCTGTATTCTACGAGACTAGAGACCATAACCTTTATGATAGGCGAGCTTTCATTTTGACACAGATTTGAGCGTATCGTGAGAGGTAGAAGGTTGTAGAGGTGCAGGTAGAAAGAGATTATCTTGAATGTGCAACTTCGGATAATGGTTCAGTATACAAAATGCTGGAGAGAGAATGAGATTTTTAAGAGATATTCGGCTTCAAACATGATATGGATTTTGCTCCCAAGAAATTCGCTGTTGAGAAATAGAAAAAACAATTTTTTTATATGCTGTATTTTTTTCTATATACATATATATTTTTGTAGTTATTAAAAATAATGTCCCCTCACTAGGATGATCCTTTACAGATGTTTCTAAAAAAAATGTCACATCAAGTTGAAACATGTATTTTTCTGAACGTCTCGAGAATACGTCTGAAGTTAAAGGAAATGTTCAGACGAACGAAAAAAATAAAAGATAAAATACATTTATTTACAAAAAAAAATTAATTGTGAAAACAATTTTATTACACTTTTTTATTACCATACGTGGTTCGCGCCCACCTCGGACGGGTTTCACACTGAAGTCATTAAACATTATGTGCCTCTGTCTGTTATCGCGGACCATCGCTTTCTTTGAATGGTAAATTGAAAGAAAACTCATTCGTTACATCGGAGTTAAGTGCCAATTTCCTTTGAATTGAACGAATTGAAAAATATGCAATATATACACACGGATAAGGATAGCACAGAGTTGAGCACAAAACGAGCTATGATTAATTACTGCGCGCGTTTTGTACGCAGAGGAGAATGACACAACTGCGACATCTCTGAGACGAGATGCAACATCGGGAAATGAGGACTGGTTTTTAGCAAGGTAGTCATTTTTTTTCCGAAAACGTGTTATTTTATCGTCGGTAAAAAATGCAACGGTCACAAAACTAATTTTACTTTTGAATATCGGATGATAAAAAACGAAAAACTTTAATTAAATACGGCGGACTCTTCACGCCCGTTTCAAACGTCATCTGCCACATCATTCAATATCTCGCTATTTTACGCTACATTACCAAAGTGACAAGTTTCGAACGCAGAGGCGAATAAAGCCATAAATACAACGTAAAATAGATCATATTTCATGATTATTTGTCATGTCACACTGCCACACGTCTTATCTATGCTTTGGCAATATTAAATTTGACGTACCAACAATCTGCAAACGTATTTTACCACGGGCGATGGTAAAAAGTTACTATAGTAAAAACTCACTACTGATCACATAACCGACCATAAGAAGTATACTTTAATTGCTCGAAGAATTACGAATAATCAGTTACCAACCATCCCTACAATCGAACATAATAATACAAATTTTTTGACTTACTAATGCAGTCTTTTTTGAGCAATTCTGCCGTGTATCGGTATTTATTTTGGCCCTCATCATCAGCGCTAAAGTGACGCGCAATATACCGGAAAAAAAATATTTATGGTTCAACAATATTACGTATGAAGGGTAATAAAAAAATCACATATTACGAAGAATAAGTTGATCTTTGATTTGTTAAATATTGAAAGTATTTATAATGAATGATTCCTATTATTATGTTGGTGTTAGTTTTTTTTATTAGTGTATTTATTAGTGTGCTAAAAAATTCAATCTCTGTGGTTCATGGCCATTCTTATTTATCGCTAGGAATTTAATTAGAATATTTATCGTAGATATTAGATTTTAATAATCAATATTGAGATTGGGATGGGAGAAAAATATTAGTCTCTTATCTGCTATAATTGTAGACATATTATATACTTATATTTGTATATATTACATATATATATATATATGTATAGGCATTCATATACACTGCGGTGATTCGCTAACCGAATTCGCTAACCGAATCCGTAACAGACCTAGTTCACAATATTTTATAGGTGGAAACCTGACTAAATTACGAGTCTAAAATGTTCAAGGAATATGTGCAAATTCAGTACCGTTACAGAAATTATCATTATTTGAAATTTTTACAAAATCATGTTAAGCTTTAAGTCTACGTACCGTATTTACGAAATGTATCCATTACTAATCTATATACATATTTGCTTCAAGCCCTAAATCACCTAACAAAAAAGCTCGAAATTCTATGATCTTTAATTTTGTATTCCATATATAATTTAGAATCAATAAAATATTTCGATAAATTGAAATAATCACATAATTACGATTTTTTTTAATGCTTAAATCTCTGACATGGTTGAGATTAGGCACATATTCCTTGAACATTTTCAACGGGTAATTTAGTCAGGTATTCGCCCATAAAATATAGACTAGGTCTGTTACACCTGTCGATGATGATTTCACGTCTTTTTGAATTTTTAAACGCTATATTTAAATTTCTTGTTGTGATTTACAAAATACTCCCGAGGCCAGTTCTCGTATACGGATGTACCGTACGTAAACTTTTGAGAATTTGTGCCAAAAATGAAAACGGGGTGTGCCAAAAATGAAACGCTACGACTACGAATTGGACGCAGAATTTGGTGAACCTGACATTGTCCAAGTTATTCGAAGGAGGCGGACTCATCACGTTCAACGAATGGGCACAGATAGACCCGGACTGAAAGTGTTTAATGCAAAATATATTGTCCTCGGGAGTGATGGCTGCGGTGGTATGGCAAACTGACAAAAGTCGCCAGAAGATGGCGGCGGCCGAGAAGAACCAGGAGACAACAGCAGATCACCGGGCGTGATTTTGTCCGCATAATTTAGAGGGACATGCTGTGACGTTACGAAAATAATGAATTTGAATGCGTGCCACATTTTTTCGCACGGTATTATGGTGTGTCTGTTCACGCCTCGCAGAACTGCATAAAAAATCACTGAACAATCATACAATCCGACTGGTACCCGCCGAACGAGACAGCAATACGTCGCGCCGCAACCAGTCCGAAGAGTCCTACAACCGATCACTCTTCTCCCAGCCGGCTCCTCGGATACATCTACTCTCACGTCGGAACTGCCTCCGGTGCACTACGCTATAATACTTTATAATATAACAAAGAAGTGTAAATTCAATCTGTAACTAAACGCAACTATCGTATGTACTATTTCACTCATATTCCACCCACTCTAGCTGTACACGCAAACATCAAATTTCATATACATACAGGAAAAGCAAGGTGATTAGGGCCCTCGATTCTCACCTTCTGACACAAATAATCCCTATTGGTGACCGTAACGAGTCTACACAAGCATTACCACTAAAAACACTAAAGTATCGCCGTGTTTGCGCTTGTGCGCGTTTAGTTTAAATTGTTCCCTAATACCTACTAACATCAGAAATATGATATTACTTGTGGGATTTCTATAAATGATATTTGTATTGTAGTACATTTTAAATGTTGCTATTCTATTTAAAATTATGAATTACATTACTTAAATATGTAATTTCATTGTGTTTACGCGCCTTGTTATTTCAATTGGCACCACTGGGTTTCCTGGTTTATAATAATGTACATGTGTGTGTGTGTGTGTGTGTGGATATTGCCGCCTTTTTTCGGAAGCTAAGAAGACGGTAACCGACAGGCGTCATTCTTATTACATTCGGTCGGTCGAAATCAAAAGAATAACGACATCGGACCAGAAAGACAGCAAAACGAAAGTGCGCTTATTGTTAATCGGAAACCTGGGAACCAGCTATCGAAGGCATGTACATGCATTTAAGGCATTCAAAGGGATTTGAAGGTAATAATTATTATTATTTATTCTAAATATAATGCATATAAAAGTATTTATAAACAAAATCAAATCTTTTCTTTTCATTAGAACTTATCATTCACATATCTGTTTAATTTCACTTTGAATCCATGCACTTTTCCTCTTTTCTTATGTCTTCTGGTATTTCATTAAAGATCTTCATCGCACTGTACATCATCGATATCTGACATTTAGCCTTCTTCTTGAATGGCAGTCCAGTCTATCTTTTCCTCTTGTATGATGTTCGTGCTGATGATGATGATATGATGATGTTCATGATTTGCACCAATTTTTTGTATAAATTCCACAGTGAGAATTTTATAAATAAATATAATTACATTGAAATATGTTTTCTTCTTAATATAATGATATATCTGGTATATTCCGCTGCGCCCGTGGGTTACAACACTTCCTCGGAGAATATCAGTTGAGATGGTGACGTGAACAATACTCGATGGTGCAGCTGACAACTTGGTACTTATTGGTATCACAATATTACAGATTACAATAAGTTCTTATGTCTATCTGCGTCGGTAGACGTGGAGCGACATAGCTCGTTCTCCCGCGGTCCGTCATACTTAAACTCCCTGACGTACCACTCCATACGCACATATATACACAGACCCTTTCGTCCCGTACGCGCGTGCGCCTGTCATCCGTCCTCACTCCATAGACATCACAATAGTAATTAGCTGAGAGTAAGAACTTCTGATAGTTAACCGACTATTAACCCTTACCTAGCCATGCATTAAATCGTATTTCTATAAATACGCACAATGTAAAACTTACATTTTACCTAGTCCTAAAAAAATCATTTTCACTTAGAAATGAGTAGTGGAAAACCAATTATGTAAAGCGAATCATAATAAAAATAATAAAATTGTTACGTTACATGCCATCTACGTTTGAACACACATTCATTTGAATGATGAGAGATATAGATGAAGATCGTGTTAGATGGGTCTTTTGACGAATGCGTTACAAGAATAATGTTTGAGAATAAAATGAACGTATTTAATTATTATTTCTTATTATATTTATAGTAACTGTGACATTAACTATTTTAAAGCCATTGAAGCTTGTAAAAGCATTTTATTCCCATTTAAAGTGTTAATAAAACTCAAATTTCTTGCAGTAACACGAGTTGACAGCATGGCTGCGTAGGGTATTTTTAGCATGGTATGGTAAAGGTTAATAAACTTGCCCTCGCGCGGACTTGTTTACATTTATGACGTGGCTCCCGGTTCAATGTACACAGAATGAATGCGCAAACTTAATAATGGCAACTTTTACTTTTCCATCAAGAAATCATACACACAAATGAACATTGTGATTAGGTTAAATAAAATGAAACAATTACCTCATGATATTCTGAAGTCTGTGGTTAAACTGCAGTTCAAAGTTGACATCGTACGCCAGCAGGGAGCCGCTCTCGACGCCCAGGCACAACTGAAACACAAGCCATATATAAGGAAATATGAACAATTAATCAAATCCTACAAATATATACTCGTATTTCGAGTTAGCAGGCGTAAAACCGAACATATTTGGCCCAGACAGTACAGATCGAACTCAAACAATAACATTTCTTTACCGAGAGTTGATCAACTTAAATACGCAGGCTCCATGGTGACGTCCGCGACAGTCCGCATAGTCGGTCCACGTTAGCGCTGGATTAAGTGTCGAGACCAAATGTACTGTAGGAAGCGGACTTTTCGGGCCCCTATCCTGATTCACCGCATTGGCGGAGTTACACCACTGGTAGAAGACCGTACGGTTTACACTGTATTAACCCTTCCCAAACCGTGCAGTAGCACAGGTCTACCATCATATTAAACCGCTGATATTTCGGTAAATACATGCAACATAAAATTCATATTTTAGATAATTCTAAAGAAAATATTTGCGCTTAGGAATGACTAGGGAAAAACCAATTATTTTTTCCATTCAATCCGTTGTAAAATTAATACGTTGGTAAAAATACCATTTGTGGTATGAAAGACAGATATCACACACTATTTTCACAGTGAAAAGAACAACAAACATACAAATATAATTATCTCTTTCTTACTAATTAAACGAAGAGAGATAAGAAGGAAGGATACATTGTATAGAACTTAATGAATGCTGTAAATTATGTTATTATTCATTTTTTCAAAATTGAATGCTCAATATTTAGAGTAAATTCGTGCCATTAAAGCCATTTAAGCTAATAAAAACATTTTTTCTCACTGTCATTTACGGTAACACGAGTTGACAGCACGGCTGCGTTCGGATATTTAATATCATGGTATGGTAAAGGTTAAGAATAAATACTAGAATAGACAAAGAGGAAGACTTCAAGCAACCTGGTGTTCAAATATCGACAAGAATGTAAAGAATGCCTGTATACCCTATAGTCGGGAGACCATCCAAGACAGAATGTCTCGGCGCTTTCGTAACTCAAGTAAATATGAAGTAAATGTGAAATATGATAAACTGTCTACATGCACAGCTGAACTTTAGACATTTGACATTATATCAATTTAAAATCGATTAATGACCTTTAAACACACCCAAATATTAATTTTTTTATTAATAATAATAATACATTTATTAGGTTCACTTTTTACATGTATTATGTCTAACGGTCTGACGTATTACTCTTCCAAATTAATATTCATTAAGTATACATTTTCACCTAGTTCCTTACTATGAAACTTATTTTTGTTATGTTAGTTATTAAAATGTTACTTTATTTACGACTAACTAAAGTACCCGGCGTTGCCCTGGCTTAACGCAGTATGAGGTAGTTTTTTTTCTAAATCAGATGTAAACAGTAATTTTCCTCTTATTTTAAACATCTAGTGTGCAAAATTTCATCAAGCTCGGTAATACTATAGATTTGTATAAAAAACAAACACACTCACAGACACTCTTCTTTAAATATATATAGTTGTGTTTACTTCATCATTTAGATTTCAAAAAGATGTCATGCATACACAATAAAGATTACTATTTCTGGTACCGGACAACTTCCCGTCAGTTCAACACGCCAAAAAGATGGATTTTGTTATTCTACCTTTGAGGGAATAATTTCATTTATTTTAAATAGAAGGTTAAATTAACTCTAATTAGTTTTATATACGATATGCTCCTTTTATACACAGAACAAATGGTATTTCTAATAGACTACTGAGAGTTTAATATTAAGCTTATTAGACTTTAAACTATTTTTGTTGTAAACAATAAAACACACCAAAATCGTATCTAAAACAATTTCAAGGTATTATCTGTAATGAGTTAGGTAACCCATTAGAAAAAAATACAAATTCAGTTTAAAATTTTAATTTAGACCGAATTCCGTCGTTATACCGTACCTAAGAACACCTGTTCAAAGAGTAAATATAACGCAAGGACACGGAGCAGTTCTCTGGAATAAATCTAACGTGTAACAACCTGACTTTTTATTGAGAGAATATATTTTGAATGTTCTAATATCTAACATCATTATCAATAATTTAAAATCATATGAAGATGACACGGAAATTGTCTGTCGGGAAGTGTGTCCGAACCTCTCAGCGCCCAACCTTGCTGATTTCCAGCACTGATTTTATTAACCTTTTCTTGACATATTGATTTATTTTTAACTCCATAAATCCGTTGCTTTTGTTTAATGACCCGCACTAGTATAAAATGGCACTCGGCCGTGCAAAAGTCGGCCTTCACAAATTTAACCTAACCTAATTGTGTCTGACATGTCAATAGATCGGTAGATTTCGATAGAAATATAACCTATTGCAAAAGGTGTCATGGCCGACTTTCGCAAAATTTCAATGCACTTTCTTCAATCACGACTAAAAGTTCCCGAATTCACCCTCCGTCGTCCATCTTTCAAAGAGACGTATCTCCAATTTGTTGATTTTACAGCAAACGATATACAATATTAACAAATTGTGTGGAATTTTCACTGTATCAAAAAGGATAGAAAAAATAATCTTATATTTTTTGATTTAATAACGGTGTGAGGGTTATTTATATAATTGTATGATTCCCATATCGAAATAAGAGTGGTTATGTTAAAAAGTTTTTTGTAGTATTACTTCATCGGAATAAAATTCAGATATGCTGTTTGAATGTATTTTGGGCATGTGTTTGGGTAGTGTCATCCCGTCGTAACTCAACTTTTGAAAAATGTACGACGATATATGGGATATAATGAATTTTGTAGACACGATAACATAGTCCTCAAGTGATTTTGATCAAACTTGTTGGGGTGGTGGCGTGGATAACACTCGACGGTACAGTCAACAATTTGGTATAGCAATAAGTTCTTAGTTATATAGAGACCATTCACCCGCGGTCCGTCATACTTAAAACATTATCCCCGATGTACCACTCCACACGCACACGTACACACATACACTTTTGTCCCGTACGCGCGTGCGCCTGTCATCCGTCCTCATTGCACAGATATCACATGTATAAAAATATATTATACATCTGTTTGCGCGCGTTTGATTTTCTTCGATTGCAAGTTCTGGGTTATTATGTTAGTTGTATGTCTGTTTTTGCTCTATATGTATGGAGCGTCACTGAATTTGACTGAAGGGAGCCTACCACCGTGGGAATCCGTCCGCTATCAAAAAACCATCTAGGAAGTTTATTCGGCGAATTTTTGGACAAGAATATACAACCTCAGAAATCAGCAGAGGATCAGCCGGTAATCTAGGTTAGTCGAGATATGTCTTACTAGAGTGACACGGTCTTATTATCAATAGAAAACACAAGATCAAGATTCTGCTATCTAACAACATCGTTCTTAAGCTGTTGGCGCAATAGAATAATAATATAAACAGAGATTATAAGAATAAATATTCTAGATATTTCCTCACCTTTTCTGATGTTCCTCTTCTCCTTATCTCCAGAAGGATCCACGGCAGCATAGGAGTCGAGAACCTTCGATCCACCGCCGAACTCCCCAAATAATCGACCGACGTCAATTTCGTCTTCATTTTCACAAAATTTAGTGTTTGAATTCCGAACAAAAATCACGACACTGCGGACGACTCGCGAACTTGGACTGTACTTTCTCTACCGCGTCATCACAGGCAATTGTTTTTATGGCGGTCTAAGCACGTTCTTTTGTCACATTTTCAATTAAGTCTTTACTGACACCAAACAATAAGATATGGCCGTATCGTAAGGCAATCTCACTTTTTTATATATTGGGCCTTAAAAAGTCATAAATCTTCTGTAATTAAAAGAAAGTTGCCATCCGATATAATTCCATACCGTTACAAGACATCAATACAATAGTTAATTTATTTACAATATCAACTCAGTTTTTACTTAAATGTTAGAAAGAATGATTACAGTAGAAAGAGACTTGACTACAATTGTTGTAAAAGCTTTCAGAAAATAATCATTTCTCTAACTTTATCTGCCTTAACGTAGATTCATAACATATGTACTGCCATTCGAATTGATCAGTCAATTTTTTAAGTATTGAAGAACCTACATATAGCTAGTGTGTAGGGAATGTGATATCGATAAACTATGTTCCACAATCAAAAGTTTTCTGCTTTTGTTTAAAATTGACACGTCGCCATTTTCTGATAGGTGGGCTTTGTAATTGCTTTGCTTTTTAGAATTGTTATTTGGACAGAACTTGGTTCTTTTCATTGAGATCTTTGATGTGCTGGCTTGGACATGGAATCTGAATACTAATATTAATAATACCTGATTACATGACTCCGATCCGATAAATAGTTAGTCATTACAAGAACTATGCTGTGAGATTATTAGCATTGTATGTGTTTTATTCTCTCCTAGAACGTTAAAAATATTCTAATGTCGAAATAGTTGAAACACACTTCTAAGCGAGGGTTGTATAATATAAATTTCAGAAACATCCATCACGTCCTTCATATATATTAAAAACATATATCGCACACCTAGACCAAACTAAGCAAGAATTTAGAGTTATATTCGTATATATTCGGATACTTTGTCACATACGCAACTAACTTAGCCCCAGTTAAATACATTTATGACCTAAAATATTATTCAGTTTCATAACATTTAGTAACAAAAAATGGAGGAAAATGTTTTTATTATTTAGTCTACTAAAAAATGACTTTATGACTTATTTTTGTTTTGATCTAGGTGTGCGATATGTTCATTTTGTTTTATTTTAAAATGTTCTTCGCTTCAATTGATTCCATAGTAGAATAATATTGGATAATTTTAATAGTGCCATTTTTGTTAAAATCTTTTATACGTAAACTGTTTATAGTCTTACTCTATATTTGTATTTTGAATTAAAAATTGTTATTTGAACTTCTTTGATTTGAAATGATTCTTTGAAAAGGTGCGTTTTTTGTATCTTTTTAAATAAACCCTCTGAGTTAGATTAGTTAAACTTGGACTTCTGGTCGGTTCTACAACCCTTCCTGCCGCTGAAGTAGAGGCTGATCTGAGAGTTTGACGTCTACTATTCGAATTGTCTAGGATGCAACGCTCTCGAATATACATAGGCGCCGTGTTATGTGTCGTCTTGCACGTCAACTCGTCCAGGGAAACGGAGCCAATGTAACTTATGCAAATAGGATGTTATATGAAATAATTTAGAAAGTCTATATACCATTCGTGCTGCCGCATTTAGAATGAAACACTGCCAGGTCAGTATGAATGATGTTACAATAATCCACAAATGGATTTATATATATTCGCTAATTTCATTTTTGCATCTGGTAACCCTAACCCTAGGTGATTTTCTTAACGATCTCCGAAGGGAGACGCCCAGTGGGTCACCGGTGACCTATATTCATCAGTACAATAATGATGTTGTATACAAATGTTACGGAAGCGAACGTAAAGAAAAGGCGAACGAAGCGACAAGGCAGTGCGTTGTTCGCAACACACGTGAAGGACCAATAGTATTGTTGTTTAATGACGCGAAAATTTAGAATATACCCTAAGTTATTTTAAAATGAATCAATAATTTCGCTAAGCTCTACGAATGCCTCAGGAACACGTTCAGTCAGCAACTTTCACCCGAAATGCAAAATAATATCACGAAGTCATATTACATTTTCACGATAGGTGTAGACCAGTGATTCCCAAAGTGGTCTATATCGACCCCCAGGGATCTATGATAACCTGCAAGGGGTCTACGTCAGCGAAAAAAAAATTTGGGGGTCCATGAAATGAAAATGGGGGTCCACGATAGTGGATCTCAACATACACTGATAGTACCTATTTACTTACATTATAATCTTATAATATAAAGACATATACATTATTTATAAAAGTACCTATGAAGTAAAAAATTTATTATATATGTTTATAAAATTGTGTAAGTTGTAGGATGTAGGCATTCGCTTTGCGGTTTAAGTTTTTAACACTAAACTTCACTACAATTAGAAATTTACAAAAAATCAATGTCAGGTAAGTAGTGGGTCTACCAAAAACCGAAAAACATGGCAAGGGGTCTACGACACAAAGAAGTTTGGGAACCTCTGGTGTAGACACTTCGCTTTCGGTCAAAGTCGCCGAGCGTGGTGGCTAAACGTACCTGCTTTTCTCAAATGGATGCTCTATCACGTGTTATCCCTTTTTCAACAATGTGTTATCACTCGAAATTGAAATAATTGAGTTACAGTTAGATTCTTGTACGATAAGCCTAGTTTAGACAATTGCAAAATATTTTTAATACCACAATAATATTTACCGACAATCGTCTAAAACAAAAATAAGAAAGCTTAAGGTGTTATTGCAAATTATGATAAATGTGTTTTTCAGAATATAGCCTTGTTGTATTAATTAAACGATTCTTTCAGTGCAAATTATTTATATGAAGCAAGTACTCATTTACAAAAAAAATGTATAAAATCTTTAACGTTAACCCTTCCCAAACCATGTAGTAACCACTGGTCTACCGCTCTAATTAATTCTGTAATATTTCGGTAATTATACGCAACATGCAATTCATATTGTAGTGTAATTAAAGAAAAATATTTACGCACAGAAATGACTAGTGAAAAGTCAAATATGTAAGGCGAATTCTATAAAAATAATTATCTTTCAATTCAAACCGTTATAAAAGTAATACATTGACAAAAATACCATTTGTGTTAAGACAGAAAGAAATCACATATTAATTTCACAGTAAAAAGAATAACAAACATACGAATATAATTGTGTCTCTTTCTCACTAATAAAAGAAAGATAGATAAAAAAGATGGTTGTATTATATTATGCAACTCTATACAGGACGTAATGAATGCTCCGAATTATAATATATATTTTTTATATTTAATGCTTAATATTTATGGCGGCATTAACAATTTTTTTCAAAACCATTTTTCACATTTCAAAGGCTAATAGAACTATCATTTCTTACGGTAACACAAGTTGACAGCATGGCTGCGTACGTGTATTTTTTATCACGGTATGGTAAAGGTTAAATAATATCAGTATGAGCCAACACATTGTTACAGAACACCATCCAAATATGGTATGTATCGTCAGTGAATTCAAAGCACGCGATGCTCTCTGGGTGTAATCGTCTCTTCAGTGCGTACGACAATTCAATTCAATGACACAGATGCAACAGTTTAATTTCAACAGCGATGTTTTCACTGATCGAAAACGACTATTAGATTAATTTGGAGGTCTGATACGTTATGCTCTACACTACTAAATACATCTAAAGCATATATCCTCATACATAGAAAACCATTAAACATGCGAATACACATAGAGGTAAGCTACCAATAAGTGCTCGCGTAGTTTTAAGGTGCTACTTTCAATGATAATTCAAATATTAGCGTTTTTTACGAAAATGTGGGTTTTTATTATTCATTTATATCAGAAATTATACACTAGACTTGATTTTTTTTAAATCATTACTTGTATAGGACCTTTATACTCATGTAAAACTAATAAACTGAATGTTGTTTGCCATAATTAAGACAATACAAGCATTATACGAAAGACGGCGACCATTTGATGCATTTTCCGCGTGGTACAAAATTGTGATAATATGCTAAATTATTTAATAAACGAAATATATTTTTTTATAATCTTGAAGCCAAAATTATTGGAGACAAATTAACAAAATGTTAAAAATTAATAGATTATAAATCATTCAATTTGCAGTACATATGATCAATTTTCGACTATTTAAAATACTTTGTTTTAGTGACAACATACATTTTAAAATAATATATTCTATTTATTCAAGTGCTTTGAGGCTTCAGCTACTATTTAAAACTAAGTTTTATATCAAAAACACAATAATCAGTTTTTAAATAACATATTTTCAGTCTTATAAAATACGATAATTTTAATCGTCCATCGAACTTTCAATATGCCGCTCGATCCGGCCATGACGGTCGTAAAATCCGCGCTGCCATTATTTTCGTTTAAAAATGCCGAAACTATATGTTTTCACACATATTTTACGGTATGAATTAATTTTTATCTTATTCACAACATTAGTAGAAAATTTCATTAATTAGATGGTTTTTTTACTGTTTTTAAGGGAAAACAACGTTTTCTTGAACAAAGTAAACATTTTATGTGCGTTATTTTTATGTAAGTCAGAATTAAATATTTCGTTTATACATATATAACACTGTTGCATTTTAAACAAAGCTGTCATAGTATATAATTATGAAACAGACATATCACCTGAACGGCAACGGGACATTTTAAATCGATAATATTAAACAAAATAATAAATTGACGCTGTCATAATTTTTTAAATTTAGAACATTAATTTAAGCGACTATCTAAATATATGTAGGTACTTTGTCTGATTTCAAAACATATTCATGCATATGATTTAGGTCGGTACCCAATAAATGATTTAATTTTCGATTGATTAATTCAAATAATAACAAACATTTTTATTTAATTTCATATGATTCCAATATGTCAATGAAAAAAGGTAGAAAATACTATATGTATAAAAAGGTATGTTTAAAACATGTATCGAATGCGAGAAAATCAACAATTTTATTGTCGTCTCTTTCTATTGAAACCTTCCTCTCTCGCATGATTTACGTAAAAAATAATGTCATTAATTATTTATCTGATACATGATAATAATTGAATTATTAGCGTCATCTTGAAAGCATATCTAATTCGTGTAAAATTTCTCGAATTTCAAACTGGAGAAATGGAAGCTCCCCTTTAAGAGTTATTTGCTATATTATCCTCTAAACTAGGTTGGGGCTTATTATATATACCCGCAATTAATGAAGTATTTAATGAGACAAAGCAATATTATATTCCATGATTCTTTTCATTGATCTGAGTTAAATTGTGTTTTCTTTACTTGTTTTTATTTGATTCGAATAGAATCAAATGCAAAACTATCCAATAGATATAAACAATGAACTAAGGATGGAGTGTTATTTATTATTCAGGCAATAATGTACAATTTAAATTAAACAATTGTTACTTAAATTGTGCGCACGTGGAATAAAAAAATATTTGAATATTGGAAACAAAATAAAAACTCTCCGAGCAGTTGGATTCAAATACAGAACATTAAGATTTAGACCAATAACGGGGCTACACATAATAACATGGCCGCTCATATAAAAGTTATGTCAGCCGCGTATACAAGATCTGCTAAATTATTAAGTTTTATTCGATATTTATCAATGTTTACATTTAAAAAATGACATCAGTGTCTAGATGGAGTGCCACCTTCCACCAATCATTTAAAAAAAAACGGGAAAAGAGCAGCAAAACCTGATACGTGAAAGGCAAATATAAACAAAATTTGACAGGCCAGTTCAAATATAATAGGTACAATCCATACGCGTGGAGCTGTGGTAAGTTTTTATAATTATGTATGTTTTACTTATTTACGTGCAAATGTCTGCCAAACAAATGTACGTGAGGTCACGACAGCGGAGCTTTGAAGTCCATGCATACTTCATTTTTATAAATTTCATAAATCATTTTTTTCGAAAAACAAAAAAGTCTATTGTGCTATTTTATACTTAAATTGTGACCTCTAAAAGTGTGACTTTTGATAAAAATGTCGTAAGAATGCTAAGCGAACGACCACCGAGATGTATTTTCTTAGCGACTTGGTATTGTAATAAATAATACAACTTTATGATTTTGATAATTAATTCATTTAAGAATAGCGACGAGGTCTGCCCGACTGACCGAGGCTGGTAATTCTTTAAACACCTTCTGAAGACTGGTGTACTTGTAATAAAATTGGTGAATGCGAGAGCCGATCGCCAAGCACGTGTATAAAACTGAGTGTGTGTCTGGTCTGTATACAATCCTACACACTTTGACCGATCTAAACCAAATTTTGCACCTCAATATAAAAATATATCGTATAAAATGGCATCCGTTATTTTAATTTTGTATAGTTATTAGAACCCTGATGAAAATATAGTTATCCCTCTCTCACCAGACAGTTCGCGCTCCCTGTACTTGAATCAAATTTTTCGTACAACGTTACTATTTAGAGTTTGCGTAAAACAAAGGCAATTTTTGGTACCTCGACACACTTTTAATATTATACTCGATACAGCTTGGGATTTGGCAGTCCGAGACAAGATGGATGCTCAATGTTTACAAAACAAGACAAGATGGACGCTCAATGGTTTACACAACTTGACAAGATGGACGCTCAATGTTTATAAAACGAGACAATATGGATGCTCAATGTTTGCTATAAAACCAGTGGCGCGTAATTCTGGTGGAAAAAATTCCGAAGAAGTAGACAATGCAGTTGAAATGAGAAAAAAAAATGGCGTGTGCATTTATGAAAGAAAGATAAATGTATAACAATAGGTAATAAATAACCGTTACTCCATACACTAGCTGTGCGTAGGTAGTTCATAAAATTATCTTAAAAAATACTAATTAATATATTATGTTAATTGTGACATTGAAGATTTATAAATATATGCAGTGGGTACTTGGTACATACAAATGTTCCCACACCGTCCGCTGCAAACATTGTTCGATGGTTGCTGTGCTGACAGGAAGCAAGTCAAGATCAACACGATCTTCATATATATTAAATTAATATAATACACGTTGTATCTTATTATCCCATCGTGCAACAGCGTGCCGTGCACCTGAGCCATTGTGTTAAGGCGAAATACAGGGTGAATATTATGTTCCAAGCCGATGTTGGTTCTTTCATCAAAATTTCAAGCGTAGCTCGGGCCTTGTGTGAGATGGTACCGTCCTGTTGAAACCACATGTGTTGCACGTCATTTTTCTATATAAAGAATTTATTCGAGTATGGATGACACGATGGAGCTCCTTAGGTAGGTAGTTCCTTAGGCGCCTACCCCCCCCCCCTCTCTCTTTCTCTCTCCATACCTCGTGTTTTGCAACTTTGTTAGTCTATTCGTGTAAGTGTGACTCAAACCATTTTGTGTCTCGTCCACTGTCCCTCTTTTGGGAGTGTTCTTTGATGACTGGATCCTTGAGACTCTGCCTTGAACTACTACACCGTCATTTACCATCTATATGTAATCTAACTACGTATTTATGTTTATAAGTCTTTTATAATTAATGGCAACACTTAAGGAACGCTGAAAGGTCTAAATTTTAACTTTTGCGAAAATTGCTAATAATCACATTAATTATTATTTTTGTTTTATATACTGCATTCACTTCTTTGAATATGTTATTGAATTAAAGTCGCGTAATTTTATTAGCTTTGATGAGTGGGACCGACAAGGGAGCCCTAGCTTCTAAACCGGTCCCGCGAAAGGGTTGGTCCTCCCCCATCCCCCTCCAGCTGTCCATTAAATTAAATTAGGCCCAATCGATCCAATTCGGTCCACCAATAAGTTTTTACGGCACTGCCTCTTGTGCGCATCCTGAAAGAAATAGGGCCCGATGATTCCGCCGGACCATACTTTGCGTGGGCATATCAATGAACGATTTTCAGTGCCGCAATAATGGCTGTCTTAAAGCTTGTAAGCGGCTGCCGGCTGCCGGCTGTCCTGGGATATACATCGCAATTTTTTTTTAAAATTTACAACCGCTATCGCTGTCTTCAAAAAAAGTAATGAAATTTATTTATTATACTTTATTGACATACATAAGCCACCAAAATATAAAAAGCCTCTCAGAATGAAGGGCTCCCAGGCTGCATCCCACGCAGTCTAGTGGGTGTCGAATACAGTGTTTTAACGTACGTAAAACCGCAAAGTTCAGTCTTGAAAAATGACTCCTACCTCGTTACAATACGTACATCTTCGCACGCAAGCTCGTAGCGGTAAAAATCCATTTTTATATGTTGATTCAATCTTCTCCTCATATATAATGCAATATACAAGGTCTTAATGAATGATTTATAATAGTACTAACGGCTTATTAATTTTCACCTTGAATACGCAACCTGCAACCTGCAACCTGCAACCCGGCATGTCCGAATTCGATTCCTGCTGCTTAGGTTCAAATACCCAGACCTCATTTTTTATTCTACCATATACAGAATTACCACATGTAAGTCTACGTGCTGGTGATTGCTGTGCGGTCAGTAGTAAATCTCGACCATACTAAATATTTACTGTATGGTTTATCTATGGAAATATGTCATATATGCTGGCGAAAAATCTTCGGTAATATAAATTAAACAGCGAGATCATCATCGGACGAACTGTCGTCACTAAACAAGCGGGACATTGAATGATTCATTGTCGTACGCGTCATTTTCAAAGTGTCAATGTGTCGGATGATTTTTGAAACAGCTGCGAAGAGTCCGCCAGTTAGTTGACGGTTGACGGTTTTACTATCGGGGAGCAGTTACCACTGGATATACTTTTATTTTACTACTAGATGGACTTTCGAGAAGAAAATATTTTTTACCAATGATCGAACAAGATTATTTAGTTACTTTTAAAACACAGTAAAGACAATATAATATAATATTCAGTATACATTCAATGGCGTAATTACAATAATTGGACTCCAATGCAGAATGGAAAAAATGACTAAGAAATGAGTAAGAATTAAATTAGTCTCTTCTCATATAATATTTACACTTTACAACGTATACGCGCTTACAATTTTAGTAATGATAATTGATTAAGAATGGTGATAGTCTGGAACCCATCGCGACTTATTAGCGGGGTAGATACTACTGTATATGGTATATCGGTACTTTTAATTTAAATAATTATCCATATTATTCTATTTCTTGTTGTGGATGATTATTAATCCGGAAAAGGTAATTGTAGGGCGCGAACTTTCTGGGCGCCTGTCTAACTACACTGGCTGCACTGGCATTGTTACGCCATTTTATGATAAAATAACATGAAAAAAAATTAGTTGTACGTATTGGACACGTGTATTATATCATCCCTGCGTGGAGTATATTTAAATGTAGGCTACCTGACCTTTTTTAAATTTTATAAAAATATAAAATATGTTATTGATTTATACCTACTTTATTTCACATGTCATTTCACGCCTTATATACTAGTTGCATCAGCCACAATGTCATGTCGGATTTGATTGTACATACGTAACGACAAGACACGCCAGACATTAAACACAATAATAAGAATAACAAAGTTGAGCGAGGGCTTCGTTCCATTGACGACGGAAACCTCAGAATGCTGCAATAATAATGTCACTATTTGAATTAATATTTGGCATCCACTTGTTAATCAAACATTCGCGATTCTACATCAAAATAGTGTATTTTTTATAATATAAATTGTTTCAACAATAATATTGACTGTTTCGTTATAGATAAGTACGTAAGACTCCATTTAATGTTGCAATAGATAACAATAATGTTTAGGCATTATACGTGATTTGGTTTTTAAAAACTTTAGTACGTGCGCTCTATTTTATGTGGTTAAGACTGTAAACTTCTGCCTTCGCCAGAATCATTGGCGGGCGACCTCGGTTACGCAGTACGCGTGAAATACGAAATACGGATTGTTTTCGGTATTTATCTGATCAGATCGACTTCTGGCGGGCTGACCGTCCGCGGGACAACAGCAGATCACCGGGCGTGATGGCAGATAAGGCAGGTGAGTGGTTTTTCTGCATAATTTGGAGTACAAGGAATATAATCGATAAAAAACCAAGGCTACAAATTTACAGGAGCAATTAATAATTGAGGCTAGCGAGGTTGGGGATGGAAAAATTGTTCTGAAAGCTACACAGAAGATCAACGGTCTTCTTTCTACTATAGAAGCCCCTCACAGATCCAATTGCCAACGTCCCTCCAATCTTTTAGCATACTGACGTTCTCAGCGCTGGCATAGCGCGTACACACTGGATGAGATGTGTGTCTTGAGACATGAACTATCCTATTGTGTAGGTCTATCGCCTCCACGCTTGTCTTCACCACCCGGCGATACTGAACGCACCCAGCGATGTCGGTGCGTGAAACAAAACTCCCAACAGCCGTAAATACGCACAATACCGACGCCATGTAGTAATACTAATGCGATTAGTGAATCTATTAACTATCCACTGTGGCTGACAATAAATCAAATGTCAACTGTAAGTACTATATTATTTCCATAACCTTCTATGGCGATATACACTGTTATTTACGTACCTACATTTCTATGTTTCAGTTTATCAACCTTAACCATTCAGTTACTACATTCAAATGATTTGAGAAAAGTTATGTTGAAACCATTATTTTTAATAGCTTTTGCTAATCATTAATTATTTTAATGTTAATCATTTTAAAATGCGACTAACGTATTTTATCTTACTAATTTATGTTTTTTGTAAACGGATACACATTGAAACAACACTTTGATATCATTCAAATGAATGCTTTGTTTACCCGGAATTGAGCTTATCTTCTGTATTATGTAACAATTCCCAGAGGAGCATTATCTATAGAATTATGTTTATAAACTGTAGCGAGACCCTTCAGTGGTCAGTGGACAGTGGACAGTGGTTAGATCGCATCTGAAGTTCAAACGAGAAAGAACTGAAAGTCTACATGTTTCAAAACATCTCAGTGAACAGGTTATCTTGGACATTTTTACACCCGTCTTCAATAAACCGAACTCTACACTTGCTTGCACCGAGATGTCATTTCAAAATCTCCCTGCCGGATAATAAAAACACTATTGTGTATACGGTATGTACAACCGGTCACTGTCAATCAGACACGAACGTGGTGAATGTATATTGGAGCACATGTGTTGAGATAAGCTCAGAGATCACCGCCTGACGGGAGATTCAAAGTCACCCAACCGACGAACGGATCATCAATGGTTCAAGAAAAATACAAAAAATCAAACCCGCGTACGCGACGTTCGATTTGACAGCGAGCCTCGACTCGTGCGCACAGCCATCATCTAGAATCATAGACACCTACAAGTATTTATTCCGAAAAATTACACAAACAGAAGGCATCAAATTACAAACATTTATTCCGTTGTAAGTACTGTTGTGGAGATTCAAATACAACTAACTGACGAACGGAACATCAATGGTCAATGGACTACCATTTGACGCAGAATAATAAGCATGAAGTGAGGCGCCAGAAGAGCGAACCTCTGAGACATGGTTGGACTACGAAGGCCGAGTGTTGAATCTCGTGGGAGAATAATTGAAATGTCATCCGCGAACACGGACTATGTTTGATGAGACAAAGATGGGCGGGTGCCCGAGCAGACTGGAGCCCCAGAAACTGAAGAAGAATAAAACTTTTACGTTCATTGAATGTGAATTTATTACAAATAAATACAATATTACATATAAATATTTAGTTGCTACCGGGACGTGGACCTCTTCCTATGAAAACGTCTATTTATCGAATAAATATTTTGTTGCGTCTCCTAGCGTCATTTACTCAAAGGTATTTTAGATTCAACGCAATGTGATAAAGTTGATTGCTTTTAAAAATGGAATAATAAATGTATCAATTGTGAAAATATACAGACATATGTTTTAAATTTGACTGTTTGTTCTTGTACTTGACTCATTAATTAGTATTAAAATGGCACAGAACAATGTTCTGAAAATGCAACATCACGACAAAAATGTGCTCTACTTAATAAACAATATAATATATTGTCAATGCGCGAGTCCGGCGCCGGTCTCCCATACAAATTCAGTCATCTTTCGATCGCGCACGATCATCTGTTTTCTCCCTCGGGCCGCCGCGCAGATAAGCGACATGAGTAATCACCAGATTAGAAGTTACAGCATCTGTGTTGCACATGCCCCTGCCCGCGCAGATCGCTATGTCACTATGTGTGATGTTTTATTGCCGTTTTGTGTACTGCGCCTGTACGGCTGCTCATATAGGAGTGCTTATGTATGCACTATGTTAAGAATTAAATTTTAAAAAAAATGAAACAAAGATGCATTTCATTAGCTATAAAGATATCCCCGCCGCAGACTCTTTCGTGTCTTTAGATGTAATCAACAATCTACACGTCATGCCGCCGTGGCAGAGATGATAAAACGGCACATATTCTTATCGTGACACGTTTTCGCTCTTTCCAAATATCTTGAACTAGGCACGTTTCACATCTTAATCTCTCAATGAGACTTTAATCTCCGAGAGTCGGTACATAAAAGTGCCCTACGTGTTTGATGGATTCATAATCTAAAAATGCAAACATTGCAAAATATGATTATTTTCAGACGATGCACTTATATATATATACATCGCGAGAGACAATTATTCAACTATATTGAATTGATTCAATTCTATATAGCAATATGGTTGAAGAAAATAAACTAAAATTAAATGTAAACAAAACTAAATTATAAATATGAATTATAAAAATATACATGTAAAATCAATTTTATCGAAAAATATTGTTGTTGCGCCACCAGGATTAAATGTATTAATATCAAAAGGGTAGCATATAGGTTCGAAAATTGTCGCTAAAAATATTGTCGCCGTAGCATAGTTGGATAATGCACCTTCCCCGGTTAGGAAAGAGATCCAGATTCGAATCCCGGTGGCGCAACAACAATATTTTTCGATAAAATTGATTTTATATGTACATCTTTCTAATTAATATATTTAATTCATATTTAAAATATCACAGACCGTCTGTTCTGAATAATTACAACTTCACAATAAGAATGTGTCCTAAAAAAAAAAACTAAATTCATGAATATTGGAAATAGAAGAATGATTATCGTAGATGGTTAAAAATCTAACGGAAGTGACTGAAATAACATATTTGGGAGTCATAGTAGATTCAAAATTAATCGTTTCGCAAAATACAAGACAAGTGACGAAAAAGATTGCTAAGATTGAAGCATCAGAAGATTAATTAGTACAACTCTGTTATTATTCCTCGCATCAACTACCGCAGCAGCATTTCATTTTTGGCTAATGAAGAAGAACTGGATCAGTTATCAAGTACTGCAAAATAAAGCTTTGAGAATAATACTCATCATTCATCATACAAGAGGAAGAGATAGACCGAGACGGCCATTCAAGAAGAAGGCTAAATCTCAGATGTACAGTGCGATGAAGAATTTAATGAAATGCCAGATGATATAAGAAAGGAGGAGAAACTACATAGATTCTAAATTAAACTAAGCCAATATATGCAAGATAAATTTTAGTAAAAATAAACATTTTGATCATGTTTATATTAGAGCATATATATGTATGCACTATGTTAAGAATAAATAAATCTGTTCGCGTTAAACTCTTAGTGATGTAAACCGTTACTTGACTCTGATTGTGTCGATGATTGGTAACTGAGATTTAACTGTCAGAGACTAACACTTTCTAGTGTACCAGTCATTGCTCGAAGAATTACGTTAATCGGGTATCAATCATCGGTACAATCAAACACAATCACAGTCACAATAACGGTTCAAATAACGAATTTACCATCACTATCCATTATGCGCACTCGAGTCAAATCTCGGATAGAAATCTCGTCCGTAGACGTGGGCTAATAGGCTTCCAAAATTACCCTCCCCAAAATCAGAGGCGTGCTGGAAATGCTCGGGGAACACCTCGCGCGAGCCTCATTTTAATTTTCACTTGGATCAGCGAGACTCTTGCCAAGTTAAGAAAAATAAATTACATTCTCATATCAACCTAGCGCCAATCCGTCTGTTGATATATTAAAGGTATTACGGAACGTACGACCTCTTCGCAATTCTGAAATTCCTCGTTAAATACTCGATTTACTGCGAGTGCAATTTTTATTTATCTTCATTCCGTCTATTGTACGTTCATCTCGGGTATACTCTATTCCCTCACGCACACTTCACTTTCATCTTTGCCCAATCACGCATCAGTACCTACTTAACATAAGTATGTAAACGCGTCCAGAAGTAGGTAAACCACGCTTTTTCTACGTATATATACTGTAAATGTATCTATTATACATTGAACACTGCACTAAAAGATAAAATAATTTAAGCAAATATTAAAAAGGTTAAGTATTTAGTGTCCCGATTTGTCGCAATCGAGAATTGTTTTTGCTTTCAGTCAAAGTATATAAAATAATCGCATAGGTATTAGCAGCAATTTTTTTCCATCTATACCCGCCCAACTGCCGCACACTTGTGTACTCGTACTGTGTGTGAGACGATATAGCAGTCACGCACACCTATGTAAATTGTGAAAAATCTCCATCGCGAATTAAATACAAGAATATGACGTGAGAATAACTCAACTATTCCATATTTAAATTTGAGTCTATGTACATCACTAGTCTGCTTGTCGGTTTTTTTATTTTACTAATCGTAGTATTACAGCATAGTATACAAGTATACAAAGTAGTATGGTATAGTATAGTAGCTATTCTTGGGAAGTTATTAATTAAAGGAGACAAAATATGTTATCATATAAAATAATCCCACGTTTAAAGTGTATCGGAATGCATACAGTCAAGTCCGCTTCGAAGCCACTTGCGGCGTTTTACAACACGTCTGTTAAAGTGGAGACGTGTATTTTATAAGTTTTTGGAACTATTTTTAGAAAAAACAAATGCGCATTATATGGTTCTAATTAACACATTAACATGAGCACTGAATTATTTTCGTGTAAGTCTACATACCCAATATGTCAAATAAATATTTAATTTACATTTATTTCGCAAAGATTATAGTTATGCACGCCCCTGGTCATACTGATGGCACCCTAGACAAGCGTGAATAATTCACGTTTGACCGCATACAATACTTTTTCGATAATGTATTCTCAGCTATCATGGGGACCGAGAAAAATCGCTTCAAAGACTCCCCGAAAGCGAACCTTAAAAAACCAACCCATTGCAGTGTGCAACGGTACCCCATACATCGAAGTAATAGAAATATGCAAACAGGCGCAGAAGTCAGCCCGCAGCCGCCGTCTTCCCGTGTCCAAGATACCCCAGAAATTGTAGATCCACGATTGGAATCTTCAGCCACCTGAGGAGCCACAATTATGAAGGACAACCGATGATGAAAACTCTTTACAAATTTGAACCCGCGAGCAAGCCTTGATTAGTTTAGTGCATCGTGTCTGACGATATAATAGTCGCTGGTGATAGAAAAACGCGAGCTCACCATAATATGAATGGTATTCCACAGGTGTTTCCCGAGGCGGTGCATCAAGTCTTCTGCTACTCTTGTTTTGCGCGAATCATGTTCGTGTCATCTTCCTGTTAAAAATGCTATCTACACAAGAGATTCGTGTCAATTTCAATGCCACAGAGTTGTATTTGTTCATTTTAATTTCATTTTGTTTTCTAAAGATCCCACAATGTCGGTTGTCGGTGAGTGTTTATATTTATTAAGTAAATTTAAATGTACAAGTGAATTATTAATTAATTAATTGAATTGTTTTAATACAAATAATAATCAGTCTTTCATAAGTGCATACTTAATTATGTCCACATTGTGTAAGTTTAGTGTATTACATTTGTACAAATGTCACAATTCAATGATTTCAAGGGCATCCATTTCAAAACTCATACGAGCAATACGCATCTATTATATGTGCACTAATTCAGAAAAGTATTTTCCCGTGTATACATTTAACATTTAAAAACACCTTTTCAGATACATATGTGATACAACACACGCCTAGAAGTAAAGACAACATATATAATCCCTCAGACCGAGACTCTGATGGCTCAACGCCAATTCTTTATTTAGATTACAAAATTATAACCTACTGCCGGAACTACTAATAGTGTTAACAAAGTTTGACGGGAAAACTAATGGGCACCGCGCTTCAGAACAGAAGTTCTCACGACTGGCTGTCCGAAGATTGAAGTTATTTCAAGAAATTGTTTTAATCGGCGCAATTAGTATTTCAGTGTGATCTGTATTTGGATCTGAGCGAGGGAAATGGGATTATCGGTTTAGTTGGCGGAATAAACAACAGGAGGCCCGCACCTCAAATTTGTGGATTCCGTTGAGAGATCGGATCACTAGTGAGTGATACCGAACCAACGGCACGAGTGAAGATATAGACAGAAGGGTATTATTGAACAGACATGTGGTATTTTGGCATTATTTGCGAATTCTAGTCATCATTGGAAGAAAAATTGTCTATTGGATGACACTGCGATTGTTCGGGTTTTAAATATTCGGTAGGTCAGTTAAGATCGGTTGATGGCGCTCTGGGGGTGCTAACCTGGAAGGAGAATGACCTTGCAGGCGGTCGCTGCTCATGATAATCGAAGGCCTCGGTGTTATGTGACATTCTTTCGTGACACCGTATTCTGTCGTAGAATAAGTCAATATCGAGTGGACGAAGGGTGTGTATGCGACGGACGTGAGTCAGTTCTTTAGCGGATAAAAATTAAAAGATGCAAAAATAATCATTTTAAACTCAAATTAATTTTACACAATACTTTGTATTTATGAATATAACATTACACCTTCATCATTTAATGCCTTTACTTATTACCTGCGTATTTCTGTTAAGTATTTGTGTGCATTTAATTTATTGACAGCCAGAAACGCAAACAAATTAAATGATTAAAAAAAGAGTATTAAAAAACGGGTACATAGGTAGGTACCCAGCTTAATGGGTAACTAGTTTCACTGAATAGAAATGAATAAAACCCACATCAAAAATGTCTCAAAATAACATCAACAATATAAAAGAAAAAGAAGATGACTCTTATTATCTGGTTATTGCTAAATTTAAGATGTCATTTTAACTCACACCTGGATACGAGACACACTGGAAATTTTTTTGTTAATAGGTTATTAAAAAAACAGTATAATAATATTATTTACATAAAAATAAATAATGATTTTCGGTTTTCTAACTGTATACAACATTGATAGAAGATTCAAACCTTCATTATATAAACAAAGCTGTCGGTACTGAATTACTTACGCGTTTTCACAATTGTGATATAGAGAGAAAAGAAAATGAATTCGAAAAGAAAAACACTTCGCGTACATGTACAAATCTTGTTGGAATCTTACAAGTCCTTTGTGAAGTCACATTTCACATTCACGCGGCAGGGAGAACTAAAAATATACAATATACATGCAATACTTTAAACTTTATTATTAGATAAATTAAACTATTGTTTAAATTTGTATATTTTTACACGAAGCATAATTTAAAATTTCTTCGATCCGTTTGATTATATGACATGTAGTATATTATACTCCAAATAACGGTGAAAATTCAACAGAACTAGGATATTTATAACAAAAGCACATGCTATTATTAAAATGGTCAATTAAATAACAAATAAAGACGAAAAATCGATTAAAGTTTCACTTTTTAAGTTCCTTTGAATGAAGCGACGAGAAAATTAATGATTTACGATAATTCTGACATCCGCGGATCGTGCACTTGCGGTAAAGTGCGAATTTCTCGTTAAAGAAATATAGTTTCCGATATATTATCGAGGCTCGCACGGCCGAGCGCGACTCAAAAGTTATGCACTGCGGCAGGTCGGCGCGATCACTGAATCAATAAAATTATTAATGACCACTCGTATTTACATTCCAGGTAAGTCAGGCGAGCGGAATTTCGTATGTCTAGTTCGATTCCACGGAAATTTGTTATTGTCTCCGGTCACAATAAAAACAACGCAATCCCGAGTCAGCGCTCACTCCTAGCGGAAGCGACGGGTACTAAAATGAAAACTAGCTGTAAAATTGAATTGGACAATGTTAGAAACCAAAATGGCTACCAGTTTTACATAGTAGGTCGTCGTATATTACTTTGAAGTTTTCCTCTCTGTTGGTGACATCTAGCGAAGATAATAAATACTAAAATGAAAATGTCATGTTATTTAGGTCAAGGAATGGGGTCAACGAACAGCTTTGCGGTACGATGTTTTGGGACAAAAATTAAATTAGTAATTAGAAAGATATTCAAATAAAATTTGAAATAATTTTATACTCACATTCATGATCTTGCATGGACTTTCCTTAAAGTACCTATTTTTGCCAGTCAGTTGACTGTGTATATAGAGGTTAGGGTGGGAGTTGTTTTGTTGAGTGTGTATGGGTAGTGGTGAGTATGGGGCGGTAAGAAGGGTTGCAGTCATAGTTATTACCCGTGTAACGCCGGTATATATCAGCAATTTATAATACTGGGAGAATATTATGTTCCAGGCCGATCTTCTTTGGTCTCAATTTTGATTTGACAGACATTTTTCAGTTCGCATTCGGTAATCGTAGAAAGTAGTTGATTACAATTTATTATGGAGCATCTAACGTTTCAACAACGTGTTGAAGTCATTAAAACATTGTATCTAAATAATAATGGCAATGCTGTAACCATTAATGGTGATCGCTATTGTCACTTGTTGGAAAACATGTGCAATTACTACCAAACTTTCATCTCATGACTTTTATTATTTTTATCATTATGTTGGTGGTTTTATAGCGACCATTATTGTACTTTGCAGCCATCCTGAATAATCGAGTTTTCTAAGGGCCGGTTGTGTGATCAGTAGTAATTTTTTTACCATGATATATTTTTATTACAGTAACTTTTTACCATCGCCTGTGATAAAAAACATTTACCGATTGTTGGTACTTACATCAAATTTACTATAGTCAAAGAATAGATAAAAAAAAACTTTGCCTAACAGCGTGGGAAAACAAATAATCATGAAATATGCTTTATTTTATGTTTTATCTATGGCTTTATTCGCCTATGCGTTCGACATCTGTCAGTTTGGTGGCAAATTTTTTTCGGATTATGTGCTAATGTATATTAAACAACAAGATCATTGTCGGACGAACTCTCATCACTAAAATAGAGGGATATTTCACGATTAATTGTCATTCAAAGTATCAATGTGACAGATGACTTTTGAAAGAACCGAGTAGAGTCCGCCATATTTAATGATCGATTGACATTTTTACCATCAGATATCGGAGAGTAAAATTAGTTTACTACAGGTGTCCTTTCGAGAAGTAAATATTTATTTACCAATGAACAAACAATTCGTTTTCGCTAATTTTTTTACTTGAGTAACTTTTTTTATCATAGTAAAATGTTACCACTGATCACACAACCGGCCCTAAATCAAATTTTGGAACAAACGATTGGTTTCACAAAAAAATATATTTATATATATGTATTACATTAAAAACATTGATGTAAAAAGCACAGAGTTTACTCATAAAACACGTCATATTTATTCTATGATTTCTTTAGTTCGTAGATGAAAATATCATATTAGATCTAATATGTTAAACATTTCTAGCTGATCAAACATATATAAGGGAAGGGTTCGTACGTGGACCGTTTTTTTTCTCTCGTAATGTTTAGTTGTTTTACACTATCAATTATTAGAAGTGATAATATGTTTATCATTGGTAATAAACATAGGAATGACATTTTACGAAAACTCTTATTATGGCCCAAGGTGCGGTACCGTGCGGGACCGCACCTTGGTCATGCAAAATAATTGTTCAATAAAACTATTTGTATTGTTGATTAAGTTATATATTTTGAATAAAATTTTTGGCGCAGCTTTTGAAATTGACTTCTTCCTCCCGACGCCATGCTTCCCGCTTGTTTGGACCCTTTTATGGCTATTAATGTTAGGTGGGTCAACATTATAAATCATAAATCATACAAGGTGTAAATCATAGATAAGGTGTAAATTTTTCTCTGTGTACAACATTGCATTAACTGGCCATTATCCTGAAGAACACGATTTGCCACATTAGCAATAGCAGCAGGATCTAGTTTGGTTCTATTAATATTGTTTTTACTCCTCGACATCTTTAACCCTTCCAAAAGCATGCAGTAACACAGGTCTACCGCCTCAATTAAAACTGTAATATTTATGTTAATATACGCAACATAAAATTCATATTTTGGTTAATTAGAAGGAAAATGTTTATGCTTAGAACTGACTAGTAAAAAACCAGTTGCGTAAAGCGAATCTTACAAAGATAATTATTTTTCAATTCAGTCAGTTGTAAAATTAATATGCTAGGAGAAATACCATTTGTGGTAAGACAAATAGAGATGGTACATTAATTTCACAATAAAAATAATAACAAACAGACCAATATGTGATCTCTCTTTCTCACTAATTGAATGAAGAGAGATAAGAAAAAAGGTCGTATTGTATAGGAGTTGATGAATGCTCCGAATTATATTAGGACATTGATCCCATTTCCGTAATGAATGCTCAATATTTAGAGTAAGTTCATCTTTAAAGCCATTTAATACGGAGATCGCGTTTTAACTAAAAAAAATAGATAACAGTTTTTTGGAATTTATCAACTATTTAAATTCGTTACAATTATTAAATCGTGTTCGATTTTAATCATTCATTTCGTTAATTTTGCAAATCCCCAGTTGCGAGATATTGATAACGAAATTATTAAAAATAAACCTCATTTCATTTTTCCGCTAATTCTACGCTAATTACACTCTTTCAAGATGAGATGCTTATAAATACTAAAGGACGTTATTTGTTACGTAAATTTGGGAAAGCGGGAGATATTAATAGAAAGAGACGACAATAAAATTGTTGATTTTCTCGCATTCAAGAGAATATGTATCTATAGTTTTATCCACATATTTTCATATTTATATTGTGGAATGAAATAATATGTTTGTTGTCATTTGAATTAATCGATCGAAAATTAAATAATTTATTGAAGTACCTAGTTAGGTATATAATATATGAATATGTTTTGAAATCAAAGTACCTACCTTCTACCTACATACGGGTATATTACTATATTTAAATTATTGTGACAGCTTTATTATTTTGTTTTAATTTTTCTTTCTAATTCCATAAAACTGTTCCTTTTTTTAGTTATAACGCGATCTCCATATTAATTTATAAATAAAAATTGAAACAGAACGATTTATTTCAATCTAATTTGAACAAATCGAACATGATTTAAAAATTCCAACAAGTCTCGAATGCCAGATAAAAACGAAGTTTAAAGTGTGTGGCAATTTTTAATCTTTATTAATTAAAATAAAATTACCTAATTGTACCTAGATATATAACACTGCCTAATATGTACCTATAGCAGCTAAACTGATTAAACAGATGCGAAAATAATATGTATTTTATATATAAATACACAACTGCAGTGAAAAATCATATTGGCAAACGCATAGTACAAGAGCCTCTGTGGCTTTGAAAATGGGTTCAAAAAATGTTTTATCAATCACATATTTTTGGGATATGCAACACTTGTCATTGCAGCCGCTCCACATAGTCTAGAGTCGCATGTAAGCGCTCATCAAATCATATATGAAGTCATCTACTTGCAAACTTAAAAATCTATATTGTTCATTTTGGACATGTTGTGAATGTTTTACTGCCGGAACAATTCATTACGCATTTAAATCATTTTTGTCTGATTAGATATTTGTTTGTATTAATTGGTTAGGTAAAGTTGTGCTGTGGTGGATCACTTCTCTTTTCTTGATAATTATGTTTTTCGCATTGAAAATAGATTTTACAGAAACACAGGCCTTGGCTGTGAAGCTAGTCATGATACGGAGCGACCGTCACAGTAGCAGCAAGTAACCACTTGTTTTTTCTTGATGGTAAATTATATGATATTTTCCGCATTGAAAAATAAGTTTTACAGGAACACCCTCGTAGTTGCCCACAGGGTCTAGCAGCGATTGCTTTCTGCTAGTTGTATTATTTCAGTATAAAAGATATCACTTTATTCGTCGACACAATCTATTAATTAAGATGTTGTGAGGAAAAGAAGAAAAGCAATGATAGAAAAATGAGAAATGTAATTTATAATTATACACCTAAAAACAATAAAACCAGGTCAACTCTTTCTGCTGACTTAATGCAAATATTATTATTTACGTCTTCGAAACTCTTTGCACATTCAAGAACTGATTTGGGATCAGTACTCAGTACACTCGGAATGTATTGGATATTTCATTTCATTTCAGTTTTTTTCATCCAAAAGGATAATTTATAATACAAATTAAACAAATCAACTAGAAAGATGTACAGAAAAAATATTTAGTCGCTAACGGGATTCGAACCTGGACCTTTTCCTATTCCTACTATAGCAATTGAATACGTTTTCGACAAATTTTGAACTTATATTCTGTAATCTTTCCAATTGACACATCTATTATTCCGTTTTTAAAAGCAATCAACTTTATATTGCGGTGATTCCCAAATACTCTTCAGTAAAACAATTTTATTAAATTTGGGTAAACTTTGATACAACTTATATATATTTTTAAGGAGAACATATTTTTGTTGTGAAGTTGTGACATCACAATTTACATCTCAAAATTGAATACGCCTAAATGAATGGAAATGTTAAGATACTTAAGGATTTATAGCTTATCCATGGAATGAAGACAGGAGATGCTCTTCGACACAAATGGACAGTTATATTGAAATATGAAAGAGATTTCAGAAGATTTCACCCTAACCTTAAGATATCACCCGAGTTCTAACATAAATCAAACTTTCCAAGCAATATCCAATGACAACCGTTTCAATATTAATGTGACCAATCAACATCATTACTTAGGAAACAGCAGTGAAGTACTCAAGGCATGTTTGTCATTTTGATTAATCCTTACCGTACAAATTTGTAAAATACATAGTTCTTTAGAAAATTTCATAACATTACGTTTACACCAAAATCAGTTTGTAATCAAAAAGCTTTTAGAGGTGCTGAGCATCGATACCAGTGGCTCTACTAGCACTCTTACTATACTGTACCACTACAGATGGGAGAAAGCGGTTCGATTCCCCACTAGGGAGATTTTAACATTTATTTTATTTGACAATGTTTATGAATATAGTGGAATATCTATATTGGTCAGGTTCCATATTGGTCAGGCTCCATATTGGTCAGGCTCCATATTCATCAGGTCCTCAGAAACAGATTAATGATGAATATAGAAGTTTCACTGTATTTATTTCAAACCATAAAAACATACTCCATTGCAGAAATGGCGTGATATATGTGTCTGAGACATAATGTTTTTTTACAGATTATTTTTTGTGAAAGATTTTTGTCTTGGTGAAAATTAAAAAGCCTGTTCCGAACACCAATAATCAGAATAAAGTTAACTTAAAATATATTTTTATTTTGGATTATATTTTTCTTAGGATTAATATTCTTTTCGAGCTTCTTTATAAAGCAGAATAAAAAATGTTAAGATGAGATAGTTCTACAGTTAATTATAGCTTATGTAGCTTATGGCAAAAACTTGCAAAATATTTTATTGGATATTATAATGATACAGTGACTTGTAAAATGTTTACCGAGAGTTCATTAAAATTTCATAAGCGGAAAAGTGCTAAGCGGGGTTTCTCAACATTCTTGATTAGTGATGTCTAATTTAACATTTCAACTACCTGATAATGATGACTATTTATTTATTATTTTAAAAAAATTTCTAATCAAATACAATAATTGTACAGACCGATATTAAACTAAAACGAGACTATATAATTTAGAAAATATATTTAAAAAATCAACAAAACAAATGTGAAGGTATTCTTTAAGGTTGTGTAATAATAATAACATATATTTGAGACTTAACAATTTTTAATAATGCCATCATCGCCAGCTTTCGTTAAAAATTAGTAATCATAAATGTACAGAATTAAACAATAAGGAACCACCTTACAAATGAGATAATTGCTGTCACTATTGGATACAATATTTTGATTAAATTGGATATATAATATTAAGGCAAAAATCATATTTTGCAGGTTTGTTCCTTATTTTTTAACGTCCAAATTTTAATTAAATTTATAAATAAAAATTAGCTTATTTTAAAAATAGTCTTACATAAATATTCACAAGTTTTTCTTAATTGCGATAGATATTATTTATTTGGCAACATTTACCAACAAGGATGCTATCGTGTGCTACATCAGACGGTTTTTCATTCTAGAACACAAATTTATAAATGGCAAACCGATAAGCCATTCAAAATGACGATTAAATATATATATAGGACGCTAACACAAAAGGCATTTAAAAAAGCAACTACTGAGATGTTATTTTTCAAGCGTTTACAGCAGGCGGCCCCTGCAGTTGGACGCGCCGCAGCCGCAGTAGAGCGCCTTGCCCGGCACGCTGCCGACGTCATAGTTGTAGTTCCACGTGAGCTCCGTGCCCGCCCGCACGTGGTTCAGCGTGAAAAAGGCCACCCAAGGGAAGCGCGGGTCGTGTGTGTCCACAAACACGTTTTGTACAAATACATTCGGGGAACACGAGTGCTGCAACATGATAACACTACCTTAGTTCTACGTTATGATGAAAATGACTACACTACTAACACAACAATGTCAACTGTTAAGGAGGTCAGCGACATTGAATTTTGCAATCTTTTGTAAAACATTAGACAATCATTGAAATACTCTATCAAATTTTAAAATTTCATCTGAACTGAACTGTAAGAGGAATCTTAACAAGAAAGCATATAATAGATCAAACATGCTAGACCCTCCTTGTAAAAAAAAATAAATACATTGTCCCTATCCACACTTGCATTTGAAATGTTTGCCGCCGCCTAACAATGCACTACGGACACCTACACTATTTGTTCGAGACAATATTCAAGGTCAATGGTGTCAGTATGGTATTAACTATGTAGTATTAAGGAGAACACATTCTTATTGTGAAGTTGTAATTATTCAGAACATAGTTCAGTGATATTTTAAATACTAATTAAATGTATTCATTAGATATATATATATATAAAATCAATTTTATATGTATATCTTTATAATTAATACATTTAATTAGTATTTAAAAAGGTTATAACTTGGCAATCAAAGAAAGCATATTTTTTGTTAAAAATGAATTACCGTGAAGTTTGAACAACCCTGGTGTAGCTTCATAGTACATATAAGGCTATGCTATTTTGGATGTTTCATGTAACATCTTGCTTGCTTAGTGATGTGCAGCCGTGAGTGACTAATGCATGCACCATTCCCAGAGACGGGCTATTACATCCTCGTCCCTGCAGTCAGGGCCAACCAAAGTTTACGCAAACTCCAGAAATATACTATACTTACGTTAAGATATCTCCCCAGGTTCCCTTGCACCTTGGCGTCCATGATGTAGCAGGCCTCGTCTTTACCGAAGAAACTGCGCACCGATCTAAAAATCAATCACACACCTTATAAGTTCCATTAGCTTTAATTAGTTAGGGCATGCCCAGATTCAACATATGAATGGAATCATTCAAAGTCTCTCTTTACAAATCAATATTGTCATCGTCAACAGATGATTCTAATTGGATTTGTTCAAGCACCTTTAGACTTATCGAAGGATGACATATTATGTATTATTACAAGGACAATGAATGAAGATAAGACTAACCTGTGCCTGGGAACATATTCGTCATCATTCAGTCCTTCAGGGGCGGCGAATCTCGAAGGTTCCCTCATACCTTTGAAAGATAATAAATAAATTTTGTTAGAGTACACAAAATTAGTTAAAGAAATAAAATAAAATGTTCAATGCTGAGGAACTCCATCTTTACTATGTAGTCCAAGAATAATATTTTTCCTCGGTGAGCGTAATTATTAAAATTTGTATTAACCATTTTGATGAAAAGTGGCAAGTTAATTTATAAAAGTAGCCGTACAGTACACCGCAGTCCTATTCTCAATTTGTGCGGGGCACATTACTTACTTTCTTCATCATCACTGATGGTGATAAATTCATCCAACACGGGCGCAACCCCGTCGCTGGTTGTCCCGTCTGAATCCTTGCTGTGTCTATCTGCAGTCCCGCTAATCTTGACAGCTTCGCTCGGGTCCTCTTTTATCTTATCTAAGGTTTCTTTAAATTTGTCCGGAATCTCCTTCTTTTCTTCTTTGTCCTTTTGAGGGGCCTTTGGCTTTTTAGTTGAGTCGTCCTCTTTGTCCTTCTTTTTGAGCTGACGTCGAGTTCGCATTCTTATACTGAAATATTTAAAATAATTAAGATCTTCCCACCAAATAATACCCCAAAAGAAGACAATGGAATGCTACCCTAATACATTTTTTGTTGTAACAGAGGTGAACATAACATATTCTATACGACATGATAAACTTTAATAAATAATTATATTGCTGTCGAGTATAATACTGGTAATTTAATGTGCGGGATGCAGTAGGACTCCACTTTGGACTACTTTGCTATACTGGCATCTGTGTTAAAGTAGACTATTATGGTGTCATTTAATTAAAAAGTAAATCAACAGAAATATAATAAGATAATGTAGTGAATGTGTCGCAAATCTCAAGTGTATTACAGTTAAATACCGTTTATTCGATGTTGAGAAAATCAAGAAAAAAGTTCAAATAACGATTTAGGATAATGAATATAAAAATTTCAAAAATTCGATTCTTTTTTACATACATTAAAGCCGCGATATAACGAAACCCGATATAGCGAAAAATGACGTATATCGAAAAAAAAATCGAAATTTAGTCCCTAAAACCAATTTTTCATACAAAAATGCATTTATATAACGAAATCCCGTTAATATTTATAACAAAATCATTTTTGTCCCGTACGAAAAAATGCCAATACATTTACGTAAATTTATAACGAAATAAAAAAATGTTAAAAGATGAAAATATTATTTCGCACTTACAAAGCCGCGCCGCTGCATCTGCCGTATGCGAACGGTTTAATGGCCTTTTCGGCGGTGCGCGGCGGTCTGCCGACAAGGTAGTAAAACAATTCAAACTTCTTCTTGGGTTCATAGTATCATATTTTGAAGTGGTTGCCGCCGTTACCGGTAAGTACCTTCGTAATTTATATACGACTCATTTTATAAAAATGCCGCGATTCAACTGTCAAATTTTTATTTTTGAATTATTTTTTATGTTTCATGCCCAAAACTATGTTTGAAGCGGCTCTACATTTAAACACAATTAAAATATTGTTTTGTGTTTGCAATATTCTGGAATTTACAAAAATATCTTCCAATTGGTGTTGAATAGGTTCTGTTCTTAATTTAATTCCTTTGATTATCCATTTGCTTATCTGTTTTAATAACAAAACTACTAAAAATATGTAGGTATTCAGTTCCCTATGGCCTTCTTCCTCCTTTGTTTGCAGAATTTGCGATCTTTTTTGAAGCCGCGCAACATTTTTTTGCGACGGCGCGTAACATATAGTAGGATTTTTTTTATTTATTTCGTTATATGTGGGAATTCGTTATTACGAATTTTTATTTTTTGGGCCCTTGGATTTCGTTATATCGCGGTTTTACTGTACTAACTTACTTAAACTACTTTTGTGCATTTTGATCTTGTATATTTCCATCCACCTTATATTTGCTTACATTATTGGTATTACTATTATTGTTTTATTATTATTATTATTTATATATATAAATATTTTATTTTTTTCTTCTCTCTTTTTTATTCACTTTTTTATATATATACATTTTTTTTTTTTTCTTAAATATTTTCACATTATATGCTATGTATGTATTCAATCTTACTGTGTTTTGCCTTCGATGAATTTTGGTTTTATAAAATATATTAGTTTATCAATTTGCCCTAAAACAGGCTTGCCTAGTTAGGCAATGTATTTAAATGTGTATAAATATGTAAATATGATATGATACTATGATAATGTTTTTGAATAACTAAGAAATAAAATAAATAAATAAAAATGAAATAAAATAAAAATTCTATTTTTAGCAACTGTCGGCGTTTTGTACGAGTTTCGCATTAATGCTATTATCGAGAATATAAAATTATCAGTCAAAATTATAAAAATGTTTTAATTTAAATTTAATGAAATATGGAAAAATCTAATGAACGCAAACCACGCATTCGCGAATTTCAAAATGTCTAACACGTAAATATTAGAGAATAACAAATAATCTTCTTTACATATAAAACAATGGCAAAAAAATAATTAACAAAATACGAGAAAATCTGAGAAACGCTAAGTACACATTCTTTAAAATGCCTTGACACTAAACTTAAATAGAAAAAGAAATGTCTATTAAAATTAATACAAATTAAATAATTTATAAAACACGGAAAAGTTTGAGGAACTCAACCGCGTACGAACGTTTGTATAACAAAATATACAAACGCTACGTAAACTAAAATAATGATGGTAATAATACGAAACAGAAGATTGGCAAGCACTGACATCGCAGCTAGCAGCTGGGAGAACTAGAGAACTGCGTTACCTATAAGGGCGTAAAGATAATATTTGCTATCTTTTTCTAATGAAAAGAAAACGAGCGAGAGAAAAAAGCATGCGACCTTAAGTTAAAGCGTCACGGTAAAAAATAAATATTTCAAATCGAGAATGCACAAGATATAGTTGTCATATTTTCTAGTATACTGAGAGTGAGTGAGAAAACAAACAATGAGAATTAACTTTATCCGTCGTGAATCAGTATAGAGGCGGAACTACCTATTTTGATGGCCTTGGACTTTGGACAGTCATATCGCATGTGTATTTTCCAGATTGCTGACATCTGACAAAAAAAATCGAATCAGGCGAAAAATAGATCAACCAATTCATCTGATAGAGTCCAAAAATAGCTTTGAATAACGATATTTGATTTATAAGTACAATTTAGTATGAAAACTTTCCACAAGGACCACATTCTGCTATAAAACTTCAGACTTGCGACGAATTTCGAATAAACGGGGTTTTACTGTATTAGTGATTAAGTTGGGATGTTGGACAGTGTTGCTTCTGACTGATCTCTACCCAATTAGATGATATATTGAGTGCATATTTGCATTTTTTTTAAGTGAACCGTTTCCAGTTAGTGTTAAGTGTGTTGTACAATTTCTAAAACATAGAAACTTTGAATAATGACATGAATCTGATATAAAAGTAGACAAAGCGGTGTTTGAGTAGGAAGTTACCTGTCTTCCTCTGGGTTTCCTTTCCGGACATAAGACCCGGGAGTGAATTCCTCGTCGGATTCTCCATGAGCGCCTGTTTTCCCGTCTCGGTTGGCCAGCGGACGCTGCGCCGTGTCTTCCTCGGAATCTGACTGCAATTACAATATTTACATAATTAACTGCCGGCTCTCACAAATATGTCGGATGGCATTAAAATAATTTAATTTATGATTTCTTGCAAGTCATTTGTAAGTCAAAACATATTTATACTTTAGCATTATAAATATAAGTCAATTTTATTGCGTAACAGCACAGACCTTGGAATCTTCTTTATCCTCGTCAGGAACGTCCGATTCATAATTTTCTTTGAGCTTCTCCGCCACCTCAATGTAGTCCAGCTCGGCCAAGTACTCGTCACCTTCGTTCACTCCGTCCTGTGAGGTACATCAAATTCACAATCAGTTCAATTAATCAATACGCTTTCCTGAAATGTAATTTGCTATTGTTCAAACTGTTCTATCCAGTCTGATCTTTGTAAAGAGACTTCAATTAATTGTTACTTTGCCTATCATAAAAAAAAATATTTTTATGTTTCTAAATATTTCAATGTTGTAAATATTGTAATTTGGATGATGCGTATCAAGTATATAGTGTAGTAGAAATTAACAATTGAATTAACAATATACGATATATTCTGATACAGTCTAGTGAATTGAATTTGAATCAAGTGAGTACAATTATCGTGCATATGTGTTGTGTTCAGTTCACTAGGGAGGAAGAAAGGAATGAGATTTTATTACATTTATTTTTAACATTTTGTAATTTCATTTGTTGAGAAAACAGTTTCTTAGCATTGTACTTTGTATAGGTTGGTACATATTATTTTTTCAATATTTCAACAGGGCTCGAAAGGACATATTTTAATTTTCAAACACGTTAGTGTTGTCGCTTTTTTAACTCGTGCATTTCTAAAAAGTGTCACATACACCAACAATGTTAACATTTTCATTCAATAGAAATGTTTATAAGCTGGGTAACACTTTCAACAATTTAAGTAAAACTAATGTAGCCACGGAACACTTGTGTCATCAAGCAGATTATTGAATGTATATTTACCACATTGGCCACGGCGTCGGTGAGCAGATTGCCGGCGTAGATGCACAGGAATGTGCCCCGTGATACATCATTCAGGGCCCGGATACCCCAACCTCGGTTGAAGGTCTTAAATACCTGAAATCATATATCACAAAGCAAACTGTCAGATGTTAAATATTATTCTTACGTCATTGTGAGAGTATGGCGAGGAGGCAAAGCTCAGCTTAATAAATGGACGAATGAATGTGTTATTATTACCTGTAGTTTAAGCTGCAAGGGATGCTGAACCACCCTGTTTAGACATGTAGCTGCACACTTACACCTGGCAAATAGAATTACATTTTAGACATTCAATCATCTATACAACTCACATCACTATTCTTACAACATACATATTTTCTACATTTTCATCAAATTTTTATTTTTGCACTTTAAATATTGACCTGTGAGCGTAAAACGGGCGCATATTTAGAATAAAAAGACTATAATCGTCTGGGACAGTGTTACTTATTTGGATATGAAAAAATATAGGTACACTCGGTTCTCTTTTTATGCAAACTATTTTTATGCGGTTTTGAAGTTATGTGGTTTATATTTCAAGAAGCATTTTTTTTAAATAACTATTTTAGACCATTTTGACATGTTAAAAGGGTAAGAAATTCGGAGAATTTTGTCTCCGGATATATCGCTTCCTGCCACGGCGAGTGTCAAGGATAATTCAGGTAAGCTCAACCGTCGTATTTAATGAATGGTTCACTAATTGCTTTGTACCAGAAGTGGAAATATATATGAAGCAGAAAGCTCTCGATTTTAAAGTTCTATTGATCATTGACAATGCACCATGTCATCCATATTTGGAACATCCTAATGTAGAGGTACTATTTCTTCCACTCAACACAACAAGCATCATCCAACCATTGGATTAAGCCATCATTTCTACTTTCAAAAAATATTACATTAAGAGCACTTATCGATATATGTATAGTGGATAAACTAGGAAATGAGTCAGTGACAGTAACTGACATTTGGAAAAGTTTTTCTATTTTGGACTGTTTAAATCATGTTGCACTTGCTATCTCTCAAATAAGACCACAAATTTTAAATTCTTGTTGGAAAGCAATTTGGCCCAAATGTGTTACAGTCAAAGAAACTAACCAAACATCGACAGTTTTAGCTGAAATAATTTCTTTAGCACATGAAATTGGTGGGGAAGGTTTTGAAACATATACCCAAAACGATGTAGACGAATTACTTGAGGATAATGTCACGAATGACAATGATATCATTGGTATAACTCTTGATACCGTTGAAGAACAAGAAAACGAAAATGAATCGGAAGAAGTGAAACTCCAGTCATACTCACTGCAAGTGTAATTCGAGGGGGAATTGTCAAAGGGAAAAAATCAACATGCAAAGTTGAGGCTAATTTTACTTGTGAAGAATCATTATCTTCAGAACATAGATCTGATACGCTAACTATCTCTTCTAGTGATGAAAGTGATTTCGAACCAGTTCGCAAATTATTCCGAACACTCTCATATAGCGACGATAATTCTAAAGAAAAAAATGTGAAAAGAACTTTTTTTGTAAAATTTTTATATATAAATTTAGAAGGAATATGTTAAGATTATATTTTTCTGAAATTTAATAAACTTTTCTATGATTGTTAACGTTTTTATAAAAATATGAATAAACATTTTAGAAGGAATATGGTGAGACTAATTATTTTTCTGAAATTTAATAATTATGGAACGTATCCTTTATTTTTATACGTGTGTCTAGTCTTTTTTTGTGCGGTTTTTTTTTATACGTTTTCCTGTGGAACGTATTTACCGCATAAAAAGAGAACTGAGTGTACCACCTACTTGTATTTAACCTGAAGAAAATCCACGTTGACTATCGCCGACAGAAAAAGGGACAGCGCTAAATGTCAAACTACACCATAGATAAAAAAGGCGCTGCACCATGTGACAGTGCGCGGTGTCTATTTTCAGAAGCGGTAATTTTGTGTTGCCAGATTTTTTCTTTATCCAAATGACAGGAATTTCAGAAATATTTGAAAATATCTAACACAAACACTCATATTGACGATAAACGCATTACACATGCTAATTACGCACTTTTAAAATATCAGAACTTTCCAAAAGAAAAATACTTGTCAGTTACATATTGATTCCAGCCGGTACGAGGTGTTATCAAAAGATATTCTGCAATATACATATATTTACAATACAATACTTATTTATTTGTGAGTAAGTTATTAAAGTGAATAAGATATTATTTTTTAGTTATTAAGCGCGTTTTACTATAAAAAATACAGTGAGTGCTTTGTCATAGACCATATTGGGCATTTCATACATGCTGTTTGTGCTTATCATAAGTCCAATGTGCTTTAACTAAAACATTATTTTATTTAATAATAATTTAATTCAATACCAGAAGGTATCTACAAACTATTCTATGTAAATTAGAAAATATAATTATTTTCCTGTTCCATTGAAGAGCTTTCACTTATTGTGTATTAATATATTTATGGTAATGAGTATGTCCCAATACCAATAACATAGTCACAGAGACAATATTATCCAGGTGTAGCCAATATTTTTGGTAATGTTCTCAGTATCGAAAGTATTTTGGGCAAAATTTATAATGATATATAAGCAACTATCTGAGTTAAGTATATTTAAATTCCCATCAACAACTAGGAATGTTTGTACCTGGAGTTACACTCGTATATTCCTGTGGGTACGGGGTCCAGCAGCCTCTTGTACTGGTATCCAACTCGGTCCTGCTGGGAGCAGATGAGCTGCGCCCCCTCCAAGGTCAGCTGCCAGCATTGACAGCGGGATTTATCCTGCAAAAATAGGCAAAATTATGAAAAATTTAATCAAAAATGTTTTACCTATGTCGCATGCCACCATATAGCTGGAGGAGAATAACTGACCTGGCAATCATCGGTGCAGTCACATCCGCATAGGAACTCCTCGTCTAGGTTGAGGTGCACACCCTGAGTGGGGATGCGGCGCGTGCTGTAGGAGCTGAACTCGGGCAATGAGTGATCGTAGTAGTTCACGCACGGCACCGGTACGGCCTCCACTCCGTGAGACAGATCCTGTTAACATTTAGTGAACATAATGTTACATTACTTTTAACAAAGAATTTTATAATTAATAATAAATAATTAACTGTTTTTAACCACTGAGGTAATTATATACATCAACCGGTTTCGGAAAATACTTTTTTCTTCTTCACGGTGATAAAAAACAATGTGTTTGAGTTAAATATTTAAAAAATGAATAATTATCATAGGATGTCACATTTAGTATGATGCCACATAATGTAAATTTAAAAATGTCTGACATTTGTTGCCTTTATAAATATTTAACCACATTTCTGAAGCAGTCTGAATTGTTTAAAAAATTCAAAATAAAATTGTCTTGATTGAAATCTTCAATCTTATTTTTGACAACTGGAATTTATAGAACACAGGGTTGCACTCCATGAAATGATCTCTAATAGTCTTGAAGAATCAGAATATACAAGTAAATGCCAATACAGTTATTTACGAACACGATTGATAATGCAATAGTCAAAGTAGCAAATCTTACTAGTGCAAAAGTAAAAAAAAATCTGTCCAATTAATATTTGAATTTGTCTCACTCTCTTGCTCACGAAGCACTTGGTGGGCACAAACTCCGCCAGACAGTGCACCCAGTGGTCGAAGTCGAAGAGGTCCACGCTCATCTGGCTGCTGGTGAGACGCAGGTAGAGATGCAGCTCCTGAGCCGACCGCAGGCGACGCCCGCACGGGGCACGATAAACGATGGTGCGTTTGCCACGGTACTTCAGTATAAGCCTGTACAAGAGAAAGCGTGCCGTGTCAGAATATATAGATTTTATTCCTTGCCACACTTTATGAAAGGTCTGACAATGGAGGCTTAGCTTTTATTGTGATTTTCGTATTTACTGATAAACTGTTTGTTTTCTGAATAAAATAAAATAAATATTTTGTATTTTTTACATATAGTCCGTTCATTGTGACTGATGTGACTTTTTTCTCTAAATTTTAAATCAATAAATTTCTAGTGGATACATGTCCCTTTCCCAGTTATTAATGCCTGAAAAATATGATCCCTTCCCAATCAAGAGTAGCTGAAATTTCATTTGAAATTTGTTTATTTTTGAGATATCTATGTGTGTAATAATTAAGAACACTCCAATACTACACCATCAAGAGCACTGAGCATAGATAGAAGTAGATATATTATGATCAATTTTTTTATGTTAATTATTAGTTTAGTTGATATTTCATTTATACAGAACAAAATATGGTTTGCGTTATCACTCGGACCGATAAGTCGAAACGTTCTCTCACCTCTGCCAACCCGAGAGCAGCGGGCGCGCCAGGGGGTTGTAGGTGCGCAGGTCACGCAGCGGCAGCGCGTCCTTGTTGAGGCAGTCCGGCCCGCACGTGTGGGGCGCCAGTTTGGCCGGCTTGATGGACACCTTGGGCGAGTAGTACTACGGGGAAAAAGTCACACAATTAGACTCAAATTGACAAATTCACTGCAAATGCGCCGAGTGCTCAAATTGATTAGCTAGCATTAATATGGTGCACTTTTGGTTATCATAAATAAAAATGATGTTTTATTCAACTGGTTATAAAAACATTTTTGATCATGATCTTTATAAATGATAAAAAAAAAATGAAATAATGTTCCGTAAGCAATACGAAACTAACTCACCACAACTTTGCTTTTGACCTGGTCAGCGTGCAGCTGATGGGTGGGGGGCTGGTCCAGCTTTTCACTCGTGATCACCTGATCGGCTCGGGCTGTACTCTTGCGCGCCACAGAGCGAGACCCGGCTGCCGTCTCCGGTTGCGGCTGTGTACTCTCAGATTCATCCTGAAATGGATCATCATTACAATTCGTTAACTCCGATTTAACTCACTGACGTAATCTTACAGAAATTCTAATAATAATACATCTTCATTTTACTAGAATATTGTTGAAGCTTTCATGAATGCTTCAAGAAAACATATACAGCATTAATTTAGATTACAATATAGAGAATTTAGTTGTCCAAAGTAACAAAAATAATAGTAAACTCAACCAATTATATGTTTTCTCTAAATTATTAAATACACTTACACAATACATTGTGGGTTTGGTGGCAATGATTAATGTCAATTAGTGTATAAGACAATTAAAAGAGTGACAACTGTCTGTTCTATTGAAGGAGTGAAAAAAAAAAAATTAAGAAAACAAACAACAACAGTTGGTTTGGTTTCAACAGGACAGGGCAACGGCTCACGCTTCACAAGCATTAATGCCATGTTTGCGAACCCATTTTCCTGGGCGCGTAATATCACTTCCAGTCAAGAATGTGTGTAAAACTCAAACTACAACAGAACACTTTAAACACGAATAGCATATATAGTATGCTCGTTAAGAAATATATTATCCCACCGATACAAGTATTGACGTAATTAGGAAAGATGAACATACCGGAGGTGGCATCGCCTCCACAACTTGAACATCGCCTCCCTCCTCTCCCTGCTCGGGCCTGGAGTATTCCACGTACGGGAAGTTCCTATTCTGAAACACAAACAGATAGAAACATTAATACATGTACAGGAGAAATATCCAAGTTTCCACATCGAGCACTCGGCAGTGGACTAGCTAATCACTAATTTCCTGCATAACAGACATAAAGTACCACTCGATCATCATATCATAGCCGGCTGCTCCTGAATAAGCAATTTGTGAGGCCCCCATATATCACATTTTTTACATACAGTAAAACCTCTTTATCCGCGTGCATATCCATCTATTTGACAATTATTGGCATGCGATGGTGACTAGAATCCATCTATTTAGTAATTGGCGGCGTGTCCTGAAAGAACATGTACAATTTATGTAAAATAATTATATTTAAGTGAGAAATCTTTGAACAAAAAATAACAAAATGCAAGCTTGACAAATAACAATTTGAATTTTTTATTGTAAATATTAAATATAGTAAAACTCTGGTAATTCGTAACTCACGGAACCGAAATTTAAAAAAAAAATCCAAATTACAAATAATGAGAACAAAGTTTTTTAAAGGCAACATTAGAAAGAAATTTTGTGCGCGCTGCCACTGTTGACATTGTGATTTTATACCGAAACATGTTTCGGTATAAAATGAATCTCATCTGAACATGATGAATCTCCATTATTTCAGCTTCTTATGTGTGGATTGTTTATCAAATAACGTATTTCTCCTGAATAAGAAAGGTGTGTGGTGATGCGCCTATTCACCACTTGACGCAACCAAATTACGCACATTAATTTGATTGGCGATCGAACTCGCCTTTTCCATCAGAATTGGAATATTTAAAATCTGCGTGAAAAATTATTAAATCCTCGTGTCTCACTGGGATTGATGGTTGAAATTTATTATTTTCCTGTAATTTTTCATGTTTGAACCAAAAGAAGTATTCGGGATTCAATTTTTTCCACCAATTTTATCTCTGATACCTATCAATTTTTTGTCAGTTTTCAAAATAAGCTCCATTTTACCAAATGGTCAAAGATTTACACGAATTATAGAGTGTTTGGTGGCATTTAAGAGAACGAAATGAAAATATATCAAAGTATTTAAATACAAAAGATTTAGTTTCTTTAGTACATATGCAAATGGAAATGTTTCATAAACCTAGAAGTGATTCAATGAAAACATTATTTTAAATAACAACAAATCTTATAAAACGCACTATGGAATTTGATATACATATGGCTAAACCAGGCTAAACTTAGTTCGGCACGTCCTGTCATACCAGCGCGTCGTTATGCGATAAGGAACGTCGTGATTGGCTGGATGTTTACCAAGGGATGAAGGTCAAATATGTAGTCGCACGAGTTTAGGGATTATTTGCAAATATGCGAATTACATGAACAAATTATTTACTTCAGGTGTCAAAAACGCATACGAATTGCGAATAATCAGATTTTATGAATTATCAGTAGAAATTAATATAAATAAAAATTTCGATTTCCGTGAAAATACGAAACATAGGGTTACGAATTAACAGAGTTTTACTATATTCCCAAAGCAATAGCAAAGCTTCACGGGTTTAATTATTTTGTCTCAATATAATTTTGGTTCACCCAAATTAACCAAGTTAAAAAAAATTCAGAAACACACATACTAATCATGGGATTCATAAATACTGGGCAGGGATCCCGGGATGGCTCGGTCTACAGTATTAAAATTCCATAATCTTTACTTAGGCTTGCTACTTGCAGTGCAAATGTTTCCAAGAGCTAAAATACTATTGCATTCATGTTGGAAGTTACGAAATTCTAAGACGAGTCAGAGGGCGACAATAAAATAATGAGTACCTTAGACGGATTGGTGGTGGCGTACGAGGCGCGGTGCCGGCCCTGCGCCTTCCTGTCCGCAGCCTGCAGTTCCAAGAACAGAGGCTCTAGACGGGTGCTGCCACGGTAGATCCACTCTTCGCGGGTCACGGGGGCGCCGCTGCTCTCCGAGAACTTGATGAGCACGAGCGACGAGTCGACGGCCATCACGTGCGCAAACCAGAACTTGCCTAGAATTATTATATAACAATGACAATATGAGTATGATATGTTGGGCACCACTTGATATAACGTTAGGCTTTCGTCCTTGCCCAATCATCATATTATCAATATATCGTTGGTCACTGAGAAGGAGGCAGGGATGGAAATCAACAGGCGATCATATATACATATTTACAATTTATTATACATTAAATTAACGAGAAAAATAAAACCTTAGGTCAAGTTCTTATCTAACTTAGGGTCTACTTAATTATAATCTTAACTTAACCTTAAATCTACCTTAATTACTCCGTCGGATACTGCTGGGGACGACGTCCACGGAAGTGGACGGACGGGGCTCGATCACCGTCGCGTCCACTCTTGACTAATCTTCGTCGGTGGCGGGCCTCCGTCGCCGTCGCTGTTACGGTGGTCGGCTACCGTTGCCGACCTGTCTTCATGGGCAGCGGTGCCATTCCTCTTGATAGTCTGCGCCGCTGGCAATCGATAGCTTAGGTGCCAGCTGGATCAGGCGCCTCTAGCCTCGTTCTGCTCTCCTTTATCCGGTACTGGCCGGTCTCGGACGCTAGTCACCAACCGTCCGATGGCTGACGGTGGCTCCTCACTTCGAATTTCCACCCCACTCAACTTCCGATTTCTGCAGGGATTTTTACTGTTACGGGCGGTCTTCAACTGTTCCACCACCTTCTTTAACTCGATGTTCTTTCTAATGCTGGCCGATCTCTCTCTACCGCTGGTCGCTAGCCGTCCGATGCTGACGGTGGAATAGAATAATCAATTCTCCCTACGAGGGTTTTGAACTTTTTTTTTTTATGATTGTCTTCGACTGATTTTTCTGACCCCCCACTGATTCTAACTGATCCTAACTGACCTCTAACTGATTTTTAACTCCTGTCTGATCCTAAGTCTCCTTGATTCTAAATCCCCTCTTCATAGCCTTTTAAGCACCTCAGGGCGTGTCCTCAACACATCCCTTAGACGGTGATTGGGTGCTCTCTTTTTCTCAAATACTCTAAGTGTGGCGAAGCATTTTATGGCTTTGTACCCGGATTAGCTGGGAAATTCCTTTTGTTAATAAATATTTTGGGATCTCCCGTACGAGATCCGAGACCCTTTTTTCAGCTGGCTAATTCCGGCCGTCGTAAATGCATATTTCCCCAGTATACAGTTAAGATTACATGCATATCCTGGGGTTGGACCGTCATAAAACGTTATCTAGACCCCCCAAGAAAGCAAGCATGTTCACTTAATTTTTACTGTTTACACGGCCCTATTACCCGTGCAAATCCCTTAAAGCAATGCACGGCATTCGGACTAGCAGTTAAGTGCTCTATTCTTCATTAATACTATGGGGAATTCGCGACACATCAGGCCGGGCACATCAAGTATATATTATATTATGTTACTATTTGTTATTCTCTAAAATTGTCACCTCACATAATATTTTTTTTACAGGAAAACATATTACATTAATATTTTAATCATTTCAAACTAAGCCTTCATTCTATGAAAATTAGACCAATTTGGATGGCTACTTGTGAGATACTTCCTAAAGTGGGTTCCATGTCCGTCTGCTCTATAAACAATTTTACTCAGAGTAACGGGTGTTTGATATAAGAAATAATGCATGTACCATTGTATTCAGCCCGAATGGAGTGACCGGACTCGACACGCACCATGGGCTGGTCGGGATAGCCCTGCAGGTACTTGCGCACAAAGTCCCGTGAATCAGGATGCACATCTTCCCACACGCGGGCAGAGCGCTCGCACACCAGTAGCACGTCTGGATGCGGCACGTACCGCGCGTAGCCATCATCAAAGAACACCAGATACCTATAAGAAAATATTTATCAGACATCACAGTGATCTCTTATTTTTTAAATATGGCATCCTTGATTTACAAACACGATTCCGAATTGTAATTCAGAGCTCAAATTGTTTCAAAAAGTTTTTAGTCTTTTTTAACCCTCCTTCAAAACTATGTTAGTGAATCGATTTGGTCCTTTCCCCTCCGATGATGTAAACTGTATTGACATTACCTCTGATTATATGAATATCTCTGTAAATACACTAAATACAGTAAAACCGCGATATAACGAAATCCAAGGGACCAAAAAATAAAAATTCGTAATAACGAATTCCCACATATAACGAAATAAATTTAAAAAATCCTACTATATGTTACGCGCCGTCGCAAAAAAATGTTGCGCGGCTTCAAAAAAGATCGCAAATTCTGCAAACAAAGGAGGAAGAAGGCCATAGGGAACTGAATACCTACATATTTTTAGTAGTTTTGTTATTAAAACAGATAAGCAAATGGATAATCAAAGGAATTAAATTAAGAACAGAACCTATTCAACACCAATTGGAAGATATTTTTGTAAATTCCAGAATATTGCAAACACAAAACAATATTTTAATTGTGTTTAAATGTAGAGCCGCTTCAAACATAGTTTTGGGCATGAAACATAAAAAATAATTCAAAAATAAAAATTTGACAGTTGAATCGCGGCATTTTTATAAAATGAGTCGTATATAAATTACGAAGGTACTTACCGGTAACGGCGGCAACCACTTCAAAATATGATACTATGAACCCAAGAAGAAGTTTGAATTGTTTTACTACCTTGTCGGCAGACCGCCGCGCACCGCCGAAAATGCCATTAAACCGTTCGCATACGGCAGATGCAGCGGCGCGGCTTTGTAAGTGCGAAATAATATTTTCATCTTTTAACATTTTTTTATTTCGTTATAAATTTACGTAAATGTATTGGCATTTTTTCGTACGGGACAAAAATGATTTTGTTATAAATATTAACGGGATTTCGTTATATAAATGCATTTTTGTATGAAAAATTGGTTTTAGGGACTAAATTTCGATTTTTTTTTCGATATACGTCATTTTTCGCTATATCGGGTTTCGTTATATCGCGGTTTTACTGTACAGAGTTCAAATTATAGTTAATCCTCCGTAATATATTTATGTATTGGATAAAATAATTACAATATATAAATATTTACCATACACAACAATAAAAAATGTTTTCTTGAAGAACCTGACGTGAATTTGTCAATACGTGTATGTGTACGTGTGGAGAGGTGCGGAGGCGCAGTGTGCAGGGAGCCAGATGCCAATCGTCACTTTAGTGGCAGAGGGTGCGCTGGCCGAGTTAAACATGTCTAATGCTTTTTATGCTGTCATTCGTGATGATCAATGTTTTTTCTCATTTTTAGCACTTGATATATGCACACGTATATGCCAACTATTATTTGAATGATTAATTAAAGTAATCAATGTAAAATATTAATATTTATCCAACTTAAAAATGGCAAAAGTCTCCATGCACACTGAGTTTACAGCACCGGAACGCGCATTTTTATTTTAAATGTAATGGTTAATAAAACATTCTGTAAACAATAAGAAACAAGTCACTACCTATAAACATCACATCCTGCTTTCGACACGATGCTGCAAGCCAGTACTTAATCACAACACTGACAGTCACGACAGCCCTGTTGATGGACCCTGCAATGGGATCCGAAATGTCGGCCAGAAAGGTCAGATATACACGGTAAATTAGCCTAGAAAACTGTACACAAAAAATTCTAAACGGTTGTGAAAAATTAAGAACAGTTTTAGTGTATACAGTAAAACCGCGATATAACGAACCCCGATATAGCGAAAAATGACGTATATCGAAAAAAAAATCGAAATTTAGTCCCTAAAACCAATTTTTCATACAAAAATGCATTTATATAACGAAATCCCGTTAATATTTATAACAAAATCATTTTTGTCCCGTACGAAAAAATGCCAATATATTTACGTAAATTTATAACGAAATAAAAAAATGTTAAAAGATGAAAATATTATTTCGCACTTACAAAGCCGCGCCGCTGCATCTGCCGTATGCGAACGGAAACGCCGCGCACGGCCTTTTCGGCGGTGCGCGGCGGTCTGCCGACAAGGTAGTAAAACAATTCAAACTTCTTCATGGGTTCATAGTATCATATTTTGAAGTGGTTGCCGCCGTTACCGGTAAGTACCTTCGTAATTTATATACGACTCATTTTATAAAAATGCCGCGATTCAACTGTCAAATTTTTATTTTTGAATTATTCTTTATGTTTCATGCCCAAAACTATGTTTGAAGCGGCTCTACATTTAAACACAATTAAAATATTGTTTTGTGTTTGCAATATTCTGGAATTTACAAAAATATCTTCCAATTGGTGTTGAATAGGTTCTTTTCTTAATTTAATTTCTTTGATTATCTGTTATAATAACAAAACTACTAAAAATATGTAGGTATTCAGTTCCCTACGGCCTTCTTCCTCCTTTGTTTGCAGAATTTGCGATCTTTTTTGAAGCCGCGCAACATTTTTTTGCGACGGCGCGTAATATATAGTAGGATTTTTTAAATTTATTTCGTTATATGTGGGAATTCGTTATTACGAATTTTTATTTTTTGGGCCCTTGGATTTCGTTATATCGCGGTTTTACTGTATAGGCGCATTTTTTAAGTATTGGAATTTTTTTTTAAAGAAACAACATCATTTTTACAACACTACTTTCTTCGAATGCTGCACACCTTCAACTACTTCTCAACATAGTCACCACCGTTAATATAAGGCACTCGTCATAACGAGTCACCAATTTATGTATACCTTCGTCATAGATCAACGCCGTCTGGGATGAAAACCATATCTGTACTCAGTCTTTGAGTTCATTATCGTCATCAAAACGCTTGCCACCAAGGAACCAACCGCTTCAGATGAAGGAAAAGATGGAAATCACTTGGTGCCAAATCAGGACACACTTGGCGATGAATGTCAACTGGTTTCATATTTCGTACATTCAAGAAACGAATCACGGACCGTATCTCACAGTCAGCGAGCTGATCTATTATCTTGAACATTTCAACTACTCACTACAACATGGCAACACTATGTGAATGTTTCTAACGTTGCATGTGGTGAGTCAACAGATGAAGGAAATTGTGCATGCGCAACATCGCAACCGCAGCACTACACCGAGAATATTCGGCAACGGTACTTACTTAAAAAACAAGCCTCGTATATTGGTTAATAACATCAAATATTAATAAACTGGACCTCTAGGGTGGTACAAAATGTTGTAAATTGTGGGAAACATTTTCATTGGATGAAAACGTTTCATGAAGTCGACATTTATAATAATTTTTAAGTCTTTTGTGTAGTGATTATGAGTCTTCATTCCTGCATTACAAGTGTTTTTATATTTAAATAAAATAATTTATTTGTTTGATTCGACAATCGCCATTTCTCGAGTGAAGGATAATAAATTCCTATTGTGTTTTGCCACATAAAAAAATGCAGTTTAATTAACAAACTTATCTATAATTAAAATCACCTGTATCTGTTGGTTCTGAGCGGGACTTCAGCGACGACTCCAGAGTAATAGGCGGACTTGAGCTGCTTTTGATTCTTGAAGAGGGCAATTACTCTGGTTCCTATAAAGCCAATTACATAAAACCATCATCATTATAAGATTTAAACATTTAAAAAACTTCTAATTATCGTAAGTACTTACATCGGTTTCTTTTTAAAATCATTCTAACATAAGTGCATACATTTCAATTGATCATTTTTGGAGATTTTCAAATTCTTTGAATATTCTAAACATGCATGCGTGTGATATTTTTTAATCCATAAAAAGTTGTCAGCACAGAATAAAACATGATGGATAAGATAAAAATAAAACAATGTTATAACTCTACTTGAGTGACAGGTGACGTTATTTATATAATGAAAGTACAAAGTTAATACCAATTCTATTAATAATATAATGATGGTAGATGTTTGTGTTCATTGATGCGGATAAAAAATTGTGAATACTGACCTATAGTGTATCTGACAGATGCGGGCTCAGGGTAGGCTAGCTGGCGACCGGTCACCTGCTTAATGGCCCTCGCAGCCTCGCCCAAAGTCAACTGCGTGAAACGGACACGCACCAACGAGAAGAGAGACAGTGTGCCGTTGGCCAACTAGAGAGACGATATCAACTCAGTATATCCAGAGATCCATTGTTTCTCACAAAGACAACAACAATAGTTTGGTTGTATTTTACATATTTACAGAATAATCTGTAATCTTTTGAATATGAGCGCCATATTATTATTTTGCTCAGTAATTCATGGTGTGATGATAAATTAAAACATTTGATGTTGAACAAAGTTTATTAATATAGGCGCACCCCTCGCTCATGCGCGACATCAGTAAATAATTAACAAAATATAGACATATATCTTAATATTCATTTTATGTTAAAACCGTGTGATTTGAGAGATAATATAAAATATAGATCGGATTAAGTTTTCTGTCAGTAAGAATACAGGTAATACATACGGGTGTTCCCTTTGGTAGGATTTGAACAATCTTAGCTGGACACCAAGCCCCGAAGATGGACTGCTTGACGGCGAAAATCAAATCGCCCACCTTCAGCGGTTGTTCTGGCAGCATTCCTTGCGGTGGTAGGTCCTGTAAAATCAACTCGTTAACACAAATACACTCGGTCATCTTTTTTATGCGATTTTGAAGTCATTGGATTTATATTCAATACAAACTTTAAGTTCATAACCTAGATGTGTTACAGTCAGTAAAACCATTGAAACATGGGCAATATCATTACTTTGGTTCATGACATTAATGGAGAAAGTTTTGAATGTTGATGATATTATTAATATAACTTTAAATATTGTCAAAGAACCAGAACACGATGGTGAAGCGAAAGAAAATCCAGTCCCCTTCACTAAATATAATTCGAGAAGATCTTCAACTTGAGTCAATTAGAAAATGACTTTCTTCTTAATGACACCAATTCTGAATGAGCCTTAAAATTTCAACGTAAGCTTAAAAATGGTATGTCTGGATATCACGAACTGCATAAAATATTAGTCATCGAATCAAGAAATTTAATCACACATTGTTAAAAGAAAACAATCTAGTACATCTGATTATTGTATTATTGATCTTGTAGTTATCTTCTAGTGATGAAAGTGATTGCAAACCAAGTCTAAATCAATATCATATAGCAATGATAATTCTGATTCAAAATGCTAAAATTAAATTAAATCAATAGAGATATTTGAAGTCATTTTTTTAGGCTTTAATATTTTAGATTAAATAAAACACAATCACACAAACCGGTTGGCATGTAATAAAATTGGTGGTTTCATACAAAGTGTACACATAAATAAAGTAAATGCTTTCAACGAAAATACCTTCATATTTTACTGATTTTTCATAAACATTTTTTATGAGATTCCGAGCTTATTTAACTCACTGCTTTAGAGTTATGCGGTTTTGCAAAATTATGACATTAAAATTATGATTTTTATTTCTTAGGCGGGAAACTTATTATTTGGAAAACATATTAAACATAAAAAAAAGACGTAATTTGTATGGGACTTTTTCGGGACCAAATAATGTAATCCTATTAGGCGGAAAAACATATTAAAGGGGAACTTATTAAGAGGGAGGATATAACGAAATCCAAGGGCCCAAAAAATAAAAATTCGTAATAACGAATTCCCACATATAACAAAATAAATAAAAAAAATCCTACTATATGTTACGCGCCGTCGCAAAAAAATGTTGCGCGGCTTCAAAAAAGATCGCAAATTCTGCAAGCAAAGGAGGAAGAAGGCCGTAGGGAACTGAATACCTACATATTTTTAGTAGTTTTGTTATTAAAACAGATAAGCAAATGGACAATCAAAGGAATTAAATTAAGAACAGAACCTATTCAACACCAATTGGAAGATATTTTTGTAAATTCCAGAATATTGCAGACTATTAAAGACTTCACAGTGTTCCGTGTGATCGGAAGAGTGTTGTTTCGAGGAAATTGTGATATCTTTGTTCGAAAGTGAATGAATAAATGTAAATATTTGTTATATTAAAAAAAATAATAAAAACTAGTGTTAAAGAATTATTAACGACTTACCGCCTTGTTCTTTAGAGTGGCAGCATCTTGAACTAAGGTGTCGCTCAGCACACCATCGGCTGTCAGTATGGGCGACTCCGCCTATAAAAGCGATCATCATCAATCTTATGTAAAACATAATCCAACCATCGTACCTACTACAATACCCGCATCCGTTAATAAAGTGGGGTGTTGCAGACTTACCCTGGCGGCATGTTCATCGTAGACCACGGGCTTCTTGGATCGAGCCGATCTTCTCTCCACCATCAAGTTGATCTGAAAAATACAACAAACTCTTCTAAGCTTTGCAAATTCCACTGCACAGAACATTGTTTAAACATAATTACCCATCTCTAGGTCAAAAGTCAATAATTCTGGATGGATTAATTATCAGAATATAAAACCAAAATATTATAGATACTATGTATAAAGAGTAGGCTAACCTCGACCTGCGTGTCTCCGTTCTCCGTGATGGTGACCTCCTTCCGGCATTCGGTGGGAAGACGGAAAGTCTCGTACAAGACTTTCCTCATTCGATCCAAGTCTTCCTGCTCGGCATCTATCATGGTGCCCAACTCCCGAGCCTTGGCTATTCAATAAAACAGTGTTAATACATTGAATTTGCATTCTTTATTACACATGAAAGACAAATGATACAAACAGAACAATGACTGAATTTCCGTGTTGTCATCTTTTTCAGGTGTTGATTTTTTAATCTTCATATGTTTTCAATTGACTGATAATGATCGTAGAGAGATACACAAAGGTTAGGCGTTAGACAATTCAGGATGTACTCAGTCAATAAAAACTCAGGTTATTACACGTTAGATTTATTCCAGAGAATTGATCAAAAAATATTCCCCACATCTTATATAGATAGATTTACTGCCAACGTGCTACGGCAGACGTGACATAAATAGTATGATAGTATAATGTGAGAATTTGGGTGCTAGTACATAGCAATACAACATGTATGTGTTCTTTTAGCCGTCAAATGCCACACATAATATGCAGTTTGTAGGTAGATGCACCATGTATAATGGTTAAACACATTTGTAACGTCAAATGATGCTTTGCAAAAGGATAAAAAGGATTCACAAATTATGGGAAAACATATCACTGCATAAAGCGGTAAAAATTAAATAACAATAAGAATATTACCGTCCAACTGGTCCATCTCCATTCTGAGAGAGTTCTCGCACATGGTGAGCTGATTGGTGACCTGATATTTGTGCCAGGTCTCACTGAACACATCCGGCAGGTTGTCCTTGAGGAAGGTTACCTCCTCGGATGAAAGTAACGGCGTGCCGGCTTTGTGTTTCGCCATTTTGCTCTGCGTCCCCTCGTCATCGGAATCTGAATCTGAGATCTCCACCATATCTCCGTTGTTGGGCATATCCACATCAAAAAGGCAATGGCCGAGCCTCAAACGTGTCGTCAGGACCTAAAGACGTTCAACCATCACTCATTATGTTCTCAACCATCGCCTCAATTGTCAAACCGGATGTGGTCTGGACTACAAATTGTAACTAATTGTAAACTGTATCAAGTATGGAGATAATATTATTCTTCATTGTTTCAATGTGTACATATCATGACAAAGAACAATCTTACTTATGAGAATTTTAACAAGTTCAATAATGGCCTCTTATGCATCCATTTTTAAGTCCCAGTTGTTTCAAAATAAATTTGGGAGAAATTTGACCGTACAATAAAGTTACGCACAAATAGTTAACGGAGGCACTTCTTATGGGTATTGTTGGGAAGGCGCTGGTGAGAGAAGAGTGAAGCTCGATATACAGCTTTCCCGACAGTTACTGACCTCCATCGGGTTGTTACCTGGTATCGGTACTGGGAAACTTTACAGTTGCAAGGCGCTTGATTTCACGCACCAGTATCTGCAGGGTGCGTTCAGTAACGCCGGGCGGCGATGCTGAGAGTGAAGGTGAGATCCACATATAAATGGTGACTATTGTGTTTCAGGATGATTTTGTTTGGCTGCCATTTTGGTTTGGCAGACATTTTGTCAGTTCACATTTGGTAGTCGTAAAAAGTAGTTGATTACAATTTATTATGGAGCATCTAACACCTCAACAATGTGTTGAAGTCATTAAAATATTTTATCTAAATAATAATGGCAATGCTGTAACCATTAATGGTGATCGCCATAGTCACATGTTGGAAAACTTCTTGGTGGCTAAATTGGGATCGATCAGGCCTGCAATACATATGGTTTTAACAGGACGGTGCCACCTCACACACAGCCCAAGCTACACTTTAAATTCTGCAACAAATTTTTCCCAGCCGCATAATGTCAAAAAGTGGTGATATGACTGGCCTCCTCGATCACCTGCTTTAATGGCTCCTGACTATTTTCTGTTGGGGTACTTGAAAGGAAAGGTTTACATCAATAAGTCAACCACAATTCTGATGCTACAGGACAATATTCTAAATGAAATTGCTGAAGTAACACGCCAAGTGTGCAAGAATGTTATGAAAAATATGGTTAAAAGAGCATGCATATTCTATTTGTTTCATTTCCTAGTTATTCAAAAACAACATCGGCCCGGAACATACTATTCACCTGTACATATGAAACACATTCTTCATATGCTCCAAAATAAATCATTAATCATTATTTGTATTTATTATTGTGTATTCTTAGCAAATACATTTCCCATTCAATTTGCATGCTTCCATTTTTCTGTCGCATTTGCAGATCATACGGTAAACTTTAAATTTAAATTCTATTTTCAGATAAAACAATATATTAAAAATGATCCAAGTTTCATTATTAGCTCCATTAAGTGTACAATACCTCCATGAGCTTCACCCCGCGATCCAGACACTCGGCACAAGCTAACGGGGAGGTCTTCAAGTCCCGGGCGCGGTACAAGGAGGGCAGGAACAGCGGGCAGGGCTGCAGACTGGAGCCCCACTTGCTGCAGGTAGGGTTCACGCACATCCGCTTATCCAGCACAGGCGGGGTTTTCTCCACAGGTTTTACTGGTACAGCAGGCGCTGAATTTTGGAAATTAATTTAATCAAGCATCATTAAAAGATGAACAGATATTTATAATATAATTTATAAGAGGCTTTGGAGCCCTCTGCCGCTGAACCACTACGAAATGCAAACGGTTACGGGGCAATTTTTGAGTAAATTATTAGACTTTTGTCTGCGACCGGGTGAGTCAGACGCCGAAGCATATATTATGGGAGTGTCCGATTACGCATGACACACGTCAATCTATGAGTAATGGACTAATCATAGCTGGTAATCACCCTCCAAAGAATGACGACTTACTACACAATAGAAAATTTGGATTTTTTAAGAATTTTATTAGGACATGAGTGACCCGCTGGGTAATAAATAATAGGAAGGTAGACAGCGAACCATTTTGCTGCCCCCCTCTCCCCGTTTTTTGTTTTAGGTCGTGATCGTGTTGAGCGAAACTCAAAATCTTTATGTCCACGTTCCAACTAAATCTCTTTTCAGGGACAAACCCCATGGACATCTCTCTCTTGTAACTATAATTACACCTTTATTGGTACTTGATATCTACTTGTAATTATAATTAATGTCTGAATATGCTTTTGTTTGTTTCTTAATAAAACCGCTGAAAGGTACTATAAAGGATTAATAAACATTAGCTAAATAATGAATCTACACCGCATTCAAATTATAGTTACATTAGACCCGCATTGCTTCGCGTTGTCGAGAGGAACTGCCAAGAGAGTAACCACTCCTATAACAGTTCCGGGTGGGGGGGGTCCTTTTGAACATAATGAGCACCTTGATGTCTAATGAGACATCAAGAGGAAACCAAGAATCCTAGATAAATACATTTTCTCTTTAATATTTTAGATGATAAATCAAATTTCTAAACAAAAAACAAAATATACCTTCTGTCAATACAGCTTCTTTAGAAGCAACATCATCTTCATCCGAATCGAGGTTGAATACTTCGGAAACCGCCGGTTGCACCTATGTAATACAGATCGATGTGATTCAATATTCAAGTTATAAGATATAATAAAAGCCTCCATGCTTGATATAACATTAGTCAAATTACCAGCATTACGTCTGATTGCAGCTCACAAGAATCGGCGGCTTCTATTGGAGTTTTCACATCTGGAGGTTCCTACAAAATAATACATCCGTAATAGTGCAGCTAAATGTACGATGGAAATCATTTAAAACATTTCATTTATAATGATAACCGTACTAAAAAAGAAGAAAAAACATGTTTTCAGTTGTAATATTTAATATTGAAATTATAATAATAATCTCCGAGACACCATTCTATGGAGACAACTCTCGGTTTTCGTAGAACATACACACACACCAAGACTCAGAGATTCACCGTATCGTGCCTCATTTCACGCTTATTGTATGTCAAACGTTCAACCCGATAACCATTAACGTTTCGATCATCAGTTGGGTGAATTTGAACCTCCTCACCAGTAGATAAACAAAATATATATTTGTAAGCAGATGTTTTGTTTATCAAACTTTACAAATATGGTGAATAGTTGTAGGTATTTATGAATCTAGGTGATGTTTGTCATATCGAGTCTCACAATCAAATCAAACATACCAATTTCAAGCTGATTTCTAAGATTACTCCGGATCAAAATTTCATCATGAACACATGATACATACTGACACAACTAAATATCTGAGATTTATCTTATCGCGCCTCATTCCAACTATAAAGATTTTTAACACGATTATCAAGACACATAATAAACTACATTTATAAATTGATTAAAAAATCTAATTGTCTTATGAAAACTCATGATTAAAACGATCAAGCATATAAGTCAACTGAGTTGTTCGATGCATGCACGGATGTCTACTCTCCACAATCAATTTTTTATTCCACTTAAAATAGGGCAAAACAATGTAAAATATTTGTTTTACCATTACAGACAAAGGATCCCCGGTTACTTCTGCCTCCTTTTCTTTTTTAATAATAATCGCATGATCCACGGGAGGTGTCAGAACATCCGTCATCTTTTCTGTATCAACTGGTTCTTTTTTAAATTCTTTCTCTAGACTGGCCGGTGGGACCTCGGTGGATGCGCAGCTTTCTATTGGCCCCACATTGTCTAGGAAAAGATTTAATGTATCAAATTACGGAAATAAAATATTGATTGTATGTTTATTTTATTTCTTTATATACATTATACAATTCTGGCTCACCATCAGTATCTGAGGAACTCTCTTCCAAATCCACGATGTTCATCATTTTATCGGTGACATTCTTCGCAATCTCCAATCGACTAGTCCTGCTCACTGACGAGGGAGACTTCTCCACCGCCGCTGCCACTGCCACTGCCGCTGAATCCTTCACCTTCTCGTGTTTATAAATAAACAAAATCATTAGTAAGAATAAATTAACACCGCACAAACTAAAATAATGAGAATGAAGTTTTATAAAGGCAACATTAGAAAGAATTTTTTTTTTAAATGAGTTTACTGCGTCCGCGATTTTGTGCACACCGTTGCTGTTGACATCGCGTTTTTTATACTGAAACATGAAGACTCTCCATTATTTCAGCTTCTTATGTGTCGAAATGTTTATCAAATAACGTATTTCTTCTGAATAAAAAGGGTGACGCGGTAATTCACCACTTGACTGGTCACTCGACACAACAAAATCAAGCACATTAATTTGATCGGCGACCGAACTCGCCTTTTCCATCAGAATTGGAATATCTAAAATACGCGTGAAAAACAATTTAAAACTTTTAAATCTTCATGTCTCACTGGCCTTGATGGTTGAAGCTTATTATTTTCCCGCGATTTTTGAAGTTTAAGTCCAGAGAATTTTATCTTTGATATCAATTTTTCGGCGGTTTTCTAAATAAGCTCCATTTTTCCAAATGGTCAAGGATTTATACAAATTATAAGGTATTGGTGCCATTTTAGAGAATGAAATGTGAAAAAAAAAATGTCAACGTATTTAAATATGAAAGATTTAGTTTCTTTAGTACCTACATATGTAAATCGCAACGTTTTTATAAACATAGAAACTAGATCAACTAATTCAATGAAAACTTTATTTTAATAACAAATCTTATAAAGGCACTATGGCACACACTATGGAACAGAATGTACATATGGCAAAACTCAGTTCGGCACCTGTCATGCCAGTGCGCCTTTTTTGCCATAAGGAACGGCGTTGTGATTGGCCGGTAGCAGATGTTCACGAAAGGATGAAGGTCAAATGTGTAGTCGCACCAATTTAGGGATTTTAAAACATTTGCAAATAAGCTCTCTGATTCGATTGTTAAAAGGGGAAGGGATAAGGGCTGAGTCCTCTTGTCTGACTTATGAGGTAACAACAATGGCATAAGATTTTTTGGGGGACCCTATTCGGGGAACATGGTGAAATTGTTTTTTTTTAATATCAGCTCATTTTAACTTTGTATATAATTGTATAAAGTAATAGCAAAAATGGGTAAAGTTTTTTTATTATTTTATATTTTGTTAATTCTTTTTTTGTTTGATTTTGTTGAATTTTTTATATTTTTAGTGAAAGTTTTTATAGAATCTTTTTATAACTTTTGTTTAATAGGGTCAAGAACAGGGTAAAGAAGGGAAATGGGACGAAAATGATGGGGATCGGATGAGGGATCATAAAGGCCGAGGGAGATTATGGAAGGGTTCGAGTCTTTTTGAATGCAAATAAGCAAATTACGTGAACAAATTATTTACTTCGGATATCAAAAACGCATACGAACTGCGAATAATCAGATTTTACAAAATACCAATAATAGAAATTAGTATGAAATGTTATTTTCGGAGCAAATTTTATTGAAAAAACTGAAAATACAAAATATAGGGTTACGAATTAACAAAGTTTTACAGTATTAAAACAAAGTCAAAGTTTTTAAAGATGACCAACGTTCATAATACCTCATCTTGGGTGACAGGTTCCGTTTTCACCACTGCAGGCTTAACATCATCATCCAAGACATTGTCCAGACCTGTCTCCAGTCTCTCAATCGCCGAGAGAATGTCCACTGGCAGATGCACTTCTGTAAACAAAGTAGCTGTAATGTTTTTATTCAGAATATTATGTGTAGACTTTCACAGGCTATTTTTCCAGATGAATCAGACCACTTTGACACATGTTCCGGATGCTTGCGCGATCTATAATCAGAGCTACTGTCGACAGTAGATGCCCCAGCCGGCAGTTCCAGTATTAATGTTGAAAGTGGAGTAACTATTCAATACCACTGCAAAGAAATAGTTAAATAATGAAACAAAAAAATAAAACCTACCCATATTTTTGCTTTGGCCCATAATATCATTCAGCGTACCCACCGCAGGAAACACAGCTTCGTCTACATCCTTTGCTATTTCTATTTCTTTACTCACTCCCATGGATAAACCGACATCTGTATCTGACACCTTTTTAGTGTCCAATTTCTTGGAGACCTTCTCCAAACTCTCGTCTGCCTTTCTCTTGTTTTTATTACTATCCATCGGCAATTCTGACTCCAGCAAGGAATCCCAAATGTCTTGAACTTCATCTGAGACATCTTTCGGGGTGTCTGATTCATTTTTCGGGAGTTCCGAGACGTCTTTTGGGACCTCCGATACGTGTTTGACAACTTTTTCCACCTTGTCATCTTTACAAACATTATCAACAACATTATTAATAACATTGACCGTATCTTTTATTTCATCAGCAACTTCCGTTTCTAATGTTGGTACCTTTTCTATTTCTTTATTTATTACTATTTCTTCTTGTATGTTTTCCAAAATTTTATTTTTTAATGACTCAATATCTTCTGGTGGTTCTTTTTCAAAAGATGTTCTCCTTAATATTGATTCTTTTTCAACACTCTCAACTTCATTCACGGTCATTTTTTCAATTAGTTCACTTTCCTTTACTGTTTCGGTTTTAGCAGATTTGGTTTCTTTTTCAATTGATTGCATTTCTTTTTCCGTTACCTCTTTTTCAACGGATTCTATTTCTTTTGTGGTCTCTTGTTCAATAGACTCCATATCTTCTGATAATTCTGTCTCAACAGTTTTCAATTCGCTTTCTTCCATTGTTTCTTTTTCTGAAGGACTGATTTCATCAACTGTCTCTTTTTCGAAAGAGTCAATTTTTTCATTTGTCACTTGGTTGACAGGTTCAACTGTTTCTATTATCATGCTTTCGACAGAATCAATTTGTGATGTTTGTTCTTCTTCCATTGTCTCTTTCTCAGTAGATCCACTCACTTTGAATGATGCAATTTGATCAATAGTTGCCTTATCAACAGAACAAATGGATGTAATAACCAAACCAGGCAGATCATTTTCTTTTTCAAGTATATCATCCGTGCCCTGAAAGAATTCAATGTCAATTTCACTAGAATTTGCGAGACTTGTGACATTGCAAATGGACATCATTTCTTCATTACTCGCGTCTTCCATATCCATAGGTTCCTCCATCGCTTCATTATCAGCAGCTTCTTCATCCACTTCCTGGTCGGCTGCGAGTGGCAGATCATCGTTCTCTTGTGTAGACTCATCTTGTATATCACTAATGGGTGTTTTGGTAGCGCGGAAAATGTGTCCATCTTCATCTTCTTCATCAATTTCATCATCATCTTCTTCGTCATCAAACTGAGGTTGGTATTCATCATCCGTAGTGTCCGAGTCGGTATCATCATCTCCATCAATGTCACTAGTCTCGTCCACACTGAAAATAGTAAAAATAACTACTTTTACCGACATTTAATTTACTTTAAACACAATTTATTATTTATCTCACAATTAAATACATGCACTATTTTGTTAGTCTAAGGACCGGTTGTGTGATCAGTGGTAAATTTCTACTATGGTAAAAAAGTTACTAAAGGATGTTTGATTAGTGGTAAAAAATATTTACTTCTCAAAAGTACATCCAGTAGTAAACTAATTTTACTCTGATATCTAATGGTAAAATAGTCAATCGTTAATTAAAAATGGCGGACTCTTCACAGCTGTTTTAAAAATCATTCATCACATTGATACTTAATACACGACAATGAATCATTCAGTATCCCGCTATTTTAGTGATGAGAGTTCATCCGATAACGATCTCGCAGTTTAATTTATATTACTGAAGATTTTTCGCCATAAAAGTGACAGATTTCAAACGCAGTGGTGAATAAAGCCATAAAGCATAAAATTGTATGTATTTGATGATTATTCATATTGCCACACTATTAGGTGAGAATGACTTTAACAGTAGTAAATTTGACGTACCAACAACCCGCAAACATTTTTTACCACGGGCGATGGTAAAAAGTTACTACAGTAAAAATATACCATGGCCAAAATTTACTATTGATCACACAACCAGCCCTAAGAGAGAAAAAAATCGGATACGGTAAATTTATTTTAGTCATAAATTGTAATGCCATCCAGGGTAATGAAATCTAACTATAAATCAGTCAAATCAAAGACTACAGACCTCTCTCTATCAGAGTTTTCTGGCTCCTCATCATCATCATCATCAGGGTCGCTAGAATGGCGCTCCCGGCCCTCCGTCTCCGCCAATAGTCCCAACGCATCTCCATCGTTCAAGCCATCTGTCGGAAAATATCAAGGTACAATCAAACTGATTTTAAATGACAATGAAATAACATTTGGGTCAGATGGGATCAAAACTTATAGTAGAATGGTAAGAAATGATTTGGAAGCTGTTATTGTATGCTCAGATGACATATATATTGTATTAACAGTAGATCAACGAGATCAAATATAAATGTTGTAACAATTTTCCGCATTGGTTGATATCATGTCTGCCTTCGCAAATACTTTTGTGTTGTCATGAGGGCTATGTATGAAAAAATAAGGTTGTTTGGAACAAATAGTAGACCTTGAAGTATGTTTGATAGGAACAGAAAGACTGAGAAAGGTATCGAAAAAAGAGGAATAAAGTGAAAGATTCTTTGAATGCACTAATTTTTAATGGAAACTTTTCAACCGAGGCAAAAATAGCAGTACACAATGGAGTCCTGGTATCAACATTGATATATGTAAGAGAATCTTGAAGCTGGCAAAAGGGCAGAATGTGGCAAATCCATTTATAATGAATAAGGAGAGTAGTAAGAAAGGCATATGACACAAGCTTGATGGATCAGATGAGGAGATAGGCGAGATGGAAAAAAGAAAGAATAATAAAAAAATCACAAACCTAGAGATGCATCCTCGAGATCGTTCATTTGTTTGTCAAGTGAAGCTTTTTCTTTAGTTTCAGCATCAGGCGTTTTAGAATCAACATCAGGCATTTTAAAATCAACATCGGGCATTTTAGAATCAACATTGAGCATTTTAGAATGAACATCTGACGTTTTAGGATCAACATCGAGCATTTCAGAATCACCATCAGGCATTTTAGAATGAACATCGGGCGTTTTAGAATCAACATCGAGCATTTCAGAATCACCATTAAGCGTTTTAGATTCACCATCAGGCATTTTAGAATCAACATCGGGCGTTTTAGAATCAACATCGGGCGTTTTAGAATCAACATCGGGCGTTTTAGAATCAACATTGGGCATTTTAGAATCAACATTGAGCATTTCAGAATCACCGTCAGACGTTTTAGAATCAACATCGGGCATTTCAGAATCACCGTCAGGCGTTTTAGAATCAACATCGGGCATTTTAGAATCAACGTCAGATGTTACAGAATCCACATCAGATATTTTAAAATCAACATCGGTCATTTTAGAATCACCATCAGGCGTTTTAGATTCACCATCAGGCTTTTTAAAATCAACATCTAGCATTTTAGAATCAACATTGGACATTTTAGAATCAACATCATTCGTCATAGAATCACCATCAGGGGTTTTAGAATCAAAAGCAGACATTTTAGAATCAACATCTGACGTTTTAGAATCAACATCAGACGTTTTAGAATCACCATCAGGCGTTTTAAAATTAACATCTGACGTTTTAGAATCAACATAGGGCATTTTAGAATCAACATCATGCGTCATAGAATCACCATCAGGGGTTTTAGAATCAACATCAGACATTTTAGAATCAACATCATGCGTTACAGAATCAATATCAGGTGTTACAGAATCCACATCAGATGTTTTAGAATCAACTTCTGCCAGTTGTTTAATTGATGCGGTCACTTCCTTAATTTTATTTTCGATATTAGAAAATTTATTTGACAAAATATTTTGCACAATGTCATTGACGCCTGAAAAACTAGTTTCATCATCATCAAATTCCTCGGCGATAGTTTGATCAATGTTGGTGGACGCTGTTGCAATAGTGGTTTTTTTCAAAAGGGCGGCATCGGATGTGCTATCAACCGGGATTTTTAAAAAATCTTCAGTATCGGTAATTAGGTCCTTGCAGTCTTTATTTACTTCAGCTGCAGTCATTTGTTCTACATCTTTTGTTTTTTCTGCACCAATTGTCTGATCTTCAACTGTTTTATTTTCTTCAGTAGTATTTTTTTGTGACATTTCTTTTTCATCATCTTCAAATAATAATTTCTTTTCGAGATCTTCCTCCATCACACTATCGTCACTTTCGAGACTGACTCCTAAAAAAGTTTTTATTTCAGATTCCAAATCCAAGGAATTATTCAATAATTCATCCTCAATTTTAGACAAATTCAGTTCCTCTGTTTTGTTCTCTGAGCTTTCTGCTTTGTCTGAACATTCCAGGGGCATAGTATCAACCAGCATTTTTTCGGTTGAACAACCACTGCCATCAGGTATTTCTGATGCTGCAACTATCCTATCTTCTTTATCGACTTCCATTGCAAAAGTAATAATGTATCACTTCACACAAATTCACAATAGTATTTATTCGGGTTATCTGTGAAAGAAAAATTCATCCGATTATAATAGGCACGAGAACTCCGAAACAATGTGCATTTACATTGCCTATTGATTACTTTGTACGCGTAGAAAAAGAAACAAACTGAGCAATGACAAAATATATGTAAAATCTTCTAAAATGAACCATGCATAAGAGCTGCAAAATCAATCGCGAATGAACAAGAGCCTGCAATTGTCTAGATTCAGAAATAATTATGGTTTATATAAAGATAAATTCAAAATTGTAACCGCGAAATGAATTAATATAAACATGGTTTCACCAGAAAAACATTCAAAACAGAACAAAAACACAACACCCGGGACACCGATAAGGTTTTAATTAAATAAATAAGATACTATGAATATTAAACGATAGTTAAGGAACTTAATTTAATAAACTCTACAAGAAGCACACCTTAATTAGCCTGATTAATGCATTTTAGAGAATTTTTTAACACATTAATCAGTTTCGAAGCGTCTTTTAAAAAGATTCGACAGATTCTGAAAAGTATATATTTTATCTATGCTACGTTCTGAAGGCTACACAAATATTTCCATAGAAAATATGGATATTTCAGCCAAATCTTTTTCTATGATAGTTTAAAATATTTATCTAAGGCGTCACTGTACACCACTGATTTATATTGTTATGCATCGACGCGGGATGACGTGACGCTATCGTAATAGTTAGATAAAACACAGAATAATAATAAATGGAATCTCATTTTTTGCCAGTCGCATACAAACCACTAACGACGGTCCATGTGGAGAAGACCGAAGTTCTAACAAAAGACCGGGACCAGCCATTCAAAATGGATAACGGAAGTGATGACCTCCAGCCCAAGGATTGCGATTACGGTGTAGAAACAATAACAACAGAAATATGACGGGATGTTTCTAGAGAAACGATTGTAAAAGGAGCGCTCCAGCGTGAACCAGACAGTTTTCTTTTTCTTTGTAGAGAAAGGGATAAAAGGTATAACGGCCAATATGGATCACTAAAAGAGATGTAAATCTAAGGTCAGTCAGGCGATAATCATTAAACGAGATAAAATTACTGCCGAGTCATTAAAAAAGAAACATTACGAATGGATAGGAAACAAAGGATTCGACCTTTTTTTAAAGAGTCGAGCTTTAGTACGTACGATCTTGTTTTCTGGGAAATCGCGTCTCGTAAGTAAATATATACGTGCGGAAATAATCCGAGATATAATAAAAATGAAGAATAATAATACAACCGATAGCGTAGGAAAAATTCCTATCGATCCACGTTATTGCATCGCATGAGTTCAACCAGGTCAATCAATAATATCGGATAGACGCGGCCCCAGATTATCTTAGAAATAATTACGATCAAATTAAATATGAGCTATAGGGTTAACGGAAAGAAATTTACTGACGATGTACAATAACGAGTGGGCAGATTCTTTTAAGTTAAACATTAATGCAAATCTTATTATAATAAAAAAATAATTAACTGCCATACCGCATATAAAAAAAATTAATAATGATATGCAAATGAAAAAGAGAGATATTCATAAATAATGTAATTACTACGTATAGAAATAAGTTTAATCATAATTGAATATAGAAAGGATGTATAGCGATAATGATATCACTGGAGTAGAAGTTTTAGTTAATAAGGTAATGTTAAGTGCTTATACTTATAGATAATATGGGCAAATAAAAAGGTGATTATTTATGAGCGGACACTAATATTAATGTGGAGTCCGAAATTAGACCTAACATGAGAGCATAGCACTGCTGTCGATGATGGACCTATGGAATGGCGCCAGTCTTGCGAGGGTCGATGAGGTGGATCCAGCCGACAGGCAGAGACACACTTACTGCAAACAATAAAAACGAGTGGAACGCCATTTTACATCAGTTCGTCTCAGGATTTTACACAGTTCGCCATAAAATTCGAGTTTGTGTCAGAAATTTGACAGATACAGTCCGACAAGATCCCTCGAGAATTGTCCACCGGAAAAGGCCCAGCGCGAATGTAACAGAGTTCACTGGAGACAGCCGCAACGCGGACAGTAAAGGATGGTCCTCAGAGGAGGGTCCACATGTTAGCCTCAAACCGCCTTCTCTAGTCGAACGGAGGAAAACCGACGTCCGAAAGATGTCGGAAGTCGAGTGCAATCAAGCGCACTTGTAGTCGCTGAACAGGCAGGGCAGTAGAGTAGCGCGGGCGTTCGGCCCAGTAGACACTAGGACGACAGGAGATGCAGTCGGTGACACAATGACCGGACGTGAGGCTTCTTCAGAAGATCACGCCCAACCTAAATCCAACCTGAGATTTCTTTCGGTCTAATAACTAATTAATTATAATTAATCTTATTTCTAATTATTCACATCTATTGTTACATTTACTACTTAACAGAATCGTATATCTAGTCACAAATATTATTTTGTCATTTGGTTTTATACGGATTGATCATCTTATTTATTCCCTTATTCATATTTTTGTCTAGGTACATTTATAATCAAATAGCCTAAATTCATTATCAGTCATCTTGAGAGGAAAAAAGGGTATTCTTTCCATAAAATGGAATATATTTACCATGGATATCTTTCACATCAGTAAAGATGGTTATGGTCATTGTGAAAACTCACTATAGTTGGAAATAGTATCTGTAAATTTGTTTTGAACACATGTGGAATTCTATAAAACTTCATTATAAACTATTATTCTTATATGATATTGATACCTCACTTATAACTAATTACAAAATTCTTATATTTATTACATACTCATGTTTTAAAAAGAATCTGCCCATATCCACTATAACACATTACTACATTCTTAGATTTACCGTTATGGTTCATATTCAAATTGATCAGAAGCCTATTCCTAACATGGACTCTCGCACGTTAATTATAATCATAGTCCTCAGTTATGCCGTGCATCCCTTCCATATGGGCCCGTCGTCGGCGGTTTGTATGTGACTGGCAAGATACAATTTCCTGTATTTATTTTATTTTTAATTCTACGTCTAAGTAATGTGATAGCTTCGCGTCATTCCACGTCGAGGGTATATCAAATTCCGCAATATTTACGTCATAGAAAAATGAATTTTGGAATTCGTTCACTTCATGTTCACTTATCGTTTTTTGTTATTTCGATTTCGACCGTTCTTTGCATAGATAAGAGATGGTTCTTTGTGAATAATTTTTGTGCCTTTATTTAATATCGAGACCTTATCTATGCTCGAGACTTTAAATATCGTCTACCTTATCTATGTCGTCTACGGTTTTCGATTCATGTTTTAGCGGCAAAATTTGACAAGTAGACCAGGACCAATGCCGTAGATTTTGGAATTGGCTCTTGTTGTTAATTGTTAAAATAATGCATAGAACGTGATCCAATCCAGTGTAAGATGGATAAATCATGTGAATGTGGTTTCACAAAAGATTATTTTTTACAGGAAGACAGCTGCAGTCTGGAAGAATTATTGTACAATATCGACCAAGTCTTGTCGGTTAGTCGGCCGAGCGCTGCGAAATGTCGCGACAAATTACCAGAGCTGATTGCAATAATAGACCACTTGGAACGCCTAAGGAATTCTCACGAAAACTTGGAGATATTTGTTAATGAATCAATACAAGCAGTCGTTATCAGAGTCGAGGATGTCTTAGGAAAAAAACAGTTTCTTGTTTTGAACACAGAAAACAATGGAAAATTCAGCATCATGCAACACAGCCTGCCTGAATTCGACGAATTGTCGCGCGATTTCAATGGTTCGTTTATATATTTAAAATACTAACTATTACCACAACGTTTCTTTGTTTTTCATATACAGAGGATAGAATGCCAAACTCTTGCGTCCTGGCATTCCACTCTTGTATCTTCAAAGTTTATACATCTTCCCATGCACGCACATTGATTGCTCAAGTTTCTAATGGGACCAGTTTCACTGTTCCCAGTCCAGTTTCCATTATCATATATTTTTTTGCATTTGTTCCACATGCCCATATACTTGAGAGATCGCATTTAGTCTAATTTAATTTGAAAGTTCTCAGCTTCAGGATCAATAGACTAGTGTTTAGATTAGCTCATACGTGCTTATTAATGATAGCTGTATTTCAGATTTGGCCTCAGCCGTGGATGTGTTTTTCAAGGTTTTGGGTGAACTCTCTGACTACTTTGAGATGATGGCTGAATTGGATGAATCCTGTTGGGTCATAGATCCCGTCAATCCCACCAGCAAGGATAATTTCAGGAGAATTGTAATTGGTAAGACTTAATGATTGACAGATCTATTCTGATAGCAAGATCAGTAAATATTTCATTATTAAAATTAGTTTTTTTGTGAATTACATATAATAATTATGTATCTTAATATTGTTTTATACATCAACCGGTTTCGATATTAACGTATCTTCGCAAGGACTGGTGTACAACTGAACTATTCCATAAAATTTAAACAACATCCATTATGGATTGTAGGCGAAGTCTTGGTAAGAGTAGGGAGGTGAATGGCAGGGAGACATTGAAATAGGGAATATATTAAATAGTGGGGTATTTGTAAGGTTTAATTGGTTGTTAATTATATTGGACTTAGTGTTAAGTGATTTTTAAAATTTCTAAGTTATTCACTTTAAGGTCTTTATTATTAATGTGTAAAGTTTCAATGCCGTTTTATTTTATAAAAGTGTGTCTGTCTCTAAAAGATGGTTGAAAAACTCTGAGAAGTTATTATTAATGCACCTTATGTGCCATTTTACCTATATAAAATGCGGACAGTCATTACACTTTAGTTTGTATATACCTGATTGATCTAATTCACAGTGGTCTGAACAAAGTTAAATATAGATACAGTTTTAAATTATGTTTACACTACAAAACAAAGTTAACACTACAAAAATCAACAATATTACCTTATCTATACATAGGTTTTTGATTTTGTTTATGGTCTGTGCATGCAGATGAAACTGCTTTCTTCTCTCTGTGAAATACCACGACACAGATATTCAATGTTCACAAGGAATTTAGGCCATTTATTTGAAATAAAAATTTCCAGGAGAAGATGTGTCAATTGTGGTGACCGTTGACTGTCGCTGCGGAAAGGAGCTCCCCAAAGTGAGTGTGCTGGGCCCCTCCATCCTTGTGACCCCTCTCTGTCGCCGTGTGCACGAGTATGCCGAGCTCTGGAACCCCCAACTCGGTGCACTCAACTTGATCAACATGCTTGGTAAGGTAATCTTTTTACTATTATGTTAAGTCTTTCAAATACTTATTTTATTCTTATAACTATGTAGTAAGAATCCTATTAACTTTTTTAAATGATTTAATGGAATATACTCATAAAAGGTAATCAGAGCCATGCAAAAAAAGCTGTATCTGGGGCGAAACCTAAATCTGGCACCCCTTCCTCAACCTTTTGGGATTTATCATAATCATTATCATCGTCAGTTGATGCACAATCAACAATTTCACGACATTCAAAGATGTAGGTTCTTTCTTTCACTGTTCTCAATCGATGTGCTCATGACTGAGCATCGTACTACTCTAGTTAGTCTGATTCTGTAGCGCAAACTGCTTACATCCCACTTATCGCGATCCTGAACCTTGTTTAGTGCAATGTCTAATGAGGCTCCGGTCATGTCTCAGATTATACAATATCTATCTAGCAAAAGTTATCAGAAAGGAAACACTGGACAGGTATTATATGTATAGAAGCGGCTAATATTGTGTATATTGCAATAACAAAATAAGATGTTATAGAATGCGTAATGTAAAGAAACACAGGAGAATATATATGTGGTGTGTATGCATCAGTTTAATTAATGTTTATTATCTATGCGAGTAGCTTGTTGGTCTAGTGATTAAGACACTAACCTAGTGATGTAGTGGTCGGGGGTTCGCGCCTCGTTCCAGGAGACCAGCAGGTTAGTTCTATTTTCATAGTACAAACGTTTAGCTTTGCTTAACAATAGTTAGAATATTGATGTGATGTGTTTCCAGCATTAGAGAAGTACAGGCACATTATGATGATACTAGCCAAGTGTTTGGGATATTAAGAGTATTAAACATATTATATCACTCAATGGTTAATTTGTAACTGATTCAGTTAAAACATAACTGCTGAAATGAACACATTAAAATATAGTGAAGAGAATGTTGCACACATTCATATTATGTTTTGTTTAGTCTTTATCATGTGATTATCTTCCAGGTCTTTCTGAATTTCCTCAAAGAATGGGGACTAAAGAAGTGGCAATTGAAAAAACTGAACTAGAGTGTAGTATCTGCATGTCCAGCAGGGATGGCTTGGCCAAACTGCCATCAGTGGTGTGCGAGAACGCCAGCTGCAGGCTCGACTATCACGAGGCCTGCCTCTATCAGGTAACATATAATACTTCTGAAATACTCCGAGACTTGTTCACAATGCTTCTCTGGTTCTTGGCTAACAAACATCAACTTTTTGTGTTTTAGTGGCTGTCTGCAGTTTCTGGAAATGTGCAAACTTTTAATGTTATTCACGGAGAATGTCCAGCTTGCTCCACTCCTATATCATGTCCAGTGATAAAGACATTCTTACAATAGATTATCTCCAAATCTCAGCATTTACATTGGAATTTCAATATATTTCTTTTCCAAACTATGTATGCTCGTATACAGGGTGTAACAGACCTACTCCACAATATTTTATGGGTGGATACGTGGCTAAATTACGAATTCAAAATGTTCAAGGAATATGTGCAAAATCTGCACTGTTACAGAAAATATTATTGTCATCATTAAAATCGTGTAAGCTTGATGCGTAATGCTTTGGTCATGTGGAACGGATGAATGAGGAGAGAATGGTAAGAAAGATATATGGCGCAAGTGTTGATGACACCAGAAATAGAGGACGTCTGCGGAAGACTTGGCACGATCAGGTAAACCAGATGGTCCTGTTAGAAGCCTCAATAATCGGCGAGCTTGTATGAACGTAGATGAGGCGAGAATTGTATGACAGGACAGAGGAGTGTGGCGCTCTATCCTCTCCTCCTACTCCCGCGGGAAAACAGCGTGATGGTAAGTTAGTTAATTTTAAGTAATATTGTTATAATTTTAATTGTGATTATAATATAAAATTGTTTTTTGTTGATTTTTTAGTTTTTGATAATTTATGTGATAACTAACCAACACAGTACATTGACGACATTCATTATAGACATTGGTGTCTCCTATCAGATTACTCAAAGGTATTTGATATTCCGTAAATATAAAGAAGATGGCTTTCAAATAATGGAATGATAGATGTATCAATTTGAAAAGTGTAACATATAGGTTTGAAAATTTGTTATCAGTGCACTGTGTTGGTGTAGCTTAATCGGTTAATCCATTTCCCTCAGATATGAAGAGATCCAGGTTTGAAGCAATAATAATATTTTTCCATAAAATTGATTTTATATTTATATCTTTCTAATGAATACATTTAATTAATATTTAAAATATCACACCTATTTTCTGAATAATTACAACTTCACAATAATAATGTGTTCTTAATAATCTATCCATTCAGCTTATTTAGAGCATTCTTCTGTAGATCTACATCTCAAATGCTTCAAGTCGCCTTATCATTTCTTCGTTAAGTGTCCACGCTTTCATTCCATCAAATAATATTGCGAACATACACCGTCTAACCATTCTCATTGGTAATCTAAGGTTTAGATCATGACTGCAGAGCATATTTTTCATGCGGATAATGATTGCACGAACTTGCTACATGATCCCATCTTTTATGTATTTTGCAACCCAGGTATACAATATCTTCTCCAACTCTGTTCCAGCAATATAAACATTCATAGTCATTATGTTTGCTAATGAGCATATATTTTGTTTTAGTTGTATTAAGTTCTTACATAATAAGCATATTTCACAAATTTGGATATATGGAACAAATACTATTTACAATATACATATATACCTGACTCTGATATTACGAATAATGGCTATATGTAGTGAGCCAATTTAATCTTTAAACGGTCCCTTCTTGCTCCTTATAACAAAGTTCAACTGTATTTTTATATAAAAATAATAATAGATATTAATACAATGTTTCTTTATGTGGAAAACAGTCTATAATATTTTATATGTTTCTATATAATAAAACGTCATAAAAAGATAAGTTTTTATTTTAATTCCCAAAGATGTTAGAATGTTTCATGTTAGAATTCATATTTCTAGTTTTTTTGTGAAATATATGATTTTAATGCAAAAAATATGAATAAAGAACAAGTTCCTAATTATTGTTATTATTTGTTACATTATTAAGACTACCCTATTTATGTACTTTAAGATAAAATAAAAATATATTTGTGTTATGGTGTACTTTCCTATCCAAAAGAAAACAACACAATCTAAAAAAATTATGTTTTGGGCACTAACCGGTTAAAATACAGTATGTTTATGTAAACTACTTTGATAGTCAGTTTTGTCCTGAGTTTTCTATTGGCAACATACAAAGTATACAATTCCAGATTGCGCATGTGAAGCAACTATGTAACCTGATTTGTCTGGCCTGAAATTTCTTGGACGGCAATCCAATGTTTTGTTTCTCCTAGCTGCGCTCTGCTGATGGTTTTCTCTTTGAGCTTCTGGCTATAAATCTCAGACACTTAAACCAATAAACGACAAGATTGATATCTTGTGCTCTTCACAAGATCTCTTCATAGATCTGTTCCGAGGGCTTCCCGATTAGCTCCTACACTGAGGGTAGTCTGATTTGTTCTGATGTAGGTTTTTTGTGGTGTATCCACATAAAACTGGAATGTACATACTTGTATTTTGAAAACCCAGGATTGCCAACCAAAACTTGTAAAATGCGCAAATACAGGATTTAAAGGTAAAATTCTGAATGATTAAAAAATACTATAACCTAAAATATATACAATTTTATTACTATGAAAGATTTATACTTCAAAAAAAAAAATTGTTTATAAAATATATAAATACGAGTGTGTATCTTGACCATGGATCATAATAATTAGTATATGTACTATGTTGCATTAATTTGTTTGGGACGTGTTTTCAAAATATTTTAGGGGTTTGGTGACTAACAAAGTTTATTTATTTTATTGGTATGCTGGAAACCATCTCCAAAAATTCAGTTAATTTAATACTTGCAACATGCGATAAAAAGACTAAAAACTTTGCTGTGTGAAAATGTTTTGATTCAGGCAGCAAATAAAAAAAAAATAGAGGGAACATTGTAAACAACTTAATAAGCCAACTTGAGATTGAGTTTCAGAGTTTCAGTGAACAGAAGGCAAAATATACAGTTTTTAGCATTCAATTCTCTAATATGTATTCAAGGCTTCTGAAAAAGAATGTCAGCAGTGCTCTGGTTGACAGCCCAAAAAAGTAAATAGGTATACAATGAAAGATGTCCAAAAATTGTTTTGTGAACCTGCTATGTAATTGCGTGTTTTTTTCCGAAAGGTTTGGGCTTTGGTGCTGTCACAATTTGAAATGTTTCTGTTAAAAATTGCACAGTATAATAATATAGTAAAAGTTGAATTTTAGATCCTCTTTTGTAATATATTTTCGGTGATTTGGAGCGAAATAAAAACCTTGGTTTTGGGTAACAATATAAGATGATCTGATAAAAATTTAACTTAAGAAACATTCTCTAAAAAATTCTGTTGAATTACTGTATAAGTTTAATATTAAACGTACAAAACGAAAAAGGTTGTAAGATAAGTATTTATTTATCTGCGCTCGAGCATTGATGCTTCATAAGTCCGGTACCTAGTTTAAAAAATTCAAGCACACAGCTGACACATTTTTGTTCTTGGCAACTTTCATTTCAGTGTGAAAGTCATCCAGCCAGTTTTATTATTTTGCAATTTCGTAATGTTTTGACGGTGAAATGTGAGTTGATCAATTGAATTATACTATAATACTTAATTAACCTACATAAAATGTTCAATGGTGTCCGTAGACCTGTTTGTGTTTTTCATCTTTGTCAATTACGTTGAGTGATAATGTAGCTACTCAATTTGACATTCTAATTCCGAACACAAGTTATTTTATATTAAATAAATGTTCACTTTACACCAACATATTGTTTTACTAAAAATATTATCGTTTGAATGTTATTACTTTGTTTGTTTGTGTTCTGTTAGTAAAATGATGGTGCGTTCTTTTTTTACCGTCCTATCCTGGACTTGTCAGCTTGCCAAATGTCATCGCTTTGTTTTTCACTCCGACGTCACTCAGCAAGACGAAATATTCGCTAACCTCAGTTCTTGTTGCAGATTAGAGCGACCATTGTTTCATGGTGAAGATTCCTTGGCATTTTAAATCGAATAAGGGAGGTTTCCAATCCTCACTGTTTATCGTGTGCTAGGTTAAGTATGTCTCTCAAACCTAGAAATGTGGACTTTCAAGAGACATGGCAGGGTTTGAAGGAAACCGTGAGTATTCTATCATGTTTTCATTATAAATATAATGGTTTTACACAATTTAAAATGACCATTGACAGTGTGTATGTGCAAGAATATGATGCGTAGCAATCAATTGTAAATATATCAACATTTTATACGGAAATTTTGGCAAGATGCCATTGAAAATTATGTTGCCATTAAAATACAATATATTTGCGAGTTGGTACCCAAATACTATGAATTTCTTCAGTAATAGGTATATTGTAGTAATTTTTATGTTAAAATGTAGATGGCAACCATTTAAAAATAAGCATTATTTTGTTCAAATATGAACTCTATTTGAAATGTGTTCATATTACTCAATATCGTGAGCATAATTAAAGTTTTGCTGATTAATTATGTCTATTGATTTTCCAGTTCTATAATTTTTTGCTGTTTAAAAATTGACGAGGGCTAAGGGAACGATAAAAACAAACCTGGTATTCCGCAAAGTACCTACTTCAAAATTGCAACATAATACTTATTAATATTTTTAATTTACTCAATAATAACGCATGATCAGTAGCATTAGAAAATAATAAATGTAGGACTGAATTGATATCATTTTTTATTGATATTTTTATGCGTTTAATTGATGCAACGAGGAAATCAAGTATAATCATTGTATTGACATTTTTAAAGTTTGTAAAATAACAATAATCTTTTCAATGTGAACGCCAATTGTCGTTGATTGCTTTTATAATCAGTCTAATTCATTGCTTATGTGATGCCACCAAGTTATGATTTATCAGTACAGCGTTAAAGATATTATTTCAGTCCTCTTGTGACAGTCCAATTTTTTTGTTGCCATAGTATATATATGCTCTAATAATATATAAACAATATCAAAATTTTCCTTTTTACTATAACTTATTTTGCACATATTTACTTAGTTTCTCCTCCTTTCTTATTTCATTTCTGTCTTATTTCATTGAAAATCTTCATCACCGATTTCTGAGACTTAACCTTTTTCCAAAATGTCAATCTCATTCTATCTCTTCCTCTTGTATGATGGTCGTACTCATGTTGATTTGCCTCAAATTTTCTTATAGATTCTGCTGATATTTTTAAAGTGAGGATTTTAAAAATAAATACCATAACATTGAAGTATGTTTTCTGTTTAAAAGTCATCATATTAAGATCTTTCAGCATTGTTCTGATCCAAGTATATCTATTTCTTTCTCAATATTATTTTCAAAGCTTTATTTTATCTTCTTTATCGTTCTCTCAGTCATACATTCTACATGTCCAAATCACCCTTTAATCCTGTCTAAATGGTATTAGTTCATCATTACTTAAGTTTTTGAAACATTTACCTTCAGTCCTCTGCATTGATAGTTCTTGCGTTCTGATCTGAAGATCGTCTGAATCGTTTGAGAAGATCACCTAGATAATTATATCTATCTAGAACTAAGCTGGGCTGGAGTACATTCGGATGTCTGAATATGATTTTACACTGTATTAATGCAAAGAATGTTCAACCGATGCCTACTTCCATACATAAATGGACTCTACAAAAGAGAAGTTTAAAAACTTAAAAGAGGCAAGGAAAGATGTATGTTGGGCGTCACACCACGGAACAAGAATATAAACGTGTGGATTAAAGAACAGACAGGAGTTGTCAAAATAATTGAATGTAATATTATTATGGATGCCACATCACTCAGAGGATGGACAATGGCAGGCTGTCTTAAAACCTGGTGAACTGATTAAATCATACATGGCAGTGAATAATAACGGATAGAGAAAAGTAAGACACTCGGGGAGGCCTTCATCTAGCAATGATGAAATCTTGTTAACTATGCTATGAAGTGGCATTCCATATACTTGTAATTTGTTAATTATTATTTCTAATTGATGACATTTTAATGTTAACTATGCTAAGTCGTATTGCATATACTTGTAATTTTTTAATCATAATTTCTAATCTATAATTTTCACGCCATTCAGTCTGCATTAATTTGTCTTTTATCAGTTCTAGATTTTTTCATACGCTCCAAATATATTATATTATTATTTATTAATACTGAATGGTTTATGAATGAAATATTTGTACAAACACAAGTTGTAACCAGCCGGTAACCCGCATACGCATAAAGTAAATGGAATTTGACAGAGATCAACAAAATGTATGACCTGTGCACTGAAACTGATAAGTTTTTTCAACTACTGTGTTGAACCAACACTGATATATCATAATATCAATATTTGTAGGTTCCGTATTAAGATTATTATATATATATATATATGTCTAAAAATTTCTTACAATGTTATGTTAAAAAGGAAAACTATACCCCAGCATGGAGACAGAATTATAGCATTTCTTCCACTAGTAGGCAACTCGTATCGAACCTTGGTCTCCTGAATTAATTACAGTATTTGCAAAAGACAAATGTATTCTGTATTGCACATTGCACAAGTTACACTTAAACTGTTAAAGAGCTGTTGTTCCACTGAACCGAATCGCTTCGGAAATTAATATTTACTAGGTCAGCGAAAGACAGTTTAGGAATGAATTTTTCATTCTTGTCTCCCGATTATCTTTTAACTTTCTATGAGAAGCGATTCAACTTGTCTTTATAGCGATAATAATAATTTTTGGGTAATTATTGTATTTAATACGTTTGCAATAGTGTAATATTTTTGGTAATTAATTAATTTGAAAATTATGAGTAAAAAAAAATCTGTCCGTCCATCTGACCGTGTCGCACAGCAATATAAAACAAATGTATATTATCTATGTCGCTTAGCATTAAAGTTTCCTAAAAACAGCATGCTGCTTTTAATGATTTTATACATGCCTCCGTATTAATAATTTTTAAGTAGATAAATGGATAAATGTATGTTTTATAAGTAAAATTATGGTATAACTATTCGTATTTATATCATTTGATCTATTAAATAAATTTATCTATAATTATCATTATTAATACATAATTCATAACATTTAAAATTGGTGTTGAAAAAACCGCTGGCGCCCCGAATAAACCGTTAGCGCACATTAGCACTTCCATCTTAGAAGAACGTTGCTCGGAATCATAAAATAAACAACATCTGTTGTTAATTTTGTAATGTGAAAATACATTGTTATTAATATCAATTAACATAATGAAAATAGGTTTGGTGTTTTTTATCATAGTAAAAAAAGTATTGTAACAGAGTTGCTCAATATTATGGAATTAGTTCATTTCTCGAGAAAAAAGAGCGCTGTAACTGTGTTGGATGCTTTCTAACCTATGATATAATATAATTGTGTGTTAAATTAAATTGTACTGTATTATATAAACTTGTTGAATACTAATGTATGTATTATCCTTATACATTTTAGGTTGATTGTAAATTTGTCAAGATCAAATATTACATCATATTTTGTTTCTTACACTTTTTATTTTTCCTTCTTTTTCTTCTTTCTTATTCTAAATTTATAGTTGATAAACTAATTATGTATAATATGATTGTTGATTGAAAATGTAAAAAGTTTGCCTCGGCACGGACGGGCGAAGCCCAGTGAGGCAGATATTAAAATACCAAATGTAAATACAACATATGATATGAAATAAAAATAAAAATATTATTTAAAAATATTGAATGTTTTTCTAAATATATTTACCAAAAAATATATCAGGTAAGATTAGCTTTATTTTGCCTAGCTTAGTATTAAGACCTTCCCGAAATGTGCGTAAACTTTAAGATGACACAAAAGGTCAGTTTTTGTCAATGAAAACTGCTTAACCGTGCCAACATTTGGATAGCATACTGGGATAATTTGTTAATTTACAAATTAATTAAAGTGATATAAATTAAATGTGAGAATTCAAACAGAGTAGTGTGGTTTTGCGGTATCTGGCATTATTAGGCACAATATTACAAAAAATATAATAAATCCCAGGTGCACGGAGTGGTGACATTAGGAAATGTGGGACGATTAGCGTGGAACTCTCGCTTCTCCGATGTGTACTCCCTGTGTGTGGCCCACCCGGAGCCACTGGCTGAACGGCTGTACACTGAGACCCGCCTCTATTTGGAGGGTCACGTGGCCGACCTGTTGAAGCAGGTAGCCGGCGAAGATGATAGCCAACTGCCCCCCGGAGAGGGGCTTCTCAAAAGGTAATATTCATACTGCTCATTCTGGTAGGTTACGTGTGTGTACTGTTCATGGAATCAGAAGGTTGAGCTGTAGAATGGTGGCTCGCCTCTAATGTCGAGATACCATTCTAGGAAATAAAAATAAATCAAATAATCCTTATCAGACACTATAAAATTCTAGCCATTATTACTTGGATTAGCTTAAACTAAAATCTAGCCGTGGGTTATTTAAAAAAATTGCTAATTCGTGGCCATGCTGGTAGGCAATTTGCCAGTACAAGTATTTTTAAAATATTAAATTGACAATTATATTCTAAATTTAAATTGATAAAATTGTTCTCAAAATTAGAATAATTTTTATAATATTTTTTTGATACCTAGTATACCTATAATACCTATTGTATACTTAGCATCGTCGGTAACAGCTTAACCTAAGTTTGTACCTACTGCATGCCACTGCGTGTGATATCATTGCGGACAGTAATGGTAGAATAGGTTAATAGGATTGAAACAAATAGTCGCGATTTACACAAATTTATTCATTTAAAATTATAATGGTTGGTTGGAATCTACACTGTAGGCAGATTCATTGTAGGTCTGTTCGATCTGTAGGTGGTGGTAGGCGTCCGCAATAAACTCTAAACACTTTGGAATGTTACTCAATGCTGATGGTAGTGTTGTCCTGTTCCAGATATAATGAAGCCTGGGTCCAGTACAGCACTGGAGTTGTGTACCTGAATAATCTTTACCTGTATCTCAACCAGCAGCATATCAAGAAACAGAAGGTGAGTTTCATACAAACTCTGTTTATCCATAGTTTTGTGTTTCCAGTACCAGTGAAGCCGTTACGATGCGTATCAAATGAAATAGTCTGAATGAAAATATTGTTTATTATCAATCAGAAGTAAGTCTAGAACAGTACAACCTAACTTAATGCAAAAAGTACCTGATCAGACATGTTCTATCTAAATATGTACAAGCTAACCGTAAATTAAACTGCATAGCGACTCCGATTCACCACAGCGGTGGATATTAGGGAACCACGTGTTACTGTTTAATTTTAAGTAAAATCTTCAGCTTATAGTCTCAATGGAATGTCTTCTGGCCTAGTTCCAGGTACTTTGCGGTACCCTTGTTTGTAATCTGCATATGGTCAGTTTTTTTATTTATTGTAATAATAGATACATGCAAACAATATTAACATCAAATATCAAAGATTACAAGAAAAAGCAAAAACTAATATCATGTGAACAAGTTACACAAAAAAAAAACTGTGCTGGGGATTGCCTCCGAACAAATAATAAAATTAGAAACAGTGGAACAAGACATACGGGTCAAGCATTTAGATTCTCCCAAAGGGAAAAAAACGGGACACAATCACGACTTGAGTCTCGCCAATCTCGGCGCAGGCCGACGATATTAAGCCCACTTTCTGCAGATGATCAATGGGTACACCATTAGGGGCAGAGCTCCCGATGAATGCAAGCATTCGACACCGAGTCAATTAAAATTAGCCTCAAACAGTAAACAATACGCATGAGATGTTCAAAATTGCCCCTTTACATAATCAATTTGGTTTCGTAAGAAGTAAAGAAGAGAGAGAATGTAGAGAAAACGGACGTGTAATCATTGATTAGCAAGTATTGTCCCCTTTCAGATATCAGAGGCAGAGATAATCTACGGCAATGGCGGCAACTCTAGTCTCGAGCGCCTGGAAGTTGGCGAGTTGGGCCTGCTGTCCTGGGAGCGTGGGCTCGTGCGACCGCTGAAGCAGCGTCTCGTTCGCAGGCTGCTGCAGGGGTTGCAGGCCGACAGGGCGGGCCAGGCCCGTGACCACCACGTCATACGGCAGGTCATCAACAGTTTTGTGGAGGTACTGTCCATTTTGCAGTAGACATATTTCCATATAAACATTACACAAAAATCAACCATGAAAATGTGTAGGAAGTTTTGTTTTCCTCTGTCTTAAGCGACATAATGTGAGCGGGTTTACCTGCAGAGAAATTTTTACCTTTACATATGAATTTCAATTGTCAAATATTTCGGTTCCTACTGCCATCTATGGAGATTAATCCTAAGACCGTACTGTCGTTTATCGTTTTCCTAAAATCACGAAATTTACATTTTTGTATAATGTCCCGTTTGACAGCTGCCTTATGGTTTCAGGTGCAAGTGTATAGGAAGAAGAACCCGTTGGCCCTGTACGTGGAGCTGGCTGAGGAGCCCATCCTGGAGGCTACCGGAGAGTATTGCCGGCGGCTGGCTGCCAGCCTGCTGCTCACCTGCGACGTGTCGGCCTACATGAAAGAGGTGATTAGGGGTAAGTCAGTCATCTTACCACTGAGATCTCCAAACTCCACAACTATAGGTGGAGAAGAGTTAACAATATACAAAATTAACACAAATATCTAGCAGGAAATATGCGTTCCGATATCGTTAAACAACAATCATTTGCAAATCAAATTTTTTCAATGAAATTATTTTCAACGGTTACAAATTATTGTTATTAATTAATTTCTTAATTTATTACAAAAAAAAAACATTTGATTTCGTAGGTTTGGATCTGGAGATGACCCGAGGGGCGCACTATCTCCATCACTCCTCGCACAAAAAGCTGAGAAGCGTGTATGAGAAACACATGGTATGTCAATAACATTTTTTGATTTAAATTCGAAATCTGTCGCTTTGCTAGCAATACTTTTGGTATATATGCTAATGTAGGTATATTAAACAACGAGATCATCATCGGACGAACTCTCATCACTAAAATAACGGGATGTTGAATGATTCATTGTCGTATATTGCAACTCTCAAGGTATCAATGCGACAGATGACTTTGAAAGCTGTGAAGAGTCTGCCATTTTTATCTAACGATTTTCAGTTTTTACCATCCGATGTTCGAGAGTAAAATTAATGAAATATATGAATGACTTTTAATATCGGCAGATTTGATTGACGGTTAATAAACTTTTTAGTGTATTATAAACAAGCATTTGGAAGTAGGTTATGACTGGTATCAAATGGATCCGTTTTGGGAGTCAATCCAACAGGTGGCTCACCGTAAGCAATTTGTTAAATTCTTCAAGATTTCTTATTATATCAAACAAATTCTGACATGTATAAACTTCCGCATCTTAAAAATGGTGTGGTCAATCTGCGCGTGCAAAACGTTTCCCAACCACTTGTAGATATACTTGACAGGTGGCACAGGCAGCAAGATAACTCAGTGCGGTGGGAAGGCGCCGACTCCAAGCCGTTTTACCTGCGCACTGGGGTGAGGCAGGGCGGGTGTATGTCGCCAATCCTCTTCAATATGTACATGGACGAATTGAGCGAACGATTATCTGATGCAAAAATTGGCTGCCACATGGGCGAGACAAATGTGAACCACATTAGTTATGCCGATGATACGGTTATACTAGCGCCATCTATAAAAGGGATAAGAAAGCTTTTACAGATATGTGAAACATATGCCAGTGAACACAATATTTCATACAATGCCAGCAAATCGGTCATAGTGGCATTCAAATATGGAAAAGGGCCAGATAATATCCCTCCCGTGTGGCTGGACGGAACGAAATTGAGTGTTCAAAATAAGGACAAATACCTTGGCCATATATTCAATGAAGATGGATAAGACGATGATGATATAGAACGGCAGAGGAGACAGTTGAGCGTTCGTATATATATGGTGTCACGGCGTTTCTACCGATGCAGTAAGGAGGTGAAGAGCATCCTGTTTAAATCGTTCTTCACCAGCATGTATAACTGTAAGCTCTGGTCGAAATACAAGCAAGTGACGTATAACCTTCTTCGAATTCAGTACAACAACTCATACAGAATACTGTTCGGATTGGCGCGTTATTGCAGCGCATCTACAATGTTTACGTTCGTTCCGCTTCTGAAACATCGAGTTGCTGGCGTAAATCTGCGGCTGGAGCTCAGCACCAACTCTCTGGTGCAAGCGGCGCTCTCATGGAAAGCTGGTTCCCTTACCAGAGAATGGCAACGCCTACAGAATAGCTACATATACAATGGCCATAACTGTAGTAGTTATATATGTAATATTTATATTTTGTGAGTATATATATTATGTGTGAACTTTTTACTTTTTATTAACTTTTTATTTATTAATATTTTCCTTGGTTTTTTTTTCATAGCATTATATTTATTTCATAACCTTAATGTATAACATAACATGTATTATCTCTATGGCGAATCGGGTTAAAAAAAACCTGATCACGCTGGAATTATAAACACATTATTATAATACTGATTCCAATTGCAGGTTGCCGAGCACTTGAATTTCTTGCACGCTGAATGCCTGTCGATGGTGGTAGGCGAACACGCTGCGGACCTGAGGAACGTCTATACGCTACTACGAAGTGTTCCAAATGCCATGAAGCCCCTTTTAGACATAACTCTCAATCACATAAAGGTTGGGGAAAGGCTCTTCTACATCAATTAGGTTGTATCATATGAAATTGCAGAATTTGTAGGTGAAAATAAAAATGTAATATTTTCAATATTAAAAAATCTATTTAATCAAAATAATCTCCACCCGCTTCTATGGTCTTCTCTCCCAATGAGAAATACCACTTTTAAATAAATCTTCATTTTTGGACTTTATAAATTCTTCGAACTCCGTTATTATTTCTGCCTGGATTTGAAACATTTTATTCCTTAAATATAATTCCGAGTAGTGGCACAGGTGAAAATCTGTCGGCAAGAGATTGAGTGAACACGGAGGATGCGAAAGAATTTAATTTGTTAATGGTGATTTGTGATATATGCGGTCGAGCGTTGAAATGCACTATAATTGATCTATATTTCGACCCCTTAGAATAACAAGGTTAACTTGGTTTAACTAACATTTTGGGCTAATTAGAGTTATTGCTCGAAATGGGTTCCAAATGCATTATTCTTTATTTCTTCCATATACATCGACTCTATTTAACGAATATTAAAGGAAATAGCAAGAGCTTAAAGTTCCGACTGCATCAGTTATTTATTTAAATTTATGGATCATTATTGTTAATTTACAATGTTTTATTATTATTTTTAATTTCCCTCATCTCACAGTGGTCATTAAGTCATAAGTTAAGATCATATTTGCATACTCAAAACAAATGTACATGAATAATGTTGAAATTCAAATTATTCATGTATATTAAATTCAAAAGCTCATTACCTCAAAACAGTGTCAGTGTCAGATGGAACCTTGTTATTCCGAGGGGTCGATTAGTTGACTGATTTTTTCCAATTTTTCATTAATTATATCAATTTCATGACAATGTAAATTGGCTGTAATTGATTTGCCAGGTTTAAAAAAGTAATAACAAACACTTCCCGTAAGTAATTTCTCTAAAAAAAACCTCTAAATGTTTCTGACTTTTGGTCAATTTGTGTGGTACCCTCTTGTCTAGATTTTTCACTTTTTCTATTGCAGCGAGGTGGCGAGAAATAGTCATAACGCTAATTCCTAGATCACACGTGAGCGCTCGAGTTGTCGTATGCGGATTAGCTTCCACTATTATCTTTAACTCTTCTTCATTTACAACGCTTTTTGGTCTTCTTCGAGGCTCAACATTTTTTTTTTTTTTTTAAAATAGATGTTTTTTAAATAGATTCTGGTAAAGAAACAATAATATATGTTTTAGTTAGTTACGACATCCTGAAGAGGAAAATGGTATTTTTCGAAACCGGTAGAGGTATTTAAACTCAATTAAGTGGTTAATAAAACAAAGATAATAAATAAAAATAACTTCACTTTCTAAGACAATTGAAGGGCAGAGTACCTTTGTCAATTACAAATAGTCGAATGGGTAAAATACTGCACGGAACCTTTCTCAATCACGGTCGATCTTAAACTAATTGAAAATCTGCAACTTCATATGGTACAACCTAATACATACATTAATATTTCTTTTATATACTGTGAATCTTTTTCTTTATTTAGTTACTTTGCGGGACAAGAAAAAAGAAAATGCTGGAAATAATACATCTGGCTAGTCAGATAATAATCTTATTTTTCATGTGGTCGCGGGGTCTCTCTGAGCAAAAAAAACTTATTTAGGTTATTTTCTTCATGTTGTATTTTTCTCTCTTGGCATAGTTCATTCCGTGCCATGGTTAACTTGCGAGGAGATTGTCCGCATATAAATACATGACCTTTGACAAAAATGCACGCTTTTCCAACCTTCACCTTCAAAAACCATATTTAATCTATGCACCTGAATACATATATAATATTAAATGAATTTCTGTCTATTCTTTATGTAATTCTACACCCTGTAACCGATCTAATCCAAATTTAGCGTAGTTACTCTTTAGGATCCTGCACAAACATAGAAACCCTCCCCCTTCTCCCTGACCGTCCCCTTCGTCCATAATAATATTGCACTTCCCCATCTTTAATCTATGACTTTTATCTGGATACGTTATTGGATTTGGATCCGTACTTGTAAGTGTCATTGCCAGTAAGAAAAAATTTGGTACTTACGTATTTTTAATATCTCTAGGTTAAGATTACTTAAAAGTTTTCTCTTTTATATATTCAATAACAGTACGTAAATATATATTAAATTTGAAATGAAATGTACATTGTCTTTATTGTAAGTAAGAAAAAACTTATATTAGTGAAATCGTTTCAATTTTTATGACTGACAAGTATATTGACCATCTGTAATATCGCATCGTACTTTCTTATCTATGGTCGCACTTTCTTTTCTTATCTATCATCACATTGTTAAATGCGACTCGTGCATATTTAATGCCATCTGTTTTAAATTTTGTTTGGTTACATTCTAGGACATTAAGGAAAATATATTCTTGCCACCTCACTCCTCCCCATCGGACGTCCCTTCGTACCTGGACCAAATTTTTTGTTTGCCCCGTCTTCCAATTTCTGACCACCTATTTTAAACAGAGTGAATTACGTTAAGCTCATATTATACAAGTGTAACATTATTGTTACAAATTAATCAGAATAATGTGGCTATTTTACAGAATCAAGGACTTCAGGCGTTAGCTGATCTAAAGGGAGAGGGAGCGCACAATCAATTTGTTGAACAGATGCTGGCCATACACAACAAGTACAGGGAATTGTTTGCTCAGGTAATAACATATTTCCCATCATCACACATTGTAATTGTGATTTTTGTAAATAATAACATGGGCTTTTTTATACCAGTAATTATAATCATTTTTAATTTAAAGTGTGACAAAAAGACAAGGAAGTGCTCATCTCTGTCAAGAAGAGAACATTTTCAAACTGTAAATTTGGATCAACTCCGAGTCTCGCGTCCCGTGGAATGGAATACGATAATTCCGCTCGTAAATCAGAATCACCGCAAGGTATGGGAGGGAAGTAGGGAAACCTCGGTATAGGATGAGGTCGGTGAGGGGATAGGGGTTCTAGTCCAAGGACCAGTGATCTTGGGAACCGGGATTCAAAAGGACTGCTCGCCTTACCTTGTATATGACGTCTTCGTAATCCCCGCAATGAACCAATTTCCGATCCCAATTGAATACGGCGATGTCACAAGTTCACCCACGGCACACAAACAACAAACAATATGTGATCAAAACACAATATCACAAAATACAGTGCTGGTGCACTGGAGTTGAAAAGTCCACACCGAAAATGCTATTGCGATGTCGAGATCAAACAAATATCGGTCAAGTTGACGTCTGCTGATGTCAAGGTCACAATTCACACTGACGAAACGAGCATGAGGAAATGTATGAATGGGAATTTGGATGCGGAATTGTGTCAATAACGACAGTCGCAGCTGAATCAAAAAGATGCGCCAAAAGTGTGTTTTACGAATTTGGAACATTTAGCATGTACTTTGGGTATGTTGTGAGAGGTAAGAAATATGAAGTAATAATAAATCATACTGTAGGGGATGATATAAGGGAACCACCTTGCAGATATTAATTGATTAAATATAACAGAAAATAAAACTGGTGAAATTGCAAACACATCATCGATTGGAAATCCTGGTCGATGATGTGTTCGCAAATTGTTAGTCGGGCTTGCTTAGATTCAGCGTTTGACGAGTTGGCGAATGCATCGTGTCAAATTTTAATTTTAAATTTCTCCCGCGTAGCAGTTAATTATTATTAACTTTTTTTGACGCTGATTATACAGGGTTTATTTTATTTATAAATTAAACCTATCCGAAAGGTAGTCACCGGATCGAAGGTCGCCATTAAAATTATCTATTTTGAGAGATTGTATGTTTGTAGGTGTTTGACAGTGATCAAGCCTTCTTGGGTGCCCTAGACAAGGCGTGCAGTGCCGTGATCAACGCCCGACACAATGATCAGCCTTGCAAGAGTCCGGAGTTACTGGCCAGGTGAGTTACTGGCCACTTGTAATTATTCATTTGATCAATTGGATTCATTACGATCTTGTGTTTGGTTATACAGCCGCTTTTAAAATGGCGTAAGGATTTGTTAAATACTTTTCATTTATCATTATGATGGCAAATTTTCTTCAATAAAAATATAATGTTGGCATTTTTGTGCCGGTATTAAAGTTTCTTAACAAATTAACACACGGTTTCTGTAGGGTCCTGTATTAAGTCCTGCACAATTGCAGATACAGTGAATCATTTTCTTAATACTATTGTATTCTTGTGACGGATTGAAATATATTCTGTCAGAAGAATGTGAATGAATTAATATTTATTAGGAAGATAACCCATTTACTGTCGGCTCGTTATGCCAATTATATAGATAATTATAATTGCAAGCGTAATTGTTAAGAGAACGCAATATTGCCCGTGTGTGTGATCGGCGGTCTGTGTGATAAAATGTCCCAGGGAGCACCAACATTCTCTTCTGCAAAATACTAAACCATAACTAAATCATTCTTCTCTGACAAATTGTCTGCGCCATACTCACAACAACCTGAGTTTTATTTCAACTATTGACCTCACCTATCCTAAAAATATTTTATTCTTCATGTCATTGCACAACAAAACAATCTTTGTTCTGCCACCTTGGTTATTAATTTTGTTTCATCACTTGTCACAATTGGTTAACTTTGCTTTCATAAGTCATCAATAAAAGCGTCCACCTGCAGTGTTCCTTTTCGCGACTTCGACACGAGTCGGGTAGGTACCTATTTCACCTGAGGCCCTGTTACGAAATTTTAAATTTGTTTGAATAATATTATCAATATTTTTCTCAAGATCTTAAGTTTATGTTTGATTGTTCCCTTTCCCAGGTATTGTGATGGACTTTTGAAGAAAAGCTCTCGCGGAGTATCAGAGGCCGAAGCGGAGGATCGCCTCGCATCGTCCATTGTCATCTTCAAGTACATCGATGACAAGGATGTTTTTCAAAAGTTCTACGCTCGCCTCATGGCCAAGAGGCTGATACACCAGCAGAGCTATAGCATGGACCAGGAGGAGACCATGATCAACAGGCTCAAACAGGTCCGTTCTGCCCACATAACATTTCATCATACATAGACTTCTTTGATAAATCTATTTTCAAATAGTTAACTTTTTGTTATTAACTCTATCAAAAGAATAGATAGATAGATAGATAGATCGGGAGATTTAACCCGTGTTTTAATTGCGTAGGAAGATGGAACAGGATTGTGGTGCTGAATTAAAATTTCACCACAGTTCACGCCTTGCAGTCTATAAATTATTGTTATTTTTGTAACAGTTTTTGTCAGTTAAACACTGTTAACGCTCTTGGCAACTAAATAGTTATTCCCTCCACCAACATTACAGAGAAAACTATTACTTCTTTATTGCCCGTTTCCTTGTCGGACCCTGTATAATATTTATGAGAGGAATATATTATTTATGAACATTTTTGACAATGATGCATTAATGTATTTTTTTTCCAAAATGTCATATTACAATTTTGTTAAAGTAAAATTTTTTCCATTATAGGCTTGCGGATACGAGTTTACCAACAAACTGTTAAGAATGTTTACTGACATAACCATATCGGGAGACTTGAACTCCAAATTCCAAGACTTCTTGAAGGTTGAGGGAACCGATGCAGGAATGGGTTTCAGTATACACGTGAGTTTAATACCAACTGATATTATTTTAGAGTCTTAAATGTGTAGGTGAAGTTTCAGGCGGCAGAAGTCATTTCAGCGACATAAGAAACAACAATAACAATATTGTGTGGATACTGTCCTGATCCCTCCCCCCCAGCTGCTGGCGGTGTTTCACACGTATGCTGCTTTGGTTCGGTGCACACTGCCTGGCGAGCGAGCACGTTGCCAGACGGTGACAGGTTTCCACTACACTCTGAACAACAGGAGACTACATAGAAAATATTCTTGGGAAAAATAAACATTAAAATGCTGGGCATTTATTTTTAAAAGTTTTGTTTTACATTTCAATTACATTTAGGTGTTTCATTATATATATATATATATATATATATATATATATATCAATTTGCAAGACTTCTATCGTGGATCTGGCATTATAAATCCTGTTAACCGCATAAGTAACAAATAACTACACATAAATAAGCTGTAATTATTAAAATCTTGGGTTATTCTGTGTGCGTGCAGGTTCTGCAGGCTGGCGCGTGGCCCCTGAGCGCGGCGGGAGCCCTGGCGGGCGCTGCGCCTCCCCAGCTGGAGCGGCCCATACAGCTGTTTGAGAGGTTCTATCACAACTCATACAGCGGGCGCAAGCTCACCTGGCTACACCATTTATGCATGGGTAGGTAACACATTTCAGTGCGGAGTCACCTCAGTATTTAGTTCATTGTTGTTGTTTTGGAATGTCGGGGGAGACACATCTGGGAGAGGATTGACAGCGAGAAGTAACTAAAATAAACTTTTTTATTATATTTGCTATTGTCAAATGCACACGATTTTCTCATTTTATCATTGAATATGTCTTTTGGAAAGTTTCCAGGTAAAATATGTCATTAAACTGATTTAAAAAAGGTTCACAGGTAGAGGTGTAATATATAACAACGTTGTTACAGATATTTAGTATCTTTGTTGACACTGACGAGGGAGAAATATTTACATGAAACAAAACAAACAATTGAAGAGACTGAAACAAAGTACAATCGTCTGTATACGAACGGGGACGGGGTGAATCAGAAAAATGTATTCTCTACAGATCTGATACACATCTCCGAGACAGCTATAATGTATTATTTTATTTTTAATGAAAACACATTTTTGTTGAGAAGTTGCCATTTCGGAACATTGTTCTGCGCTATTTTTAATACTAATTCAATCAATCAATGTATACAGAAAAATATATCTATGGAAAAAATATCCCGGTAGTAACCAAACATTCTTTCATTGTTAAGGAGAACACATTCTTATTGTGAACTTGTAATTATTCAGAACAGACGGTTTGTGATATTTTAAATACTAATTACATGTATTCATTAGAAAGATATACATATTAAATCAATTTTATCCAAAAATATTGTTGTTGCGCTACCGGGATTCAAACCTGAATCTGTTTCCAAACCGGGGAAGGTATCCAACTATGCTACAGCGACAGTACTTTTGATGACAAATTTTCAAACCCATATTACACTTTTTCAAATGAATACATCTATCGTTCCATTATTTGAAAGCCATATGGGTTCGAAACATATGGGTTCGAAAAATTGTCTACAGTTAATACATTTAATTAGTATTTAAAATATTTTTTCTGCATATCTTTCTAATTAATTAATTCAATTTGTTATATTTTGTATTTAGAACCGATCTATATCCAAATCTCCGAGACGAGGGAGTCAAAGTTTCACTCATTTACGTGCACTATTGCAGTTATGACATAACCAAAACACAAAATGCTTCACGGAAGCTGTCATTTAAAATTGATTACCTCAGGCTTGACATTCTTATTAATTTTAACTAACTGATGAATTTACAGGTGAGCTGAAACTGTGCTACCTGCGCCGGCCGTATTACGTGACGATGCAGACCGCGCAGATGGCGCTGGTGCTGGAGTTCGAGCGCTCGGATACGCGATCGATAGCTGAGCTGTGCCGCGCCACTAGATTGCCGGCCGAGGCGCTGGCCAGACACTTGGCTGCCTTGGCAGAAGCTAGGTTGCTGGCCTTGGAAGGAGACGTCAATGGTAATAAAAGCATTTATGTCGTTTGACTGTACAATTCCATCACAGCAGTTCACCGACTGTTGTTTTAAGTTTTATCTACTTTGAAACAAATTAGGTGAATCACTTATAAGGATAAATAGAAAAATCTATCTACTGTAGAATCGCATTAATTCGAAATTCAAGGAATCAACAAAAATTGAGTCTGTATTACGCAAAACCCTGTTAATAAGAAGAGCATTTTGTAAAGGCAATCAATATTTTTAAATCTAAATTTGGCATTTTGTTTCATAACACTGGGGATTGTTACAGCTAGAGTTCCGTATATTCTTGTTGATGCAATCGTTCTTTGATAGTTGTAAGTGATGTAGCTAAGCCTGAATCAATGTTTTTCCTGCGGCTTAGACCCGGAGACGGTGGTCACCCTCAACCTGGAGTTCAGCTCCAAGCGTACCAAGCTGCGAGTGGCGGGCGGCGGCGGAGGCCCCGGCGGTGCGGCGGCGCGCGAGCAACAGGAGGCGGACCGCACCGCCGCCTCGGTGGACGAGGATCGCAAGATGTACCTGCAGGCCGCCATCGTGCGCATCATGAAGGCTAGGAAGGTGAGACACCGACGACTTTAAATAATGTCTCAATTGACAGAATGGCTCCCTCGACCGATTGTTTTGGAAGTTGACAATGTGATACAAATATTGTTTTCTTATATTTCCAAGTATCCCAGTCTAGTTATGTATTTGATAATGTGAAATTTTGTTCACAAGCATATCAATAAATATGATTTTAATACTGATTTCTCTTAACTGTAAATATATCTAATATCTACCGTAAATTTCTGGAAAATGCATGATAAATAGGAAAAGAAGTTTGTACAATTTGGCAATAAAAGCTATTCGGCAGGTTAGCTGAGCCATTCTTTGATAAGGCGTGTGCTGGGTTTCGTTTCAACCACTGATCACTCATCCCGGACCAAAATTAACTCTCCTTGACAGATGAATGTTTAATACTTCATAGTTACTGTTTCTCTCGAAACTCAAGTAGTACAGATAAACTCGAGTAGACTTATAACGTTGTTTTATTTATATCCATCCATTATGATGTTGAAACTCTACGAAGCTGATTCTATCAATAATAGTGAAGATTGATGCACATACAGCCTTTGTTCTGTCACCAGCAGTGCAATGCAATCTGAGTCCTAAGATGTCACATATTTATATCAATGTAACATTTTTGCCACAAATACACTTTGTCTGGAAGGATATACTCGTGATGCATATTTTGTCTAATTTTTAAGATATTAAAATGTACTTACATTACAGATACTTCGCCATAATGACTTGATACAGGAGGTGTTCGCGCAGGCGCGCGCGGCGTTCGCTCCCAACATCGCCATGATTAAAAAGTGCATAGAATCTCTCATCGACAAGCAGTACATAGAGAGGACCCCGGGCATCAGTGACGAGTACAGTTACGTTGCGTAGTAGTCGCACCGACCAAACTACGGCACACTGACACCCTTAACAGAGACAGCTACATTGTACAGACTATTCAAACGGACACAAACTGTGTTGAGGAATATTGACAAATTGGCGCTAATCACGTGCTCATTTTTATTAACATTATTGATGAAGACACGCCTCGTATAATTGGCATCTTTAATCAAATAAAAAATGGTTTTTTTTCTTTAATATGAGTAAGAAAATCTTACAGTCGACCCCCGTAAATTTTTCACACCGGTTGGAACTGCGCATCGTTTGATTGTTTCCTTGATGGAAGTTTTATAATTTTCTCAATGCATACTAATAATATTCATGCATACGTCGAATTTAGCCGACAGACATTTACAGAGAAATTTACATTTTAAAGTTGAAATTATAATTAAATACATACATAATATATGATATTGTAGCCGTGCTGAAAATTGAAAGATATCAGTGACATTTATAGTATCATACTTTAAACCTGCGTGGCTTGTACTATAAGAGTAGGAATAATTCTACAAAGACAAAGGGATTTGAATTTATTATTTTAATTTGAATTGTAATAAAAAACATGATAAATAAAATTACACTTCTGACTTTTTTATACATACGAGATCAAAAAAAAACGGCCTCGAAATTGTATATGTATGTATTACAGGTAAATATAACTTCTGAAGTTTTGTTTCAATTACTTCTAAATAGTTCATAAGTTGTTGAATTTTGGGTTTTAATATTATCACCTTTGTAAATTGAATATGAGTTTAATGTACATAAGTGTTTCTTTGATCGTATTGTTAAATTGCAACTTAAATATGTCGGGTAAATTGATCTTCTTAATTTGCACACCTTTGAATCGTTTGGATCTCTCGTTGATAATCTTCAAGTCCCAGGACCTGTGTGTGTAAAGGTAATCATACATTTATCGCAATCCACCTGCGCTCGGTCGCCAGGTACTTTATTATAATTGTTATGAATTTGTAACCACTGTACTGCCTTACTTCAAAGTATCGTAAATTTAGTTATTGTTTAAAAATAATTGAATGTGTATCGCAATGAAATTTTCTGTGGTACATTGTCCACGTTCAGAGACAGTCTCGCTTCTCACGTCTTCTGCGGCGCTGCCCGCTTCAGACGACCGCGTAGAACTGAATTTTGACTGATGAGCTTAATGTGATGATGATTGCAAATAATAATTTAAAAACTTTTTTTATATTTATTTGATGTAACATTTTGTGTTCAGAGCTTGTGTACCTAAAGAAATAATAATCTCAATTATATAAATTGGTTAATAAACGTTTATTATAGGAGGCACTCCCACGGGTGAACTTTGTGCGTAAGATGTAAAATAATGATTTGTTATAGTTTAAATATTGTACCTTTTGAAATGTAATAAATAAAATCATTACTTGTGTTTGCTTTTTATTTCATTGAATAATTGTATTCCGAGTTTGAAATTTAAAACCTTTTAGTTTATGGTGAGCTGGACACAGAGTGGCATCTATTAACATAGAGCCAAACTATCACCGTGACATGTGTTGCCAGCAGCGGTGTCTATAATGAGTCCAAAAATGGTGTGTATTACTGAAGATAGAGCTTGCCGTGATTGAATTTGTCACAGGATTGAGGCATTTGTGTACCATGTTATCCTCAGGTAACATCCTTCTCCAATAGTTCATTTCGAAGGTGTCTATTTTATGTTTATTAAACTATTACAGTAAAACCTCGTTATTTCGAAATCCAAGGGACCAAAAAATAAAAATTCGACATTCCCACATAGAACGAAATAATATATTTTTTTTTCCTAATATGTATATGAATATTCCGCACGCACCGTAAAAATAAATGTAGCGCGGCTTTGAAAAAGTTTGTAAGTTTCATAAACAAGACACTCATTGTCAGTTTAATATGGGATATAACATAATAAGGCATTCTGTAAACAAAGGGGGATTTTCTGTATAAAGAAATCTTTGAATAATTTATTTAGTTTTGTTTCAACAGATAAGCAAATTGATAATAATTAACAACAATATAAGATAACCTAAAATGTCATGCAAATTAAAACAACATTCAATTTTTACTGTGTTTAATTGTAGAGCCGCTACATGCATTGATAGTTTCGCATCGGCCAATTGATCTTCCTATTTCTTTAAATCGTGAAGAAGACGAATTTGGAATCATAGTGTTTTGTCGAGGGTTAGCATTTAGCGGGAATTATCACGACCTGAATTCATTTTAGGATTCCACAAATATTAAAAAATGTACTTTAAAGAATAAATTACGGAATACTAGTATATATAAATGTCGGTAAACAAACACGAAAACAATTGTCAAATGAACGCATTAACGAAAATTTTGTACACAATATTACCGTTCACAGGAACTGATGTAAATGTTCAGTTATAATGTAAAACTGACATAAGTTGACGATAATGGAGATAAAAAATGAAGATTGAAGATAATAATGCGCAGAATTGTAGACTAGGCATCTCGAGCTTTGTGTGTGATAACATACACAAAGCTGACGGGCGCGTGCCCTAAAGTGTGACGTGCCAATCGCGATTTCAGAGCTTATTATTTTCTCCAGTTGGTCTAGATAAGACTCGTTTTTAGAGGCGTGAACACGTGTACGCTTCAGAGCATAGGAAGGGAGCTATTCTAACTTATTTTAACAACGGAGACATAGCACTCTTCTTACCGCCTTTGTCGTGCGTAGTCTGATCGTTCCTTGGAAATAAAGTTGAAAATAAACCCATAACGTTCTTATTAATCATACCCAGCCTAATAATATTTTGAAATATTTTCATTCCAACAAAATTTTTTTTCATTATATATTTACGTAAATGATCGATATTTTTTCGTACGGGACTAAAATAATTTCGTTATACATATTGACTAAATATAAATGAATTTTTTTATGAAAAATTGATTGCAGGGAATTAATTTTGAAAAAGTTTTTGATATACGTAATTTTTCAGTATAGCGGGGTTCGTTTTAATGAGGTTCTACTCGTGTTTACTTACTTTAATAAGGTGAAATAATCACGACCATTGAAAAACCATTTTGAATATATAATAAATGTATTTGAAATATTTTAGAATGAATAACAATTGATATTGACATACTATATTATCAAAACAATCACTTCATATTCTAATTGTATTAAAATATGACTGATTGAAGATTTCAACACTTATGACTATGAAAATAGATCCAGTTGGTTAAATGCATATGTATATACAATTATTTTATATTACATTATTTAGTAATGTTTGCATATTTTATCCTAGACTAATTATAGAATATCTTTATTATTTTAATATAATAAATTGTACATACAGATTCTTGAATAACTAAGAGTTGACACATTTGATAATGAATAGTTAAAAAAAATATTGATTAAAGTATGTAGTTAAATCAATTGAATTATTAATGAGCAATGTTCCTAGCCCCTCTGAATTTTTTTGTTGTTGCTAAATTTAGCACATTAAGATGCAACCTTATTTTTCCAAGCCGAGCTACGCTTGTAATTTTTCCTGGACGCATAATGTGGACCAAAAATGGACCTGATTTAATCAAATGATTTAAATTTTATGTTTTTTCTATTTTTTTTAATAATTGGATAAACTAATTCATACAAATGTATATATTTTAGTTTTTCTGATGATTGCAATAAGTTATAAGAGTAGATTTATCACAACCAGACATAAGCGTTTAGATTGCTCGTGGTTTTGAAAATAGATAACAATAATATATATTATTATTTATTTTTTGAGTCATAGTACAGTTATAATAGGATAAAACATTGTAGCGAAATAAAACATGTATTTCGATACCATGTCTGCTACATTAGTATAGACATTGCTTTTCTGGTATAGTAGTCAACAATGTGTAATGTTCAATGTATAAAAATAAATATATAAAGAGTAAAATAAAATATAATTAGATAGCATATATGTATATACAATGTAATGATTACACAATATATTCAGTTGCCATCAAAAACCAACATTACTGGAAATTGATGATTCATAGACAGCAACTGATCACAACAAAATATTAAATATACATTATGTTTGAACGAATTTATTAAATCAAATGTAAATAATGATCTAATCACCTCCGAAATAAGAGAAACTAAAATAGAATAGGTATTTGAATATGGAGTAGTTTATTAAGCACAAATTTCAGTGTGCAAATTACAAGTATACGTGAATATGGTTTGTGATGGTCCCATTTACCCCGATATACAATAACGCCGCACGCCGCAGAAGTTTTAGAAAGCCATGATCAGCCACTCTCAAAGAATTAAGTCATCGACATTCAGACGAGGAGAGAAAATGAAGAATTACAAAGAGTTATAAAAGCGGCCGATCTAGAGTGTATTCTTTCAACCATAGAAACCTTGACTGATGAACTCTGTGGGAGAGACCACAATTGGAAATGAAGCGCAAATGTAAAAAGGAATGTTATCACATCCATTGGACCTTGTTATAAATGTCTTAATCCTTTCGTAACCATGCAGTAACACAGGTCTACCGCTCGATATAGATCGGCACTTGCCGCTGGAGATGATGCCCGCATCGTTAGATTGCGTGTAATGAACGCTTTATTATATTTATTAATATTTTACTTTAAATGCTCAATATTTAGAGTAAAACTATAATAGCTACTATTTTACAGCCATTAAAACTAGTAAAAGCATTTTTTCCTCATTTAAAACGCTTCAAAATTACACATTCCTTACGGTAACACAAGTTGACATTATGGCTGTGTATGGGTATTTTCTATCACAGTATGCTGAGGGTTAAAGAAAAAAAAAGAAAACCTACACAGTTAACACTCAATACTTAACTCAAATTGGTTTGTTCTTGTTATTGAGAATTTTATTTTATTTTTACATTACATTTAATAATTTAATTATACATATATTATTATGTTATACATTTATATTTATATTTTTTGACGAAGTGGAAACTAACTCTGTATCTGGAGTTTTAATTGGGTTAATTTTACGCTGATCCGGTATACGCCGGTTCTTTCAGGAATATAACTACAGCATAAACCGAGAATTACCTGAATATGGCTAAAGAATCTGATAACATCAGTTTGACATTTGCAAATTATTCCTTAACACAATAATTGTCTTGGTCGCTATGAATGGATTCTGCATAACGCATTTTGATATATAATTGTCTCTCAAAATTAGGTGCTTACATTATTATAGAAAAATAATACAACTACATTCAAAACATGAAAGCTATTTTGTTACAAATGCTGAGGTTTCATTGTACACTCCGTATAATTCAACATATTAATTATCTTAGTCTTCTTCCATTCTTTTATTTATAGTATTTATTTATGTAATATGTCCAGACTTGACAAAATATAGATATACCGCAATATTTCCCAGACAACAAAGGTCAGGCTTGTACAATCACCGGTGCATTCTATATTTTTATGCAGTGTGGAATCATGGATCCCGAAGGCGAGGGAGAGAAGACGGATCGGTGCCTTTGAGATGTGGTGCTAGAGACACATGTTGAGCATTCAATGGACGGCGAGACGCACAAATGTCTCCATTCTGCAGGATCTGAACATTAAGACTTGCCTGAGATGAATCCGTAAATTTTTTGGGCATCTTGCACGAAGGGAAGATAGTTCGGAGAAGCTTGTTGCGGTAAGCCACGTCGAAGGACGAAGAGGAAGAAGAAGGTCCCCCACCCATTGGACCGACCGAGTGGAAAAGGCAATAGGTCTTTCGCTGAAGACAGACCTAAGATCTGCAGAGTGCCAAGAATAGTCAAGAGGGCGGGAGTTCATGGAGATTGTGAGGGATGATTTACATAAGGGTGAAAAACGGACTAAATATTGCCAAAATATTTTAAGTATAAAATACCAAATAAAATATTCATATTTGTTTCACAAAAATAATGAATGGATGTCTGCAATAGATTGATCACTTTCAAAGTGTATTACGAATCACACTGATGCGCGCGCTAGCACAATTAAATAACACCCAAAAGGATTATTTCAAAATATTCAAATAACAGAGTTAAATTTGAATTAGGCTGGGACCGAATAAATCAGTAAAATGAACTGTTTTTCTTTATTTATCTATTATGAGCGCGGGGCGAGGTGTGGCTCCATCCTTTGTTCTTCTGTTTGGAGTCTTTTGGGCCATTCTACCAAGTGTTTCCAATCTTTGAGTGAGTGAATATTGCAAGGTGGAACAGCCCAGAACACAATACTTATTTTTAATTATCTTAAGTCTACACCCAAATATGATTTTTCAGTCAGTTTGACTTTTAACTTAAGACACCTATTGGCAAGTACTAAATATTAAGTCTAAAATCACACACTTTAATTTATTACTACATATGTATTTATGAACACTGCCAAGTTTAAGTACGACTGCTATTAAAACTGGTTTTATAGTTATTTTTTACTAGTATTAAAGTAATCTTATTTTTGGTTATTTGGTCCCTGGGATTTTAACACAGGATGCAAAATATCACCCATTATGGAAATGGTAAAAATGTACATACATATACACAAAATGGCGGTGGCACAGTAGATATGAGCAATTGTTACTTCTTGTGAATCACAATTGTAATTTCAATATGGCTTTAATTTCTGACATGATAAACTATATATATGTTTCGAATGTTCTGATATTGATAACCTAGTGCAGGGGCTGTCAAACTTTTAAGACCAAAAGTCAATTTGTTTAATACGTAATCTACAAGTACAAAACGGTTTTTATTTATATTGAATTGAATGAAAAACTTTTACTTTAATTCGCTAAAGTAGCGGTTCCCAAAGCATGCGCTGTGGCACCCTGGGGCACACATTTTGGGAATGCAGGACTGGCTTGAAATCTTTCAAGAATATTTTAATTTTTAGAAAAAAGTTACAAATATGGAAAAAAAATTAATAAATATGATGGTAAATATTGTGAAGTTGATTTCTCTCACAACTTAAAATTTCTTTTTGAAGAGCATTTATCACAACTTATCAACTGGTTTGAAAAATACTTCCAAGGAGATAATGTTTACAAGTTTGGGTGGATATACAGAGAAACTGAACCATAGAGTAAAATGACAATTGGGGAGTCGCTATTTGTTGACCCCTAGTCTAATGCATAGTGTAATTTTGGACCATAGTGTGTTAAGTGTATTTTTCACTACCAACTCTTAGCTTTTGTGGTCTCCATGTACACATCATGTGTCAGAGATTTGCCGTCTCGCGCCCTACTTCACACTCGTCAGTATATCTCTTATCTATGCACTCGTCACACAAGTCAAATATCATTGTTGTTTTCAGTTGAGTCTGCCCAGCAGCAGTTTTAAATTGAATAAATGTTTGTACTTTAATACCTTATATTAAGGTTAATGTTTAATGACTTGTGCTAGCTTATCCCCAGATCCAAATCTTAAGACTTGTATATCACACAAAAAATTTACACACCATAAAGGCACAAAGTTTAGAGATGTGAAAAATATATCCAACACATTTTATACCTTAAACCTTTTCGGCCTAGGCTTTCGATATCTCCATAATGATTGACAACTTGATGCATGTTTTTAATAAATGCAGTGTAAAAATATTGGTCGATATGTACATAGAAAAATATTATTTACATTCTGATTCACAGAAACATCCAAAATATATATTTTTTTCTAAATTATCTATATTAAAAGATTTTTAATGTATTTCATAATTTTTCAGTTACAGAAGGGTTACGCACTTGTTACAAACAAAATGTGTGCATTTAGTTCATATTTTGATTTCTTCTTCTTCTTCTTTCAAACAGGCAATCCACCCTTCAAGAGTGATTTGTAAAAGTTGATTTATACATATCACAAAATTTATGAACTAAAGGGTATTCGAAAATTAAGGGTCAAAAAAGTTATTCTACATTACGACTCTAATATGATGTTGAAGTACTCATTTTTCTGGGTGTCTATTAATTTTGTAACACTCTGTAGTTGTCCCTTCAAAAGTTGGCTAACTGTGTATAACAGTCACTTGACGACAATGACATTCATCTTCGGTTGAATACGTTACGTCCCATATCATCACTTTTTCACCGGAGAGCTATTTAAAACTAACTTTTATAATATATGAATATTTTTATAATATTTGTGTGTACGTGGATGAGACTAATCAAGATGTTTTGTAAGCCGAGTAGTAAGATGAAATAGATACATTCCGACCTTTACCAACAAATCTCTGAAATAAAAAATTAAAAGTCTCATACATGCACACGTGAGGTTCTTCCTCGGACCTTTCAATACACACTGCATTCCACTATGATTCCCTTTATTTTACGTACACATGATTTTTAACTTGGCTTTAACTTATTTTTATTTGTTGTTTGTGACATGTATTTCGTGTACACATCTCTATTTAAAAAAAAAAGGTTTTTACTGATCCCCATTCCCAGAATCCTCGATATTCTCATCCATGTCTCTCGTGCTTGCTTCTGTGTATACTTGACCATTTTTATCCACCAAATTGAATGACAAAACTGTCATATTTTTATTTATTACCTACAACTCTTCAAACTTTTCGAATTCCGTCCTGTGGGTTCCACTTAATCTATCGGCGGATTCCACCTAATCTTACGGTTAGGTTATACACTAATGCCGGTAAACAATAGTACACAATTAGAAGTGAGTCATTAATTTAAACATCGTCTTTAGATTCGATATGTAGAAATCAATGAACCGACCGATATACATGGATCATTTTTTATTTCTGTTATCATATGCTTCAAGGTCCCGGAAACACAAACTTTGATTGATCTCCCCAAAACATGTCCATTATTCACCATATTCAGATTTTCTGACATATAATAAAAATGTTGGTTTTCTGGAATGAAATAGTGTCTTTTGTATTCCAGTCTTAAGTTTAAGTGTGATAATTTAAAACAAGAATTTAGTTTAAATGTCAAATGATGGCAGTAGTGAGCTAGCTAATTAATCAATCTCTTTGGAGTCATCAATTTTCCACAGAGTACGGCATGAGCGTGAAGTCAGTCAGTCAGTGGTTCTGCCAAGCGGCTGCCACGTTGGCTAGCGATGGACGGGGCCTCTGGGCCACCGTGACGTGGGCGTCCAAGCCGTCAGACACCCGTGAGAGTCTTCTAGCCCACGAGCCTCCGGCGGCACCTCCTGAAAAGACAAAAATTAAATTTTCTACATTATGTTAGAGACTAACTATACTGTTAGTTCTGCTATGAGACTAATTTACCAGTTAGGAGAATTGGTGCGCACTAGTGTAATTAAAAAAATTGGGCCCCAATGCAGACTGGAAAGGCTCCCTGTATACATTAGAACCTCCATTATCTGGACCTTAATTTGAACTTGAGGTGGTTTGAGAGACAGGAATGAAATTTCTTGTTCAAGGTGTAGGCCTGCGTACTTTGGTATTGGTGGAGACGCCATTTAACTTGTGACAGCAATAATACAGTCATCATCGGTGTCAGTCCGCTCTAGGAAGCCGATGCTTCCTAGAATTTTCGGAGACCGACAAGAACATACAACATTAGAAGAATCAGCAGAATGTTCGACAGAGCAGCCAGCATAACCAGCAGTCCGGATTGCATCTGGGAGATAGGTTGACTGTCCAGGTTAGTGAATATCTGACTGTACTAAAGTGATACAGTTTTATATTATTAATAGAAAATCCAGGACCGAGTAATTTACGCTATCAAAAGTTTTTATACACACATACACGTATCTCAAAAGTATATGTGATTGGCAGCTTCGAAAAGGACAGCTTAAACAAAAAATTATAATTGAATTGAAAGTAATGACAATTTCAGTGGGATTTCAACTGAGTTTTTCGGCGATGCCAAAAGGAAGGTACCTGATGAGTTACCCCAGGCAAAGCTGAAGAAAACAGACGGAGATCCTCTGTGACCGGAAAGCATTTGTAGATCTATCACTGTAAATATAGTTTACCTGCAGCAGGCTGTCGTATGTGGTTGATAACTCTTTCGTAGTCCGTATCACGGTCTTTGCTGAGCCCATGCTCATATTTGGCCTCCTTGGCCAGCAGCGCTTCTCTCTGTCGTTGTGTCCTCAGCTCCATGGGCGTGTCAGGGATAGCGTAGCGCATCATGCTCGTTAGTCCGAAAACCACGTGCTACCCACAAAAAAGACACATTTCAACAGGTACTTCAAATAAATAATAGATTTAAATGACCTCTTATATACATACTAGGTGGCCCAAATGAGACTGAGGGGTAAAAACTTATTATTATATAGATTTTTAATTTTGGTAAGTTATAAAATATTATTTGTAAATATATGATAGCTACTTATAATGTGCAGCAACATGTCCAATTTATTGAATTTTTCTATTCTTCTGAAAGGTCTATTAACTCAACTCAAAGAAAATACTTAGTCTCCTATTTTGAGGAACAGGGCTCAGTTGTAGATTGCAGGAAGATGTACTTAACGGTCTGTGCACACTGAAGCAGTTGTGGAGATCGTACGGCAGAGTGTAAACGATGATCCATAATCAATTGGGCATCTCCAGATCATCCCTACAATGCATTTTGAAACTGAAACTTAAAATGTTTCCGTATAAAATTCAAATGGTGCAGGAAGTGTTATCCCAAGATTCTCAAGCACTCCTGCAATAATAACTATTCAGTATCATTTGGGTGACCATTGAATGTATTCAAATTCATTTAAAAGTACAGATTATGTTTAATAGAGAGAAAGCAATGTTTAAAATTAACTTACCTCAAATACGACTACAAAGGCCAGTCTAGCAGCAAATACATGCCAGTAGTGAGGTGATAGTCCGTAAGCGTCAGTGGGGTGGTCAGGCTCATTGCGGTACCCGCGATAAAAGCAAGTGGGTGGATCCCCTTCACCCTCTAAGCCCCACTCTGAGCGGTAGTCGGACGTGTTGAACACTGTCACAAAACAGATATTATTTATCACTTATGCCATGGGTGACATTTCATCTCTATAAGTTATGTGATGAAATAGGATTAACCTAAGGTTACACGGTACATATATTACAGTGAATATACGGGGTTCAGGTTACAATGCTTATTAGTGTATTATGTCAAAATGTGGTTGACTATATCAGATGAATATGTGTGTGAGAATTCAGTGTCCCGAATTAAACTAAAAATTGTTTGTTTGTGTGTGTTACTTACAGTAGTCACGAGTTTATTGATGCTTGAAACACAGTTATAGATAAAAATATATGCAGTAAAGAGTCTACAACGTGAAGAATTTGTTAGTGAACTTGTCAAGGAGGCGGCTGCAAGAGAAGTGACGCGAACGGGCCGGTCTCGCGGACGGCTACATTAGCATTGTATCAGACGTGTTTTTGAGGTTGATGAGAGCCCCCTTCTACACCCAAATATATGCAGAGTGCATTCAGGGGCTGTCGGCGGTGTAGCTGATTGTGCGACAGACCTCCATAAATGTGTATTACCAGTGAAGTTATATTTTCACTGGCGATTCACAATATAGCAAAAGTGGAGAATCCCGGTAGCAAGTAAATATTTTTTCCATAGATAGATTTTTTCTGTATATCTTTCTATAATAGTTAATTAATTTAATTTGTATTATAAATATGTTCCACTGAACTATGTTCTGAAAATGCAACTTTACAACAAAAATGTGTTTTCTTTTCCTTAATACTTTATTGTTTTATAGTATTTTTTACGGAGAATGTTAACATTTTGGTTTTGGTACTAAAATAAATACTTCATTCATTGCTCTGGCTGTTGCGCTACCTTTCCTAAAATAATTTTATAGCTTTACTCAAAGGAATCTAAAATGCTACTAACTGCGCCAACGCAACTAATAATTGTAAAATTAAGGAGTGAGTGACACAATGTCGAGTATACTACACTTTTAATGTGTACCGAGTACTTTTCCAATCTATAAATTCTTCTATAACACAAAGATAATCACATTTTCCATTCCTAATTTGTATAACTATTCGACCAACTTACCAGAAAGTGAATGCTTTATGTATCCCTCCAAAGAGGGTCTCCCGGTAGAGGAATATCCGACTCTGTACACCATCCTGGGAATCCAATCACTCGTATATGCTATTACAAATGCCTGAAACGTTCAATCCTCTTTACATAGGAATATTGCTATTAACCATACGGCAACGTACAAAATATAACATAAAAAAATAATCACATAAACTAATCTTAATAAGTCAGTGAACAAATTGTCAATATTATAAAGTAAAATATTTAAAAAATGTTGACTTACATTTGAAACTACCGCTGCGTACGTGATTCCTCGTAAAATCCCATACCTGTGTAAAAAATAATTAATTCTAAAATTTTACAACAGAAAAGTTATAAGTTAACTAAGTATATATATTATATATAATTTTTTTCCTTTATTCGATTTATTTTGAGCAGTTTATTTTTTGCAGTTTTAAAGTTATACGACATGACATGTAGAATTAACAACTGATCAACTATTAAAAATTATTGAAATGGTTGAAACCTTGTCAGGGCACATGGCGGGAGTTGATCCCAATATTGAATGTAGCCTTACAATTCACCCAACGATAAACAATGCAATTCATTGCTACAAAGAAATGTATGAAGAGAAAAGGCTGAAGAAGAAAAATATACAGACATTGATTTTTTGAACCACTTATCATTTTTTGTATGTGTTCCATATTCATAAAGCACATTTAATATCGATTGCGAATAATGTTATTGACACATGTAGTGTGTAGTATCCCACATATCCTGTGAATTATTAGTAATACACATCTAAAGGTAGAATAGGCATATCCATCGCTTTGTGTCCTTCGAGATGCACCCAGACTACAGATATACATCTCTTCATATTGGGTGGTTCAATCTTCTCCCAAAATAAAATTATAAATGAACCGATGTAAGTTGATCTTTACAGGCATGCTTGTCTCATTCCGGACAATGCACCGTAAGAAACTAATGACCAAGAAAAATAGAGATTTTTCTAAACAAAAATTTTACCATGCCCCGATATCCTCTACTCTCTCTGCAAGAGGTCTTCTGGCTTGGGTGACCATCTTATATGCGTCTAGTCTTATTTCTGCAACGTTGTTCAGCAGGGCAAACAGAGGGGCCAGCGGAAAGGCGGCTACAAATAGTGTGACAAACCCATACTGAAGAACTGGAAACAGTAAAGAAAAACAAATAAATTATGTATCAATATCTTATACGTGGTTATCAGCATCGCAATGCAGCAGGGCCTGGTTAGTATTCACTATCTGTTAACGCAAGTCGAATATTACCTATGATATCCTTCATTTCAATACTTCCGTCACAATATATACCGGTCCCTGTCCGGCTGACCTTTCACCTGATCGCATTTGGCGGACGGCTGGGAGCGTAAATTAGAATGTCAAAGGTCACACGCTCGGTTCCGCGGAGATAGATTATCGCCGTGCTTTAACGTTATCCAGACCGGGAAACCGAATTTGACAGCATCTGACCCCCTCCGAAGTGCAGTGAAACCTTCTTCCGTTAGTGCGAGTCAATGAAGGTGCAAAGTGGTGTCCAGCTCATGAGATTGAAATCGGGATAAGACCAGATTCCTATGTCCATATGCCTTTCTTGATCCAAATAGGGTTGCGTCAAACAAACAATAACCAGCAGAGATACAGTCCAACATGGGATCTATTTCCCATCACTGTCCGAAAACAATGCCAAATAGCTTTAAAGAATAATTTAAATACAATATAAATAAAATTAAAAAAGAGATAACATATTAGTACATATAAAAACAATGAAGAAAGAAATTCAGACAGCACAAAGACAGTTTAGTTTAGACATCAGAAAGCCACAACCTACAGGAAACCACCTTGGTGCAGCCTAAGAAGGATGGCAGACGGGTTACCCCCGACAATACCCCCCATTAGCAGGAATATCCCTTTTCAGTGTCCTCCTCCTAGTGTGATACCCATGTACTAATGAATTCCAAGAAGAGTTTGGATGATTATGTCCACTACGTATACGTGGGGAACTAATCCTTCCAAACTCTCAAGTATTTCCTCTCTTGTATCATTAATTATTTCACACCTCCAGAGGATGTATTCCGGTGCTTGGCTGAACTGGCTGCAGATGCACCATCCAGCTGGACACGGCTGTCACCTGTTAAATAAAAGCCAAACTATCACAATGATGTCTGTCGTATGCCGTCAAAGCGCCGTATACGGGTGTGACTAACGCCAAGTAGCAGGCTGGCCGGATGCCCTACCGCACTCATCACTTCTCTACCTGACTCCATCGAGATGACAGCTTTCACTAGCAGCACAACACCTTGTTCTAAATTTATAGTTATGCATAATACTGTAATATGTTATTGGATAAATTAAGTGTTTTCATGTAAGAATTCTTTTGTTTACAACACACCATTATCTTAATTCCTTTCATACATCACTGTAAACCAAATTGAATATTCAATTATCTGAACACAAATTCTGAGTTGTGGGGAGCCTATCATCATTGCATATTCTTTTGCTGCATTCACTTAGTATCGGTTACTTAAGTATGCAAGTGTGACAAGGCATCAATAATGCCAACACCTGTTCCAAATGGTGTGCAAAGGCAATACTATCAGGAATTGGATCTGCTAGGTTAGAATAAATGCGGATGTACTTCTTTCGTTTATGTGCTAGACATCACGTCTTCTAGTCTGAATTACGAACACAGTCCATGCTGACTTAAATGTTAATGTCATAGCAAGAACTAAAGAAGATATACATATGTAGCGATCATAATTCAAATCTACCGCCATCTCGGTCGGCATCGACGCTAGCGACAGTGCTGCCGGCTGCTGCTACAAGTCTGGCTAAATTCACCGCCAGGCAGTCTCTCCAGTATCAGCGTTTCACAACGGCGGTCTTGCCGGCTCGCGCTTGCCGAGCAAGACCGCCAATTCATTTCATTTCACGCACACATGCACCTTCTTCACTGTTTTCATTGTCATAATAAACCTCGACACGCATCAATCACATTTATTTCATTTAACCACCGTCCTAACCCCCAAACATATTATTTTTTTATATTATATCTGATTCTTGAATGGAACCAGATGGCGAATCCGTAATATGTGCGTGTTTGGGGTAAACACAGAATACTCACTCATCTCGAGGTACTCATCAAAGAGCGCCAGTCGGCCAGGGTCTTGCAGATGATAGTCCTGCTCCCAGGCCTGGTGCTCCCTGTCCCGATCCTTGGTGTTGGCGCGGTGGGTTCTCTGACGCCACCAGTTCCACATCTTACTGAGGACAATACAAAAAGATTGTAAATACAAATTTATATACCGTTATCTAAATAATTCATTTGAATTCCCGCTCTGGTTCGTCCTCGCGTATCGAACCAATTAAAAAAGGTAGATTATTGCATAGAACTATCTCAAGCATGACTATTTAAAACCTTTTGAACGCTACTTCCGGCCCTAACATTCCAACACTCACACGAGGCAAATGTTTTTGAATACCCAAATACGCATTAAATCATCAAAATAGACGACTTACGCATGATTTATCGCCTCAGATAGAGATATAATCTGGATCAATATGAAACCAAAACATCGCTGTAAAAACCCGCAGGATGTTTATACATGAATAAACATAAACTCCACACAAAAATATACATAACGGTACAGCAATGTGGCTGCTGTTCGAAATATGCGATCACGGATCAAAGTCGCCGTATCAATTATTGATACAGCCGCATACAAAAACCAAATTATACCGTATCAACATAAACTTCTAAAATTCGCTACCATGCCAACAAATGTAATATTTTTTAAAGGATATAAACAGTTTGTTTTGCGTATAGTTTACACAGGGCTCATTTCAGTGGCTTTCGGCAATGTTGTGAAAATTGAAATGACAAGCCGCAACTCGGCTACCAACATTTCGATCAATCGTGCCGGGGACCTGGACCTGCTCATATAGCAACAGTAGTGCAAAAGGCAACGGCCCAATACATTGGCAATGACAACATTTACTAAAAGATTCCGCTTTTAGAAGTAATGCGTGATGGCTATCAAAATATTCGAGTAATAAATAATAATAAAAAATGTACAAAATTGACTGAATCTACAGCCACTTACCTTTTCTTTCTTCATTCATATAAAATTATTATTTTTACTGATTTATCACTTAATTTGCTATTCCAGTCTGATTCGCTCTGAATAAATAAAATATAACTTCATCTCACGGGTAGAGTATCTCGAGAAAGTTGTTGAAGATCTGCTTCCCGATCATGATGATGGCTAGCTGGATGCAGAGCTCGCTGAGGCAGCCGGCGGGGTCGCAGACGTCCCCCTTCAGACGGAAGAACTCTGATCTCCGAGCTGTGACATCACCGGGGTAGTCGAAAAACCTACCCTGTGGAGTTCACGGATACAATATTTGTGGTAGCAGATCATTGATTAAGGTTATGTTGAAGATCAGTGAGAGGTGACTCACCACTTTCTCAGGACCGTTCTACGAGCGATAGCTCCCGTATCTGTCCTTCTCATTCGCCGTCAGGTTGCCATTTTTGAATGCTAATAGGCAACATGGCGGCAATACATACACCCCTCATTGTTTTCCGGCAAAAGATATCTTTATTCAATAATTTACCCAGATCAGTGAACAAATACATATGGTGTTCGTAGTCTCACGCGATGGCACCGAGGCAGGCACGATCCAGCAGAGGGGCAGACTCCTCCCTCTAGGGGGACAAGACAAAACATAGAAGTCGATTCCCAGTTCAAACTGTCTAGTTGTGTTTAATGCCATCAAATATTGTTCATTTAAAGATTTTTAAAATAAAGCTTGGGTTAGGTTAGGTAAATTAGCCACTATAGCCACTAGGGTAGAGCAAAACTTCATTTCGTAATGAACGCTTCACGAAATGCACGTTCACCAACTTGAAGTGTTCAAAATTAACACTTCATTCGAAGTACGTTGGTACCACTATTTGGCCTACTTCCGATGCATGTAAACTGTGTACATGTAGACAGATATGAATATTTTACATTTATTACTTATGTTAATCATTAAAATAATTATTGTGTAAAAGTGCTAAAATGAGAAAAAATATTGATCATCATGAACGACAGCATAAAGACGCATAAGACACGTCTAATTCGGTTAGCGCACACTCTGCCACTAAAGTGACGGTCGGCATCCGGCACACCGCGCCATCCGCACCATTAGTACACATACATGTATTAACAAATTCACTTCAGGTTCTTCGATAAAACATTTTTTATTGTTGCGTATGGTAAATACTTACAAATTGTAATTATTTTATTCAATACATAAATATATTACGGAAAAATACTTAAAATATGAACTCTGTATTTAGTATATTTACAGAGATATTCGGAAAATAAATATTTTTGATTTTTCTGTATTTTTACTATTTAATTAGTTACCTTACTTCTTACTTATAATACAGCTAATGGAACCTAATGGCTACCTACCTCGGAACAGGTATTTTATATGTACCTAGCGAGGTAGGAAGCGGCCAACATGCTTGCATGTAAATGGAATGTAGTATTAATACTTGTACTGGCTGATGTATCGGTTACTTTAAGGATTTTTATATTGATGCAAGCTTTAAAGGAATGTTGTTTTGAAAATAAACGCCGATTTATCGGCACTAAGATTGAAATGAATGAATGAAAAGGGTAAATGAAGTGTCTGAAGTGCGAAGCGTAGAGCGAAATGTGTTGTGCGATACTTTGCGAAGCATATATTTCAATGGACATATACTCATGTAGTACTTTGCCGGCATTGTAGCATTGAAGCATTGCAGCACTGGAGAATTGAAGCATTGAAGTTATAGCACGATTTAAAACATGCGAACTGTGAAGCATGAGTATTACGAAGTAGTTTATTGAAGTACTTGTTACAGTGTGGACCCATCACTAGTAGCCGCTCGTGTGACCTTGCAACGAGCAATTGTCGACAGCCGATTGCTAGTTCTATATGAATTACTTACCTTAAAGAAAGCGATATAGATGAGCGAACTGTAGAAGTTCATGAACTCAAAAAGGAAGATTTTAAATGTGTAGGAGTCTTCGTATTCAGTCTGGGTCCGCGGGTTCTCCAGATTAGTCAGGTTTATGGCCAGCTTCGCATATATCTGTTGGACAAATGATAATAAAATAAGGTCACAATTCCACACCATAGAGAAGTATTTAATTCGCTAGATGAAGTACATGGCAAATGGCGTATGATTAGTTTTGTTTATGCTCTACCCAATTAGAAATATTATTTTAATTCTAGGTGTACTGGGTGCGCCAATTAGTTGTGACGATTTTTGATTGGATAATATAATGGACATTAAAACATAAATGTTGCATTTTTTTTTCTGTCTCCCTCGATGTTCTATCTAACTGTATATGTATTCTGTCTCCCTTTTTATGTACACATAAGTGCACTCTTTTTGTATTTATTGTTAGTTTTAAATACGTCCTGACGAAGCTCGAGCTAAGCGAAACCGGTTGGCGTGTAATAAAATTTGTAGTTTCATACAAAGTATTTTATTTAATCATATATGTTGTATTATTTATAAGTGCAATTTTTTATAATTTATTTATGTTCTAAAAATTACATAAACAATAGGCACTGCGATGTTAGATATTTGCTTGCATAAGTTGAAGAAAATTATTCGTGAAACATGAATTTTGTCAACCGCTCTGATGTCTTCTGTAATGTTATTTAATGCTCCGGTGTATGAGGCTTGTATAGGTAAGCCCGGGACTTCAAAAGACCCCATAAAGAAAGTGTGGCGATGGAAGATCAGACCATCCGGGAGGGCAATCGTTTCAATGAACATATGTCAAACCGGATGCAATCGGTCAAACTTCTCCATCAAACCGGATGTAATCGGTCAAACTTCTCCATCAAACCGGATGCAATCGGTCAAACTTCTCCATCAAACCGGATGCAATCGGTCAAACTTCTCCATCAAACCGAATGCAATCGGTCAAATTCTCCATCAAACCGGATGCAATCGGTCAAACTTCTCCATCAAACCGGATGCAATCGGTCATACTTCTCCATCAAACCGGATGCAATCGGTCAAACTTCTCCATCAAACCGGATGCAATCGGTCAAACTTCTCCATCAAACCGGATGTAATCGGTCAAACTTCTCCATCAAACCGGATGCAATCGGTCAAACTTCTCCATCAAACCGGATGCAATCGGTCAAACTTCTCCATTGCATACCGATACACTGATACAGCAGCATACAGAGAAAAAACGCTAAAACTCATTGTCGCCTGTATTAAGCTATTAAATACCAATTAAATGTATTAATTAGAAAGATATACATATAAAATCAATTTTATCGAAAAATACTGGTGTTACGCCATCGGGATTCGAACCTGGATCTCTTCCCAAACCGGGAAAGGTGCATTATCCGACTATAATAATTATAATAAATAATGGAACGATAGATGTATTAATTTTAAAAAGTGTAACATATAGGTTCGAAAATTTGTCGTCAAAAATAATGTCGCTGGTGCATAGTTGGATAATGCACCTTCCCGGTTCGGAAAGAGATCAAGGTTCAAATTCCGGTGGCGCAACAACAATATTTTTCGATAAAATTTATTTTAAACGCATATCTTTGTAATGAATACGATTAATTAGTATTAAAAGTATCAGAGACCGTCTGTTCTGAATAATTACAACTTCGCATTAATAATGTATTAAGCTCATCAGCTTTATGGTCAGACTACAATGGTAATTCATTTGGATGCCCTGATCACATACAACTAGCTAAAGCTGCTATGGCAGCTGTACAGAATATTGAAAGACAGCGACATCAAGCAAACAACTAAAATTTTCTCTTTCCAATCTTCACGTGAGCAGCGGAAACTTGGATAGTCTGCAATAGTGATGAGCGTAGAACAGACGCCTTCGGAATGTGCTGCTGGACGTTTCATATCCCGTGGACAGCGGACAGCGCGACTACTCTGGACATGCATTTGGGACGAAGAATAGCTGGAAAAGTGCCACGGCTGTGAGATGCGTTGCATCTAGCCGAGTCAGGTGCGAGGGCGACCCAGAACCTGGACTTGCGGACAACATTATGTGTCTGACTGACATGGAGACATTTGGAATACAATGGATCCTGCCTACCTTAGTCAGAATCATGATGATGATAAGATTGATGATGGCAGCCGTAATGGTGGTGAAGATCTTGGCATGCTTTTGGATGAATGCTCCATTAGAATTGTTCGTGTCTCCGATGCTGTAGATGACCGACACGACAGATATTCGATATATGATGGTTCCGAGAACGGCGCCTAAAACTATTATTATCTGAAAGAAAAAAATACTATTAAGGCCAGAAATTAAATAATAATATTAGAAATAATGCATTAAAATACATCCCGTAGTAAACTCATTTTACTCTGCGATATCCGATAGTAAAAACAATAATCGACAGTTAAATATGGCGGACCTTTCACAGCTGTTCCAAAAGTCATGTGACACATTGATACTTAGAGAGTTGCGGTATACGACAATGAATCATTCAATATCCCGCTATTTTAGTGATGACAGTTCGCATAATCAGGAAAAAAATCACCACTAAAGTGACAGATTTCGAACACAGAGGCGAAAAAATCCATAGATAAAGCATATTTCACGATTATTTGTCACGCCTATAGGCATCTCATCTACGCTTTGACAGTAAATTTGACGTTCAAACAACCCATAAACGATTTTAATCACGGCGTTAATAAAAAGGCGTAATAAATTATAATAAATTAGGCGTTAATAAAAAGGCGTAATAAATTATAATAAATAAATTAGGCCTTAATAATAAGTGACTCTAGTCAAAACTAATAATTGACCACTGGTCACACAATCGGCCCCCACAGTGTGAGTAATTGAAAATGTAAATGAAAGATTCCAAAAACGTCACTTTTACTGCCACTACATGACGTATAGGTATTAGTTGAACAATTTACCATAAAGAGTACTGCACTCCCCGTGACGAAGAATCGCAGAAATTTGGACCACACCGGGAGGTACGCCTCCTTCTCCCTCGTCACTGGGTTCATTCTGAATGTCTTCACTGAAGTCTCAAACTCTATGAAACCAAACATATGATTCAGTTTTAATATTTAGAAAATGTTCTATCCGTTCGGCATTCGTTTTATTATCAGTGGATATACATAATTTATACAGATATTTTATGCTCCTTTTTTCCTCTCGTCTGGCCCAATTCTCCCAGTACCTATTTGCCTCTCAGCTCGGCCGGTTGTCTCTTTTGAATTGTGAAGAGGAATTGTCGTTCTCATTGTGATTCGTGATCATTTGGAAAAGTACTAAACAGAGTTTTTGTGTGTGTAGCTCGTTAAACATCGGACGATAGGTTTACCAGAGTCGTGTTATTGCAGTCTCAAATCTGGTGAACTTCAGGAGAAGAAAGGGATCCGAGGAGTCGAGATGTCCTCCTTATTCCGTACGTCACCACCCTGATCCATTATTATCTGTGATGACCTCGAGATCGAATATATGTGTGTGTGTCAGAGCGCCCGCACCGCCGGGGCGAGATGTATATGTGTGTGTGTGTTAGTTTTGTAAAAAATATGGAGAATGTTGCGTAGCTAATATTATTAGTGTTATTATTACCCGGCCGGGGCTCCTCATCTTGGTCCACTGCATTCATGTCCCACTCCCAGACCACCACCGACTGCTTCCTCTTCCACAGCTCGAGGAAGGTGGTTGCTAAAATACAAATATATTTCAAATGTATTCTATAGTCCATAGGTCTAATCAGAAGGATGTTCGCGTCACTTGTTACGCGTACCATGGACTGCTAGGTTTTAGAAAAATTCACCGTCCACAATTCACCGCGGAACATTCACCGCTGGGAAAATTCACCGCACACAATTCACCGCGAAAAGTTCACCGCACACAACAGATAAAAGAAAATATCTGAATGGTGCGAACGGTTGTTTGAATTACCTAAATTTATAGTAAAAAGTCATTCTAATCTAATCTAACCGAACTTAACCCAAGAAGAAAACGAAAGAAATACATAAAAGTGAATGCATATGCCAAAATATGCAAGTTATTTATTTGCAATTTTTATTGATTGACTTGTTTCTGTTAATGTAATGTAAACAATCGTCAGCACCATTCAGACATTTTCTTGTATCTATTGTGTGCGGTGAATTTAACCAACAGTGAATGTTCCGCGGTGAATTTTCTGCGGTGGATTGTGGGCGGTGAATTTTCCGAATACCGGACTGCGAAACATTCTTCAGGAACTCCGTACATGACTGGGACCTCGCCACAAGTCGCACTAAACAAGGTCCAGAGTGAAAGCAAGGCCAGGTCCAGAGTTCGCGCTGTGGATACTGAGCAGAAAACGCTCATGCTCAGTCATGAGCACATCGACTGAAAGAGAAAGAGAGAGAATACTTTGTGTTCAGTATTCGCAAAATTATTCGTTTATTTTATTATCGGTTGACACACAATTTATACATATTATTAATAATTATAGTTTATCGTCGTTACCCCTTTTCCTCTCGTCTGGCCCAATTCCTTCAGTACCTAATTACCTCTCAGCTCTCTTTCGGATTTGTGAGGAGAATTGTCGTTTTCATTGTAATTTGGGATCATTTGGAAAAGTACTCAACAGAGTATTTGTGTGTGCAACTCATTAAAATTGGACGATGGGTTCTTCGCCGATGGAGTCGTGCCGTTGCGGTGTCAAATTGGGTGAACTTCAGGAGAAGAAAGAAACAGCGTCATTATCAGGTGAGTCGAGCTGTCTTCCTTATCCTGTGAGTCACCACCCTGGTCCACCGAAGAATATTTCATTCCATCTACCCATTTCGATTCCGTAAGGTATTGTACATATATTTCAATGTTGTGGTATTTATTTATAGAATCCTCAATATGTAAATAAAAGAATTTATTAAAAATGACTTGATAATTCTGGCGTCTACTATCAGATTGACTTCGAGGTATTTTGAGATTCTGTAAAAATAAGGTAGATGGCTCTGTCAAATGATGGAACGATTAAATGTATTAAATCAAAAAGGTAACATATAGGGTCGAAAAATTGTCGCTAAAAATAATGCCGCTGTAGCTTAGTTGGATAAAGCACCTCCCCCGGTTAGGGAAGAGATCCAGGTTCGAATCCCGGTAGCGCAACAACAATATTTTTCGATAAAATTGATTTTATATGTATATCTTTATAATTAATATATTTAATTCATATTTGAATTTATAAAAAAAATGTATGCAAATCTTCCTGACATCATACAAGAGGAAGAGATAGACTGAGACTACCGTGACTGAAGGAAGAAGGCTAAGTCTCAGAAATCGATGATGCACAGTGCGATGAAGAACTTTAGTGAAATGCCAGAAGACATAAGAAAGAGGAGAAGCTACGTAGATTCAAAATGAAACTAAGCAAATAAGTAGAAGATACATTGTAGTAAAAAGGAACGATTTTGATCTTGTTGAGACTAATTTAGATAATATTAGAGCGTATATAAATATACTTATGTATGCGCTGTATTAAGAATAAATAAATGATACTCAATCCTTATCAGCATCCCATCTCGCATTGCCTCGGTTACAATTTGTGTACACAGAAAAAAAGTAATCGTTATATTTTTGTCTTAGCCGACATTGTGATGATCAACCCTGGTGATGGACACCGAATATGGCAAAAATAGACGTCTTCTGAGCCTTATCCATTCAACAGACATTGCCTATCATCACTGTTTTCACTGCAGTCCGGAAAAGCTCCGGCCACGCTGCTATTTGCCGCAGCTTGTGTCCTCGATCCGAGCGGCGATGCTGGCGGTGGACTTCAATCGCCGCCCCATCAGTCTATTTTATCGTTCAATATCATTGAGGGAACCCACCCCAGAAGGACATGAAGATTGCGAAGAACACAGTGGCCGGATTGTCGAAGAGGTAGGTCAGCTGGGCGAACAGGCACGAGTCCGAGAGGTTCTGGTACTTGCACGCCTTGTCGCACAGGGGGCACAGCACGATGTTGCCGGGGCCCGTCGAGTTGCAGATTTCTTTTCTGGAAATACGAGTTTATTTTAATATTACGGAAACCTCGAGGGGGCCCTCCTTATTCTGGAATCGTTTTGAGAGTTGTTTACTCTCGCTTCGATTCCACTCAATGAAGCAACGCGTGCAATATTTTACAAAATCTTCAAAGCCTTTTTATAGCAGTCGGTTACTAAAAACTCATTATTGTAGCGCATCTACAATGTTTACCGAAGGCGGCATACATTGTAGGTGCGCTGATTCTGAAACTTCGAATTGCGGCTGCAGCTCAGCGCTCAGCGCCGACTCTCTGGTGCGGGCGGCGCTCTCACGGAGAGCTGGTTCCCTGACCAGAGAATGGCCGTTTATATTTATATACATGTGTGAACTTTTTATTTATTTATATTTTCCTCGGTTCTCTTTTTCATAACATAAATAATATTTCCTAACTTGAATGTATTATTTAATAAGTATTATCGTGTCTTAAAGGAACCTGATCTCGCCGGAATAAACGCATTCTTATTATTACATCATAGGCTGGCTCCAGCATCACGGTATCGTCGTACCAGAGCCACACCTGTACAATTTGACATGAGAATCGTTATCGTATTAAATTCAGAAGGCAGCCAGAGAGAAGCTATACAAGTTGTGCAACACCAAAAGGGGAAGGTGAACGTCACATTCACGCAACTCCGGCGTATGACTCACACCCTAATAAGGTCTTCATTTTCTTCTAAGGTACTACATCCCAGGATAGGATTTGGCCTTCTCCACCGATTCCTATCCCTAGTCATTCTTCTCCAATTCCTGGACTCTCCCATCCCGCTCCAGTCTTCTTCCTCACAGATTACTTATTTATTTACTTATTAGGATGTCTGTGAGATTGCGTGTTGATGTGTGTGTGTGTGTGCCAGTTGTGCAGTGAGAAATGTGAGCATGTTTGCGTGTGTGCGTGTGGGGAGATAGTTTCAAAACGGGCACACTTGAAGGGCGGCACTCTTTCTCCTGGGCTCTGGTGCAGTCCAATACTATCAATTAGTATACTATACTGTTGTTAATAGTATGGTGCTGTTGTTAGAATAAATGCATATTAATCGTCACTTGACAGAGGAGTTTGATTCAACACCCACAAGACAATACAGAATACTGCAGCCTGTCATTCACAAACATTTCTGTCAATTTTTTTTAGTATAAACAAAAAAACACTACGCGCGATGTACATGACCGATACCATGCATCAAGTAACGTCAAGTACGTTGTTGCATTACTGTCTAGCGTGAAGCGGTAACGTAACTCTGTCTCTTTCTCGCTTAGATAGCGCTCACGCACACATTGACGTGTATCGGTACACGGTCATCACCAAAAAATCGGACACCGGAGTTTAGTTCTTCTCTCCACCAGAGAGATTGTTATTTTGATTTGTTTTATTTAACCGAAGCGGTGACACGGTTACGCACATTTTAGAATGTTGTGTGTACGTACGTCGGTAGGTTGTCTTCCGAGTGCATCGATAAGAGGCCGTAGAAGAAACACAGGGTCCCCACGATGGCGGGCGCGTAGAGCATCTTCGTGTAGAAGCCGAGCCAGCAGAAGTACAGCCCTATCCTGTCCCCGAAGTACTTCCTCACCAGCCACAGCGGCTGGCGCTTGAACCACTTCCCGGGGCGAGCCCACTCCAAATACAGCAACTGTAAAGCAAGCGTAACTATTTGATTTAGGGCGAGTCAACAATTATCATTACTTTCGCCGCAACACCTTCGAGTAAGCCAGCACACTGGCACGACTCTGTGCAGTCACGTGTGCTAAATTTGATAAAACCCTAAAGCGTAATTTTCCTTCCGACGTACAATCCGATTTCTCCGGTCGGAGGGTGTGAAAGGGGCTGACATTCATCGTAGACATTTATCGCAATACGGGGACAGTGCTTTATCACGTCAAAGTATTTTTTGCGGAAGAGGGACCAGGACGCCGGTCAATCTCGCCGACGTCCATTGAACATGGAGTACGAGAAGAAGCAGAAGCAAGTTTTAGGGAGAAGGTGGCTTTTGTTTTGCTCAGATTAATCTAAGATCGTTTAATATCGATGTACGCTATTGGTTCCACGCTGGGACCAGAGGGTGGGAGTGAATGTGTGTACATGGACTAGTTGATTTAGATGGCTATGTACTAAATTATGTGAGTAGTGTGAGGAGTGGTTACCCTAATATTTCACTCACAACACTCGTGCTCGTTTGATGTCGCGGAGAGTATTGTGTATGTGCGAGTGTGGCAGATTATGAAAACAGAAACTGTCATGTTTATTGTTTGCACTGAGCTTATTGAAATTTACTATGCCGTTTGGCGAATAATAAAAATTATAATGTATATAAAGGTTTGCTTTTCGAATTGGCAACACTTTTTCCAGCGACAATCAATTTGGCAGCTGACAGCTGATTTATGCTCAGTTTGGTTTGCCATTTCACCATGAATAGACTTACGCCAGAACAATGCTTGCAAATTAAGAAAATTTATTTCGAAAATCGTGGTTCAGTTTAGTTGTGCGACATGATCGCCCGTTCGAGCGAGTAGTTCGAATAACCATGGATCGTTTTCGCACCGCGCATACTCTAACTGATAATACGCATCCGCAGAGACGCCGTACAGTGCGCGCCCAAGAAGCTGTTGTTGCAGTGGAGCCCGAATGGGTCGATTCGCCATCGTGCCCAGCAATAGATCCGTGATTACTCACTTTTTCGTTCCCGATTGAATGGCATCAGTGTAGAAGAGCTGCGGCTTCAACGAGACGGCGCGCCATGCCGCACGGCGCGCGCCACAATCTATTTATTGAAGAAAACATTCGATGAACGCATCATTTCGAGATCGTGTGATTCAACACCTTTGGATTATTTTCTGTAGAGCTATGTGAAGTGGCTGGTCTGCGCCGATAAACCAGAGACGATAGATGACTTGGAAGCCAACATTCGTCGCGTTATTGCCGATATACGGCCCCAGCTGCTTCAAAAAGTGGTCGAAAATTGGACATCCAAATTGCGCTTTATTCGAGCCAGCCGCGACGCCCAGATGCGCAAAATCATATTTAAACACTAATGGGCATAAAATTATTTCTCCAATAAAGTCAATCGATTGAGCATTTATGTTTTATCGATTTAATTCTAAACCTAAAAAAACATTCTTATATGTAACTAAAGGTACTGCGAAATAAAAAAATGCAAGATGTTAACCTATCTCTGCTGTCTGCGTTGGTATTGTTGCGTGCTATCGGTACTGAATGTCTTCAAGGCTGATGGGAGCTTCGTTTCACGAACCGATACTCGCTGGGTGTGTTCGGCATCGCCCGGCAATGATGATGAAAGCCGCACATTTATATTAGGGGGAGTTTATAGAGAACACATTATGTTTTATACCCATTGTTCCGAATTCGTAAAACACACTTTTGGCGCGTCTTTTCGAATCGGTCGCGACCCATGTTATTGACACATTTCCGTATCTATATATTTCCTAATGCTCGTCTTTTCAGTGTAAATTGTGACCTTGATGTCGGCAGACTTGACCAACTCAACTCCACTTGACCAATATCGCGATAGCATTCGCGGTGTGGACCTTTCAGTGCCAGTGCACCGGCCGAGCAGTCTTTCCGAATTCCGGTTCCCGAGGTCACCGGTCCTTCGACTAGAACCCTTATCCCATCACCGACCTCACCTGTACCACGGTTTCTCAACTACTCTTACATAACTTGTGGCGATTCCGATTTCCGACCGAAATTGTCGTATTCCTTTCCGCGGGACGCGCGACCCGGAGATCCGGTTCATTTAGATCCTATCGATCCGGACTTACAGTTCGAATTCACTGCATGGAATGATGATTAATTAATATTCAAACATACCCTTCTGTCGAAGATCTCGCCATTGGCAGCCGGCTTCTCGTACCTTCCTTCGTGGAGGGGGAAACAGGCCGAATAGGTTCCATCGTTTAATAATCTCCGTATTCCGACCTGCAACGGGACACAATTAGAAGACACAATGGGTGCCGCTTGCGCGAGAGTGATGCATGCACCTTACTGTCATTGCTAAAAGCATCTAATATCATAAACTAGAGCAACAGTTGGAGTGGCTCGCCAAACATTGGCAGCAGATTGAAAATAATAGTAGACTCTTGCGGAGGGTGCTATCCGGCATTGGACCAACAATAATAATAATATTTACCTTTTCGGTTAAGTCGTACTTCCCTCTGAGGAGTATCTGCATAACCAAGAGGGACCTCTGCGCTGCGGTGTAGGCCGTGTCTCTGTCCTTGACGAGAAACCTGGAAGCGTAGCATCAGTATATGAGGTCAATACACAATGATGGAGATCGCAACATTAGCGGCCGTAAATATTTGTGAAAAGATTTTATTAATTGCTATTGCGGGGGTTCACATATCGCCATGTTGTATGTACACGTGGAACGTTATGATATTGAATATGTGATGTAGGACTGTGAGTGTGAGTGTGGGTACATGTTGTGTCAGAAGGTGCATGCAGGTTATGAGACTGCTTAATGTGTGAGTGGTAGATACCCCAATATTCACCCATCACTCGCGTGTCCGATTGATAGTCGCGGGGATGTTTTGTGTGTCCAGCGCGAATTATGAAATGGATAAACATTTGTCACGTATTCTTAACAAATAAAATGGTTTACGGAGGCGTTTCTAGCAGCTGTTCTCGAGAAGGCGGCTGGATGAAGAGTAGGGAAGCGTGGCCTTCCAGACGGTTAACGCTACCTGGCCTCGGTATCGAGTGTTTTGACAACTGTTAGGAGATTTGTTTCACGTACCGGTATCTGCAGGGTGCATTCGGTCACGCCGGGCAGTGATGACAAGAGTGAACACTCTACTAAAAGGTGAATGAATACTGACTGTTCCTCCCTGGCCGCAGGTCCCGCCGTGGAAGTGTAGAAAGAGGGCTGGGGCGGGATGAGGGAGTGGTCCCACTCCAGCAAGGCTTCCAACCTCTGCGACAGCCTCCGGAAGCGCCCCCGCTTCTCTTGCGCACCATCCTTGTCCTGTAAACAATTGTAAAAAATAAAAAATAAAATATACATATACAGGATGGCCCAAAATATGTGAGAACATCTCGTAACACATGAGTTATTACAAAATATAATATAATTAATTATATTTCTTAAAGTAATTTTTTTTGTACAGTATTTAGATGATCAGTAATCATCAGAACATCTACTGGGTTTAAATCTGGCCCGGTCGGTGGCCACGTGCCTGGCTCGATGAAATTAATAATAGCATTTCTGTCTGTGTGAGATGGAGCTCCGTCCTGCTGTGATGTCCAGTTATGCTGTAATGTCTAGCTATACTTCGGGCATTGTTTTGAAACTCTTTGATCATTTTCCTAGCATTCCGATGTTTTTAGATTCGCAAATTTTTGATCAGAATACGGTCTTCCGCAGTGATTTGAAAAACAAATATAAACAATAGGAAAATTAATAATCAAAGATAGCGACCAGAAATTGTCTATATAAAAAGGAATATAGGTAAATAGGTAAGTAAGTAAATTAGTAAACTATTTAAGCTATCGTTGACATACTTAAATTAATTTTGATGCAATTATATCACATTTTACGAAATGTTCTCACTTTTTTTGGGCCACCCTGTATAAATAATTTCATATTAAAGAGAGATTTATAATAATTTTAGTAGAGTAGAGCCGCCTTGTCGGGCAACCTAGTATCTTTCTGATTCGATTGTCAAAAGGGGGAGGGTTAAGGGCTGAGCCCTCTTGTCTCCGACATATGAGGTAACAACAGTGTTTTGTAATAACTCATGTGTTACGAGATGTTATCAGTTTTTTGGGCCAACATGTGTCTCCAGCACCACATCTCAAAGGCATGTTGTGCATACCGAGGACAGCGAGACGCACGAATGTCCCCATTCTGTAGGAGCTAAACATCAAAGACTCCTGCGACGAGATAGGTGTTGCGGTGGGCCGCGGCGGAGCACCGAGTGAAAAAGGCAACAGGTACAGGCCCAAGGTCTGCAGGACTGCGGGGCTGGAGGGTGCCGAGAAAAGTGAAGTAGCCTAGTCGATAGGAGATTATAGAGATCGCGATGGATCGCTTCACGGGAGAACAAGGGGCGTTCTTACGTTACAAAAACACCGATTCTAATGTGATTGTTCGGCGGTCCCCTTCCCTATACACCAGAATATGATCTTTTTTGTGAACAGTAGGTTGTGACATTGTGAATTTTCGTCCTGCTGTGTGGGGTTCATAGTATATTGTTTATGCGCGTTTCGGTATCTCGCTACCGTGCGTGCCGAAACCTGTTCATCTTGCTATTGTGCATGGTGTGCTTATTTGACACTTCGCGCTATCACCGAAGTGTATGTCCAAGAGTACTTGGTGCGGAACAACAGAGTACGTGTCCTGGAGTCAGAAGACCTGTGTATCTAAATTCAGATACCGAATCCGGAATTCCGGTCATGTTTTCTGGTTCCGGTTGGTTCTTCAGCCTCCTTGTTCCCTATTCTTATCCTTCTCCCAAATTCCTTTCACCCTTCTTACACCTCTTATTTCCCCACCTTTCCACTCCCATGTACAGACACATACTTTGAGCATGTTGCTAGAATAGATGAGATGAAGATGGCCTGGAGAAATTGGTGATCACGGAGAACATTTCAGGACAGCGGACGAGAGGTCGATGTCCAACAAAACGGACAGACCAAGTCCGAGACATGATCAGAGCCTCGCTACACAAGGCCGAAGAGTGCAAAGATTGGAGAGGAGCAGTGCGCGCTGTAGAAGCACACTAGAAGACCGGAATGCTCAGTCACGAGCACATCGACCGAGAGACAGAAATGAGTGTGTAGAGAAATAAATGATCACTCACCCACGCTTTAACTGAGATGGTGATGAATCTTTTAGTGGGAAGCTTGAGCCCCATCACCTCTGCATAGCGCGCCTCTGTCCTCCACGGAATGTGGATCTTCAAAAACCAGGTCTTCTCATCAAAAGAGAGACACTTGTTCTCCAGCTCCAACTCTAGGCCTGCAGAATCGAGCAAATTCAAAGATATACCTTTTATATTCCCATTGAGATGATCAAAATATTGACAGTAAGATTAACGTGACTATCCTGTTCTTCGGGACGCCGAAATATATTGTTTTTAGAAAGAGAGCAACCCACGATAACAAAAAGGCGCAAGAAATGAAAAAACCCGACGGCAGTGCCTAGTAGCGCGGCGATGACGGCGTGCGCAATATGTCTCACACATATGTAAACCGGTTGTGAGTATTTGATGATTATTCGTCTTGCCACACTATTGGGTGGAATTGACTTTGAGTTAAGTAAATTGAACGTACGAACAACCCGCAAATTAAATGTTACTGTAGTAAATATTTACCACGGTTAAAAATGACTACTGATCACCAACTGGCCCAGATAGTAGAGATGGCAGTTATTTAAGTTTTGCCTTGCAGTGTTGCCTTCTGCAATATCACTACACTATTTTACCTCATGAGATAACATCTTAAAGATGTCGCGATCCTCAGCGATGGGATTATGACTTAAGTTTTTTAATAGTTAAATTCGTATAAGTTCCAGAGAAATAATATCAAGCCAATAATTGTATACGGTCAATCAGCGATGTATCGGGAAGATATTAAAAGCACGCTACCCCCCCCCCCAGAAAGACATATACAAGCCAACCACAATCCCTCGTGACAAGCGGCTTATCAGAGACAATACACCCCCTTTTTAGGAACCAACAACACACTACTGGCAGAGCGGATGATTGATCAATGCAACCTCAAACGATCGAACATAACCGTATAAACACGATCCTAAAAAATTTGGGAAGACTAGCTTAACCATCCCTTAACTCCCAACAACCCAAGTGAAGTATGCCCTCTAAACCCAAAGAGTCAAAAATATACCTACAACACGATAACCCCTACCCTGAATTCCAAACTCGAGTCTCAAGACCAGTTATCCTCCAACCCACACCAAACAGTCCCCCTCCTCAATATAATCCGAAGCCCCCTATATGCCCGACCAACCCCCACCCGCCCGCACTCCCATAAACCAAACACTAACCCCGCCCCCTAAGAAAAACACCCCCAACCCCACCAACCCCCCTCCACACCAAGCAGCACCAAAAAATCACCACCATAATGAAGCTCACCGAACCACAACCAAACACAGAAACCTAAAACCGGAACTCAAAATAAACCTGCCTAAAACCCCGCCCCACCTCACCGCTCGGAGATTATACGCCCGTCCACTGTCTGAAGGCCCATTCACACCAAGTAACATCCTTCTATCCCCAATCCAGTTACACCCAATCCAAAGACTACACCTACCACAAGGCCAACCCGAAATACCTACCCAACAATAACTAATACCCCGTCCCTCACAAGACCCCCCCAACCTAACAAAAAACTGCACGCGGCCCCAACCACACCACCAGCATAAGACAATTGACAACCAACAGGGCCGCCATCCCCTTCCTAAACAACGAAAACCCCAACGACACCCTTACCTCTCACCGAAACCAAACATCCCCACGTCAAATCAAGTATTATCCATGCCTAATCAAATCAACATACACCACAAACCCCCCAATACGGACCACCCCAGGCGCACCCAGACATTAGTAGCACCAGGACCACATTATCCTTGCAAATCTGTGTGTAAACCTTCAATACACTAGGATCACAAGTACGATAATCCTAATGGTCGGCGGCCCAACACGCCCACATCCCACTGTCAATCCCAGCGCGCCATCACATCCCTTACTAAGGCATCGCAAACCATGTCTCACTATCCACCTGCCGTCACGAAACATCAGCGTACCCAGTGATACCCAGTCCCTGTCCGCACCACTACGATTGCCATTAGAAATTACTAACTCACAAAATGCATCCCCCCCAAGTATCACCCGTCAGTAGACGCACTAATCCACACAGCTCTGCATTGAACCCAGAAAAGTGTAACAAACTAGTATAATTATATGTACTGATGCCGACCACAACACTACCACGGTGTAGACATCCTATTGCATCATATACATACCCCTTTTACCATACCAAGACAGTAAAATATCCGAACGCAGCCATGCTGTCGAACTCTTGTAACCGGTCCCAACCCTAACAGCCCCCACAAAGAGATAATAACATAAGCTACCCCAGGCATAATATCCATGGCATAACTTAACCAACAACAACGATGAGCATGCATCCAATAATACACACCAATGGGAATACGATAAAACAAACACCAACATACGTAGGCCATATCATTTAAGACCATCATACAACAATGAAGAATCCATCCTATCATATCACACTCAACCCAAATAAATATAAGTACAGAAAGTGAGACAATAACACCTATTAATCCACGGAATGAAAGGACATACTAAAATTGTATAATTTGAACGATTCCCATTTCAAAATTGATTTTCACTAATCATGTTGGTGACCACCGCGCAACATATTAATTATATATTTAGTATTAACTAAACTAATACTTATCTCTACGCATGAATATACCCCCCCGCACACGTCCAGTGTATCCAACTGCATGTCCCGCCCCAGAGACCCATCCAGGCTAATTGCCGTGAACCATCCCCAGGATACACCCCCCCAGAAGGCAGGAAGTACCTAGTCTCACCAGGCCACACATATCCATCGTGATTAAAATCTCCCGACCACGGAGCCGTCGTGCGAGTTCTTCAACAGTGATCTCGTCGCATGGTACGCGCGAGATCCATCACTCCAACCCCATAACCCCACGGCCCCAGAGTACTTTACCTCCCTACTGCTGTGACCTTCCGTGAGGTCTGCCCCCTCTCCCTCCAGACTCTTGTCCTGCTTGCCGTCCATCTCGCTCGCGCTCAGCGGCTCTTTTTTCAAAACTTCGTCCTGCAAAGAACCAATGCTGATTACGAGACTGTTGAGGGAAATCTGCGTACCTATTTGTTTCATTAGTCACCTGAAGGGGCGGCAGCGGGGTGACGGGCAGCGGGGAGCCGGCCAGGGGGGACCCGAAGGGCTCGCGGGCCGTGGAGGCTGGGGACACTACGGGGACCGCGGCCAGGCCCATCACCGCTGCCTGAAAATTACATTGATTTATTTATTCACACAAAAAAAATAATTTCTGTACAATTCCAGTCAGATAATCGTCCGGCTCGAAACGATGGCCTCATGAGGATCGAAACGAATTTCGGACTTTTTCGGGTCTTCGTGGGTGTGCGGGTGTCTCGTTGGGAGATTTTGAGACGTTCAAGTATTTAGAAAGAGGGTGAGGGTCATCCCCCTTTCCACTTCTTGCTTGAAAAGCCTTAGGTTTTATATCTGTCGATCCTGGGTTTCCTTTGACGGAAGGAACCTTTTTTGTTTTTGTATATCGTTTACAGTTTCCGAGGTAAGTTTGTAGATCTCCATAATCACATTTGTGAAAATAAAACACTTGTTTTTTTATGCAGCTCGTTTTATTTACTTGAGACGCGTTTCACCTTGTAAGGGCATTATCAATGTAACAATTTAACTCAACAACTTGTATTCATAACCATAATAGTGGGGGACAGCTATACGATTATTTTTGCGTGAGATGAAAAATGACAACATTATTCATTGGAATTCTGAGGATGTACATACATTTTTGAATTCTAGTTTTTTACTGCACTGTACGGACAGTGAATGGTCTTTGGTTGCCGAGTAGAGTTACAAAGTGCCGCCTGGCGGTGAGAAAGTGAAGGACCGATATGGGTGGTGAGTTCCAGTAGACTGTAGATTAGAAAAAGTCTGTACCGATGAAGCTGATGAGCTGCACAAGTCATCTACTTAAGTTCTTAAGAAGAATACATTATTGATGTATTTTCAAAACAAATTAAATTAATCAACTACAAAGGCGTGTATTTAGTTGTTACCGGTATTCGAATCTGGACCTTTTACTGTCCGGGGAAACGAGTTAACCATTTCACTATAGCAACCGATTGAATTTATAATCTGTAATTTTTCCAATTGACACATCTATTATTCCATTTTCAAAAGCAATCAACTTTATATTGCGGCGAATCTCAGGTACCTTTGAGTGAAACCCGCTAGGAGACGCCAGAATGAATTAATTAATGCATTTTATTCAATAAGGATAAATTTTAATACAATTTATAAGATGTTTCCCCGGATGGGAAGAGGTCCAGGTTCGAATCTCGGTAGCAACAAAATATTTTTCGATAGATGGATTTTTTCAATATATCTTTTTAGTTGATTCCTTTAAATTTTATCAAGTATTGCCTTATATTGGGTATATCGGTTATTATACTTTAATGTGTATCGTAAATATAATGTTCCGTATTCATCCCGTGTGTATTTATTAAGTTATTTGTGCGAATTTTGTTTTAATTATCACTAATGTTAGTATTTCAAAACTGGTCCGAATCCTTTCACTCATGAAATAAATTTCTGCGTGGTTCACACTCTGTCTTCTATTTTGTATAGACGTAAAGTATTGTATATTATTTAAAGTGAAAAAATGCATTTTCTATAGAGTAGTACGTAATGGAAATAATGTAGCTTTCAATATACCTTAAAATAATCATTCTGAATGCACATTCAGTTGTATGCACTCGAGCGTAATGCATTTAATTGTCAACTTTTAGTATTCAAGGGCGCCTGATTGGTTAGCAATATGATGAACTCTTTTGTACACAATAGAACGTATCCAGGCGCAACAGCGTTTAAAGAATGATTGATATTATATATACACAATCGTTTAGTTTACTTACAGATTTGACAGGACTCTCGATAATGTCTGCCAGAGGAGTGTCACAGCTTCCGGGAACGCTCTGGCCGAGGTTGCTCCACACCGAGTGCTGGAGGAACGAAATTATAAAAACACATAAATATATTTTTTAACCAGTGCATTACAGATCCTTATACTACAAAAGCTTCCATATCGGTCTTATTCATTCACTGCCAGGTTGTGCTGAACAGGCGACCCAGCGCACTATCGCCAACCAACACATCCATCATTACACCTATGACCCCATATAATTTTTTTTATCTTGTTAAATATACAATGCACGGAATAATAATACAATATTAACAAAGATACAGTAATACAGTAATAACACACAGGCATAGGGGCAACTAGGGTTGGACACTAAACAGTCCCTCACGGGAAACGAGACGGGTGCGCTTCTACGATCACGGAGAGTCGAATTCGTCCACCAACTTCTGGATGCTCTGACGCGTGTCGTCCTCGACCAGCTCGTTGGGCCTTCGAAGTCGCCAGATTCGAATTTTCTAAACCACCGCTGACACTCGTCGACCTTCATCACGTCACCATGAGTAGAACGAATGATTCTGACGGCTTCGGACGAACTTTTTCCGCGGTGAAACAAAAACAGCATGTGGGTGAGAGCTATTTCTTCATCGGTCATTTCAACCGATGTAGTCGTGAAAATTAGTTAAGTTTTGCACAGCAACTTTAAGAATTAATAATGAATCGAAAAAATAATAAAACGTCGCCATGGAAACGAGCAATTGTTACATAACCGGTGCTGAAGAAACCCCTCTATAACGGATTTTTAACAAAACCCAGAAATCACGAAAAACTATTAAAAATTGAATTTTCATCCAAATACTTGGATAGATATTTTTAAAATACCGTGTATGCCATCAATACTAAGTATAAGAAATCCAAAAAAAGAATACAAATATCTTATCAATTTTGAGAAATTACGAAATTTATAATTTTTATCGAGGGATTTGCCACTCATCATTTATTGGGGTGTTTAAAACTCAACACGCGTATTTTAGGGGCGTTTGTCACTCACATTATTTGATATTTTTTGGTACAAGCCGGTGACATAGGAAGTGAAGTACCCAATTATAGAAGGTTTTGACGCGAAACTTCAACTTGTTTTTCTATTACTTGTATTATAATTAGTGGCAAAGTATTTGAACCAAGTATCATTTTTTCCTAGTAAAAATATATTCAAATATACATTTTTTCAAATTCTTGATTATAGATGGGTTTTGAAATAAACGACTCACGTGTTTAAAAAAATCTTTTGATAAGAGAATTAATATAATGTAAGCTTAGAAACGTGTGTCTGTCACGTGGTGCTGTATCTGGGTTCAATATTAAGATGTATTTTGCGATGTAACATTTTCTGTCACACATGAGATTTAGTGTTTTTTAAAATTCTGGTGATATATCCACCATCTTCTCGTTCTTCTATTACTACATCCATCAACTCGTCTGACCATCGCGTCTCAGGGCGGGTAAAATGCTAATATAACCCGTCAACAATGACGGGGAATTATTTACCCTAGCATATAATGTTTTCCCATCTGTGATCACGTTTTGAAGTTGCTCAAAAAGTCTGCAAGTGCCCACTTATTTAGTGTGATTTCTGTCAATGATGTACCACATTTCAATTTTATTTGTTTCGTAATTAAATAATTTTATTATATTTTTAATATTCTTCTAATATTCAAATTAATTATTGTTTTTAAAAATAGGTCAACGGGTGGGGGGGTGTACTGTTATTATAATTAAAGTAAACGTATCTACCCAAATATCCATACTCTTATACTGTCGTTAATTTAGTATCAACAATTTAAAATGAACATAATTTTTTTTTAATAAAAACGGATTTCTGGTGTAAAGTTGCAATTTCAGAACATAGTTCTGCGGTATTTTTAATACAAATTCAATTAATTAATTAGAAAAAAATAAAAATGTACAGAAATAATCTATTTATTAAAAGATATTTGGTTGCTTCCGGTGGGGGAATAATTATAAAAAATATATAGAATATAACTTCCAAATTATAAATGTAGTTGATGTGATGATGATTGGTAAAACATTTTCCCGGACAGGAAAAGGTCCAGGTTCATCTCAGTAACAACTAAATATGTAGTATATGTATCTTACTGATTAATTCAATAATATACTTTCCCAAAATATTACTAAGTATAGAAATAATAACATTGTATGTAATTATTATAGTGGGGCATTATTAGTTTTAGCCGAGTACAAATTTAAGGCTTTGTGGCTTAAAATATATGACCGTCTAAGACGCCGTTGTGCGATCAGTGGTAAGGTTTGTAAAAAAGTTCTACTCGTCGAAAGCACATTCGGTAGTAAATAATTTTTACCATCCCATATCAGATGGCGAAAACCGTAAATCGTTAGTTAAAAATGGCGGACTCTTCACAGCTGTTTCAAAAGTCATCTGTCACATTGATTCATTGAAAATTGCAGTATACGACAATTAATCATTGAATATCACGCAATTTTAGTGATGGGAGTTCGTTCGATGATGATCTCGCCGTTTAATTTATATTACCGAAGATTTTTCGCCAGCAAAGTGACATATTTCGAACGCAGCGGTGAATAATGCCATAGATAAAGCATAACATTGTATGTATTGCCGATGGTGAATATTTAAAATACATCAATTTTGGTAAAAATCTCAGGTATTGGATGATTATTCGCCTTGCCACACTATTAGGGGTGATTGGCTTTGACAGTAGTAAATTTGATGTACGAATAACGAGTACCATTTTTTACCACGGGCGATGGTAAAATGTTGCTACTCATCACACAACAGAGATGATATTACCGCAGCGGTCGGTGACATGGCTGAACCCTGGCTGTGTCTCCTGCGCGCCGGGCTGGACCTGCTGCGGATCCACTCTCCGGGAACTTGCAATTCTGGAAAAATGATAACAGCTGTGAGTAGCTGCCATTGCGAGGGTAGTGCACCGTTGACTTCTGGCGGACATTTTAAATTGGAGAATTATTGCTGATGCGATAGTTTGTTACAGTTTTAACGGTACTTATTTAGAGATGGTTTAAATGGTTGTGTTTTGTTTTGAAACCTGAGGTGGACAGAGGGCGGCATCTGGCGCCATGCTGCGGAGATGCGGTAGCCGCGACACGAGCGATTATGGACGCTACCGTTCACATTAACATCAAAAAAATTAGCCATGGCCGAGGAGAAAATTAATATAGTATGTTGTATGCAACTGTTACAAACTGCCTCAACTAATAATATTTGGAACAAAATAACGGTTTATGAATCAAAAGGTTTTGCTTTGGTTTGTATTATGAGGCAAGAGCAGGTTGAAGAAGATAAACTACTTATAGTCATTGAGCGTAGCAACAGTTTACAAATATACATTAAAAAGTCTACACAGAGGAGCGTTTGCTGGAGATCTTGACTGAAAGGCAGCAGCGAGAGGGGTGGCGTTCTGTAACCAGCATTTCTTGGTTGCAGGCGCACGTTATCGGTGTATAATCTATTTATTGTGACGGGGCGTGTTTTGTGGCTGTCAGGAGCGCCGGTTTACGCTCAGGTATCTGCATGGTTTCGTTCACTATTGTTCAACATAACTCTCGCTGAAGAAGCCTGCCGCCCGTTTCTTGAACCAGCTGTCGACAGATTGGCGGGGTCTGCGCGTGTTATATCTTCTGCCCGAAAATTCTTTGAAAGTCCGGGCTGCATGATCCACGAGCTTCCATCTCTACAGTCGTATTTTGAGTTTGAAAAAGGAATTATCGACCGCATCTTGCAATCGGCGGGATTTATGAAAAACACGGTTAACAAAATACCGCTGAGAAGTTACACTGAAAAGCTAATGGCCAGGGCTACAGATAACTATATCAGTTTTAATTTAGAAATAATAATAAAATGGTTTACTTGAACATATATCCAACGCTTTTAGGAATATTTATTTTTAATATATGGCTTTTATAGCGCAAGTACATAGTTATATATTTATAACAATGGGAAAACTAACAAATGCATTTGACTAAGACAAATGTTGGTAATAGTATAAAAATACTAAAAGACAATTAATAATTAACAATAATACATTAAAAAAATGAGCTGATATAAATACACAAAAACTTTCCTAATTTACAAAATTTAAACATTCCATATATAGTTTCTAACTAGTTTCAAACCATAACCATAACCTAGTGTCCGATCAAAACGCTGAGCGGCATCAATACACTGCTACAATGTGCGCAGTACTCATTAATACAATTGTTCTTTATAAATGGAAATAATGTAGGCAAACAATCTTTCTTTAAAATTAGCCCAAGTGCGTAGTTTTAATAAACATTCAAAATGAGCAATAATACTTCAGACAATAGTAATACTGTTGGGAAATTGTTATCTTACCGTAACATAATTCTGGGCTAATCTGCCGTGTGTTTCCGACTTCTTTAGCGGACGTTTCTGGTCCGATGAGATGTGCAAGCGTTTGATTAATGGTTTGCAAGACTGTTGTATCGAAAGCGGGGTGTGTCGGCGCGCGGGGCTAGGAGCAATACCGTGTCGATGCGATGACAGGTGCTACGTTAGGTATGAACAAACAAACAAATCATCGCTTTTCTTCGGGACATTATAAATACCTGCATTATCGACAGCGGACGGCAGTACAGTGTGGTGAGTGGTCCCTTCGTGGCTGGCGCGCCTCCTTCCGCTTCCGCTGTCCGCCGAGTCTCCCTTCAGGACGTACAGTTTGCCCTCTTCCAGCCCTCTCTCGCCGAACCCCCTGTTCATCCTGTCTCCATCCAAGCCGACCGACAGCCGCCGAGCATTGTAGTTATCTGTCGCTTCTTTCCTGACGATTTCTTCGTCTATTGTATCGTTTTCTGCAATATTTACTTTTACATTGTAATTCTCGTAAAGGGCGTTTTCGGCCGCTCTCGAATTTGTTCTCAACTTGGACCGAATTTTGTCTGATTTTGTTTCGTTTGCGGGCTTCAGTTGGATGGGTTCCTTCGTGTTCTTGCGGAAATCCGTTTCAGATTCCCAAATCAAATAGTTCATTTCAGCAGAATTTCGTTTGAAGTCTTCCCAGTCATCCATCTCCTTTAACAGCTGTTAACTACTAAATTACACACGTAAATCATTTGTTTGTCCTAATATTGTTGACCAAATACTTCAAAATTCTAACATTTTATGTTTATTACGTAAAAATAAAATGACACGTCAATAAATAGCACTCGGTTATATAATGTAAAAATAGTATTTTCTGATAAAGCACCAAAACAATAAATAATCCTCGAAAAAAGCACTAAAAAAATTATAAAATCTCAGAAAAGCACCAAACAAATTATAAAATCGACGAATTAGGCACCAAAATAATTATATATATATTTTTTTTTAACATTTCAAGCGACAGAATGCTAATAGAAGTGTGTCGAGTAACTCTCGGTGCAAAACAATCTCTGGTGCAACAATGTTCACAACAGCACCCACCAGTGGTGGTTCGTTCAATGCACAGCATGCTCAAGAAGCTAATATCATCTGACAAACTTGCTTTGTGGTCGGTTCGTTTGTAATCCCCAGCATGTTGTCGAAAACTCACAATATTTTTATCCGATAGCGAAGGTTACCATTTAAAATGTACCGAGAAATTATATCCTCGATATATACTATATTGATTATAGATTTCACAACACTTAATTTATTTTGATATATTTTATATATGTTTTTAACGTTTAACCGACCAATATTAAACTGTTTATATACATACGTTTCATCGAAGGCCTCCACGAGCACTAATGTACGGAATTGTTGTTACTTCTAACTGAGAAGATGATTTCTTTGAGAATACCTGGACCGACATTTTGACACTGTGAAGCGTGTCATTTTCAAGGGTCAAAAGTTATTATATAATCGTTCAAGCCCCATGTGACTAATCTCAACCTTATCCAGAAATATAAGCTTTTATTGTTTATATGCTATTGTGGCGGACTCATAGTGTCACCTAGCGGTGGTCCGAATGGAAGCTCGATGACACGCCACATACTCACATAAATTCACTCTGCTTCCGCGGCCGGTGCTCCCGACTAGTTCTCTCTCAAAGTGTAACTTATTTTGTACTTGTAAATCTAACAGCTACCTGAACTTAGTGTGTTCGAACTGCGGATCGAAAATAAACCAGACGATAAAATCTAAGGTATGGTCTTTTCATCTATCACGCCCGAGATGCCATTTTTCCTAACACATTCTCTAATTGGCTACTACTACTACCACCCGAGTCGAGTATCATAACCATACCTTCTAACTTAACCTTAACCTAACTGACCAGACTATTATCATATCTCCGGTCCGTGATTACCGGCGACGGCAGCTGCGAGTCAGAAATCAAACGACGCTAGGTATGGCGAAAAGTTCTATGTCCACACTTGACAAAATACGGAAAGACCGCGCTATTAACGAGACAACGAAGATCAGGCTTGTACAAGTATCTAGTGCATTCTATATTCTTATATGGTGTGGAATCATGGACTCGGAAGGGAAGGAGGAGAAGACGGATCGGTACCTTTAAGATGTGGTGCTGGATGTTGCGAAACGCACGACTATCTCCATTTTTCAGGAGCTGAACATTAAGTACATACTTTCAACCTTAGATGAATTCTTAATTTTTTATATATTATATATACATATATTTCCTAATGTGTGAAATGTGACCTTGACACTAGCAGACGTCAACTTGACCGATATTTGTTCGATCTCGACATCGCGATAGCATTCGCGGTGTGGACATTTCAGCTCCAGTGCACCAGCGCTGTATTTTGTGTTTTGATGTTTGTTGTTTGTGTGCCGTAAGTGAACTTGTGATATCGCCGTATTCAATTGGAAGCGGAGATCGGCTCATTTTGTGTGATCTCAGCGGCGACTGCAGGGATTAGTATACATGGTAAGGCGAGCAGTCCTTCCGAATCCCGGTTCCCCGAAATTCGATGGTCCTAGAACCTAGACCAGAACCCTATATCCCCTCACCGACCTCATCCTGTACCGAGGTTTCCCTACTTCCCTCCCATATCTTGCGGTGATTTCGATTTACAACCGGAATAGTCGTATTCCATTCCGCGAGACGCATGACTCGGAGATTGAGCAATTCGTTCATTTAGATCCTACCGATCCGGATTTACAGTTCGAATTCACCAGCACATAATAATAATGAATATTCCTTTATAAATATTGATATTTCTAAATTGTGCACTAGATGTCACTCATGTCTAATATTTATCAACTGCGGTGAATAATTTTTTGATATAATTACTCGATAAATTTAACATTGCAGTTCAAAATGGTTCGACACAAAATACCGCACTCACTTGAGATTTGAAGTAAATTTTATTTACCATTATTTCTTCAAGCTTATATCCTTCGTGTTTATGCTTTTAATAACATTCATATCAATTTAATAAAATTCTATTATCTAATAATATTTTGTTTTTTCTTACTGGAAATAAAGACAATGTACACTTCGTGGTGTATTGTTAAAGTAATAATGTTTAATTTCTGGCGTCTCCAAGCGTACATTATTCATATTGTCGTCAACTTACTCTGTTGGCGTGGTGTAATCGGTAAACGCATTTTCTCGGATAGGAAAAGATCCAGATTCGAATCCAGGTAGCAACAAAACCCGTACATCTTTCTAATTAATACATTTGATTTGTATTAAAATATCGCAGAATTATGCTCTGAAAAAACCGCAACTTCGTAATAATAATATGTTCTCCTTGATATAATAAGGGATTTCCGCAATAAAATATAGATTTTTCGGAAACCCTGACCACGCAAGGCCTAGCAGCAAGTAGAATAATAATGGGTCAATTTCGCAAATATTTATTTCCAAGGCTCAACATGAGTTTGTATAAAACTCGTAGAATAATATTTTCCGTAAAAGCACGTGATATGTACATAATTTAGTCAGATATCCACCAATGAAATATTGTGGACTAGCTCTGATACACTCTGAATATATATATCATTGAAAAGCTGTCTGTTCTAACTCTGATATAAACAAAATTTTGCATAGTTACTCTTTAGTGTCCTGCGTAAAACGTGGACTCTTTTCCCCTCTCCGCGCTTTCCCCTAACCGCAATATAAATGTGTATAATTATATATAATATTTAACGTCATCCAAAATTTGTTCAGTCACATTCTTCAATATAGTATAGTCACCGTTGGCATCTCACCTTTTTAATTCACGATAATTAAATAAAAAAATCTTTCATGTTTAATATGAAAACAAAATTGAAAGGGTGTTATGTGGTGTGCGGACGCAGGGGGGCGGTCGGACAGGGGCGCCATGAATTATTCAGCCCGACCGCATAATCAATAGCGGCTACGCTTTTATCGACCTCAATCTACTGTCGGCGGTCAGTGCATCACACGTATCGACGGTTTTAATGTCAGACGTGATCTCGACGATTATCGTAATTTAAAAATGAATACACTCAGGTCAGCCGTCGCGAACATGAACAGAACTAATTGATACATTTTATAAACGCAATCTCGCAAAAGATATCTATCTTACCGTAAGGGAGAGCCGTCTTTGTTTCCGAGTATGTCCAAATCTTTGCAGGAATTAATTACAGGGATTTTATCCCCTGGGGAATTGTCATTAAGATAAAGATACTTCACAGACATATACTGGTCTAAATTGAAAAATACTGCCTTTTCAGACGTATTCTGGTATATGTTAATAATTCTAATGAATTTCACATATACACATAAAGGATATAGCCCTATATTTAAAAAAAAAAAAAATGTCTCAGCGACATCTATGAGAATATTACATGAGAATAATAATCAAATTTCAAAAAATCCATAGATGGCAACAGCATAGTTGGTAATAAATAATTGAAATGTTCCAACATGGTAACATATATACAACTTCCAACAATTTGATAAATGTGGTAGCATTGGTAAATAGGTGAACGTTACATTGTGTAAAGTGCCCTGTAATGCTCAAGACTTCCATACTTCCCATGTAAAATAATAGCTTCATCTCTATGAGACATCTATATCTTGATAACAATATATTTATTATCTCTTCTTCTGTTGAGACGGGCCTTAATGGTATTATATTTGATTTTAGTGCCGATAAATCGGCGTTTATTTGTTATATTGATCCAACTCAATATAAACATTTCTTAAGTAATTAACACACTAACAAGTACAATACGTATTACATTTTATTTATATGCAAGCCTGTTGGCCGCTTTCTACCTCGCTAGGTACATTTAAAGTACCTGTTCTGAGATAGGTAGCCATTGGGTTCCATTAGCTATTTATTATTGTATTTGATACGTGGAAAAAAATAGTTAAAAAACAGAAAAATCAAAAAGGAGACAAGTTGAGAATAAGTAAAGAAACAAAGTAAAAACTTTGATATAGACTAAAGACAAAGTAATGTATAAAACAGAGTATAAAGAATATTAAAGTAAGAGTATTTTTTTAAAATGGATTAAAGCATGATGACAGGTTAAAATAAGTAGACAAGTGAAGAAGCATAATAAAAATATGGTAGAAATTCAGAGTATGGAGAGTAAAAACCAGGTAAAAAGTAGGATTAGAATAGAAACAAGATGGGAGAAAACAAAACATCATAAGTACGAGGTAGGATGGAAGGACAAAAAATAATTGAATGACTCAAAATGCTTCGTTATGTTCTTTATGGCTCATATTTCTCAATGAGACTGCGATGCTGGAAGAGTTCAGCCTCGCTAGACAGAGTTCGGCACGAAGCGATCTGTACACCACCATCGCATGTGTTTTGTTTAAGGTGTATGATGTGTGCGTCCCTCTGCTGACTCTCAAAGGTCAGTCTCACTGAAGGATCATCGTGGGTACTTGGTTGCCAGAGGCGTGCACTGCATACAAACAAAAAAGCTGTGTATTACTGTAAATTTTGGGAAATAAAAATAAATTAAATGGTCTTTATTATTATGAAAAGACCCTATAGATTATAGCCGTTATTATCCGTATTAGCGTAACCTACGACTTTTGTCTAGCCGTGGATTATTTGCGAACCATTTGCAACAACTTCATGTGCATTCTGGTCAGCAATTTGCTAGCACTTAAGTCTTCGATGAACTCTTAACTTGTTTTTTAAATCCTGATAATAATTGTACTGAACTAAATATTTTCTTACAGAATATATGTCGGTATCTTGCGTCTACGGATTTTCTGCATTTTTCCTTAATTAATCCTACATACATTTCTACGTATTTGTTTTACTTGACAGACTAAACGTATTTCAACCTATGATTCCATATTTCGATGTTCGTGTACATACAATTTATAGGTTACAATCTGTCGATCGAGCCAATTTTCATTTATCATGATATTATTAAGTAAGATTATTACCAATATTAAATTAAATGTCAAAATACAATTATTTCTGTTATTAGTTTCGGCTGTGCGTATTTGTAAAGCTAGTTATTTAAATAAATGTTTTAGAACACTGCTAATGAAACATTTTAAATCCGTTGTCCGAAGGAGAAATTGTAGAAAATATTTTAACCTTTACCATACCATGATATAAAATATCCGAAAGCAGCCATGCTGTCAACTCGTGTTACCGTAAATAACAGTTAGAAAAAATGTTTTTATTAGCTTAAATGGCTTAATTGGCACTCTAAATATTGAGCATTCAATTTTGAAAAAATGATTAATAACATAATTTAGTGCATTCATTAAATCCTATACAATGTGTCCTTCCTTCTTATCTCTCTTCATTTAATTAGTAAGAAAGAAATAATTATATTCGTATGTTTGTTATTCTTTTCACTGTAAAAATAGTGTGTGATCTCTGTCTTTCATATCACAATAGGTATTTTTACCAACGTATTAATTTTACAACGGATTGAATGGAAAAAATAATTGTTTTTGTACGATTCCCTTTTCATAATTGGTTTTTCACTAGTTATTCTTAAGCGCTTATATTTTCTTTAGGATTATCTAAAATATTAATTTTATGTTGCATGTATTTACCAAAATATTACAGGTTTAATTAAGTTGGTAGACCTGTGTTACTGCATGGTTTGGGAAGGGTTAAACCAAATCGATAGCAGAGTACGACTCCGAGCAATAAAGAACGTGCCTTTTTTAAAGTAGTAAATTTAAATTGATAGAATTGCTATCAAAACTTTAAAAAATCTAACGTTTTTTACCAACCAATTGTATAGTTAGTTAGCATCGTCGGTAACAGCATAACCTAAGTTTGCCTCTACTGCACACCGTACTGTGTTTCACTGTATGGCTAAGCTTTCTTATGTGTATTGTATGCAACATATTTCTAACATTAATTATACTTTACTTTGTTATGATCGTATTATAACATGGGAAGGCGTTGATTGTAATGTTTTGCAGATAAGATATCGTAATTGGTACCCTAATCACTGCACTAATATATTGTTAATTACGCTAAAAGGATTTTAACGCAATGAATTGACAATGTATTTAAGGATTAGATAAATAATATTTTAATGAGAATTGTTTTATATTGAATTACAGCAGAGAATACGACATCGTTCGGGAGTATTTGTATTAAACGAGTTAAATCGCAGTCCCCGTGTGTTTATTAATGTTTTTTTTTAAATTTTAAATCGCCGAATAAAAAACAAATAAACACACATTAATAGGATCGATGTAAATATTATTTAGTAAAAAAAAAATTATGTTTTTCATATAAAACTTGATTTCATATAGTAGCTAAGTAAATATAATATACTATTTAAAATAATTCACTAACACAAAGTATTTTAAAAACGCCGAAAATTGATCACGTGTTCTGCAAATTGAATAACCATTCATAAATGAATACAATTATAAACCTATAATTGTATTAATTTTTAACATTTTGCTAATTTGGTTCAATGCAGATTAGTTTCCGTCATCTTGCACTCATGTGTAATTTTTACAGCACCGGAACGCGCGGTTTTATTTTAGCGCCGCAAAGGAAAGGTTAAGGTAATTTCAATTTTAATACTTATTCATATTTTCTTGATTTTTATGAAAATATGGGCATTTTAATCGAAAGTTATACACTCAATATATATTTTTTAAAACAATAACTTAGGTCCTTTACACTAATATATTAAATATATTATTATTTGCCATATGTAGTTATAACAATAAAGGCATTTTTAGAAAGACCGCGACTGTCAAATTCTTATATATATACAGAAATAGCTTTTTATCGAAGACTAATCTGCATTTAACAAATTAAAAATGAATAAGGAATAAACCTGGAACAATTCCAAGCGGCAAGCCTACTTTTCTTCCGCCACATTATGAGTCAAAGTGACAGCCTAGAAAAGGAGGTAGAGCTGAAGAGCGCCACGATGGCGGGTGCGAGCCTGGAGGCAGCCGCGGGGGTGCGTCGCCAGCTGACTCTCATTTGATTGAGGCCACTATATGTCAGTATACACATGAAAGGGGAAAGAAAAATGAATCGTTAAATTTGCATTTTTTGATAGTTTTAAAATGCTCGGTATTTGTGTAGATTTTTGTTCAGACAATTAATAGGATTATAATAATTAAATAGAGTGCTCCCTAAATTTGGTCGACGATCGTACAAGATAAATAAATGTTAATGTAGCATTTTAATAAATCGTAATCGCGACACACCACACTAATTAATGTTTTATAATATTCTCATATTTGGGGTTGCCTGATGAGTATTTTCGGTTTTGTTTCATTATTTATTATAAAACATTTCAACCATTATTGTTGAGGTCTTCATCGCATCTTTCAACCAATTTGTCGATGTCCTTTGATATTAAAATCGGCCGGTCTGGTATCCATATAGTTATCGTCGTTGTTGAACGTAACGCCGTTTGATTGGAGAGCGACCGAAAGAGGTGATCTGACGAGATGCGGCAGAATTTCTGTTGAGCTCCTGGATGACCATTCTAACGTCGATTAAAGTCGAAAAGAAGTATGTGTGGAAAATATTTGTTTTTCTCACCATAACACTCCATTATTTAAGCCCAAAAATGAAGAAAAACTGTAAGATATTGTTTTTGAGTAAAAAAATTGCCATCCAAATAGTACGTAATTTTTTCAATTAAAATAGCATAGCCAAATAGCATTGCAAAAAAACCGCAAATTTAGTCTTCCAATTACGTAAATATTTCCCAGTACATATTGGGTTATTTGAGATTATCATTTCTGAGAGGAAATGTTTTAAAAAATTAAAATGTGTAAAAGTAGCACTCGAGCATTTAATGTTTGTATCCTCACTATAATTTTACATTCATATGAAAAAAATGTAATGATTTTTTTGTTAAATGTATAGCTATGTACTGGTTGTAAAAAAATTCGTTCGATCTTTGGTAACAGTATACAAACTTTACTCATCGAAAGTACAATCGACGGTTAATTAATATCGGATGGTAAAAACCAAAAATCGGAATCATTCAATATCCCTTTACTTAGTGACGCCAGTTCGTCCGGTGGTGTCTCGCCGAGTGACAAAGTGACAAATTTCAACGCAGGAGGATAAAGCATAGAATTGTATGTATTGCCAATGGCGAATATTTAAAATAAATCAATTTTAATAAAATCCGCAGGTTTTGATGATTATTTACCTCACCTATTAGGTGAGATTAACTTTGACAGTGATACATTTGACGCACATACAAACCCGCAGACTTATTTTTTCACGATGGTAAAAAGTTACTATTGAGCGCACAACCGGCCGTAGATTGAAGTGAAAATTGTTTAAATAATTTAGCTACGTTCATTTTTTCTTAATTACTTTTATGAAGATCGTTTAACGAACCTCGCTGAACGCCACCGTTTTATGAATGAACCAAATTTAACTGTATAAAAAAATGGAAATATGGCCGCTAATCTTGTTGATTTTTTTTACAAATGTTTATTACATTACGTAAATGAATAAATAAATGTTGTAAATATGAATTAAATATATTAATTATAAAAATATACATATAAAATCAATTCTATCGAAAAATATTGTTGTTGCGCCACTGGGATTCGAACCTGGATCTCTTTCCTAACCGGGGAAGGTGGATTATCCAACTATGCTACAGCGACAATATTTTTAACGACAATTTTCGAACTTATATGTTACCTTTTTGATATTAATACATTTTAATCGTTCCATCATTTGACAGAGCCATCTACCTTATTTTTACAGAATCTCAAATACCTTTGAGTAAACTGATAGCAGATGCCAGAATTATCAATTCTTTTTTATTAAATTTTGGACACATTGATACAACTTTATTATTTAGGAGAACACATTCTTATTGTGAAGTTGTAATTATTCAGAACAGACGGTCTGTGAATTACAGTTCTCGCTACGTACGCGTCTAAAACTAGCTCTTCCATGACTTCCGCTAGGTAGGAAGGCTTCACGACTTATGTATAATATTTTAAATACCTATACGCAGGGGCGTGCACTATATATAATCAAAAAAGCTGTTCATAACTATGATTTTTATGAAATAAATCTAAATTAGCTTAATTACAAAACCCCCTAAACGAATTTTGGATGATTTGAGTTAAATATGCAGTTTTGTAGATGCAGTCAACTACAAGCCTAAAAGATATTGCATGTTAAAAATCAGTGTTAGTTCCAAAATACCCCAAATCTAACCCAGTATAAGTTGCTATTCCCCCAAAAATGAAATCAGTCAACACAACGTCTGTTGATGTTCACGTGATCTAAAATCTAGTATGGCTGCCAGAACGATAAATACGGAAAAAAAAATAACATTACAGAACTGTCTCTTAAAAATGCTGATGTAAAAATAATCATTTTCTACATTTGGTTTTAGAATATACGTTTTTCATCCATATCTCAAAACCACATAACTTATGTGACGACTCGTTTTAGAGGGTTTTGGAATATATATATATGGGATTTAGCGCTACATATTATGTATTAAGTATGCGGGTCTATACGTATATAATCTAGCGGAAGAATATAAATTTAAATGATAAATAAAGCTTGGCGTGTATTTTTGCAAAATGTGCTCCAATATATGAGTTAAAGGCAGCCTTCGTGCCGCGCGGTGTAGTACACGGAGTACACGCCTTCATTTGAACAGACGAAACGTATTGAAAAACGCCACAAGCGGAGTTGAATGTATCCAATATCTGAAATAAATTCACAAAGGTATATTTTTACAAAAATTTACTTTCGAAAGAGTGCGTTTCTTTCAGGTGAACGCAACTTCTAGTGACACATCACACATCAATATTAGCAGCATAACCTAAATCCATGACTAGTGCACGCCACTGCCTATACGTGCACTGTAATGGTCCGTATTCACCATGAGATAAACCTCAATATCGTGTACAAATGTTGAGATTTTGATCTGGAATCGTGTACAAGGGTCTGACATTTGTCTTGCGTTTTTTTAAGTTAAAATATATTTTGTAGATTTTTGAAAATCGGTTTTTAGAACTCAAAATAAGGCACTGAGTCGATCAAGTGCTCCGGTCGCTACTGCCCGGGACATGTAGGATGGACATATACTATATTTTTACTAATTCCGCCAAAGAAATTTCAATTCACAAATATATTATGGCGGTGGCCCTGTGCAAACTAAAGACGAGACAGAGTGAGTGCATCCAGTACACACATGTCTTAGCGTTGGGGGATCATCGCGGATAAGAGCCGAGAGTGTCGGTAAATGTACGTGTGTACCGGGTGAGTCATTCTAGTTCGCGAGCAAAACGCATGAGGTGACGATTCGTAGGGCGCTTTGCGCTTAACTTTACACTGCGCACAAACTTGTGACGAGTCTCGACATTTCACCGTCGCCATTTTCAAACAGCGAATGAATTGTATATGAGTGCAGATTTAACATTCGGATGCAGTCATGAGAGATGTTAAATTACTAACAAATTAGTTTGTTATTGTCAAAATTTTCTGCGCTGTCATTGGCTTGAAATTATACCACAATCATTGTGTACTTGTCATAAAATGATTATTTCAGAAACTATTGAAACTGTCGTTGTTATTATTTTTGTTATACAATGTGGGTGATTCAAATGAATATCACGTAATTATCAAACTCTAAATTATCACAATTCCGATACGACACAAAAAAACCCCAGTAATGTTGTATTACAATGAAACTAATCATCGTGTCCTTAGTTGAGATTGTAGAAAATAAAAAAAGCGAGTTAGTGTAATATTAGTACATTTACGGTTATGGATTGCCGCCAAAAACTCATCGTATTATATATCCGTTTAAGTGTTCAGCGGGATTCAACACAGAGAAATGAGTAAAATGTACTTAAGAGTAAATTACATGGTTTATTCGAAAGAGTTAGAATTTGATACACGATTTAAACGTGAACTGATCACGCGATGTTCAATATATAAGTGAAACTTAAGCAAGCTCCATGAGAGGAGTTTGGAGGTGGTAAGTGAGTTGTATATTTTAAGTATTGTATATGTAAGTGTATATTTTTTAAAGAATTATTTTTTATTTTGTTATACCTTTTCAGAACTATCGAGGCACCACAAATACGAGGGCAAGTCAAAAATTATCTACATTTTATGGAAGCCAAATATATGTGGATGATTTGATGGGCAGAGTGATGTTCAAAGAAGACGCCACCGTCACCATCTCTCCAGCATCGTCGCGGTGGAGGTTGCTCCCTCTTCGCGCGTCACACTCGTCCGGCCACTTTTTAACTTCTCGATTCACAAAAAACCACTTTGACGTGATAAAGCGCTGTCCCCGTATTGTGATACAAGTGTACGATGAATTTCAGCCCCTTGCTCACCCTCCGACCGGAGAAATCGGATCTGTAAATGGAAGTCCAACCTCTAAAGTCTAAACAGTATCCGGCTCGGGCTGGGTGCAAAATGGGGCCTTCTTATTTATTTATACCTTCACGTAAGGGGTGGAAAGCAGGCCAAGTTGAGTATTTCAATGATAGTTTTATATCTCCTTGCGAACGAGTGCGGTTTTACTGCAACGCCGTTACTGGAAGCCGTTTTCTCGAGGAAGCCAACTTCAAAAAATGTGATCTAACGTTGAAGATATGCCAGTTCCATACACTAGTACTCGCGGAAACCTTAAATGACATACCTACCCGTATATAAACAACATTTTCCTATTTCCTATAACTTATCTTGCAGATAATGTCTCTTCCTTTCTTATATCATTTGGTATTTCATTAAAAATCTTCGTCGCACTGTACATCGTTGATTTCTGAACAGTGGCGTAACATTGCGCTGTATTGAGGCCCATGTTAAATAGAAGACCAAAAAATAATTAGAATACATAATGTAAGATACTTTTACAACGCTAATATGGACCTATAAATTTCAAATTGATCACAGCATAACGTTAAATTAAATATTAATTTGTCACGTACATTAGGAAAACACTGGAAAACTTTACGGGTGTACATGTCACAGTGGTAGTGTAGCTAGATAATTTATCGGGAGAAGACCGTCGCCGCTAAATGAATATGTCGATAAAGAGAAGGATGCTGTGCAACTGCGAATGCCTAAAAACACACTTTTGTTCTTTTTTCTTTACAAGTGTGCCCGGTCAACTGTGTAACCGAGCAACCAGCACCGATGCGGCTCAAGGCAGGGGAATATGGAAGCGCCTTTTCGAGTCTTTGGGCCCCAAACCTTCTAGGTTAAAGGGGCAAAGATGACGATGATGATAAAAGTGGGAAAACTGTCCGATACAAGAGTTCGATTTTATTCACTTAATATTTTTAGATCTTGTGTATAATAAATATACAGAAGTTCAATTTTTTTGATTACGCCTCTGTTTCTGAGATTTAGTCGAATATTTTCACGCATAAAAGATCCTTTTAAAATGTACTAATTTATTTAATAAAATACTGCAATGAATTGATTTATACAATGTGATGATGCTTGGTAAGACTTGTGGTCATCATAATGATGATATTGCTAATATTATGGCGCCTGTCCATGATGCGACTTGTCTCGGAGACTAGTCTCGATAGGACAGTCTAAGGCGAGCCTCATTCCCGCGTATATTGAGCGGAGACCTTGAAGAAGGAGAATATCACAGCTGTGAAGCCTAAGCAGTAAACGGTTAAGTGATGATGGCCATCATGACAGACGACGTCCGTTAAACAGGCGCGAGGAGTTGAAGCTAATAATTGACCTGTACCGATACTAAACTAAAGCGTATTCGTACAATATTTTTGAAAAGTTTTTTCATATATAATATCCCAATGACTCTTTGATCTGAAGGTACATTTTTCACATCCAAACACTTTCATTTCTATTGTTAGATATTTTTAAACTGCAATGCTGCCGTATAGCAGGTACGCAATTACATGAAAAAAAAAAAAAATACTAATTATTTAATTTTCTCACAGAAATCGTGTGTATGTGATATGTCTTATAACGGGTTTTGAACACTAGTTTCGTTTCGTTCCATAACTTCAAATTTTACTATTTTTTGTCTTCACTTTGTGTTTTCAGTTAAGCTGTGCTAATAATGTATTCTATTTTAAATATAGGTGAACACAATGTTGCAGTGTTATTATTGAAATGATTTCACTGAATTAAATCTCGCGCGGCCATTTTCCTTTTCGATGTCGGGCTAAAGAATTTGAATGATGGAGAAGGTATTGTATTTAGAACCAACTTTTCACACACGGTCCGGTCCGACAGTTTTTATTGTTTTTCATTCGTGCCCATTTAAAATCGATACGTCAGAGCCGATCGGAACTCTTCCGGAAAATGGTCCCAGCGGCCGGAAGGACGCGGCAATTCTGACAGTTATTTGAAACTTGGAATGCAACATGGCGGGCGGGACACGTGACGGTTCCAAGATGGCGGCTCACGCGTCACTGAGCGCCGTCAGCGATGCATTTTTAATGTCCCGCGTTATAAAATAGTAAATATGCTCACGTTACCTGCGTTAAAGTTCGTTCTTTTCCTTCTACGAGAATTCAGCTCACTCAACAATTCTAATAATATCTCTACGGAGTGGGCGGTGGTAGAATGTGATTCGTTGTCTGCAGTGATGTATCTGTCTAAACAAATCTGGCCCCAGTGCAAAATAAAGCCGCCCCCCTGTATCATATGTACTTTATATAAGAATATTATTACTTTATGGTTAATTGCAAGAGCAAAATTGATGTTCTGTTAACTATATTATTTAAACTTAAAAGAAAAAAACTAAAGTGTTTTTTAAAATCATTTATGGTGTTAGCAATTGAAAAATATCTTTGTTTCATTTTACAACGATTTTTGTCTCGCGGCCGATATCTGACGTATTAGCGGAGACTATTGTTTACATAAACCGTCAATAATGACGGGAAATAAACATTAAATTTACATCGCTTGAGGCGATAACAGCACACTCTTACGTGGAAGGAATGATAGCAGATCTCGCTTGTTTTATGTTACAGACGGACAGACAGACATAAACAAGTTATATATGTTGGAGAATTATTTTTTTGTCAGTACAGATAGTATAATCTCGAGTCAAAATTGCAATCCCGGGAATGCGTAATTCGATTTTGACGAACCACTGTAAGAATGCGGTTGGGATTTCTGCCACGCGCATCCGGCTGATCGGGTCGAGTATATGGAAAAGCGATCTGGTACAATACAACAGTCAGTCTCGATCGCGAGTCAAGCGATGAATAATGAAAATGAGTGCTGAATAATTTCAACTACACCCTTACACTGAAATACTACACTTTTATAAAAATTGTAAGACTTATTATTAAATATGGAATCTTAGAACAAAAAAATATATTAAATGATTGTCAAATAACATTTGAATGCGAAACAATATTATTATTATTCATATAATATTATATGATATAATTGTCTCACATAACATCCCTTGTGCATGGGCTACATTGGCTCCGGTTCCTCGAAAGAGTTGAATTTAAATTGTGCCGGTTGATGTACAAGACGACACAACAAATATTATACATATAGTTACATACATACATGGTTTTTCTTTCGCTTACCTCTCAAAAAAAGAGACCAGCTCTTGCGCTTGGAGAGGGTGTCACACTACAATAATTGTATATAATACCTTACATATTCTATTCATTGTCCATTTGTGTGCTTCTGAAGTATTCTGTAATACTGTTTATTGTCTAGTTATGTGTTTTTGAAGTGTTCCTTTAGTTTCTTTTTAAACTCTTTAATAGCCTTTATTTCTTTAATTTGTGTAAAGAGGCTATTGAAATTTTTTATCCCTAAATATATAGAATTTTGCTGATAGTGTTTGGTGTTACATTTAGGGATTTTTAAACTTTAATGATGTGCTCGCTTACATGTATTAATCCCAGAATTCATAAATACTGTAATCTGGACCGGGATCCCGGGCAGATCCGAGTTATGAATGCCGCAACGTTGTATGTACTATCCAATGGCATTGTATATCATTCAAGATGGCCGGCGCTCTGTCATCTGTCAACATTTGTAAAAACCGGACCCGATTCTTATTAATATAACAAATTCTCTGTCGATCAGGCTTAATTTACGTCTATATTGTTTACAATTACCTCGACTGATACTGATACAGTTAAACGGTAACTATTAAGATTTTTAAAACAAATAGTAGATAACAGAACGAAGTGTTTGTATAAAAATAATTGTTGTAAATTATTTACAATACGCAAAAATTTACCACTTGACAAAAAGGTAACACAAAGTATGATATTCGGAGAGTTGATAAATAATGCAAATGTAAATACTGATCCTCACTATCGTCGGGTGGAACCGCTCAAGTACCGACCGCGGACAGTGTGTCCACTGTACGGTGAGGGAACCAGAGAACGTGTTGTGATTGTGCTGCGCCAAGAATTGAAAGAACACATTCTCATTCATTTTTTTTGTTTCCTTTGTTGTATTAATTTATTTTTTTAATGTTGTGTTATGTATGCACCTATCCCCCGAAGCCACATCCCTATCTTTTAGTTTGATTTGAGGAGAGATATGGGTTAGAACCATTATTTTAATAGTTTTGTCTTATCTTACTATTTATGCTTTCTGTAAGTGGATGTGTGTTGAAACGATTATTGCATATCATCTAATTTATGACTTTGTTTACCCAGATTTAAATTATTTTGTATATTATTTAATGGGAGAAATATCTTTATAAACTGTAACACAGCCCTTCAGAGATGAGATCGTATCTAACATCCAAACGAGAAAGAACTGAAAGTCTATTCGTTTCAATACATCTCCGTAGACACGCTACCTGATACATTGGTACACCTATAATATATCAATAAACGAATTATTTACATTATTAAGGAGAACACATTCTTATTGTGAAGTTGTAATTATTCAGAACAGACGGTCTGTGATGTTTTAAATACTAATTTAATGTATTAAATTAGTATTTAGAATTATTTACAAGTACCGAGTCCTATTTTAGGACCTCCCGAGGAAGGAACATAAAAGTTGTTAAATTCACAAGAATTACTATGTAATGGCAATCCTCGCAGTTTGGCAAATAATAAAAAATATAATTTATATGTAATAAAGTTGAAATAAAAATAATAATATAGGCATATATTAATTTGGTTTTTCCGCGCATTGCACGTTTGGAACCCAGCGTGTCATATAATGTACGCGGCTAAGGTCATGTTAAAAATATGACATTATAATAATGCAATAATGATTAGATTGAGCTGCTGACTGAATGTTAAAATCATCACATTTAATCATACTTAAATATGATGTGGACGGATGGCACTAACGTGAGCGTGTTTACAGCCAGGTACTCGAATTCTATTTACATACAAATAGCAAACTTTGAATTATTCAGTTCTGTTGACTACAATATCCACAATTGTAGGTATGATTGACTGTTATCAACCTTTCAAGGGTCGGAATTTCAAATATAATATTTTACAAAACACTTTCATTGGTCCGAATATAACGCGGTCTCGAATATAACACCGGCCTTGAATTTTCAGCCTTATATTTTGGGGAAAATAAGACTTACGGTCCGTAAACAAAAATAAAACGTATCTAAATATAAATTTAATTAGGTATAAAAGGTAAAATATCGTTTTATATGTTATATATTATATGTCAAAAAGATTTTTAAGACTACTATGCACTAGATTTGGACTCCTCTCACTTTTTTCTATTCCTCAACATCAAGAAAGGCATGAATGAACGCCGAGCGGTGGTCGAATGGATTACGACGCGTGCTCTAAATAGTCTCACGAAGAATTAATTTGAATACAGCTTCCTGCAATGGAAAAGGGCAGCTTCAATACTGTCAAGGACTTCTTCGAGTGCAATTTCGAAGTTAAGATGAACTTCACTCATTCACTTAAAGGGAAAAAGAAAACAATACAACAAAGGACAAAAACAAAAAAGGTTCCTTCCGGCAAAGGGAAGCCAGGACCGGCAGAAGGGAAGGACGGATGGTCCTCACGCTCTTTATAAACACCTGACCGTCTCAAAATCTCCCAAAGAGACACTCACATACCCACGAACCCCGGAAAAGTCTAAAATTCCAATCCCGCTATCCCATTTAAGGCCCGTGTCCACGGCGATCTTTCAATGAGACTTTGATCTTTGCGAGTCTGTAATAGTACGTGCAATCCGCAACCAATGTTTCGCTCGCTGTTACGTTTAATGAATCATTCATTATGCTTTTAGAATGACGCATTCAGTACACACGTACCTTTAGCGACTCTCAGATATAGAGGTCTCATAGAGAGATAATCGTAGGAATGGGCCGTGGGACTAAAATCTAAACAACCGAAATTAAACCAACTAAATTCAAACTGAACATTCTACGCGATGTCATGTGTTGCCAGTCGAATTAGAAAGATTAAAATTATAGATATTAAAAATAAATTAAGGCCGGCCTACCTTCGTATAATACCCTCGATGGTAAATAATCTAAAGTACGCAGTCGCTTCCCAGGTAATATGATATTATGTCAAAATTGTCAATATTGGAGGCTCATCGATTATGCATAGGTGTCCTTGTGTCGCGGAAAGGGGCGGCCATCGGTTATCGGCTATTGGCGAGCCATATTCGGTTCAACAATTTCATTTTATTACATGTACCTTCAACAATAATATATATATAGGACTTTGGACTTTGGTCTATTGGCAATCGGGGTACCGGGTCCGCTGGACCCCTTGCCTCTTCATCATATTGTTTGATATTTATTATTATACTGCTTATAGAAAGATTTTAAACTTCCTAACCGGGCGCATGATATCTGCAATATGCGAGGACTGTCTTGGGACGTTTTATTTTAGAGGGAGCGTTTATGTCGCAGTTTGATAGCGAGTTGATTATTGGGGAATTCCGCATAGAAACGCTTGGAGGTTTGTTTAATGTACTCCATGACGGGGAGAAGGCCGGCATCGTGATGAAGTTGACTGACTCTGATCCATCTTAGGGCCTTCAGACCTAGTCTGATGACCTTATTCTGGAAGGTCTGTAGTCTTTTCATGTGTGTTTTGACCGCGTGGTTCCAGACGGGTGCTGCATACAAGAGTTGAGGCTTAACGATGGCCTTGTAAATGAGAAGCTTGTATATATAGCTATTTATATATGTGATATCACATCGATACCCCCGAACGATCTTCGTGGCGCTTCGGTAGACTGGGCGAACAACACCGAACTAGGTTTGAAGCAGCCAAGTTAATATTATACGATGCAATTAATGCAAAAGCAAGAGCGCGCTTGGGTATTAGGGAGGGGTTTGATTCCTGGCTGTATGCGCGTGTTCGATATTCTTCGATCGGTAGATCTGCGTTTTGTGTTGATGGTGTGCTTGCTTCGCTCTCCATTGGCGGAGTCCCGCCACTTGTGACGGTAATTATTGTGTTTATAGCAGACGAAGCCTCAAAGCACGTAAGTAAATATTATATATTATTAAAAATAATTTGAATTCACTAATACAAAACTGTTTTAAAACCGTCGAAAATTTAAATGTTTATAACTATATCTGTAAGTTGATTCAATGAAGATTTGTCTCCGTAATCTCGGCTTTAAGATTACAAGAAAATATATTTGGCATGTGCGAGAATTGTCTATATAAAGACAATTTTGTGGCACGTTGAAAATAAATTGAACGGCCGCGGTCTTTCTTATAATTTTGTAATTATGGCAAATAACATTAAATTTATTAATATTACATTAGTGTAAACATTTTACATGAATTACTTATGAAAGGGAAACCTTAAATTACAGATTATTTTTAACTATGAAAATATTCAAATGCAAGAAATTTATGCTGGAATTTTTTCCTATTTGTTTTTTTTTTAACTAATGATAATATGTTAGCACAAAGTAACTTTGCAATTATAGAAGAAATAAATATATATACACATATACAATAGATATCTGCGATTAATTACACATCGAACCGTAAGTATTCGGTGAAGATTTTGGATACCCAGCTCTCACACCATAGCAAATGTTCCTGATCCATAATCGTCAACACACCCCACCCCACCCCACACAGTCATGATTCGTAATAATGTAATCTTTTCATACTTGCATCACTCAAATCACTATAAATTAATAAAAAAGAGTTGGCAATACCTAAAACTGAAACCGTTTTGAAGTCGCCAAGGTCAGAAAGCATATGGTCGTATGGCGGTTTTGTTTCCGACCTAAATCTTCAGCAATAATCTCTGTTGAATAATTAATGGCATAATGTTGGAGCAAAGCAAACAGCTCCGATCGATAGGCGGCATCCCTGGCGGTTCACACCGACAGCGCGACCAGCCACCGTCCATTGTCACCACTAAATGTGACCTAACTATGTATATTTTATTGCAGTGAAACTGATCATCAGCGACCAGTCGTGTGATCAGTAGTAACTTTTTACTATGGTAACTTTTTACTATAGTAATTTTTACCAACGCCCGTTGTAAAAATCCTTTGCGGGTTGTTGATAGATCAAATTTACTACTATCAAAGCATAGATGGAGATGTCTACAGGCGCGACAAATAATCATGAAATATGCTTTATTTTATGCATTATCTATGGATTTTTTCGCTTAGGTGGTTGAAATCTGTCACTTTGGTGGTGAAATTTTTCGTATTATGTGCTAATGTACATATACAACGAAATCATCATCGGACGAACTCTCATCACTAAAATAGCGAGATATTGAATGATTAATTGTCGTATACTGCATCTTTCTAAGTATCAATGTGTCAGATGACTTTTGGAACAGCTGTGAAAAGTCCACCATATTTAACTATCGGATATCGGAGAGTAAAATGAGTTGACTACGGGATGTACTTTGGTTTTCGTAAAAATGTAACTTTTTTTACTATAGTAAAAAGTTACTACTGATCACACAACCGGCCCTAAGGGTTACGCGCACTTATCATTGGTAAAATTCGAGATTTTTTTTTCACAACTTAAATACATATGTTAATACAAAACAATGCATGGTGTTTATAGTACAAGCCAGTATTGTATTTAATATATAAATTATTATAATATATATTTAAAAATGGGCGATGTGCAGCATATCTCCAGTACACGATAACTGAAGAACGCCTTATCTGAAACGTACGAAAAAAATAATTATGTAAAAAGATGTCAACATTTGCTGAAGGATTTTGTGAAATTTTTATTTTTACCAAAATGGTAGTTTTACTGAAAAAATAACTTTTTTTGACATTCATAATTTTAGCTTTCCTAAAATAACAAGTTTCCATTGAAAAAAAATTCCTTTAATCGTTCAGTAATCCTCCATATATAGAATAAGCTCGTAACAAGATCATAAGATCATAAGATTGTAACAATCTGAATCTGATCGGCGAAATAGTAAAAATAGTAAAACGCGTTTAATGTTTCAAGTTCGAATCTAAGTATGAAAAAAAAATTGAGACAGCTATTTCAAATCTTCCAACGCGCTAATACGAATGAATAATCTTGTCTTAACGGTGTTATATTGGATACAATTAGTGGATACAATACGCAGGTAAAAGGGCCAGAGCGCAGACCGTGCAGCTGCCTACTACCTGGTATACTCACGCAATTTTGTTTAAAATGTTCGGATCGTTCTGAAGTTTTGTGGAGATATTCTCCAAATATAAAACCTTGAAAATATCTAAAAAAAAAGTTATTATCAGTATTGAGTCGAATTTTACGACCCGGACAAGTGTGCGTAACCCCTTAGGAGAGATTTTTCGGAGGCAACTCTCGGCTCTCGTAGATTACCGCGTCTGAGATAAGAGCGTCGCCACTTGCCGCCGTGATAGGGTTTTGATACTTGTTTTAAATAAAAAATAAAAAGTTCAAAGAATTAGTTCAGATATTTAATACTGTATTTGTACTGTACCGTACACTACGTCTACAGGGTGAATATTATATTCCAAGCTGATGTTGTTTTTGAATAACTAGGATATGGAACACAGTTTTTTAAATTCGTTTTTATTTATCGATTATTTGGTTTATTACAATTATGTATTAAATATTACATCGGCCAAGTGGCCGCCTCTGGTAGGGGCATACAGGCGTGCTCTTGTAACCCGATTTTTCATAACATTCATTTGGAATATCACTCTGCAGCATCGGAACTGTTCTTGGCTTATTGGCGTAGACCCAGTGATGGCGAACCTCTTGAAAAACCATTTACTTACTCATTTATATATTTTTAATTTAACTGGGCAAAAATATAGTATTTGATTTGTTGTCATTTAATTAATTGCTTGATTCAATCACAGAGTGAGCTCCACATACGTAATAAATACATAGATGTCTGGTGGAGGGACGTGTGTTCTTTGATAACTCGGATATTGCGTGTCATAGGTTCGCCATCGCTGGCGTAGACCTTTCTTTTCAAGCACCCCTGCAGAAAATAGTCAACCTTTACCATACCATGACATAAAATACCCGAATGCAGCCATGCTGTCAACTCGCGTTACCGTAAATAACAGTTAGAAAAAATGTTTTTATTAGCTTAAATGGCTTTAATGGCACGAATTTACTCTAAATATTAAGCATTCAATTTTGAAAAAATGATGAATAACATAATTTAGAGCATTCATTAAGTCGTATACAACGTGTCCTTCCTTCTTATGTCTCTTCATTTAATTAGTGAGAAAGAGACAATTATATTTGTATGTTGTTATTTTCACTGTGAAAATAGTGTGTGATCTTTGTCTTTCATGACAAAAATTGTATTTTTACCAACGTATCAACTTTAAAAAGGGATTGAATGGATTGATTTTGCATGTATTTATCGAAATAATCATAATTTATGTTGCATGTATTTATCGAAATATTATAGGTTTAATTATGATGGTAGACCTGTGTTACAGCATGGTTTGGGAAGGGTTAATATAGGAGGCTAGTCATATCACCACTTTTTGACAAAAATTTCAAGCGGATATCGGACTGTGTGTGAGGTGGCACCGTCCTGCTAAAACCACACGTGTTGTAGACTCAATCGACCCAATTCGGCCACCGAGAAGTTTTGGGAAATGGATGGTGGGCCAAGTGACGATAGCGATCACCAATCATGGCTGCAGCATCGCCATTATTATTTAGATAAAATGTTTTAGGAACTTTAACACGCTGTTGAGATGTTTCATACTATGGAGTATGGACTAAATTGTAATCGACTACTCTCTACGACTACTAAACGCGAATTAACTAATGTTTGCCAAACGAAAATGGCGGCCCAAACAAAATCGGCTTGGAACATAATATTCTTTTGCTTTTAAACAGGCAAACCACCCTCCAACAGTGATTTGTGCCATTAAACAAGTTAAAACATTATTTCATAGAAAGCGGTACAACAATATTATAAGAATAGGGAATATTGCGTTACATGTTAATACACGTTCAAGAAATTTGCTATTATATAGATTAAATGTGGCGAGTTAAGGGAAAGAAGATGACACAAGTTGGCCGGGAGTTGAAAATTACCATTGACAAGATTATTGTAAAAAAACCTGTGATCCGCAATGGACAGGCAAAAAAGACACGGTCAAGGGTTTCCTCCTCGACACGTAATATTCACCCTGTATCGTTTCAGGGTTCGAGTCACGGTGGTTACTATCTTTCCAAGTGATTTTTCTTCTTCTTCTTGTGCCCTATCTATCTATCTATCCAGTGGCATACTACGAAAATTGTGAAAATTACCCCCCTGTAATATGTATTGGCTTATTTATTGTATGTACAGTATAGTGTTTATTTACTAATTACCTAAATTTTACTTTTCCAGCGGTTTCAAAATATTTTTTCAAACATTCATGTGTTTTTGACAGTTAGAAAAATACCCGTTCGTGATAATGAGAGTATTTAATCTGAATGCTTCGATACAATGCACTACACAGCGATACGAGATGGATACAGCTCAACGGTTCGGAGGCAAGAGGCGCGATACATTTATCTCTTTCGTACACTCATCCGCGCACCGATCTTCGCGCGCTCGCGCATTTGTCCCATAGATGTATCACATTTACATTTTCCTATGCGACGATGGTTTAGTTCTTAACCTGACGTATAGTTTTGTAGGGCGTGAACCTTTTGGGCTGTTTACTGCGGCCCGGAAAAGCTTTACAGTGGACTGGTAATCAGGTAAATCAACCAAGTTGTTTTTCTTCTTCCAGAGCCCCGACCTCCAGCAATCTATCCCTTCATTTTGAGGTGAGTACTTCTCCGGATGTCTTTTTACTTTTTTAATACTTAATTTTTCTTTATTCATCCGAACCGCGACATCTTGATACGGAATTCTATCCATCCAGCATTCTCCTATAGATCCACACCTCAAATGCTTCGAGTTGTTGAAGTTAGTGCGCATATACAAAGTCTCACTTGTTTGAGTTTTGTGTCTTTCTACCAATCTCAAGCTTGCCTTTGAGTTTATTTCCAGGTCTAAATCTCATCGTGTCTCATTCCGCGAGTACGGGCTATGAGATATGCAAAAACGATAGATAAGTTCATTTAAAATATATATATATTACGTGAGTATTAAATGTCTGTTTCGCGTCATGTAGCTTAGTACTTGGCGGCTGGACTTGCCGACCAAGTCACTGATAAATGTGCCTTCACTTCACCACCACCCGCCGCGGCTCCCACGCCCGCTCGGCGAGCGAGACACATGCCGTAAAGAAAGAGAAGGCTGCGTAGTGTACACTGGCGTAGCAGAAAACCAATATTGCCGCTAGGCCCCGCGGGCCGCTACGTGATCACGGTTTTCGTAGAATTTATATTACAACGCACCATGTAGTGTAATTAGTCATTTTATTTTTAAGAAAACATTCTTATTGTGATGTTGCAATTTTTCAGAACATATTTTAGCAACAAAAATATTTTTAGATACATTGATTTGATATGTATATCTTTCTAATTTATACATTTAATATGTATTAATTATTTCCGGTAAGAAAAAACAAAATATTAGTAAAATGATACGAAGGCATGTCTAACGATTGGTGTTTGGGGGTTAGGACGGTGGTTAAATGAAATAAATGTGATTGATGTGTGTTGAGGTTTGACATTGAAAACAGATAGAATTAAAGAATGAATGAAGAACGTGGAAGGTGCACGTGTGCGTGAAATGAAATGAATTGGCGGTCTTGCTCGGCAAGCGCGAGCCGGCAAGACCGCCGTTGTGAAACGCTGAAACTGGAGAGCCTGCCTGGCGGTGAATTGAGCCAGACTTGTGGCAGCAGCCGGCAGCGGTGTCGCTAGCGTCGATGCCGACTGAGATGGCGGTAGATTTGAATTATGATCGCTACAGAGATGTTAGCGCCATTTTAAGATCGGTGCCTGTCAAAATTTCACACAGATTTATCAAGCTGTTGTTTTGTGTTTGTGCGCAACCATGCTAAAGTAGCAATATCGGTCAGTGATTAATTCCTTTTTTCGGATGGGAAGACGAGGGAGAAAATCAAAATGAAGTTGTGCGCCGTTTGTTAGGACGATCGGCCTCGTCGTGATACTACTACAGTGGAAACTAAAACGAGAAGTTTGTGGTCGCGAGCTTCAAGAGAAACAGCGTCATCTAGGATGAGTCCCGCTGTTCTTCCGTATCCCGTAAGTCCTCGTAATCTGGTCCATTAATTTAGAAGGATTCCTTATCATTCCTATCTTTCCCAATTCTCCTGTTTTGCACAAAGTAAAATATTTTTTTAAGTGAATAATATGTCTAACCACAAAGTTAGAGAAATTGATTTATCTCATTCCGTGGACATGGTCCATACTTAACAAAGTTCTTATAAATTACTGCTCCACCCGCCAAATGTTACGCACTTTTTATTACGTATTCGTAAAGCACACTTTTAACGCGCTTTAATATCTTCCACGAATAATGATATTGTCACATGTTCGTGTCTAAATGCCTATCCTCGACCCAAACCTGGCGCTATTGAGGCGTCAAAGGATTATTATTTGATCTCATATTCCATTCGTGTTGTGGACCAATCATCTCCAGTGCGGTGGAGCTATAGTGAAATTACCGTCTTCGTTTGGAAGCGGAGTTCGTCAAACATATTCGTGCATGCAGTGTGTGGTTTTAGCAGCGACTGAAAGGACTTCGGAGGCGTCATACTCGAGGTAAGGCAAGCTTTCCTTTTAAATCCCAGTTCCCCGATAAAAATCCTTTTCCTTCACCGACCTCTTCCTATATTCCTTCCTCACCGCGCGGTAATTCCGACCACAACCGGAATCATCGTATTCCTCTTCCACGGGACGTGTAACCTGGACATTGCACAATAACAATTGTTCAATTAAAAATAGTTTTACTAATCATTTATTAGATTTTTTTGTAATTAGAAATAATATTTCCGGCCAGCGAGTACGCCACTGATGACGTGCACTGGCCCAGTTCTAAAAGTAGTCCGCTTGATGAATAATTGACCCGCCACCGTATGGATAAATGTTTCGTGTCCAGGTGTCGGGGTTCCCACGCGTTCAACTGTCAATTCTATCAGGATTAGGCTTCCGGGAAAAATTTTCCACTGGGTCACTTCACGTTGTAGAAAAAAGATGCCGTAATTCCGCTGAACTCTAAAATGTACTTGTGAACGGTGAACGGTGAACGGTGAACGGAACGTGGGCTGATGATGATGACTCGCTTCGTAAAGCTAGCCGCTGAATTATCCTTGAAATCTCGAGTCGAACCTCCGAGAGAAAGCTGGCTAGCCCTGGGTCTATGAAGCATTTCGAACACTAAAACTTTACTGTTTCCGGACAGCAGTCTGCATTTCATTACACTTTGGAGGCGGAACAAAGTATGGTTCAAAATAAAATTCTAAAATATTTACTAAAAATGGATCAGTGACTCGGATGGACAATCGGCTACAAGCGATAGACGCGCGAGCCAAGTCCAGCTCATGCTCCAAGTCCAAGCTCCGAGCGAGCTAAGTCCAGCATCAGCCGTGAGTCCACATTGTCAACCACGAACCTACCTACACAAGATGGCGTTACAAGCTAATGATATGTCATTTCCCTTCCGCACTGGTCTACATTTATTTGACTGGGCCGTGGATAAAATAACATTCAATCACTCTAATGTCTAATCACGATCACTAACAGTGATTATGTATAGTAAAATCACATAATGTCATACACATAAATCAGTAAATGAATTTTATTTATTTTTGTAGCATAAATAGTACATATGAAAAAATAAAGGTAATTACTTTACTAGACGTGATCTGTTCTAAAGCGATTACCTGTACAGTTTTTAAAAGTTGTAATTGTTAAGAGGTAAGTAAGTATATAATATTAAGTAAGTTATACAAAGTTATGTGGAAAGAATACAATCTGAAGTTATAAAATATTATTGAAATAAAGTTATAAAAATATTATTGTCTGTAATATACAATAGTTGGAGACAAAAATGTGTAAGTAGTTAGGTTAGCACATATGACAAATTAAATTCATTTTGCTTTCTTCCCACATCAAGCAACCGCTTTGTTATTTTTGGTTTGAAGTCGTTAATCACTTTAAACCTTTTAAGGACTAGTGGCAATTTGTTAAATATTCGCACAAGAGCACAAAATAAGTTCATTGAGCGAATTTGGTATTCAATTTTGGCACTGAAAAGTATCCTAAGGCTTTGCTTCTAGTTTTCTTTGGATCGGATCGTGGAAGTAAAGTTAATATATATCATTTTAAAATTGCTCTGGTAAACAATTGTTTCATATCCAAAACTTGGAAGGATTTAAAGAGTTCTTCAGAGTTGTGTCTAAATGGCCTCTTGCTTATTACTATGATCCATTTCTGAACCTTGATTAGAGAATCCATTGAAGTACGAGCTGCACCGCCCCATGCATATATTGCCTAACTGATGAAACTCTGACAAAGTGAATAGACATGAAATAAAGTATTCATATAGGAGAGGGGTTTGGAACATTAGTTGCGGGACGAGGGGCATTCTTCACACATTATTTGTAGAAACGATAGATTATGACATATTTATGAGACAGTAAAAATAATGAATTTTAACCATAAAGTTAATTTTGCTAATTTCAAAAGTAGTAAAAGTATTAACTCTTTGAAAATTAAATCTTTCTGTAAACCATCTTTGTGACCTATTGGGTCTGTTTCATGTTTCTAGCGTGGACGCACAGGTAATGATGACTCGACACTAGATGGCTGGTGGCAGGCGGCAGGTGGTGTGTGACGCTAAACCCATACACACATCGGCGATAAAATCGATATTTTCCACCGATCGGCCTAGATTTGATGGCGTTGAAAAGCATTTTATACTGAAAATTCATTAAGTAAATTTTTGGTCGACAAATATTTATTTATTATCTTTTCTGGCCGACTTTTGCCAAGAGTTATTACGATTATTAGGGAGAATGCACTTGGACGAAACCCGCCTCGTAGTGATGGCATTCTGCGACAACTGCATACAAGGTCGGTGCATAACATACACAACTGCAGTCAGCATATTGGCACGATGCTGCTGTGAATTGTCGAGAGTGCTCAAAACATGCTGAATAGAGTTACGGATGAATAAAGATAAATAAGTATTTAAAACAATAAAAATGTGAAAACTTCCGGTAGGGTAGTATCACCTTGAATTGTATGGCAGTCATCATCTAGGGAGCTCACTTTGGAAAAGATATTCACATCATCCGCGTAAAGAATAGAAAAGTATATCATTAATATTGATTATGAATGGTAATGGAGTTAGCAAACTCTCTCGAGGAACTCGAGAAGATGCCCCCAATCTGATTTAAAACCGCCGACCACCACTTGATGATCTCTGAGATGATGTAAGGTGAGACAGAAGATAATAAGGCAAGAGAGGCATTTTTGGAATTCTGGGTTTTCATTTTTTTTAAATAGAGTCTAGCGTGCCTGCTGTTCCCCCGCGGGTCAAAATACATTAAAAGACGATGAAGAGTAAGAACAAAGTGAAAAAGAAGAAGAAATTTTGCGAAAAAAATAATGCGCCTATGGAAGACAAATCACCAAGGCTAGAGATGCTATACAAATTGCGTGTCAAAGGCGCCGGTTATTTATACTCATTAAAAATATTTATTTTTCATAAAATCGGGTTTTTAAAGATATAATTAGGATTTGTTAGATAGGCGCAGCACACTTTTGTCAATTTCCAGAATTTTTAAAACATAAATAGTGTTCGATTGTGTCCACAGGATATATCTTCAATTTAAATTATGCGCCTGTGGAAGACAAATCACCAAGCCAGTGCTTCTTATATAATCTCGTAGGCGTACTGCATATATAGCAATTTAAAAAAAGCATAAAATCGACTTTATTTGATAAATATACAAATAAGATATGTCAAATAAGTCTTGTAAGATGCAGTACACTCTTGTCAATCTCCAGAATTAAAAACACAAAACTTGCGCTATTACTCATTAAGAAAACCATTAAAAGTGAAGTGCCATTGAAAATAGATCGTGAAAAAATTTAAAAATTCAGTTTGAAAGTTGATTTTTTTAACCTTACATTTTTTCAAAATCTAAAAACGCCATTGCGTGCTGTATATTGTAAAAACTATTTTGAATTTAATAGTAAATAATTAGTGTCTTTCTGGAAACATTTGTAATGCCTGTGTTAAAGCTGAATACTATTACTACTTATAGCCTGCCTGCTCCCCCATGCCCGATACACCATGCAGTATTACCTAATCAAACTTAATCTAATCTAATCCAACCTAACCTAACATAGTCTAACCATGTCTCCAGATTAAAAAAACAGAAATTGCGCTAATACTCATTAAGAAAATCATAAAAAGTGATGTGACAGGAAAAGAATAGAGAATGACGAAAATCTATATGCGTAACACTTTTATGTATCACCAGAATTTTTCAAATTTAATATTGCAATTAAAATAAAGAAAAAAATCATGGTAGGATGGAAGAGAAGAAGAAGAAGAAGAAGAATCAAGAACTTATTTTTTTAATGCGTTTTGCAATTAAACTAACGAAGAAAATCATAAATACCGGTGGGATGGAATAGAAGAAGAAGAAGAATTGAGCACTTAGTTTTTTTCAATTTGTTACATATTTATCTATCAATAGAATTATTTAAATTTAATATTGCACTTAAAATATTATAACCAATAAAATCATAAAACCCTTTGTGATGGGAATAGAAAAAGAAGAAGAATAATAATGAAGGACTAACTTTTTTTAAATGAGTAACACAATTAGCTATCAATAGAATTTTTCAAATTTAAAATTACGGTTCATGTGCAATACTTTTGTAATCTGCGTCAATGTCAGCATGGAAATGGTCCCTGCACAATTTCTTTACACATGGTTTAAGTGTTCTATGTTCAGAATACATTCTGCCATTGTTAATATCTTTTCAAAAAATCGACATTGAATATTGCAAAATTTCTCCTCACAGAGAAATATCAGTTTATTTCAAAGTTTTGGAATAAATAAATCTTCTGTGAAAAAAGCGCGCGAAACATATCGCACACCTAGATCAAAACTAAGGCAACTCAAAAAGTCATTTTTCAATAGACAAAAAATGAATTTATGGTCGTAAATGTATCCTAAAATGGCACTATTCGAGAAATGGCGCACATGACAGTCTCCGAACACAATAATCAGGCCTATTCTCAAAATTGCAATATTGAAATGAAGGTGATTGTTACACCAACCCTCAAAAATAGACAGTATGTAAATTAACGTCCGTGTTTATATATTCCATAGTGGACGTGCATACTTCTCGGTTTGATTTTACACCATAGATGAGATGTCCGTTCATACTAAAATCTAAAAATATTTCGTTATTTCCCAAAAAAAATGGTCAAAAATGGTCGATATAATGGCTAATTACTTTAACATCATCAAATAGCTTTATACATTCTTCAAAAAATCAAGTTTTTTCTACATTTTATACGCATGTATGTAGGTTACATTGATTTTTCAATTTTTTTAACGCGTATTTTAATAAATTAAATTGAAATGATGGTAGTTAACAATCTCCAGAATAAATTCTGAGCTATTGTTACCTATCACCGGAATTATAAAAATTAGATTTTGGTCGTAAACTCGCAGAGAAATGCTCAAAAACACGAAATTTCACAAAATCAGGCTTCACAAGTATTTCCCCTTTTGACTAATTTCAACCTGATCTCTGAGATTATTCCAGATTTATACCTCAACACGTGCAGGTATACTACTTTTGATTTAAAAATAACAATTATATCAGTGTGTGTAATATCATACGTAATATGCACATTGTAACAGTGTATTGATGCCGCTTAGCGTTTTAATCGGTCAGTGGGCGGGCGGGCATTAAAATATTTACGGAATGGTATGTAGAGTTAGGTATGTACAAATATAAAGCAAATTAATGTCTACAAGACTAGCCTATCGAAATTAGACATAAATGACCGAATTTCGTATGAAAACGAAATTAAAATTCACTTGTTACTTCAATCACAGACATGTCCAAATATAGATAGTTATTTCAAACTCGGACAAAAATGTTTTCAGCCAATAAGATGACAGTATTTAGTCACGTGGCCTGTGATTGCTGGTTGCTGACCAAAAGTGAATGTTTAACCGTACCGAGAGTCATAAAATAGTTTTTTTTTTTTTTAAGAATCTCGTATTTGAGGAATTTTCTAGGGCCTCAATTATCCTAATCCGGCTCTAGATTATACACGCGTTGTAGTTGGTATACGTGCGAAGGTAACAAAAACTAACCTTTACCATTAGCCACAGCAAAGTAATCTACCAAGGTCTGTTAGTTCACTTCCACCGACAGAAACAAAATTATCCGTCAAATTACATCGTACGACAAAGGATAGAATAAAACTATTAGGGCCCAAGTGGTACAACCACACATTACAATTACAAAATAATTGGAATAATATAAAATATGTAACGGCCTGTTTAGGGAAATATGATGCTGACAGGGGTGGGCTGGAGGGGGGTCGGAGGGGCTCGCGCGAACCCCTTTATTAAATTAAGAAAAAAAAATATTCTCAGATTAAATCAATACTTAACTGCAATTTCTGTAGATAGTTTAAATGTATTATGAAACATAAGACATTTATTTCGCACGCATAATAAAAGAGACGTAGCCTATAGTCTAATATATTGCTTCCAGATGTTCTTAAATGTTCAATGCAATATTTTTGTGAACGATTATCCTTCACACTTCACACGTACCCATTTTTTTCAACTACCGTAATTGTGCACAGTTTTGAGGACAGTTCCTAATATTTATTACTTTACTAAGGAGAACTTAAAACTTAAAAGTTTTAATCCAGTGTTCTGTTTTGAAACATGGAATTGGAGCGAAAAGAATAGTACCTACCTTCCTATTTCTGCGTCAATCTTGGATGGTTGAGTATATTTTGTAGCTATTGATATGAATTATTTTATTGTTACATAATAAAAGTAGATTAAGTAATTTCTAATAATTATTGCATATAATTGTATAATAATGATAAAAAATTCACCCCTTCCCGGAACACCGCGAATAGCTCTGAGATCTAAGCGAACCTCTTGCTAACTGCCACTGGATGCTGGTTTAGAAAGTAGGTAACACTGGATTGCAATGATATCATAGCAGACTGGTGACGAGCTGACGAGCTGACTTTAACCTGCTTTAACCATGATTGTGAGATTTATGTTCAATTCTGCCGATGGTCGGTGACTGATTATCTGTGATTCGGCGAGCGCTAAAAACTAAACTTCTGTGGAGGTCTATCGCCTCCCCCGCCGACAATCCCTGAACGCACTTTGCAGATACCTGGGCATAAAACGGAGCAGCAAAAACACTCCCGGTACCGACTATAATCGACATCGGGTGCCAATAGAATAAGTCCGGAGCCAAGGAAGACTCACTCGCTGCTGCCTTCCAGTCAAGATCTCCAGCAAACGCTCCTCTGTGTAAACTTTTCATTGTATATTTCTAGACGGTGACTTTGCGGTTTTGTTTAATTATATATTAAAAAATCAACTTTTTAAACAAAAATTACAATATTTCTGCTGGTCTGGTATTGAAATAGTTATCGAGCCAATTTCTGAGGTGATCGTCTTTGTTGAACGTAACGCCACGTAATTGATTGGAGAAGAAGATTTTCTGCCGGAGCGAGGTCGGGACTGGAGAGTGGATGCGGCAGAATTTCACAAAAGTTAAGCTCCTGGATGACCTTTTTGACGAGTTGAGTCGTTATTTAAGACACTCCATTATTTAAGCCTAGAAAAACTATGAGATACAGCAAAACGGCCTTCCGGCACGGGCTGAATGAACCCAACATTTATATCTATATTGCATGAGATGAAAAGGGACAACATTATTCATTGGAATTCTGAGGACTTCCATACATTTTTAATGCTTCTAATTATTTTAAGCAACCGTTCTGTTTCTACACTAATGATATTTTAATGTCATAGGCAATATGTAGAAAAGGAAAAGGTATTGTGCAATTTAAATAATGTTTGCATGATTCTAGGAAATAATAATGTTCAACGATAATTATATTTTTAAAAAGTATGCAGCAATCTCGAATGTTGTGATCTTGTTCCATATTCTTGGTAGAACTGCAACAGAAAAAACTTTCGGCAGAATCAAATCCTCGAATTGTCTATAATACTAACAAATTTAATTAAATTAAAAAGTAAAAAATGTGTTAAAAAAGTTTTTATTTATTTAAAATATTATGCGGATTTAAAAATGTCAATTAGGGGAGATCTATAATTATTAACTTGTTCATTTATTATGTTAATAAAAGTAATAAAGTCCAAGAGGCCTTTCTCATATTACATTAATATCTCATTCTAAAATTACTGCCGCAAGAATAATATTTGGTTACCCATTTTAGGGCTAATGTCACTGATTGGTTTCATATCATTAATATATACAATAATTCCTAAAGGCTGGCTAGATTGTTAGATTGGGGCTTGTGCGCAATACCGGTCTACTTTTATTTCATTAAAGTTTGATTTGGCAGGCCCGGCGCTTAACATTTCTAAACTAGGTAATATTGTAATCATTTGCCTGCGGGCGGTGACCTGAGAAACTCTGTCTCGGTGCGTGCTCACGATAGGCGAAATCAATCACATCTGAGTCGTTTTTCAAACGATCTCTTTGTACTTTATACGGAGAGAATATTAAATTAACCGATAGGGATAGAACTTTCTCTCTACTATCACATATGTCAGCACTTCTATTATCTATGGTGTTCTATGATGTTCTATTATCTATCTTCGCTTATCTATGGTGCCGATGCATCATTTGCATCTACCTAAGGTCGGCCCTGGCATGAGCTGTCATTCTACTCTGCGTACAAAATTGACGATTGAACGTTATACCATTCTTTACCGTTTTGTATTTATGCCGCTTCGTTCGCGTACACACTGTACTACCCTTAAACCGGCACTGCCTTTAGTAATGGGTTCAGGCATGAATGATTAAGCAAAGCGAGAATAATTTCGGCTGTTTATAGAATGAATTGTAAGGTTTATGGCTATTTATAGCCAGAGAATACGTCACAAGAAGGCGGGTACTTTATTCATAAGACTATTTTTATTACACACGTCAAATGCCAAGTAGGTAAGGTGCCTACATAGTTCAGATAAAACACGACTTCATTATTTTTTAATGTAGGTATCAATGTAAGAAACGTCAACCTTTATAATCATTTATTAAATACAATTAAAATACGATGGTGTTTGATTGGAAGATTATTTTTTGAAACGACATGAAAAACGCGTTACATGTCTTAAGACGCATGTATCGTACCACTCCTGCATAGAATATATATTTGGTCTTTGTTGGTGTATATAAAGTTCCTAAAAAATACCCGTTGTTTAATACAATTCATCCATATTCCATGTGCTAGTTTATTATTGTTTAAATTTTGTTGCGTATTCACGCATGCACGTAATGTAATTTATTGTAATATAAATTATTTTTACCTCTCGGCTCGGTGTGATGGCTGTTTCGGGCTTGTGGAAAGCGCCGAGATTAGAGTGGAATCTTCGTCTTCATGTGTGATCACCATAATTAGAGTATTATTGTGGTGCAATGTAAATTGTTAACATTGGAAGTGTACTCATCATAAATTATGGTGTGAACTTCAGGAGAAAAAAGTACCAGCATCATCATCGGATGAGTCAAAGTCGTCCTTTTGTATCCCGTAAGTCTTTACACCTGGTCCATTCAATATCAAAGAATTTCCTAATTAGCCCACTTATCCATCCACCCACCCTCCATACTTTCAATCAATTCCATCCATTCCCCCACCCTCTACTGACGCAAATTGCCGGTAACACTCCTAATGACATTCTTATACATATATCCACTTGTGAACCACAAATTTTAAACGCGCTATTTCTCATCATCATTTTTGTCCTCTTATGCTCGGAGGACCAATCAAGACCCGATCTATCTTCATACAGTCTTGTTGCTATTTATACCAGCTTAGTCTGGGACGACGCGCTATTTCTATTATTTAAATTCTGGAAGAGCTTACGATAAAATATATGTTATGTTGAAAAAGAAATACATTTTTATCATGTAGTTTTTTTATTAATAATAAATTAATTTAATAATTCATAAATGTCATCATCAGTATTATATTCTATCACAACAATTTGTCGCAGCACTTGACCAGGGGCGTAACTAAAATGATAGACCTCTTACTTAACACGTAAAATTAAAATTTTCTAATGCAGTTTTCGTGACAAATTATGTGTACTCCGGACTATGGAGTCATTACTATACGTTAAAATCTACCGATTCCGAGCAGTTTTCAATCAAGGATATTAACATTAGGTATTCACCCTAAAAATGTTTTGTCAAGGACAGACTCTTTCAATCATTTGCTTGAGATGATTGGGCATCTTGTGAGAAGGGAAGATAGCTTGGAGAGCTACGCCAAAGGAGAAAAAGGAAGATCCCCCATCCGTTAGACCGACCAAATAGAAAAAACAACAGACTCTTCTTTGGTGATATCTCTAAGGTCTGCAGGATGCCAAGATAAGGAAAAAAGTGTAGTTAAGAGAACGAGAGTTCATGGAGATTACGATCTTCAGTCATGAGGGACCTACGTGGATGATAATATCTGAACCACGTGCCAAACTTTATTGAAAGAAAAAATATCTTCGTGGAAAGGGAATAGAATACTATTCACTTTATTTTTTGTGACACTGGATTCACTTTTCTGTAAATTTCATGTAATATTTATCTCGTGTAAATAATTGCGTTGATTAACTTAAGACTTTAGCGTCGATAATAGCATGCATAATAATAATTTGAGAAATCCAGTAGTTACCCGCGTTTACAATATTACCTATGCCTAGTAAATAATATACCATATATCCGCGGGTTTCGTCCATAGTTACAGAGTATCAAGATAACGATGAATAAATTGGATTAAATTAATCATAAGGTTGAATCACATATCAAATTGCCTCTGGTAGTGATATGGTAAGGTAGTGATAGTATATCTCATAGATAAGGTATATCTCTTATCTATGGTAGTGATGTTATGAAATGTCAAATTTGAGGTATGGAGCGCAGTGCGTTCCTACGACAGTTAAAAGTGGGAGTCGAGATGAATAAGTTGAAAGTAGATCGCAGCAAAAATAAGAATTTATCAAAACAAGAATTACTGCTTTTATCTAAAGAGGTATATTTTCTTAATGACAAGTGTTGATTATGTTTAAAAGTTAGGTTATATTATGTTTTCGAACTTAACATATTACGAAATTTAATATAATAAGTTAAGAGCGATGAAAAATATTTCATTTTCAAGTATGCTTCTTCTTTTCCCATGAGGTGTAAGAAGAACGCGTTGTACAATTCATGTTTTATTGTTTAATTAGGAACTTGTGAATATAGTGATACAACTGCAGGCTGGCAATCTCCAGCTAAAGAATGTGATAGCGAAGAAAAATGATGAACATACTCTAAAGGATAATCGCAAAGACGAAACAAAAGCAAGAAAATTCGATTTTAGCAGGTACACTGGGTTGGATTTTGTGTTTGGTTATACATATGACAGTGTGTGAATTTTGTTTGAGTAAATATTGAGAGCTCACAGGAAAGATCAAATGTTTAGAAAAATACAGCTTGTTTACAAACACTTGGTAATCTAATCTAACCTAACCTAATGTTCAATTTATATACATAGGCTTTATATATATTCGTTTTTTAATACATTACTTTTATAATTCCATTTTTAAACTTTACCATATAGTAAATTTGATCAGTATTACACAATGCGCTAAGGTTTATTTTGTAATTACGCAACAATAAAAAAATTATACTACTTTGTTGTTGAGTACCTCAGTACTCTGATGGGTTTTACAAGAAAATATCTATAGTTCTATATATCCTTGAGGCAGTCAACACCCACTGCGCAGTGCCATGATGGTATTATGAATAATGAAATATAGTAAAGATATTCAATTATAAAATAAACATTTTTCTTTTAATACTTTGTGAGTCGAATAACTAAATAAACCTCAATTTAACCTGCTTAAAGATAAACACGCCTATTTCACATTGTAGATACCAAATGCGGCGAATATTCCTTCGCATAGCCTATCTGGGCGGTAGCTACAGAGGACTAGCCGTGCAGGATGACTGCCCCGACACTGTGGAATTCCATCTATTTAGGGCGCTGGAGAAAGGTTGTCTCATCAAGTCCAGGGCAGAATCGCATTACCATCGCTGTGGGCGGACAGACAAGGGGGTTTCTGCCAGCGGACAGGTTGGATGATGAATTCACAGTTCGCTAGTACACACAGCAGAAATTAATTTAATACATTAAAACATGCTTTTTTGTGATCTAAAGAACAAGTTAAGGACCGGTTGTGCGATCAGTAATCAATTTTTACTATGGTAACTTTTTACTAACGCCCGTGGTCAAAATCGTTTGCGGGTTGTTCAAACGTCAAATTTACTATTGTCAAAGCATAGATGGAGATGTCTATAGGTGTGCAAATAATCATGAAATATGCTTTATTTTATGCATTATCTATGGATTTTTTCACCTCTACTTTCAAAATTTTTCACTTTGGTGATGAAATTTTTTCGTATTATGTGCTAATGTATTAACTATCGATTCTCGTTTTTACTATCGGATATCGAATAGTAAAATGAGTTTACTATAATGAGTAATAAGAATGAACAGTACATGACCGAGTTCTAAATTATCCTTTTTAAATATTTAAAGTATGGCAATGGCTAGTATAAAATTTAGATTGTCCGCATTTATTGATTATTTTCAATTCTTATCTAGGTGCTATCCATTGAGGTCCGCAGCTGCTTGTCACTAGATGAGCAGTTATCGAGGGATGGAGGACGCTCCTCGGAACTGTCATACTGCAAGATTCTCAACAGACTGCTACCTCCTGATATTCGAGCCATCGCATGGCTTCCAGCACCGATGTCAGATATAGAGGAGTACTACAGTGCAAGGTATTGTTAACATACAAAATACATATAAAATTTTGTATATCTGAAAAATCACAACGTGATCATCAAAACACACTCAACGTGACTCAAACATAACTATCTAATAACATCACTCATTAATGCTTGTGTCAGCTAATGTATGTGCATGTAATAAACTTTGTACTTAATCACAGTATTACAAATAAGTCTGTATCAGTATCTCTTTCCAATGTATTGATAATTGTTATTTAAGTTTAACAACTGTAATTAACTTTATACATATATGTTGTGTTACCAATAAATAAAGCACATAGTGGCATCGAAAGGTATAGTTTTTAAATTGACAAACTAACATCTCATCTTTTTTTTTGTATTATACATCTTAAATAATTGCATATAGATTCTCCGGAGTTAAACTTTACTTGTTTTTGTTGAGAGGAACCGGTACATGAGTGAAAACTTATAAAATGATTTGGTGAAAGGGTCCTTTTGATGCTCAATGGGTTGCTAGTGATGTCCCCTAACTATAGACTCCGTTTGGACTACTGTCTCTGGGATACCTTGTATATTACCCAATCATGATAGCCTGTACACTTGACAATATTTGTTGTGCACCTTTTTTTATGATAAGCGCGCACTCTGATTATTCATCTTAAACTGTTACATATTTCAGGTTTGATTGCAAGCAACGCACTTACAAGTACTGGTTCCCTCGCGGTTCACTTGATCTGAAAGCCATGTCTGAAGCGTGTCGGCTGCTACAGGGGTCTTGGGATTTCAGGAACCTGTGCAAGATGGACGTGGCTAACGGAGTGACAGCATTTGTAAGAGATGTTAAAAGCGTTCAAATCGTAGCGGAGAATCCCAGAGCTGACGATGATAAAGGTACACTAATTTTTTTATAATAATAATTTTCTCACCATAGATTCTGTAAAGATGTGAAACTAGTGACCAAAACTTGTAAAGGTGGCCCAATTTTAAATTCGTTTACTCTGCCTCTGGTTTAATTATTCTTGCAATGTTGAATTACTTTTAATATGTCTTATTTGGGGTTTAGTAATAACTAATAATAATAATACAATAACTGGCTGTTATAATCATATTTCTTCCCACTACTTAAGCATTAACGTTGCTGTGTGTTTAGAATCGTGGAAATTAGACAAATTCTGGCCTATCCCTGGACTGCAATCAAATTAGTCAAAATCACACATTTGTGACTGGCTCCATGTAAAAGTAATGATTTATAAGACACGGTGTGCTAAATAGTGTTTATGGTTTTTAAATTTCAGGTTATGCCATGCACTACTTTTTGGTGAACGCCAATGCCTTTCTTTGGCATCAAATACGATGCATGGCGGGAATACTCTTTCTTGTAGGTGCTGGATTTGAGAGTCCGTCGATAATTACCGAGCTCTTGGATGTCAAAACCAATCCAAGGTAAATCTTTGTTAATAAAGAAATGCTTTTGAACATTTGATTAAAATGTGTGCTTAGTTGAGATAAGCAATGATTCTATACACCTGAATAAGAAGATTGTGAATTGAAATGCATGAATGTGATAGCAAAACATAAAAAGATTAGAACATTCTAAGATTATATTATTTAGAACTTTTGTAATAATGTATAATATTTTTAATAAAGACATAATAGTCGAACTTGTCAACCCGCCATTTTTAAAACATTTGTTTTGTGGTGGTCGCGGCGACATTTGGCACTCGCCTAATTAAAGTTCTTTCTGTCATCATGTTTAATATTGTTGACAACTTCATAAATTTTTCTGTTAATTTTGTTTTGGATAATATTTTTTGTCAATCTCTTGTATTAATTCGATTTTTAGCCACTGTCGGTGTTTTGTACGAGTTTCAGACTAATCAGTAAAATTATAAAAATGTTTTAATTTAAATTTAATGAAATATGGAAAAGTCTAAGGAACGCAAACGCTAAGATATGAGAAAATCTGAGAAACGCTAACTACACATTCTTTAAAATGCCTTGACACTAAACTTAAATAGAAAGAGAAATGTCTGTATTAAAATTAATACAATTTAAATAATTTATAAAACACGGAAAAGTCTGAGAAACTCAACCGCATACTAACGTTTGTACAACGAAATATACAAACGCTACGTAAACAAAAATAATGATGGTAATAATACAGAACAGAAGATTGGCAAATACTGACATTCGCAGCTAGCAGCTAGGAGAGCTAGAAAACTGCGTTACCTATAAGGACGGAAAGATAATATTTGTTATCTTTTTCTAATGTAAAGAAAACGAGCAAGAGAAAAAAGCATGCGACCTTAAGTTAATGCGTTGCGGTAAAAAATAAATATTTCTAATTGAGGACGCACAAGATATATTTGTCATCTTTTCTAGTATACTGAGAGTGAGTGAGAAAACAAACAATGAGAATTAACTTTATGCGTTGTGAATCGGTATAGGGGCGGAACTAACCATTTGGATGATCTTGGACTTTAAACAGGCACAACCCATTTAAAGAGAGTTCATTTTATTGCACCCATTGAAAGAATACCACTTTCATTTTTATAAATGTCAAACAAAAAAATTCTGCAGAAAACGTATTACAAGGGATATTTTGTACAGATAAAATGAGTTCTGTCAGAAATATTTTAATTTATTAGGCAGGAGATTTATTATTTGGAAAACGTATTAAGTATAAAAAAAATACGTAATCTATATGGGGCTTTTTCGGGACCGAAAAATGTAATCCTATTAGGCGTGAAAACGTATTAAAGGTGATCGTATTAAGAGGGTTTCACTGTATCCATAGAAAATATCACATACATATTACTTCCATAGAAAAATGCCCAATTAGAAAATTTCTCATATAACATCATCCATCTTTCAAAAAGGCGTATCTCGTTTTTAGTTAAAATTGCGTTACAACTGGGGTTACATTGCCCAAACACATACCCATAATATATTCAAATAGGCATATCTGAATTTTATTCCAATGAAGTAATATTACATCAAAACATTTTGATGTCATCACTCTTATTTCCATGTGTCATTCTTACAAATGACAGAAAAAAGGAATATTCATGGAATAAATACACCTCATACTGTCTTTAAATCAAAATATATCCATAGAAATCAGTAAGTTTTTTTTTTGATCATATTTCAACAGTGAAAAATTCCACACATTTGTTAATTTATCATCGGCTGTAAAATCAATAAAGTCGAGATACACCTCTGAAAGATGGACAACGATAACACACACTACATATTTAAATAAATATTTTAATAAAAAAATTGAAAATTTAGAATTATCTTACAAACCATGGAAGACAAGTTACATGTCGTGCCCTTGGCATAATAAGGTTACATCTCAAATTTACATTAAATTGAGATATTGAGCATCAAATTAATTTTTCGATTTCTTCAGTGGAATTTGGTTCATCATCCATGAGGTAAAATTTTTACAAAAATGTCGCTCTATAATTTAGAATAATGAAGTAAACTGATTCCTGATTTCAGCCATGTTGCATGATATATTACATTTTATTTGTATTTAAAAATTTCAGTTCTCGTACCTTATTAAGGTTCAATAATATTAATCAAATTTGTAAAGGAAATAAAAAATCTAACTCTGTGTGCGAGCAATGGAATTTTTTCCAATCACTGTGAATTTAAGCATGGCTAGTATTTGGTGGATGAAAATATTCAAGATTGCTTTCTACTGGTATGTATTATCCTTTATTCCCCAGGAAACCTCAATACAACATGGCAATAGATCTTCCTCTGAATCTATTTCACTGCGCTTACGAATTCCTTCATGACTACGAAGAGACAACAAGATTTACTTCCGTAGCAGATGAAGTAAAAACAAAAAAATACCAGAATAGTATTACGGATGAAAGGGAATCATTTAGTAATGAAAAAAACGTGCAAAAAGAAACTGGTAAGATAGTAACTGAAGAGATAAATGCGGTAGAGAACTCGTGTGTAACAGAAAGTAAAAAAAATAAAAATGATATTATTGAAATAGTAGGCGCTATGAATACTTCAAGTGATTCAAATATAAATTTGAATGAAGAAACATTTGAAATCAGTAAAGATTTGAATGAAGAAACATTTGAAATCAGTAAAGATTTGAATGAAGAAACATTTGAAATCAGTAAAGATTTGAATGAAAAAAATGTTTCAAATACTACTGAAGATTTTGTCAGAGACAGGTTGGTAATAGAAGATGACAGTTTGATGAATGATTTAAGTTGTCAAGAATTAGACAAAATAGAAGAAAATATAAGAGATTTAGATAAAATGGAAAATGACAGATGTCTCGTTGAAAGTACATTAGAAAACGTGACGAATACTGACGAGGAAAACTGTTTAGATGGAACTAAAACCAAGCTGTCTCAAGATGAACCGATGCAGCACTCAGATGATGAGAATATGATTCTTTCTGGCAAATTTGAACTTCAGAAGGATTGGTGGCATGTAGATTTGGAGGACCTGTCTATAGTCATCAAGAATTTCCAATCACAATGGTCTAGATCGGCTATACAGTAAGCCATTTTAAAAATATTGTATAACTAGTGAATAAAATCCTTCATAAATTGGGCGCAAACAATGTACATAGAACGGTTTTGTATTTTAAAAAATCCAACAAAGTTGTTAAGACAATTACATTTTTTGTAAATATATGTATTTGTAGATGTACATAATACCATAATGCTTATGTGATAACTAGACTTTTTCATTGATTCGAAATATTTTTGATTGGAAAACTTGCCATCTTGCCTTTCTTTGTTTGGACATTTTCACTAAAATAAAACCTTAAAATCATGTAAGTAGATGATCATTTAATAATATTACCTATCTACACAATACTGGTAATAGAAATATTACTGTTTTTGAATTTAAATTTTCAAATATCTGACAGTAGAAATTGAAAAATGTACTTTCAGAACAAAAAGGTCACCACTTACTTTCACATACCTCAAAGAAAATTAACATTTCACTTCAATGTAATGTAATAGTTTCCTTTGAAATTTCCCTACTTGTGACACGTAGAAGGACATGGAATATTCTGATAATAATACATAATTACATTGGATAATTTATATAGCCCAATTTTTATAATAATTTCACTCAAATGCATTTTAAACATAAACTCTTTAGTCCTATTAATACTATTATTTAAAATTGTTATTAAAACTTATGGATAAGATTTGAAGTTATGATATTATGAAGTCTCTGGTGCAATATTTCTTATTACGGAAGGCAAAGAGTTTCACAGTTTTGGGTTTGCCACCGCTTTTGACAATGGCTGATCGGTTCTACAACTACTCCTGCAGTTGAAGTAGAGAATGTCTGTAATAATGTCAGAATAGGATTCAAATTATAATGTGTCATTGAAGTTATTTTGGATGAATATATTAATTTATGGAATTTATGGATCAATGATTAATTTAATTATGAAATTTTAGAGCTTCCATGATAAGAGACATTATTGAAGACTTGGAGAATCTTTACAATAAGGAATTGTTGAGCAGAGAACAGAAGGACAGTGTAGAAAGTAAGGGAACCACTGTTTTCTTGCACCAAAGTGATTGCATGCTGCAGGGAGTGTCTCCTAAAGTATATCAGCCGCTACTGAAGAGAACTACTTGCGGTAAGTCTGGGAAACAAAAAACTAGATTATGTGAAATTAGATTACTCGTCACATTTTATTTTATTCTCATGAAGGTTCTCACTAGGAAATTTATTATATGAGGGTATCCCTCAAAATGATCAGCTGAGATTAGTGAGGGTAAACAGTTAGTTGTGACTGTGATTGTGATCGATTGTAACGATGATTTGTAACTGATATTTAACTGTTGGAGATTTAGTTTTTAGTTTAGCAGTAATTTCTCGAATAATTACAAACAATTGTTACCAATCATTGTTATAATTGAACACAATCACAATAACAGTTTAACCATCACCGGTTAAGATAATTAATAATGGATACATTTTAAAGATATTTATTTTGTACATAGTCTTAAAGTTTAACATGATTTTGTAAAAATTTCAAACAATAATATTTTCTGTGACGATGGAGAATTTGCAAAGATTCTTTGAACATTTTCGATGTATAATTAAGTCAAGTATCCACCCATAAAATATTGTGGACTAGGTTTGTTCAACCCTCTATATTTTATTATACTATTATATTTACTATATTTCAAGCTAAGCTAAGCGAAAAATAGGACTAGTTGTTTGGTTCCAGGGATAAGGATCGAACCTTTGACTACTCGTTCTGTGCGGTACCTTAATAAATTATTTTTCACATTTCAGAAAGCCTGGAAAACCGTATTGAGCATTACGTCAAGAAAAAGCGATTAAGAAGATCCTCGGAAGAGAATTGAGAGTTGATTAAATACTATGCAATTTGTACTTGCTCGACCAAGATTTTTTATTTATTTAATTACAAACTATATTTTATATATGACAATAAAAAATCTAATTATTTTTTAAAGTTCAATTTTTTTATTTATTCTACTCTGTGTACAAAATACATGCGGCAATGAATCATGGCTCGCTTTTTCGCAATATTCTTTATGTGCTTCCGCTAGATGACTGCCTAACACTCATTTTGAAGAGGTAAGCGATTAAAAAAGATGTAATTTTAGTAATGTTCATATTATAATAATAATGCATTTATTCCAGCGTGATCGGGTTTTTTTTATGAATACCCAATTCGCCATAAAAATAATACATATTATATAATACATTTATGTTATGAAAAGAAAACCAAGGAAAATATAAATAAATAAAAAGTTTACATGTATATATAGATATAAACAAAATATAAATACTTCAGTCACGGTCATTATTGTATCTATAGTCGTTGCTATTCTCTGGTCAGGGAACCAGCTTTCCATGAGAGCGCCGCTTGCACCAGAGAGTTGGTGATAGGCTCCAGCCGCAGCTTTACGCCTGCAACTCGGATGTCTCAGAAGCAGAACGAATCCATGTATAAGGCCTTCGGCAAACATTGTAGCTGCGCTGCAATAATGCGCCAATCCGAACAGTATTCTGTATGAGATGTTGTACTGAATTTGGAGATGGTTGTACATCACTTGCTTGTATTTCGACCAGAGCTCGCAGGTATACATGCTGGTGAAGAACGATTTAAACTGGATTCTCTTCACCTCCTTACTGCATCGGTAGAAACATTGTAACAGGATATTTGCACGAATGCTCAACTGTCTCCTCTGCCGTTCTATGTCATTATCGTCTTGTCCATTTTCATTGAATATATAAAAAATTTCAAAATAAAAAAAAACAAATGAAGAAAATGTAGCAAGTATTATTGCTGTATATTTACAAATTTACTACCCAAGGACTATTGAAAAATATTTCTATGTATAAAAGACACTCATAAGCATGTGTATTCAAAGTTTCAAAAGGATTGTAAGAAAAGTGTTTTTTTTGGGAACATCCTTAATATAACAATTTGACACTACGTGGTTGGCACGACATTTATTGGTTAAGTTGGCTGAGCATGCAAGAGGTACTGGGATCGAAATTATAGTTTTTTTGATATCAAAAAGGTTTTGGTGGTGTGTGGTTTTGATCCCGATACTAAGAGCATATAAGAAAGTTGCAAATTTTTTTAACACAGTTTTCGGTACAAATGTTACTGGGGTACCCGCTGCATAAATATTCTACGTTCAAATAATATAATTACAATCTATTTAGTGGCCTGACTTAAAAAATTAGGCTGCAAAAAAGGCTCTATTTATAATTAATATAATAACAAGTGTATGAGAATATTGATTAATACGTGATTTTTAGCCATTATATTTAAATAAATCTTCTGTATTCGCAGTTTCATGGAAAAAAAACAAATGTTTTGAACAGAAAAAATCATTGTTTCGCTTTGCGGCGATTTATGTTTTACGACGATGTAAATCTGTAGGTTTGGTACCTAAACCAGGTATTAAATTACATGTATTCGATGTTTTCACTATACACGTGAGAAATTATTTTAAAATATTTGTCCCCATTCTTCATATTAGGGTTGGGAAATGTATCGATACTCGTAAAAGTATTGTAAGGCGCAGACCTTTTGGGTCCCTTTCTAACCTGCAATGCACCGCATTAGTTACGCCACTGAATGTATTAATTACCTACGTATCTAAAATAACCAAATTTCATCAAATGTTCTACTCAGCCATAATAAAAATATTTTAGCTATTATTTATAACAATTTTGGTTTTCAACACGATATATTTACATTGCCTACCCACACAGAATAGCTAACAGCCACACATAATTTAAAAATATTTTTTAGTTCTTTGTTGTTCGGAAAGCGTCGCTACCTGCGGCTGTCAAATGCAAAGTTGAAAAAAAAACATCGCCTTCCAGGGGCTTTGTGTCCAGCTATATCGATTTTTTATTAAAAATAGTTTTTTTCTATGTTAACTCGTAAAATACCTCGGCGGTCCTCGTCTCAAACGTCGGGAAAACATTTTCTCATTTTATAATGAAGGTCCTTTACTCATAATCCGGCTTAAATGTGCGACATAACAGTCGGCGGCTCGGCTGTCAAAATTTGTCTCGCCCGGAAAATAACTGTACGAACCGAATAGCTGTTCCTTCGCACAATTTTGACATAATTCAGTATCATGAGTGCCATTGCCCAGCAGGAGTCGTTGGTAAAGGAGAGCCTGTTTGAATTTGTGACTAAAAACATCCCGAGTGCGGATCTGAATCTGATAGACGAGATTGTTCTATCGTATGTCATTTCTATACTCGAAGAGGCTTCGCAGGATCCCTGTTTCGATGTAGAGGGTGAGAATTTCTAATTTAAACGTGACTGATGTTTTATGGGATATTCTGCCGTGTAGACACGATTCGAATCCCTTTGCAGGGTTCAACATTATGACTGATACCGCTGATGCGCTCAGTTCTAATGATGAACTTTGCACAGGATCTAAAAAATCCATCTAAGAAGTCCAGGCAGAATACATATCCTCTAAACTACTAAATTTAGATTGGTTGATCTTTTGTAATTTAGATAATACGATTATGCGGTACCTCCAGATTTTTCGAAGGTTCAAATTACAAACTCATCAACAACAAACTGTATATATAATTAAAAAAAAATTTAAAACAGTGAAGTAGGCAGATATCCTGTGATCTAGAATCTAATTTAAAAAGGAACAATTAATATACATATTTGAATTTTCATATTATATATTTATCAATACTGTTGATTTACTTATTATGACATTATTTTGGCACAAGACATAGGAGACAATATCGGTTGAAAGCAGTGTGCATACGAACCGTCGTTAGATGTATGTGAAGTGTGTAAATGTACACGTGGACCATCATTATATGAAAGCATTTCCAGTAGATTGAAAAATTTAATTGCATTGATGCTATATGATTTCAACAGCGGTGAAAATAGCAGTTACAAATATATTTTATTAATTCTGTTCAATGTTCAACTGGAGTAACTATTTTTTTGTAATATAATGAAATGTTTTTATTAAAATTTTACGTAAAGAATTTATAATTAATAAAGTATATCAATAATATAAATTAATGCATTAAATTGTAACACTAAAATATCTGCATTATATACTTTTATGAAAATTTGGTACCACAGTCTACTAGGGTAATAGCTAAAATGGCAGAGTACTGGCTTAGCGTGAGAGGTACCGGAATTGATACTCAACACTTGTTAATGTTATTGATGAAATTTTCTAATGCAGTTTTTGTTATAAATTTTAATGATATTTTTATATGTATCGTATAATCATAACGGATATGAGTTTGTGTAATTTTTATCAATATTGGCTGAATAGATCAGGTATATGCTTCGCAAGTACCACAAGAATAACATCATAATTTCGACATTTGACATTCTGGTGGCTGCTGTACACACCAGTAATGTCCGGTTCCTCAAGTATGTCTATACACCGTGTCATATGATACTCTTGTCACTGGTTGCATTTCTATTGTAAGACCGAGCTCTTTTGTTGTTTGTTTTTCAGTTCACCAAACAGGACCTTTTTTCATTTAACTTGAATGTTAGGAACCATAGTTTTTCAAAATATTTATGATTAGATTTTAAAAATTATTTTCTATTATATGTTAGAAAGAGGTCGTTTTTATTTAGAATTTTATCATACTAATTCATTTGCTTCAACAATACATTTGAAATGTTCACAGACAAAGGTGTATATGTTCTATGAGATGTCTGTAAATGAGAAAGCATATAAAAGTAATAGACTCTTTGTAGATGATTTGCGAATTTTCACTAATGCTAGACTTTGTTCCTTTTGACACTTGCGTTTGAATTGTTTACCACCGTTTGACAATTCAATACAGAACGCATGCACAATTTTCAAGGTCAATGGCTTCAATATGATATGGACGATAGGTCCCAAGGAGATACATATTGAGATAAGGATAATTATAGTAAAGGAATCCAAAAATGCTTAATGAAAAGAATGAACAGATTAAGTAGAATGAATGAAGTTTTCCTGTTCTCTCTGTTCTTGAGTACTCTCCCTCCCTCTTTAGTGAATTATTGTAGATACGCAGTGAAAATGTATTTTTTCATTATATTAAAATATGGTGTTTATTCTCAGATATTGCATGTTTAACAGTAATGCTTTGTCACTTTAATTTGATGTACGATGCATTACAGGTTTTGTAGAGATGATGTCTGCATATTTTCCCGAGTTCTCCGGAATAGACCCTGCGCTGGTGTGCTCCTGGATTTTCGAGCTGGAGGCGCAACTCACTCGGAGAGCGACGTCTGACAGAAATGGTGACTGCCAGCTCAGTAAGAGATGTCTCTTGATGTTTTATGGAGAGGCGCGCGTGACTATGGACTCGGTTTCAAGTCTGTTGTGAATTTTCGAGTATTTGGATTGGTGGCAGTTTATTCATCAATGATGAACTGTCGCGTCTTGAAAATTTTAATTTGGGTTTATTTATTTATTAATTATATAATAATATATTGTGCTACAAATGCAAGTAATAATGTGATAACGTTGTACAGTCTGTATTTATTATCGTAATATATCACAACGTCAGTACATGCTGTATTTGTATATACTGCACCAGCTTTATTTTCCGGTGTACAGAGGTTGTCGTATGGAAATGGTGACGTGATTTATTAGCTCAAATATAATGCGACACAGAAAATTTTAATAAAGATATTTAGAAAATAAACTATCCAAATTAAACACTATATATATTTTATCAGAAAAGAAAATAAAGAAAGTAAAATAAATCACATGAGCAATTATTTTTTAATTGGTAAATAACACACAAATAAATAAAGTAAAACTCCATGTTTCCTTAAAATACTCATATTGTTGCCTCTCTGCCTCATTTGCAACCGTCACTTTATAATTCATATCATAGCTTTTTGTGATATCTTTATTTATTTGTCTCTTTGATGAGCCTTTTCTCAGTACTATTATTATTTCTCAGTCATTTTTTTTATGGACAATAAAGAATAAAATATCAACTGTTGCATAAGAAAACGTACAAATGAAAAAGTCGACCATACACACACACCAAATCATAAACGAGTGTCTATGGTTAAAAGTGGTCATAAAATAGGTCATGAATTTAGCGTGAGTCAATTTTTTTTACAGCTAATACATAGTCAAAAAATATCGCATTATATTTGGGCTAATACGGTATATATTCACATACACTATACAATTATTTACATGGTAAGATAACGATCTTTACAAGATGCATACATATGTCAACCATAGACATCACAATTATATATACAATATCTATACATTTCGTATTACCAGTCATAGCTGAGTAGCTAAGGCACCGGATTTAGAAATCAAAATCAGATCATATAGCATGGGATTGAATCCTTGGCTAGCTAGTTTTTCTGTGGCTTTCTTTATTATCCAGCAGGGAAGCGTAGTACCCACTATTTAATTATTTAAAAGCAGACTTAAATTATCACCAAAATGATAAATAACATTATTATTTAATTCATTTTGAGCATTTGCTATAATTACTGTAAATAATAATCTTTAAAAGCAGGCTTTTGCATTATCAACCACCATTTCCTAGTCAAAACAACACCTGCACGCTGTACTGACGACCGAATCCCACATTTTACTGTACCTACGTATAAAGACCTGTTTATGTCACGTCTGCCACATAAGTAAATAGCACGTAAGTTGTGGATCTGCCTATATAAGGACACGGTGAATATTTTGTGAGCAATTCTCTAGAATAAATCTAACGTGTAACAACTTGAGTTTTTATTGACACTACAATTATTGTCAATCAATTAAAATCATATAAAGATTGAAAAACCAGCACCTGGAAAGAAATAGTCTTTGTTCTGTGTGCATTCTCTGTGAAATATTTTATAATAAATTTATTCTGATTACATTCTTGCAAATAAATGGCGTTTTTATAGATAGACTCCTGCCAATCCAATTCTTGACGATTGAAAATGAAACCGGCATGGCGAATGAGTTGCGGTCGATGTGTATATGATTGTACTTGTGTAGACTTGCAAAAAATGTGTAGATTGGTTCGAGTATCAACTTGTGAGCATGTAAATTATTTTAATTGAGCGGTAGACATCTGGAGTGTATATTCCGCGGGAGTATTGAGTTGAGATTTCCTTAATTTTTTAGTCTCTGTGTGAACTACTTGATACTGATTTAGTGATAAATAATAATTATCCAATTATTTTATTGCATAGTAGATTTTAGATTATCTGAGGTGGTAGGAGAAATAATAATAATAACATACTAGCGCACTCGGCTGTGTGACACGAAAATATATAATTGAAGATATAAAATATGAGTAAAAAAGTGAATAATAAATCAACTACCACGTAGCACGTGTTATTTAAATTTACAATTTGAAATGATGCACCCGCTTGCGTAAAATAATAATTTTGTCAGTTTTATTTTCTGTTATATGTATATCAATTTTGCGTGTTTAATGTTCAAGTACATATTTTGTAGATTAATGATAAATTATTTAAAACTTTTATGTAATATTTGAAAATGTTATTAAAAAATTTCAGAATCTGAGCAAATATCCCTCATTGCATGCATTGCTATTGGCAGCTGTTTTTACAAATGAATTGTACTGATTACTTTTATTTATTATATAAATTCTTGGGTATGTTAGATGATTTAACTGTAATTGTAAAAATATTTACAATAGTAATGGTGAAAATCTGTGGTGTTTTACAGTGACGGACAGAAATGGCGATGAAGCTGAAAGAATTAGTTTGACTCTACAAAGCCTGAGTGAAATGTTGCCAACTATAACCCCTAGGTAATTATCATTTATATAAAAAATTAGAACAATATATCATTTTTGTAATTGGTGTATTTTACTGAATACCTTTGGTGTCCCGAAATTGGCCTAACACTAAGCTTAATGTCTGTTGGATCTCAACATTATTTTGAAACCAAGTGCATCGCTTATAATAAATCCACACCTCACGTTACAGACACAAAGATTAATGGAATATTTTAAAATTAGTGACTGAGACTATTGCATACAAGAAAAGGGAATAAATGCGTGGGTGGAGTCACGCAAATGTATGATGTCCGAACAAATATGCAAAGCAAAAATTTGGATGGATATTTCCGCCCAGTTGACAAACTCTGATATAGAATCTTTTATTTCTTCATTATATGCTGCAATTCTTTATATTTGTGTTAAATACGTACATATGAACAGAGATAACTAATACTATGAATTCTATATACAGAATTTAGATTTACAGACATCTCTTCCATCTAGATTGAGGTAATATAAATATATATGTAAATACTGATAGCCAATGTAAATTTATATTCGATGCAATATGCAGTGAAAATATTTATCAGTGTATGTAAAGATACCATCTTTATTTCAACATGTATATATTGTTCAAACAACACTTTATTTTATTTTACATTCAGGTCACACTCCAACTCTGAGAGCTCCGACGGAGGGGGCGGAGGTGCGAGGATAGCTCCCGCCGCTTCGGTCTACCCCACTCAGTGCCAGATACTTCAGGACATGTTCCCTAACACTTGTCCCATCGAGGTAAACTCGCAATCAAAAATTATCAGTATAACAAGTTTTTTAATATTCCCTCGAGTTTGGTTTAATAATTTATTTCTCGTAATCAGATACAGCAATGTGTGAGCATCGCGATGGGAGACATCGAGCGCGCTGCCGGGCTTGTGCTGCATCGCCGTGAGAGTGGACAGGCGCGTGCAGCCTCCACGTTACCCCCGCCTCCGCCGCGAGCGCACCATACGCTCAACGATCACGAGCTGAAGAATCGCATCATCAACAGGTGCTGTTATTTATACGGAACTTAATTTTAACAAGTTCAACGCGCCGGGGACTTGTTGGTCCATGTCTCAAAGATCCAGTGTGCGTACTAATGTTTGTTAATATCTTGATTCATCGATGAGAGCAATGTTTCAACAAAATGGTGGATTGTATTGTGAGAGTTTTACAGGAATCATTATTTATTTTCTGAACTGCTGCAGCCTTTTGTCTGTCAATCTAATCTTTAAATGGATTTAGTAAGATTATTGGTTCTTTAACATTATTTTCCATATTTCTGAACTAATAAAAGATTAATAACTCTCCAAGTTCATAAATAATAGAGAATGCGAATAGAGTGAGAACTGAGCTGAAAAAAAACTACTTAAAATACAATAATAACCTATGACGAGACTATCAAACTCCTGTGGGTTCGATCATATAGAGTTTAGATGTATATAATTCCTATGTCTGTCTCGTGACAAAGTAAAAGTAAAATTAACATACTGTAATATGATAGTGTTTACAACACAATAGGACGATGATGGGAGATTGTTGACAGTAATGACAACCTTTCAGATACTCCTATGTGGACAAGAGCTCCGATTCCAAAGAGCACAAGCCCTTAGCTCCAAAGATGGAGCCCAAGAAGATGGTCCGTTATCGAGACAACAAGATTGTCTCGCTCAAAGGGGAGCGCTACACCGAGGTCTCCAAGTCTGGCACCGACGACGAGACGACACTGAAGAAACCCAAGCGCCCCCACTGCCCCCCTTAACCCCCTTCCCTAACGACCCTGTCGTCTCGTGTCGGACATTTTGGTTTGATCGACCGTGGTACATTATGTGTCGTCCCGGGTAAACTTTATGTTTGTTTGACCTCGCCAGAGCGTCGGTGTGTAGTTGTTTACGTCTCCCATGCGCTGTTTTTTGTATTCATTTGTAGACTGCTTCTAACTGTAATCATTTCAAATGTGATTCAATGTTTTATTTTTATTTTGAGACATTTTGTTTTGTGCACGATCGGGTGTTTTTTTTCACCGTGCGTGGTTCCTGTTGTCGGCGCGGAATGCTCGTGCGTCGTGTCTTGCGGACTGTTTATTTTTTGTGAGACTGACTCTGTGTTGATTTGTGTAAAATATTCCGGATCGAGTTGCACGGTCTCATCGCGGTTGATGAGCGTGTACCCGGATCCTATGGTTTATTTTCGCCCGTGTGAAATGCAACTATTTGTAATTATTTATTTCAATGTTATAATACTCATTTCTTTATTTTATTTCTCATTCGGAATAAATATGTTTGATGTGTCTAAAAATATCCAATTTAATTTAATTTGGTTTTCGAGATTGGCAAATGACTTTTGCTTACATTTGATTGTCAGTAGACTTCATTTAAAAATGAAAGTCTCCAATTTGACTTGTATATTTTTTAATGTTACAAATCAGAATTTGAATATGTTTGTTTTAATTTATCATTTGATTGTTTATACGTTGATGTCGTCACCCTTTCTCAAATTATTGTTCCTCACAAATATTAATTTTGATTTCATCAAAGTTGCAGTATTTTTTCCAACAATTCTAGTCTTTCTAATAATTTGTCTTTTCTCAGACTTAATGAATGTCTCCTTAGATGATGTATTGTTAAGTATTACAATTTTCAACTTAATACTGATTATGTGTGATGTCTTGATTGTCTATGATAACATATTCATGTATTTGATGTGCATTTTATATACGTATACGTCTACAGCAGCACGCCTGCACTTATCCAAAAATATTATTGCACTGAATTTTCTTTTATTAACAGATAAGTCTACACACTTAGCCAGTAATTTACTAAATACATTCTTTTATTATATGTTCATAATCAGCTATTTAGATTATCGACGATCTCATCCAGAATCTGTTAGTATTCTGGATTGCTTTCATTTGGATTATATAAATAGTGAAAAAAAATTGGTAGATAAAGAAATTATTAAAAAATTGAATTTTGAACTTAGGGACAGAGAATGTGGGCCCGTTGACGGTGTCGCTCTCCGCGACGCTTTATATATTTTTATTACATTTATTTCTGATATTTTCAAGTTTACCAGATTATTACTGCACAGTGTAGCTATACAAAAAATATTATTTGTTGATTCATTTTTGAATCTTTTAATTGTCAGAGTATCTGTGTATTTTCGACATTGTATCTCTTGTTTACATTATTTTTCAAGTGTTCATAATAACCAAATGAATCAAAATACGATCATATTTCATTATTTGTATTACATTTACTCAAAATGTACATGTTTCTTAGTATTAGGTCATCTGTGGTATCGCAGTTACAATATTTGTTCCTCTTTCTCTGCGGCAACTCCAAACAAGACGGCGGGCGAGATTGTTAGTGTTGTAAGCTTTAAAAACTTTCTAGGCGTAGACCCTCCTCCCCACTCCCCCGACATTGTACATGTCACTGTATCTGCCAACTGTAATCAGTATCTGAATGTTTGTAATCGGTGTTGTGACCATAGGTATAATGATTCCAAACTAACTTGTATTTGTGTACGGCGGAGGATTATCAATATTTCTGCCAACATATGTAAATCCTTCTGATGTGATATTACTTATATTTAATTTAAAAATTCAAACAATGACATTGACAAATGAATGCATTTTAAAAAGTCAATATATTCCTCTTTTTATGGAATTTGTCACGGAATAATCTTGGAGATAGATTAGACAGTTTGATATGATCTGATTGCATATTTTAATGTTATGTATGTATTTTGTAAAGGGTCTTTTGAGATGTATCATTTTAAAATTGTTTACTGTTTGCACAATAATTGGCAAAAATGATGACAAACGTATTTAATACATTACTAATTTGATTGGAGAGATTGTAATATTTCAGACAACATATAAAGTTTTCTGGATCTAATGTCTAACATTGATTCAGCTTTCTATATTCTTCAATTTGACAAATTAAACTGATCATAGTTATCAGTAAAGTTCTTTAAGCGTAATCATTTTTGCAAATATTATAAATTGTTACCCGACCCCTCCCCGACGCAATTGTAATTTTTTAATTATTGGCAGTACATTATTTTTAAGTTAATTTTAGTTTAATCTGTGATTTGTATACTATGTTTGTATACTTCCTGTGGACCTCCTCCATCCGACTATAATTTTTTTATTAAGATGTATGATTTCCAAACATTTTTATATGATTTTAGTTTAAGAATTGTTTTTTTTATGTATTTTTCACAATGATGTGTATTTTGTAAGCGGGCAGAGGCCCGGTGGGAAGGAATAAGATGCCAAACATTGTTTTCAACCACACTTTACTCGTATTAACTAACCATAATCAATTCACATTCAATTTCTTCATCCATTTCTTCTGGCACTCGGATGCCATCACCATCGTAAGCATTCTAGAATGTTCACATATCTTGCATATAATCAGTGCTGCAAAAGTTGTGATTTTTGAAAGGTTTAAATATATATATAATGTGTTCCATGTGAAACGTTTTCATGTTGAAAAATGAGTTTCACTGGCGAGCTAGTGATATGCCGACATTCAACTTTTCTCCCATTTCACCAGAAATAAAGTTCTAAAAAGTATTATGAAAAATAAAATACCTTCTTATATTTGTATTAAAAGATAAATATTTTGATTAGTATTTTCTTTGCACTTTGAAGACCACATAAATAGAAAGTCACGTTTCTAACCTACGTATGACCGTATAATTATTTTGCATTCATTTTCAACAAGTATATCATATCTGTACAATAATATATATTTGTGAATACAAAATAATATAAGTAAACAGGCCATTAAAACACGCTGAATTATTTATTATATCGCCAGTATTCACTCTAAACTCATGAAATGTTGCCACGCACTTCACAGAATTCTCTTTGTATCATTCTGACAAAATAAATATGTATTAAAAATTTACCCAAATTTCTCTGAAAGATCTATTACCTTTCACAAAAAGTAAAGTAATTATTGGACCACCCTGGACCATAATAATTGGTACTTCACTGTATGGCATCCACGTGTTTGGGATTTCAGGGGTTCGGTACCTAATAAGAGCTATTGTTTATTTTATTGGTAAGGTGAAAACCACCCCATTACAAAATGAGTATTCAAAGCACGACTCGCAGTATTTGCGTAAAAAAAAATGTATTTATGCGCAAAAATATTTTATATTGCACAACAACCGTGCACAAGACATTTGCACACATAGACAACTGCAAACAGTTAGCTTTTTATTCTTCTGCCATGACTTTATATTAAATAACCTAACCCAATCTATCATAAAGCAACGTAGGTAACTTATATTAATCTACCTATTATTACTTTTGTGCATTTATTGTGTGTGCAGTTGTCATTTGTGCAGTGTCTGGTAGCCAAATTAGAGGGAACGTCACAAATTTAGTTGTGACCTGCGTATAGTTGGAAATGTCAAATAAATAAATTGGTCCTAAATGATGTCGCAAAAAAGCTGTGATTTTAAAATTTCATCAATGTGTATGATTTCTTGCCATTATTTTTTACACACGCTAAATTTACAGTTTGTTTATTATGCTCGCTCGAAGATGCGTCACAAAATATATAAATATGTGCAATTATTGTAGTCATGTTTATTTCTATTTTTTGAAAATGTATATTGTCATATTTCTTTGTATACTACGTACCTGGCTTGACTGTTTGCATTGGCGAGTGCTCACTAAAAATGGAATATTCACCGGCAAATGGCAAGTCAATTTCTTAGGTATTTTGTTAGCTTAAAATACCCCTTTCTTAATATAATGAACATACAGTAGGGGGATGTACTCGGCCCCAACATTTCTGTCTGAGTCTGCAATCATATTTCAAAAATCACAGTGTTAAGTATTAAAATATTCAAGAGATTTAATCTTTCTTCTGTATGGTCCATTAAAAGAAATTCTCCATTTTAGAGCGCGCAGTGACTGTCCTTTGTCTTATAGGTGACAATCTTTCATAGAACCACTTAGGACTTATCCAGAGTATTAATAATCAATCATTTTGGAAAACAGACTAGCTATCTAGGAAAATATGTTGGCATTTAATTTATTTATTTTATAATATATCTCAGGCGTTAGATCTGAACTGTGAATTCCTTGCATTCATTATTTTTAGTGTCTGTTTGAACAAGACAGTTGGTGTTATGATTCTAGTTGTAAAAGTGAGTCCTCTGTCTATAAAAATATATTTATTAAAACAATAAATGTGATGTTTATTGAAAAATATTTGCAGCGTTTTATTACATAATATTCATCCTGGTGTGATGCAACACTGCCAGTTCATAATATGGCTACCACCAGCTATCACAGATAAAAGAAAAAAGTGGCTACTGATTTATTATAGGGTTACCGCATGTAGGTAAGTACTGTATTTAACATTTGGTGGAGAAGAAATGAATATTGCCATTATTTGACAACATTTTTGAACACCTTGTAATCGCCTAAGAGTAATATCACGGCCTGTGCGCTTCATATAAAAATTAAAAGAATAATGAGCGTTTGAAAACTATTAGAAGACACTGCTGCTGCAGCACTATTCCGAAGAATGATAAGTCATTTTGATTTCTGTGGTGCGTAATATTTTGGTTACTATGACAAAGTACACGTGGAGTGGAAATGCTGATGAAACCCTAACCTAGTCTATGATTCAGTTGGAAAATCCAATCAAACATGTTTTTAAAATGATTTAAATATGTAATGTATTGTTCCAATCCGAAACCCCCCTTGCAATAACACTGTATATCAGTTTTTCCAAATGTCGATAGATCGACCATCTCGGATGATACACAGTATTGTCGCAAGGAAGATCACTTAGAAATTGTGTGTAATAATATTTTTATTTATTTCATATGGTTGTTTAATATACCATTTGATGCCCAGGAATATATACAATGCACCACACCATCTGGCATAAGATTATATTTGGGGTTTCACTGTCAAGCTTTTATCAGCAGTACTTGTAAATGTAGCGGTTTGTAACTTGAAAATAAAAGTTTATGGTTATACAAGTTATGTTTAATATATATTACCATGTCTATAATAAAAGTGTACACCGTACTGAGGATGACGGACTTGACACGAGTCCAAGATTTTAAAATCGAATAAGTATGTAAGTATCATTTTAATGTTTTTTCACATTTGACGTGTATCTGAAATACTTCAAAGTGTCACTAAAAATAATTTGAAATAATAATATAACAATAATTATAATAAGTCATTTATTTAAAAATTCTCTAACTTGATAACATTTAAAACAAATCTTTATTTAAAAACATCAACAATTCAATGGTTTGATAAATAATATGCCCCTCCCAAAACAAAAAACTCGAGATAATTTATTCAGCTCGTTACAGTGTGTTGTACAATTTTTCTTTTATTTACTAAAAATAATCTAGACAGCTATTTCACTAAAGCATAAAAAAGTGTGTGGCTTACTTGAGAAAGCTTTCACTATATACTCTATAAGCTGTCGGCTTTGTAACAAATCAAATTCAAAACAAAATGTCGCCACTAAGCGTGTTCATAATTCCAACTGAATATTGACAATTTTAATGGCATTCTTTTATAGTTTAACACATATAAACAGGACATTTTCAGTGAAATAAATAATTAGTAACAAATAAAGTTTATGTACAATTATATAATCAATATATCTTATACATAGTCAGGAATTTCTTAATTTAGACATTTTATTCTCGGAATAACAAAATTTCATTGCCAAATAGATTTAATCAACATCTCGTTAAGTTATGAAACAATAATTTGAGTTTTTATTATTTCAGCATTTTTTATAAAATAATAATAAATATAGACTTTTTCTTTTACAAAATAATTGTGCATCATTTGAGTGTATATGCAAACACAAAAATGATACCTGCGAGAGGTAGAGACATTAGTGTAAAATGTACCATCTTTGGAAATCAATACTAAAAATAAAATAAAGAAAAACCACTATTGAACTGTATTCAATAATATGATATATGTCATTTGTTTAGTCAATAGTGCAATATGCGTGAGAAACCTGGTACAAAACGAAGAAGCAATTAAAGGGTATCAATACAAAATTGTACAGATAATATTTGGACCAATTAAGGATGGCGCATCTGCATAAATGCGCTTGTCGATGATTTCCAATGTATACCGAGAAGTGGATTGTAAGAGTAGGAAGATGTGGAGCTAGTAGCCGATGCTGTGAATCTCGTGAACAGTTCCATATTACAAGAAATAAATGTTAATGTTGCACTCTACATACTTAATTACACGCACACACACAGTTAGGCAATGCAATCCCGAGCCAAAATTGTGATTCCCGAATTTTGGGACTTGATTTTGATGATGCTGGGATTAGAAAATATTAATTTGCTTATTAAGTTGCATTTATAAAAAAAGTCTGAAAAAACAAATACAATATATGTGAGATGATATTGAAGCAAGTAAGAAAACTTTGAACAAAAAATAACGTAAATAATAATGCAAGGTTGACAAATAAAAGTTTTGAAAGTGAAATTGTTTATGCCCCAAGCAATAGCAAATTGATTTTGGTACCCCGAAATTAATCCAAAATATTTTAATCCTGAAAGTTTCAGGATTCCGGGATTGGATTCACAACATGCAGCGGAAGGCGGGTGATAGAAAATAGGGTGGATAATTGTCAACATGGCAGACAAAATTGGTCAAGTCAGCGGTGCATCTTCAGGAAGCAGCTGCAGATGGTGCTGGATAATTTTAGTTGCAATTTCATCACTGTCGCAATAATACATTTTAATATCGTCTTTTTAAATACATTTAATCCACCTTTCTTAAATTATATTTACTTTATAAAAGGGTCTAAAACTTCTTTAATTTGAAATCAATACTTAATGAGCATTACCTATAAAGAATAATGTTTTTATAATCAAACTTATAATCGTAATCAAATAATAACAAAATCACATGTTCATACGAGAAAACAAAACAGTTCAGTAAAATCTTACCGCATATTGCATTTACCAGCCGTTATGTAAAACAAACAATACATAAAGAGTTTTCTCAGTTTATAATTTTGTCAACCTTGCGCGATGTTCGCACATTTCTAATTGACTAGTTTTAAGCCCACCTGTGAGGGCTCTTTTAACAATGCTTCCCGAGTGTGTCAACCGAGACTGCGTATTTCTCATATCTCCAGGTTTGCATTACCCTCGAAGACACTGCAGACACGGTAGAGCTGCGAGACGAGTGATTCTCTCGGAAGAGAGAAATATACTGTGGTAACCATATGCTACCCAAAGAGTCAATTTATTGTAAGGAGAAGTTAAAAAATATCATTGTAGGTTTACAATTAAACAACTGGATAGTGATTTACCTACTCCCTATTATTAATCAGTTTATCAGAGTATTTTAAAAATTAATTTCCAACTTCATACTCTACCCAATTTAGGGATAAAACAGCCCACATTACTATCAAGTTATGTTATTTAAACCGTACAATGTAAATATGCAATTAATTTGATTTCTAGCAATGAAAAATACATATTATGAATATAAGCATGGCCTGAGACTCGCAAAATAAAATCAAAGATTTATATATTTTTCAATTTAATACATACAGTAAAAATCCGTTGATTCGTAACTCCCGGGACTAAAATTTAAAAAAAAATCTGAATAATGAGAAAGAGAGAAAGAATTTTTTTTAAATGAATTAGTTCACTGTGTCCACATTTAAAAATACGAAATATGGCTACACAAATTAACAAAGTTTTACTGTATGTAATATTCAACTAGAATCACTTTTTGTACAAAGTTAACGCATCCAACTAATCAGATTTATCAGGCTAAAATAATAAATGGAGGGTTCGGCCTTATAACAGTTTGTTATATTTTTTGCGAAATCAGGTTTTTGACTGAATATCGTTCTATGTAGCTTCTGTTCCACATACCTACAGAAACCAACAGATGTCATTGCTATGCCCACTACACACAGCTAGAACAACCTGAATTTTCTGAATCCCTAATATAGCGATGACTTTTATTGTATCAAATAAACCACATAGACCGTTATTCAGGTAAACCCAATTATCCTACATAAAAGAGCCTCAACCAATTGTCTAGAGGACAAAATAGGACAATGTCCAAAAAGACTGATATTACTTTTAGAATAGGTAAAGTGATAAAATATTAATCCCCACCCCTCAAATGCCACAAACCAATAGTTTTGAGATGACGCAAGCCTCTTATTAATACATTCCCTCATCTATTATAATATATTCTTAAATCAAAAAACTACCTTTTTGAACTCTAAGATCCGTTTTTAAATGACGTGAGATCCAACACGCTCGACATCTTCAACATTTATTTGATATCTTAGGCTAAACGCTCTCTCAACTGGCTTCCTTCTTGTGCTTCTGTCGCAAGTGCCTCTTGAGTGACTTGAGATCTATGAATCGGTTGGGACACAGCTGACAGTGGTGGTCCCTGATGGCCGTGTGCTTGGCCTTGGTGTGACTGGCCAGAGAAGAGTTGCTGGTGAAGCGGCCGTTGCACACGGGGCACTGGTAGGGCTTCATGCCGTAGTGGAAGCTGCGCATGTGGCGATGCATGTTGCTCTTCACGGAGTAGGTGGACGTGCAGCCGGCGAAGTCGCATTTGTATTCGTGGAGGGCGCGCTCGTGGACTACCTGAAGTGACAATCAAAAGTGAAAACTATTGTTGATTGTCTTTTAGTGGTTTTGATAAAGCTACCTACATAAAAATGTTTGATCGCTTGAACGTAAGCAGATGAAATTTGATTGTACGGTCATCGTAGTTTGTAGACAATGGCAATATAAATTCCGGGTTCAACTTCCAATAATAACTATATTTTATCTGTGATTTAACTATGTTCTGAAAAATCATAAATTACCTTGACGTGACGCCTTCGAGAGTCTGAAGATTTGAATGTCAGTCCGCAAATGTGGCAGGTGTAGGGTCTCTGAGCCGAGTGCGCCCGAGAGTGCCGCGCGAGCAGCCCGCGACTGTGGAAGCGGCGCCCGCACTCTCGGCACGGAAAAGGGCGCAGGCCCGCATGGCGCAGCATGTGCAGTTTCCGGCCCGACTCGCCGGAGAAGGATTTACCGCACACGTCACACCAGTGCGAGCGGCGACCCGTGTGCACGCTCATGTGGTTGATCAAGTGCGCCTTCAGCTTGAAACTGCGAGGAACAATATTGTATTAATATTTTCCAATAAGCGTAGTTGAATACTTGTACATTTTTTTAGTATGTACAAGTGTTATTTGATACAAAATTATTGCTCAGCATTGTACTCTGTAGGCTACTAACTAACTATTAATTCTTTTATTCAAATTTTTACTATTTATACCGTATCAACAGTTGATACAGTATAAATTGGTTTTTGTAAGCGGCCGTATCAATAATTGATATGGTGACTTCGGTCCGTGATCACATAGTGCGCCTATTTCATACAATATTTTAACATACACTAAAAGATTCTTAATACTTTGACGGTGCTGACATCGTCTAATTTTTCTGGAAAATAAAAACGTATTTCATATTGTTTATATCATTTCGTATTTCAATGATCTGTCACGTATTTCAATCAACTGCCGCATTACTGTACTGTTATGTATTTTTTTGTATGGAGTTTATGTTTATTCATTTATAAACATTCTACAGGTTTTTACAAGATAACTCTTATTGACACTATAAAAATATATGTATCAATTATTAACAGGTTGAAATGATCTTCTTTTAATAAATAAGACGCTGAATTGTGGTATAATAAATGTATAAGTTGAAGTATGACCTCTTTCCGCAGTCGTCGCACTGAAAGGGCCTGGTCTCAGAGTGCATAAGGAGGAGGTGCTCCTTCTTGCCGGCCCGATCGGGGAACGTGGCTCCGCAAACCGCGCACACGTGCATGCCCTTAGTGGTCCCGTGGTCTCGGAGGCTGTGCCGGTTGACCTCCAGCTGTGAGGGAAACCTGACAATAAATCAAAATAAATTTCAAATGACGGCCAACATGTGGATGTTTATTTTACCAACACTTATGCCTTCATTATATAAGATCACGATAACATTGCGCACACTGATTTTATAAAATATTATTTAAACTGACACGCTTACTTGATCATTGATCAAGCAGTAAGACATTTGCCTAGTGATCAAGTGGCCGGGAGACTACCAAATTAGTCAAATTTTCACAGGCGTTTAGCTCTGTTTGAAAATAGTAAGAATATTGGCATGACATGTGTGAGCGCCTAGAAGAAAGAAATAAGAAATAAAATTAAAATTAAATATTCTCAACATCTGTACAAATCTGACTGGAGCAGGATGGGAGAGTCTGGGAACTGGACAAGAATAGCCAGGGATAGGAGTCAGCAGAGAGCTCTGATGGAGAAGACCAAATCCCACCCTGGGATGCAGTGCCGTGGAAGAAGAAGAAGATCTGTATAAATCTGGTCAACTATCACTAAAGAAGTACTTTTAGTGATTGTTTTAAATGGATAGCGAGATTTATAAATGTCTCCATTCTGCTGGAGCTGAATATCAAGGACAGACTCTCAACCTGTAGACAGAGACAAAATGATGTTCCACTGGTATCCACTAAATCAGTAAAAAAAAAATTATACATATATCAATAAAAACTGTTCAAGGGTTCGGCCCACAGACTACCAAATATATAGACATGAACTAATGCAAATTCCTTGTTTTAATATTTTTATTTTGGTGTCACTTTGGTACCACTTACGCAATCAAAAAGCTCCACGACTTTTTTTAAATATATGACTCGATTGGAACCAAAATTTATCGCTGACAATATAATATGCATTAATGTAAAATATACGTCTTGTTTACACAAAGATTTAATTTTCGAAGAGTAAATACTTTTACTGTTGCATAAATGTGTCATAATTTAACAGATTTAAGTTTCCACAAAGAATGTGTGTAGAATGCCCCTCATCCCGTAACTAATGTTCCAAACCTCTCTCCTATATGTACTTTATTTACTGGTCTGTGGTACATTTTACTGGTCTATGGTTCGGCTGAATAACGGTTCATGTGTTTTTTTAAAACTTTAGAGGAGACACAATAAAAGTCATTGCTAAATAAGGTAAAGACCTTTAACAAACTCTTATGGCGGTTAATTTATTATGGCGATCAATGTCACAGGTCGAAAGTCTAACATTCGCACTATTTTCCATTATACTTATTCAAATAATAGGATGATAACAAAAAACCATGACGAGCCGATGTGCGAATATAACAATAAAAAATAAAACAATGAACGTAACTGCAACATAGACCGTTGTTCCAATTTCAGCTATGTAAAATGGCATAGTAACGACATCTGTCAGTTTCTGTAGGAACTTGCTTAAGAAACATGTAACGGAAGCTACATAGAAAGTTATTTAGCTAAAAATGTAACATGGTCCGTTATTCGGCTGAACTCTTCAGTTAATAACTGCAGAACATTATGTTTTCAGAATGTCGACTCTTATTGGACGAGTAGCAATGCAAATTATTAAAAACATTTTTGTGATTTAACTTGATACCCAAAATACATTTCTCCTTGAATTAGAACTGATGCAGATAGAACTGATCAGCAGTACCATACTGACCTCTCTTTGCAGATGGCACAGAAGTAGGGCAGCGTACCCGTGTGGTGGCGCAGATGCTTGGCCAGCTCTCCTTGATCTATGTAACCCTCGCCACACATAGGGCAGGCAAATGGACGCTCATTGGTGTGGATTCGGATATGTCTGAGCTGGAACACGCGCAACATAATTGAGTATTTGCAAGAATGTAAATTATATGAAACACAAAACAAGTTAAATATTAAATGCATAATGCCTAAAATGGATTTATTAACTTGTATTTATCAATATAATGCGATGATTACTACACGGTGAGTATTTTTAAAGTATATACAAATTGCACTTGTTCTAGTGTGCCAGGAATTGTATGCGGGTGTGCACGCGTACATGATTTGGCGTCATACCGTGCACAATTTTTAACAAGAAGTGAAACTAAGACCGACTTGCTTATTGATTATTGTTATCAATATCGGGGCAGTACCGGCGAGATTGTGCGGCTGGTGAGAGCTTACGGTTTGCATCCAGGTATTTGCCGGGCGCATTCGAGAACTGGCCGCGGTGTTGTTGGTTGTGGGGGCGATATACCTCATTTTATCATTTTCATATGCCACCTTCTATCGAAGGTTTGCGACCATATTACAATATGTTCATTTATCCTGTATAAGATCACCAGTATTTTGGACATTGAACCACTTTCTGAGGTTACACAGCCAAGATAACCTCATTCTACCTCCACTGCTCTGCTGCTCTGCTGCCTTCTATCTTCCCCTGCATGATGAGTTTTTTTTCTGTATATCTTTCTATTGTAATTGATTAATTTAATTTGTATTAAAAAATTATTTAATTTTACAGCAAATAAATGAACTACAACTCACCATATTAATCTTCTGAGTGAAGCGCTTCTCGCAGTGCGTGCAGGGGTAGGGCTTCTCTCCTGAGTGGACACGGCGGTGTAATGTTAGATCGTGGGCACGCGTAAAGCATTTACTGCACAGCTGGCACTTGTGGCTAGAATAGAACATTGTAAATTGTAACTTTAAGACCGAAATGTTCTTTGGATTTCATTTTTCTATTTGACACCACTTTTTTTCCTTTTTAAATTATGGTGAGTGCTATCTGTCCGATCAAAGCCAAGCAAGTACTATGATGTGGTGCGACTGACACCAGATAGTGGACAAATAGATAGGCTGAGGGTGTCACCAGGAGTCACTTCTCTACCGGCCTCCATGGAGATGATAGCTTTCACTTGCAGCACTCCACCGCATATTAAATTTATAGTCGTGTAATCTTTTATTGAATAAATCAAGAGTTTTCATGTAATGTTATCTTTTGTTTACGCCACGCGTCATTGTCTTATTTATATATTTTATTTGGAAAACAAACAGACCATCTAAATTACTTAAAATTATTACTTAAAAAGACATAAGTTATACGTAAAAGTTCAGATATTTGTAATTTTGAATACACCAGTCACTTTGCGCATACAGGTATGTTGCAGTGTTAAGAAATCTTGGCCACAATGAATGATTTGAAAAATTTTCGAATCGTCAGCATACAGCAAATGATCATACCTTAGGACATTAAATGTATCATTTACGAATATTAAACATAATAGTATACCCAAAACAGAGCCCTGTGGTACACTAGATATTATCATCACTGGACTTGTTTAGAAACCATTTACTACAAGTTAATTTCTGTTAGAAATATGTACATGAAATTAACTATCTTTATAGATCATCGTGTATACTAATTTTCTCAAGTGCTTAAATGTTACAAATTTACTTGTTTTAATTCCATTTATTCCTCACTGTAAGTTAAGTTGAATATTAAAATATCTGAACACGAATGATGGTCCGAATTATCATCATCATTACATATTCTTTTGAAACATTCACTCGCATCACAACATACCTCCATAAACTGAATCATCAGCGGGTACTCACCGAGTTTCCACCTGATGCGTGATCGAATGCGCCTTGAGTTCTGTGTGAACGTAGAAGACCTCGGAACAGTCTTTGCACGGGAAACATTTTTTCTTCCCTCTTCTAACCTCTGTGCCGGGTTCAACCTTAAACTTTCTGGAAACCGGTATCAGGATTGGCAGCCTGTAGAGTATAAAAATTGTCAGAAAAATTAGTCAAAATTATTTTATCGCGGGCACTTGAAATCATAAAAATAAAGATATGTAATTTGTTTGTTTTTAAAATTAAAAAATAGAAATGTGTACACAGAATACATGTCACATCAATATTCTTATTATTTTCAAACTAAGTTAAACACTTCTGCTATGAAAATAGGACTAACTTGTTGGTAATTGTAATATTGTAATAGATACTCATGTTATCCTCGCTATATTGATATGAGTCATATCAATATAATGAAACAGAGGTTATATTGATTTCTAATAATTTTAAAAAAAAGTTTCAACATGAGGCAGCAATTAGCGTTTTTTTTTTAATTATCATTATTACAAATTGGTGTTAATATTCCTGTGCCAAGATTGCATTTTTAATAATTCTATACTAATACACAATATTATCATATCCAGGACTAGTAGAATATTTTTCTTTGTAATGGCTTAATATTTAGACAGTATTATCACCGATTGTGAGTGTTGTTTTTATACATATATGTGTATAACACTTATTTCAGCAAGTTGTTATTATTCATGCTTTCAATATACATTTCAGTTTGGTGTGAAATCGTGGACTCTAAATGCGAGGGAACGAAGATGGACTGATGCCTTTGACTCCATTCTGATAAACTTAACCATTTGAAACTTTTGTACATAACGCTAGAAAAGAAGATAGTAGGAGAAACGTTTGTTGTGGTAGGCCACGTCAAAGGACAGGGAGGAAGAGAAAGATCCTCATACGTTGGACTGACAAAGTCGAAAAAGCAACAGGCACTTCTCAGATGATTGCGTGCAGATCAGTGGGATGCTGAGAAAAGTGCAGGTGTATATTATCTCAAGTTATGGCTAACATAATCAGATTAGAGAAAATCTTTTGTAATGTGAAGTCCACAGTCTGTATGCAGGTTTAATTCATTTAATTTAAAATATTTCTTAATATTATTTTTGAAATGAATGGCGTCTCTTCCGAGTTAGACCACGCTCTTTGTATATGGTTTCCTTGGGGAAACCTTACTTTTACAACTGTACTTTTTTCACAGGAGATATAAATCTCCCACAGTTGAGATTTATACCTCCTGCCAGATAAATTTGTCGTAATCGTAATCGGTTTCTGTAGTGGAATGATAGTACGTTTCCACGGATAGGAAGAGGTCCAGGTTCGAATCCCAATAACAAAATATTTTTTTAATAAATAGATTTTTCTGTATATCTTTCTAATTGATTAATTTAATTTTTTTTAAAAATAGCACAGAATTAAGTTATGAAAATGTAACTTCACAACAATAATGTGTTCACCTTAAAAATAATAATATTAGTTTGTTTACTTCTGCAAGATAAAAATGTCATGAATCCGTAAAACAGGTGAGAATTAATGATTTTTCCGACATTTTTTATTAAATTTAATCAGAAATACTAAGGCATAGTGTTTGAGTAGTATTTATTTAACAGGAAAACGTGTGTGAAATTTAGATGTTTTTAAAATATTTCTTTGTCATCCAAATCAAGTCATTTATTTTTTAAAGATACGTTATCAGATAATCCAACAACCAACACGCAGACATGTAGTGCAGATGTTGTAACATTTCTTCTACGAGGGCTGATCGATACGTTTCCGAAACAAGTAAGAAAAAACAAAACATCATTATGAAAGTAATTTATTCTTCTACATAGTTTCTTTCTACGTCAACACACTTAGCCCAACGCTTCTCCAGAGTCATTATACCAGTTTCGTACAAGGATTTCTCAAGGCCTTTGAAATAGCCATCACACCGTGTGATCTGGAGTGTAGTCTTGATGAAACAAAAGTTTCTTCAGCTTGATTTCATCGCTCTAATATTGTAACAAGCCCACATAGTATTAACCACTTATTATCCTTCCCTTTATAAGGTAATCAACAAAAATGACTCCTCGAGTGTCTCAGAAAACATTTGCATCACTTTGCTAGCCGACAAGTTCATTTTCACTTCTATCCTCTGTTTAAACTGCTCTTTGGTCTCTGGTATGTAACAGTGGATCCATGTGTCATCAACCGTGATGCAACTCGCAAAAAATGAGTGGAATTATACTTAATTAGATCAAAGCACTCTGAAAAATCCACTTGCCAATGTTTTTGATGGACTTAGAGCAAATGCAGCAACCGAGTTCCCCAAAGCAGCATCCAGTATGGCTTTAATCTGAGTAGCGGTCTTTCCTTTCAAAACGTAAAACTTAATAACGGCACAAGGTAGAGAGTATTCTAATGACAGATGACATGTGACAATGTCAACTGTCTTGTCATTTTGGATAGTTATCAATCAGATTAAGTACAAGTTCAATTATTAGGTTGATTTGTAAATAAGTGCCATTATAAGAGGTTAATTATTTCTTCTGGCATAATATGTACTTACTTTATCTACAGCAGGTGGTTGGGTGTTTGTCAGTTATACAGTAGGACTTGTTTTGTTAACATTGTAATACAAAAGTATTAAATTCAAACCACAAAATGGCACATTTTTCACCACTTAATTTATTGCCAGATATTTTTATGACACATTCATGGTCAATTTCATCACACTATATACTTTGGACCTTGTTCCGACAGATTTCCACCTGCTCGGGTCACTGCAAAATGTTTTGAACGAGAAAACTTACCGAAATGATACTGAAGTTCTCGATTGTAACATTTTTTAATCAAAATTATATTTATTAAAAATACAGCACTTATTTAAGAATCAACCATAATAATAATGTGCATTATCTGTACAGCTATTTGTTAGTTTTAAGTATATTTCAAATACATTTTTACAATAATTTGGATATTATTGTTACACAAATAATGGAAAAAATATGATCAATTCACATGAAACTAATATGAATGATTAAAATAAATAGATTGGAAACAAATCAATTCACATACCAGCCAACTCCAAGTAGTAACAGATCAATTCAGCAAAGCAACTAACTCCCGCCATTTTGTATTGTGAATTGTCTCAGAGTAATGTCGTTATGCAGTAACTCACATTTTTGATTGATATAATTAGTAGTCTAAGACATATATTTTATCAGAATGTGTATCGAAAAAGCACATAATTTTTATGCATCTGAGTGGTATTTATGGAATAATGTTATTGCACACTTATCAATTCAACAACACTACGGAGACTGAAAATATTGCACTTTTTCACAATATGGATTTATGCGAAAGAAACTTGTCGCACAAGCTTGAATATATATTAGACTTGGAGAATAACCTAAACATACAAAATGAAGCTCATATTGAGAAAGAGAATGAAGAATTTGTTTTTATATTAAATGTATAAGCGGAATTGCTCACACCGAAATCTAACTGTATTAAAAAGAAAGCTATTCATTCATAACTTATTTGAATACTAGTACTTATGGATTGATATCAATGGCGAAATAAATGCCAAAGAATATGCAAGCATTGTGGGAATAGCATTAGTGGAATGATTAAATTGATATTAATTATACTGCGATGGATGCGGGCATAAAATCAAAATGCAACATTGTCGAGTGTCTTACTAAATATATCCAATTTGAAAAAATCACCTTTGAGCAAGAATATTTAAAGGTCAGATACAAACAAATGGAGACTGACTCCATGCAAGTTACGATTGAGAAAAAAATAAAAGTGCCTGCTGAATACTACGGAATTTATAGAAACTCAATATTTCAGGACTTTATAATGTTTTGTATCATAAACATTCATCTTTTAAATTATTTTATATTATAATTTTTTTTAATGTCAAATGATTTAAAGGATGACCAATAAGATCTGATAAAATGAAAGTAGACTGAAAGGGATTGTTTGATATAACTAACTAACAAGCTTACCATTACTTGGGCAGAGAGGATAGAGCTCCACACTCTTCTGTCCTGACACACAATTCATACCTCATCCACATTCATAGATCTTCTCATTTAAGCTCGATCATTGAGGCTTCTAACAGGACCATCCTCCGGTATCTGGTTTACCTGGTCGTGCCAAGTCTTCAGCGGACATTCTCTATTTCTGGTGCCATCAACACTTGCGCCATATATCTTTCTTACCATTCTTTCCTCATTCATGCATTCCATATGACCAAACCACCTAAGTGATCCTTTCTTCATCTTACTTACTACACATCTTACATATATAATTTTGTTAAATTTATGATGGTATGAAAAGTGTTGAAGATGGAAAAGTTATCAATTTTATACTCTACCCGATCAAGAATAAAAAGCAAAAACTACTAAGATCTACATGATTTGAAAACTACGAGGGGCAAGTAAAAAATAAGGTTCCTACATTTTTTTCAGGTATAAGGTATTTTTTATTGCAATAAATAAGTAAACCATCTGAAAGCTTGTACTTTATTCTATTTTTCTACATAGTCTCCTGATTTTTCTATGCATTTTTCCTGACGAGTTATCCACTTCTGAAAACCCGCTTCGAAGAATTCCGCCGCTAGGCCGCCGATGAACTTGGTGACCGCTTCTTTCACCTCTTCATCTGTATTGAAGCGTTGTCCACCCAAGTGTTGCTTCAATTTCGGAAACAAGTGGAAGTCGCTGGGAGCAAGATCAGGGCTGTAGGGGGCATGGTCAAGCAATTTCCAGCCGAATTTGTCCAGTAGGGCGGTGGTCTGTCGAGAGACATGCGGGCGAGCGTTGTCGTGGTGCAGCCTAACGCCCTTGGTCAGCCTTCCTCTCTGGCGATTTTGGATGGCTCTTTTGAGTTTTGTCAATGTCTCGCAGTACCTGTCCGAATTGATGGTGGTCCCTTTAGGCATAAACTCGGTCAGCAAGACGCCTTTTCGGTCCCAAAACACCGTAGCCATCACTTTCCCTGCGGAAAGCGTCTGCTTAAACTTTTTCGGCCTAGGCGATTCAGGATGGCGCCATTGTTTGGACTGTTCTTTTGTTTCTGGAGTGACGTAGTGACACCACGTTTCATCTCCCGTAATAATGGAGTCCAAGAATTCTTCGGTATTCTCGGCGCATTCTCGAAGAAACCCCTCGGCACACTTGACACGATTGTCTTTGTGGGTTTCTGAAAGCATGTGAAAGCCGATAACCAAGTTTATCGGTCAAAATGTTGTCGATGGTTTTTTCACAAACCTCAGGAACCTGGACAGCAAGCTCCCGAAGCGTTACTCTCCGATCTTCGAGGAGAATGCGCTCAATCTTCGCCACGACTTCGTCCGACACCGATGGCCTCCCACTCCTTTGCTCGTCGTGGACGTCTGTGCGTCCTTCGGAGAACTCCCTGCACCATTTGCGGACGTGTTGGACGCTGATGCAAGCTGTGCCATAAACTTCTTCCAACTGTCGATGAATTTCAACAGGTTTAAGCTTCTTCGCGTTTAAAAATCGAATCACCGAACGGATTTCACACCTGGCGGTAACGGCGATGGCGGGTTCCATAGCGGATGGCTGTCAGGCCTTTACTGAGCGTCGCAGCGTTTGCTCCCGGTAGTGGGGATGTAGTTAAGGGACCAACAATCAAGGCGGTGTTGCCGGATTTCGCCTAGCATCTCGCGTGGCGAGTGTACAGCGTAAGGAACCTTATTTTTTACTTGGCCCTCGTACTTTACCTTCTGATTATCATGATTTTACAATTCCCAATAATATTTTACAATTTTGGTATTGCAAATCAACTAACTCCAAATATTCCTCTTAAGTACAAGATAAACTAAGACATCAATGAAATTTTATTTTTTACACCATATTTTTGCATAAACAATCTATGAAAGTGTCTTTCAGAATTTTCATAATTCATTTAATTATAAAATTAAACAATTTTTTGTTGCTCCTCAACATTTGACACAAATGGAGTTAACTGGTTTGCAAATTAAGGTATCGACACCATATTTTCTGGTTCACAGAACCTCATCGACAGCTTGAGAAAATGAAAAAGGATTAACTATAGCAACTGCGACAGTGGTACTCGGGTGTTATCAAAATATCCACAATTCGTAGTGTCAAATCAAATCATATTTATATGGTGATTGAAATCAGAAAAATGTCTACGCTAATATTTTCATGCAAATATTTATTTTTTCCAAACATTGTAAATTTTGCCAGTGTAACACAGGTTTAACGCGGCAAGGAAGGAAAAGATTTAAAACAAAAATTACAATACATTTCATATAGATTGAATAATAAACTAAATTGTAAATACACCACAAGTTGTAGTTTGCACACGCTGACGAGAGCTCTCAAAACTACAATTGTGACAAAAATACAACTCAAATGTGCGTGTACTGCAGTGTTAGTTTATTCAAAATATTACACTACATTTTTCAATATCATGAAACAATGTATTCTGTAAAAGAAAGTAAAATCATCACTAAATTGAATTTAATATAATTAAAAATTGATCAATGCTATATTACGCTTATACCGGAGCAGTTGATAGTCTTAGTGTTCAGACTAGATATTACAAAGACGATTTAAGAAAAAACAGCAGTCACAACATTAACACATTTATTAAAGAAAACATTAATTTATTTGGCAAAATAGAAAACTTAACTCATTTATGAAAGTATTCAAAAATATTAGATTCACAATCCGGGAATAACATCGCATCGGGAATAAGCGTCGGTCCTCATTCGCTTGAGCCTGTACAAATTGGGTCCACGCTCGAGCTCGGTTGGCAAGCATCAGAATCGACGGCCGGGTCGCCGTGGACCGGCAGCAGTTTTTTTATAATATGCATACGAAAGCGGTAAAATTCCAATTTTCCTTTCCCGAACACGCTGTATAGGAGGTAAGAATTTAACATCAACATTTCTAGAATGTGAATAAATATCTTTGTTTTCCAGCTGAACCTGTCCTTGGAGCATGGGTAACACGACAGCAGCTGGTCGATGCGATCTGTCTTAGCGACAAATTTCATAAAATGAACAATCGAGTTTGGTGAAATTCTTTTATCATCTCTCTTAACAATTTCAATCAAGGTTCCGTCAAATTCTGTGGACATAAATATTGCGTCATTGTACAACCCGACAGCCACATTCTTTGCATATTGCATCATCAACTGGTTTTTTTTTAACTTTGCTGAAATTATATCCACAGGATTGTTAGGCCTGTTTTTGCAAAGCATCCCCGTGCAATAAGTGCCTTTCTCCAGCAGCCGAATGGCCAAATCCACACTATTGTAATGATAGTGTAAGTAAACGGAGTGCCCCTTGCCCAACTTTTCCTGCAGCAGGTGCATGGCTACTTTTTGCATACTCGCTTTGTCACCAAAATTGCAGGCAGATTTAGAGGTCACGGCAAATTTCAGACATAGACCGTTCGGTTCGGTGAGAGTGTATAATTTTAAACCGTATTTCCGAAATCTCTTTTTCAACATTTCCCTAGGATACAGGCGTCTGCGCGTCATGAGGAGACTTTCATCGATGATGAGTTCTTTTGCGGGGTAATAAACTTCTTCCATTTTACTATTGAAATAATTGATCATCGGTCTCATTTTGGACAGAGAATCTTCGAAACCGAGCTGTTGATCATCAACGCCGTAATGCAGACAACGGAGAATTAAACTAAATCTATTAAGAGTTAATTGCTCTCTGAACCAAGGAAAATCAAAACCCATATCATTTTCTTTCCAGTAATTGCATATTTCATGGACCTGCACATTCCCCATGTTGAACAACACCGCTAAGAACAGACGCAACTCATCTGAGGATACTTCTCTATGGTTGGTATTTCTAGACTCGTCGAGCTCTTTTATAGATTTGTTTGTAGCCACGAGAATCGCCTGTAAGAAATCATTATCCACGAGCAAATTGAAGAAATCCATCGGACCCAAATTCTCAGTGCTGACTGAGAGCTCCTGCTTTTTAGAAAAAGGTATGTTCTTCATTTCGATTAAGTCATCGCTCCACGTGATCGTGCTTCGTTCACTGGCTGAATCGTCAGACTCATCAGTCTCATCTTCAGAATCACTGTATTCATCAGAGTCTGAGTCGGAAACCTCGCTGATGAAATCTGAATCAGTCTCACTGTCCGATGTGCCGAGTTCCACTTCAATTTCATCGTCGGTCCAAGACATTATCAGCGGTTGAAGAGAGAGAGGACCTTGCAGTAGACCCACAAAAGAACTAGGGCGCAAATAAGAAAATAAAAAACCTTAGAGGGATTATTCATAGAATCGTTATTTATCAGTATTGTGCGTATTTGATTTACCATTCTGCAATGTTTCTACATTCAATATTACATAGAACTAGTCATGCAACCATTAAATGAAAAGAAATGTAGATATTTTAAATGATTAATATAAATGAATAAAAAAAGGGTGATTAATATAAATGAATGCAGTGTGGTGAAGGTGACAGATAAAATAAAGCTGATTCTTGCATTGAAGGTTGTGTTGAAAATTATTCTTTTGTGAGGGCAATGATTAGGCCGGAAAGTTTTACAATCTTTCCTTTTAATATACAAATCAGAATTGTTCTTCTCTGAACACCTATTTGCGTGTCAATTTCCGACGAATGACAAATAAACTTTACGATATGACTAGAAGCAACATCTAATATGAGCAAGAGCAATAACCTGGAAGCTTCTTCTTCGGAAATGAGTTTGACTGTCCTTCTTCTGTCGGGAACTCCTATTTTTATTTCTTGGGGGATCTCCAATTCCACTTCCCACTCCTTCGCTTCGGTCTTTTTGCTTGTTTTTCGCTTTCTCGTTCTTCGCTTAATCTCGGTGAACTTGTTCTGTTTGGCCGGAACGACTTTGGACACGTCAGATTTCAATACTTCGGTGTCTTCTCTCTGCTGGTAATTTAAAAATTAATAATACAAATTGATAAATTGTAATTCTCGTGATACAAAGAATAAAAATTTTCAAACCATAAATAAACTAAAAAACAAAAAAGTAATTCTGAATCACAGCACTATATAGAAGTGAAGCCTGGATAATTAAACTGAGAAAGATAGAGAGAGAGAAATAGTATCAGAAGCATTTGAGATGTGATGCTGGAGAAGGACGGAAATAATAAGCAAGCCAGAAAATTACAAATGAGGCTGTTCTGAATAGAATAAAAGAAAATAGGTCCATTAATAAAACCATTAAAAATTAAAGCGGCCAGTGAGATTGATTGTAAGATTGAAGAGAGAAAAGCCAAATAATGAGCAAAGCAAACACCTACAGACCTTCCGGAAGGTGTCCATACATATAGTTATTAAAAATGAAAGAATAACAAGACCAAATTGTGTTTAAAAATAAAATCTCCCTGTCAAAATTAAATAAAAAGTTATAACATGTCATTCACATTATTACCTTTGCGATATTTTCACACTCAAGATTTATATTAAAAATATTCTACTTTCAACATTCAAAGATAACATTTTCCCAAATTAATGTATTTAAACTTATTGTAAACCTTTTGTTGAAATTCTTTGCGTGTTAGTAAATGCACAAATAAAAATGAATGTGATAATTTGACTCTGCATAATAACCTACCCGCAAGTGAATATTGTTGCAAGATCTGATCCACAGTTACTTTCTCCACTGAAGGCATTTGTGAAAGCAAATATGACAACAATATTAAACATTGATAATATTTACTCTAAAGAGAAACCTTACATCCATTAGTTTAAATGAATTTGAATCAAATAATGCAGGTTCCTATTTAAAATTATGTCACTTCCATCAATTTTACAATCATAGACGATCGATATCATGACATCATGACCAGAACTCAATAAATATTTTAAAAATATATGATTTTTATTTTGACTTTTTACTACACACACACACAATTTTTTGAGTTAATATCACTACTAGTTTAGGGAAGAGCAATCCTTCACATCTACAGGTGTAAATTGAACAAAATTTTAAAAAGTCGGCTATGGGGTGGTGCGGTACGTAAGGGTGGGAGTGACTTTATTGTTTCGTAGAGATATCGATGTTTCCAACTGTATTTAATTTAGTTCATTTTGAACCTGTAGATGGGAAGGACTGCTCTTCCCGAAACTAGTAGTGATTTAAACTCAAAAAATTGTGTGTGTGTGTAGTACAAAGTCAAAATAAAAATGATATATTTTTAAATTAAAATATTACACCACAAAGTAACTGCCAAATCAATCAATGATAATAAATGTGCCCATTATTATGAAAGTCAAGAAATTGAAAAAAATTAATTTATCAACTATTTTGTATCAAATTATTTTAAATTAATATAATATGATGCAAACAACTGTGAAAACTTTAAAGCGTGTTCAGTGTATTGTTACGACGTTCAACGGTATCCCGCCAGTGTTTATTTTGATAATAGAGTAAGTCATTTCAACTTTAAATTTTGTATTTCCTTATAAGCCACATGCGACATTTATGTCAAAATAAATTACAAATCTAGTAGCCTAAATAAATGTTAAAACATTGTGTTGTGTAATATAAAAATATTTTTTTATCAATTCAAACGTAAACCGTTAAATATCTAAAAACAAAAAAAAAGTGACTTAGAGCACTTTCATTATAATGGGTGCAAATATGTCCAAAGTATTCAGAAAAAAATAAAATAATTATAAATGCCAAGTTTTCCAAAGACATTCACTATTTCTGGTACCATCAACACATACGTAGTATATCTTTCTTATTATCCTTTCCTCATCTCTCCTACAATGTTTCCTCTAATTTTGGATCACGGTGTGTGCATAAATAATAAAAACATCACCATACTGGTAAGATCTGGGTTGTAGTGAAGAGCTAAACCGTTATTGTGTAAATGCTATTTGATTGTATCGATGATTGGTAATTGAGATTTAACTGTTAGAGGTTTAGTTTCTAGTGTACCGGTGATTGTTTGCCAAATTATGAATAATGAGTTACCAATTATCATTACAATCAAACACAAAACTCAGAATCACAGTCACAATCACGGTTAAAATAACGGTTTGGCTTATCACTAATGAAGATGTATAAATAAGTCAAGTTAAGAACAATAACTATCAAAAAAAGCTATATACTCTGGACACATTCTTTACAATGAAAAATATTATATCTTACAAGTCATTATGCAGGGGAAAATAGGAGGGAGCAGAGATGTAGCTACGTATCTTGCTCGTGTAACCTCAGAAAATGCTTCAATTTCCAAAATGTTGGTGATCTTATACAGGGTAAATCAACATGGTCACCAACCTTCACACGTAAAGAAGCATAAACAGAAATTACAAAACAATTTTTATTTTTTGCCAAACTTCAGAGCAGTTTTACGGCAAGAATTGCCCTTCAATTAAAGTAAACTAACATTTAATCAGCATTATTTTTTTTTTTAATGTAATACAATAGAGAAATCAAATAATTAGATAAGAATTAGAAAGTGGCAGATTTCAAAAGCAGGAGTGATAAAGTCATAGATAAAACATAAAATTGTACATATTGTTAATTGTGAATATTTAAAATAAATCAATTTTGGTAAAATTTACAGATTTTTGATGATTTTTCATCTTGCAACGGTATTAAGCGGCATTAACTTTGACAGTAGTAAACTCGACGTTCGAACAACCCACAAACGTTTTTTACCACGGACGATGGTGAAAGGTTACTAAAGTAAAAATTTATTGTGGTAAAATTTTACTACCGATCACACAACCGGCCCCTAGATGCGTATCAGGCCATACTCTCAAATATCGCCAATGGTAGCATAAAATTGTGTTTTTATTGCTATTATATATAACTATGAATGTTTCATTAATTGAGATGTATTGAGATTTAACAGTGTTTGACTCAATCTTGCTGCCATAGCAATATAAATGTTCACATTTGACAAATGATGATTTGTTTCAGAGTACTCAAATAAAAAATTACAGGGATGTAAAGATCTACATCCTCAGTCTATTTTTGAGATGGACAACGATTGATTCAATACAATGGATTTTGATGTCAATACAGATAATTTAATTACTATATAGTACACTCGCGATTATCCAGGGTGGTTTGATGATGGTTGACTGATAAAAAATGACTTTATAAACTCAAAAGTGAACACTGAGTGCAGTCAAAATCACAAATAACAACAAACCTTTTTTAATAAGTAAATGTTGCGATTACCATTCGATAATGCGTTCAACAGTTTTTCTTGTTATTATTAGAAAATATGTGTGATCGAACATAAGGATATTTGACTACAGTGTATCATAATGACATGTAATATATTCCGGTGGCTTGTGCAGTTATTTATCTGCACAATTTATTTGCGTATCTGCCGTCAAACAGTTATAATATAGCGCTTAGAGGGCAGATCTTAAATAAAAAATTTAAATGGTAATTTTTACCTTGGACGATCAAGTGCACACAAAAACAAATAAATTATAATTTTCTTCACAAAGGTCTCGTAAGAATGTAGCCGTTAATATTGTACGATAAATTCTTGATATGTTCACAATCAATAAAAATATCTACCTGCACTTCGTTCTCAGTCGCACAACTGTCCGGAGGCTCCTGTTTAATGTTCACTTCGTCAAAGTCTGCCAACTCGTCTTTTATTATTGCCGGCATCGCATTCTGATTATTATTTTCTAAATCACCTCCCTCGGAAAGATGACCGCTGTCCGCTTGCTCTTCGCCAGACATCGGCTCAATTTTACACGCGACCATAGTAAAATCCAAGTTTTCAGAATTCGTTTCATTTTGAACCGATTCACTGGTCTTGTGAGAAATGTTTGGAGACGTCCTTTTTCGTTCGTCGATTGAATATGCGTAAAGCCGCTTGAACAGGGGACGCGTTTGTAACTTCGGTACGCTGTCCTCGGACGCTGCACCATCGTTGGAGTCATTCTCGTCGCTAAAATTGCGCTTTATTTTATCCTCTGATAGGTGCTTTTCTTCGATATCCATTTTCATCATGCCATCACTCCGCCGCCATACGAACTGACGATCAAATCCTCGATCAAATTTCAAAAACACATTAATTCACCTTTAGACTTGTGACGAGAAGAAACCCGTTGAGAATAATCTCAATTAAATAGACAAAAATCGGAAATTAATACAAATTATGCATGTTTTTGCAATGAAACACATACGTCAGATTTCCTATCTGTCAAATACTAATTGTAAAGCCGTGGCTACATGATTTACTTTTAAGTACTTAACAAATAATACAGAATATTGTTGAGAAAAAGTAATCCAATATAGGAATGCAAATTTATCAAAGATAAAACAAAATGTAAACCATAATTGTTTCAATTTCATAATATATTATAAAATTATGTAGACTTTGACTTTTTAATGAACTATATTAATTATTACAAATCTTACATTATCCATATAGCTGAAAGAAAATACCTTAACTTTACTACACTAAGGTCACAAAATGTTATAGCTCCGTAAACATAAAATATGTATAGTTGTTCCCTTATACAATAATGCTTGAGATTTAGGGCTCCCAAGTTGGCAGGAAACAGTTCTGAATAACTTTTTATTCTATATCACATTCACGTTTCATATTTATTTTTTATCTACCACTTTTTGGGATCAATTACGTTGTGTCATTGTAAAAATTATTGCCAATATGATGTGTCATCCAAAGCAAGACTAGCGGTGTATAGTGTAATTCTAATCCCAACATTAATGTATTGAATTAAAGCTTGGAATTATCAAAAGAAGATAGAAAGCAAACTGGGTACTGTAGATTGTGGAAATCTTATACATGACAGAATGATGAATGAATAAATAAAGATTGAATCTGTTTGTAGCACAATCGATAGAATAAAGAACGAGTTTGCATGTGGAATGTATGAGTGAGTAAAGACAATATATGAGGCGAGTGTTAAAGATAAGATGAAAAAATGACGCCCACGAAAGATCTGGTACGAGAAAGTAACAAAACATTGGGGAACATCATTCAAGCAAGCTTCAACAATCACTTTTATATTCATAAAAGTGAAAAATGCAAGAATTGTATGTCGGAATAGAAGACTGGCACTATATCATCAGTACCTATCCACGTGACGTATAATTAAGTTATTGTTGCTAATAAGGCACAATGAACCAGTTGGCTTTCCTATATTTCCTTATTATTTAATTGTGTATTTTCATTCAATACACCATACTGATTAATATCTAATTTTAAACCATATTAAAAAAATGTTAGTGACATGTTTAGATAAATATACAAAATAATGGAATAAAAATTGTTTTTTGAAGATTTGGAAGCAAAGCAGCAATGGCGGCAGCTATCGGCATTGACATGTGTACTCGTTTTTAATGTGGGTGATGTAGGTCATTAGAATATGAACGCGACCATACACAAAATTTTTACGTCAGCCACACTTCAAAATATTCACCACGCCTTGTTGTTTGACGATAAACGTCATTTGTATTTTATTTTTTAATGTAGTAGAATATAATAAGTAAGTTCTAAATAATGCGCACTGAATTATGAAACAGTTTTACTATAATTCAAGTTTAGATTGTATTAGTACAAAGATATGTGTTATGTTTCTAGATTTGTGACTAATAAGTGGGTGTAACTATATTTTGTTTGTTATTCTTTTCAGCTCAAAATCATGAATTACGGCAGAAAGACCCCCTCGACATACAGGTCGACACCGTCCGTGTATTCTCACTACACGGGAAAGTGAGTTTTATTTTTTTGTAACGTAAATATCTGAAATAACTGAAATATTGGATTTTTTCTCATTCAATTATGTTCGTGCTTACTCATACGGAAAACTGGTAATACCTTTACGCTGTATGTCATGCATTTGTTGAATGTACATAATTAAGACATTTTTTGGAACCTTCATGTGATTAAAATTAATTAATCAATCCATTTGGTAAAACTTATTTCACACTACTAATGAATCATAGCCTTTGGATATGTGAGCACCTATGAAATGTATGTATTGTAAATACAGGTATTTGCTAGACTAAGGATTTGATATTATTATTTCTTCGAAATGTTAAGTTATGGTTCCGGAATAACCCTATGCAAAGTTGAATTTCGCAAATCTTAAGATTATTTACTATTCATTTAAGTTTTTCCATCTAGTTAACAAAACATTCAAGAATAGTTGGAGTGTGTATAGTTCAGATTTTTCAATTTTTTTACTAAAACGGCACACTTGACTTTCTGCTAAACTTCAATGGCAGATTGAAATAATAATAATGAGACTTGACGCTCCCTATAAACAATGTGCGACTCTTAAACTTTGTGGGATAGAAAATAAAAAAATGGATTAATTGTACATTAGATGGACCAGTTTGCTGAATGATTGTCACGCTAAACTAATACACGTGTAGACGAGCTCCCAAATAATGATTGCCTAATTGCGCCTAGCTAGTAGCATCTCTGCCAATCTTCGTCACAGGTGTGGATTGTTACAAGATTTGGATGTTATTTTATTATCCTCAGGTAAAATATGAAAAGGACACTCATTGCACGCCGTTTAAAAACACTGTCATAATATGCATTACATGGAAACATAAAATAAAATAATTTTGTATTATAACCGCTGAGATTTTATTTCTGATGTTGGCTGGTTTTGGAATGATCTCTCGTTCATCAGGGTAAATTAAAATTAAACCTAGATATTTAATTTTGTCTTTGGTTGTGTTAATAATCATCTTGTGAATTGTGAAGCACGCTGTATTGTGCATTAGTGATTGTATGATTGGTAACGGATTATTTGTAATTCGGCGAATAATCACCAGTACACTAGAAACTAAACCTTTAAATTTCAGTTACTAATCAGCATTACGACTGAATACCAATCACAGTCAACGATTCTTACTACATACAAAGAATACATTCATTATTTTCAACTGTCATTTCAGTATTCTGAGTTTGTTGAGACTCAAAAAAAGATTGCGGGTGGAGCAAAGTGTAATTTGGAATTATTTTTATTCTATTCTCTGATTAAGAAGCAATCACTCGGTTGATGATTGGAACCAATAACTATAATCTTAATTACAAAGTTATTTAATTTAATCATTTAAAATGTTTATGACTACCAAATTATTGTTTATAAGTTATCAAAATATATTGATTTAATTTACAAATATTAATTCACAGGTCATCCACAAACTTAAAATCTAGTAAGTCTATGCGATCCATTAGGATCCCCTGGTATCAGAGGCCCATATTGCACGATGCTTTTGTCCTGGATATTCAGAGAGGGGCTCTTCTCACCGGGTTCTTCGCTGTTGTGAGTTATTATTTTGTGTATTCCATTCTGGAATGTTAGAGCATTTTGTGAGAAGTTAAGATTCTGGTTTGAGGAATGATCTATTTGATAAAAATAAAATTATGTGGGTAATGCACTATCCCAAAAGTGCAACTGTAATGTAATTAATTTTCTCTCTAAACTGTTATACGGTTTGCCAACACAGCACCCACACAAATTTTAGCAAGATTATGATTTTATTAATACTTTGTGTATATGTTACAGTGAAGTTATATTTTCACTAGTACAAATATAATTTTAACAACTATATATATTTAATAACTAATAACTATAAATAGAGATCCAGGTTCAAATCCCGGTAGCGCAAAAACAATATTTTTTGACAAAATTGATTTTATATGTATATATTTATAATTAATACATTAAATTAGTATTTAAGACAATTTTTATCAAAAATTAATATTGTTTGGGATGTATATTTATTTGTGTATAAATATATTAATTATTGAACGAAAATAATGCACTGTGCCTTCCCCCCTTTCCCTTTCATCCCGGAGTCGCCGCCGACTAGTCGATTGGCGACCTCGAGTCAGGACGGTTACAACGTGTACGGAACAGTTAATACTGTTATATAATCTCAAGACTTCATGTCTGTACTCTGTGGGAACAATATTCTGAGTGAAAAATATACAGTCCACATCTTTGGAAGTGCCAGCAGAATCCGAATTGTGGTTAGAGTCAAATTCCTCCCATATCTTGAATTCTTCCTGGATTTATGCTTGTACTATTGTATTGCCTATCAGTTAAATTATATTTTTGCTAGTAGAAATATATATCTTCCGGTAAATGTATTTGGATATGATTTCAATGAAATGCCAGAGAAAATATATTGATACGGGCAGTACACATTCGCTGTAACATATGTACAAACTAAAATAAACAGCCATATGTGTATACTGGTAACGTTTTTCTTCATTTCACCCGCAGATTGCAAATATTGGACCTTCAAATTGCATAAATGTTTTTTTTTTAGTTCAGTGATCAATAAATTATATCAGTAATTATTTATTTATTTTTATTTAATATAAGTACATAATATTGTTTAGATTTCACTGTTAGGTATAATGGATGAAGCTGTCTCCTTTAGCACAGACATAGGCCTAGGTAAAGGAGATAGTTTCATCCGTACATAGTACATAAGTACGCAGTACACTTGTGGCCATGAGGTCCCAAGGATGCTCTGCATTCATACATATCTCAGGATAAGGTACATATAACGGATGAAGAATGGCTAGAACACTACTTATTCCTATTCGGCTTTTCTGTATTCATACTTCTTTAAACACATTATTTTTACCATATATGTACCATCTAGATGGCTACACCTCTATTTACATTCTTATGTTCTTTTTAAATTTCAATCACTCAATCTTTCTACACATTCTTGACAGCTCCATTTCCACACATTCTTAACGGCTTCATTTCCACCACGATCAGACTGCTTTTTCATTTCAATTTTGCCAACATATAGAAATACTACAGTGCGTGCTTTAAAATTTATTAGGAATTCAACTGCAAGAGTAGATGATATCTATATCATTTAAAAGAAATGTGCCATTAGATATGTTTTTATATTTTCAGTTTATATCGCTGTTCACAATTGCGGAGTCAGTGTTTGACATTTACTGCCTCGGAATGGCAGCGCCTGGCTCTACTCACTATGGCTACTATATTATATCTTTCGAATTTGTCTATGTTGGAAACACACACGGTACGTACAACCATGCTAATTGTATATTTTTTCTGACAGACAACTATTTACTGAATTGTTTATTGACGTGTTATAATAGGATTAATTAAATTGTTATAAAGGTCAGAGAGTAGGTCATAAAGATTATTAATTAAGTGCCAATGCATTTTATTTACTGGGTTAAAAATGCCATTTGAACTTTAAAAACAGCTGCTCTGAATAGTAACTCTGAGATGTTTCAAATTCATATAGTGCAATCATTTTCAAAAGATTATTGAATATTACAATCGTTTTACGTCATTTTATAATAAATAAATATGTCAATTGAAAACATGTTTTATTTTCAATGTGTATATTTTTAAAAAATATTTTACAATTTGTTTTTAGTGCGCAATACTCTGATAGTCTTCTCTCTGTTTTCACTGATCGGAGCCTGCTGTGTACTGGTGACCAGTGTGATGCTGATTAACGCACTTCGGAAGGTAGACGTCTCTAATTTTTATCTCCAAACGGTGCTGAGCTCACAGCACGCGCTGACCATTTCATCTGTCATTGCCAAACGATAAAAAATTTCTCGCAATCTTACAATATTAATAATTTTACAATTTAAAAAAAAATATATCAATCTTTCTTTTTGATTGTGTTTCGGGATCGATAACTTAAGATCTTATTTTAATATAATTCTTTTAAATAATAAATCTACATTTTCTCGGTCTTTCATTAGCTGTCTTTATAATAATAATTCTATTTCTTTGATAGCATTAACTTCCCTACAAAATGATAGATGATCATACAGAATCAGTAGAAGAGCAATCGGATGCAGCTACTCTACCTTTCATTCATACAATTATCATCAGAATGTTATTAAAAACATAAACATGAAGGATATGTCAATTTAGTTCAATCTGTATACTGTCTACTAGTAATGTTAATGAAATAAATGTCAATACGTATTACATTATAAATAATTTTATCTCTCCTTATTCAATTTGGATGGCCACCTCAGTGTGCCGATTATATAATTCAATTTTACGTGGGTAAATTTTTATGAACTAAAAAACATTTGATTATAATGCTTTTGGACTACATAAAAATCTTGTAAATTTTTCACTAGTTTGACTATATGTACAGTGGAAATCGGGTAACGTGAAACCATGGGGACTGAAATAAATTTTCATTTAAAATAAAAATAATCAATGTTTTTGATATCGTATTAATCAAAACCAAAATATTATTTGAATTTTTTATTATGCAAATTTACTGCAGTAGATGTAAGTATACAAGCAAAAATTCTAAATGATAAAAAAATCTGAAATCGTTTTTGGAACCTTGTTATTTACGCATCTTTGCATTTTATTATTTATTGACATGTACCAGCCTAGTCAACAAAAGTTAAGTAGTAAAGTCTAAAACTATTTATTTTAAACAGACGACAACGCGGCCGATTGATAATCCCATTTATATAAATGTCAAGGGTGGTGTGTGGCATTTGTATCAATTGTTTATTATTAAGTATTAATGTAGTCAATGGAAAGTTAAGTCATTAACTGTAAAAGATTTGGTGATAATTCTGCAGTCGGTATGTTTTTTGTTCTTCTGAGATGCAAAATATTTTCATGTTAAACGTTTTCCACTCGACATATATAATATATTAGGGATTTTTTATTTTTATTAACACGTTGACTGCCGGCTTTTGACTGTGGAGCATCAATAAATGATGACATGTATGGACACGGTCCGCTCTCGGGCGTTGAAAAAATAACAACGTCTGTGGGCGTGATCGGCAATCAATGTGTTAAATGTTTTCATATCTCCCAACCGTCTGATTTCCACATTGTCAAGTGCACCTATCGACTCATCATGTGCGGCGTAATATCATTCTATGTTTGGTAGTGTTCAACTGCAACCGGGAGGAGAAATTTCAAGGTACACTTGTATTGCGGCTCATTCCGCTTTTTCCGTTGTGTGTCATACATTTATTGTTTATTTTTCAAGCACAGCTTCTAGAACTGCCGTCACCTTATCATAGTTGCTTTAGTTATTTTATTTTTCATTTCATTGTGTACTGGGTGGAAAGAAATATGTGTTTGTGTAAATCATCCTTGATTAATCTAGGTCAGATTTTAGAGTCTGCTGTATGCGTTGATTTATCATAATTCTGTTTATATATTATAAAGCATGTAATACAATTAAAATCGGTACATTAAGATAACCCAGGTTGTGTTACTAGAGTTGAAAGAAGAAAGATACGGTGCGAGCAGATAAACTAGATATTTTAGGACAGCCCTGTATGAAGCTTCAGCAATTGATGTCCGTGCATTAGTAGATTAATGAAAGTGAATAAGGGGAGAGTGATCAGGACAAAAGAGTGCGGCATTCTAATTTATGACTATCGCTGCTGTGAAACAGTGCTACAGTAAGTTAGTTTATTAGATGAATGTTTCAAAATAATAAAATGACATTACTTTATGCAATCTATAAGCTTTATAACATGAAGGTAATCTATAGTCTTAATGTTATCTATAAATGGTGTTGAACAAATTAATGAATGGATACAATATAATACATTGTTGGATTAAATAAAACACAATCACAACCATAATTTTTATTAAATGCCAACTGGTTTCGCTTAGCTCAAGCCTTGTCAAGGCGTATTTAAAACTAACAATAAATACTATGAAAATATAATATATTGTTGATTAAAATAAACAGTAAATTATTTAAATATCACCTAAAATCTGATACCTAACATAACACGGAGAAAGTGTATTGATTGTGAAGGTGATTGGTTGCTTTTTATCTAATTCACGTTGACCACTTTCAGGAGCACGAGAAGAAGATAGTGCCATGGATTTACTGCTTTGCAGTGTTCATTCTGTTTCGGCTGTTTGCGTTCATATTCTCGTCCATCGTGAACGACCTAATATTTGCGTACAACGTCATGATGCTCCTCTTCTGGCTGGTGTTCATTCTGTTAGGGGGCTATGGCTGGCTCCTCGTGTACAGCCTGTACATCGAGCTGTCTGATCTGACCAAATTAGAGGATTTGGCTCATTTGAGGGTAAACAAATTGCTTAGATTTTTTCAATATATTAATTTGTAAATATTTTACATTACGGGCTTGCGCTTGAATATATTATATTTTCCTGATTTCGGATAAAACTGTGTGTACTTACTTACCATCACATCAGAGAGGATAGAGCGCCACACTCTTCTGTCTTGACACACAGTTCTCGCTTCATCCACATTCATACATCTTCTCATACAAACTCGCTGGTTATTGTGGCTTCTAACAGGATCATGTTCCAGTATCTGGTTTACCTGGTCGTGCTCTATTTCTGGTGCCATCAACACTTGCGTAATATATCTTTCTTACCATTCTCTCCTAATTCATCCGTTCCATATGACCAAACCATCTAAGTGATCCTTTCTTAATCTTGCTCACTATACTAAGATCAGCTTTACATTCTTTCCTTGTTTCTTCATTCTTTACTCTGTCATAAGTGGATTTGCCACCTATACACCTAAGTGATCTCATTTCCACTGCATTCAGTTTACTTTCGTTCCTCTTCTGCTAGCTTCAGGCCTCACTTCCATTCATCAGTGTCGGTACCAGGACTCCATTGTTAACTGTTAGTCTTGCCTCGGTTGACAAGTTCCCATTAGCTATAATTCCATTCAAAGAACCGTTCACCTTATTCCCTGCAGTTACCCTCCTTTCGATATCATTCTCAGCCATTCCATTTCTATCAAACATACTTCCCAAATACACAAATTCATCTTCTTGTTTCAATCATATAAAGTACTGCGTGTACTCAGAATTCATATTCCCTAAAACATTTTTTTTTTACTTCTCATCAAGATGGAGTTTGAAACAATTCTATTAAAAATGTGAAATTTTATATTGCATGTGGGCAACCCTTGGTTTGTGAGTTCTTTTTAGTCCGGTTCTATAAGTACTAGTTACTATCATGTATCTAGTTAATGGTGCGAGAGATACTTACTCACCTTGCGGTCACTCAGCGAGAGACAACCAGTAACGGATGCCTGTGTTCGTTTTATGCGGTGGTAATTATGTAGTTTTATATTGCCCCAACAAAGGAATGAAGAACCCAAAACTGTTAACATTAAAAGATAAACCGTAGTAGATAAATATGTTATGTACATAGTTTCTTCTAGTTTAATAGTTTACTGCTTCAAAATAAAAATAAGATTGTAGCTGCGTGTTATTTTTGAGATAGGATGTTTTTTTATTCATTCTTATTCCTAGTTAAAATCCTGTTGATTTGTGTTTCTCGTCAGATGGGAACGATGGCGTCTCTGAATGCGTCTGCTGCCCCGTCGCTGGCCGGCTCCCGCCCCACGACACCGCACAGCACGGTATCCACAATGCCGGCTGCCTGAAGGGATTTCTGCTATCAATATTGCCCGTACAAAACAGGTAACATATAATATTTGTTTTTGATTGCAATAAATTCTCCTACATGCCCTGTGTATAGCTCGGGGAAGACTTTGGATTAAAAATGGTTATTAAATTGAATTAAAAAATATTTAAAGTCAAAGGTACATTGCAGATTGTACATTTTATATGTCTTACTTTGACATGGTTGTCATGACATTACTCACCATTAGGCCCAGCATAGTTGAACTATTTAGCCACAATGTCCTTCTTTCTCTTTAGAAATACAGACCACCCCCGCAATACTGTATATCGGTTTTGGGCAGATCTGAGTTATGAAAGTCACAACGATGTATATCTTCTTGGGCACCCAGTGGTATGATAAGTACCCGTGTTATGGAAGAAAAACATTTTTAATTTTAATTATTAACGAGAACACATTATTATTCACATTATTGTGAAGTTGTAATTATTCAAAACATAGGTCTGTGATATTTTAAATACATATTTAATGTATTAATTTGAAAGATTTACATATATAATCAATTTTATCCCGGTAGCAACAACAATATTTTTCGATAAAACAAAACATAACAAAACTCGATAAATCTGTCTGAAATTTTGATAGGCGTCGTTTGTAAGATGGTGTTAAACAATGGTATATAGATTTTGCATTAGTGGTGTCATCAGTCATTAAACACGAGTACTCCCTCGTTTATTAAACAACCACAAAATAATTAAAAATACTATTAAACACAATTTCTAAGTGGCCTTCTAACGCTCCATATCAAGATTTGTAAAAACCAATATTCAGTGCTGTCGAAGTTGGGGTCTTTATATATTTAAAACATAAATATATTTCTAGCAAGGTTTGTCATTGGATTTACTGTAAAGGACAGTGTACAGGAGTCAACTGTAAACAATGTTCAGTAACTGATAAAGAACCTCGCTGAGAGATCATTTTGAATGGGTGACGGTATTCAAAGTAGTATTTCTCGCTGATAGGAAAATTGTATATGTATTACAAAATTTAATTTGATTTATACAAATATTATTTTGTTTCTTACAGGTTTAGAGATTCTTCAAAATAACGAGTCTCCATAAATAAGATGTTTGTAATTCTAAGATTATGTATAAATATTTTTATCTTGTGTCATAAATTTAATTATTTATGGGAAAGCCGTCCGTGTACAAATAAATAATGTTACGCATTTTTTTATTGATATTGATATATAAAATATTTGTTGTATCAGTATCAAAAGTGGTATATGTTATATTTTTTGATGCTCGTGCTAGAGTTCATTTAATCAGTTCATCAGTATTAATGACCGGGTTGCTCATTCCATCGGCACTCTTACAAATATTGAAGTGAATCGCAGATTCAACAACTGATGTGTTGTGAAGTGTTTCAATTATAACACTGCATAATTTTTATAAAGCCTAATATTAAATTGATTTTCCGTCCATCGAATGGGAATTTACATATGGCTTGTGTATTTATTGACTGCAATATTTTAATATTTTAAACATTTTATCTATCCAATTATTAATTGTCTACTTGTATGTATAAATTCTGTAGTTTATTGACTTGTAGAATTTTATGTTGTTGCATGATTGAATTTTATACATTTTAATTGTAGTTTTTAAGTATTTTGAATAACTTTTCTACCATGTATAAATTTTACATCACATTCGATTTTATACCGCTAATTTTTAAGTGATTTTTACTTTTTAAAGATCTGATCAATGACGTGATGCTGCGTCAGAATAATTACTGCACACTTATTGTGTCACGTGCCTTATGATGTGACCTCGATGTTCACATTGAAAATGTTGAATAATTCATATCCTTGTGAAACGTATCGCCTTGAAATTTAAGATTTAATTAGAATTAGATTGGTTATTGTTACATCCGATTCAGGTTAGAATTCTGATTCCCTTTTAGGGAATATTTGATACAAACAGAATATAAAATAATCCTCTTAGTAAATAATTATTTTTGTATCTATATTGTCCACGTCAACGGAGGACATCATATTCTATAAACTGTATGTAATTTCATATACTTTACGAAGCATTTCTTTAGTGTTGATTTTAATAATCAGTGTCTGTTTTCACCTGCAGACGTTCCACTGTCTATATCTATTAAATGACTCGTTGCTGGTTAATGACATTTTATTTAATCAAACTATAAAATCTACATTTTATTTAAATTAAAACGTACCCCTAAATTTTTCACAAAAATTGAAACAAATTGTATCCAAAAATTTGAAGTGCTATAATAATTGTTATTCTTGAACCTGAATTATAATAATTGTCGCTTACATCGCCGCGTGGCATTTGTGCGTTTGGAAACATTGTTTCTAAATATTTTAGGGGTTCGATAGTTAATAAAGTCTTTTGTTTATTTTATGGGTAACTTGAAAATGTATCCAAAAAACTGAATACAATTCATTTTCAGTTCACACTCTGCGCAGCGAGTGAACTATTTAGAGGGAACTTTCCTTTTCATTATCAAAATATGTGCCCTTCAATAATATTGTGTAGCGTGATTTGGAGAAAGCATTCCAATAATATTTGAGTTAAAGAATGATCTGTTTATATGTGTATAGATTTATTGAAGTTTATAAAATTAGTAATACTTAATTAAGAATGAGTTCTTCATTCCGTCCATTTTAATATTTTTTTTTTTTTTTACTGTATACTTTAATGAATTAATTGAATTGTGTTTATATTGATTTTGATGAATTTAATGTTGCAAATATAAATGTTGCAAATAAAGCACAATAGTTTGGTTATTTGTCATAAATTACCCGTTGGATAAACTGCCACATATCTGGAGACGGACGACGAGCACGAGGGTGAGTAATACAAATTCACATCGACCATAGTACAGCCACTTCTCACTTATCGACCGCCTAATTTAACGACCACGCTCATTTACGACCGACACTAGGCAGAAAGATTTCCAATCTCAGGTACGCGAATGATAAAACTTACTACTCACTACTAGTTGGCATTGATGAAAAAAGTAGACAATTGGGCTGGAGAAAAACAAAGTTCATAACTTTTTGGTGCTGATTCCAAAAACTGGTTTCTATCTATCACGTACCATTTTTGAAATATCACTACTCAGTTTTCGCTATTCAGTATACTCAGTTTGCATAACAGTGCACCTTGAAAAATAAAGATTTGTCAACTTCTTTGATTAATATATGTGTTCTATTTCAACCTTTCCTCTCCGATGATGTAAACTGAGTTAACATTGTCTATAATCATGTGGACATCTCTGTAAATATACTAAATACGGAGTTCATATTGCCAAGGACTACCTAACGAGATGTGAAAATGTCTTCATCCTGCAGGAAATAAACAAGGACAGATTCTATCCTTCAATGTTTTGGGCATCTTGCGAGAAGGAAAGAGCTCGGAGAAGCTTGTTGCGGTGGGCCATGTCGAAGGACAGAGAGGAAGAGGAAGATCCCCGTTGGATCGTTGGACCGATCGAGTGGTGCTGGCAACAGGCACTTCTCCGGTGACAGCCTTAAAAGGAGTATAGTGAAGAAGGAAGGTGTTCATGGAGATTGCGATCCTGTCATGAGGGACCGATGTGGATGGACCGACACTATGTCGAGAACCATTAAATATCTGCATCCCATCGTTGTCATTGTTAGTAGGGAAGGGACACTTAATGTTACAAGACTTGTGATGTGTTAGGTTAGGGTCATCTATCTACAGTACCTAGTGAACAGCTGTTAAACTACTTGGTTTTCTTCCGACACATCTGACTGTTTCCTGCGGTTTCATCTTTTTGTGCCCTATCCGTTCACCGGACGTTGGCTATCATCACTTTGTTTATTGCAGCCCGGAAAAGCTGTTCAAACCATTGCCTCTCATTCTTCCGGGGCCCTGATTTCCAGAGATCGTGCTTGCGGTCTAGTAGTTGCGATACTCGTCTAGTGATGTAGCGGTCGGGGGTTCGAGCCTCGTTTCAGAAAGCCATCATGTCAGTCCTATTTTCATAGCGCAGGCATCCAGCTTAGTTTTAAAATAGTGTACGCATCTCTATTTAATAATAATAATCTTTTCCTACATTAATCATAACATCTGCATTCATAACGCTATTCATCCAGCTTATTTAGAGCATTCTTCTGTAGATCCACATCTCAAATGCTTCAAGTCGCCTTATCATTTCTTCAGTAAGTGTCCACGCTTTCAATTCCTGCAGTTTGTCTTCAGTTTCTCCATCTGGCATCCTGTAGGTTTGTTATTAAGACGCCCCCTAGGCAAGGGGTGGTCAATTGTCATCCTTCTTCCTACTTGGCCGCTTCATGTGGTGCGATTGGAGGTCCTTCAAACAATTTGTATAGCTCGCAGTTGTTTCTTCCGCCATGCACTCCTGTATCTAGTATCCTAATACTATTCTTTGTTAGGTCCGAGCTTTCTGAACCACAGGTCAACACTCACCTGTAGTTGGATGCGGTTTTACTCGATTTAAAATACCTCGGAGACCACGGCAGCATCCATCGGCCAGAGTGATTCTTCTGTTGATTTACTGAAATAGAGGACGTCCGCGGAGAACCACACCAGACTGACCGACTAAACAAGGTGGCCCAGAAGAAGTTGTATGGATGAGACGGGAGTCAGAAAGACGAGTGTGGCGCTCAATCCTCTGCCTGCCCCCGTGTGGAAACGGCTTTTTGGTAAGTGAAGATTGCGCGATTGGCAAAGTTTTCACCTTATTCTTGGCTAACAACACAGTTCGCGGCAATTTGGCGGTAGACGACAGGCGCAAAATATAAAAATTGAAGTAGTAGAAAGGACTAGAAGTAGTTTGTATTTTTGGGTTATTATAAGGCTCGGTGTTGTGCTTTTTAGAGGTACGTGTGACTGTGGTATTGACTATCGTGGCCGAAAGATTGTATTTTAAAAATAAATATAACACTTTTTTGATTGTACGGTGTGCACAGACACGTTGCTCTACCTATCATCTAGCATTGTTTCGAGCTCAAGCACGGATTATATAAGTAATGTATATTATAATCTTCCCGATCTACGACTGGCTGATAAATGATCTTTGCACGCAAACCATCGCCCGGCCAGCAGCTGGCGAGCGGGGCGAGTGAGGCGAGTGAGGCAACTGACTGCACGCGACTCGGCGTGACGTCAGCTCCCCGTACCTGATATCGAAATATTGATTTGTTTTTTCTTTGAGCTGATCTTTTTTGCTTTGTCTCTGCGTGCTATCTCCTAACGAAGGTTGCAGCGAGGTAGGGCTAGACAAAAGTGCGCTATTAAATGGTATTTTTTTCGCATCTCTCAATTCACCTCTTGGATGGCTACTAAATTAAGATTGAAATTGTAAGGTGTTCACCTCTTTCTGACATTTAACAAACGGCGTCCAGTTGAATTCCAGATGCTATCGCTGTAGCGGCTGTCTTATAACGCCAATAGTTTATTAATGTTGACCACTAACTTAATACATTACTATAATCTCAATCAAACATCAGAAAGAATTTAGGTTAAGCGAACATCAGGAATGTGTAACAGAAATAACTCAGTAGGTATAAATCAGTGCTATGAAATGCTGCTAGGTTGTTCTGATGTCTGACGCCGGTCAGCGAGAGCTCTTTCCATTGCGCAACGTCCCCCTCCATCCGGGGGATCCAGGCAGTTGCAACTGTGCGACCTCGGCTTAAGCAAGTTCGCCGTGCAGCCCAAAGATGGCGTTGTCTATACACCATAGAACTGTATCCCTCACCCGTATTACAAAGTCACCGAGTGAGAAGTGCCGATATGAAGGGGACGTTACTTATACATTTAGAAAAATCTCAATTAAGGTGGCTAGGACACGTCTTGCGAATGCCGGAGGGACGACTACCGAGACGTATCTTTTTGACAACTCCTGACTTGATGAGGGTAGTGGCGTATCTAAGATAATTAATTAGGCCTGTGGAGGCCCTGCTCACGCCTCACAGGCCTAGCTGTCGAACCATTTCACAGGTATTCCACGCCGCCGAGTATCGACAGAATTTAGACGACAATACATCGCGACGCAACCGGTCCGAGAAGCCAGCTGAAGCGATCACTTTTCTACTGGCCACCTTATCGGACGCATCTTTTGGGATCACCTCCGGTGAGCTTCGCTAGTCCCAAACTTTAACATACAATTTAACCTTCAAACAGTGTTTGTTTATTTGTGATCATATCATTCGACACCGACACTTGCGCTCACACGAGTGAGCACGCTCCGTAACTTTAATGTACACCGCGACGCGTGAGAATCTGAGGAGGATTACGGCCCTCAGTCCTCACCTTAAACAATTCTGCGGATATTCATAACCTACAAACATCAGTCGCTCCATCCGAGTGACTCCCACAATACACAATCAAATCAGTCCCTAAAGGTCCCAATGCAAAATGTAAAAAGATCCCTCTGTGTGTTTATTGTGTATTATAACATGTAATCATTTTAATCACCACGCTGTTATAGGCTAGAACGGGGGAATGGCGATCACTTAAGCGGGAATCGAAATAATTCTTTACCTAAAGGACTTGAGGCAAAAGAAACCGAACTTTCGTATAGTTTATTTAGTTTACTTTATGTCTTTAAGGTATAAATTGCCAAGCTTCTTCGCGTCTGCCATATTGTAGCGATCGGAATTAAAATCCACCGCCATCTCAGTCGGCATCGACGCTAGCGACAGCGCTGCCGGCTGCTGCTACAAGTCTGGCTCGATTCGCAGCCGAGCAGTCTCTCCAGTCATCGTTTCACAACGGCGGTCTTGCCGACTCACGCTCGCCGAGCAAGACCGCCAATTCGCTTCATTTCATTTCATAAGACACGTGCACCTTCTCCATCTTCATTCATTCTTTAATTCTATCTGTCTTCATTGTTTTTATCATACTGTCATAATAAACCTCAACACGCCAAAATCACATTTATTTCTATCTTTCCTTGTCAGTTTTTTTGCTGTCTTTTGTCAGTTTTTCTTTTCTCTTTCTTTCATTATTTTCTAAATCTGCTTTCAGAGGTGTTGCTTGGTGTTTGCACTTTTTTCAGTTTATTGAACGGCGCTGATACCTGTCTCATCCATGTGATATATTTTTGATGCAGTGAACTAGTGTTTCTCCATAATGTAGCCCAAATTTTTAAAGAACAATGTGATCTCTTCTTTGTCGAATGCTGTCACGCGATTAAAGTTGGTTGCCTCGGGTTGGCGGATAGCTATCGAAGGATTTCTCTTTAGAAAACCATAAAGCCACTCTTTTCCAGCCAGCTTCATCTCCCTGTTAAACCTGCGCTTTATATTGAGTTTCTCAGCATAAACGTAAGCTGCACGGCGAACTTCGAGTGGAGTCAGATCGTTATTTTGGCTAGGAGTTTTATATTCTCAGCCATACCTTTCTCTTCTGGTGAGAAAGTGGAATGTCTTAAGTGATAAGAAGATTCTTCTCGATCCATTCTTGTAAAGTTCTGAAGGTATGCTGAAGTCCTTGGAAACTTTCCGTATAGAATCTCTATCACGTACAGCTTGTATGGCGTTTTCCAAATCCTCTACTCCATTTTGCCTTTGTTCTACGTAAAAAAATGGAAGACAATCGTTAGTAACTATTTGAACAAATGAATGTTCTAAACTAAAGGTAAAAATTGTCCTATATTTTCATATAGGGTAACTCCAAAACTACTGAAACATTTTCTTAGGTTGTCATTAAAAAAATGAAACCGGCACATTAGGTACTGATACATTTGCAATAATTGGAAATATTAATACATTTCCATGCGTATACAGTGTTCTAAGCTTACCTCTGACTGGAAATTTCAAATTATCACAACGAAACACGACCCGATGCATGCCGATGTGATCCATAATGGCGGCTTCGAAACCGGCTATCGAAAAACATTGTTGTTGCGCCACCGGGATCTCTTTCCTAACCGGGGAAGGTGCATTATCCAACTATGCTATAGCGACAATATTTTTAGCGACAATTTTCGAACCTATATGTTACCTTTTTGATATCAATACATTTAATCGTTCCATTATTTGACAGAGCCATCTACCTTATTTTTGCAGAATCTCAAAGAAAAGAAAATCTCAAATCGGTTAGGAAAGAGATCCAGGTTCGAATCCCGGTGGCGCAACAGCAATGTTTTTCGATAAAATTGATTTTATATGTATATCTTTCTAATTAATATATTTAATTCATATTTAGAATATAGCTTTATTCGTATACAATTATTTTAAACATTAAACTGTGTATAAAAGAATTTTGTATCATTTTTATTTACCATTTAATACAGTACTTGGTTCGTATGGGACATACATATTTAAGGAAACAACAATAATTTATGTAATCTGATAATTTTATATATATATACGTATCACAATGCTATGAAAATAGTTAACTAACTTGCTGGTCTCCTGGAATGAGGCGCGAACCCCCGACCACTAGATCATTAGGCCAGCGTCTTAACCACTAGACCGACAAGCTACTTGCATAGAAACACATAAAATCATATATTTTGGAAACGTTCGTAAATCAACTATTAAGTATTATTACAATATTAGAAAAACTAAAATAGACATTTTGGCAAAAACTTTTGATAAAATAAAGATATCTTGTTATGTTATGTAGAAAAGATGCAATGATTAGTTTTAGCAATAATCATAAAATCTAGGATTGTCTTCCCCACTACAAAGAGCCACATACCGTACGTTGTGTACGGTATTTAGCCGAATGTCTTTCTAAAAACATTAGTTTAACTGAATCCTGCGCTTGTGGTTAGTTTGGACGCGCCATAAGACACGCGTTAGAGAGTTTCGATAAAAAAAGCTAAATTCGGTATCAGATTCTGCTCCCCTAACAACAAAATTCATCTCTTATTTCCTATAATTTCATAGAAAGAAATGATAAATATCTTTTATGCATTTATTTGCTCTCGTAACTGTAAAAAAATGATTGGTTCGCTTCTACATAACCTAACCGTATACATAATACAGAAGTTCTTTAGTTTTGTAATTTGATTTCTCGCTGCGGTGACTAGGCAAAATGAACGAAGAATGAATGAAAAAGTATTGTACGGACGGATCTTTTTGGGCCCTATCTAACGATGTAATTATGCCACTGGATGAGAGAGGGGACGTCAATGGTTATATCGATTACAAAAACATGATTACATTATTATTACAAAAGTTGCTCTCAGATTTTCCCCGTTTGCAAGTATTTCAGCTTACTTTTCTGCATTGCGAGCGTGTGCGATTTTCTTTTTTTTTTTTAACAATCGAAGGATTATCCGCGAGGTTCTAAAAAAGCGGTAGATTATCTATTTGATTAATTATTCGATAAAATAAAAATGCAGTCATTAAATGGAATTCTTTCGTCTCGGTTTGTTCTGTCGGCGAGAGCTCAGTAAGTTTTGTTTGTTATTTAATATAAAGTACAATAACATAACATTAAACAACCCACACCCGTAACAATGCAGGCAATCTATTAGTTTGGCGCGACGCACGGTCTTATGCACATTTAGCCATTTTTTATATTAGTTGAGTTCACATATTTTATCTGTCTCCGAGTACATGCGGTCGAAAGAATGAGATCCAGATCGATAGATAGATAAATAGAGATCCAGGTTCGAATCCTGGTAGCGCAAAAACAATATTTTTCGACAAAATTGATTTATATGTATGTATTTATAATTAATACATTAAAAATTAGTATTTAAAACATCACAGACCGTCTGTTCTGAATAATTACAACTTCACAATAAGAATGTGTTCTCCTTAATAAGAAATTAATTTAGAATAAAATTTAGACTATAAATCGTGTTGTGTCGTTTGACGGATTTGTGAGTGAGCCAGGGTGAGTTTGTGATTCTCCCGAGGATGTAGTTTTGTTTGGATTCTAACATTTTTGTGTTACTTGAACCCCGGGTCTATACTAGGGTGCCTAACTTCACACTTGTTACGCGTTAAACGTCAAATATCAGTCCATTGACTATTGATGTACCGTTCGTTCGTTAGTTGAGTGAATTAGAATCATTTGTTGTAATTGTGTCGACTCCCGCTGTCCAATCCGAAGTTATCCTGCATCGAGTTTATCTCAGTTGTGGCACTGGAGTTTATCTCATCGCGTTTCAATGAGACTGCTATTCGCACGGACTACACTATTATGCGGTTAGAAAATGAAGTGGCTTCAACTCAGAAAGAGTAATATTGGTTTTCAATGTTTATATTGGATCGGACATGACACCCAGATCTGTGAAATGTCATTCCAGTCGAGTATTCGGCGGACCGACAACCTATCGACCTTTCGACTCCCGGCTGCTAAATACAGTAAGTGAACGTGCATTTTCAAAGGTTAATGTTTGGCAAAGTGCCATGTGGACCATTTACGTGAGTACTTTACAACTGTCATTGTTATTTACGGCATTTGCTGTTGTTATGATCCGTGTCCGCGAGAATACTTGGACCTCTGAGATTAGTTAAGCTGCTGATAAGATTAGGTTTATTAATTTCCACTGAATGGCATACAACTAATCGCATTCTAGACGTGCGCTCTCTGTATTCAGTTGTCATCAAATATTCGTATTAACCTCACTTTCACTCACCGAACGGTTATTAGAGTCAATATTATATATTTTATAATATATGACATCTGTCGATTTACTCGGGTCAATCATACAATTAATAAGTTATCTTATTAACGATATCTCTAAAATTGTTCCTTATTGGCCGAGTAATGATGGCAGCTATCATAGCCGTTGTCCGCGCATGTGCGATTTGCGTAAAATGTTTCATTTGTTTTTATCGTCAACACCACATACGGAGGCTCATCGTTAGATGATTATTAGACATTAATATTATTATAAATATCCTTGTCACCTGACAGGATGGGGGCTATCGCTGATAGGATTATCAAGTACGAGAAAAAATAAAACTCGTCGCCTGTCTCAAGACACATGTGTCATACCACCTCTGCGTGGAAAATGTTTTTTCCCACGTATTTGTAACGACGTTCTTATTAAATAATATTTATATACCTGTAATAATTTAAATACATTTTTTATCGCACTATTTTTAAGGTTGTATTTTAAACGCAGTTTTGCGACACAGGGAGCCTCCGATCAAACAACCTTATTACATACACATATATAGGTAGGTTGTTATATTATAATTTTCAATATTTGCAAGGATTGCCCTTCATATAATAATTAAAGAGTTTTTAAAAATGAAATACAACAAAGGAATCAAATAATTAGATGAGAATATGTTCTTTCACTTAATATGGCCACACCCACACTGAACACTGAACACTGAGCACTGAACACTGAATACTGAACACTGAATACTGAACACTGAACACTCACTGAACACTGAACACATTCTCTCGTTCTTCACCGTACAGAATCAGTGTTCCTATTTGCATTGTTTGTTATGTATGCACCTTGTTTATTCGGATTTAAATTATCTTCTATATTATTTAATGGGAGAAACATCTTTATAAACTGTAACACAGCCTTTCAGAGATGAGGTCGTATCTAAAATCCAAACGAGAAAGAACTGAAAGTCTATTAGTTTCAATACATCTCCGTAGACACGCTACCTTATACATTTGTGCAATCAATATTTACAAGTACCGAGTCGTGATTGTAAGACTTCCCGAAGATGGAACATTCAATATTTATCAACTCTTCGATATATATATAGCATATGTTACTTTTTTGTCAACTGGTAAGATTTTGCGTATTGTAAATAATTTACTAAGGCCATCTTTATACAAACACTTTGTTCTGAACTAATATCCGTATCTTTTAGTTGATCAAATTTAACCTTTTGGTAATTAGAATTGATTTGAGAAAATTAATAGTTTTGTCTAATCCTGAATTATTTCTATGTTGACTGTTTCCGAGGTAAGTTTGTAGAATTTCATAATCACATACATATGTGAGAATAAAACGCCGCATTGTTTTCTTAGATTGTAAAATTGTACAGTTGTCCTTTTCTACAAATTACCCGCGACATTCAAATACCATTAGTGTTGAAACTGACTTAGGATAATTAGAAACTCATCTCTCTTCCACACCTTTCGCGAACGGATTACGAATTTACACGCTCATTCGACTTCGGGACGCCGTGGCTCGTGAAACGTAAGTCCGATCGTAGATTGTAAGCCTCTATGTGTACTACTTGTTTAACTACTTCAATAGACTTCGTTGTTTGGATGAAAGTGGATTCAATGTATCTGAGTAGTGTTGCAACTGAATAGTTACTTAGAATAAACAGAAGCATTCAAAATGTATGGAAATCCTCAGAATTATTACTCTGGTGCATATTGTCTTATTGCGTCTGCTGATTGGTCGCTTTGGTTTGGGCCCTATATGGTTGATAGGCGAGTCCTTACACGGCCGTGTGTATGAGCGCGTGCAGGGTCAACACAGTATAAATAAACTAATTTCTCACAAGTCCCTACCGAGTCGTAATTTCAAAATCTCCCGTTGGATCATAAAACTGTTATCTACTATAACTTTAGACGTATTCATGTCTATTCTCAAATACCACCAACCTTGCATGTTATCTTAATGTATTACTTGCCATAATGCACAGCATTGAATGTTTCGTCAATAATTGGGTACTCAGATTTAATAGTGTTGGAACCAATCGTTCAAAACTTATGATCGCGCGGAACGTATGGACGAGGAGAAGATTGTAAATAAAATGGAGAAACGGCGTGACGGTAAATTAGTCGGTTAGTCAATTCAATACTGACTATCTATGTCGGCAAAAAATGTCACGTGTCCGTGAAAGTATGCCTAATTTACACCTGTACAATACACACGTGCGACACTTTCAAATATTTGTAGACAGACGTGTTAGATGTTTGAAGAACAAATATATTATAATATGTACAGTAATCCCTCGCTTCACGGCCTAGATACGCTCCGGGAAAGTTGGCCGTAAAGCGAAATGCCGTATAACGAATCATTTATTTTGATCAAACTCATTCAAATCCCATAGGACCCATTGTAATTATATTAATATTCACTAAGAAAATATTGTCAGAATTTATAATAAAAAATGAGGCAAATCAACATGAGGACGAACACTATATATTCACGAAGAAGGCTGTTTACACAGGGGGGTGAAGGATAGGACAGTAAGGGGTCGAGGACCAGCCAAGAAGCACGACTTACCTGAATTTTCTCTGCTGTAGTCACAGCTCTCCCGAACTTCAGGAACTTCTTCGATGATTAGCACGAAGCACCGTGTATCACCCAATAGTGATTGTAAATCTTCGACATGCACTGCGAGAAACCGAATACACAAAAATAATTCAAGTCAGTGTGACGAGCTCGCAGCAGGACATTCACACTTCTGGACAATTCGCAGTCAACACACAGAAAAAGTCGCGCGAGGGGGGACATATAGGTATAGTTAACAGAGTGGAGCGACCGGCGATCTGGTCCTGTCATAAATACCGAACAAAGGCAAAATGATGAATGAAATAAAATATTGTTGTTGCGCTACCGGAATTCGATCCTGGATCTCTTTCCGATCCGGGGAAAAGTAGATGGCTTTCAAATAATGGAATGATCGCTGTATTAATTTGAAAAGTGTAACATACGGGTTCGAAAATTTGTCGTCAAAAGTACTGTGTGCTGTATCATAGTTGGATAATGCACCATCTCCGGATTGGAAAGAGATCCAGGTTCGAATCCCGGTAGCGCAACAACAATTGATTTTATATATATATTTGGGGGTTAGGATGGTGGTTAAATGAAATAAATGTTGTTTGCGTGTGTTGGTTTTTATTGTGACAGATATGATAATGACAAGGAAGACAGATAGAATTAAAGAATGAATGAAGATGTAGAAGGTGCGCGTGTCTCATGAAATGAAATGAAGCGAGTTGGTGGTCTTGCTCGGCGAGCGTGAGCCGGCAAGACCGCCGTTGTGAAACGATGAAACTGGAGAGACTGCTTGCCGGTGAATCATCGAGCCAGGCTTGTAGCGGCAGCCGGCAGCGCTGTCGCTAGCGTCGATGCCGACTGAGTTGGCGGTGGATTTGAATTCCGATCGCTACATATATCTTTCTAATTAATACATTTAATTAGTATTTATGTTTATACTTTCTTACTTACCATCACGCCGTTTCCCCGCAGGAGTAGGTGAGAGGATAGAGCACCACATTCCTCTGTCCTGACGCACGATTCTCGCCTCATCCACATTAATACATCTCAGGCCGATTGTTGAGGCTTCCAACAGAACCATCCTCGATCATCTGGTTTACCTGGTCGTGCCAAGTATCTCTGGTGCCATCGACACTTGCGTCATATATCTTTCTTGCCATTCTCTCCTCGTTCACCCGTCCCGTATGACCATATGACCAAATGACCAATGAGCGATAATTAAAATAAGCTATACAAATTTGGTGCGAGTGATTGAGTTGAATTGATTCCATCTGTATGCGCGAATAAAATAGATTATCATAATTAACCAGAATTTGTGTAGTCTGAAATTATGGTATGATTATGACTGTATCTACTTCAGTTCACGAGATTGTCCATAATAGGCAGGATGAAATCCAGTTTTACTCTTATGTCCCGTTACCCGTATAAGTTACCTGTGTCCTCGTGTACTGCGGGAAGTGATTGCGTCTTGTGATACGGTGATACGTTACTTGGCTCCATACTGAATAACAAAAGTTTATTCACAGCGAATCATATTATGCTATAATACGCAACAGACTAACATTTTTTTTTTGGAATGTTATCAAAGAAAATATGTCGCTGGAAAAAAAACGTAAAGGATAAATGTACAAATATGCTTTGGTTTAATTATCAAAGAATGTTACGTTTTAGAGAATTTAATTGCTATTCAACAGAAAGATAACGCTGAAATTAATATTAAAATTCACACCAAAGCCTGTACTCAAGAAGACTCTCGTGACCAATGTTCATCAATTGAAGAAAAAGACTGTATCAAGTACCTAGGAATCATAATAGATAACAAACTCAAATTGAAAGAACATATTACTAATCTTACAAACAAAATAAGGAAAACTGCCTACATATTTTTGAGACTCGGAAACATCTTATCACTTACAAATCTGAAAATAATGTATTACGCGTTTGTTCAGTCACATTTGCAATACGGTATTATTGGATGGGGAGGAGCAAATAAAACTTCAATGTCACAATTAGAAATCGCTCAAGAAATGATTATTCTAAAAATATTTTTTTTGTCATTCTTTTGCAGTCAATGGCTGTATTAATTCGCCTGGATCAGTTTAAATCAGAATGTTTATTACTTGTATGTAATGAAGAAGGTTGAAAATGTATTTGTTTGGCCATACATCCAACAATTTTGACACGTGAATCGAAGCTGAGCTGTAAATTGAAAAGGCCGTTATAGCGAAAATAGGCCGTATAGTGAGGAAATCCCTCGCTTTATGAGGTTTCGCGTATTCGCGGTCTCTGATTTAAATGAAACGAACGTTTTGAGCCACGTTTACACTCCAAAAGAATAAAGTCTAGCCTGTACAAAACACTCGTAAAGGCCCTTGTTCGCGGATGAGATTTCTCTCGGAGATTCGGCTCGAGTGCGCGCAAAGAACAACAGCGAGCAAATTATCGCTAATGTTGACGAAAAATCTTTCCACGTGGTATCCGCTAATTTTTTATTCAAATTAGATAACATTGTGGAACGTGGGAAGGGGGGCACCCCTACCCGGGACCGCTTTAGAAGCTGGGGCAGGCTTCCCTTGTCTGTCCCACTCATCAAAGCTAATCAAAATACGCGACTTTAATTCTATAAAATGTTCAAAGAAGTTAATGCAGTATAGCAAAAAAGAAATTGAATGTGATTATTAGCAATATTCGCAAAAGTTACAATTTAGACCTTCTAGCGTCTAGTGCTGTATAAATTCATATACATATAACTTATAAACATAAATCCATAGAATACATAGTTAGATTAGATTGTAGACATAGGAAAAACCCTTTAATATCATATTATATAAAACCAAAGAAAAGAGAAAAATATACCGTGTCATTAAAAAAAATTCAACATAAAATAGAGAGGTACATATATATGAGTCGTCAACGTAGATGATATACTCGGGGATCACACCCAGAAGAAGGACAGTGGACGAGATACAAAGTGGCTCGAGTCACACTTACACGGACACGGACAGACTAACGGAGTTGCTAAACACGAAGTATGGAGAGTGAGAGGTAGGCGCGTAGGTAGAGACATTTCGCACTCGCGTAGTCCAGCCTAACTACCTACCTAATGAGCTCCATCGTGTCACCCATACCCGAATAAATTATTTATATAAAACAAGATTCGCTAGTATATTGCGGAGAGCCTTTATTTATTATGGAGTTCCTGAATAATGGAGATATTCAATATGTACGACGATAATATCACGAAACGTACATATATTTGTATTGATATATCTATCTGTATTTTAAATATTTCTCTTGGGTGAAGATCGCACGAGATTTAGTGTGAATGTTTGCACTCTTCGGTGTCCAGGGGAGCGGAGGCCATTGCCGCGCGGAGTCCAATGCTGCACTCAGCCTTTTCATCGAAACAAACGATATATATTTGCCTCACTCTAACGCACTGTTGTGGCGTGTCTAAACTAGCCGCATCAGTTGAACAGTACACGTTTTTTGTTTTACACCTGACCTCTATAAATTTCTGAAGTAAAATCAAATTTAAGCTAATATTTTTGTCTGTTTTCTAATTTTGGCTCTGGATTTCCAAAATATTTAATCACAAAAGTATTTACGATCATAATTTATGATGTATTTGTACCATTTTTGGTTGTGTCGGTATTGGACAGATGTTCAATTTCATTATTATATATTTTCACAGAGGTGCCGCCTGTAAGAAAATATGCACGCGGTTATTCAATTTATGAAAACCCAGAACCCGATACCTATGTGAAGAATTTGGAAAGAAAAGAAGGTATAGATGCACTGTGTGCGCTGCTTGGGCTCGTGCTCTTTGTTGTAGTGAAGACAATCCTAAATAATATTTCATTGTAATTAACTTTTAGAAAGATTAATTAATTAATAAAATGAAATAATTTCAAATTAATTAGTGTTGTTCCCTTAAATATGTTCCAAAAATAACATACGGACCCTTGTACGGTACTACCCGAAGCTGTCGGGCTATTCTGTACTTCATTAATTGTAAAAAAACGTTACAAAACTCTTTATACACAATTTAATGTTTAAAATAATTTAATACAAATCAAATGTATCAAATTAGAAAGATATACAGATAAAATATTTTTGTTGCCACCGGGACTCGAACCTGGAACCCTTCCAATTCGGAGAAGTGCGCTGACCGATTACACCACGTCAACATAATACGTTATCGACACATTTTCGAATCTATATGTTTCACTTTCAAATTGATACGTCTGTTATTCCATTTTTTGAAAGCAATCTATCTTATTTTTTAAATAATTGTATACGATTGAAGCTAATTATAAAAGATACCTAAATTTAATAAAATAATTTAAATTGTCCTCGCCATTAACTAAAAACTACAACCTAGCTCAGTGTACGGCGACAGCCTCCGCTCCCCTACATAGAATGTACTGAAGCTTATTAAACAGTCAACAACGCGTACATTTTTTGTTAATAATGTGTAAATTAATAATGTAAATAAACCGAAAATGTGCGTACAATTTTCAAGACATTTAGATAAGGTATCATTTCCTGGAATGCTCTATCGGGTGGCCGGGGTGGCCGGGGTGGCCCGTGTCCGTGAATGAGATTTCTTCCGGAGATTCGACTCATATAAATGACAGTTCAGCGTTCAGCAGTTTTGCGCGCAGATTAGAATGAAGCATCCGTTCAGCTTCGCAGTTTCGTGCCCCATTTTACACTGCTTTTACGTCAAACGTCAAATGTAAACAGAGTTGATGTTCCGCTCGCCAGATGGGTGATTTTGAATCTCCAGCAGAAGTTAAAACGGAATAGATGTTTGTAATTTAAGGCCACTGTTTGTTTAACTTTTCATAATAAATATTGTTGATATCTACGCTTATAGGTTTATACGCATGCGTCGAATCTCGTTTTTGGTCATACTACTTGAAGAATGTGTTGTGTACCGATACACGTCAATGTGTGCTTGAGCGCTATCGAAGCGAGAAAGATACATATGACCGCTTCACGCTAGTCAGTAATGTAACGACGCTCTTGACGTTATTTGACGAATGGTATCGGTTGTGTACACCGCGCGCAGTGTGTTGTCGCCTACTAGTTTCAGCTGATGAAGGACATATTATTATTAAAATGTGATTAATATGGATAGCCGAAAAATACACCCCCGATATATGCGCTCCAATAAATGATGTATCCGGACTAAAATGTAAAAAAAAAAGTTTTTGACACGATGTTTTATAAAATTATTAAATTTAATGAGAAAAGATAAACAGAACTGTAGATTATACTCTGTATAAGTAATAATATAATATTTTATTACCTTATTATTACAGAATCTCAAATACCTTTGAGTAAACTGATAGTATACAATTTTATATGTATATCTTTCTAATTAATATATTTAATTCATATTTCAAATACCGATTCATTGAAATATATTTTCTGCTTACAGGTCATCATCATATTCAGATCTTTCAGCATTGGTATATTCTAGAAGCTTAATTCTGCAGTACCGATAATTGTGTTTACATTTTTTCTTCATGGGCCAACAATAAAATGTTAAAATGTAAAAATAATGGAGCTCGCTAATCCAAATCCAAATATAACGAGGCCGCACCTAACTTAACTTAACTAAGCCTAACACTATTAAACCGCCAGCTTGATTTAGAATAAGTGACAATCACAAGTTATTGCATGTAATTTGAATGAATGAACTGTTGCAGATTAGTGTGCACAGATGGCGGCCATTATAGAAGAGAGCGCGCGAAATGAAGTACACGGTGGATGCCACGGCGCGACGCCGAGGCAGATGACTCCGATACAGACGTTTTATTCGAAGAAGAACGTCTTTATCACCGGGGCCACCGGGTTTCTAGGCAAACGTGAGTCTGTCCATATGTTTAACATTTTACAATGGCAACACCGCATTGACAGCGAGGGAGATTTTGAATATGAAGACTTGGCGGTTGAAATTATTCACTTTATTCAGTTCAATTCAATTCAAGGAGATGTATTGAAACGAATAGACTTTCAGTTCTTTCTCGTTGTAACTTCGAGTACAACCTAAACGGAATAGCTTTCTGCAGTCGCTCGTATGGGCGACTTGAAGGGTGCCGCCTTATTTGCAGTCGACTACAACGGGCGACGCTTCAATGAAAAATAATACAATGAACAGTTGTCGGTACGCCGTGACAAGCCGCGTGGCAATGTACCGCTGACCGCTGGCCACGCACGTGCTAGCGAATGACGAGTCTTTAGTAGAATTCAGTAATCTGTTTATTTACGCCTTTAGCAGTGAAATAATGTTTTATAATCGTTCTGTTACTTGATTTAGTATGTCGGCCTGGAAGGAATTATTCATAAATACACACTGTTCCGTATTTTTACTAGGTGAACACATAACTTGAAACTAATATTAATGTAAATTCTAGTAAAAGCAATTACGTTCGTTCTAGAATACTCGACTTCTACTGGGTTCACTATCTACTTGTTCAAACGTTACTTCCAGTGTTGCTGGAGAAGCTGCTGTGGTCGTGTCCTGACATCGGACATATATTCCTCTTGGTGAGGGACAAGAAAGGAAAACATCTGCAAAGCAGAATCCACGAACTTTTGGAATCGGAGGTAAATATTCATGGTTTACCACAGATGCTAACTAAAGACTGGTCAAATGAATGAAATAATCAGTGAAAGAAATCTAGAAAATTATTTTAATTTGCTCTAATGTCAGTAAAGTCAAAACAATATATTTTGATGAAAAATAATAACGACCGTATCAGTAGTATATACATTTTTACTTTAGTAGTTATTAAAGTCAATTTTTTGTTTGATCGTTTGTAAAAAAATATTTACTTATCGAAAGTACATCCCGCAGTAAACTCATTTTACTCTCCGATATCCGATAGTAAAAACGAGAGTTAAATATGGCGTACTCTTCACAGCTGTTGCAAAAGTCATTTGACATACTTAGAAAGTTGCAGTATAGGACAATGAATCATTCAATATCCCGCTATTTTAGTGATGACAGTTCGTCCGATGATTATCTCGTTGTTCAATATACATTTGCACATAATACAAATAAATTTCACCACCAAGTGACAAATTTCGAACGCAGAGGCAAAAAAAAACCATTGATAATGCATAAAATAAAGCATATTTCATGATTATTTGTCGCGCCTATAGACATTCTATCTATGCCTTGACGTTAGTAAATTTGACGTTCAAACAACCCGCAGACGATTTTAACCACGGGCGTTAGTAAAAAGTTATTAAAGAATTTACCATAGTAAAATATTACTACTGACTACACAGCCGGCCCTAAGTGATTAAAGCAAAAAGAGTATTCTTTAAAAAAAACTTTTTAATAATTTGTTTTTTAGGACCCCGATACGAATTGGTCCAAGGCCTCTTCAGGCGTCCATCTGACTTTGCATTTGTCACTTCTTAAAGTCTGACAATATTATTTTGGATGTAATTTGTTAAATATTTTTATTTCATCTTTATTACAGATATATACATTATAATTTTATATTTTGTCAAACTGCGTGATAGGATTGTCTTTTACATAGTTATTATTGAGCTTTCGTAAACAACATTTTTTTTTATAAACTTAACAGACAGGGTAACCGATTGTGGGGTATTAGAAGGTTGTATGTGTGGGAGATGTGGCCCTGTTTCTCCCAGCGCTCCACTGTGTTCGTTTGAGGATGGTATCGCGGAGTATGTTTGTGTGAATGTGGCTAGAATAATAAAGCCTACTGATGCAAAAGTACATAATAAATATATGCAGTGAAAACGTGAAGCTTCCGCTGGAGAACTGATCAGGAAGTCGGCCGAGAGAGAAGTGAAGCTAAAAGACCGGCTTGCTGAGCGGCTGTCGGCGCATAATATCGTTGTCAATATCTGGGCGGTACCAGCGAGATTTGTGGCTGGTGAGAGCTTATGGTTTGCACCCAGGTCACGCAGGAGACGCTCAACTTATTAAATGTACAGGTCTCATATTAATTAATTTTTTTTTATCGTTTTCTAAGGCTTTTACGCGGGTGAAGAGAGACGTGCCAGGATTCCGGACAAAAATAAAACCGATCGGTGGAGACTGCGCTCTGCCGGGGCTCGCATTATCCGAGGGGGACAGAAATACCCTCATTAACGAGGTAGGCGACAGATTAATCATTTTGTTTTAAAACTCGCCACAATCTGTGCTCTGTTGTGTACAATAAATCTTATGAATATTAAAAAATAAAATAAGATTCAGAGAGAGACGAAGGTCTTCATTCACCTCAACTATACATTCGAGATTATATTTAACTGTAAATTGGTGGTAAAATTAGCAAAACTTTCACATTCTGTGACGCTCATTTTTAAGCTTTTTAGTTATTTGTATGTCTTAGATTATGAATGCGAATGGTCAGATGGTTCTAGGTATTATTTTATGGACTCTTATCGAAGAAATGATGAGGCGACTTGAAGCATTCGCGATCTGGGTCTACAGAAAGACGCTCTAAATAAGCTGAATGGATAGAGATGAATAAAAAAAATAAGTATTTATAACAATATAAATCAGAAAAATTTAATATCTCTGACATGTAATGAGATATCCAGAGATGTTGCATCTTGTAATGCAGGGACAGATTACTGTAAGAAGAACATCACGGCTGTGAGGGCAGATCCAGGACCGTTTATAAGCAAAGGCTCCTATATGGTTCTACTCATTCGCCGCCAGATTGGCATTTATTTAATACTACTATGACAACTGCGCAACAACGTTCCGCACGAAATGACAGGGTGGTGCCGCACAGCTGTCAACACAAAATTGTCTTCATAGACCCCGACAACTTCCACTTTATTGAGGTATACACAAAAATATTATAAATAAATATATTTCAATACAATATATATAAAAACAAAAGCATAAATAACAGATTAAAGTAACACTTCAATAAAGGATAACAAAAATAAATAACGTCAGTAGAAACAAATAAATATTTGTGTCTTTAGCCGGGGAGTAGAGGGGAAGATGAAAACACTCCCGATGGGGCAAAACGACAAAACAAAAATAATTACGGTTTAAGCTGGTGCAGCCGTTGGGCCGGCCTACTGTGGAGGGGCCCAGTGAACAGAGTGGTGATAGTCAACGTCCGTTGGACAGATAAGGCACAAGAATAGCAATAAGGCATTTGTTAAGATAATTAGAATTAGCGTTCAGTTTGAATTATTGGAATTAATAAATAGTTTTATTTGAGGTTGTCAAAATATTTTATAAACGCGACTAGCCAGCTGATTGTCTATTCTCGCTGTTGACGAATTATTTTTCTCAAACCAGCACAGTGTCGTGTCGCCTTTAAAGGTTAGACTTTATAACACTTTCCGGGAGAATTCATTCATTTATTTTTGAAGACCGATATCCAAACCTTAAATCATTTGTCTAAGTCTTATGTAAACAATCTTTATTTTGAGGGAAGATTTTTGGGACTAGCCTAAATAATTTTAATGCGATCATTGATCTGACATTTGTCTCTGTCCTGGGACCTTTTTATCCCATGAAAGGTAAAATGTTAACAATTGCATTCTTTGAACCGACCGCTTTAATCTCATTTAATAAGCTAAGATCAACCATTTAACTTCGACTGGGATCAATCTGTCTTCAGCCAGGCTAAATTTGTAGCTTAAAAAGTAACGTCACAATATATGTGCACTGTGGGTGGAAAAACGGGCACACAGATTAGAATGGTAGCGCTTGTGATGATGATGAAGATGTTGACTTTTCATGACTTACTTTCAGGTGAACGTGGTCTTCCACGTGGCAGCGACCGTGAAGTTCACAGAACCTCTGTCCCTTGCCCTCGCTATCAACGTCAGGGCCACCAAAGAAATCATACAAATATCCAAGCGAATGAAGAATTTGCAGGTACAGGTAGTGTTTCGTATTCGTGTAAACATACTTTTGGCGCGCTTTAATATCCGCCGCGAAGAATGTCGTCACATGCCCCCGGCCCCCGTCCGCATCCACATTCCCGCGTGCTCGTCGCCAGTATGAATTTGGCTCTTGGCGCTATCGGGCGCCACTAGATCAAAAGTTAGTTAGTCGGTGCACTGTTTTAGTGTCTATTTGTGGTATATTGTTTTGCTGTTTAGATGGCCGAATGGATGGGAGACCTGGAAATGGCTTAAACGGGATGGCTTCTGGGAGATCTCCTGGAGCGGGAGATGAATTCTGGCGCGGGCGTGCGGTAGTCCGAGTCCACGGCTGCTTCGGTATCCCGAGGCTGCTCGGTTAATAATGTGCAAAATGAGTAACCTAAGCTACCTCCCTCAGAGGAATGTTAACCTCAAGAGAGTCCTCAATGTCGAGATAAATTGTGTTATTGAGAATAAAATGTGTTGCAGCAGAGTTTGGCCGCGAATCCATGATCATTCCATCCGAGGCAGCAGGCGGCACCAGAGCGCAGAGCGCACACACAGACTGGGCTAGATCGGCGGCGGCCCCTGTAGCTTCCTATCCTCTAGAGCCCGAAGGCTCCGTAGCAACATACACCTGAATACATATAACAATCCTAGGAAAAGACTGGATTGTTTTGCTTGGTTTAATCACAGTTAAGTCAGGGTTTAGTTAAACTAACCTCTGTCTGTGGAAATATTAGATATGTATAATAAATGATTATTTGCAGTCGTTCATCCACGTGTCTACCGCCTTTGCGAAATGTTACAAACTCGACTTCGAGGAGAGGTTCTACGACGGCACGATGGACCCCGTCAAGCTGCTGGACTTCGTTGAGGCGGCAGACCCTGACGTGCTGATCGCCATCACGCCAAAGTCAGTATACGCAGTTTTGTAAATTTATTAAATAATAAATACATATTTAATAATATTAAATGAGGTTTTTTGTGTATGAAATGAATACTTGTAAATTTGAAAGGATACTTATACATTACATTTATTTAAATGTGAATTTGGATATCTTTTGGATCCGAAGGTACATTATTCAAATACAAAAATTAATTACTTCATTTCTACAGTCATTACATAGGATGCGATTACGAGATGGACGAAAATTCCGCGCCGCTGTTCGCTACTCGGAACTATTAAGAGTTACGCCGCCAAACTTGGGCATAAGCTACTGTCTTCGGTTTTTCCGGTTGACCTCACATACTAGGAGATTAATTAAACCTAGCGGACCGGACCGGACCGGATCGGCACTTAGAAAGTTGCGCCGAACTTGTGTGAAGTTCGAGCCCCGAACTCGTCTCCGAAGCAGCGACGAAACTTGCGTGCACTAAATTGAAAACTTTATAGTTTGTTTCTGGATTTTATAATTTCATATTATTATTAATTTATTCTTATGACTGCAATTTGAAACTTATACTATTTTAAAGTGGGCACTCTACCGAATAATACAATAAATGTATGTTTAGTTAGTATAACAATGTGGAATGCTGAAAGACTTAATAAACTAACCTAACATAACTTTATGAAATTATCTTTATGAAAATCATTTCATCATTTAAAGTGATCCTGACATGTAAACTACAAAAATTCAGTTACATATTGTGCAGATAAAAAATTCTTAAAGTACTTTTTCAATTTTTAATCTTTTTCTTCGGTTGATCTGCGTCCAGTGTTGAAGATTCCAATTGTGCCCAACAACTTGTCTGATGTTACCTGATCCTCGCGTTTCTATATGATAATGAACCTTACTGACGGAATATGCTATTGAAAGGGAATTTTAAAATATTTACAGATTAATTGGAAAGTGGCCTAACACCTACACGTTCACGAAGGGGCTCGCAGAGGACTATCTAAGGAGCCACGCAGTTGGAATGCCGCTCGGTATATTCAGGCCATCTATAGGTAGGTGCTACCATATCCACTTTTTCATATTCAGGCCATCGGCGTTACTGAACGCACTCTGTAATATCCGTGCGTGAAAAAAAAACTCCTAGCAGGCATACATCTAGTACCGATGCCATACAACAATACTATCGCGCCAGCGGTGGTCGAATGCCACTCGACTCTTCTGACCGCCGCTTTACAAACCACAGCTACTCGAAACGCTTCAGTAAACTATTCACGCGTAGTAATTTTTATTACAGAGCTTAACTATGGTACTCTATACTTCTAAAAAGTGCTTGGAGCGTACAGTTATAAAAAACAAGGGTGGTTTATCGATCTCCGGTTCTTTCAACTGATGACGATGATGATGAGGTTAGAAGAAATGAAACACAAAAATATGTTCTTTCTAGGGACGCTGCGGCGAGAGAATGATTTCCCGATCGCAGTGAACCTGCTTTTATTTCACTTTCGACAATGACATTAAACAATTAACCGTTCTTGGATTCATGACATGATGTGCTGATTAGGCGAGTCTTAATAAACAAATATTATTTTTTATCAGTCTTTTTATTCCCAACGTCCCACGAAGTACTAAAACAGACGCCAGAAAGGCGTCGCTGTAGACAGTGTCACTACTTGTGTTGAGCGGCCGCCGATTTTTCACTATCCCGCATTCGGGCGCATGTCTCATCGTTTAAGTTTTGATTATATTATTCTGCGGTCGTCCTCAGGCGCCACCGCTAACGTGAGTTTGCTATCACTTGAATTTCCAGAGATGACATACTGTCCGAGAATTTCAGATATATTTTGTTGTTGCAAACATTACAGGCGAGCATCAGGTGGGAATTTAATTTGAATCTTGTTCAATTACTAAGTGTCAACCGTAGTAGGTAGTTTTCTTTTTCATAGCGTGCTCTGCTCATGTACTAATATCCCGCGACTATCAGACGGTGGAAGGAATTTAGGACAGAAGTTAAGAAAATATGTACACAGACTAACTGAAACTTTAATTAACTCGAATATACTCCTTCTCTATGCACGAGTCTTACTCTCATATAGAAGAAACAAATGTTAATATATATATCCACTGATTATTGAAATTGTATTATATTTTTAATATTAATAAATCATTTCAGAGCGACACTAAACCGTTAAGGTACCCCCTAGAGATGGGTAGTGAGCCAATCTAGCCAATCATTAGAGTGACATTCTGTGGAGTGAACCCATAAATGCCCAAACACAATATAATAACTAATGTTCATTCCCCCTACGAATTCTTAACATAATATTCTTTTATACTCCACATTAACTCAATTACCTTCTCCTATTAATTTTCAATTACCTACTTTTGAAATGATCCCAGGAGCGTTCCTGTTTTTACACAGACTTTGTTTTCCTTATTTTGCTAAAATATTCAGTTTTCTATTTTAGTGACTTCTTCCCTGAATGAGCCGTTACCGAGGTGGGTGGACAACTGGTACGGGGTGAGCGGGTTCATCACCGCCTGCGGCTCTGGATTCCTCAGGTAAAGTGAAAGCGCTGATCTTCCTGGCCAACTTCGTATCCAGTTAAGGGCACTCTGAGTTGCCTTACGGACTTGATTACACATTTGATTGTGAGAGTGAGTGATTTGTATGAGTGCAATTTCTCAAATTATCTAATGGATAGCTCCATTTGTTATGCATCGGCTTTGGCAATTTAAAATGCGATTCATATCGCTACGTAGCTAATATATAAATTTGTTTGAGTTGGCCTTGATAACTTCAAACCGGTAGCGCCAGTTGTAATCACCTTTGTTCTAGTAGTCGTGGGTCGACAGTTAAACTCTTTGTCACGTGACAATTAACTGTTTATTAAATATACTTAGATATAATAATATAATTCAGTATTAGATGGTATCAGAATCACAGGAACCCAGCACTTGTCGAAGAAGAAGAAGAACGAAGAGAGCCCGGCGAAGTTTGGCTCCTCATTCCACTCGCTTCTCATATAGGTCAAGTCGAACATACTGAGGTGATTTGCTGCAAGTGCAATATTCTGATAGCTTTACATAAATCGTATGGTCAACATTAAACACATACGAGATGCTGACCTGCTCAGCTGCTGTTCGCACGACTGCGGCTCCATTTCCATTCAAACTGGCCGAAGTATATTTTAAACGACTCTATTTTCTACACCGTTCATTGTATTTTATTCTGTCTTATTATAAATTCATTATTTCACCACATATATAAAAATGATAGATAATATCTTTTATTAAATTCCTAATTTACAAAAATGGTCAGAAGACGGCACCAAGTGATTTTTCAGCATAATACACCTTTACATATTATATCACTCGTATTATAAAAGTGGCTCGGTTAGGAGATTATTCCATATCCGTCATATTCTCCTGATGTTGCTCCATCAGATTTTCATATTTTCCCCTCTCTATCAATAACCTCCGAGGAACTTTCTTTAACAACGTCATCGCCTCCAAAATTGGCTTGACGATTTCTTCACCTTCAAAGTACTGCATTTTTTTAGGCGTGGAAACGGAAAACTGACAAAACACCAGGAGCCCATCGTAAATAACGCTGGAGAATATATGATTGAATATTAGTTTGTATAATTAATAATAATTTGTTAACAAAACCTGCGGATCCACCCGATTCATTATTTTAGGATTGCGAGAGTATGCAGAGAGGGGGTCACCAACATTATCCCGGTGGACATGTGTGTAAACGGTCTCATCGCGGCAGGGTGGGACGTAGCCAACCGTCACAGGGAAAGGTAATTTATTATTTTTTTAAAATTAATTTATTATTTAAAAAATAGAGGTCACATCAATATTCTTGCTATTTTCAAACTAAGCTAAACAAATATATTATTGATAGAATCGGCGTTAAATTGAGTTTCATCAAAATGGATGGATATAAATGAAACAATGTTATTACTCTACTTGAGTTTATTAGCACTATTAATGCTAATAACTCATCGACAAGTGAAGTATTAAACTGACTACACACAAATATAGGAGACAAGGCTTAGGTGGTAGACATACAAGTAGTTAGGTACTGACAGATGGAGGGGTAGGGGGTGGAGGGGTAGTTGTAACAGGAATTTTGAGAGTACCTAATTACTTGTATGTCTACCACCCTAAGCCTTGTCTCCTATATTTATGTGTAGTCAGTTTAATACTTCACCTGTCGATGAGAGTTACTGTTCTCTCGAAACTCGAGTAGTGCTAATAAACTCAAGTAGAGTAATAACATTGTTTCATTTATATCCATCCATTGAGCTAAACAAACGCTTGTGCTATGAACATATGACTAACTTGATGGCCTGATGGAATGAGGCTCTAACCCCCGCCCGGTAGATCACCAGGCGAGTATCGTAACTACTAGACCACAAGTACGTCGAAGCAGTAACTTTTATAATTCACATTTATACAAACCATCGTGTACGTTTTAGTGATGATAAAAAAATGATCATCCTGCATCACCACCATACAAATCTGTGCATAACCAGAATTAATGGTCGGTAAGTAATTTAAAATCCAACCAACCAAGTAATGGATTGCAATACCGTGTAGAAAACAGGCTGTGGCTGTGTACCCGTGTTTCGTAGCAATACCGTACCGATGACAGGATTAACATAACACCGACACTTACAAGTCGCATCGGCGACCTCAGCCCTGATAACGGATGTAATGGGATTCGAAACATCAGCCAGAGATGCTGAACGACTGTGAAAACCTGAGAATATTTTTATACATACTGTTGCGATCTCATTCGGTCCGAGTACATCCTATGGTGCAAGTTCAAAGTTCAGATGCTATGGCTACAAGGTATTAAGGTAAATCGAGCTTAGTAGCTTATAGCCATAGCATCACATAGTACCATATTTTCCATACCAGAGCTGCCCGCGCTAATTTTTCTTGTGTTGCTTAGCAAAAACGCCGACAAAACATGCCGTGACATCAGCATCTACAACTTCGTGCAGGCTTCGGATAACACCCTCACGTGGGGCGAGATGTACGAGGGCGCGAGCAGGATGGCGCATCTGACTCCGCCCTCCAATGCCGTATGGTACCGGATGCTGTTCATGGTGCCCGACGCTGGACTGTACCGTGTGGCCAGATTCTTCTTGCACGACATCCCGAGCCTATTGGCCGACACCGCATATTTATGTACGGGGAGAAAGGCTGAGTAAGTTTTAACGTCATTAACAACCACCGTCCGCGTTTAAATTCAACCGCCTACTTTTTAACCAGCAACGAAGCAGACCATATTTTAGACGTCTTTGATTTAAAATATCTAATCAATGAGCGTAGCTGAATATTATACATTTTTACGAAACACACTGTGGAGGCGGCGATTCAAATCCACTGCCAGTATTGCCGCTCTTATCCGACGGATGACGCGAGCGACACTTGGATTGAGAACGCAGGCTGCAGTAAAGAGCAGTCGCCTTAGTCTGGCTCGATCGCTCACCGACGACAATTCTTCCGCTACGACGGGTCTCGCCTAGCGCTCGAACTCCGGGCGAGACTTAGACCAAACGCCGCCGGCTCGCTCCTCCACTCTGCATTTCCTGGATTCTTCCTGTGATACATTAAACGACTCGACACCGAGCGCGTGTTTCATTCACACCACTTACCACCGCAGCACAAAATTCAAATACGACAGCGATATTTTAAATATTAGCACTACATACATTATTTAAAATCGTCGTTTATCACCAAAATAAAGCTTTTAAAAACGTCAAAAATTCTGCTGATTCAACGATAATATTGATGCATAATTATCCGCCATTTTAAAAAAAAATATCACGTTATTCAGTACCTAATAAGAGTTATTCTTAGATATTGTATAACAGCTATTTATGTCACTTCCGCCACAAAAGTAAATAGCACGTAAGGTGTGGATTTGTGTGTATAGGGGCAAGGTGAATATTTTAAGATCAGTTCTCTGGAATAAATCTAATGTGTAATAATACGAGTTTTTATTGGCGGAGTACATTCTGAAATCTTCACGCATCTCTACAAACATTATCAGTCAGTTAAAATCTTAAGAAGATTGAAAATACCAGCATCCGAAAACATAACGATAAAATAGAAAAGTCTTTGTTTTGTATTTATCAGCCTGTTTTTATATCTTAATTAAGATTTAAATAAAAATTATTTGGTGTATAACTTTTAATATAAAAGGATAATAAACACATTTTTTTTGTAAAAATTGCGAAAAAACGAATTAGTATTCAAAGCGCCCTTTAATTCTTTTATCTTTTAAATGAATATTTCCCAGATTTATGGAGTTGTACAAAAAGATAGACACCATGATGGACGTGATCGCATTCTTCGCCACGCGATCTTGGACCTTCGCCAACCGCAACATGCCCGAGCTGATTGCCAAGATGAGCGAGGAGGACCGCGAGCTTTACTTCTGTGACATGAGCCAATTAAAATGGGACGAATATCTGAGGTAATTATCCCGAAGCAACCGCACCATCCATATCATTGCTATTCATTGCTTTCCATTTAGTTTATTATTAGTGTGAATAATACCTACCAAATTGTAACAGTGTATTGATGCCGCTTAGCGTTTTAATTGGTCAGTGGGCGGGATTGTCGTGTGAAATTAGTTATTAACACGGCATTCACAAAACATATGTACAGAAAATTTGAATTTTGTAAATTAGGTAAGTTTATATCTGTTAAATTGTTTAGTGTGCTAGTTGTCTTTTTGTATTATTACCAACATTTGTCTTAGTCAAATGCATTCGTTGGTTTTTCCATTGTTATAAATATATATCTACGTACTTACACTATAAAAGCCATGTATTCAAAATAAAGATTCCTAAAAGCATTATATGTTCCAATAAATCATATTTTCTATGTAGGTACATAAATATATTTAAGGCAATGATAATTCAAATTTTCGTGTTTTTTATGAAAATGTGTGTTTTTATTATTTATTTATATCTAAAGTTATACACTAGATTAGACTTTTTTTGACTATTACTTATATATGACCTTTACACTTGTTTAAAATAATAAACGGAATACTATTTGCCATAATGAAGACAATACAAGTATTATAAGAAAGACCACGACAATTAGATGTATTTTCCGCGTGCCACAATATTATCTTAATATGGAAAATTCTTACATAAACAAAAATATTTTCTTATAATTTTGAAGCCAAGATTGCGAAAACAAATCTGTATTATCCTGCAAATTGAATAATTGAAATCCTTGAGGATTGTCATCAATTTCAAGGTCTGGAAGAGGATATCAATGATTATTAGTTTTTAAAAAAAATTAATAATAATGAGAACGCATTATTTTTGGGAAGTTGCAGTTTTCCAGAATGTACTTTTGTGATATTTTTAGTACAAATTAAAGGTATCAATTAGAAAGAGTACAGATAAAATCAATTTATGAAAATAATATTTAGTCGCCACCGGGACGGTCTGAATGTGCCGCATGAAGTACGATCGACTGATGTAAGATTGAAATAATAACTAATTGTATATTATAGATATGTACTAACATCACATATATCATTTTATGAATCAGAACATATTTCCTCGGGGTGAGGAGACACCTTCTGAAGGAGGACGACTCTACGATACCGGCTGCCAGGAAGAAATACTTCAGGTAACAATTTTTTGATCGGTAAGATGTTGAACCTACCCACATTAATCGTGTAATCCCTGTTGCTTGTTGCGCGCCACATGCTACAATTACGTTGAACGATAATTATATTAAAGATTGTAAAGTACTGCGGCCGCCCATATATAAATGAAGGGCTGCAGAATTCTGAGTTGTGCTGTGGTAGTAGAATCAAATTCTTTTGTCGTGTGACCACTAACATGAATTTATTCCACAAGATCACACAGTGTAGTACACTTAGTACTAGAGCGGACCCACCGCATTCACAGGACTGTTAAGTAAGCTCGAGGCCTATATTTTGGTCCTACTCTTACGCCGCCTGGTTGGCATTTTTTTAATGCTACAAAGGCGGCTTTTCGGTAGCGCCCCGCGCACGGTGACAGGGCGATATCGCGCAGCTGTCTATAACAAAATTTGCTCTCATTGTACCCGACCCTTTTTTAGTTTTATGAGTCTCACTCTTACACACAGACGTCTCACTCGTTCTTCTCGCCGCGCGACACACACACATATATAACAACTCACGGACCTCACAAAGATACTTAATGATTGTTCTCATTAATTGTGACATTTCCTTTTTTTACTGCTTTAATGTGCTTCTTCAGTGTTTCACCTCGACATGGCTCTCGTGAAAGTGGATTATCTTTTGTTTTAACTTTTTTATTTTTCGAAACAGAAAATTGAACGAACCGGAACAGACACGACCAAAATCATACACTTAAGCCCGGTTGTTCGATCGGTGGTAAATTTTTTTCACAAAAACGGATTGTTGGATCGTTGGCAAAAAGTATTTACTCGAATCGAAAGCACACGCAATAGTATAGTAATATCAGATGGTAAAACCGTAAATCGTTAGTCAAAAATGGTGGACTCTTCACAGCTGTTTAAAGTCATTTGTCAGAATGATTCTCCGAAAGATGCAGTATACGACAATGAATCATTCAATATCGAGTTCGCTGTTTAATTTATATTAGCATTTAGACCGAAGATTTTTCGTCAGCCTAGTGGCAGATTTCGAACGCAGGCATGAATAAAGCCATAGATAAAGCGTAAAATTTTAATCATCGCCAATGGTGAATATTTAAAATTAATCAATTTTGAAAAACATTCTCAGATATTCGTCTTGCCACACTATTAGGCGGGATTAACTTTGGCAGTAGTAAACTCGACGTTCGAACAACCCGCAAACGTTTTTTACCACGGGCGATGGTAAAAGTTACTATAGTAAAAAAATTCTGCTGATCAAACGACCGGTCCTATGCATATCATAATTATTTCTATCCATTGCTGGATGAAGGCCTCCCCAAGTATCACCCATTCTTCCGCTGTCCATTGTAATTCGCTGCCACGTTTATCGCAGAATTTGATGATTTAGTCAGTCAGCAACCTGTCGGCCTCTTACTCAGGTACCACTGAATGATTGCATCTGTCCAACGATTGTTTGTTCTCCGAGTTCATTGCCATTTCATTTTCTTGACGTATTCAATTATATCAACTACTTGTTTCACACGTTTCTTTCCTGTTACTAATATATTACTGTATATTATTTTTAGTTTAAGTTTTTCGGAATATAGTTCTGTGATATTTTAATACTAATTGAATGAATCAACTAGAAAGATATACTCAATTTATCGAAAATATATTTTAGCTGATACTGGGATATGAATCAGGATCTCTTCCTATCCGGGGAAGTGCGATAACCGACATTATGTCAGCCTCGTAAATAGACGACAAATTTTATGTTGTAGCTATTTGAAATTGATAAATCTTATATTTAATTTATTTAAATTTATTGATTATTCAGATAGTTGTCGGCAAATATACTTTGCTGTGATCATTTTATCGGTGAATTTATTATAAAATAGTTTTTTAAAATTCAGGTTGTACATCCTGCACGAAGCCTTCAGAGTGGTGCTGTGCCTGCTGGTCTTCAGAGGACTATACAAGCTAGTCGATTCTTCAAACGTGTTCGGGCTAGGTGCGGCATAAGTATTCTTGGCTTGTTCCGAAAATAAAGACCGATTTTAATATTACATCATTCTGAACGTAGTGAGGACTGTCACTTGTTTGTGTAGATGTGTGTGTGTGGAGCGAGCGGGTGCTATAAGTCGCCGCCCTAGTGAGAAGAGCTCTCTCATCTGGGCGACTTCCACTTGCACTAAAAGTGTTGTAATAAACCGATAATTTTTGTAAGGAAGAACGAGTTTATTTTACATTAATCCTTTAACGATACAACAAGACACTGAGCAGATCAATAGTTATCGCAAATACTTTAATGAAGAAAGGAGAAGAATGGCGCGAAATTTAAGGGTAGGCCAACCCAACTCAAACTCGACCATTTGCTAAGATAGCTGTTGCGGTGGGCCACTGGGAAGAGGAGAAGACCGAGTGGTGCTGGCAACAGGCGCTTCTCTAGTGGCACTAGTGCCAGCCCTGAGAGGAGCGCACTCAAGACCACGAGGGACCAACGTGGATGAGTGAAACTTGGGCATTGTGCATCTCTAACACGAACACTGTCAGCGAACCGCTTCTGAACGAACAGTACGGAGATAGAGACACCTAAGTCGAGAACGTCCTGCTACTCTTGTAAAAGCTTCAGTGAGAGAAAACATGGATTAACCGGAGTAGATCCATCGACAGTTGACAATATTTTTAGTTCATTATATCAAATTAAAATTAAAAAAGGTTTATCACAATTCGTAAAAGTAATAATATTTAACATTTATTGTAAATATGAAAATATTATAAATTATCTGGAATTATTTGTCATTTCGTACGAGAGCTATATTTGTTTTGCTCTCACCCAATTTATAACATTCACGGATGTCGTTATTTACGAATATAAATAGCTACTTGAAAAAGCTTTGGGGGATCAATCGTCCGGGGGATTAATTGGCAGAGGGATCACCTGTCGGGGGATCGATAACTGTTCTTAAGTTTTATTTTCTGGGTTAATCTGCCGTGTATACCTGACCTACCTGGCCGATGTTTCGGATCGCATTGCAGAGTCCATCATCAGGGCTGATGTGACGGTACTGTAGCCAGTACTGAATCCCAACACCAACCGTCGCACGTCACACCAGGCCTGATGATGGACCCTATAACGAGATCCGAAACGTGCATGGAGCCCAGAAAGCTGTACTAATTAACTAATTACGGAAAGAATATCAATAACTAAGAAGCAGTAAATGTCTTCAAAAAATTCTTGGATCCTGAGCTTTATTCTACAGCCATAATTCGTTATGTAGCAAAAATACGGAGAATCAAATGGCTTTTACCTTAGATCAATTAAGTTTTTTTTTACTCTGAAGTTATGTTTAATTTAATTTTAGGGTTAAAATCGGTCATTATTTTCGGAACTACCTAAAATAAGGTTCGTAAAGAGTTTATACATTTGTACTGTCTAATAATATATATATATATATATTAAATAATATTATGTTAATTAAATTAATTAATTAGTTAATAATTATGTTCTATGGAATAAAAATGTAAGAATAAATAAATTACATTTTTTTTTTAGTAAAACCTAACCTTTCTTATGGTGCGTGTATACTTTCGACTTGAAACTCGTTTGTTGAAATGTACTTCTTCTTTTACTTTATTTTATCAAACAAACTTGATATAAAAATCGATATAAACAATTATAACGAAAGTGTATTCAAAATTACATGTTTTTTGCTGAAATAACAATATTTTTTATACAGTGAAGACAACAATTAGAAAAGGTAAGAGTCCTGCAAAAAATAGAAAAAAGAATTAACTAGAAACCTCTATTGCAGAAATACAAAAAATAATAATAATGAAAAGTGAGAGAAATAGAAGAAAATAAAAATATAAACAGGAGAGATAAAAATTATAAAGAAGAAAATTTTCCAGGGGAACGGGAGGGCGATGGGGAAGGAAAATAGGACTGGGAATAAAATCTGCGTAATAAAAATAAAATGAAGACCATTAAGGATTATACACATTGAATTTAGATTTAAGTGTGCTAACTATTGAAAATGTTTAGTTAATTTAAGTGTGACTTGAAATTAAGGGGGTTTGGCATCGGTGTTGCAATGCGGAAGGTAAATATGAGATTAATTCTGGTATGGATATGCGTCTGAGTAAATCAGGAAAATCTGCTTTGGAGTTGGCTATTTTGTGTAGGAAGATGACATCTGAGACAGATGACAAGATGACATGACATGAAAATAATAGACGACTCAGCAGGGCTGGTTAAGGTTGGATAACTACGAAAGTGAAGATATTTCAGGAGTTTATTGTGTATTTTCTCGATTGTATCTCGGAATCCAGACTTGGGAGGCATATTCGATGATACTTCGAACATACGAGAAGTTTTCATGGTGTTAATTAACTTGAATTGTTTGTGGTGGGATAAGGTCCCGTGGACTGGAATCTAGAATGGTTTTAAGTATTTGTCGCAACCCCGAAATGAAAGTCTGAAGGAATATAAGGGCAAATGGATATGACCTAACTTGCTTTGAAGTCATGGGTTGGGCGTCGATTGCACCTCCGGTTGACGAGCACGTGTATTATGCCGAACCGAGATCTCTATGACGGCACTTTCGAAATCTAGATTGATTTCCTCTGCGCGGTCCGAGCGTTACGCACGGCGTGAGTGTAGGGCGGCAGGAAGAAGCACAAAAAACTTAATGCTTCGCGATCGAAGCACAATCGGAGAGTGGTCCCTGGCGGCGAAATGCAAGGTAATCGGCCAGAGCGGGATAGGTATAGATGATTGGATGGACAAAAAGGACAGGGAATGAGTATTCGACTTGCGCCAACAGTTTGCATGTTAATCGGGAGTTGAAATTTACCGTTGACGGGATCACCGTAAAAATATTTGTGATCCGCAATGCACGAGCAAAAAATAAATGGTCGAGGTTGAAATATTCACGTTTATGAGAATGTGTGAGAAATGAAAATGATGTTGAAAATGTACGAAAACTTTCATACAATATACAATTTTTTATATAGATTATTAAACTTTTTTTTTTAACCACTTAATTCATTAATACTCCAACCGGTTTCGAAAAATATAATTTCCTTCGTCAGGATGTCAAATTAACTAACAATAAACATATAAAAGATGTAACAGACCTAGTGTCCACAATATTTTATGAGCAAATACCTGACCGAATTACTCGTCAAAAATGTTCAAGGAATATGTGGAAATTCTGCACCGTTATGAATAATATGATAGAAATTCTTACAAAATCATGTGAAGCTTTGAGTCTGCTTACTTCAAAATGAATATTAGCGACGTTTATCCATCATCAACCTTTAAATCATCTAACAAAAAATTTGATGACATTCTATTTTTGGAATTCAATATATAATTTGGAGTCAATAAAATATTTCATATAATCGTAACAATCGCGTAATTATGTTTTTTTTAAATTACTATTCTCTGACGTGGTTGAGATTAGGCACATATTCCTCGAACATTTTCGACTCGTAATTTAGTCAGGTATTTACCCATAAATATCAAAATAAATAAATCTAGTACGTAACATTAATTGTTACGATACTAAAAGATGTGGAAATTGACAAAATAAATATAATAAATTTTTAATAGGACATGCGGTTAAATTTATTTGGCTATTTATACTATTTTGGTTCATTTTTACACGCTTTATTTATTTCTAATGATTCTAAATTATTCAATTTAAGACCAACATATGTAAAACAGACAATCCCAGTTATTTATCAAAAGTATTATCGTTTTCTAATAAATGATTGGAAAATTCTGAAAAACTGTTATTATTTAAATATGTACTTTGACTCTTATGTTAAAATTTCGACGGGTTTTATCAATATAGAAAGCGGTACCCGCCATCTTCATAGCTAAGTTTATAAACATCTGGAGTATTTATTAGATGTATGGTGTTTGTCTTTGGAAAATATTACTGACTTTCTTATTTGTTAGATATTTGATTCGAAAATTTATTTATGGAATTATCCTTCACTAATTCTCGTTACTATTATTATTTTGTTTTATCTGTGAGCTATTTAAAAAATAAGAAGAACTCATTTTTTATGTGATGTTGCATTTTCAGAACACAGTTCCGCGGTATCAAGACATACAGAAAAAATCTATCCCATATAAAAAACATTCAGTATTATAATTATTCTAAAAAAAAATTGTATAATTTAGTCAATTTCCACATTTTTCATCGTTTACTAGATTTATTTTTAAATAATTATTATTTTAGTTAATTTTTTAAAACATTATAATAACGTGACATTATAATAGTTACTTGATTGGACATCCTGACGGAGGAAATTGTATTTTCCGAAACCGGTTGGTGTATTGATCAATCAAGTGGTTAAAAAACAATGTAAACTAATGTATATACAAATGGACAGTAAACGCAAAGATGAATTTGCAAATAAGCACCATTAAAAATAGATATCCAAGTATTTATTTAGAATTGAGTGCGCGTGGTGGCTAACAGGGTGATGAGGGCAATCACACCAAATGGTTATTAGCCTGACGTGTGACGTGTGACGTGTGACGTGTGATGTGTGATGTGTGATAAACAAAACGAGTAAGTTAGTATTCCTGCGTGACGATGACGAAATATCGAGTGGCCGGAGTTATGCGGATCAGATCTGCACTGCTCTGTACAGGCTCAATTAATCTCTGCCGTTCGGTGGATCAACAGCTCATCGAGCTTCTCTTGCTGATACAAAAAGTGATTGAAAAGATTTGTTAGAAGAGGGGAGACATTCTAGATTGTTCATGTGAGTATGCGCATACATTTATTATTCTCGACAGAAAGACTGAATCGTCTGACTTCTCTGTACCCCATTTCAGAACTCGCCACCAGGGCAGAATAGCTCAGAAAACTCTGATTATAGATTATTCAAAATACTATAATATCTATTAGAAGAAAACATTCTTATTGTGAAGTTGTATGCTATGTATGATATTTTAAATATGAATTAAATATATTAATTAGAAAGATATACATATAAAATCAATTTTATCGAAAAATATTGTTAAATAATGCACCTTCCCCGGTTAGGAAAGAGATCCAGGTTCGAATCCCGGTGGCGCAACAACAATATTTTTCGATAAAATTGATTTTATATGTATATCTTTCTAATTAATATATTTAATTCATATTTACTATAATATCTAATAATTAGAAAGCAGATATCGTGATATTTCTTGTTTTAATATCGGTGAAATACAAAATAATCACTTCCTTAATATTAGCAAACTCTGATTGAACCACTATTAATTGATTAATCACTTCTTCAATATTAGCAAACTCTGATTGAACCACTATTTATTGATTAATCGCTTCTTCAATATTAGCAAACTCTGATTGAACCACTATTAATTGATTAATCGCTTCTTTAATATTAGTAAACTCTGATTGAACCACTATTTATTGATTAATCGCTTCTTCAATATTAGCAAACTCTGATTGAACCACTATTTATTGATTAATCGCTTCTTCAATATTAGCAAACTCTGATTGAACCACTATTTATTGATTAATCGCTTCTTTAATATTAGCAAACTCTGATTGAACCACTATTTATTGATTAATCACTTCTTTAATATTAGCAAACTCTGATTGAACCACTATTTATTGATTAATCGCTTCTTTAATATTAGCAAACTCTGATTGAACCACTATTTATTGATTAATCGCTTCTTCAATATTAGAAAACTCTGATTGAACCACTATTTATTGATTAATCGCTTCTTTAATATCAGCAAACTCTGATTGAACCACTATTTATTGATTAATCACTTCTTTAATATTTTAGGAAACTCTGATTGAACCACTATTTATTGATTAATCGCTTCTTCAATATTAGAAAACTCTGATTGAACCACTATTTATTGATTAATCGCTTCTTTAATATTAGCAAACTCTGATTGAACCACTATTTATTGATTAATCGCTTCTTCAATATTAGAAAACTCTGATTGAACCACTATTTATTGATTAATCGCTTTTTTAATATTAGCAAACTCTGATTGAACCACTATTTATTGATTAATCGCTTCTTCAATATTAGCAAAATTACTTTGCGGCCACATATTATACAAATAATAAGACAAAATACTTTGTTTAAACCGCTGTTTACTGTAGCAATATTTGAATATGTCCAAGAACACACAATTACTGGATTTTTACCTACAAAGGCGCTGTTATTAAATAAATATCAGATATCTCATACAGATGAAGCTATTTTATTGTATTTAATGATCATCGGGTGGCTTAAGTGATTACTTTATATATATATATAACCTAACATATATACAACATTCTAAAATTTGATAAATGTGGAGATTGAGGGGTGAGAATTGGTGAACGTTATAAAGTATATTTCTATAAAGTGATCACTTAAGCCAACCGAAGACAGGTCGTAAGCCCTGTAATTACCCCATATTTCTATATATTTTCCATTAAATATAATAAAAATAGCTTCTGATATTTATTCATTATTTATTGATTATTCAACATGTTTCCATACCGATGGTTACCTACGTAATTACCCACCACTGTATACTTTTGTTTTTATCTATGCTTGTATTTTTAATTATAGTATACTTTGTTTCCTGAAGAAGGGGCCATAGGTCTTGAATCATGTTTACGTATCAATAAATAGTGGATTTAATAAAGCGTTTTTTATTATTATTTATATAATCTGTTGACACAAAATAATATTGCAAATATTGAAAAAGAGTTATGTCTCACTATTTATTCAATATAATCCATTCATATTTTTCTGTAATAATAGCTCTATCTCAGTAATAGAGCAATTTATCTAATTTTTTAAAAAATAACCAAAATGTAGGTGTTAATTATCCATTTATATCAGAGGTCATTAGATGTTTTTTAAAACAATTGACTTTTGTACTAATATAATACTAAAAAACTGAATATAATTAAGACAATATAGGATTGCGACACGTAAATTTGTTTTCAGTGTGCCAGAAAAATGTCTAAATACAGAGAAATGATACATCTACAGAATATATTTAGTTATGGCTCCAAAGCCAGGCCTTCGAACATAAATGTGGAATTATGAAATGATCAAAATGGTAAATGAACAGAACTATATATTAAATATGAATTAAATATATTAATTATAAAGATATACATATAAAATCAATTTTATCGAAAAATATTGTTGTTGCGCTACCGGGATTCGAACCTGGATCTCTTCCCTAACCGGGGGAGGTGCTTTATCCAACTAAGCTACAGCGGCATTATTTTTAGCGACAATTTTTCGACCCTATATGTTACCTTTTTGAAATCAATACATTTAATCGTTCCATCATTTGAATATATAATAAATATATAATATAAAGAACTATATATAGTAATTTTTTTAAATTAAAAACATTAATGTGTATATTTTACTGTTTTTGCGTTATTTTGTCGACCCGGTTCGGATTATTTTTTATATAAGTACGAAGTTTGTATTCAGTTATTATTATTGAATAACTTCCGATATAATTAAATAATGAAAAAACTACACTTTCACAAAAACGCCAAAACATGAATTAGTATTAATATAATTATGAACGCTTTCGTGTTATCACGGCCGTTCAGAATGTTCTACGTTCTGTGGGTTCGTCGCAAGGTCCAAAACGTAGGTCAGAGAGGTCGGGCACGTACGCCCGAGTAGACCAGAAAATTGCAAATAAAATAACAGATATGTAATGAAAATGTTTTAATATTAGTCAAGGAGTGCCGGGTGATTTACTAACTTACTAATTTAATCAGTAATTAGTATGATATTCATGTCTGTCATGTGACGTTAGCTGGGGAAATCTTAAGGTGTATTTCACGAAATACGTGACATTTCACCGACACCTGTTTTATTTTATTTTGTTTATATTCTGTTTTTAAAAATGGATTCAATTTCAGTGCACTGTCTTCTTCTTTTATCCCAACTTACAGCTCGCCAGCTGATCCCGGTTCGGGAAGGGCGAGAGGCTAGTCTTTATATTCAGAGATCAATGTGACATAATGTAACAGTCTCTGGAAATAATAAGTCAATAAAAAGACATAAAAAAAATGTTGCATCAACAGACAATAAGCTTAAATTGAAAAAAATTATCGTTAATCTGTATAATTTATATTTTCTTCGTCAGTTTCTTGCAAAATACATAATACATTTGTTAGCATTGTGAGCAAACGTTTGCAATTCTTCCTTTACTGCGCAGGAATTTAAAGTAGGTTAGTCTATGGCTGTATCTACAGTGCGACGAAGAAACACTGCTGTCAAAAAATCCGCACTTAAGGAACAGGATTAACATTTTTAAAGGGCGTACTGTTGCAATTCGTTATATTTTATTTTTTATTTTGCAGGATAGGTGGGCTATTCAAAATGACTTCAAATAAGCCTTGAGAAATTACAATTATTTTGTTGTGTTCTTGCATCATATCATGTTCATGTCATATTAATGGGGTGACCGGATCAGTTGCATTTTATTAAATAATTCCCGAAAATTATTCACATCAAACACGCCTCGGAGGGAATATTGCTCGTGATAGTATATCGTGTGATCGGTAGTAACTTTTTACTTTAGTAAAACAACTTACAAGAGTTAAAAATTGTGCGAAATCGGGTTGAAAGTACATCCCGAAGTAAACTCATTTACTCTGCGATATCCGATAGTAAAAACGAGAATGGACAGTTAAATATGGCGGAATCTTCACAGCTGTTCCAAAAATCATCTGTCACATTGATAGTTAGAAAGTGGCAGTATGCGACAATGAATGATTCAATATCCCGCTATTTTTAGTGATGACGATCACGTTGTTTAATATACATTAGGACATAATATATAAAATAAGGCATATTATTAGTAAATTTGATGTAACAACAACCCGCAAAGGATTTTTACTACGGGCGTTAATAAAAAGTTACTACCGATCATACAATCGGCCCTAATTAACTTACCATCACGCGAGGGTAGGTAAAGAGGATAGAGCGGCACACTTTTCTGTACTGACACACAATTCTCGCCTCATCCGCATCATTCATATATCTTCTCATGCAAGCTCATCGATCATATATATTGCACACCTAGATCAAAACTAAGACAACTCAAAAAGTCATTTTTCAGTAGGCAAAAAAATAAAAACATTTTTGGTCATTAATGTATCCTGTAATAACACTGTTCGAAACTGGGGCTAGGTTAGTTGCGTATATGACGGAGTATCCGAATCCAAAATTCTTGTTTTTTTGAGTTGTCTTAGTTTTGATCTAGGTGTGCGATATATATTTTTAAGGATAATACATTATTATTCTGAAGTTTCAGTCTTTCGAAATATAGTTTTACTCAAAGGTATTTGAGATTCTCCGTATGTATGGAAGTAGATGGAAAAAATGGAATAACAGATGTATCATTTTGAAAGTGAAACATATAGAGTCGAAAATTTGTCGTTAATTTACTATGTTGATATGGTGTAATGGTCAGCGCACTTCTCCGGACCTATCCTGGTTCTCGATTTCGATTGGTTCTATCTGTTCTAATCGGTACATTTAATTAGATCGAAACTGTATCTTTCTTACTATTCTCTCCTCATTCACACGTTTCATATGATCAAACTACTTGAGCGATCCTTTTTTAATTCTATTCACTCTGCTAAGACTTCTCTAATGTTCAGTTCCTGCAGAATGGAGACATTCGTGCGTCTCGCCGTCCACGTGTCCCCAGCACTAAATTAGTATTTTCTTCCTCGCCTTCAGGGTCAATAATTCCACGCCATATAAAAACTATGCAATCCTGACTCTTGTTGTTGTGAACAAAGACTTGACATATAACATTTTGCCATACCTATGCGTCGTTTGGTTTTTCGCTCGCAGATCATAATAATAATAATTGAAAATTGAAAAAACTAACGATTGCATTCGATGAAGCCAAAGGTTAAATGCAAAACAAGAAATGTTATGGGTGGTGACTAATGTTAATCATTTTAAACGATGTTCTCCGCCCATTCACTGGCTGACCAATAAAAATGCTGAGCGGCACCGATACTATTATTCACACCGACCCAATTGAATCCTCGTATTAGTATTAGATGTACTTTACTAACTGTTTTTCTCTCAAGTATTTGTTTATACTTTGTCACATATTATCAAAGTCTAGAATGCAAACGATGACGATTATCCAATCGTGGATGAAGAAGCAGCTTAAAACCTTAACCAAGCGAACAGGCAAAAAAGGAAACACGAAGCAGCGAGTGATCTTTGGCCAGGAACACAAATCAACTTATGACGACAATAATATTACATTGTCCGTCTTAGTTAATGCTGCGCTCTTCATTAAGCCGTTCCCTTTACTTTCCAGTTAAGATCTAGTACGTATTCCGCGCACATCTCACACTATTTCAAGCTGATTCATTTATTTTCAATATCATCTAAATGTGATATGGTTCTAAGAAAACATTTATAATTAACATTAAAAAATTTAAAAAATAATTAAATGAAATATAACGTCGTTTACTTCACACTACACTTTAATTAAAATTAAAACGTTTTCAACGCTAACTGCGTCATCCTCAGTAATAAACTTTATTTATTACTGAAGATGATGCAGTAAGGTAAGCGTCAAAAACGTTTTAATTGTAATTAAAGAATAGTGTGAAGTAAAAAACGTTGTATTTTATTTTATTAACTAATTAATTTTTTCAAAGAGTTATTTACAATGGACTTCCACAAGGTAATGACGAAAATGTTGAAAAATTACAATTCATATGTTACTCAAAATTCGAAATATCGATTAACTTTTTTTTATTTAATTATTTGAACGCGTGTTTTTATTTGTTTAGTAAAAGAGATTGATTTCTGCTAAGTGAAATAAATTTGAGCAGGTTCATGATCTCGCCGTCAGCCTTTTATCGACAGTTCTTTTTCTTCAGCCTGGCTGCATCCATTGTTGGAATTTAGCCATAGTATTCGCATATATGCGTCATGATGCACGTATTTTGTACGCAAAGTAGAATGACGCAAATCTCTGAGATGAGAGGGCAAAGTCTCAAACGTTGAATAATAATATTTTAATATCTACAAATATGTTTTGAAATCATTCAATGCATTCAAAATTATTGTGATATCTTCGTTTTATTATTTTGTTTACATAGGTCGATTTAAATATTCCACGTTGCCGTTTTATGGTCTGTTTGTTTCATAATTACGTAGTATTTTGCTGTATTTAAATGACAATAGTATTAAATATATAGAGAATAATTAAACTGCGACATATTTATGAAATGACGTATATAAAATATTAACTATGAATTTGTGAGAAAGAAATTCACATTGTAGTTAATAAATAAATCAAAAGATAAGAAAGCAATAGATTCCACGTTCGCTTTTGTCGGATTAAACGGCGTATTTAATTTCGAATTAATAAAAACTAATTGTGTTTTTGATATAAAACTTAGTTTCAAATGGAGGTTTATCACGTTTATATTCGTATTAAACGCGCGTTCTTTCCTAATATATAATATCGAGACTAGAGCCTCCAAATATTCGTGATTCCAGCTATTCGAATATGGAATAGTTAATGATAATATATTCCAATATATTCGTAACATTTTTAAGAAAGGAATAATGTACTTCGGATGATAAATACATTCTATATATTTAAAAAAAAACACAATAATTGTAGAGAATTTATTTATTTTAATTTTTTTAAATATGTGTTATAAAAAAACAACAAAAAATATATTGAAAAATAATGTTGAATTTAGAAATACAAATTAAAAAAAAACACAAAAAAAAAATTTTTCAATTTTACAAAATTGAAAAAATTTTTTACATATGTATATTTACAAATATACATATATAAAAATAATAAAAAATAGTGAAAATTAAATTATTTAAATCTTAATATAAAAAAGTGCATAAAACGGTTAAAATTAATTTTAATTTAAAAAATATATAATAACAAAAACATAATGGAAAATTATTTCAACAAAAAAAAAACATTAAAAAACAAGCCAAAAATAATGAAATTATTTCAATTTTGAAATTACTTAAAAACACAACAAAATACATGATTTTAATTTAAAAAATACACATTATGAACAAAAAATACAGTTTTAATTTTAAAAATACATATTTTAAGAATATAATTGTATTGAATGTGTCCAATTTCAAAGTTGTTAGAAATAGAAAGCCGACTCCATCGTTGACAAACAGTGTATTATGTTGTCATAAATCCATAAAGATAAGCAGAAGTCCGACTTCCATATAGCCGATAACGGTACTTCTGGAGAAAAAAATCCTATACCTGAATGAATGAATGAATGCTTGCATATGACTTCCAGGGTTCGTAAACCTTTGTTTCGTTTAGAAAAATATTAAAAATCTTATATAATATAAATATGAATATTCGGATTGGAGGCTCTAATCGAGACCCATATATGTCATGTCCGCCACAAGCTAGTATTTAGCACGTACGCAGAAATTCTGCCGATATAATACGCCGGTAAATATTTAGTAACCAGTTCTCGTCCATAAATCCAACATTAAACAACTTGAGTTTTATTAACGGAGTTTTTATTAATACACTACCTTCTCGCATCTCTCTACATTCGTCAGTTAAAATACACAGATAATGGAAAAAACCAGTATCAGAGAAAGAGTATAAAATATAGTCTTCATTCTGTGCATAATAGAGTATATATATCAATCGATTCAAGAACTTTTATCAAACAATATTATCATTAACTTGTGCGCGTGGATTTATGGCTCGATGTTAGATCACATGCATCTACTTAATTAAGCTCTTGGACGATTATTAGTTTCATTAACCATACTTGTGAATACACGATCGTGTCGAGTATATTCTGGCAAAGGATTTCTGTACATTTTTTGACTTTTACAAGACATAATTGTTTCACAGCTTTGACGTCTACTTTATTATTTTTGGGCGATGCTGGGTGTTATATTATTTGGGAAAAAACAGCGTTTTGGTTTGTTGCGTAGAATTTAAAATATCCCCTTTTTTTAGATTAACTTACGATGGCGGCTATTGCAGATGATGTTTTACCAAATGTTCAAAATGGATTCCACACCGTGACGTTGAGAAAGATGACCCCGATACAGAGCTTTTATTCGGGAAAGAACATCTTCATCACTGGCGGAACTGGCTTCTTGGGAAAGTGTGAGTCTGTGGTCATTGACATTTTAGCACTAAGGGAATGTTGTATTGTTAATTACCTAATACGTAATAACCAACATTGTAACAACATTTGTATATAAGCTTACCACACTGTTCTATGTTTTATCAATTGATAATGGCCTAGACTAGATTTTCCAAGTATTTGGAAAAATTGAATATAAAACCAAAAAAAATCGTGTCTGATTTATTGCGTTGATCAACAATGGAGTACTATGAAATGAATACTGTTTGTATTCAACAAATAAAATAACTGGATTTATTGTTAGGCACTTAGTTAGCTTAGAATAGTTTGCTGCAGCTGTTGTCGGAAAGGTTGCTGTCACAACGACTGGTTTCATACACGGATTGTAGCATAGAGCATAACAAAAATGATGTATCTATTATTGTATAAGGGTTAGTATTTTTCGTATTTTAAGTAAGTTAATTTGAATTGCAGTATTGATAGAGAAGTTGCTGTGGTCGTGTCCTGACATTGGATCCGTGTACCTCCTAGTGAGAGAGAGGAACGGAAAAGACATGCATACGAGACTACACGAACTCTTGGAATCTGAGGTAAGCGATGAAACGGATGAAACTTGTTTCGAAACTCGCCAAAAGGACAGTACAGAGTTGATCACGAACTTAGCTGTAATTGTTGTCTATGGTATGTTGTACACAGTGCACAGGTGAAACGGTTGATTGTATAATCTTATTTTAGTTAAGAAGTCCGGGGCTCTGTCGCATGCAACTGAGCTGATCGAGGCTGCATTTGAGATACTGATGATTAAATCGTTATTGTGACTGTGTTCGATTGTAATGATGATGAATGGTAATTGATTATGAGCGAGTGACTGGTACACTAGAAAGTAAACCTGTAACAGTTAGATCTCGGTTACCTCGTTCTTCTTCTTGAGCCCTGTTCGTTTGATGGAAGTTGCTTTCTTTACTTTCACTTTGTTTACTGCGGCTGTACAGTAGTAGTTACAGTAGACTGGTCAAACCACCGTCTCAGGTTCTTCAGCCGCGATGTTCCAGGGACCCGTCTTCCAATAATCTTTCCCTGCATTATGAGGTGTTATTATTAAGTTTTATTATTTTAAATACTTATTTTTCTTTATTCATCCAAACTACACCCAGCTTATTTAGAGCATTCTTCTGTAGATCCACATCTCAAATGCTTCAAGTCGCCTTATCATTTCTTCGGTAAGTGTCAATGCTTCCATTCCATAAAATCATATCGAGAACACATAGCATCTAACCATAAGAGTGAAGGTGCCTGGATAAGATGCGGTAGAGACATGGCACGCCAAACGGAATGGCCCTAGCCATCGTAACATCAAAAGTATATTTGTGCACGTTCTGTATTTTGGTATCGTGCATGTGATCAGTCGCCACCGATCGGTAGTAAAATTTGACCATAGTAAATGTTTACTGTAGTAACATTTTACCATCGCACGCGATAAAAAACCTTTGCGAGTTGTTCGAACGTCGTTTTTACTACTGCTAAAGTTAATTTCACCTAAATAGTATGGCAACGTGAATAATCATCAAATATTTGAGAATTGTACCAAAATTTATTGGCAAAACATATAACATTTATTTATGGAATTTGTGGAATTTGTTGGAATTTTGAAGTTTGTCACTACTAGCGAAAAATCTTCTAATATAAATTAAAAAGCGAACTCTCATCATTAAATTACAGGAATATTGAATGATTCATTATCGTATACTGGCAACTTTCAAAATATCAATGTGACAGATGACTTTTGAAACAGCTGGGAAGAGTCCGCCATTTTTAACTAATGATTTACAGTTTTTACCATCTGATATTAGATAGTAAAATTAATTAACTATTAAATGTATATTGTATTTTCGATGAGTAAATATTTATTACCATTGATCGAATAATTCGTTTTCATAAATTTGTTTACTATGGTAAAAATTTACCACTGATAAAATTTCTCTCGGAGATTCCTTTCGAAAGCGGGCTGAGGTTAGTACACAATTCAACCGAAGCGTTCTATGAAATACCATCGCACGCGTACCTTTATTGGCTCTCAGAGATCGGTCTCATTGAGAGATAACCGTGGACACGGGCCTAATGGATAATTTGTTTTAAGGCTTTTGTACGAGTGAGGAAAACGGTGGCCGGATATAAGGCCAAAATAAAACCAGTCGGAGGGGATTGCTCTCAGCCGGGACTCGGCCTGTCCGAGGCGGACAGGGACACCCTCATCACCGAGGTAAGGGTCTTTATTATCTGGTTGACTGGCTTTCATGTATTAGGGGAGCGGAGGCTAATATCGTACTTAGCTTTTTCATCGAAACAAACGATATACAGATATTTGCCTCCCTCTAACGCACGTATTATGGAATGACAAAACTAGTCACAAGCGCAGGCTTCAGTTGTACTAGTATTGTAAGGAGTGCATGTTTTTTATTTTACAGCCGAACAAGTAAAATTAAATTAAAGTACGTTTCTTTAAGTGTAGAGTGGAAGTGAGACACAGGACAGGTTCACCCACTCGTGTCAGGTGCGCGCGCCGGCAGAGGCGAGGATTCACACACAGAACGAAAAAAATCGGCTTCCCAATATAGACCTAGTTAGGTTGCCCTTTTGTGGCGTTGTTTTACAATAAAGTCTTTTCGAGCCTGAAGATCGTGTTTTTTTCTATGAAGATCCCCGTACCACCAAATGACACATTTAACATTAAGCTAATACTACCGACTGTTTTCTAATTTTGGCTTTGGATGGCAAAAGTATTTTATGATCATAATTTATTTCCACGTTTTAGGTTTTGTCGAGACCTGTACGTACCTGTTCGGCTAATTAGTAATTACCCTATACAGCGTGCGGTATCAACCGATATTAGACATGTATGATAAGCAGATTTTCAGTTTCATAATTATATTTTTTTAAATGTACGTGTTAATAAATTTATGAAAATCCAGGACTCAATATTAAAAAAAAAGAATTATGGTGTAGATGTACTGCACAGACCAGTAAATGAATAGACATGAAATAAAATGTACATATGGGAGAGGGGTTTGGAACATTAGTTGCGGAACGAGGGGCATTCTACACACATGGAAACGATAGTTTATGACACAATAAGTATTTACTTTTTAAAAATTAAATATTGGTGTAAACAATACGTATTATGCACATTATATTGTCAGCGTTTAAATTTTTGTTTCGAGTCTTATTTTTAAATAAAGTCGCGGAGCTATTTGATTGCGTGAGTCTTACCAAAGTGATGACGTGGGTGATACCAACATTGCAATATTGGAACAAGGAATTAGCGATAGTTCATGTATACATATTAGGCGGTCTATGATGCACCGTGTGTATAGATGTATGAATTTGAAAGAGCTGCAGCATATAAGTTCAAAGATTTATCGTCAACCTACTCCGTTGATGTGGCGAATCTGGATAATGCGTTTCCCCGGAAAGAAAGAGGTCCAGGTTCGAATCTCGATAGCAACTTAAATATTTTTCTGATAAATTAATTTTCTTGTATATCTTTCTAGTTGATTAATTTAATTTGTATGAAATAATGAATGTAGATAAAAATATTTTTTATATTTCGATTTTCGTTATCTGTCTCGTTGGGCCCGAATTACACAATTGGCGAAAATATATTTTCATCTCCCGGAAATTCGACTCGAAGGCAGTGCTTACAGACTTGAGCCCGAAGCGATTTATGAATCATCATCCCAGATAGTTTGCAATTCTAACGGAGAACCTTGAGAGTTGATCGTGGCTACGGGCCATTATTACTTCACCGTGTTGTAAGAGATCAAAATGTCTTTGTTATATGATAAGGGGTATCCAGCGGAAAATTTAATATTTTAATATATATATTTTATTTATAAAAATAAAAAACTACAATGTTATTCTCATATTTTATTTATACAAAATGGAGTTTAACGATGCAGATTTTACGTTTTATAAACAACTAGCGAGTACCCGCCACGCGTTGCAATGCCACTCAAAGAAAGAAAATGTTTGTATTTTAATTCTGATTATTGAACTGCTTTTGGATACACAATATTTTTTGTTTTTCCGTCTGGTGCGTATACGAAGAAGTCGCCAGAAAAAGCCATAATTCTTGGATAATTTGCCACAGAGAATCATAAAAATAGCCAATCAACGTGTCCGTATTTCACATTTCACGACATATGGTTTACCATGAAACTGATAGCCGTGGCACGTTGATCGCTGGTTAAAAAATAAGAGCCAATTATCCCTCGGGCAGAAATTACAGGCATGATATAATACGTGTATCAAACACAGGCGTGTTATAATACTTGTGTCCAGCACAGGCATGATATAACATGTGTATCCAACACAGGCATGTTATAATACGTGTGTCCAATAAAGGCATATTATTATACGTGTGTCCATTATGGCATATTATAAATATGTATGTCCGATACAGGCATGATATAATATATGTGTCTAAAATACAGGCATGTTATAATACATAGAATGATAATACAGGTATGTTATAATATATGTGTTCAATACAGACATGATAAAATATATGTTTCTAAAATAGACATGATATAATACGTGTGTCCAACACAGGCATGTCCAAAATAGACATAATACAATACGTGTGTTTTCTATATGCCTTTGTATTTTTTCAGGTGAACGTAGTTTTTCACGTGGCTGCGACGGTGAAGTTCGCAGAACCTCTGCCCGTCGCCCTCGCCACCAACGTCAGGGCCACCAAGGAAATTATACACTTAGCCAAACAAATGAAGGGCCTGAAGGTAAAAGTAATATTTTGATATTAACTTATCCGCGGTTGGACTGCAGGGGACAAATAACATCAAATTGGAACTTGTTAACCGAATTTTACTGAGTACGGGCGCTGATGAGTGAAAGTGATGTCTGGAGTAGATGTAGACTAAACGCAGTGGAAATGAGTCACATTCGTGTGGGAGATCCAGTAAAAAATTAAGAAATCAGGAGAGAATGTGAATACTTCCGTTTGTCTAACTTTCAGAATAAATAATATCGGTAAAATTGTATTTTACACTATTTTGATAACTAGACGACAAAATAACAGGGATTTAATATATTTTTATTATTTGTATTTCACTAAAACGCCAGTGAAAATTTAACTTAAAGTGAGAATCCTTAATGGAAACCCGGGTGGCAGGATACAAGTGAGAAGACACCGACTTCGCTTAAATGACTGCGCAGAGGAACGCGGCAGCGAGAAGAGTGGCGCTCGGAAGCCGGCCTCCCGGACGGCCGCTGGTCGCATGGCTAAGTGCCGTCGGTACCGGGCGTGTTTTTACGGCTGTTAGAGCTCTGGTAAATGTGAGGTGCGTCGTCGGCGGTGATGATGTCCATAGATATGGGAGCTTTGGCTCATAGATCGATCCTGGGTAAGTGGTGGGTCCCATTCGCAGATCTCCACAAGGAAGAAAGAAATAAATCCCGACCCACAGCTCTCTTCCCGCTTTCATTCATACATCTTTTCAAGCACGCTCGTCGGTCGTCGAAGCTTTCGACAGGAGCATCCTCCAGCGTCTAATTTACCTGGTCATCCAAATGTTCTCTATATCTGGTGCCATCGATGTTCGCATCATACATCGATAGTTTATCCTCAATTTTTATTAGCATACAGTGTTTTTTCAACACTGTATTTCTCACTAGGAATGTATTTTTAAAAACATGTTTACTTATTCAATATTTACGTAATACTTTATTTATTACAAAAGCGGATAAAGGTCAACATGTAATTAAATCACAAAAATAGAATGGACTATTTTACACGTGACTAGCATGTACCTACCTCAATAGGCGAAGTGCACAGCGAGTTAACAGAGTACGAAGAAAGCAAAGTGGGACCGATCTGTGAATTCCTAATTTCCTCGAGCGTAATAAAAATGATTGTACATTAATATTGGTACCGATGGTTTTCTGTTCACTGCGGACCCTCAACAGTACACTGGCCTCAGCTTCTTCAGCCGTGATGTTCTCCTTCTTCCAGCGATCCTGTTTACTTGGATTTCGGTCTTTTGTTGTATTCTAATTATTCGATAAAGCTATTTGGCACTCTTTAGTTTAAGAAAGTGAATGGCGTTTTTACTTATCAAGCCCTGCGATGCAGTACGGCCTGGATTAGATAAAAATTCCAACCTAGCGGTGAATGAGTAGGACAAATATGGCAACATTTGCTTATAAAACGGCCCTGGGTAAGCGGTGGGTCGCCATTCACTGTCTCTTTGTATATATATATATATCTTTTGACCATTTCTTGATTAAGATTCAGCGATGATCAATTTTAAAAAACGTATTCAAACATCCGGACGCGCTCTGTTCTATTTGAATGTCGTGTGGATCGTTTGAGAAGATCACAATATCATCTGCAAAACTACATTTATTAAATACTCGCCTTTCTCCTCCCAGTCTGGTTGCCCGAATAGACTAACCCAACCTAACCTCACACAAATACTGTAACAACCCGCTATCAATCGCCTGTTTCATTATTAAATCTTCACTTTGAAATCGCTTTCTTCAGTCTGCAACTTTATATTTTGTATTTCTGACCAGTATTTACATAAAACCGTGAATTTAATTCGTCTTTAATACAATTCAATACAATCTATACAAAATACAAATAAGTCAATAATTGGGAAGCCCCAGTCGTTGTTGAACGGGGGAGCTGACGATACTAAAATGAAAATATATTAAATAACAGGTTATATTGTATAAGTTAATATTCTAACGGTAAATAATGGAAGCCTTAGTTTAGATCATTTCGGAATGTTAGTTAAAAGGTATTTATTGTCGATGATTGGTGGGAAATGTATCATAGAACTCTACTATATATTATATAGTATATAATAACATGATATTATGTGTTTACGCGTTTTCATACTTCAATAGGTAGTCCTGGTATTCAAGTTTGAATATGTGCATTCCGCTTGTGAAAATTTAAAACAAGAAACAAAAGCGAAACTGCTTCTGTTCAGAGACGGTTTCGGAGTCGGTTTTATATTTTTACGGCAGTGATATAAAAAGATTTTGTGTATTATCGGTTGTGCTACAGTTTCAGTTGCTACAGGCTGGCCAGCCAAGTTTTTAGAAAATTCAAGACAACAGGGAGACCGACCATCGGTAGAAGAATCGGCGAGTAACAGCTCAGTTTTGCAAAGGTTTGTGTCTTAGGTTGAATGAATATATTCAACAAACCAATTAGAAAACCCAGGATTACTTAATTACGGCAACAAGCGATGTTTATGAATTATTTAGGACAGGGCTATACCGCACAGCTGCCAAAACAATATACCGATATAAAACCAGTTCGATAAGCCATAGAACCGCTCACTTTTCCCCTGGCCGGCTCCTCGGACACGTCTTCTCCTTCCGCATTCAGTGAACTTTGTTTAATGTAACAAATAGTTTAATTTCAATTGTGCTTCTTATGTAAATAAACGCAACTGTCGTAAGTACTATTTCATTCATTATTATTATTATTATTCGCCCGCCTTAGCCGCAAACACTCAAACTAATACCAGCCTCTATATTGGTAACATTTCATGTACATTCGGGAGAATTGGAGGAGGTATAGGGCTCTCAATACTCATCTGAACACATCCTTCTGATACTTCATAAATACAATCCTTATACTGGAGGCCCTTTCTAGTCTATAATAACTAATACATTCATATTATTGATAGAATCGGCGTTAACTTTGTAGAGTTTCATCATAATGGGTGGATATACATAAAATAATGTTATAACTTTACTGTACTCTTACTCTAACTTTTATTCTACTGTTAACAGTATTAATACTTCACCTGTCGATGAGAATTACTGTTTCTCTTTGAAACTCGAGTAGTACTAATAAACTCAAGTAGAGTTATAACATTGTTTTATTTATATCCATCCAATATACATAAATTTGCAGTCATATGTCCACGTGTCAACCGCCTTTTCGAAATGCAACACGACCGACTTGGAAGAGAGGTTCTACGATGGCCCAATGGATCCCATCAAGCTGATGGACTTCGTGGAAGCAACGGATCCAGCCCTCGTGAACGCCATCACACCGAGGTGAGTGCCTGTCGTATATTACAATAGCAAATAAGTGAAATAACTAATAGATATAGTGCGTAACGTGTAGTGTGCAGTGTTTAGTGTGCAGTGGCAGGAGAGTGCCCGACAGGCTGGACCACAAAGGCGATGCCGAGGGATGAGCTGCCGAAGAAGAAAAATAAGATTAATTTTAATGAAATTTTTATTTATAAAGTTAAGATCTTTCAAAACACAGCTCACTTATTTATTTATTAGAAAAAACACATTGGGCCTTAATTTTTGCACTTTTGAAAATTCAATAAAAAAACTACAAATAATGTGGATAACTCTTAAATTACCACAGATTCCCTTGGGGTTCTATCCTCTGATTACTGTCTAGTTACCTTGGGTCCCGATTCCTTGTAAGTTAACAATATTATGTTATTACAATCAATATTAATTATACAATTATACACGAGATCTAGTCTTGATAATGAGAAGGAGCTGCGATGAGAGAGCTCTTCCCACTGATGCGGTCTCTTATCTCTCCCCACTCATCCACGATACACACACGCATACATTCACAAAGTGACAGTACTCACAGATAATTAATATTTATTTCACAGAAAAAGCACAATTGAGAAAATAATGTCGTCTAAATGTTTACCATCCCGCCGCTGGCATTCCTCGAATCTGGCATACCTAAAAATATGATGACATAGCCGCCCAAACTGTCACTTTTGGAAAATGGAGAAGCCTTTGATGTTTGAGTTTGGGGTTCTTCCTGCTCCAGAATCTGCAATTCTGCTTATTAACACGCCCGTTCGAATAAAAAAAGCCTTGGTCGGAGAACAAAATGTTGTTGAAATTGGTGAACTGCTCGGAAATTGTCTCAACGAATCCAATCATCGCGTTTCAAATCTTACACCAATTGGATGTTATATGGATATAGTTTCAATTAGTCGACAAGTCCGGATCTTCTCGTACAGACTCGGTAACTTGCGCGACATTCTCTTCGCTTCTCCTGCTCCGTGGCCGCCCGGCTTTCTTCTTATTTAGCGTTGAACCGGTCTCCTCGAATTTCTTAAGCCACGTTTTAATTCAATTAACACTCGGACATTGATTCATACTGTGTAATTGGCAGTGAGCGTGAAATGGGCGCCGAACAATCGCATAAGAATCATTGCTTTTCTAAAACTGTTTTACGCAGAATGCGCGTTGTTCCCATTCCCATCGCGACTAAATTTCTAAAGATCAAATTCCCGTGCGCTGTCATCTCCGTGCCCCTCCTTCAGAAAGTTCCCGTGCAGAGGCGATTTAAAAAGTGCAAAAATTTATGGCCCACCTGTATAAAAGGGCATTAGACATAGAGGGAAAAAAATGACATATTTCACACGGACAAGAGATCGACATGAAAAAATCAACGTATCATGTTAAAAATGTAAAGAACACAAAACCAAAACAATTTTTTTAAATTTAAATATTGCAACGAAGAATAGTTAGGATTTTAAATATTGGTAATGAAACAGAAAATATATAAATGTCAGTGAACAAATCATTGTAAGCTCGGCACATTCTCAATATAGGAGAGAATTAAAGTATCATAAAATCTCTGAGTCATTTCTTACTTTGGTGATAACAATACCTTTGCCACGGTAGGTAGCCAACACTACACCAGCTGTATGAGTTTAGCACGACGACGATAACTCACTACACTGACGATCTATTGTAGCGTCACAATGAATCCTTTTTTTACTCTACCGCCGAACAGCTGCGAACTGCGTCGTTAGCCGAAGCTGCACGTTTCACTGAATAAAGTGAAAACTTTACCAATCTCCCCTCATGACTAACGGATCGCGATTCCCACGAACTCCCGACTTCTTGATTATGCTCCTCTCGGGGCGGGCACCAGAGAAGCGCCCGTTGCCAGCACCACTCGGTCGGTCCAACGGGTGGGCCCACACAACAGCTTCTAGCTTAGAAGCTATCTTCCCTTCTCGCAAGATGTTAAAAAATTGAAGGATTTGTCTCAGATAAATGGTTTAAAAGTCAGTCCTCGATGTTTAGCTTCTGCAGAATGGAGACATTCGTGTGTCTCGCCGTCCACGGTATGCGTAACGTATGTCTCCAGCACCATATATCAAAGGCATCAATCCGTCCATGATTGCGAGTTTCACTTTTTGTATAGGTCATGTCTAAATGTGTCATTTTAGTTAACAGATAGCTTGTCCTTTGAAAATAGGACTAACTTGATGGTCTCTCGGAATGAGGCTCGAATCCCCGACCGCCGGATCATTATGCGAGTACCTTAACTACAGGACCGACAAGCGCGTCAAACAATCATCAATTTCATTTGTGAAATTTCAGTTTGATTGGAAAGTGGCCAAACACATACGCTTTCACGAAGGGCCTAGCAGAGGACTATCTGAGGAGCAACGCAGTCGGATTGCCGCTCGGTATATTCAGGCCATCTGTTGGTAGGTATCCATTTTTTCATATTCAGGTTATCTTTAGGGATATACTTTTAAAATGTGAACATTTTCCAATATGTTAAACTCTTTTTAAACTGTACATAATAAATTATTATGTGTTTATTTATTATTATGAAACTTTATACTGCTAAAATGTCTAAATTGATGAAATGAAATATTAAATAGTAATGTAATTTTTTCAGTGATTTCGTCCATGCACGAGCCGATGCCGAGGTGGGTAGACAACTGGTACGGAGTGAATGCATTCCTGACCGCATGCTTCACCGGAGTCCTCAGGCAAGCGAACATAATTCATTATTCATTCATTACGTTTATATTTTTGATTTTTCTTCTTCAGTGTGGCCTTTCCACATCCCAGATTGATAAACAGCTTCAACATTAGAATGAAAAAGGCATTTAATAATATTATTTTAGAATTTTTAAATCAACTTCTTTTAACGTTTTTGAAAATGAAATAAGCATATATGTATGCATTATACACGCTTTGATTGTTAGCCCAGGATTAAAAAAAATTAAGTGTGTGCATTCTATTTTTATGTGGGTAAGACTACAAACTTTCGGGACGCGCTCAAGAAATATAACCAATGAGGTTAACTATCTAAGGAATTGTAAATGTCAACAACAATACTGTAGATTAGATAACTTGGAAACTAAAACTAATAATACTAACATAATTAGGTAGTGCAGTATATCAGAAATGGGCTTTTATAGTATTTTAAAAAATATGAGAAAAAAATGCTTTTTTCATTTTTTTTAAATGTGCAAGACTTACGGAGATGTAATCATTCAGAGTTGGGCTTGTTGAAAAACGCTCGGATTATTGTGTGACGTCACTACGTATTATACGTACATACGAGAGATGTGACGTCACTATGTCAATGTTCGCCAGCCAGAGTGTGGAATACCGACTTGTCAACTCTGAAGATGTGATTCACACGATAAAACGGTATAAATCAATTGTTCCGAATAGTAAACAAGAACTGTGTTGTAGGGGTGGTTCGCCAATTCACTCTTCTAGTGGTGAGACAAACCATGCCTGTGCCGCACAGGAGCAGACCAACTATTGAACATCCGCCGAAAACAATGACGGATGCTGTATATATTCAGCAGTGCCTTTTGAATAAATTGTATTTTATGTGATGTTTATAACTTTAATGTGAAATAAATAAATCTGTAACATACGGGATATCGCGGCCAAGTAGAATTATAAACGAAATACCGGGTGTCTCATAGCTAGTAGCGAAAACTTCGGGGAGTCTTCTTCATTCAATTTTGAACAGAAAATGTTATTTACACTTTGGTAAAATGTTTACCGTTAACGAGTTAGACGACTTCAAAGATAGCATTTTTTTCCAATATTTCTTACTTGTCTTTTGTAAAACCTTGGACCACCATTAAAGTAATTCATATTAAATTTTATAAATTCAATCGCTGATTAATTAATTGATAAAACACTCAAAGTACAATACTATAGAAATTACTCCTACTACAATGTTAGATCAGCCGATTTGCCTTACCTACGTATGCCCCCATGAATACATATGCACATATGTAGGTTGTGACGTGGTCGCCTATATGTGACGGGTAATCGTCAGGATAGGACGCCATGTTCGCACACCGCCGGCTTGCTCAGTGATTTGCATGATGTGCGCGGGCTCTAGGTTACAGAACTCAACACAATCTCTTCTTTGACTTCAGCCAGCATTCTCAGGGAAAAATAAAAAGATTATTATCAATTTTATGTTATTTAATGAATACCCCATTTCAATGTCGGTGGCTGCGTCCCCGTCCGACAATTGATTTATTTACATATGCTATTTTATGGATGGAAGTATAGGTACTGATATAAAATATCAAACTTAGAAATGAGGGAGACGCTAGAGGCAGTGGATGGCAGTGGATCGCTAGAGGCAGTGGTTGATGATGATGATGATAAATCGTTTTAAGAATATATCTAATTGGTCTAAAACAAATATTATATTTGCGTTAATCGGTTGTGAACTAGGATAGACCACTAATCTTTTTTGATAACAAATTATATTTTCAGTAATGAAAAATAGGTTTTACGAAAACACCTGCCGCAGCGCGCTGCGCTCCGATCAAGTTATCTCCCTCTACTTGGGGCTGATAAATGGCATTTCATAAACGTCATCAGTTTTGATGATGGACCCTGGATCGAAACGTCGGCCAAAATAGTCACAGTGGCGTCTGCTGGTACATCGCGCGGTCGGTGCCGGCAGGCACGCCTCGCCACAATGCTTCGATCGTACTCGTAACTGTCAGTGAAACGGTTTCAGAACCATGAGGGTGCGCGGGGAGGCGAGGGCGAACGTAATCCCGGTGGACATGTGCGTCAACGGCCTTATCGCGGCGGCGTGGGGCGTGGCCGCCCATTACAAGGACATGTAAGTATTTATCTGTGACCTCTGGCCTGAACGTGTCATCTTGCTTTTAAATTCAATTCAAAATACTAGAAATAACCATACTATATAATTTCTACATCATAACAATTTTAGATTTCTACAAACAAATGTGGCAGGAACACAAAATAATTTTCACTATAAAGGTTTCAAATTGTTCAATGAACTACCAACAAATGTGAAGGAAGCAACTAGTTTTTACTGTTTCCGAGGTCAATTTGTAGAACTCCATCATCACATTCGTTTTTTGATTCTACTCGTTTAATATACTTGAGACGCGTTTCGCCTTGTAAAGGCATCATAAGTAAATTAAACGAGTAGAATCAAAACACAATTGTTTTATTTTCACACGTGTGACGCAACTAGTTTTGCTACTTTTCGTAGGTTAAGTGCAGAATATGTAGGTAGTGTCTAAAATTAATAACTGATCATTTTCCATATGTTTATTATATTTTTGGGTTCATAATCCCTTTACCTAATGCTAATTTATATACGATGTGATTAAATAAAATCAACTGAATGAAGAAAAATGTGCATACATACACTCATGCCTATTCTCAAAATTGCAATATTGAAATGAAGGTGATTGTTACACCAACCCTCAAAAATAGTGTTATATTTGAATGAGAGAGAGGGAGAGAGAGTGAGGGAGTGAGGGAGATAAACGTACCATAATCTGTCAAAATTATCTGTCTACTTTTGAGGGTTGGTGTACCAACAACATTGTAACACCAACCCTCAAAAATAGTGTTATATTTGAATAAGAGAGAGGGAGAGAGAGTGAGGGAGTGAGGGAGATAAACGTACCATAATCTGTCAAAACTATCTGTCTATTTTTGAGGGTTGGTGTAACAATCACCTTCATTTCAATATTGCAATTTTGAGAATAGACCTGAATATATTAGGTTATTCTTGTATTATTGCCTAGTGAAAGCGCTGAGAGAACATCGCTCAACGTCCCCTTCTACAATTACGTGTTGGCCCCGGACAACCCCGTCCTCTGGAGAGACATGTACCGCATCTCGGCCGAATTGACGTACACCTTCCCAGCTTCCTCCTCCATGTGGTACCGGGTGCTCTTTTTACAACCCAACCTCCTCCGGTACCGCGTGATTACGTTTTTCGTGCACTACATCCCGGCAGTGCTGGGCGACTCTTTGAGCTGGTGCGTCGGGAAGAAGAGCGAGTGAGTATCTATAGTATCTATATCCAAGGTATTTTTTTTTATACAACTGACCGTTGTAGTCAGGTTAGACGTTAAATGTTTATGTCTCGGAAAGTATACGACGCGGGTGAGAACTAGTGAGGTCAACAGATTGAGGATAGATGTAAGATTTCTTTAAACTGTATCAGCCGCGCCCATCCCCCCCCCCCCCACACACCTTTTGCGAGAGGATTACGTAAGCGATTCGAATTTGCATGCTCGTTCGATTTCGGGACGCCGTGGCTCGTGAGCCTGAAGTCCGATGAGGTACTAATCCATAGCTTATAAGCCTCTCTATGTACTACTCGTTAAACTACTTAATTGTTTGGATGAAACTGGATCTAACGTAGGTGATGTATTTGGCAATTTCAAAGTCGTCCTTAAAAGTTATATACTGGATAATTTTTTTATTTTTTTTAGGAGAACACATTCTTATTGTGAAGTTGTAATTATTCAGAACATAGGTCTGTGATATTTTAAATATGAATTAAATATATTAATTATAAAGATATACATATAAAATCAATTTTATCGAAAAATATTGTTGTTGCGCCACCGGAATTCGAACCTGGATCTCTTCCCTAACCGGGGGAGGTGCTTTATCCAACTAAGCTACAGCGACATTATTTTTAGCGACAATTTTTCGACCTTATATGTTACCTTTTTGATATCAATACATTTAATCGTTCCATCATTTGACAGAGCCATCTACCTTATTTTTACAGAATCTCAAAATACCTTTAAGTAAATCTGATAGTAGATAATTATAAAGATATGTATATCTTTATAATTAATATATTTAATTCATATTTAAAATATCACAGACCTATGTTCTGAATAATTACAACTTCACAATAAGAATGTGTTCTCCTAAAAAAATAATAAATTTGTATTAATGTGTCCAAAATTTAATAAAAATGAATTGATAATTCTGGCGTCTACTATCAGATTCACTCAAAGGTATTTGAGATTCTGTAAAAATAAGGTAGATGGCTCTGTCAAATGATGGAACGATTAAATGTATTGATATCAAAAAGGTAACAATAAGGTCGAAAAATTGTCGCTAAAAATAATGTCGCTGTAGCTTAGTTGGATAAAGCACCTCCCCCGGTTAGGGAAGAGATCCAGGTTCGAATCCCGGTGGCGCAACAACAATATTTTTCGATAAAATTGATTTTATATGTATATCTTTATAATTAATATATTTAATTCATATTTAAAATACTGGATAATGCCTATTTTACCTCACAATCTTAGTATTCTCTTTGTTCACCTCCAGCAGACAGCTTCAAGATGGCGAATACCTCGTCCTCCGTGACCTTGCTCTAATGCTGTGATCATATCCAACAGTTGGGCTCGATTTTATTATTTTATATTTTTATAATTAAAGGTTGATAAATAGTAATAGTATGATATTAAGATACAATGTAAAAACACTTTGTAAATAATATATTACAGAATTAACTTTTGTTATAGTTAGGAAATGATATCTGATGGTGTATGAGATAACTGTCGCCCTTGTCGCCCTTGTCGCCCTTGTCGCCCTTGTCGCCCTTGTCGCCTGTCTGCCTTGTCGATGAATTTAAACTGTACATATCTTGAAGAATGTGTTTGAGTGAAAAGTCGAATAATTTTTTCTCGATTTTTTTCTTTAAAATTACTTTCATTATCTTTTATTTCATACATTTTAAATGAGAGTATAAAATGATTTCTTTCCTTTGCCAAGTGGAACTGAAACATCTCATAAAATGGTTCTGTCGGTTAAGGAATTATAAACACTTTAGTCAAAGTTGTATATTTGTTTTAAATTAGTAATTGAGAAGAATTAACAATACATTTAAAACTACCGCTTAGAAGGTGTACTGATTCACATTTCATGGGAAATGAACACATCACTTTCTATACATTTTGAATGCTTCTAATTATTCTAACCGTGCATTTTCAACACTACTCAAAATAATTAATTAGAAGCATTCAAAATATATAAAATGTAAATTCCAATGAATAATGTTGTCCCTTTTCATCTCACGCAAATAAAATAGCACTGTAGTTAGAAATACAAGTGGTAGAGTTCAATTGTTAGTAAATCAAACGAGAGAGAAAAAAGTACACCACTTTGTATTGAATGATTGTGTAATCCATTCTAGATTTTGGAGACTTTACAAGAGGATGGACCTCATGATGGACGGAATCGCATTCTTTGTCACGAAGACCTGGAATTTCACAAATCACAATATGCCGGAGCTGATCGACAAGATGACTCCTGAGGATCGCAAGCTCTACTACTGCGATATGAGACAGTTAAAATGGGACGACTATTTTAGGTACGTTTTCAAAGCTAACATCTTCGTCTTAATGTACGTCAAAATCAATAATATGAAAACATTTAGTTCCCAACCCTGTCTCCACTTGCAGGCGCGCGATATGGAAACTGAACTAATCACAAGGCACGCTTCTTTACAGATGAGTCGCAGAACACAGATCTAGTCCGGCGGCGATCGCAGCGACAGCTAGCGCAGTTGAGGGGTTCGCACCTCACTTCAATTATTGATATGTTTTGCTTTAAATACGACATGGAAACTAAGTAAAGCGATTTGTATTTTTGAATATAAAATACCAATATTTTCAAAAACCCGATTTTCAAAACACCAATCCCAGTATTTTGAAGCATCTGTTTTAGTCCGGTATCCCGGTATTTTCGAGAGTCGGGATCCCGGTTTGCGATACCTGACAGATATACAGAAGAATCTATCTATTGAAAATATAATATAATAAATTGCTACAGGGAATTGAACCTATACCTCTTCCATTTTTGTCAATTTTTTAAGATACATTTTTGTAATCTTTCCTATTACCTATTTATTACATTTTTAAAGGCAATCCACTTTATATTGCTTCTGTTGCCACAATAGCTACCCGCAGTTGATGATTGAGGATCAGAAGGCTCAGCTATTGTCTGGGAGATGGGTGCTCCATGTAAATCAGTGTACTTTCATTTTCCCAATTTGAAATTGGGGAAATTCTACTCTATTTTTATTTATTATCTTTGTTTAATTAACCATTTAATTGAGTTTAAATACATCTACCGGTTTCGAAAGATACCATTTTCTTCTTCAGGATGTCATAACTAACTAAAACATATATTATTGTTTCTTTATCAGAATCTATTTTTAAAAAAAAATATTTAAAAAAAAAAAAATGTTAGTACCTAACTCAAATCGTTACTTAATACAAATTTTCTCGAATAATTTTTAGGAAAAAAATTTAGAATGGGACTCGTAGTTAAATTTAGTTGGTTGTTTACAATTTTTTGATTAGTTTTACACGCTTTATTTATCTCCAACCATTCCAAATTATTTAATTTGTGACCAACACAGTTTATAAGCAAATTTGACAATCCCAATTTTTTATCAAAACTATAACCATTTTCTATCAAATGATTAGAAAATTCTAAAAACCCACCATTGTTCAAACATCTCAAATGCTCCCTTACTCTTATATTAAAATTTCTACCCATTTTACCAATATAAAATGCAGCACAATCCTTGCAACTAAGTTTATAGACACCAGAATTGTTAAATTTATCATCTTTGTCTTTAGAATTTATGAGTAAATTTCCTATACTATTATTTGTACAAAATGCCGGTCTAATGTTTCGTGGTAGGTGTTTAGATATTTGATTCGAAAAGTTATTATAGAAAGAGATGACAATAAAATTGTTGATTTTCTCGCATTTGAGACGAGTGGTATCCAAGTTTTTTTATATTGATATTATGGAATGAAATGAAATGTGTGTAATCATTTGAATTAACCGATAGAAAATGAAATAATTTATTAACCCTTTATTTACCGAATTTTGAAAAAATAGAAGTAGCCACTGCTAAAGTGCACATATTTTGAAAAGGGATATAAAGAAGAAAATTATTCAGTGTCGTGTCATCTGAATGAAATTATGGTTTTAGTTTCTATGAGGTTTATATTCCATCGGAACTTCAGAGTCCCGCCAGCCTGAATAACGAGTTAAAGATATTTTGAGATCAGTCAAATGTACTTGCATGTACCATCTCGATGTTCCCATTCAAAATGATTGCGACAGCTTCAATTTTTTTATTTTTTTATAGAGATCAATTTGATCTGTTTGTTTCATAATTACGTAGTATTTTGCCTTGTTTAAAAGACAACAGTTTTAAATATGTGAGAAATAATAACGTACATATTTTATGTACATTAGGGACATTTTGTCCCACTTTATTCAATAAAACGTTGTTTTCCCTTAAAATCAGTAAAAAACCATCACATTTAGGTAAATGTGAGAATGTAGTAAATGTGAAGTCGGCGGCCGGTGATAGAAACCTTATGAACGTTAATTTTCTACGCAAAGTTATACAATTGGGTAGTAACACAGTTAAATCATCATACCAAGAAGTTCCACTTATATTTGGTAACGTGTACATTAATTAAATTAATTCTCTCTCGCTGTAGATATGAGTTGTTCAATTATTTATCTTTCTCGACAGAATATGGATACACTAACATGCCTGTAATGTTTCCAGCATTTACTTCCTCGGCTTTAGGAGGTATCTGCTGAGAGAAGATGACTCCACCATCCCAGCTGCCAGGAAGAGATACGCAAAGTAAGAGTTTCCTCGAATCTGTTAATCAGAACAGCTAAGCATGCCAGATAAAATGTGAATCTTAATTATAATTTGAAAGTATTTTCGCAATAACTACTACTATGATAGATAGACCGAGGATAAAAAGTCCGCGCCATGTAACACATTCTCCTCTAATGCCTAAATACATAAATAGTGAGAGATAAAATTGTAAATAACAATATAAAAATATAAACAAAGGAAAGATAAAAGTTATAAAGAAGAAAATTGACTAAAAGTTCTTTTGATTCTTGGAACGATTTTAAGATTATTTGCTCTCATGGGATAATATCTTCCAATCCTCACAGATGGAGCGCTTATTTTCCTACGAAAGCTAGTTAGTATATTCAGCACATAAATGTGCATATATCTAAAACCTGAAATTCCCTAAAAAGTGTCTCTGAAATGTATTCTCTGAGTATGTATGTTTTCTTTTCAGGTTGTACATCCTGCATGAAGCCTTCAGGCTGGTGATGTTCCTGCTGATGTTGTGCGGGCTGTACAAGGCGGGTGCGTTCTTCAAACGCGCCTCGGCTGGCATATGGTTGGCTGGCATATGACGGATGACGGATGACGGATGACGGATGACGGAAGACGATGACGGATGACGGATGACGGATGACGGATGACGGATGACGGATGACGGATGACAGATGACGGATAACGGATGACGCACCATCGTCAAGCAGAGAGATATATTAGTACTTCATTTTAAAAAAAATATTCAAATAAAAATAGTAAATTAAAATGGTTAAAACTTTTAAACGGCTTGAAATGAAAATGGTTGATCTAAAATACATCTTAAAATGTTCTACAGAAAAAATGTTTTCATTTTGAAAATTCCCAATTACCGTTGGTATATTATGAAATATTTCAATCTTATGCTCGTGCGTGGCACGCACAGGTCACAGGCCCGTTCGATTTATTGCGCTCACGGCGAGCGAGATTGCATCCGCAGTCTCATTCTTTAGTTCCCGAACACGTCAGTTGAAGGAGGAACTTGCTATTGTATTCTTGTGTTTTACATATCATTCGTTTATATCTTTACTAAAAATATATGCTAAAATCAGATGCAGAATCAGACTAAAGCCGCATTAAAGAAACACAAAATTGTGCAGCTTGATGTGTTGTAGTTAAAGCACAAACGGGCCTCACGATAACCATTTTTATATCACTTAACCGACAAATTATTAAAATAGTTCACTTTATTCATTAAGTATTTGCGAAATAAAATACAGACAATAATGTTTGTATCATATTTTAGTTATCATAAGTCTATAATGAAATTGAGAATAAAGCTATGAAATATCTTGGTTATGTATTAAGAGCGGTGAAAGATATCAATTCACTTAAATCGCTTACAATTTTATATACGGCTGTGGTTCGTAGCAATTTAGAATACAACTCAACAATTTGGTCTCTATTCTATAAAGTGCATGAATTGAAATTAGAAAGGGTTTAATGTAAAGGTTTATTAACTTCAAACTGTGTATACCCGTTGAACAATTGAATTATGATTTTCTAATGAGCACTCTTATTTTAACTAACTAAACTGTAGAAGAACTTTAAGTGATTTTTTATTTTTATTTTAAACAGTAAACGGCATGCTGGACGCCCTTAATTTAACTGAACTGATACCACGTTCCCGCGCGGAGTACCAGGTTGTCGGCACTGTTCCATGCATCATCATATACTAATTTTTATATTCACAGGCTTGGGAACGATTTCAATGTTGAAATATAAGAGCGATGTTTTGATGCTGTTCCGAGTCTCAGGTGTCATTGATTTTGTTATTCAGCCATTCTGTGATAAAACTGAATTATTATTATTATTTTGTTGTTTATCTTTCCATTTTTTTTCTTTTCAATTAATTTGATCAATTTCTGTTTTATATATATTTTATGTTACTTGTGTAGCTGCACATCTTTTTAAAAATATTTAATTTTGTAAAAGCCCACAAGGGCGTGAATACAATATAAATAAAATAAAAAAAAATTCAATTAATAAATAAATATTTTCATTTAACATTATTTTGTGTGCGCACGCAATCCCCGGCCGACGGACCTAAGGGGACTGCGCGAGGGAGAGGGAAACGGGGGAGAGACGAATGGTAGGAATTAGGGAAAGGGAAAAGGAATAGGATACATGGGGTATCTGGATTTCTTCTTCCACTGAAGTCTACTGGTTTTAGAACACGTACTCAGTTGTTTCGCACGTTATAGAATTCACTTCGTTGATGGCGCGAAGTGTGCACAGCCATAATAACAAGATGATAACATAATAGCAAGTGTGTGTGTGTGTATTTTATCCGAAGTTATCGGTCGCATTAGCTGTCACTGGATGTGCTCAGTTAAAATGTGCGCGATTGATAACTCCATATTTTGTACCGTTTTGAAAATCGATAAAAATTAAAGGACAGACTCAAATTAGTGACTATTTTAAATTAAACGATTGTAAAATGTGTTTGAAATTGTTTTTTTTATGGATGTACACAGTAAATTAACAGTTTGCTTTAATAATATAGGCGTTAAAAAATTTGTAGTTTTTGGATAATATAAGAGCAAAGTTATCACAGAAACTGGGGCTTAATATACTTTTATAACTATAAAGAAAATATCCACAGAGAGAATTAAACAGAAGGACCACGTTTGAACTGATTGTACCCCTCCAACGAGCCTCCGCCGAGAATCAGCAGGAAGAGCAGCTGGGTCATCCGATGCCGGAGGTGCAACCTGTAATGTAAAACACAAACGTCTCACGTATACGGTTATCCACACTCGATGTATAGTTTTATCTTTAACATTTGTTATAACAAAGTATAGTCGCTGTCATTGAAGCGGAGATCGGCGTCTACCGACTACCGACTACTGACTACTGACGTCACGTTGCTATTTATCTTAAATGGATGTTAAATCGCGTGGAGCGGGAACAGCTACTGAGAGTAAACTATTGTCCATCCTGAAATAACTCTTGTAACTGACAAGTGAAAGTATGATATTGTTGTGTATGCACTACTTTATTTTTAGCACTATTAATCCGATATGAATTATTATTTGTGTTGATTATGTACCGTTTTTCATACTATTACCATATAAACGAATTTACTAAGTGCTAAGGGAAAAGGGCTGGTTGTGCGATCATCGGTAAGTAAGAAAAATTGCGAAAACGGTTTGTTTAATCGTTGGTAAAAAATACAATGGTTAACTAATTACTTTCTGGAATATATGATGGCAAAAACCAATAATCGTGGGTTAAATTAAGGCGGACCTTCACAATTGTTTCAAAAGCCACTTGTCACATTTTGATAGTTAGAAAGTGGCAGCTGCGGCACTGAATGGTTCAATACCCCGCTATTTTAGTGATGACAGTTCGTCCAATAACGATCTCGTTGTTTAATATATAATCAATAATCCGAAAAAATTTCGCCACCATAGTAACAGGTTTCGGACGCAGAGACGAATAAAGTAAAATTTGACGTACCAACAACCCGCAAACGTTTTTACCACGGGCGATGGTAAAAAGATACTATAGTAAAAACATAGCATGATAACAATTTACTAGTGATGATGATGAGTATGTAATGTTATACCCAACAAATATTTTCAAACAAGACTAGTAGCCATGTTTATCAATATTGTTTTTTTTATTCCGTATAGTCTGTCAGCTGGCTGTGGAACAGCTATCCAGCGAGATGCACTCGTGTGGGTGAGATTAAGGAGCGGCCGAGCACTGTGTCCAAAGTGAGCATCGCATCAGGCGTAGTCGTGGCGCACATTTGGATACACAATTATATTCCATTGTTAATGGCATCGAAAGATCTTTTAAATTAAATAAAACCATTGATGTTGAACGAATGAACTTGTTTTGTAATTAATTAATTCCATTTTAAAGTTCTATCACGTTTGCTCCACATAACCCTACGTACTTATTAAAAGAATCTAATAAATTTTGCAAATAAAATCGCAAGTAGAAAGGTTCAGATACAAGTTCCAGCGAGCTCAGTTTTCACGGAAGAAATATTAGTTTCGCATTTTTTCGGTGATATATTAACTTTAATAAAATTACCTATGTAATCTTTTTCTGGCTGCCGGTAATGTGGAGTCGTCTTCCTTGAGCAGGTACCTCCTTATCCCCAGGAACAGGCCACTGGTAGAGAATAATCCAAATTTAGTGTAATCTCGAGTGTGTATACGGTTAAGGTATGGATGACAATATACGTATCTATGTTAGATACATTGCATATCACGTAAATTATGTTAAATACCATGTATTGCATATTTTTTTACATTGATCCCGGTACATCTCATACGCTGTACAGGTGCTCTATCATCTTGCGAATACCTCATTAGACTGTGGTGTAATTGCCATATAAGTGGCGAATTGGAATAAATAAATGCAGAATTTTTTGTGTTAAATTTTAATACATTGATTTATATTTTATTATTATTTATATTTATGACTATATTTTAATATTATTTGTATTCCCGAGTAGTTTACCCAGTTTGGTATCCCGACCTTGAATTGTCCCAGATCTACTGCGATTATAGTAGCTGAAAGCCAGAAATAAACGAAGCCCAGGTATGGCGAAAGGCTTGATCAAACATGGAAAGTCCGCAGTATTTCCATATTAATATATAGTGGCTTGTATAGTCTCTGATGCATTATGTGTCTTTATATGGTGTGGAATCATGGACCCTGAAGGAAGGGAGAGAATACAGATTGATTGCTTTGAGATGTGGCGCTGGAGACACATGGACGGCGATCAACCATTTATCTGAGACGAATCTTTCCATTTTTTGGGCAAATTGCGAGAAGGGAAGACAGCTACGGCGAAGAACGGAGAGGAAAAGGAAGATCCCCGTTGGATCGTCGGACCGACCGAGTGGTGCTGGCCACTCTCTGTGCACTTCTCCGGTGACAGGCCCAGTAGCCAGGCAGAGGGCGGGACTTCTCGGAGATCGCGGTGCTTGTGGCGTGGGGGACGATCCCCACCCGTCACGTGACTTCGGTTCTTATTCATGTTATTCATTTTATTTTTATGAAATTTATGTCATCGTGTTCATTCGGACAAGTCGTCGGTGACAACGAAAGACCTGGCACGACCGATTAAATTACTTAAATAATAAGATAAAACACTGTTTAAACCACTATTTATTGATGTTTCAATTCAATTTTAAAAAAAAATTAAGGAGCTCTTGAGATGTCTAAATAGCAACAACTATTCTGAATTCGCTAATCATCTTTTGGAAACAAATCATTCTTTTGACAATTGACAAGGGTTTAGAAATTATACATGCAAATACTAGGAGTGTAGTTCGATACATTCATTTTAGAAATACGAAAAAGTGTTAATAGCAAATTAAATATTGTAAATAATCAAATCCCTTTTGTATCCTTAAATTAGTTTCCACACTACTTATAATGGCATTTTTAATTTTAGTCTCCAATATTTCCTGAAGAAGATACCACAGGTATTGAAACATGATTGGTTTATCGATAAATAGTGTTTTATCTTTTTATTTATATAACACGTGGCCACAAAGTAATTTTTCTAATATCGAAGAAGTAATTAGATGACTTTCTATAATAAGACTGCCCCTGAAGAGAGTCGGCGGGAGTTCGTAATTATTTAGATTATTTAGAACTTACTCGAAATAGTCATTCCATTTGATGTCCCTGACGTCACAGAAAAACAACTTGCGGTCATCTTCCGTCATCCTGGATATCATTTTCTTGGTATTTTCGTTGCTGAACTTCCACTGGTTCTTCATGAAGTAAATCACAGCGTCTTCGTACACGTCGAATTTTTTATACATGTCGACGTACCTGAAGAAATAAAAACGGCATATTTAACCTTTTACCTAAGTACTAAAATAAAAACACGGGTTCCGGTGCTGTGAACTCACTGTACATGGAGACTTTTGCGATTTTTAAGTCGGATAAACATTTTACATTAATTATCTACTTAAAATAATAGTTGACATGTACATAAGTGAATATAATCAATGATTGCATATAAGTGCCAACGATGGCAAAACACATTGATCATAAAGAGATGCACAAGACACGTCTAACTCGGCCAGCGCACGTTCTTCTACTAAAGTGACGATCGGCATCCGGCACCCCGCTCCAGGTTTTCGAGAAAACATTTTTTATTGTTGCGTATGGAAAATACTTATATTTTGTAATTATTTTATCTAATGCAAAACTATATTACGGAGGAATACCTAAAATATGAACTCTGGATTTAGTATATTTACAGATACAATAATTAGATGTCAAATCAGTTAACATCACCGGAAAGGAAAGGTTAATAAGTCAACACTTCAAAACACTGCCTGCCTCAGCACGGACCTTGATCTAGTGATGGGTCGTGTCCACGGTGATCAATAATAAATGAGACTTTATTCTCTAAAAGTGTGTATGTACTGGATGCGTCATTCTCGTGCTCGTTCTCTTCTCGAGTTGAATCTATGACGTGGACACGATACACAAGATCGCATGAAAAATACTTGCAGGAATTAAATAAATAAATAAATTATATGTACTGTATAAAAATCTTAAAATCCTCATACGCGAAATACGTAGGTATATACATACTTCTCTATGTGCCAGATTCGGATGCGGACGCGAAAGACTGGTACTCTCTGCCTTAGGCGATGCTCCGGTTTCAAATACGATTTTGTAACTTTTGTGAATAAACTAGCACTCATCAAGTATCTTGCATGCAAACAGTGTTTTTTATTTCCTCTCTCCTGTTAGATGGATTTCCTGGAGTTAGGATCTAAATGGCTTGTAGCGACGGATGAAACTGTTACCGTTATCTGGCTGACCTCAAGTACAGCCTTCTAGCGAGTAATCGCTTAACAAATAGAGGGACGAGAGCCTCATGAAATGAAAACACAAAACTGAAGTGTGAAATTTCAATTAAACTGATGAGTGCTAAAATAAAACAATCTCTTTAGATTCATTTGCATCAAAGATACTCACTTTGGCTTCTTGCCGATGCAAAACAACCCGACATCGTTCACAACTGCGGGTACTGAGTGCAAAAGAAACTTGGCCCAACGGTGGGTTCTGAGTCCCGACTGCTTCCAGTAGCTGTGGCAGCGGACGGTCTTCAGCGAGGGGTACTCGGCCCCGTCAGGACACACCCTGTCGTAGTTGTCGCTGAACTTCACCGGGTTGTCTGCCAATATGTAGTTGTATATCATTATATCTTCCGCTGTTGGTTTCTCTCTGGAAGTAAATACAAAACAAGCATTATATATATGTTGTGACGTGTGGATGCATGCATTAACGTGTGGGTGCCCACCAAAAACATTGTATGTAAACTGTCAGGGCCATATCGAGATTGGGAGATCCATGTGGAGATTGGCGGCGTGTTTTTACTCTTAAATCCTGGTAAAAGTTCGGTGATGCGGGTGGTGACTGTGGAAAATATTATGTGACTTCTTCGGGGAGCTGATCCTCGCTGGCCGCCGTCAGTTCGGATTTCCAGGGTCTCTGGTATGCAAAAAGTCATCGTCAGTGGAATATTGACACGAGAAGTAGAAAAAACTGTGTATGTCAAGTACGAGAAGCGCGGTTTATTTGTAAAAGTTTATTGTAAAATATAATTTTACCTCACTCACCCTCACCTGCAGACTAAAGTGACTTGAGAGTCATAAGTGATGCTGTCCATGGACGTTACCCGGCGCGAACCCAACATTTGTAAGTGTCGATTGAAGATGCCCGGTCGTTCGGAGCTGCACGTGACGATAGCTTATTGGTACTTATCGATAATATTTGAGGTCGGGACTGAGCTAAACTAAGCCAATCAGATAGTTGACTGTGCCAACACAGACTGACATCTATCGGCAGAAAAGTAGCATTGTCGGAATCCCGACTGGCGAGATGGCCGACAGACTGAGCCAATCAGATAGTTGGCGACCCTCCACTGGAGAGCGACAGTCGAGTGCGGTAGTGTAAATTAGAAGTGGGATTTTGTACGATGACCTGGCCCTCGGGTTAAGATGTCGCCTGTGTCATTGGTCAGCTTGGAGCGGCGATGATGGCGGTGGATTGGAATCGTCGCCCCCACACTAGTATTCATAATCATAACTTGTAACCTTAGTCCTTATTTCTACCATTTACCGATCATGGCGTAACTTCCAGAGCTCTGCAGGAGCCGCCATTGAACCAGCCCTCCACCTAGGTATCAGCATCATACACATTTACAAATAACAAAGCTAAAAGTTATCCACAAGTTAATATATTTTGCGACGCCTTGTACTATTTTCATGGTAAACGGCATGACTCCCAATAAAATAATTCTTCGTATATTTGAGGTTATGTGAATTGCGTACAAAAGGCGTTGAGTAAATGTGGATACTTGCCCAATACACTATGAAGTGGCCCGTCATGTCCACTGTCCAAGTCTCGATGGAACGAATTGTTATCATATAACTACATATGTATAAACATCCACGAAACGTTTAAATTCGATACATGTGCACATGTACGTTATTTAGAATCCAATACATTCAAGTCTGCTATCAAATACCGCCAACAGTTTCTGGCAAATATTAAATTATGTCATTATTTCTTCAATCTGAGTAAAGCAAATTATCTAAAATACAAATCTTCCGACAAATTTAACAGATCTAGATCTCTAGTCTAGGCTGAAAATGGTTTTATTGTGTAGTTTCTGTTACGAACGTATTCAAATACGACGAAAATTTATACACTATCTGCGTATACCTTAAACAGATACACTATATACACGTTTACTGCTCTAACAGCCAAATGAGCAAGTAAATAATGTACTAATTGTTATGTATAGACGCGTTCGAGTTCACGTTGTCTTAAAAAGAACATCTGGATTATTTACTGTGCAAACGCTCTAACACGCAGTTCGGTGCGTAGTCCACGTGGACCGCATAATTAAATTTATGTTTGCATATGTGATATTTATTATGTTATTTTTTTAGCACGTCCGTTCGGTAGGTACTAGGTACACGGGCTGAGTAAATAACATGTGAACAACACACAGAATATTGTAAATCTGCCTATAAAAGGCATACTGTATAAGGCACCAGTTCTCTTTGATAAATCTGTTGTTCAACCTGAGTATTAACAGCGAACATCCTGAATCTTCTCTGCCTCACCTACCTACACACATCTCTCTGTTGTATTTAATATCGAAAAGCATTGAAAGGGCTCTGTTTAATCATGTATGATGTCTGAATCCGTCTTATTGAAGGAAGATATTTCTTCCCTTTGTCCACAGAATTACAAGGAATTAAAAGAGATATTTCTCCTGTCAAACCTTTATTGCTTCTGCTTCTATACATATACATAGGACGACAGATGTCGCCCTATATCAATAAATATACTTTGGACGAGACATGTTAGATGTCGCCCTGACAGACTCCCTACCTTTTCCCGGAACCGTTACAAAAGAATCTATATGCAATTATTTAAGATGTCCATTGTGCAAAAAAGACGAGATGTTAGTTTGTGAATTTAAAAACAACACTTTTCGACGCTCCGGTGCGCTTTCTTTATCGGTAACAACATTTCACTTTTCAATACATTGGATTATGCAACGTGATGTTATTACACAAAGTATTACAGGGCAATCGTAGGAGTACCCTCCCTAAAGATCCTCGGGAAAAAGGACAATACACGTGTGTTTGAGTCACGCTGTCCTCTATCTCAGTCTACTGGTCTTCCCAGCATTTCCTATCGCGAGATCCACACCCTAATGAAACTGCGGGCAACGATTTATCCCAATTAGTCTTTCAATCATGTGTTTAATATCATTAAGTTCTACAAAATCATATTCACCTTTTCTCAAACTGTTCAGCGACATCCCAAGCAGAAGCGATCAATCCGTTGATACACATATCCACTGGGACCATATTGGCAGTTCCGTCCTTTGTACACCAAGCGGCCCTTGGAACAGCAATATTAAATATTAAATAGTGTTTTGATAGTCGCCAGTTATCATTTGTAAGGAAGAATTTGTTAATTTATTGTTTTACATTTATAAGGAAGACTTTAATTCATCGATTTAAATTTTTGATATATGTACCTGACTGATTACATTAATATATTCATAACGTCACTTTTAATACCTACTTATTTAATTTTTTATAAAAAAAGATTACTCTAGTAAACTATGTATCGAGTCAAATACTAGGGCAAGTCAAAAAATTTCGACAATTTATTTACACAAAATCGTGGATGACACGTGGGCAGAACCACGAGTGATGTTCAGAGATGGCGCCACCACACCGATGGTAGCTCGCCCAGGCGCTGGAACCATCTCTCCAGCATCATCGTGGTGGAGGTTGTTCCCTCTTCATGCGTCACAATCGTCCGGCCACTTTTAAACTTCTCGATCCACAAAAAAAAACACTTTCACGTGACAAAGCACTGTTTCCGTATTGTGATAAAAGTCTATGATGAATTTCAGCCCCTTTTATATTCTCCGATCAGAGAAATCTTAACACTCCTCGTTGTTTCTCTTTGGTGCAAACTGCTAGCGGAGCAGATATGTTTACACTATAATAGCCAATTACGCGATCGGTATCCGCAGTCGTACCGACCCTAAACACGCAGGCGCAGAAGCCCTCGTATATAATTAACTCTATTTTCACCCCTGGAAAACATATTATATGCTGGGGTGTTGCGGTACCTACCGCTGAGACATGACATCTGTTTCTATAACAGAGTTGTTAATAAAACTGTCACGCATCCCTCATGATATTCATTAAAGTTAAATCTAAATTGTTATCCTAAATGATTCGCTATCGGGGCGTAGCATTTATGTTCAGTTCGGACAAAGTTCAGAACGTTCCGGACATTAAAATGACATTTGTATTAAATATCATATTAATGTAATGTACGGCAGACTCATTAGTCGACAAAGTTTAGTAATCGTGTTTTCACAAGCCGAGAATGGACTCGTGGTGTTAGCTTTGGTACCTAATAAGTCCAACCACACCAATAACGCGGTACTGGCGATGTGAACTTTGGTACCTAATAGGTCCAACTACACCAATAATGTGGTACTGGCGATGTGAACTTTGGTACCTAATAAGTCCAACTACACCAATAACGCGGTACTGGCGATGTGAACTTTGGTACCTAATAGGTCCAACTACACCAATAATGTGGTACTGGCGATGTGAACTTTGGTACCTAATAAGTCCAACTACACCAATAACGCGGTACTGGCGATGTGAACTTTGGTACCTAATAAGTCCAACTACACCAATAACGCGGTACTGGCGATGTGAACTTTGGTACCTAATAAGTCCAACTACACCAATAACGCGGTACTGGCGATGTGAACTTTGGTACCTAATAGGTCCAACTACACCAATAATGTGGTACTGGCGATGTGAACTTTGGTACCTAATAAGTCCAACTACACCAATAACGCGGTACTGGCGATGTGAACTTTGGTACCTAATAAGTCCAACTACACCAATAACGCGGTACTGGCGATGTGAACTTTGGTACCTAATAGGTCCAACTACACCAATAATGTGGTACTGGCGATGTGAACTTTGGTACCTAATAAGTCCAACTACACCAATAACGCGGTACTGGCGATGTGAACTTTGGTACCTAATAAATCCGACTATACTGGTACCTGATCAGTCCGATTCCGGCGTAATAGTGATATCCAGTGATAGCGTTCCGGTTATCTACCCATCGCGGCTGCGGCTCCTTGTAGGACGACATCACTAGGGAGCCAAATACCAATATTAGTTCTACTATTCTGACAAACGAATACGTTGTTGTAGAATTACAATTACATACAATGTTTTACATTTTTACAAAATCAAGATAAGCCTACGTCATCGTCATCAAGCCTACGTCATCATGCCCTACCCGTTCAACGGACCTTGGCTGTCATCGCTTAGTATACTGCTCCACAGTAGACTGGGCTCTGCTTCCCTATTTAGCACACCCAACTCACATATTTATCGTTTGCTCCAATTCTCGCCCGCACTGAGTGCTCACCTATCGGAGGCCTGAAGACACCGGCCGGCAGCCCCGCCCCGCACTGCCTCACCGCGTCCTCCCCGAGACTCTTCGTGAAGGAATACATATTAGGCCATTTTCCTTGGAATCTGGAAGAACCGAAACCATTTTGTATTTTAAAATGAAACAGATCAAAATGAAACGCGCGCATCCTGGCATATGCTGTAACGTTGCGTTATGATATGATCCCAAGCCTAGAAGTCTGAGATCGACAGCATAGATAAGATCTATAGTCATAAATTCCGCGCGAAGTACAGCACTGGCGGCGGTTGACGTCCACATTTTTCCCTGTGGTGAGTACACCAGTAGGCGATCGCGTACGAAATGGAAGGTTCCATGAAATTGATTAAAATGTGACGTGTATTTATCAAGAAATGGTAAATATAAGTGAACTTTGACTGCAGGCGCGTGTCATCCTGCGTAATCTTGTAGTCCTGTAGGACCTGCTCCCTTTCTTGAATCATACGGCGGCGGCGCCATGACGACATTATTGTTACCCGGGCAGGAGGAGCCCTTATTCATTTTAATTTAACGAAACAATCTGCCACGAAGACTGACACGATACCACAGGTGAGGACACGATACTACAGGTGAGGACACGATACCACAGGTGAGGACACGATACCACAAGTGAGGACACGATACCACAGGTGAGGACACGATACCACAGGTGAGGACACGATACCACAGGTGAGGACACGATACCACAGGTGAGGACACGATACCACAGGTGAGGACACGATACCACAGGTGAGGACACGATACCACAGGTGAGGACACGATACCTTAAAACGTAAAACGGGTAAACTAACACATTTCACACCCGAGATATTTCCAAGGTTCATTTTTCAGAAAAGTTAATACGGAAATGATCATAAAATTAATTTTTCCTATATTTTAAGTTGTATGAATAAACATAGGATGGATTCAGGATCTCCTGCCGTGATCGAAGAAAGTGTATTGAAAATGTTAGAACTTTGTGTCATGAGACCTTGCTCAATGGTTAGATGTTCTATCGAAGTCTACTACTATTAACAAAAAGTGTATTGAATGATTATTTCGAACTGGCTCTACGCAGCGAGTGCTATTTAATAATATATTTAGGAAGAATTTACTGTAACTTGAAAAATTGTAAAATTGAATCTTTCCATCTATCGTCTATCTGAATTATCGTCTCCCCCTTTCTGTGTATACGTACATTGGGCCAGCCTGTTCAACAACTCGAGGGTCCGTCCTCTCCACGAAGTCTATCACGTTCAGAGCGTCCACCGGGGACTGGTAGAAGACCTCATCCAGGGTGAGGGAATGTGATTGGGAAAAGGCCGTCGAGACATGAATGAAGGACTGAAAAAGTGTCAAAATAAAATAAATCAATATTAATTATTGGAGGCGTTATATTACGCTCGTGGTTTGTTCGTCCGTTGGGTCTATTTGCATCCAACCGTATCTGTGGATTATCGGTAGTTGAATGCCTTCTTTTTTGATATTTACCTAATGAGGTATATTTCATTCAGCGCACCGGGTCCAGGCCAATACAGGCCGGAACATTATTCGGGGAAGGCACTCTATAAGGCTATCTGCGCCACGCGCTATCTATTCATATTGTATCGCGTGCTGTAAACAGCGCCAACGACCCAAAGAGGAACTCGCGCACGATGCACATAATAATAGCTGTCAGTCCGAGCTGACGTCACCTTCAAATAACATACGGACTATTTACTATGTAAGCGCCCCAATGCGCAGGCGCAGGCTCATACGCAATTTAGTCCACGTAGACAGTAAACAAAAATAAGATTAACAAACCCAGTCGTTGTTTTGTATCTGCGGTAACAATACATGCGCCCGTAGACATGGCCGTGTAAGGGTTCACCTATCAACCGTTAGGGCCCGAACCAGAGCGACTAATAAGCAGATGCGAATAAACCATTAGCACCAGAGAAGGATACTGCTCGAGCAACAAAAATCGCTTCTCGCCATTCAACCGTATCTCCAGCGAGTCACTCCGAAGTTCAACTGCGCATTTAATTGTATTAATTCATCACCTCAAATAAAAAGTGCTCTTTCATTTATATACCTCGGTCTAGTCACAGCGGACACCCCGCACTGCGACACACAAGAAGAGGCTAGCCTAAGGGCACACAACCTTCTGACACAATCTCCAGTCACCATTTGAATAACTTCAACGCTCTCACCACCAACTGCTCCGCGTATAATAACCGACATTTGATTTATAAAATATAAATCTAAACATGTACGAATGAAACTTTAGTATTATATATTCAGTTGGACATTCTACCGCGCATACTGACTACAATCGCATCGCACTAATTCTAATACCTTGAGATTTATCATGGTCCTTGACAGCAGGAGTACGTCTCTGGTGGCCCTCACGTTCACAACCGTAGAGAAATGCAGAGGGTCGTTGAACCTGACTGTGGCGGCCACGTGGAACACCACATTCACCTACAATAATAATGCAATTATACAAGGTTCGTAAAGTTTTTTTTCACCTGGGGACGGCCACTCTGGTTTACATTATAAGGTCTGGCTTTACTAGTTATTGGAGACTCGAAAGGGATTATTTGTATTAGAAGAGTTGTACGAGATGAGTACCGAGGGCCCTATTCCTCCTCGAGTTCTCACGTAGGCATATGAAATGTTACCACTTTATATTTAGATTGAATGAGTCTGTGAATGTAGCTAGACCGGGCGTATTATGAGTGAAACTGTCAAATGAAGCACAATTGAAATTACACTGTTAAATTATAAAAAGTACAAGATTAACAAACATTATTTCGTTCAAAGTAAAAGAATATGTGTTATTATAAATATATGTCCCAAACAACCTGGTTGATGAGGATATCCTTGTCAGCGTCCGTCAGGCCGAGGCTTGGTTTGGCGCAGTCTCCTTCGATTATTTTGATCTTCTCTTTAAAACCCGGGACGTCTCTTTTAACTCTTTCGAATACCTAAAATCATCAGAAATTATTTTTGTGAAAAAAATATTTGATATAGGTTTTTGTTACAGAACCGGCCAGTCCACTATCATGCCTATTATTTGCGCGCGTTGGATATCCTTCGATTGCTTGCCTAGAGTTTTTATGTTGTCGGTATGCCTGTTATTGTTCTATGGACGGAGCAACGGACAGAAACTATCCAGTCGTCGTCGGTTTACTACTAGGAAGTTTATGCGGCACCGAGAACATATCACATCAGAATCATTAGAGGATTAGCCAGTGAGCGGTCCACTTTAGCGGTGATATGTCTTACTAGAGTGACACGGTCTCAATATCAATAGAAAATCCGGGGCCAAGATAGGCTATCGAAGGAATTAAACTTACACACTTACTGTAAGAACAATCTCATTATAAAACATAAACATTATCTCTGTATACAGTAGCAGTACAGTACAGTACAGATCGGGCCAGGGACCAGACCATCGCCGTAAAGTGAAAATCAGATGATTGAGATGATGAAAAGATTTAAAATACTCATTTTATTATTAGTTTATTGGATAAACCGAGCAGTACTAAAATTCGCATATCGTATATATTTAGCGAACCCTTTCTTTCATTCTGCATTGGGGTCCAATATTCGCATATGCGTTATGTATTATGTATTGGTTCTGTAGTATATTATATAAACTTATCCTCAATATCAATATCAATGTCCTCAATAGACCAATAAAAAAATGAAAACACAAATATGAGAATCCTATTAATTCGTTACAATACGACTTTTGTGTAAAGATATACAACAACTAGCAAACCTCACTTAACGACCATCTCGTTTAACGTCCGCTCGCATTTACGACCGTTATCGTACGTCTACTGACACTGCGCCCTCTGTTCGGAAACTATCATATCTCTGTGTCCTATCATCGTTAGCGGGGGAGAGACAGCTGATGTTATTAGGAGAACACATTCATATTGTGAAGTTGTTATATGTACGTCTTTCTAATTAATACATTTAATTAGTATTAGCAGTGAATGTTGTAAGATGTGTCGCATCTACCGCCCAGCGTGGGACCGTCACGGAGCACCCCACCTCCTTCCTCAATTTACAATCGCACGCACGAAATAATTTTCATTCAAATTGTGAAAGTCTGTCACCTCCACAATCTGCACGCACACTAGGTGCAAAACGGGGCTCTCATCAAGCTCAAAAACACGCCTGGTACTGACCCCCAACAGACAACAATATAGTCTCTCCGACTAGTTAGCTAACACACGTTTCACGCTGTAGACTTTCTGCTGCTACTGCTTACTGTAAATACTATTGTGTTGTTCATCCTGCTCTGGTCACACTCGCATTAGCAAATTTTATGTATTTTACATAAGTTGATTATTAAATAACACACATACCAATAACGCATTCAATCAGTTTTGCCACTAAACAAATTATAGTGTTCGCGGAGTTCGTTTCTTAAACTGATGGGGCCTACGAGTGCAATATTATGCGAAAGTGCTGCGCATTCACCGGCGCTAAAGCACATTCTTCTGATCCATCAACATTTTGACATACGCACATTAAACATCATTTATAGCGCAGGATGTCGACCATGAGAAAGAGCACCATTTTATTTGATAGAAGCAGGAAGGAGCAAAGAAAAATCTAGAGGTGAAAATTAATATTACCGATGACCATGTTGGTGTGAAGCATTAGAATTAAACAAATAATAGATATCTCATAGAGACGATGTTATTTTTTATTAATGAAAAAACAGAACTTACGACCTGTCTTCGGCTGGTTTATGTGATCACTTTACACAATGTAACGTTCACCATTCCACACAATCAACCTCCATGACTATCAAATTTTTGAAAGTTATACATATGTTAATATGTGGAATCACTTCGAATACCACTACACTATTGCAATCTATGGACTAAATTTGATATTTAATTCCCTGAAACAGCATATATGTTACAATGAGAATCTAATTTTATTTTTTTATTTTTTTTATTTTATTGAGGGATTTTGACAGTGTAAACATAATTATAACAAACATAATAACTATTTAACATGTGATACTAATAATAAAAATTCACAAAAGTATTTAGATACATAAGTATGTTTAGATGCAGAAAATTAATGAAAAGAAAAAAAGTGGGAGAAGGGTGGGGAGGTTGCAACTATTGTTGTGGTAAAGGGAGAACAACATGTGGTTTATAGGTAGAGTGAATGGCCAAAATTGAAATTGTGGTGGTTCATAAGAAGAACCCTTTGAGCGTAGTAAAGCTAATGTTGAAAAAGTAAATTTCTGTAAATTTCTCATTATGGTATTTTGCATGACCGGTGAATGAATGAATTTTGTATGTAAGATATTCTACTTCTGGGAATGTGGAAGAGTGCGGATTGCCGGGTCGATCTAGATGGGTACATGGAGAGATATTAATTCTAATTGGCTGGGACAATCAATATGGCCTTGCAGTAGTTTGAAGATAAGTATTTGGTCAGCACGTGTTCTTCGATGTTCTAGGGTTTTCATATTGTGGAAGTTTGCTGCATCTAAATAGGAGTTGAATGATAGATTAGATCTAACATTAAGATATCGAATAAACCTATTTTGTATTCGTTCTAATCTCGCAATATTGTCATCTGCCACGGGTTGCCGATTTGAGAAGCGCACTCTAAGTAGTCACGAACGAATGCGTAATACGGTATTTTGAAGCAGTATGGATTTTGGAAGTGTTTGCAGGTTCGAAGTATGAATTCTAGCATTCTGTAGGCCTTGGAGGGAATTTGGTCAACGTGAGTTTTGAAAATAAGTTTGTTATCGAGGATTATTCCTGGGTCTTTAACATCGCTTTTATTTTCTAGCTGAGTGCTGACTATTGTGTAAGTAAAATTAATATTGTTACATTTTCTTGAGAATGTTATTTGAAAACACTTTAGCATTCAGGAGGAGTTTGTTCACCTCACAGTAGGCTGCAACGCGGCAGCCGTCTAGGGAGCTCACTTTGTCAAAATTCTTCATATCATCCGCATAAAGAAGAAAGTTGGCAAATTAAAAGCATGTATGTATATCATTAATATAGATTATAAATAGTAATGGACCTAGCAAACTCCCGCGAGGAACTCCGGAGATTTTTTTTCATCTCTGTAGGTGAAAATAAAGTAATTGTGGGTTCTTGGACATATTAAAATATTGAAAGCATTCGCACATAGTACGATGTTTGTTTAACGACCAATTCGCTTTACGACTAGGTCGGTAGAATGAAACCTGGTCGCGAAGTGAGGACTGGCTGTATATCGCCAAAAGTTGATTATTCTGCTAGGGGAATTTGGAAACCCTCGCGTCACGAAGTGGCCTGAGTGAGACGTTCCAAGGTCATACACTTTCATTATATTTATTTCATCAATAAGGTGATAATACTTCCAAGAATAGAAAAAAAATCTAATTGCGATGATTCAGCTATAACCGAAAGTAAAAAACATGTAGTAATTCCAAAAAAATTGGCTCCAGACGTTTTAATATAACGAGAGAGTCATAATTCATCAACATTAAAAAAATCGACTGAGAGTATACTCTCATGAGCAGTGGCGTGCAGTTGGTATAGATTTGGGTCATGCTGTTACCAGGGATATTATACAATCATATATAATATATGTACTACAGTATATGTTGTACATAGAATTATAAACTTTCGTTTAACTAACGTCTCTAGACAAAACGAATTATTATTTAGTATTAGCATTTATTTGTAATTTTAGAGTACTATTAATAGAGTTTTTAAAGTTTAAGTTTTAACGTAAAATAATGCCTTCTTACCTATATAAAAATCAATATAAAAAATGTATGGACGTTTTTAAGAACACTTTTATGACTGAACATGATTCTTTTATTGTTTGAAAATTCTTCACGAAAAATATATGAAAGAAATAAGTATTTTTATTAAAGGTTAACTAACGTAGGAAATAGTTCTGTCAATTTCTTTTTTGTTTTTCTCAAATTAAAAACAAATTCATGTACCAAATATACCTCGAACGCAAAGTATATAAAGCAAAAATAAATAACAACCGAAAGGAATTTTCAATTCAGTAAATAGCACATTATAAAACTTGAGTAGTTTAAAAATAGAACAGAGTAATGAGAAAAGCTATAATCGACGCATTGTAGCACGTCGATAGCGTATAGCGTCAATAGCCCATAGTGCCACGGCTGCAGCGGTGGGTTGTCGTGGTAGTTTTTTTTGAACTAAGCAATTAAATTTTCTACTGATACACAGATGGCGCTAATTGTAATAAATCAGTATATAATGTATTCGTTCATGTCCATATTATAGATTATTTAATTTATATTTGTTTCCCAGAATTTTTAGTAATTCACAGCTTTTTGTTTGTATGCACTACAAGCCCCTGCTCATGAGCGACGTTCCTTCTTAAGTGTGTATAAAATAAAATAAAAAAAGCGCGCACACAATTTTTATAGGATGTTAAGAAGAGTGCAAGAAATATAGGAGAGGGACAGGATTAGGCAATAGGGTAGGCTGAAGGACCAACCTGAACTAAAAAACACGACCCACCTGTGAAATGCTTTTAAAAAAGGTAGTTGAATTTTCTTCTTCCACTGGAACGACAAGTCTTCTGGCTCCAAGAAACCACATTTCGTTGATAGCGCGAAGTATTCTTTAATTTACACTTCGTTGATGGCGCGAAGTGCAACATTCTTTCATTCGCTGGGCAGAGGGGCTCTGAGAAACGAATCTTCTTTTTTTTCTTTCCTCTTTTTCCTTTTTTAGTTAATTATGTCAGCCCTCTACCGTTCGCAAGTTTGTTGTAGTGTGTGTAAGTACTTTGTGACGCCACTGTCCTCGGTCATGGGCCGTGCCGCATCTGTTCAGGTTGGCCTTCGAACCTCTTCCTCGGCCCGCCCTGCCGTGAAATAGTTTTTACCGTGTAGATACTGAATAATTCACTAATAAGTTACGTTTCGACAGGTGACGCTTAAGAAAAAATAAATTCGCGTATTCAATAATTAAAATAGTTGTTTCACGAGCATGTAGGTAGGTATAGAACTTATTTGTAAATTTGGTTCCAACCAAAGATTTTTAATTAATTTCTATGAGATATTTATTATTTGTTTAACAGTGCCTTTATAAGTATTTAAGGACCTTGGTCTCATGGAGGCGCCAGGTTTGGACGCAAACAATGTATGGAAGAATGCCAAGGCCGAAGTTATCTATATTTTCACTTGCCTGAAGCAGGGTATTTCTCCTACTGAAGGGAAAAAGGGACTATTATGCATAATTCCTAAAGGCAACGATAAACCACGAATTGATCCCGGTGCGTACCGACGTATCGCGCTTCTTCCACTTTGGCAAAGCTTTAGAGAAGCTCAGCAGAGAAGCAACAGGTCGAACACTTCACTTTGGCCAGCGTGTGACCGACAGTCCTGTTTTGTTTCCACACAAATATGTACAGGAATGGGTCCGCACGCGTAATGAAAAATACGTCATTGGTATCTTCCCGGACATCTCCGGTGCTTTCGACAATGCATCTTGGTTTATTATATTGATGCATGTACCTCTTTATGATCATTGAGCATTACCCAAGTGGTAGCTCGGTACTCGGACCAACGTTTTGGGACATAGCTGACTCCTGCTACATTACCGCTCAGGTGCTATATTGCAGCGCACGCTCACGATGAATGCTTCGCTTCTCGTTTCGGGATACAGCCATGAAATTACTAAAAACAAGTGTAGTGATTTATGAATGGACCAATAGGAATAGACTTGACCTGGCCCCGCATAAAACGGTTGCCACGTTCCTTAAGGGTCGTCGCAAGAATTTGAACCTTATGTTAGGTGGAGTAAGGATGAATTTAGAAAATCAGGTCAAATACCTCGGGGTCTCACTCTGGACACAGAGGGGTCGTATCTCACACATGCAAAAAGAGTCTCGGATAAAGCTGCAAGACTCTTTGGGGGTTTGCGGCGCCTCTCAATGGTTAACTGGGGACTAAAAACTCCCGCAGTAAGATTAATATACAAAGCGACGTACACTGCGGAAGTTTGGGTGCATAGAATGGCAGTTGGTTTTATAGCGGCAGCCGCCAACAGAGGCCAGCGGTTCCTCTGATAGCCCTAACGGGAGCGCATAGAACCGTCCCTGCCCGTTATAGCGGGAGTCCTCCCGGCTGACCTGGAAATCCTGGAGACCTGGGCCCGTAGGAACTTTTAAATGTCACTTTTAGACCAACGGATGGACGAACGGGTTTCTAAGAATATGGACGCATTTCTTCCTTCTTAACGTCGCAGTCAAGTTGAAAGGCACGATGAAACCTCCAGACCTGAATCATTTTGAATGGCAGATGATTGCAGGGCATAGACAATTTCGGAGTAAACTGTTTGAGTTTAGACTTGTGGATGCCCCTTGGTGTACATTAGGAGAGTGGAAGAGACGCCTGACCATATTCTGTGGAATTGTGAGATACTTAGTGAAAGTATGATTATAACAGGAATGCAGACCTAATTAGTAATGCGACGAATCTTGTTCTATATAAGGATTTATTCGGGTATGGGTGACTCGTTGGAGCTCCTTAGGTGAGTAGTCAGTCCGGCATGTAAGGGTGGGACTTCACCTACGCACCTACCTCTCACTCTCCATGTCTCGTGTTTTTTGCACCTTCGTTAGTCTGTCGGTGTAAGTGCGACACTTGTGTGCACTTAAGGGACGCTGGGGGATTAAATTTATTTTTATTTTTAATAACCGTCTTGAATTTCTTCTCCTTTTTCGTTTTGTAATTGTTAAAATGTTATTGAATTGAAGTCGCGTATTTTTTATGAGCCCTGAAGAGTGGGACCAACTAGCCCTAGAGCTTCTAAACCGGTCCCAGGAAAGGGTGCCCCCCCCCCCCTACAGCTGTTCTTTAAAAAAAATTGCCTTTATAAGTGAAAATCTAGTAATTGTGTTCTCGGATATATTCAAACGTAAGACACAACATAATACTGGTCAAAAATAAGAAAATATATTACAAATGATTTTTCAGACGTATTCTAGTATAATGTGTTAAAAACATTTTACAAATAAAGAATATTGTTTTATACTTTTAAAATTAGCAATATTAACTTTGTGATTAAAATTCATATTTTTATTTACTATTTATTTTATTTGGTTAATAAAACAAAGATAATAAATAAAAATATAATATTGTTTTAAATAATTTGATTTTCATTGTGGCATCTATGCTGTACTCGAAGTGTTTCCACATAACATATATGCAACTTCCAAAAAATTGATAAATATAGAGATTGAGATGATTAATGGGCGAGAATGGTGAACGTTATATTTATATAAAGTGATCACTTAAGCCAGATGAAGACAGGCATCTTTCCATTAAATATAATAAAAATAGCTTCGTCTCTGTGAAATATCTATTTGTTTAAACAATATGAGCTTGATGCATTGATTCGCTGTTTTTTCGCGACGTATTGTTTTTTAAATTTGACGTTTAATTGACATTTGTTATAATATAATTGTTTAATAGGGTTAGGAAATTAGTAAAGATCCACATATACGTCACATGATGCTGTACCACTCGGACAAAGGGTGGAAAGCTGCTGAGTCATTTCGCTATCTAAACGATCTTTTCGGCGAAGGAACGATTAGCGAAAGGGCGTCCTGAGAGTTTGCTCGCTTCCAAAGCTGGTGATACCAGCTTAGATGACAAGTCAGGAAAGGATCTAGCTTCGGATTTTGATGAGCAGGCCCTTCTCGCGGCTGTGGAAGAGGACGAAAGTTGTACCACCAGGACGCTGGCTGGAACCTAATAAATACATATCTAGCTCCACGTTTCATTGTATTTGCATGCACTGTGATGGACATTTAAAAATGATATTATTATTATAAAATGATATAGTTATCACTCACAGCAGTATCGACCATGTCGTCCACTCTGGCCTGCGCGTCCACTCCTTTCTTGCTCCTGCTCAGGATGTAAATATTCCCGATGTCCGGACACGACCAAAGCAACTTCTCCAGGAGAACTGAAATCACAAGGATGCAGTCATGTCAGAACGATGATGCAGGTGATGTTATGAATAATGAAATGTGCACATTTTTTAATAATACCTGTGAAGTTTCTGCGGAATTAAACAAACTAAGAAATAGTATTATACATAATAAACTAAAGAATAGTATGTTTAAACATACTGATAAACAAACAGATTTATACACTTAAATAAATATAATAAAATAAAAAATAGCATATATTAAAAAAACTGATAGACAAAATAATGTTTTTATACTAAATATATACAGTGGAAAAAGTAAGATGAGAGGAGGCAAATGGGATGCAATATATATATATATATACGCATACACGCATGTATATGTTAATGGTTATTAAAAAGTTGGCGTAGTTTAATTTTAAAGGGAAGCAATTTATCGCTGAAAATGTCCAAGTTATTAGAAGAATTTACGGTATTATATATATACTAGCCCGTCACAAAACAATTATTTATATAATTAGTGGAACAGTTTAAAGTTATTTGTTGGGCGAGTCAACTAAGTTTTTTGAAATTTTATAGAGATAGCATAAATTTGATGTGTTTCTTATATTTGAGAAGTTAATATGAGAGTAGTGGATGGCCCAATATTCATCCACCACTCTCGTTCCGATTGACAGTCGCGGGATGTATTGTGTGTACGGCGAGAGCAGGTACAGTGGACACTTGATTTGTTGTAAGGCACAGATTACAAATATAGAGTTTGTCCGTACAATACATGCAAACCGTGCATACACGTTTTAGATACGACCCTACTGCTACGTATCCTCCTTCCACTTGTCTATATAAATACGACAAGTCAAATACGAATTCCGATCAGAAGAAAAATAATATTTGTAGAATTATTGAGGAGAATAGCTCTGTGATATTTTTAATACTAATTAAATGTATTAATTAGAAAGATATACAAATTAAATCAATTTTATCGAAAAATATTGTTGTTACCGGGATTCGAACCTGGATCTGGGGAACGATAGATGGATTTATTTGAAAAGTGTATATATGGGTTCGAAAATTTATCGTTGAAATACTGTGTGCTGTAGCATAATCGGTTGATGCACGTCCTCCCGATTGGAAGAGATCCAGGTTCGAATTCCGGTAGCAACAATAACATTTTTCGATATAATTGATTTTACATGTATATCTTTCTAATTAATACATTTAATTCGTCTATATATAGAAGCTTAAAACATTTTATCGATGGCTTGAAAAACAAAAAATGTTTTTTGTGAACTAAGTCAGGGAGATTGGGGGTTACGATTCTCGTCTATATTTTAATATTTTGTACGCTGAAACGAGAATTAGATTTCACAATCAAATAATGGTATTTCCATATATTTTCCATTATATTAAATATAATAAAAAAAATAGCTTTGTCTGTATGAGATATCTGAAAATTGTTTCATAAAAGTGCCTCTGTAAGTAAAAATCCAGTAATTGTGTGTTCTTGGACATATTCAAATATTGCTGAGATAATGGTTCACGAATGGGACGGACAGGAGTCACCCCCGAGTGATGCAGAGATCCTTTCAAGCGCGGATCTCAACTGGACGCGGGCAGACTTCATAAACGATATGAGGAATAAACTGTTTCATGCCGTCTCTGCTTATAGTCGACGAAACATAAGAAAGCATTTGACCGTGAGAAATGGGAGTCCCAGAACACCTCGCGCTTCTCGTTTGACAAGGGTGTATATTGTCTAGACCCTTTTAACATATACGAAGAGTAGGTACATCATGAGAAATACACTCGAAAACTGGAATGGTGGAGTAAAAATCGGAGGCAGAAAGATTTCCAATCTCAGGTAGGAAGGAATGAGAAGAAATGGCTGCGCTACTCTGGCGCGTTGAAGAAGAAAGTAGAAACTTGGTCCTCGAGATAAACAAGGAAAAAACATCAATGATCCACATGACCAGCTTTCATAAGCAGATGCCCTTCCAGACCTTGAAGTTGTCAAGGACTTGTAATATCTCGGGTCCATAACCACCGACGGCGATAGCTGCGAAACAGAAACTCAACGATGCACGGCTTGTATAGTCTCTGCTGCATTCTGTATATCCACATATATGAAATCGTGGACCCTGAAAACGAGGGAAGAAGCCGGATTTATGCCTTTGAGATGTGGTGGTGGACGAATGTCTCCCGAATGCAGGAACTGAACATCGAGAACAGACTCCTTAATTAATCAGCTGTAGAATGATCCGGGTGATTAATAGACTGACATTGAACGTTTGACACGCAATAAGGGAAGCGCGAGATGACGAATCTCAGAGACTCTGCGCGAACACAATGGATTACAAAAGCCGACAATCTCACGGAAGCAAAATATCATGTCTGAAATCGGCCTCTACAGGCCACGGAGAGTAAAAAGAATATTAAACACAAAATCATTACACACAAGATCCACAATCAATACGACTTAAAATACTCAAATAAAATACTCAAAGTATCAAAGGTCAGGTCATAGCGGGCTGATGACGCACTCGAGGATAAACTCTTCGGTGCCTGTTACACAGACAAAACGAATATGAGTCATAATCAAAATAAATTTGCTCGTGAGTATATTAAATTATAATATTTTTTAAATAAAAAGGTTTTAAATATTGAAAAGCTGACATGGATTGCTACACTAGTTATTTAAAGAAATTGGTCATGAAAATTAAAATGAATATGTATAATGTATATTTGGCGAGTGCTGAGATAAGCCGCCATTGTGATTTGTGTTCAATTGAAAAGATGATCGGTTGTGGGATTTAGGTTCTGGCGATGGTCGCCGCAGTTTAACTGACTACAGGTACCAACCACCGTTACACGTAATCAGACACCGATCCGATCGCGGTTTAACTCGGAACTGGATTAACGGAAAACGTATGAACGCAGAGAACACTCACTTTTCCCCATGAAGCCAGTGGCTCCCGTGATGAAGACGTCCTTGCCGGAGTAGAAGGACTGTATGGGTGTCAGGGTCTTCGGTAGAAGAGGCCCGCTGGTGGCCAGACTGCGGAGGGACCTCCGTATCATATGAGACATTTCTGTTCCTGAAAAAATTTAAAAAAAGACGTATTACATTATTTTGAAGTGAAATACGTAATAAGTCATAATACAAGTCAGGGAAGTGATGAAGTCATTTCAATCGGCCTTTAAGCTATCGTCACGCGGATTTACAATGAAAATTATTTACATATAAAATATTTCAAATTCATTTCTTTAATCCTTAAAACGTGAAACCAAACTAAATAGTTATTTCCGAGGGAGTAACTGAGGTTATTACTTATTAAGAATACAAGATTTCTCTACACATTTCATTACTTTACTAACATATGTTTCTGTCTCATTTCAACATATTCAAATTGTAATACGTTTGTATTCATTTTGAGAATATTTTGTCATTTCATTCTGTGTTCGTATCTATTATCTGTTATATCTTTATTAGAACGATTTAGAATTACACCCGGCGCTCCTGAGCCCTTTGGACATGATCGCGCAGTGCGCGCGCTGAACAACAGAGAACAACATGAGATCTTGTCGAAAAGTGGCGCGTAATTATGGTTATTAAGAAAACACAAGTACATACTGATTATTAAATATTTATTTAAAATTGCACACGTGTGAGATTGTTGCACTTAATTAAAACATTAACAGAACAGGCCACTAAGCATGTCCTCCCGAAATAGAGCTAAAAGCTACAACCGACTGTCGCGAGGCGCGCCCGCAGTAAAGTGGGGAGTGGTCGACCAATTTGATAATGCCCATCTGAAATAAATAAATAAATATACGTGCGTCATAAATTATGATAATGTTATCTTGTTGCGTATCTACATATTGTATTCAGCTGTACATCAATCATTCGAAGTTGAAGATGTATTTCGCTAAATAGCGAGGTAAAATCTAGGTATAGGTAGGAAAAGTGGTTTGAAATTTCTGGTCAGCAGTGGCTGGTGCCGATGAACTGCAGCGGTTGGCACGCTGGCACGCTGGCACGCTGGCACAAGCTATACGTGCAGGATGCAGACCACCAAATCGTGAACACGTTAAATGTCTTAATCGCCACGTAATGCTGAAGAGCGTCCTGCTCGCGTGTGAAGAAGCTCCCCGTAGAAATGGTGGCGCGCAGCGGGCACAGCATCTCTTACCGACGATGCGAGCTGGTCTGCGGAGATTTACTAAATAAAATAAAAACTTTTCTAATCTTGAGAACGGTTCAATTAATTACTTCAATAAAATACAATCAATATTACAATATTATATATATATTGACAATATTATCGGATATTTAAAATGTCTCATTAAGGGCGAGCTTTCATTTTTCCAGTTTGAAATTCGGGAAATTTTACACGAATTAGATTTCAAGTTGACGTTAGTGTAGTAGTTCAATTATTTCATGTATTAGCTAAATAATTAATAACGTTATTTGTTACGTAAATTATGTGAGAAAGGAAGGTTTGAATAGAAAGCTTTACAAATTATCAAAACCGAAACTCATATAACAGATATAATGTATTTCAACATTTTTTTATATTTCAATATTGCTTGATAGAAATTTTGGAATTTGCAATGAAAATATACATTTTTAAAAAACAAAGTACAGCAAAAAAATAGTTTTAGAAGCGTCAGTGTAACATTGTATGCCGAGGAACTGTCGCAATTAGAAACTCTAGCCTTGGGTTACGCTTATTCGTGTAATAATAGCTAGGATTTGATTGGATCTTATCAGAAGTCAAGGATTATTTCATTGCACAGCATTTTTCCACGTGTGCCCTGATCCAAGTGGGATCAGCAGACCACCATCCGCAGACCTGGTGAAAGTTTCGTTTGCCGGATCGACGATTAGCGTATTAAAAAAAACAAATTTCTCTCTGAGCCTTGGTGCATACACGATATATAGGCTGAGAGATATCTCCAAAGAATCTCACGGGAGCACAAATCGTACCTTAGAGATTGTCTCGAGTCTAAATGCCTTCAGTGTGTCTCGAGTCAGGGCATGAACTACTGGAATGCGTTCTTAACGGTTGAACCGACTCGAAAACAAGAACAATTATTAATCAAAAATAATATTAAGAATTAAGAAATAAGGAAAGAATGTAAAGCCGTTGTTAGTATAATGAGTAAGATTAAGAAAGGGTCACTAAGGTGGTTTGGTCATATGGAACGGATAAATGAGGAGAAAATGGTAAACCGGATACTGGAGGATAGTTCTGTTAGAATACTATTTATACATATTGCATGGCACATTAGTATTTTTATTCTCTCATTTTATATATTTTTACAAGTACTTGCCTTGTATGTTTCATTTAGTGTTTGTGTTTCGCTTCGTATTCAATGAGTTATTTGGTTTCGGGAAATAGAATTTGTTTGTCAATTTGCTCTGAAGCAGGCTTGCCTAGTTGGGCAATGAATTTTAAAATCTGTGTAAAATATATGTAACAAACTTTATTTTAAACTGTACAATACTTATATGTTATATGTGTATAAATAAAAATTATCCGCGACAATTAAGATTAGGCGTATGCAGTTTGTTGATTCACATCTTTTATATTATTACACTAAAATATTGCAGTCTAGGTATGTTGCACTCAGTACTATCTGGCATATATTGTATAATACTAGCAGTAGTGCATTCTGTATTGTCTTCTTTGGAATTGAACAAACGGTGTTCTTATGTATCAACTTTGAAATATATATATATATCCACTTAAATATATATATAGATATACTTGAAAAAATTGAGATCGTGTTTATGAATGATTAATGAACAAACGTAAACATTGCGAACGCTTCGCATTTGACAGTGCTACCATAGATAAAAAACGGATGTGCGACGCGATGGAGATGACAGATGCTCAAAATACTTACCAGTAGTAAAAAGTCGTACGATTTCGCCAATGTACAATGTATAAAGAGAATGTACATATTATTTGACATTGAATATATTAGATTAACACACTTTGTTTATACCACTATTTATTGATACATCGACATTTTTCAATGCCAATGACCCCTTCTTCAGGAAACAATATGTATACTAAAATTAAAAATGCAAGCATAGATAAAAACAAAAATATAAAAGTATAAGTGGGTAACTAATTAGAAACTAGTTTGAAAAAATATTTAAAAGGTGACTATTTGCAAAAAGTATTTGGTTATTTTATAATAAACAAAGCGTTTTATTATGTTGTCACAAAGTAGTTTTACAAATTCAATGCAAATTTAATACAAAAAAAAAAATACAAGTATTCCTAATCTAGAGATATTAAAAACACGTTCGACAAGAATTTTTTTTGCTGGTAAATGACCCTCGCATACCAGAAAAAAGTAATAAATAAAATATGCTGAAGCGCAATATTATTATTTTAGCTCCCACATAATTAATGTCCATTCGTTCTTGATCAAATATTCTATACTTTTTATGTTGGAGATAATAATAATTGCATACATATCATTTACTTATTTAAATATTTTTATTTATTCATGATTTTATGTAAAAACTTTAAATAGCGGTTTTAAAATGGACATGGACATGTCCGGAGGCTCCATAGGGTGCGATGTCTGCTTCCTCAGGATTCTGGTTTGCAACTGAGTTCAATTTGGACATTTATTCACTTTGATACATTCTCATTCAGAGTACCGGCATCGTTTGGACCCCTCGCTCTTCCGCTTTGCTGCGACGGGGCGGACGGACATATTCCAGCATAAAATACCCGAGTGTTGGAGTTGTTCAATATGATTTATATACCGACGCTTATCGGTAGGTAAAGGATGCTTTGTTAATTAATTTATTTTGAAATGTGCAGTTGTACAGTCCAGTACAATGGACAGAGTCACGTGAGGTATCGCACACAATGCCCGCCAGCACCAGCACACACTTATTTCATGTCCCATTAGATGGATGCTTTTCGAGCTGTAATGCAAATTAAGTGGTAAATCAATTTAGTAGTTAAAAAAAAAATTGTTTGCTGTTTAGGAAGTGGTGTGGAAGTCTTATATTAAGAGTATGCTAATTAATTATTTTTTTGCACCAATCGGCGAAATGATTGAAACGATAATAAGGATTTGCATTTTTTTGGTATCTTTTGTAAATAAATGTAAATTAATTTTTTAAAGAATACTTCTTCTGAAGGTAGATTTTTACTATGTGATGGCATACTTTATTTTTTTGTAGCATAAATAGTACATATGAAAATAAAGGTAATTATTTTACTAGACGTGGTAAGTTCTAAAACCTGTACAGTTTTTATAAGTTGTAATTGTTAAGGTATAATCGTTATAAAGTAAGGTAAGTAAGTATAATGTAAAGAAAGTTATAAAAAGTTATGTGAAAAAAGTACAATCAAAAGTTATAAAATGTTATTGTAAAAAAAGTTATAAAAATATTATTGTCTGTAATATACAAAATAGTTGGAGACAAAAATGGGTAGGTAGTTAGGTTAGCACAAATAACAGATTAGTTTAATTTTGTTTTCTACCCACACCGAGAGACCACTTTGTTATTTTTGATTTAAAATCGTTTCGTATCATCACTTTAGACCCTTTAAAGTCGAGTAGCATTTTGTTAAATATCCATCCGCGGAGCTCAAAATAAGAAAGTTGGTTGAGCGAATTTGGTATTCAATTTTGGCACTGAAAAGTATCCTAAGGCTATATAATGAATGAATTAAAGTCAAACAACTTTATTAGATATAAAATTAAAACAGATATTATATGTGATAATTCATGTATGTAAACATGATTGTGATAAAAATGCAAGTTAACCATACGATGTTGCACAGTATGTATTTTCAATAAGAAAAAACATCAAAATAACTTTTTATCGCTCGGTTTTTTTGGTTATCTGTCATGTGACGCTGTACCTGTATAAATATTAATGGCTATTTCATGATATATGTAGATAATATTTTAATGTCTAATGAAGCGAATTTTTTATTTTGAAAATTCTAGGAATATATAAAACATGTATTTTTTTACTATTGCCGCATCACACAACACGCCTGCCCGTGAGACAGCACAGATAGAAAAATATGCGAGTACATATCATTATTGAATTAATTAAGGGATTTTAACACTCAATATAATAATTATACAAAACCACAAAGATCGGTATTGAAGTAATGCCACAGTCTTCACATTATACAGGACGTGACATTAGTTGGTGCATTCATTTTATATTTACAGGTATACAATGTAGTTAAACTGAGCGGGGAAAGGGTGCGAAGGTTGAAATTAGGGTTAGGAGTGAGGAGATGAGCACTAATGATTATTTAAAACGTTATTGTGTTCGATTTTAATGACAATTGGTAACAGATTCTCGGTTACGTGCGATCGCAGGGATTTATCATAATTAATGTGCAATAAAATTGTTGATCTTTATGGTATTTACACGAACCAATCTTGTGCGTTGAAGATTGTATTCTGGGAACCTGACTGGTGGATCCGGATGGAGTGACGCGCACAGGATTCCCTGGAATATGTAGTATGTCAGTTATTACTATTGTACTGTATCTTTCTCAAAAATATGTACTAGTCATGCGGTGGTCGGGGGTTCGAGCCTCGCTCCAGGAGGCTATCGAGTTACTCCTATTTTCATTGTACGCGCGTTTAGATTTTGAATTTCAATGATAATTAAAATTTTCGCATTTTTTACGAAAATGTGTGTTTTTATTATTAATTTATATCAGAAGTTATACATTAGATTTGACCTTAATTAAAACTATTACTTAGATAGGACCTATATACTCATTTTAAACCAATAAACTGAATGTTGTTTGTCATAATTAAGACCGTACAAATATTAGAAGAAAGACCGCGATCATTATTTGTATTTTCTGCATGCAAAAAAAAAATTACTGTTCAAAATTGTTTGAAAATGGCCTTAACAGCCGAAACAGCTGTAACATATAAACTCATATAGCTCAATAGCAGAACTCAATAAATTTAATTAAAAATTAACAAACGAATTGTGTTAATATGTTAGATTATTGCATAAGCGAAATATATTTTCTTATGATCTCTTATAAATTAGAAAATTGTTAAAAAATAATAGTTATAAACCATTCAATTTTCAGTACATATTATTAATTTTCGACATTTTAAAAATACTTTGTTTTAGTGAAAACATACGTTTTAAAATAATATATTATATTTACTCGCATGCTTTGAGGCTTCAGCTACTATTTAAAATCTAGTTTGATATCAAAAACGCAATAATTGCAAACGAAATAATATTTATATCGATCGTAATATTTTTAATTTTCTTTGTTAACTTCAGATCGACAATATTAAACAGAATAACAAATTGAAGCTGTGATAATTTTAAAAAATTTAGAACATGGATTTAAGCGGCCATCTAAAAATATATGTTGGTACTTTGCTTGATTTAAAAACATATGAATTAGGTACCTACCTAATCTATGATTTAATTTCACAACACACATTTTAATTTGATTCCGTATGATTCCAATATATCAATATGAAAAGAGGTGGAAAATACCCCCGACACGAGTTATGTTTAAAACTTGTATAGAATGCGAGAAAATCATCAATTTTTTTTGTCATCTCCTTTTTATTGAAACTTTCCTCTCTCGAATGTGATACTTGATAATAATTGAACTATTAGCGTCATGACGTCAAAACATGTCACATTCGTGTAAAATTTCTCGAATTTCAAACTGGAAAAGTGAATTTTAAAAGTAGTTTTGAAAAATCTTATCGGTTATAGATGCGATGTTGTAAACAATAGAATACATTCATTTTAGTAATTCAATGGAAATTTCTTTGTGAAAGTTAATTTTTGAACAATTTTTATTGGTGAATTTATTTGTCAATTAATGGCATAACTTAATATATGTATTTATTTTAATAAAATATATTATTTCAAATAAATAAGTTTTAATATTTAAGACCATCATAATTTTTAAATATCGCTGTAATTGCAAGTGAAAATAAATTAAATAAGTTCGGTTTATACGAATCATTATTCATGTTTTCTTTCAAATATATAAATTGAAGAATATATTCAACGTTCAAATAAATATATCCGTTAATCACAGTCATAACATACCTGGTGAGGCTGTTCCTCGCTGAAGGAGCTTCGCTGTCGATACACGCGATGAAATACAAATTTGATCAGAATAAAAATATATCTAGGTACGACCGATCTGAGTATGAAAGCGATAATGATCAGATGATATAGCGTTACTGATGCATCTGTTCTGAAGTGTAAATAGGGGTAGAGAACATATTCTTTAGGAAACTATTCTCTGACATCTATGGATGTAGTGCCAAACTATAATCAAAAGTCAGGCGTGAACTTTGACAGTTCTCGGAGTTTTGTTTCACATTCTTATCAATACGTGGTCGCACAATTCGTAAATGAAAATAAATTATTACATTTAATTAATATTGCAATATTTTCTGTACATGTAGATATATCTGACATATTTAAATATATAATACATCGTTTTAGTGCAATATTGCACACTTCATTGGGTGTTAGTCGCTATTTTGGCATTTTAGGTTTATATAACTTTATATACTGAGACTGGCTGAGATCTGCGGGCAGCTATTCTGGCAACTACGCGGTGGTGACCGCTGCCTGACCAGTGTTTCCATAGAATCCACACGTTGCTTTATTAATGCACCAAAATGATACGCGCTATGTACACCTAGAGCTATCTTAAAGTGATATGATTATCGTCTGAATATTATTAAAAGCATAATAATATATAATATAGACTGGAATTACTACAATTAATGTTAATTAATATTGACGTGTATGCTCGGTTCCTCGATAGAGCAATGGACGGAACATGGCCAAGAGTCGACTTCCACATCAGATTGTGGGCTGTAGGATGCAGCCAATAGTGGCACGGCCGTAAAGTTCTTTACCGTTATTGTGAGATCATTTCTGGCGTCTCTATATTATTAAATCGGTTATTAACGTCTTTCGCGAGGAGGTTCGGCTGGAAGCTTCTGGTTCGGCTGGAAGTTCAAATCAAAATCGCTTTACTTACAGCACAGCAGAGCCGGATTCATTGGGGATTAGCATGTTTCGGATATCGAAAAATCCGCATAAAATAAAAGAGAAATTTGTTCTATTCCTGAATATTGAATATTGCATATTGAAATATAACTTGACATACCGACGTTACATGTTTGTACATAATATGTAAAGTATGCTAAATATGTAACAAAATTAATGTTTTTTTTGAAAAATTCAATTATAGATTTTTGTTTAAAACTATCTGCCAAATTACGTCAAATTGTTCCTGTCTCTCGAAACACCTCATAGCGACATCTAAAAACTGAAATGCCTCAAAATGTGTAGGACCGCTTTCCTCTCGCCCTTGCCCCAATCATCCTCAATCCTCATCACGGGATCATTCGTAACACCTGACCAACCTAACCACTGACTGCTTTTGTGATTTGCTCCAACTTCTGTTCTCACAATTAACGAAAAATTATTATTTAGTCCCGTGACTTTTAAATCTTGACACATGCAGAATTCCGATTCTCCGCTGCCATCTAGCGACAGTCTTTTAAACCGATTTTCTTGTTTATTTATGTAAACTGATTTATTTTCGTCTGCAAACAATGCTTGTCCAAGCGACTGAATGTTAAATGTTTCTATCACCCTCTGATGTTGCACTGTTGTATTATGTGACGGACGTCACATTTTATGGATCTCATAAGAACATTCTGCTGTGCATTGTCGTATAATAACAATACTTTTCTACTTTTCCTATCTGATTATATTTCTGTTTATATCTTTGTTTTTAATACAATTGGGATAATGAAGGTTCTATCGAAGTGCTATATCGCAGAGAAGCTTAGTTAGGCAGGTAAAAGGATACAACGCGCAGTTGAGAGGATGGTCAGATAGGTTTCTAGTAACACAAGAGATATGAAAAAGAAAATGTAGTCGGTACCTTTGTAAAAAGAAAACATAAAAACGTAAAATCATTTACATGTTGCGTAGAAGAATATTAAGTTTTTAATTAATAAACAGAACTCACTATGGGAGACTTCGATGGTAAAAAAAGGTTATGTGTGCGAGTGCCCGTTGCCCCCTTATATTTCACCCAGCGCTCACGTATTCTTTTGAATAAGATCGCGGAATGTGAGCAGGTCGGAGACGAGTTGGACTACTTACAGATGATATAAGTTTATTGTTGCTTGAGCACAGTAACACTTAGAAAATATGCAATAAACCGATCTCGACTGGAAGGCGACCGCGAGAGGAGTGGCGCTCAGAAGCCGGCTCGTGTTATTGTCACATGTTTACTGGGATTAATTTTATATCCATCTTCGCATACCGTTCATCTTAACGCTTCAAGTCCCGAATAATTTGTTCTTTTGTTTTTTCGATACGGTCAGATCAGATCCTCAGAACCGTGGCTAACAAAAGTATCGAATTGAGTTGCTATAGATAGCACCGGTTGACAAGATACGATGAGCGATCCAAAACAATTTGTAAATTGAATTTGTTATATTTTATTCAAAATTAAACTGTCCATTGATCACTAATTTAAAAAAATGCACGATGACGTGACGTCACGCCCGTGACATTCCACTAAGTCAGGGTCGTGTCTTGTGATTCGTGATCGGTAACCTTGGAAGTCGGATAAGGACTAGTTCTAATGACGGATGCTACAACTGAAACACGTTCCAAAATGTAATAAAACAATGACGAGATAAACAGAGCTGCTAAAATATTATGAAAACATTCATTCGAGGCCGGCACGAGTTAGCAGCTGCTTACACTTGTTTCCCGCTATTTCTGGGATGTCATTTGTTCCAGCCGAGGCTTGTGGAACATGACTGTCTGTCCTGAAAATGTAGAAATACGTAATTAAACATTCATATTAATATGTGGCGTGTGTAACCAGTTACCAACCTAACCTGACCTAACCTTTTACAAAGGTTGAGAATGTTTATACTTAACCCCATTTTTAAAAATATTTTCACACTTAACTTACCCTTTTTTTATAATTTTTTGACACTTAACATCACTGTGTCCGAACATTTCCAGTGTTTTTTCGTTTTCTAAGTTATTTTCTATTGCATTTTCTATTAATTTATTTTACATATATCTGTTTTTTTAATATATTATCTGGCGGGGGAATTGTCGAAACGAGTCGCATGGCGTATCGGACCCGGTTCACTATCAGTAGCATCTGGAATTAATATATAATTTGATTACGATAAATTCAAAATTTAAAAAAGCATACATCGAGTGAAAAGAAAAGGTTGAAAAAATAGCTGCCAAATAGCGAGGAAATGCCGTCATATCTGAGAACGAAAACCGCATTATGGAACACTACGTTGTGCTTGTGCCAACATGAGACCCAGCAGGAGAGCGCGCCGCCCGTCGCGCGCTAGGAGCGAGTGACCAGCTCGGGAGAGCGAACCAACACCGCACGCAATGTCACCAAATCGTGGACAAGGTGTATTTATTCCGTTTTAAATACTGCCGGGGAGATTCGGGCGTTCATTAGGGTGTGGGTGTCCAGGTAGGAAATACTGAGGAGACCAGGTCTGATTGGTGTCTGCCGGCAATGGTGTTCGAGCTGCGAATCCACCCCAATGTTATTCGTTTTATTTAGTCTCGTCCTCCTAGAGGGAGCGCTTTCTTCTAAGTCTGCCTCGATGCCATCGCGCCATTAGTCATATGTATTTGTTCACTGTCTGTGTAAAGTATCGTCGTTTTGTGTACTATTTAATATCGAATGAATAATAAAGAGATCTCTTGCCGAAGAGCAGTGAGGTGTGAGTTGTTTGTCGGCCGTGTATCGCCGCCCTGTCGCCCCTGTAATGGCGGTTGCCTTTTAGTATTGAAGAAATGCAGATACGAGAGCTGTCGCTCGTAGATCGGTCCTGGGTAAGTGGTCTCACTATGGCGAGTGCAAAGTGAGGCGCGAAACGACGAATCTCTGAGACACGGTGTGTAAAAAGAATCTCATTGGAGCAAATGAGATTGTCTCGAGTCTAGTCAATAAAAATCTCATTCACGGATAAGGGGTCATAAAGCATTCCATCAAGATTTACCCCGAAATTTGACCTACCTTTAGATCCTTCATGGACCTCGATAGTCGGACAAGGTCTCTGGTGGCCCTCACGTTAACCTTCATAGCGTACTCGAAAGGGTCTTGAAACCTGACAGTGGCGGCGACGTGGAAAACGACATTCACCTAATAATAATAAAAAATTAGTTCGTAGGCCAATCTATGAAGTGAGCCAAGCCGATGCTTTACTAAGAAACAAGAAGATTTACCTGGTCTTCGTAAGACCAAGGTCATCACTTATCATGTTTCTATGGATGAAACATTTTTAGAACGTTTTAGTTCATTGAGAACATTACAGAATGTTACAGCATATTGTTTACGTTTTAGTCACATCATATGATAGTTTTAGTCACAATATGAAAAATCGTACATGTAAACGATTAGGTCCGTGGACAGTTGACGAATCACGCGAGGCACTCAAATATTTGCTAAAAGCACGTCGAACTGGTGTAAATAAAATAACAAGAAAACAGGAAGACGTGGACGAGAGCACACAATGAAGCAACTGGCAAAGCTTATAACAGTTTTCATTATTGTCAGTTATTAATATGAATGGCCTCTCCCTAGGATGATCCTTTATCGAGAGAGGTTATTGTTTAAAAGTTGTTCATATTTCTAAGAAAATTTGACTACTTCATTTTTTTAATTAGTATCAAAAATATTGTTAATTTGTATCTTTTATTTCCATTGGTAGTTTATATAATTTAGAGGACTAATATTTAACGGTCCTCTGCCCAAATGTAGACAGAATTATTTTGTATTATTTTATCATTATTTTTAAATGACAATACTTTTAAAAATACCTAATCATCAAATATTCGTTGGATGGCAGTTATAGATCAGCAAATATTGAATAGTAATGTTCATTTACAATCTTTCCACATTGTGTAATAGATGTCACCCATGTCTAATATTTGTTAAAACTGCTGTATTCGATCATTTTTGCATTGCTGTTGAAAATGGTTTTACACTAAATATATATACATATTTTTTACATTTGGTATTTTAATGTTTGCCCCTCTGGGCTTCGCTTTTTTTACATATTCATATTATTTAATTTCTTTAAGTTCACTATATCCTTCTTTAATAAGATTCTCGCGATAATTATATCAATTTAAGATAACTCTAGATGGACGTATTGCTGGGTGGTGCACTGTTCACGCGGGGGTCACAATAGCTACTGAGTTACATTATTGGACCGAGTGAGGAAGAAAAGATTCAGAGCTCTAATGGTTATCATTGGTAAATATAGAGTGGATCGCGGGATGAAGAGTGGCGCGTCCTTGTACAGAGGTAAAGTTAAGTCGCCAAGCTCAGTCGAGCTGGGACAGGCGGCAAAACCGTTGTATCTGGCCAATAAGTACCCAAGCCGGGGAGCGGAGCCTATTGCCGTACACTAACCTATAATAATAGGTTATAATTATTAGTTAAGTGGCGAGAACATATTCATATTCTTTTACAATCAGCTTCAATCGTGTACAATTGTAATTTTAAACATTAAATTGTGTATAAAAGAGTTTTGTACCATTTCACAGACAGTTTCGGGTAATAACGTACTTAGGTTCGTATCATATTTAAGGAAACAACAATACTGAACGTAATCTGATAATTATATTTGGCATTGGAACGTAAAAATCACGTATTTTGGAAACGTCTGTAAATCAAATAATGAGTATCTATCTACCTATTATTACAATATTAGAAAAACTAAAATAGACATCATCTTTTGGAAAAACTTTGAATAAAATAAATAAATCTCCTTATGTTATATAAAAATGAAGAAAATATGCAATGGTTAGTTTTATTTGTCTTCCTCACTACAAAGAGCGCGGGTCCAAGCAACACGTACGGTAATTATCCGAATGTGCCTGTCTCGACAAAACCAAAAATTGCATACTTTTGTGAGGAAATCCAGAGCCAAAATTAGAAAACAGTCAATGAAACGTACTTAAATTAGATTTAACTTATAGCGGTCAGCTGTTAAACAAAAAATATGCAATACTTGTTCAATTCAAGTCTGAACTTGTGGCTAGCCACTAGTTTGGACATGCCATAATACGTGCGTTAGAGCGAGGCAAATATCTGTACATCGTATGTTAAGATGAAAATGCTAAGTACGGTATTAATTAGCCTCTGCTCCCCTAATACGTAAAATAGAGCCTTCGTTCCTCCGACCCTGCTAGGATAAGAGGGGATGATGTGATGATATATTTAGCTTTATAGTAAATCAAGTGACCCTGCGAACTCACGAATCCAATCTGTAAAATGATTGCGTATCGCTATTGTAAACGTCAGTCCGGTCGTGACGTCCAAACGGCGTCGTCCAGTCGGCGAGTGATATATATTTATGAGTATTTTGTCACGACTCCAGATATAGGCGAGCAGGCGCACGCGGTGCGGCCACTTTGTAACATCCATTTATTAAAGGAAGGTATGATGCTGTGCCGTGACCTGCTCTTGTCTCCCGCGCGTCGGGTGTAGGCGTAGTGCAGGGTGCCTTTTGTGACTAGAGCAGGGTATATAAATGAAAGATCATTTACGAGGTTCTATTTATTGAGGTGATGAATTAATATGAGTGGCTCGCTGGACGCATTTGAAAGGCGATGTTGGGGATAGGACGGCCTGCGGAGACCGAAGCTAGTTGCTCGAGCGGTATCCGTCTCTTTTGCTAGCTGCTTATTTGCGTCTGCTTGTCGGTCGCTCCGGTTCGGGTGCTTACACGGCCATGTCTACAGGCGCGTGTAAACTTTTAAACGTCTCAGTTATTCCGCATATTAGTTTCGTGTCCATCGGCAGAGCAGTGGTTAGTGTGTCTTCCTGTCACGCAGAAGATTATATGAATATTTTTTCGAAACAGAAAAACATTATATGCATGGGTGCTATAAACATGTGTTTGAGACGTTTAACTCTTTTTTTAATGCGTGTCCACGAACCATTTATACGAGCGAGAGTCTACACCCGGTGGTCTAAAATTGTTTCCGAATGACTCGACCGCTCTCGGCATGTGCCACTCTTCGCGGATACGCACCTCGAGGATGGGTGTTTACATTTTTTTTTTTCATTTTTAGGAAATTAAAATGTCGTCAATAGTCCGGAGGTCCCTCCGCAGCCTGACCACCAGAGGGCCTCTTTTACCGGAGACCCTGACACCCATGCAGTCCTTTTATTCCGGGAAGGATGTCCTCATCACGGGAGCCACTGGATTCATGGGCAAAAGTAAGTGAACTTAACCCATTGGCGTAGGTCAAGACTGACCCGAATTGTTCCCTTAGAACGGCGTAATTTTAAAATAAATATTAGCTGCAAACAAAAGATACGCCACGCAATTAATTGCATTATGTATTCAAAACGTTTTCACTTCACGGAAAAATAATAAAAATGGATTTTTATGTTCTATTTCGTGATAACTTAATATTATCAGAAAAAAATATTTTAGCTCTTCGTGGTTCTTCGAGCATTGACTCAACTACTCCAGCAGTCAAATCTTAATTACAAATCATAGTCACAATCACAGTCATATAACGATTTATCATCACCACTAGCAACCCATTGCGTGTCAAATATGTTCGTCTGAAATTCAACGGTTTAGAAATACACAGTTGGAACATTTAATTTGTGATTTTCTCGATAAAGATTTACAATGTTAGTGAGTTACACTATGGCACTTAGTAATTACATATTATTAGTATTATTTTTATTTAGATTTTGTACATTTTTTACTGGAATCAGGCTAGTATTATAAGCTGATCCCCAACTAATGATGCCATATTGTAATATGAATAGAATAAATGCATAGTATACTAAGTACTAATCTTTTTAGAACTTGACTAATTTGATCTTTCCAATCAAGATTTGTACGGATGATTACTCCAAGATATTAGATTTAATATGTTGTTTTTAAAATTGACCAGAGAGACGATAATATTGAGTGTGAGTTGTAGTTTGTGTGGAGTGTTCATGAATTATGATGTTGAATTTTTTCGGAAAATCATTTGATTTTCTTGCAAACGGAATAACGAAGATTTTTTAAACTATTTAATGATAGTAAATGAATGTTGAAAAAGTTCTCAATTGAGATAATATCTTCGGTGGCCGATATATATTATATATTTTCCACTTTCCCAATTAAGTTCACTCATTGTGAGGACCGTGCCGTCGGCATATGATGTAATCTGACCGAGTATTGATTTTTAAAAAAAAATTCGTTCACATATATAATAAAATTAATGCTTTTTAGAGAAGTTGTAGAACTAAAAAACAAAAATACCCCCGATACTTCTCGTGGAAATTCTTCCCACATTGTCTAAAGCCAGGTACAAATATTTCAATAATCCCTTATATCAATAAGGGACAAATAGGTACTCTAAAATGGGAAGTGCTAGGCCATTTCTACTTAAATCTATTTTAATAATGTTATTTTAGTAATATTAATATGGTGTGCCTTGGAACTTTGGCAGAGGGTCGCTTAAAAATATTGAAGCCGCGCAATCAGATCGTTTCAAGTAGTATTCATTTTTCTCTATCATTAAACTCCATAAACAGTTAGACTACATTGTACATCAATATTGTACGGTTCCAGTTCTGATGGAGAAGTTGCTGTGGTCGTGTCCTGGCATAGGAAATATTTATGTCCTGGGCCGGAGTAAAAAGGGTCAGGAACTGCACAAGAGGATCGACAATCTGGTCAGCAACGTGGTAAGTTCGTGAAAGGGATTTTGATTGTTTCGGTGTAGTTGTATCAAGTACGTAGATCGACAGCAGTGGAGACATTATTTGAATGAAGAATGTGGTCATGTGAGAATAACTAGAGAAGCAGAAGCAGAAGCGGGTGGAATAGACGAATCAGGGCAGCTGGTGATGATTATAAACCAAACTATAAAGTTTGGTGATCAATAAATTCGACTGTCAAGACCGAACAGACCCTTTCCTTACGGTGCTAAAATATAACACTCGTTCCGGTGCTGTAAACTCAGTGTACATGTAAACTTTTACTATTTTTAAGTCGGATAAATATGAATATTTTACATTTATTACTTATATTAATCATTCAAATAATAGTTGACATATATATATATATCAATTATTGTGTAAAATGCTAAAAATGAGAAAAAACATTAATCATCACGAATGACAGCATAAAGATGCATAAGACACGTCTAACCCGGCCAGCGCACGCTCTGCCACCGAAGTGACGATCGGCATCCGGCACCCCGCGCAGCGCACTGCGCTGTCAACTCCGTTAATACACACACATGTATTGACAAATTCACGTCAGGTTCTTCGAGAAAACATTTTTTTAAATGTATTAGTTAGATTAATTAATTAATCAATTTATCGAAAAATAATGTTGTTGAGTCACCAGGATTCGATCCTGGATCTCTTTCCAAATCGAGGAAGGTACATTATCCAAATATGCTACAGCGACATTATTTTTGACGACAAATTTTCGAACCTACATGTAACCTTTTTTTCAAATTAATACATTATCATTCCATTATTTTATAGAGCCATCTACTTTGTTTTTACGGAATCTCAAATACCTTTGAGTAATCCGATAGCAGACGCCAGAATTAAGAATTCATTTTTATTAAATTTTTGAACACATTTATACAACTCATATATTATTAGGAGAACACATTTTTATTATGAAGTTGTAATTAATCAGAACGTAGGGCTGCGATATTTTAAATATTAATTAAATATATTAATACAAAACATATACATATAAAATTGTTTAAATAAATTTGTTGTTGCAGGTGCAAATTACAAGGAATCCAATAATATGAAAAATATCACAGACCGTCTGTTCTGAATAATTACAAGTTCACAATAAGAATGTGTTCTCCTAATAAAACATATTGTATTGTTGCGTATGGTAAATACAAATATATTGTAATTATTTTATCCAATACGTCAATATATTATGGAGGACTACCTAAAATATGAACTCTTTATTTAGTATATTTACAGAGATATTCACATAATTAGATGTCAACTCAGTATACATCATCGGAGACAAAAAGTTAAAAGGAAAGAGTGAAATCTAGAATAGTAGTAACAGGAGTGATATTATTGCACCGATTGAGAGCTATCAGGTACAGTGCCCTTCCAGACTTGGATTTCAATGATCTCTAGTCCATAATCAGTGAGATCCAAAAATTAAACCCCGCATAGGTGGGGCAGAATGTTCTATGTCCATGTCATACGGTGTGGAAGCTTGTTGCGGTGATTGTGTGAAAGAGGAAGATCCTCCACCGTTAGACCGACCGAGGGGAAAGGGCAACAGTAACAGCCGAGAAGAGTGAGGGAGCATAGTCAAAAGGGTGAGACTTGATGGAAATAGCGATCCTCGGTAACGAGGGACCGCCGTGGATGATGAGAGGTATCTTGATTAAGGAGGCTTAAACACATCGGAGGAGAGACTACCGAGATGTACCTTATCGGAGAGGTAGCGGTCCAGAACCATGTCCAGTGTGGGGGAGGTGGGTCGCCTAGATGAAGATACGTTGGCTCTTGGTTTATGTTCGATCTTTATAACTATCCAACTATCGTCGGTCACCGTATGCGCGCTGTATATAGAATGGTTCCTGTCCATTACCTACCCATTACCCCAAGGGCAAGGCCCGTATACCAGAACCCGATATTTTTATGTGGTTGTGTTCTCTATGGTATTTTTTGGATCAGTTAAAGTTGAACTTTTTAACCAGTGATTCCCAAAGTGGTCTATATCGACCCTCAGGGGTCTATGATAACCTGCAAGGGGTCTACGTCAGCGAAAAAAAAATTTGGGGGTCCATGAAATGAAAATGGGGGTCCACGATAGTGGATCGCAACATACACTGATAGTACCTATTTACTTACATTATAATCTTATAATATAAAGACATATACATTATTTATAAAAGTACCTATGAAGTAAAAAATTTATTATATATGTTTATAAAATTATGTAAGTTGTAGGATGTAGGCATTCGCTTTGTGGTTTAAGTTTTTAACACTAAACTTCACTACAATTAGAAATTTACAATAAATCAATATCAGGTAAGTAGTGGGTCTACCAAAAACCAAAAAACATGGTAAGGGGTCTACGACACAAAAAAGTTTGGGAACCTCTGCTTTAAACTGACAGATGTCGTTTACAAGTGGTAAGGTAAGCTGTAAAAACTGTGTGTTTCGGTTTCTCGCTGTGGGTGCCGAAACCTGTACATTTTGTTCCTGACTAATCGGTTGCTCGCTACCTGGAGTCAGAAGACCTGCGAATCTTGTGGAAGAATATCCAGATACCGAAAGGAGCACTTCACAGGTGGGTCGTGTTTTCTGGTTCTGGGTAGTCCTTCAGCCCCCCTGTTTCCTAATCCTGTCTCTCTTCTAAATTACTTCCACCCTTACCTACCATCCTACATCCCTTATTCAAATTCACCCAGCCGACATTTGCATTCAGGGCCCAGGATGCTGCCGAGAGCGGCCGCCCCAGTTTAGGCCGGTCGAGCTCGTTTCATTCTCAACATCAACGATTCCTAATCCTCCACGTGAAATAGTTCTAACAGTACCGAAGGGTTTCAGGTATTTGAACGAGTGAGAAGGGACGTCCCAGGGTTCAGGCAGAAGATAAAAGTGATGGAAGGAGACTTCTCCGAGCCGGGACTCGGCCTATCAGATTCTAACAAGGAAATCCTCATAAACCAGGTAGGCCTGACTGACTATCCACAGTATTCTGAGCTCTTCTGCCGTGTGTCTCCGACCTCTTTATCCGAGGTTTCAGATTTCATTGCGGGGTCCGTCATCAGGATGGATTATGAAATTATAATGATCGTTTGAATCCTCGGGGTGGTGGTGGTGGTGGTGGCGGTGGTGGCGGTGATCACCTCTTTGTAACTCCGCTGATGCACGATTCCTTAATAGGTTGAAGACCTCGCACTTCTACATTTCTCCTTTTGGAACATATGTGTCATTGCCAGTAAGGAAATTTTTTTAGGTTAAAATCACTTAAACGTTTTCTCTTTTTGACAGATTAATGTTTATGTTTGTTCAATAATATTTTATATGCATGATATTAGCTATTTCAAAAATGTATTTGAGTGGATATAAAGGGTGTAACAGCCCTAGTCCAGAATACTGTATGGGTGGATACTGTCTACTATCTACTACTACTACTACTAATCTCGACCATCCCAGATATAGAAGCATTTCAATAAAATCCTAATTACGTGATTGTGTAGATTATTTGAAACATTTGATTGTCTCCAAATTATATGATGAATACAAATAAGTAAAGTTCATCGAATTTCGAATGGCTAAACTATGGGCGTGAAGTAATGATACAGATTATTAATAAGGAAACAATGTCGCAAATATTTATTTAGAACTACGTAGATACGATTATGTTAAAATTTTAACAATAATATTTTCCGTAACAATGCAGAATTTGCACATATTCCATGAACATTTTCGTCTCGTAAGGGCAATAAAGAATGCACTACTGCTAGTAAATAAATTAAAACTGAATGTGAAGCCCGACCAACGACGGGTACTGAACTATATATAGGACAAACTCACTTCATAGATTGGCCTACGAACTAATTTGTTTTATTATTAGGTGAATGTCGTTTTCCACGTCGCCGCCACTGTCAGGTTTCAAGACCCTTTCGAGTACGCTATGAAGGTTAACGTGAGGGCCACCAGAGACCTTGTCCGACTATCGAGGTCCATGAAGGATCTCAAGGTAGGTCAAATTTCGGGGTAAATCTTGATGGAATGCTTTATGACCCCTTATCCGTGAATGAGATTTTTATTGACTCTAGTCAACTCGAGACAATCTCATTTGCTCCAATGAGATTCTTTGTACACACCGTGTCTCAGAGATTCGTCGTTTCGAACAGCTCTCGTATCTGGCATTTCTTCAATACTAAAAGGCAACCGCCATTACAGGGGCGACAGGGCGGCGATACACGGCCGACAAACAGCTCACACCTCACTGCTCTTCGGCAAGAGATCTCTATTATTCATTCGATATTAAATAGTACACAAAACGACGATACTTTACACAGACAGTGAACAAATACATATGACTAATGGCGCGATGGCACCGAGGCAGACTTAGAAGAAAGCGCTCCCTCTAGGGGGACGAGACTAAATAAAACGAATAACATTGGGGTGGATTCGCAGCTCGAACACCATTGCCGGCAGACACCAATCAGAGCTGGTCTCCTCAGTATTTCCTACCTGGACACCCACACCCTAATGAACGCCCGAATCTCCCCGGCAGTATTTAAAACGGAATAAATACACCTTGTCCACGATTTGGTGACATTGCGTGCGGTGTTGGTTCGCTCTCCCGAGCTGGTCACTCGCTCCTGGCGCGCGACGGAGGAGCCGACATGTTAGCTTATCAGGTTAGCTTGGCAACGGTAACTGCTTACACACGCCATATATTAATATTAATGTTCAATTACATATTTATACATTTTCAGGGCAGACAGTCATGTTCAATCATAAACAGTGTTCTAAAAAACATCCATTTTTTGATAAAAGAGAAACTTATACGTTAAAACTTAGACTTTAAAAACATTACGTATATTACTTAAAAATTACAAATAAATTGAATTAAATTGAAATTGAAATTAAATTGAAATAAATTGAACGAAAGTTCAAAACCTTATGCACAGCATAGAGTATATATAAGGGGTGTTTTCTTAGAGGTTAGTTTTTCGAATTAGCAACACTTTTTTCAGCGACAGCCAATTTGACAGCTGATAGCTGAATGTGCTCAGTTTGGTTTGTTATTTTCCCAGAACAACGCTTGCAATTTGTGCAAATTTATTTCGAAAGTCGTTGTTCAGTTCGCGAAACTTACCGTGCGCTACGTCCATTTTATTATCGACACAATCGTCCATTCAGATGGACATGGAGATGCTCAGGCAAGTAGTTCGAATAACCGCGGATCCTTTTCACACCGCGCATTCTCTAATTGATAATACGCATCCGCAGAGACGTCGTCCTGCGCGCACCCAAGAAGCTGTTGCTGCAGTGGAGCGTAGTATTGAGGAGGACCCGAATGAGTCGATTCGCCATCGTAGACAGCAATTGGAGCTGTGTTCATCCACTTTATGGACTATTGGTTCACGAACTTACAAGGTCCAGCTCGTGCAATAATTGAGTGGCATTAATGTGGAAGAGCTGCGGATTCAACATGCATGGCACAATCTATTTATTGAATAAAACATTCGATGATTTCGCATAATGGAGCTGTGAATTGGCCTCCAATGTTGTGTAATTTAAGAACTTTGGATTATTTTCTGTAAGGATATGTGAAGTTGCTTGTCTACGCCGACAAACCAGAGACGATAGACAACTTGGAAGCCAACGTTCGTCGTGTTATTGCCGATATATGACCCCAGCTGCTCTAAAAAGTGGTCAAAAATTGAACTTTTAGATTGCGCTTTATTCGAGCCATTCGCGGCGCTCATATGCGCGAAATCTTATTTAAACACTAATTGCATTACGTTCTCTTTCCAATAAACCTAATACCACGATTTTTATGTGTTTCATATTTTATATGTGTTTATATTTCATTTTAAAGTTCTATACTTCTAAAAAACACCCTTTATTTTATATAATTGTATCATTGGTTACAGCAAAGCCTATGTATGTACAGTATATGTAATTACTTTGAAGGGAATCCGAATGAAGGGCCCGACTGTTTTGATTGTTCTAGTCCTTCGTGTACGTGTCGTCAGCCTTCTCGCAGTGCCACTCCGCTGTCCTGGACGAGGTGTTCTACCAGTCTCCAGTGGACTCGCTGAACCTGATAGACTTCGTGGAGACGGCGCACCCACAAATACTCGAGAAGGTTGCCCCGATGTATATATTAATTACTTACCTAATGCCTCTACAATTTTAGGTAGCATTTTTTCTTAATTTAGTAATTTATAGAATGTGCTCAACTATTTACAACCATTACTCACCATTAAAAAGGGCTACAAACTTCTGTCTTGTCTCACTTCTTCGCGCGTTCTTCTCGTCCGTTGTTAAGGCTTCCAACTGGGTCATAGAAGCATCGTCAACTCAGTTTACATCGTCGGAGAGGAAAGGTTTTTTTTTTAAATTTTAAATTTTTTAAATATTTTAATTGGAATCTTTTTGCCAAGTTTTACGGCAAGGATTGCCTTTTACCTAGTTAAACATATTTTTTTTATAAATAAAAATAATACAAGGGTAAAATAAAATTAAATGTTAGATGAAATACTTAAAAAATATAAATATATATTATAAAGAAAGATAACTTTTACAAGATGTAACAGACCTAGTCCATAGTGCTTTACGGGTGGATACCTGAACACAGTAATATAGTACAACAATTAAATAAAAAATTCGACAAGAATATGTTCCTTTACTTTGCATTTTAACGTGGTCACTGGTCACTGGTCACTGGGGTCGCATCATTTTTTGAAATGTTTAATAGGCCTTTATCGATTTAGTTGATTATTGTTGGCGCAGCACAATCACAACACATTCTCTGGTTCTCTCACCGTACAGTGGACACACTGTCCGCGGTCGGTACTTGAGCGGTTCCACCCGACGATAGTGAGGATCAGTATTTACATTTGCATTATTTATCAACTCTCCGAATATTACATTATATGTAACTTTTTTAAATTTTTGACGAAAATGGCGACATATAGATGATCAAAGCTAATTAACGATTCTGCGTAGATGGATCACCTCTCTCTGTGTCCTGGAGGCAGCGCCCGGGAGGTGTTCGCCGGCACCGCCTGTGGCCTGACTCTATTACATTTCGATGGATGATGCCGAGATTTGTCTCGATTTTTTCAGATTGCAAGGAAAGTGGATAAACATGTACACTTTTACGAAGAGCCTCGCGGAGGACGCGGTGAGGAAGTGCGGAGTCGGTCTTCCGATCGGCGTCTTCAGGCCTTCGATCGGTGAGCGCTTCTCTAGGTTAGGCGCAGTCATTAAACATTAAACATGAACTGAAACGCAGATCGTACTGAACCAAGTGTTTTCTTATTTTTAATACATTATGTAACTTTACAATCATTGAAGATGCAATATCATATACATTATTCACGTTTAAGTAACCCTAAACAGAGGTTCAAAGTAATTATGCACATTACTTTAATCCTACTTAAAATAATCACTTTTCATTTAATCGTTTTAAAAAATTCTATTTACAATGACACCAAAAGAGATCGCTCTACAATTTCACTGAAAACTACGAAAAATATTACAAACGTACCGGCATGTGTTAGGAAATTATTCAGCGCATAGCGCTCTACGAATCACCGTCGCGTGCGTTTTGCTCCCGGATTAGAATGACGCATCTGTGCTAACCTCGGGGAAATCATATCTCTCTCTGATTACACGAAGAGCGATTAGGAAGGCTCCCAATCATATCATTTAATATTCCTCACTGCGAATCGGTATTTTTTATTACCGTGTGATAAAGGTGAACAAATTTCTTCACAGTGATGTCTTCGTACGAGGAGCCGCAGCCGCGATGGATAGACAACTGGAACAGTTTTGCAGGATATATATTCTATACAGGAAACGGTCTCATCAGGTACAACACAATCACACCTCGTGCAGTAATTCCAGTTTGTAGTCTTTTTCAAATACATTTCTTTGGTTTTCTTCACTATAGTAGATATATTCGTACAGAGTATATCTACTAAGGACAGTGGCACATCTGGGAATAAAAGTATCTTTAACGATAATGGCTTATACTACTGTATTGTGAGGTACTCCTCGAGAAAATTACTTTTACTAGGCCATCGGTCAGAGTCTCGATAGAATCTATATTTCAGTGATAGAGCTTTACCCGAAACAAACCATACGTAAATAAAATCTCGATGTAATTAAAATTATTCCACCTTTGTAAGTTAGCTGTCAAAACGAATCGAAACGATAAATGACATCTAGAGGATGTATAAGAATCGCGGATACACAAATGTTAGGTCGCAAGGAAAGTGCTTCATTCTATGGTAAATGAGAGATCTCTCTTACCATGGACAGCGTAGAAAAAAAACCATGACAATATGTTTTTTTTTCTTACTCGTAATAATAATAATGAACGCTTCGTGTCAAATCGAGTATATATTAGCGTACTGTTATTTAATATAGAAAAGATTGAAGTAATCTTAACGTGGAGATATTAAAAAATCGCTATTTTTTTACCTGGCAAATGTCACTACATCCAGTACAGCCAATAAGTGATAGATAAAATAAATGGAGAAGCGCAAGGATGTTTAATTGGTTTCAGAGCTTTTTGGTGCACCGAGGAGTCGACTATCAACATGATCCCCGTTGACAGGAGCGTTAATGGATTGATTGCTTCTGCTCGGGATGTCGCTGAAAGCTTTCAGAAAAGGTATTTTCATATTATGCACTCACTTTTGGAAGGAATTGCCATCTTTTCACCGCATTACTTTCTGACCAAGTTCAATCTAATACAGAATGGGCCATAAATTTGTGCACTTTTTAAATCGCTTCTACGCGAGAACCACCCAAGGAGGGGCGGGGCACTCGAGCGATAGCGCGCGAGAGTTTGGTCGAAATGGATAGCTTTATTTTCGTTTTTCTATCGATTTGGTATAATGTACAGGATAAATACTGTATTTCCTCTTTTTCAAGTGCTGGTTTTTTCAATCTTATGGATATTTCAACTGATACAATAATTTGTAGAGGCATGCGTGAAGGTTACGTATTATGATTTCAGGAAGTAGGTACTCTAGAACTAGTTTCAAAATATTGACCAGTGTTCCGTACAGGAAACAAAAAACTGTCTACTTGGGCGGTTCGCCGGAGTGCGCTTACTCGGTCGCCGGCGGTTTATTCACAGTCTACCCGGAAGACCCAGCCGCTTACAGTCCTAGCCCCGCCTCCGTTCGGCCTACCGACTATTCAGGCGTCGCACCGCCTGAGTCGGCAGATTCCACTATTAGTCCACATAATTTTATTCTAAAAATACAGTTTTACAGCGAGAGGCATCGCGAGCATTTTATTATCATGTTTGCTCACGATGCCTCACATATATCAGGTGTTAGCGATCGCCCGGCAATTATTTATTGACAATTATTTGCGGCTAACCGCCCCACATTGTCCCCCATATGTAATACTTGTTCTTCGCGGTATTTCTCTAATTAAAATGATTCACGGGTTTAAACTTCCTCCAAAAAGGTTATTTTCAAGGCCGTTCAAAAGTGGCCCTCATCCCAGGGCCGCATTCCGGCATAGCTCTCGCGAGCGTGATCCCGCGCGGCACAGCCGCCGTGTAGATTTACTGCTTACGTGCGATTTACTCGTGTACTTTATGTGGTGAACGTGACATAAATAAGCCGTCATATTGTACATAAGAAAACGTGTGTTTTTACATACGAATAACGTAAATAAATGCCGTTAAATGCGGCACACAGGAAATGTTATGCATGGGATATAATGTATCGGTTTGCTTGTAGGTAAATTTACGTTCATGGGAAGCTCGGATAATATTGTTATCCGCGTTCGTGATAGGAGGGTAAACGTCGCATTTATGTGCTGGAAGTTAGCTCCCTAGCTGCTGCCCATTAATAATAATGTAACACATTGCATTATTTTAGAAAGAGTACCGACGTCAGAATACCAACAGCGGAAGACATCACCATCTACAACTACGTGCTGGCAGACAATCCACTGAGGCTCAGCGATACGTACGCTAGGATGCGTGCAGACGGAGCTAAACACCCTTCGCTGGAGACTCTTCAGTACCACAGTCACTGGAACCAGTCGGGACGCAGAGCTCACGAGGTGGCCAAATTGCTTCTGCACTACGTCCCCGCCGCGGTGAATGACGCCTTGTTGTTTTGTACTGGAAAGAAGCCCAAGTGAGTATCTGACGATCTACGGGCTGAGTGAGCAACCGACTCGAGTTACATAGTTAGTCTGGACTGGAAGAACGCGAACTCGCTGTAACCAATTAGTTCGCTATTAGTCAGTTCTTGGTTGAGTCTAGACCGATGATTCCACCATAAGGCATATCATACAGTGACTTTTTGTGGATGTTTTTCTTCTCTCCAAATGCGGCAATTTTGCTTATTACCCATTCAACCGAAAGTGAGCCTCATCGCTGAACTAAATATGGTGTTGAAAATGAGGATCGAGAGCAATCTCGTTTTCGGCCCTTTCACCGGACACACGACGCTTCAATTCTTGCACGGACTGGAAGCTAATACCTCGTGTCTGTACGGCTGCCAGGAGTTGACGCGAGTGCCACCTAGCTGGGTGCGTTCAGCTTCACTGGGCTGCCTCATTGACAAGAGAGAAGGCGATAGGTGCTCCACGCGTATCAATTGACGTAAAAATAATTGATTAACATAGTGCATTAGATTATTTTCCTAAGAAAAGAAAGGTCCCGGTTTATAACTATATTTTTCTTCGATGGTTAATTTTTTTCTGAGTACCTTTTATTTTAAATGTAAGTACACATAGACTAATCTTCGGATACGCGCCATATATATTATTTAGGAAAATATTGATTTGAAAATGTTTTCTCGGTTTACATATTGCACTTTTTATATATGAAATGGTGTAAACACAGTGATACAAGTCCGTTGCACGTCTTCAGGTACGTCGCCACGTACAGAAGGTTCGACATTTACGAAGACGCCGTGCTCGGGTTCATGACCACCGAATGGAAGTTCAGCAACAATAATACGAAGACAATGATATCGAGGATGGCCGAGGATGACCGGAAGCTGTTCTCCTGCGACGTCAGGGACATTGACTGGGAAAAGTATTTAGAGTAAGGAGTTTTTTTCTTTAGCATTAATAATGTTTTTTCTGAATTTTCCAATCATTTGTTAGAAAATGATGATACTTTTGATAAAAATTTGGGATTGTTTATTTTACATATAAACAATGTCGGTTTTAAGTTGAATAATTTAGAAATAAATAAACCGTGTAAACCTACCAAAATATTATAAACAACAAACTAAATGTATCCACAAGTCACAATCTAAAAAAAATTCTTAAATATTTATGTTAAGTACTAGATTTATTTTAAATTATTTTTGTTTTATTTTATTTTTTAAATTTTTTTAAAAATAGATTACTCTGAAGAAACAATATAACATTTGTTTTCGGTTAGTTGATGACATCCTGAAGAAGCAAATAATATTTTTCGAAACCGGTAGACGTATTTAATTAATTAAGTGGTTAATAAAACAAAGTTAACAATCTAAAAAATGAATATTTACCACAAAGTTGATATATATTCGGCGCGTAGCGTACTGGGCCAATTTGAACCGCCGCCCCCGACTAGGCTTAATAGGTAGTCAGTGGTGATCCACTAATGAAATGAAAATCTAATTTTATTTTACTTTGTTCATTCCCTTTTAATGTAATTTCTAAATCCGAACTAGTATTTAAATTCTGTGGCGCGTATCTTGTCTTCCTTTATGTAAGACTGAGACGTATGGCTTTTGTGGATTAAATCTGCAAGCAGTGGTGTGTGAGGTGTGAGTCCCCTATTTGTTTTCTTTTCGTGCCATCCTTTTCCCCGAAAGGGGGACTCTGCTCCCCGGCCCTGAGCCTGTTCTTTACCGATAACATTGAAATGAACAATCATCGCGAATCAATATCTTTATAAGTCGTGTTTTGTTTTATTCCCTCCTCTCCCCGGCCGCTAGCGAGCGGTCAGTCGATCGACGACCTTGAATCGGAAAGGTTTAACGCTGCTATCAACCTAAATAGTGATGTAACCCCATTCAGTCCACTGCATCAGGAAGTGATCGAAAGACCCAAGAGAAGCGGAATCCTCCCTTCGTGTGTTCTGTACACTGAGCTGATAACGCGAACGCGCAGTGATTACAAACAGCGAGAGAACTAATTTTCACTATATTTTTAATATCGACTTATACATTTTTTTTTATTTCCAGTGGGATATTTCTGGGCGCAAGACGATACCTTATTCAAGAAGACGATTCCACCCTACCTGCAGCTAAGAAAAGATACAACAAGTAACTATGTTCTTACATACTTATTCTCTTCGCTTCTCCATGGCCGCCCGGTTTTCTTCTTATTTAGCATTGAACCGGTCTCCTCGAATTTCCTGAGCCACGATTCATTCTCACATACAGTGATCATAGTGATCGCCAAACAATCGATATAAGAATCGTTGTATTTGTAAAATTATTTTCCCCCGTGAAGCGACTGCGTTACCACCTTAGCACCACTGTCCCCCGCGTGCCCCTCCTTTGTTTAAGTGGTTTAAAAAATGCAAAAACTTATTACCCACCTGTATATGTGACTGAAGTACCGGACTCCATCGCAGTTAAGGACACTAAAATTTGGGTCATACTGTACAATATAATATAATTGGTAGGTTATTTGATAATATGTGTAGTATATCCCTACACAATATACGTTTAATTACTTTTATGAATATCTACTTTGTTTCATATTACTATCTTCTACAACCACTGGTAAGTCATGATTTCCTCGAGAATTTTCCTCCATCAGTTTTCATCCCTATTCATCGATATTTGAAGTTATTATGGCTCCATATTAGCTTTGGTCTTCAAAATACTTCGTTATACTCGCACTTTACAGTTCGCACGTTTTGAATCTTGGTACCATTTCAATTTAGCAATTCCTAGGATGTGCACCATGTACGGGCAAAAAACTTATATTTTTGTAGCTTCTAAATTTTTTTATTCTCTTGAACATTGAACATCGCAGACAGGTCAAAGGTGCAATAAAATCCTGGTTAAAAAACTCAGAACGAGCATACGTTCAAAACATAGTCACCCCATCAATATGAACACACGCAGAGTCAATGTGTGTTCTACAAGAAATGTATGTGTAATAGTGAGCACGGCAAGACCTCAGCCCTAACACCGGTGAGTGAGCAGCCTGTGTGAACCTGGAGCATATGTTATTAACTGAATACTCTAACATTTGAACTAGTATTACTTGCTATGTACCTGTATGTTACTATGTAGCTCATTCGCGTTAACATATGTAGTATCATTAAACTGTTAATGCTATGTATAATACATATTTTTAATAATCAGTCAACAAGCCTCGGCTCAAACAAATGACATCTCTGAAATAGCGGGAAATAAGTGTAAGTAACTGATAACTTATTTCCGCCGATGTGCCGGCCAGTAAAGCGAATGAATCACCTGCGAGACCTCTCAGATGCTTTTGTAGTAGAAATAGAGAAGACAATTTTTAATCTTTGTTTTGTTCTTGATTGTAGGCTGCGCGCTCAACACCGCGTGACTCAACTGTTCCTGCTTCTCGTCCTCGGTGGGGTCGCCGTGGGGACTTACGAATCTTTTAAATAAATTGTTTAAGCTTTTTTACTGCACTAACTCCTTCACGTCCACAACTTGCGTTCATTAGAAGGTGAACACTTCCAACATTATTAGATGAAAGAAAATGGAAAATACACGCCCAGATACCAGGGGCGTGCACTGTATAAAAGCAAAAAGCTGTACATTAGTGAAAATTCTGGGAAACAAATATAAATCCACAATATGTTTCATAATATTTCGCCAGCGCCAGCCGTACACCAGTAGAATAGTTAGCTGTTTAGTTCTAAAAGCTAACACTATTATCCCGCCACTGCCAGAGCGCTGTAGTCGTCCGTCCACCGAGTTATTATTGCAATTGTTAACCCCTGATTTTAAACTGTCGTTCTACTCAAGCCATATACGGAGCCTTTACTTATGCTGTTTCTTAACAGAACGACATTCGCAAAGTTCTGTTTGGCTTAGAGTAGCGTACAAATAATTGCAATATTGACTTCAACTTATCTTATCAAATATTACAATCTCACTGAACGTGTAATTTCCATGGTCGTGCTTTGTGTTCGATTGTAGTGGAAAAAGTAAAACCAAACCCGCGCAACTATTCTTTAATAAAACTTTTATATTTATTTTCTTATAGATAAGGCGGCACGAACGGCGTGAAACGTTGAAACTTTCAGTTTAAAAACACTACAAATACTATTCAAAAATTAAAACTTCGCGTCGCAGCTGTTTCTTTATGTCAATTTCATGAATTGTAATCAATTCAAAATGGTAATGTTGTGTTGTTGAATAAGCTGACTTCAGACTTAGTAATTGTGCTCCCGACTCAAGATACTCGCACAAAGCGTGTGTTTTTCAAATTACACAAAAAATTGAGCTAAACAAAATGATTATCATAACGTATTTTTATTGTAAAGTGAATAATTCACTTTTAAATATAGTTATGAAATTATACTAATCACTTAGGATGGGTTGTGCGATCAGGGGTAACTTTTGACTATGGTAAAAAAAATAGCGAAAATGGAATGTTAAAAATATGAACTTAATTTTCCTAAAGACTCGTCACAACCGTTTCAAGAGGGACCGCTGCCACTTCGATCATTTTGAAGTTGCAATATACGATAATAATAATAGATCAGGTTTTTTTTAACCCGATTCGCCATAAAGATAATACGTATTATGTTATACATTAAAGGTTATGAAATAAATACAATGCAATGAAAAGGAAAAAATATTAATAAATAAATAAAAAAATTTAAAAAGTTAATATAAAATAAAATGTTCATATATGTATATCTCGCTATTTTAGTGATGATAGTTCGTCTGAAGATGATTTCACTGTTTAATTTATATTACCGAAGATTCTCGCCAGTAATGTGGGGCGAATAAAGTCATAGACAAAACATAAAAGTGCGTGTATTGCATTGCCAATGGCGGATATTTCAGATAAATCAGTTTAGATAATTTTCGCGTGTATTTGGCTATTCACCTTGCCACACTATGGAGCGGGATTCACGTTGACGGTAGTGAGCTTGACGTACGGACAACCCGCAGACGTTTTTCAATACGGGCGATGGTAAACAAGTATGTAGTCAATATTTACTACGGTGAAAATTGACTAGTGAACACGCAACCCGCCCGTAGAGTGACACAGAAAAAAATCTATGAATGTTTTCATAATATTTTAGCAGCTCTGTTTATCTCGTCATTGTTTTATTACATTTTGGAACGTGTTTCAGTTGTAGCATCCGTCATTAGAACTAGTCCTTATCCGACTTCCAAGGTTACCGATCACGAATCACAAGACACGACCCTGACTCGGTGGAATGTCACGGGCGTGACGTCACGTCATCGTGCATTTTTTTAATTAGTGATCAATGGACAGTTTAATTTTGAATTTACAAATTGTTTTGGATTGCTCATCGTACCTTGTCAACCGGTGCTATCTATAGCAACTCAATTCGATACTTTTGTTAGCCACGGTTCTGAGGATCCGATCTGACCGTATCGAAAAAACAAAAGAACAAATTATTCGGGACTTGAAGCGTTAAGATGTACGGTATGCGCGAAGATGGGTATACAAATAATCGGTTTATTGCATATTTTCTAAGTGTAACTGTACTCAAGCAACAATATACTTCTATATTTAAAAAAAACATTAATTTTGTTACATATTATGCATACTTTACATATTATGTACAAACATGTAACGTCGGTATGTCAAGTTATATTTCAATATGCAATATTCAATATTCAGGAATAGAACAAATTTCTCTTTTATTTTATGCGGATTTTTCGATATCCGAAACATGCTAATCCCCAATGAATCCGGCTCTGCTGTGCTGTAAGTAAAGCGATTTTGATTTGAACTTCCAGCCGAACCAGAAGCTTCCAGCCGAACCTCCTCGCGAAAGACGTTAATAACCGATTTAATAATATAGAGACGCCAGAAATGATCTCACAATAACGGTAAAGAACTTTACGGCCGTGCCACTATTGGCTGCATCCTACAGCCCACAATCTGATGTGGAAGTCGACTCTTGGCCATGTTCCGTCCATTGCTCTATCGAGGAACCGAGCATACACGTCAATATTAATTAACATTAATTGTAGTAATTCCAGTCTATATTATATATTATTATGCTTTTAATAATATTCAGACGATAATCATATCACTTTAAGATAGCTCTAGGTGTACATAGCGCGTATCATTTTGGTGCATTAATAAAGCAATATGTGGATTCTATGGAAACACTGGTCAGGCAGCGGTCACCACCGCGTAGTTGCCAGAATAGCTGCCCGCAGATCTCAGCCAGTCTGCATATATAAAGTTTATATAAACCTAAAATGCCAAAATAGCGACTAACACCCAATGAAGTGTGCAATATTGCACTATACGATGTATTATATATTTAAATATGTCAGATATATCTACATGTACAGAAAATATTGCAATATTAATTAAATGTAATAATTTGTTTTCATTTACGAATTGTGCGACCACGTATTGATAAGAATGTGAAACAAAACTCCGAGAACTGTCAGAGTTTACGCCTGACTTTTGATTATAGTTTGGCACTACATCCATAGATGTCAGAGAATAGTTTCCTAAAGAATATGTTCTCTACCCCTATTTACACTTCAGAACAGATGCATCAGTAACGCTATATCATCTGATCATTATCGCTTTCATACTCAGATCGGTCGTACCTAGATATATTTTTATTCTGATCAAATTTGTATTTCATCGCGTGTCCTTCAGCGAGGAACAGCCTCACCAGGTATGTTGTGACTGTGATTAACGGATATATTTATTTGTACGTTGAATATATTCTTCAATTTATATATTTGAAAGAAAACATGAATAATGATTCGTATACGAATATATAATACGTTCGGTTTATAAACCGAACTTATTTAATTTATTTTCACTTGCAATTACAGCGATATTTAAAAATTATGATGGTCTTAAATATTAAAACTTATTTATATGAAATAATATATTTTATTAAAATAAATACATATATTAAGTTATGCCATTAATTGACAAATAAATTCACCAATAAAAATTGATCAAAAATTAACTTTCACAAAGAAATTTCTATTGAATTACTAAAATGAATGTATTCTATTGTTTGCAACATCGCATCTAACCGATAAGATTTTTCAAAACTACTTTTAAAATTCACTTTTCCAGTTTGAAATTCGAGAAATTTTACACGAATTTGACGTCATGACGCTAATAGTTCAATTATTATCAAATATCACATTCGAGAGAAGAAGGTTTCAATAGAAAGAGATGACCAAAAAATTGATGATTTTCTCGCATTCTATACAAGTTTTAAACATAACTCGTATCGGGGGTATTTTCCATCTCTTTCCATATTGATATATTGGAATCATACGGAATTAAATTAAATTGTGTGTTGTGAAATTAAATCATAGATTAGGTAGGTACCTAATTCATATGTTTTTAAATCAAGCAAAGTATCAACATATATTTAGATGTCCGCTTAAATCGATGTTCTAAATTTTAAAAAATTATCACAGCTTCAATTTGTTATTCTGTTTAATATTGTCGATCTGAAGTTAACAAAGAAAATTAAAAATATTACGATCGATATAAATATTATTTCGTTTGCAATTATTGCGTTTTTGATATCAAACTAGATTTTAAATAGTAGCTGAAGCCTCAAAGCATGCGAGTAAATATAATATATTATTTTAAAACGTATGTTTTCACTAAAATAAAGTATTTTTAAAATGTCGAAAATTAATAATATGTACTGAAAATTGAATGGTTTATAACTATTATTTTTTAACAATTTTCTAGTTTACCTTCGAGATCATAAGAAAATATATTTCGCTTATGCAATAATCTAACATATTAACACAATTCGTTTGTTAATTTTTAATTAAATTTATTGAGTTCTGCTATTGAGCTATATGAGTTTATATGTTACAGCTGTTTCGGCTGCTAAGGCCATTTTCAAACAATTTTAAACAGTAATTTTTTTTTTAGCATGCAGAAAATACAAATAATGATCGCGGTCTTTCTTCTAATATTTGTACGGTCTTAATTATGACAAATAACATTCAGTTTATTGGTTTAAAATGAGTATATAGGTCCTATCTAAGTAATAGTTTTAATTAAAGTCAAATCTAATGTATAACTTCTGATATAAATTAATAATAAAAACACACATTTTCGTAAAAAATGCGAAAATTTGAATTATCATTGAAATTCAAAATCTAAACGCGCGTACTATGAAAATAGGAGTAACTCGATAGCCTCCTGGAGCGAGGCTCGAACCCCCGACCACCGCATGACTAGTACATATTTTTGAGAAAGATACAGTACAATAGTAATAACTGACATACTACATATTCCAGGGAATCCTGTGCGCGTCACTCCATCCGGATCCACCAGTCAGGTTCCCAGAATACAATCTTCAACGCACAAGATTGGTTCGTGTAAATACCATAAAGATCAACAATTTTATTGCACATTAATTATGATAAATCCCTGCGATCGCACGTAACCGAGAATCTGTTACCAATTGTCATTAAAATCGAACACAATAACGTTTTAAATAATCATTAGTGCTCATCTCCTCACTCCTAACCCTAATTTCAACCTTCGCACCCTTTCCCCGCTCAGTTTAACTACATTGTATACCTGTAAATATAAAATGAATGCACCAACTAATGTCACGTCCTGTATAATGTGAAGACTGTGGCATTACTTCAATACCGATCTTTGTGGTTTTGTATAATTATTATATTGAGTGTTAAAATCCCTTAATTAATTCAATAATGATATATACTCGCATATTTTGCTATATGTGCTACATAAGAACACCGTGTGTTCAATTCCAAAGAAGACAATACAGAATGCACTACTGCTAGTATTATACAATATATGCCAGATAGTACTGAGTGCAACATACCTAGACTTTTTACACAGATTTTAAAATTGGCTAGGCAAGCCTGCTTCAGAGCAAATTGACAAACAAATTATATTTCCCGAAACCAAATAACTCATTGAATACGAAGCAAAACACAAACACTAAATGAAAGATACAAGGCAAGTAAATGTAAAAATATATAAAATGAGAGAATAAAAATACTAATGCGCCATTCAATATATATAAATAGTATTCTAACAGAACTATCCTCCAGTATCCGGTTTACCTGGTCGTGCCAAGTCTTCCGCGGACGTCCTCTATTTCTGGTGCGATCAACACTTGTGTCATATATCTTTCTTACCATTTTCTCCTCATTTTCCATATGACCAAACCACCTTAGTGACCCTTTCTTAATCTTACTCATTATACTAACAACGGCTTTACATTCTTTCCTTATTTCTTAATTCTTAATATTATTTTTGATTAATAATTGTTCTTGTTTTCGAGTCGGTTCAACCGTTAAGAACGCATTCCAGTAGTTCATGCCCTGACTCGAGACACACTGAAGGCATTTAGACTCGAGACAATCTCTAAGGTACGATTTGTGCTCCCGTGAGATTCTTTGGAGATATCTCTCAGCCTATATATCGTGTATGCACCAAGGCTCAGAGAGAAATTTGTTTTTTTTAATACGCTAATCGTCGATCCGGCAAACGAAACTTTCACCAGGTCTGCGGATGGTGGTCTGCTGATCCCACTTGGATCAGGGCACACGTGGAAAAATGCTGTGCAATGAAATAATCCTTGACTTCTGATAAGATTCAATCAAATCCTAGCTATTATTACACGAATAAGCGTAACCCAAGGCTAGAGTTTCTAATTGCGACAGTTCCTCGGCATACAATGTTACACTGACGCTTCTAAAACTATTTTTTTTGCTGTACTTTGTTTTTTAAGTACGTATTTTTTTATTTCCAATTCCAAAATTTCGTAGTTCGTATGTGCTCTTCAATTATAATTATCTGTCAAGCGATATTGAATTATTAAAAAATGTTGAAATACATTATATCTGTTATATGAGTTTCGGTTTTGATAATTTGTAAAGCTTTCTATTCAAACCTTCCTTTCTCACATAATTTACGTAACAAATAACGTTATTAATTATTTAGCTAATACTTGAAATAATTGAACAACTACACTAACGTCAACTTGAAATCTAATTCGTGTAAAATTTCCCGAATTTCAAACTGGAAAAATGAAAGCTCGCCCTTAATGAGACATTTTAAATATCCGATAATATTGTCAATATATATATAATATTGTAATATTGATTGTATTTTATTGAAGTAATTAATTGAACCGTTCTCAAGATTAGAAAAGTTTTTATTTTATTTAGTAAATCTCCGCAGACCAGCTCGCATCGTCGGTAAGAGATGCTGTGCCCGCTGCGCGCCACCATTTCTACGGGGAGCTTCTTCACACGCGAGCAGGACGCTCTTCAGCATTACGTGGCGATTAAGACATTTAACGTGTTCACGATTTGGTGGTCTGCATCCTGCACGTATAGCTTGTGCCAGCGTGCCAGCGTGCCAGCGTGCCAGCTGCTGCAGTTCATCGGCACCAGCCCAGCCAGTCTGACCAGAAATTTCAAACCACTTTTCCTTCCTATACCTAGATTTTCCCTCGCTATTTAGCGAAATACATCTTCAACTTCGAATGATTGATGTACAGCTGAATACAATATGTAGATACGCAACAAGATAACGATAATAATAATAAAGATTGGTCGACCACTCCCCACTTTACTGCGGGCGCGCCTCGCGACAGGCGGTTGTAGCTTTTAGCTCTATTTCGGGAGGACATGCTTAGTGACCTGTTCTGTTAATATTTGAATTAAGTGCAACAATCTCACACGTGTGCAATTTTGAATAAATATTTAATAATCAGTATGTACTTGTGTTTTCTTAATAACCATAATTACGCGCCACTTTTCGACAAGATCTCATGTTGTTCTCTGTTGTTCAGCGCGCGCACTGCGCGATCATGTCCAAAGGGCTCAGGAGCGCCGGGTGTAATTCTAAATCGTTCTAATAAAGATATAACAGATAATAGATACGAACACAGAATGAAATGACAAAATATTCTCAAAATGAATACAAACGTATTACAGTTTTAATATGTTGAAATGAGACAGAAACATATGTTAGTAAAGTAATGAAATGTGTAGAGAAATCTTGTATTCTTAATAAGTAATAACGTCAGTTACTCCCTCGGAAATAACTATTTAGTTCGGTTTCACGTTTTAAGGATTAAAGAAATGAATTTGAAATATTTTATATGTATATAATTTTCATTGTAAATCCGCGTGACGATAGCTTAAAGGCCGATTGAAATGACTTCATCACTTCCCTGACTTGTATTATGACTTATTACGTATTTCGCTTCAAAATAATGTAATACGTCTTTTTTTAAATTTTTTCAGGAACAGAAATGTCTCATATGATACGGAGGTCCCTCCGCAGTCTGGCCAGCAGCGGGCCTCTTCTACCGAAGACCCTGACACCCATACAGTCCTTCTACTCCGGCAAGGACGTCTTCATCACGGGAGCCACTGGCTTCATGGGGAAAAGTGAGTGTTCTCTGCGTTCATACGTTTTCCGTTAATCCAGTTCCGAGTTAAACCGCGATCGGATCGGTGTCTGATTACGTGTAACGGTGGTTGGTACCTGTAGTCAGTTAAACTGCGGCGACCATCGCCAGAACCTAAATCCCACAACCGATCATCTTTTCAATTGAACACAAATCACAATGGCGGCTTATCTCAGCACTCGCCAAATATACATTATACATATTCATTTTAATTTTCATGACCAATTTCTTTAAATAACTAGTGTAGCAATCCATGTCAGCTTTTCAATATTTAAAACCTTTTTATTCCAAAAAAATTATAATTTAATTTACCCACGAGCAAATTTATTTTGATTATGACTCATATTCGTTTTGTCTGTGTAACAGGCACCGAAGAGTTTATCCTCGAGTGCGTCATCAGCCCGTTATAACCTGACCTTTGATACTTTGAGTATTTTAAGTCGTATCATAGATTAATTGTGGATCTTGTGTGTAATGATTTTGTGTTTAATATTCTTTTTACTCTCCGTGGCCTGTAGAGGCCGATTTCAGACATGATTTTTTTGCTTCCGTGAGATTGTCGGCTTTTGTAATCCATTGTGTTCGCGCAGAGTCTCTGAGATTCGTCATCTCGCGCTTCCCTTATTGCATGTCAAACGTTTAATGTCAGTCTATTAATCTCCCGGTTCATTCTACAGCTGATTAATTAAGAGTTTGTTCTCGATGTTCAGTTCCTGCATTCGGGAGACATTCGTCCACCACCACATCTCAAAGGCATAAATCCGGCTTCGTCCCTCGCTTTCAGGGTCCACGATTTCATATATGTGGATATACAGAATGCAGCAGAGACTATACAAGCTGTGCATCGTTGAGTTTCTGTTTCGCAGCTATCGCTGTCGGTGATTATGGACCCGAGATAATAGAAGTCCTTGACCGACTTCAAGGTCTGGAAGGGCATCTGTTTGTGAAAGCTGGTTTTGTGGATCATTGATGTTTTTTCCTTGTTTATCTCGAAGACCAAGTTTCTACTTTCTTCTTCAACGCGCCAGAGTAGCGCAGCCATTTCTTCTCATTCCTTCCTACCTGAGATTGGAAATCTTTCTGCCTTCAATTATTACTCCACCATTCCAGTTTTCGAGTGCATTTCTCATGATGTACCTACTTTTCGTATATGTTAAAAGGGTCTAGACAATATACACCCTTGTCTGACACATTTTCAGACTTGAAACATTTTGACGATAAATTTTCGAGCCTATATATTACTCTTTTCAAATTAATTGATCTATCGTTCTAGATCCAGGTTCAAATCCCGATAACAACAATATTTTTCGATAAAATTGATTTAATATGTATATCTTTCTAATGAATACATTTAATTAGTATCAGAGCTATTTTCCTCAATAATAGTACATATATTATTTTTCTAATGACCGGGATTCGTATTTGAATTGTCTGATTTGTATAGACGAGTTGAAGGAGGATAAGTGTGCACGGCTCGCATGCAGTGGGCGGACAAACTCATATTTGTAATCTGTGCCTTACAACAAATCAAGTGTCCACTGTACCTGCTCTCGCCGCATACACAATACATCCCGCGACTTTCAATCGGACACGAGAGTGGTGGATGAATATTGGGCCATCCACTACTCTCATATTAACTTCGGAAATAGAAGAAACACACAACATTTATGCTATCTCTATAAAATTTAAAATAACTAGTTGACTCACCCTATTTATTAAAACAAATAACTTAAAACTGTTCCACTTATTAAATAAATAATTGTTTTGTGTCCCGCTCTACGTCAAAATATAATATCGTAAATTCTTCTAATAACTTGGACATTTTCAACAATAAATTGCTTCTCTTTAAAATTAAACTACGCCAACTTTTTAATAACCATTAAAATATACATGCGTGTATGCATATATATATATTTATATTTAAAAATATATATATTACATCCCATTTCCCTCCCCTCCTCTTACCTTTTCCACTGTGTATGTTTAGTATAAAAACACTATTTTGTTTATCAGCTTTTTTAATATATGCTATTTTTTAGTTTATTGTGTTTATTTAAGTGTATAAATCTGTTTGTTTATCAGTATGTTTAAACATACTATTCTTTAGTTTATTATGTATAATACTATTTCTTAGTTTGTTTAATTCCGCAGAAACTTCACAGGTATTATTAAAAAATGTGCACATTTCATTATTCATAACATCACCTGCATCATCCTTCTGACATGACTGCATCCTTGTGGTTTCAGTTCTCCTGGAGAAGTTGCTTTGGTCGTGTCCGGACATCGGGAATATTTACATCCTGAGCAGGAGCAAGAAAGGAGTGGACGCGCAGGCCAGAGTGGACGACATGGTCGATACTGCTGTGAGTAATAACTATATCATTCTAAAATGTCCGTCGCGGTCCATGCAAGCACAGTGCCGCATGGAGCTAGATGTGTATTGTTAGGTGAACTCAAAACATATCAATATACAACCACCAGCCAGTTCTCAGCCAGAGCCGAGGTGGTGCACTTTCGTCCTGCATGCATCAAGCTAACAAATAATAGATATCTCACAGAGACAATGAATGAAAATTATTTCGTGCGTGCGATTGTAAATTGAGGAAGGAGGTGAGGTGGGGTGCTCCGTGACGGCCCCTCGCTGGGCGGTAGATGCGACACATCTTACAACATTCACTGCTAATACTAATTAAATGTTTTAATTAGAAAGACATCCATATAACAACTTCACAATATGAATGTGTTCTCCTAATAACATCAACTGTCTCTCCCCCGCTGACGATGATAGGACACAGAGATATGATAGTTTCCGAACAGAGGGCGCAGTGTCGGTAGACGCACGATAACGGTCGTAAATGCGAGCGGACGTTAAACGAGATGGTCGTTAAGTGAGGTTTGCTAGTTGTTGTATATCTTTAACGTATTGTAACGAATTTATATGATTCTCATATTTGTGTTTTCATTTTTTTATTGGTCTATTGAGGACATTGATATTGATATTGAGGATAAGTTTATATAATATACTACAGAACCAATACACAATACATAACGCATATGCAAATATTAGGCCCCAATGCAGAATGAAAGAAAGGGTTCGCTAAATATATACGATATGCGAATTTTAGTACTGCTCGGTTAATCCAATAAACTGTAATAATAAAATGAGTATTTTGTCTCATATAATATTCACTTCAAAAAATTATTTGCTTTACTTTAAATCTTCTTTAAATTTTCTATTAATAATGAGACCGTGTCACTCTAGTAAGACATATCACCGCTAAAGTGGACTGCATGCTGGCTGATCCTCTAATAATTCTGATGTGATATGTTCTCGGTGCCGCATAAACTTCCTAGTAGTAAACCGACGACGACTGGATACTTTCTGTCCGTCGCTCCGTCCACAGAATGAAAACAGGCATACCGACAACATAAAAACTATATCCAGCACGTGCAAATAATAGGCATGATAGTGGACTGGCCTGTTCTGTATACTAAAAACCTATATCAAATATTTTTTTTACAAAAATAATTTCTGATGATTTTAGGTATTCGAAAGAGTTAAAAGAGACGTCCCGGGTTTTAAAGAGAAGATCAAAATAATCGAAGGAGACTGCGCCAAACCAAGCCTCGGCCTGACGGACGCTGACAAGGATATCCTCATCAACCAGGTTGTTTGGGACATATATTTATAATAACACATATTCTTTTACTTTGAACGAAATAATGTTTGTTAATCTTGTACTTTTTATAATTTAACAGTGTAATTTCAATTGTGCTTCATTTGACAGTTTCACTCATAATACGCCCGGTCTAGCTATATTCAAAGACTCATTCAATCTAAATATAAAGTGGTAACATTTCATATGCCTACGTGAGAACTCGAGGAGGAATAGGGCCCTCGGTACTCATCTCGTACAACTCTTCTAATACAAATAATCCCTTTCGAGTCTCCAATAACTAGTAAAGCCAGACCTTATAATGTAAACCAGAGTGGCCGTCCCCAGGTGTACGAACCTTGTATAATTGCATTATTATTGTAGGTGAATGTGGTGTTCCACGTGGCCGCCACAGTCAGGTTCAACGACCCTCTGCATTTCTCTACGGTTGTGAACGTGAGGGCCACCAGAGACGTACTCCTGCTGTCAAGGACCATGATAAATCTCAAGGTATTAGAATTAGTACGATGCGATTGTAGTCAGTATGCGCGGTAGAATGTCCAACCGAATATATGTACACTCGAGGTAAAGCTTCATCCGTACATGTTTATAGGTTAATATATTATACATCAGATGCCGGTTATTACACGCGGAGCAGTTGGTGCTGAGAGCGTTGAAGTTATTCAAATGGTGACTGGAGATTGTGTCAGAAGGTTGTGTGCCCTTAGGCTAGCCTCTTCTCGTCTCGCGCGTGTCGCAGTGTGGGGTGTCCGCTGTGACTAGACCGAGGTATATAAATGAAAAAGCACTTTTTACTCGAGGTGATGAATTAATACAATTAAATGCGCAGTTGAACTTCGGAGTGACTCGCTGGAGATGCGGTTGAATGGCGATGTCGATAATGGTTTATTTGCATCTGCTCATTGGTCGCTCTGGTTCAACCTATAGGTGAACCCTTACACGGCCATGTCTACGGGCGCATGTAGGGTTACCGCAGATACAAAACAACGACTGGGTTTGTTAATCTTATTTTTGTTTACTGTCTACGTGGACTAAATTGCGTATGAGCCTGCGCCTGCGCATTGGGGCGCTTACATAGTAAATAGTCCGTATGTTATTTGAAGGTGACGTCAGCTCGGACTGACAGCTATTATTATGTGCATCGTGCGCGCGTTCCTCGTTGGGTCGCTGGCGCTGTTTACAGCACACGATACAATATGCATAGATAGCGCGTGGCGCAGATAGCCTTATAGAGTGCCTTCCCCGAATAATGTTCCGGCCTGTATTGGCCTGGACCCGGTGCGCTGAATGAAATATACCTCATTAGGTAAATATCAAAAAGAAGGCATTCAACTACCAATAATAATCCACAGATACGGTTGGATGCAAATAGACCCAACGAACCGACAAACCGCGAGCGTAATATAACGCCTCCAATAATTAATATAGATTTATTTTATTTTGACACTTTTTCAGTCCTTCATTCATGTCTCGACGGCCTTTTCCCAATCACATTCCCTCACCCTGGATGAGGTCTTCTACCAGTCTCCGGTGGACGCTCTGAACGTGATAGACTTCGTGGAGAGGACGGACCCTCGAGTTGTTGAAGAGGCTGGCCCAATGTACGTATACACAGAAAGGAGGAGAAGATAATTCAGATAGACGATAGATGGAAAGATTCAATTTTACAATTTTTCAAGTTACAGTAAATTCTTCCTAAATATATTGTTAAATAGCACTCGCCGCATAGAACCAGTTCGACATAACGTGTGCTTTACAATTACATAATCATTCAATACACCTTTTGTTAGTAGTAGTAGATTTCGATAGAACATCTAACCATTGAGCAAGGTCTCATGACACAAAGTTCTAACATTTTCAATACACTTTCTTCGATCACGGCAGGAGATCCTGAATCCATCCTATGTTTATTCATACAACTTAAAATATAGGAAAAATTAATTTTATGATCATTTCCGTATTAACTTTTCTGAAAAATGAACCTTGGAAATATATCGGGTGTTCAAAAATTAAAAAACTCCTAACTCCAATCTATACCACGATGGAGGGATTATTGTGTTAGTTTACCCGTTTTACGTTTTAAGGTATCGTGTCCTCACCTGTGGTATCGTGTCTTCGCCGTGGTATCGTGTCCTCACCTGTGGTATCGTGTCCTCGCCGTGGTATCGTGTCCTCACCTGTGGTATCGTGTCCTCGCCGTGGTATCGTGTCCTCACCTGTGGTATCGTGTCCTCGCCGTGGTATCGTGTCCTCACCTGTGGTATCGTGTCATCGCCGTGGTATCGTGTCCTCACCTGTGGTATCGTGTCCTCACCTGTGGTATCGTGTCATCGCCGTGGTATCGTGTCCTCGCCGTGGTATCGTGTCCTCACCTGTGGTATCGTGTCCTCACCTGTGGTATCGTGTCCTCGACGTGGTATCGTGTCCTCACCTGTGGTATCGTGTCCTCACCTGTGGTATCGTGTCCTCACCTGTGGTATCGTGTCCTCACCTGTGGTATCGTGTCCTCACCTGTGGTATCGTGTCCTCACCTGTGGTATCGTGTCCTCACCTGTGGTATCGTGTCCTCACCTGTGGTATCGTGTCCTCACCTGTGGTATCCGTGTCAGCTTCGTGGCAGATTGTTTCGTTCAGTTAGAATGAATAAGGGCTCCCCTGCCCGGGTAACAATAATGTCGTCATGGCGCCGCCGCCGTATGATTCAAGAAAGGGAGCAGGTCCTACAGGACTACAAGATTACGCAGAATGACACGCGCCTGCAGTCAAATTTCACTTATATTTACCATTTCTGTTTCATTTTAAAATACAAAATGATTTCGGTTCTTCCAGATTCCAAGGAAAATGGCCTAATATGTATTCCTTCACGAAGAGTCTCGGGGAGGACGCGGTGAGGCAGTGCGGGGCGGGACTGCCGACCGGTATCTTCAGACCTCCGATAGGTGAGAACTCAGTGTGGGCGAGAATTGGATCAAATAATAAATATGTGAGTTGGGTGTAACGTACCTAGTGCTAGAGGCCCGTCTACTGTGGAGCAGTGTACTAAGTGATGACAGCCAACATAGGGCACAAGAAGTAGAAGGAGATACATATTAAGACGGTTCTAGCTGCTAGAGCCTAATCTCAAGTCGAACATATGCGATGACGTGGGCTTATCTTGATTTTATAAAAATGTAATATATTGTATGTAATTGTAATTCTACAGCAACGTAATCGTTTATCAGAATAGTAGAACTAATATTGGTATTTGGCTCTCTAGTGATGTCGTCCTACAAGGAGCCGCAGCCGCGATGGGTAGATAACCGGAACGCTATCACTGGATATCACTATTACGCCGGAATCGGACTGATCAGGTACCAGTATAGTCGGATTTATTAGGTACCAAAGTTCGCATCGCCAGTACCGCGTTATTGGTGTAGTTGGACTTATTAGGTACCAAAACTAACACCACGAGTCCATTCTTGGCTTGTGAAAACACGATTACTAAACTTTGTCGACTAATGAGTCTGCCGTACATTACATTAATATGATATTTTAAATATGAATTAAATATATTAATTAGAAAGATATACATATAAAATCAATTTTATCGAAAAATATTGTTGTTGCGCCACCGGGATTCGAACCTGGATCTCTTTCCTAACAAAGGTATTTAAGATTCTGTAAAAATAAGGTAGATGGCTCTTTCAAATAATGGAACGATTAAATGTATTAATATCAAAAAGGAAACAAATAGGTTCGAAAATTGTCACTAAAAATATTGTCGCTGTAGCATAGTTGGATAATGCACCTTTCCCGGTTAGGAAAGAGATCCAGGTTCGAATCCCGGTGGCGCAACAACAATATTTTTCAATAGAATTGATTTTATATGTATATCTTTGTAATGAATATTGAAAATATCACAGACCGTCTGTTTTGATTATTTACAACTTCACAATAAGAATGTGTTCTCCTAATAATATGATATTTCATACAAATGAACTTTGTCCGAACTGAGCATAAATAGCGAATAATTTAGATGTTCCTTTTATGAATATAACGAGGGATGCGCTGATTACTCTCCAACTCTCCAATAACAGTTTCATGTTATTCAGGGGGCAATAAAGTTCATTTAGTCATTCAGTTCAGGCTTCTGCGCACGCGTGTTTAGAGTTGGTACGACTGCGGTCACGTCTGCAAAAACTGATACCGATCGCGTCATTGGCTATTGCAGTGTAAACATATCTGCTCCGCTGGCAGTTTGCACCAAAGAGGAACAACGAACAGTGTCAAAATTTATCTGATCGGAGGATATGAAAGAGGCTGAAATTCATCCTGTTAAGTTTTAAGTTTTAACTTTAAAAGTGGCCGGACGAGTGTGACGCACGAAGAAGGAGTGTTCCGTATTCATCGAACACGTTTTTGGCGCTTCTTGAGAATTGACACCTTTCCGCGTTCAAACTCCCACCCATCCTTTTTCCCTACTGCTTGACCAGTGTGAACCTTGACGCGATGCAATATTTGTTTTACGACGATTTCCGACCAGAATCGTCGTGATCCTATCCGCGGGACGCGCAATTCCGTTACGGTAGATCCTATCACCTCCACCACGATGATGCTGGAGAGATGGTTCCAGCGCCTGGGCGAGCTACCATCGGTGTGGTGGCGCCATCTCTGAACATCACTCGTCTTTCTGCCCACGTGTCATCCACGATTTTGTGTAAATAAATTGTAGGACGAAAAATGTAGATAATTTTTGACTTCCCCTCGTATTTGGCTCGTTGCATTGTTCTCTAGAGTAATCTTTTTTTATAAAAATTAAATAAGTAAGTATTAAAAGTGACGTTATGAATATATTAATGTAATCAGTCAGGTACATATATCAAAAATTTAAATCGATGATTTAGATTCTTCCTTACAAATGATAACTGGCGACTATCAAAACACTATTTAATATTTAATATTGCTGTTCCAAGGGCCGCTTGGTGTACAAAGGACGGAACTGCCAATATGGTCCCTGTGGATATGTGTATCAACGGATTGATCGCTTCTGCTTGGGATGTCGCTGAACAGTTTGAGAAAAGGTGAATATGATTTTGTAGAACTTAATGATATTAAACACATGATTGAAGGACATATTGGGATAAATCGTTGCCCGCAGTTTCATTAGGGTGTGGATCTCGCGATGGGAAATGCTGGGAGGACCAGCAGACTGAAATGAGATAGAGGACAGCATGACTCAAACATACGTGTATTGTCATTTTTCCCGAGAATCTTTAGGGAGGGTATCGCAAATTGTTACTCCTATGATTGCCCTATTATACTTTGTGTAATAACATCACCCACTTTTATGCTTGTGGCAGCAAATGCTTGCATAATCCAATGTATTGAAAAGTGTTTGTTTCTATATGTTGTTACCAATAAGGAAAGCGCATAGGAACATCAAAAGGTGTTATTTTTAAATTCACAAACTAACGTCTCGTCTCTTTCGCATAATGGACATCTTAAATAATTGTATTCAGATTCTCGGGAATTAAACTTTTATAACGGTTCCGGTAAAAGGTAGGGAGTCCTTTCCATTCCTTTCGGTATTAAATACAACAGAGAGATGCGTGTAGGTAGGTGAGGCAGAGAAGATTCTGGATGTTCGCAGTTGGTACTCGGGCAGGACTGGTGCCTTATACAGCACGCCTTTTATAGGCAGATTTACAATATTCTGTGTGTTGTTCACATGTTATTTACTCAGCCCGTGTACCTAGTACCTACTGAACGGACGTGCTAAAAATAGAACGTTATAAATATCATATATGCCCACATAAATTTAATTATGCGGTCCACGTGGACTGCGCACCGAACTGCGTGTTAGAGCGTTTGCACAGTAAATAGTCCAGATATTATTTTTAAGACAACGTGAACTCGAACGCGTCTATACATAACAATTAGTACATTATTTACTTGCTCATTTGGCTGTTAGAGCAGTAAACGTGTATATAGTGTATCTGTTTAAGGTATACGCAGATAGTGTATAAATTTTCGTCGTATTTGAATACGTTCGTAACAGAAACTACACAATAAAACCATTTTCAGCCTAGACTAGAGATCTAGATCTGTTAAATTTGTTGAAAGATTTGTATTTTAGATAATTTGCTTTACTCAGATTGAAGAAATAATGACATAATTTAATATTTGCCAGAAACTGTTGGCGGTATTTGGTAGCAGACTTGAATGTATTGGATTCTAAATAACGTACATGTGCACATGTATCGAATTTAAACGTTTCGTGGCTGTATATACATATGTAGTTATATGATAACAATTCGTTCCATCGAGACTTGGACAGTGGACATGACGGGCCACTTCATAGTGTATTGGGCAAGTATCCACATTTACTCATCGCCTTTTGTACGCAATTCACATAACCTCAAATATACAAAGAATTATTTTATTGGGAGCCATGCCGTTAGTCGCAAAATATATTAACTTGTGGATATGTATGATGCTGATACCTAGCTGGAGGGCTGGTTCAATCTCGGTTCCTGTAGAGCTCTGGAAGTTACGTCATGATTGGTAAATGGTTGAAATAAGGACTAAGGTTACAAGTTATACTAGTGTGGGGGCGACGATTCAAATCCACCGCCATCATCGCCGCTCCAAGCTGACCAATGACATAGGCGACATCTGCACCCGAGGACCAGGCCATCATACAAAACCCTCATTTCATTTCACACTAGTAAAGCTTGGTAAACCCACTTCTAATTTACACTACCGCACTCGACTGTCGCTCTCCAGTCATGTATCTGATTGGCTTAGTCTGTCGGCCATCTCGCCATTCGGGATTCCGACAGTGCTACTTTTCTGCCGATAGAAGTCAGCCTGTGTTGGCATAGTCAACTATCTGATTGGCTTACTATGTCGGCCATCTCGCCAGTTATATGTAAGAGCAGATGGATCTGGCCTACCTTCCTTCGAAGTCCTGGGTTGGGATCGTCTTCACCTTCGGTTGATGAGCACATTTATTATGCCAAACCGAGATATCAATCACTGCACTTCCGGAAATCTGGAATTCACTTCCTCTGTGTGGTCCAAGCGTTACGCACGGCGTGAGTGTAGGGCGGCAGAAGGAAGAACACTGGTACTTAATACTTCGCTATAATGAATTGCAAGTAATGAATCGGCCAGAGCGGGACAGGTTTTTGCTACTAGCTATGAGACACCCGGTATAATGCTTGTTTTGTATTTACTTCCAGAGAGAAACCAACAGCGGAAGATATAATGATATACAACTACATATTGGCAGACAACCCGGTGAAGTTCAGCGACAACTACGACAGGGTGTGTCCTGATGGGGCCGAGTACCCCTCGCTGGAGACCGTCCGCTGCCACAGCTACTGGAAGCAGTCGGGACTCAAAACCCACCGTTGGGCAAAATTTCTTTTGCACTCCGTGCCGGCAGTTGTGAACGATGTCGGGTTGTTTTGCATCGGCAAAAAGCCGAAGTGAGTATCTTTGATGCAAATGAATCATAAATAGATTGTTTTAAATTAGCACTCATCAGTTCTAGATAAGACAGCGATTACTCACTAGAAGGCTGTACTTGAAGTCAGCCAGATAATGGTAACAGTTTCATCCGTCGCTACAAGCCATTTAGAAATCCATCTAACAAGAGAGAGGAAATAAAAAACAATGTTTGCATGCAAGATACTTGATGAGTGCTAGTTTATTCACAAAAGTTACAAAATCGTATTTGAAACCGGAGCATCGCCTAAGGCAGAGAGTACCAGTCTTTCGCGTCCGCATCCGAATCTGGCACATAGTGAAGTATGTATATACCTACGTATTTCGCGTATGAGGATTTTAAGATTTTTATACAGTACATATAATTTATTTATTTATTTAATTCTTGCAAGTATTTTTCACGCGATCTGTGTATCGTGTCCACGTCAGATATTTATCTCGAGATGAGAATGAGCGCGGTACAGAGTTCAGCGCGTCCCCAGCCCGTAAGTTCTGATTAGTATGACGCATCCAGTACATCACACCTTTAGAGGATTTTTAGAAAATAAAGTCTCAATAATAGATTACCGTGGACACGGCCCATTACTAGATCAAGATCAAGACTTGAAGTGTTTACTTATTAACCTTTCCTCTCCGGTGATGTAAACTGAGTTGACATCTAATTATGTGATTATCTCTGTAAATCCAGAGTTTATATTTTAGATATTCCTTCGTAATATAATTTTGCATTAGATAAAATAATTACAAAATATAAGTATTTTCCATACGCAACAATAAAAAATGTTTTCTCGAAAAACCGGGCGCGGGGTACCGGATGCCGATCGTCACTTTAGTAGAAGAACGTACGCTGGCCGAGTTAGACGTGTCTTATGCATCTTTATGATGAATGTTTTTTCTCATTGTTGCAATAATTAATTATATTCACTTATGTACATGTCACCTATCATTTTAATGATTAATATAAGTAGATAATGAATGTAAAATATTATCCGACTTAAAAATCGCAAATGTCTCCATGCACAGTGAGTTCACAGCACCGGAACCCGTGTTTTTATTTGAGTACCTAAAGGGAAAGGTTAAATGCCGTGTTTTTTTTCATAATTTCTTCAGGTACGTCGACATGTATAAAAAATTCGACGTGTACGAAGACGCCGTGATTTACTTCGTACAGAACCAGTGGAAGTTCAGCAACGAAAATACCAAGAAAATGATATCCAGGATGACGGAAGATGACCGCAAGTTGTTTTTCTGCGACGTCAGGGACATCAAATGGAATGACTATTTCGAGTAAGTTGTAAATAATCTAAATAATTACGAACTCCCGCCGACTCTCTTCAGGGGTAGTCTTATTATAGAAAGCCATCTAATTACTTCTTCGATATTAGCAAAATAACTTTGTGGCCACATGTTATATAAATAAAAAGATAAAACACTATTTACTGATAAGTCAATCATGTTTCGATACTATGGTATCTTCTTTAGGAAACAATTTAGACTAAAATTAAAAATGCCAGCATATATAAAATATATATATAAGTGGTGGGTAAGTAATTAATAGGTTGTATGAAAACTAAGCTGTCTATTTGCCAAAGTGATTTGATTATTTATAATATTTATTTTGCTATTGATAGCACTTTTTCGTATTTCTAAAATGTCTAATATATCAAATTAAACTCCTAGTACTATAATTTCTAAACCTTTGTCAAAAGAATTATTTGTTTCCAAAAAATGATTGGCGAATTCAGAATAGTTGTTGCTATTGAAATTGAATTGAAACATCAATAAATAGTGGTTTAAACAGTGTTTTATCTTATTATTTAAGTAATTTAATCGGTCGTGCCAGGTCTTTCGTCGTCACTGACGACTTGTCCGAATGAACACGATGACATAAATTTCATAAAAATGAAATGAATAACATGATTAAGAACCGAAGTCACGTGACGGGTGGGGATCGTCCCCCACGCCACAAGCACCATGACTCCGCCCTCTGCCTGGCTACTAGGGCTGTCACCGGTGGATCTGGGACAATTTCAAGGTCGGGATACCAAACTGGCTAAACTACTCGGGAATACAAATAATCATAAAATATAGTCATAAATATAAATAATAATAAAATATAAATCAATGTATTAAAATCTAACACAAAAAATTCTGCATTTATTTATTCCAATTCGCCACTTATATGGCAATTACACCACAGTCTAATGAGGTATTCGCAAGATGATAGAGCACCTGTACAGCGTATGAGATGTACCGGGATCAATGTAAAAAAATATGCAATACATGGTATCTAACATAGTTTACGTAATATGCAATATATCTGACATAGTTTACTTGATATGCAATATATCTAACATAATTTACGTGATATGCAATATATCTGACATAGTTTACTTAATATGCAATATATCTAACATAATTTACGTGATATGCAGTATATCTAACATAGATACGTATATTGTCATCCATACTTTTACCTTAACCGTATACACACTCGAGATTACACTAAATTTGGATTATTCTCTACCAGTGGCCTGTTCCTGGGGATAAGGAGGTACCTGCTGCAGGAAGACGACTCCACATTACCGGCAGCCAGAAAAAGATTACATAGGTAATTTTATTAAAGTTAATATATCACCGAAAAAATGCCAAACAAATATTTCTTCCGTGAAAACTGAGCTCGCTGGAACTTGTATCTGAACCTTTCTACTTGCGACTTTATTTGATTCTTTTAATAAGTGTGTAAGGTTGTGGAGCAAGCGGGGTAGAACTTTAAAATGGAATTATTTTTTTAAAAAACAAGTTCATTCGTTCAACATCAATGGTTTTATTTTATTCAAAAGATCTTTCGATGTCATTAATAATGGAATATAATTGTGTATCCAAATGTGCGCCACGACTACGCCTGATGCGATGCTCACTTTGGACACAGTGCTCGGCCGCTCCTTAATCTCACCAACACGAGTGCATCTCGCTGGATAGCTGTTCCACAGCCAGCTGACAGACTATACGGAATAAAAAAAACTATATTAGTAAATATGGCTACTATTCTTGTTTGAAATTATTTATTGGGTAAATTATTGGTAAATTCATTTATATGTTAATTGTATAATAATAATAATACATAAAATATTGATATCAATTGATAGTACTCAAAATAAAGTATGATGACCAAAGAACACATTTGTCAGTTACAAGAGTTATTTCAGAATGGACAATAGTTTACTCTCAGTAGCTGTTCCCGCTCCACGCAATTTAACATTCAATTGAAAACATTAAGAGTAAAAGCTCGGAGAGATAAATAACAACGTAACGTCAGTAGTCAGTAGTCAGCAGTCAGTAGTTAGTAGTCAGTAGTCAGTAGTCAGTAGTCGGTAGTCAGTAGACGCCGATCTCCGCTTCAATGACAGCGACTATACTTTGTTATAACAAATGTCACGTGTCGTGGTTCTAATCCTTAAAACTATATGGATAACCGTATATGTAAGACGTTTGTGTTTCACATTATAGGTTGCACCTCCGGCATCGGATGACCCAGCTGCTCTTCCTGCTGATTCTCGGCGGAGGCTCGTTGGAGGGGTACAATCAGTTCAAACGTGGTCCTTCTGTTTAATTCTCTCTGTGGATATTCTCTTTATAGTTATAAAAGTATATTAAGCCCCAGTTTCTGTGATAACTTTGCTGTTTTATTATCCGAAAACTACAAATTTTTTAACGCCTATATTATTAAAGCAAACTGTTAATTTACTGTGTACATCCATAAAAAAACAATTTCAAACACATTTTACAATCGTTTAATTTAAAATGGTCACTAATTTGAGTCTGTCCTTTAATTTTTATCGATTTTCAAAACGGTACAAAATATGGAGTTATCAAACGCGCACATTTTAACTGGGCACATCCAGTGACAGCTAATGCGACCGATAACTTCGGATAAAACACTGCAGTGAGTTTGACCAAAGTCGGGGTAAAAGTAAAAGTAAAATTGTAAAGGAAAGAAAGTAGCGGCTGGCGTCTGTAAACCGAGATTTGAAAAAATGGATTGACACCATTATTCTGGCCTCCTCAACACTTGAACAGCATTCGGCGCGGTATTGAAATCCAACACATAACAAATCATAACACCAGCACAACACGCGTCAGAGAGGTTGGATACACGCGGCAAACCGTGCACAATAATCCACATTTTACATTTATTTATCTTTCAAATAAAGTATTATTAATTTAATATATTATATAATTTTGAATATTGCCACATACAGCTTCCTGGATGTTTGCATTTGATATGACGAACACCCTGGTAAGAAACTACTCATTTCTTCTGTGTACAGTTTTCTGGGATAATCTACCGTGTACATCTCACCTTACTGACTGACGTTTCGGATCCCATTGCAGGGCTGATGTGACTGTCGGTGTTTCTATTTAATTCTGGCTTGCAGTGTCGTGTCGAAAAGCGGGGTGTGATGTTTCTAGGCACTGCTTGCAATACCGTGTCGAAAACAGGTGTTGTGTGAAACGACGCTGAGTGAATTTCATCTGCTGCCAGAGCAAAGATTTTCAGCATATCATATAGTCACATTAAACGTGGTAAAGAGCAAGAGCAGAGTATATAACTATTACAATATATACTATTTTAATATATATGATGATACATAACATAATGTCTAAAAGTAACAGAGCAATCCCGTTACAATTGTCATTTGTTATGTATAAAACTGTGAGTGGGCTTAGAGTTATTATTATTATTATTACTTTGATAAAACACATTATTCGATCTTTATAACATATTCATGAATCGCTCATTACCCCTTCCCTATTACTAGAGCACAGCCTTTTCTGTGGTTTCGGACCAGTGAGTAAACGTTTACCGAGTGCGTTAGACCAGTGGCCCCCAACCATTTTGTCGCCGCTGACCATTCAGTGTTTGATATCAACTGATACGGTTGGTCTGCCGGGTCCACGAGCACTTGTCTGAACATCATCTTAATATCTGAAATTACCGCTATACTATGACGTCGAAAATTAAGAATTATATCGACAATATTCCGCTGCATCTTGCGACTCGCATAAAGACAGTCATTTAAAGAAAAACCGTTTGTAGTTTTAGCACTTGCATAAAAAACTACACGAATTATTACGAGGTATATAATAATTAGCCCCATTCATAAGTGTCCCCTTATATATAGCCATGTGGCCCAAAGTAAGATATTCTCTCGTGAAAGCAGAATATTCAATTTTTAATATATTGTCCCGTTGAAAGCGCCGTTCTAAACTATGAATCACATTCTTCAACTTCAGCGCATTTTGATATGAATCACCAAGTGCCGGGTGATTATTCCTAAAGGATAAACGAATAACATATCTACCCGCCAAGTTTCGATATGTAGTTTTCATAAATAAGTTCGCGCATTCTATGTCCGCGGGATCTGGACAATGCTTTCCGGAACATTCTCAGACTCCCAGAATTGGTTCAGAGTGACGTCAGTAACCGGTGACACCGACGACGAATGGACATTAGACTGTTCCCTTGTGTCCGCAGATACGGGACCCATTGCGTAACCGAAGATTGTACCCCAAGAGCGCGAGGTCAACCGTTACCAAAACGTACTAAATCTCCTGTGATCACTTTGTTATATATATCTGCGCCGAGCAAGATATCTATCGGGCCAGGCATATTAAATCTGTCATCCGCCAAAATAAGATATAGAAACGATTTACTATATGCTGACGAATTGAAATTTTCGGTTGATCATTCGTGATCTTGTCAATAATAAGCGCTCTCATATGAATAATACCGGAATTGTTCCGGTCCGCGATTGTAATGTCGGTAAGACCCCTGGTTTTACATCTTTGGCTTCCAACGCCGTCACTGTAATTTCCGCCTTGGAACGTCCACGGCAAAGCTTACGTACACAGTTTTCCGTGACAAAGGACGCCTGTGACGCGCTATCTAGAAGGCAACGTACCTTCTGATAACTCCCGCTGGAGTCACGAACCCGCGCAGTGACGGTCGCCATATGGCCGAGTTTAATCTCGGAGATTCTGTGGACAGTAAGACTGCCCTTGAATTATCAGAATCATCACTATTTGTCTCAACCACAGCGATCGAGTGCCCCTGACTTGAGAAACTTTATTCTTGCGGCGAGAATTTTCTGGATGGATCGAGGTGTTATGCGAACTTGAAGAACAATTTTTACAAAGCATCGTGCTTCTACAAATTCAGATTTTATTGCCTCGATATCTGAATAGCGAAAATTGAAGATTGTTTACCGACAGCATCGACAGATTATACCTTCCTAATGTCGATATTTCCAATAATATACCGTCGGTACCGCCTGTGACATCTGCCGCGCGCAATGGTCATATCCGCGCGGATAAATATTGTATTACCCACAAATCTTATTATTTGTAAACCGAGTGACAAAAATCACGATAATATAATATAAATATAATAATAATCATAGAAATACCCTTGATGATGTGATTGCTGATATATCTCGGCTCGAAAAGGACCTAATGTTGGGTAAAAGCAGAGATGCCGGAAGAAACAGGATATTCGGAAGGAGGTTTACACTCACCACAATCCAGTTCTTCTGGCACCTCCAAGGTGGACTGTAAATTTATATTTATCAGTATCTTCGTTCAGGGGTCCTAGTCCTTTAGATTACACTGTATTATACGCGACGTCTCAATTTAATACTATACTACGATTCACAATAATTTGCGGTAATCCGCACCGTTTCAAGGTCGCCTTTCGACTGGCGGCGGCGTGCCGGGTGAGAAGAGGAGGGGAGAGGAAGGCACAGTACACTATTTTAGTTCAGGAATAAATATATGTCCCAAACATATACACATAAAGAATATAGCCCAAACCTTCGGTCAAAAAGAGTCTCAGCTTCAGCGACATCTATACTGTTACATGGGAATAAATATCAATTTTTCAACCGTAGATAATGACATCGTAGTAATAAATCATTGAAAGGTTTATACATGATAACATACATACAACTTCCAAAAATTTGATAGGTGTAGTAGTCGAGCATGGGTAGAATTGGCGAAAGTTAGATTGTGTAAAGTAAGTAAAGTAAGTATTTAAACCAGACGACGACAGATCGTTAGCCCCGCAATGCCCAAGACTCCCATATAAATAAATAATAGCTTCGTTTCTGTGAGACATCTATAATATATATCTTGAGACTGTATTTTATTTAAAATTAAAATTTTCCGCTCTTGTTGGGACACTCCAGATTTAGTCTATATCAATAATGACCGCTTGTTTTATTTTATAAACATTATCGAATTCGGATCGTGACATATTTTCTTCCCGTTGTGCTCAACTGCGTACAAAAATCCCTATCACAATTGTACGTCGCTTCCACCTACATCTCTTTAACTAATACATTGTTAAAATATTGTACAAGCGCTTTCATAAATTTGTGGTGAACAGTAAACCGATACAATACACAGTCAATTACGACGACCGACCTTATATTTCTATACGGGATCACCAACGGTATAATAGACTGCCTCCAGATTGTTGGTCTGCTTGACTTTCACGCACCATTGAGGTCATCGAGACACAATTCATTGTTCTATTACATAGGTAATGTCAAAACACATGCATTAGCTAACTCCGCAGTCCCCAGAATGCATTCTTTGGGGAATGAATATGCGGAGGTAATCGACATTTTTGTTTTCTTTATATGCATATATTATTACATTTTTTGTGTCTCAACTCAGTGGTGACGGACAAATTGCTATACTTCACATTTTGTATTTATTTTTAATTTTGATTATGAAAAAACATGCTGATATGATGATGAAATTTTCTGTTATTTTACAAATTATGTTGATGAACTGAATAGGGCGTGTATAATAATAATAAATAAATACATCTTAAATAAAAAATAAAGGTTTACTTAGAAAAATATATAGTTCATTTTTTTTAAATGCTTAACAATTGTGGTAACAGAGCGCAGAGCTTAACGCCAACTCAAAAAATAAACAATAGGCGCGTTCAACAATGCAATACATTGACAAACTTTAATAAAGCCATAGCTAAAATAATAATTAAAAAATATATTAATTTGGTAACGATTTTTAACACACAAAAAAATTAAAGTTTATAAAATATTTTAATATAATAATCCTATAAGCCCCTATCTCACAAGGGTTAAAAACCTAAAGTGTTCCTCTCTTTACATGATTCAATTGGGTAGAGATCAGTCAGAAGCATCGCTGTATAACATTCCAACTTAATCACAATACAATAATAATACATTCACTACACTTTTTCATTGTCTCTATTTATTTTTATATATCTCTGTTGAATCATACTTTTTATAATTTTTTAATTACTCCCTCCAACAGCATGGAAATTGGCTACTAAAACATAGACGGTAAGTAAGAAAACAGTTATTCTCCTGCGTGAGTATGCATATGGACTATAAAGCTGCTTTTCCGATTACACGAATAAGTGCACTGTGAACAAGAAAATGGCTTCTTATTAGTAGTGTGAGAAAGCGTGTGGACTTTCAAGGTGTGTTTCCGATTACACGAATAAGCGCACTGTGAACATGAAAAGGGTTTCTCTCCTGTGTGAGTAAGCACATGCACTATTAAGCTGCTTTTCCGATTACACGAATAAGTGCACTATGAACATGAAAACAGTTTCTTTCCTGTGTGATTAAGCATATGGTCTCTCAGGTCGCATTTCCAATTACACGAATAAGTGCATTGTGAACATGAAAAGAGTTTCTCTCCTGTATGAGTAAGCATATGGATTCTTAAGTTGCATTTCCGATTACACGCATAAGTGCACTGAGAACACGAAAATGGTTTCTCTCCGGTGTGAGTACGCATATGAACTAATAAGTTGCCTTTCCAATTACACGAATAATTGCATTTTGAGCATAAAAAAAGTTTCTCTCCTGTATGAGTGAGCATATGCGGTCTTAAACTGCTTTTCTGATTACACGAATAAGTGCACTGTGAACATGAAAAGGGTTTATTTTGTGTGTGAGTAAGCATATGGACTATTAAGTGGGTTTTTATATTACTCGTATAAGAGCATTGTGCGCATGAAAAGAGTTTTTCTCCCGTGTGAGTAAGCATGTGGACACTCAAGTGTTTTTTCTGAAAACTCGTAAAAGTGCATTGTGAGCATGAAAAGGGTTTCTCACGTGTGTGAGTACGAATATGAACTAAAAAACTGTTTTTCCAATTACACGAATAAGTGCACTGTTCACATGAAAAGAGTTTCTCTCCTGTATGAGTAAGCATGTGGACTCTCAGGTTTTTTTTTTGATTACACGCATAAGTGCATTCTGAGCATGAAAATAGTTTTTCTCCTGTGTGACTAAGCATATGGACTCTCAAGTCGCCTCTCTGTTTACACGAATAAGTGCACTTTGAACAAGAAAATGGCTTATTACTAGTGTGAGAAAGCATGTGAACTTTTAAGCTGCATTTACGATTACACGAATAAGTGCACTGTAAACACAAAAACGGTTTCTCCCCGGTGTGAGTGCGCATATGTACTAATAAGTTGCCTTTCCAATTACACGAAAAAGTGCACTGCGAGCATGAAAAGAGTTTCTCTCCCGTGTGAGTGCGCGTATGAACCCTCAAGTGGTTTTTATGGTAACTCGTATAAGCGCATTGTGAGCATGAAAAGGCTTTCTCTCCTGTGTGAGTAAGCATATGGATCCTTAAGTTGTATTTACGATTACACGAATAAGTGCACTGTTCACATGAAAATTGCTTTTCTCTGGAATGAGTAAAGATATGCCTTCTTAAGTGTCCTTTCTGATTGCACGTATAAGTGCAATGTGTACACAAAAATATTTTTTCACTAGTAGTCGGCTGTTGGCTTCTACAGATATTTTTGTCGTTAAATGTGGTCTCTGAATTTGTCTCCGCTCCAGGGCTAATCGGAATCGGAGGTGATTTTTCCAAAACGGAATTGTGTAGAGTCGAGAAACCTGCAAAGGAAATAAAATATATGTTATTGTTGTAAACATAGTTATAAATTAAAATGGCTTATTATTCACTAAAAATACCGCTTATTATTCACAGATATTTATTTATATATATCTCTATGAAAAAATTAAACTATCTAAACGTTGTATATGATAACCCGAAAGTATTACATATACATATTTCATCAACTATATCTAATCCGCCTTATATATAACAACCACCAACTCCATATTTTTGAAATGAAAATGCTTTGATCTGTGCCCTGATCACCCGCGTTGTAAAATTGTTAACCTTTAGATGCCGGTTCTAGAATATAAATGATCTTACGTAGAATGGCATAATTATTGACATTCTGATGATGTTTGGTTTTGGTTCAATAACATGGTGTAAAACTATTACTAAATTTTAAATATTAAATTGCGTGTGTATTTTTTTAAATATAAGATTTCCCACGTAATTAATTTTAGTGACCGTGCTATTCAAGAACTTCTAAATACCGAGTTCTCAGTAGAATTCGCGATTGGCCAATGTGGCCGTCTGTCCTGGTGATGGGTTTCTTCTGGTCACCACTGCTGTGACGAAACCCTAGTTTCTACCTTGGCACGTATAATTTCACCGTGCCAAGCTAAAACAATATTAGCTACAATATTGGCGGTGCAAATTAAATTAAGCATCCTCTACTTGTCATGTGTAATTGGTTTGACACGAAATCATACCTCCACTCTCCTCTGACCAAGTTATAGATACGCTTTCTGGCTGCAGTGGAGTATTTCAGTTAGGATCATGTGTCAAATCTGCTATTTAACGTAATTACCAACATAAATAAACCAATTCCTCACCAGTGTTCTTGGCGGCGTTTCTGGAGTACTCGGAGCACTCCTGCTTGACATCAGAATATGATATATCTATATCAGTATAGGCCCATCCGGCGTATATTCCTTCGCCGCTCTCAGCTGGAGACCCCTCACTGGTCCGAGGAGCAATTCTCCAGTCGACATTGTCGGAACCGACTTCTGAAATCCAAAATAATAATCTGATATAGCAGAGCTGGACAGTCCAGAGCCGCGACCCGCCTCCCGGGCTCGGCTGCATATCACCATATCATACCGGGTGTGAGATAGGGCGACCAGGCGGACCGCTTCTTGTACTATACTTCCATGTGCACTCTTACAATTGGTACCACCGTAAAAATATTGTGCACTAATATAATTTTAGTTACATATGGTAAAAATATATTGTAAAATGGATTATCTATGGTATCCAGTAACTAGCGCGACATCCTACTTCAAGATAATTATTGATTTACGACTACTTATAATTATAGTTATTACTAATCTGGAATGGACCAATTCCTCACCGACGCGCTGGTCGGCCTTCCTGGAATACTCCGAGCACTCCTTGATGTCTTCTCCTCCATCGTCGCTCCCGGCTGCAGACCCTGTCTCGTGCTTGAGGGCAGGAGCATCAGGGTCAACACGATCCATGGCGCTAGTAAGCGAGAGCAGCGGGCGAGAAATGGCGAAATTCGCCAAGTTTTTAACCTTAAATGGCGACCGACACGTATGACCTGACTAATCACAAATATAACTATTGCCGTTAATTTGTTCGAAAGTTTTCGCGTACCGTTCAGAAACAACACTGAAAACAATGTTACAAAAACGCCTAAAACGACTTCACTAACATTTTGTTACATACAAACTCGGAATATAATTAGAAGAACATTCCACAAGTTAAAATAAAACATTATTAAGACTACTGATGGTGAACTGTTATTTAGCTTTAGTGCATGTTTGTGACTGCGATTGTGTCCGATTGTAACGATGATTAGTACCTAACTGAGATTTAACCGGTGGAGGTTTAGTGTCACGTGTACCAGCGATCACTCGAAGAATTACGAATAATAACCAGGAAGTTGGACATAAATTCTTCGGTAGAAAAACTTGATTTACAAAAAGCAACGACTGTTGCTGCAGATTCACCAAATATGCAAAGAAATGCGTCTTGGCACGATACGTAGCTAGTTTTCACAATTTCAAACGACAGAAAAACAGATAAACTTCCCAGCATCGACGATGACGTATGCCAGGGCAGGGGGTGTGAAACAAATATAGATAATAGATATAGAATTTAGAAGCGAAATCGCACACAAAACAATGGTCGCACAAGAGATGGGCCATGTATCGATATCGGTGATATTATATCGATATTTTCAAGAAACAGCCGCCGCCAGCTACTTAAATACAAAATTAGCAGCTACTGATAAAATAAGGTTTGAAGTTATCATTTGATTAATCGAACATTGTTATGCTCCTGGTAGCTCGTTAGGGTGACACCCCGCACTCTAGTATAATGTTTTACTTCGCGACCCATCCATTAGGTATCACAATTTCTTTAGTATCACGGTTACAGGAGGAGACAGGTAGACATAAATTTAACTTTTATACTCATGGGCAGGTGGAAGAATTAGTTATAAGTATAATTTGTGTATCATCCGTGTGTTCATATTCACCTGTATTCTTCCTGTAATTATGGTACCGATGAAGGCGCGACATCTGACGGATGGGTCGCGAAGCGAACATTCCATTAGAGTGCGGGGTATCGTTCTGACAAGCAATCAGGAGCATGATACACGCTCGATTAATCGAATTATAACTCTTAAAGAACACCCCGACTCAAATATATGAAACCCAACGACATCGTGGCATACTTATATCACATGGGGTACAATGTCGTGTCCATTCATATCAATAGCGTTAAAATGTATTTTTCGATTACCAGAGAAATATCAATAATAATTAGGAACCTAGAATAGAAAAAACTTCCATGAAATAATTGTCTATGCTCCAGCAACTATTGTTTATTGTTTATGGTATTTAATCGTCCGACGCGTCCTGTCAGTCCTCTAGCTAAATAATACATTTTATCTTATTGTATAGCCGTTTGGATTATCCAGAGGTGAGTCGATGGATTCGTGGGCCAGAGGGGGCCGCTCTGACAGCTCTAGCCCGCTTGCGCCCCCTCCCGACGGCATTTGAAACTAATAAAGTATTTTTGTGCTTGACGTGCAACGAACCCGGTATAGATTTAAAATGTGATTAACGAAACAAAGAATTTAATGATCCAATATCAATATTGTGTGTTCTTCAGTACCCAATTGTTAATTTAATCTTGCGAAGATTTATTGATTATAACATAATTGTAACATAACATATTGGTGATAACAGTGGAGGAGCATAGTCATTCTTTACTCTATCATAACTTGTCACTTGTACGTCTGAGTGATCCCATTTGCATTGCAGAAGCAGTAACTTTCGTTCCTTTTCTGGTCAGCTCTTGGTTTATTTACATTATTTGGTACCAGCACTTTATTGTGTAGTCTCTTACTTCGGCGGATGAGTTACCATTATATAAATAACTTTTTTCATTTCAACAGTGTAACGAAGCCTTTATTTACGAGCAGCTCATTATGTGTACTAATATGAAATGAATTTACGTATATAATCAATAACTAAGAAAATATACGACTTTAAAAGTAACAGGTAGAATATGCCATGTTTGTAATTGATCTCTTTGGATCGCTCGTCGGTATAAACTAAAATGGATCGATCCGCTTTTGAAACGTAAATATAATTGGAATATGCCACATTTAAAAATAAAATCATAAGGTATTGCAATATTTGCAAGGTGTCAAGATGGATTTGAAATTGCACTCTAAAATAAGTTGACGCTAATGTTTTATTTTTCAAGTTAAGTGGATCGAGCCGTGTTTGCTCCTCATATCTGGGGTTTCAGTTTGCGGGCAACATTGACGATACAGCGGTGTCTGCGAGGAGCATGGACGCTACCCGACGTCTTTCTGCTGTCAAGCCTGAGCCAGGACTTCCGACCGAGAGCGGCGATGAAGGAGAAAGCGGTGAAACTTATTTCTCAGTTGTAAAAGTAAATACGAAGAATGTATCTTTCCCAGAGGTGCCGATAGAGTTCGAACCGAGGAAGGATGTGGACGGAAGTGTTCAGATCTGTGTTAATAATTGCACTGAACTTGATGTAAAACTGGAAAATAGTAAGTCATGTTCCAAATCAGAAAGGAATCTCGCTACCTCACTCTCCGCAGCCGTGAAACCAGAGCCGGGATCTCGTCCTGGGAGCGGAGATGAAGGAGAAGGCGGCGGGGCGTACTTTTCCATTGTGGATGTGTCGCTCTCTGACGTGAAGCAGGAATGCTCGGAGCGCTCTAGAAATATCGGCCGGCGCACCGGTGAGGATATGATTTCATACAATTTTAAATAAAAGTTTTTAAATATTTTTACTGTATTTTAAATTGTTTTGTATAGAGTATGAACAGTGCAAGAATGTGGCTGAAAGAAGGGGTGTCGCCTAGTCCGATAAGACGTCAATCAGCATCCATTTAGATTATTCACCGCATGTCTTGCAAGCGAAACTGACCACTGTGTTGTATCAGCCGGATACGCGTGGCAGAAATCCCAGCCACATCTTACAGTCACCTGAAGAACAGCCTCACACGATACAGATTACTAAATCCGTCGGCCATTTTAATGGTTTGTTTTAAATCCTTGAGGTGTGTTATACTGTTTAGTATTTTAATATGTAAACTGACCAAATTAACTGAAGGCAAAATCAAATATAATAAAGTACCTATACCGAAATAACACATTTTATTACCAATGTAAAAAAACGCCTTAACTTCATGAATCATACTACATCTTTATAATATTAATATAAATAATACACGCATTCTGATTCTAAATATAATAAAATACCACAGATTAGTAACTGTTTTCCCCTCTTTAGTTATCTAAAAATACGACAAAAATGTTAGGTTAGATTTTAGAAGCAGATGTCACACAACTATGTTACCGACATTTCAAATTCCAACTGTGTCGTTGCTGAGCTGTGTTGTTGCTGTAAGTAAGCGGTCAAGGTCTTGGGCATTTGATAGAGGATGATACGGACCCGATGGTTACAAGGAAGTAGCCAGAATTCAGTATTGTACTTAATAAATCAGTAGGCACTGATTCTGTAGGATGTATTAAATATAGCGAATACAGAATAGTTACTGTTTCTCTTATAATTTGTATTCAGTTATCTATTAGATTCACTATTTTCGTCTACATGCGAATACACATCAATTGATGTTGTTACATATTACTTTATAATATTTAAATCTTATTTTCAGGAAAGTTGAAAAGCTCAATTCTGCCGCCAACAGCCCCTGCAAAAACTCCAGAACCTAAGAAAAAACGTGTAACTGTGAAAAAGTCCTCCAGAAAGAGTAAGGTTACTCAAAGAGGAGATAAAAAGTTCCCTTGTTTGCACTGTTCTTATAAATGTAATCGAAATATAGACTTGAGAAGGCATATGCTCATACACACTGGAGAGAAACCGTTCTCTTGTTCACACTGCACTTACAAGTGCGGTCGAAAAGAGCAGTTGAAAATGCACGAGGATACGCACATCGGGGAGAAACCATTTTCGTGTTCACATTGTCCTTATAAATGCAATCGAAAAGTAAGCTTAAGAAGACACATGCTCACTCACACTGGGGAGAAACCGTATTCATGTTCACACTGTGTTTACAAATGTGGTCGAAAGGAGCAAATGGTGATACACGAGCGCACACACACCGGAGACAAACCGTTCTCATGTGCACTGTGTACATATGTATGTAACCAAAAAGGGCGTTTAAAAATCCATATGCTTACTCATACCGGAGAAAAGCCGTATTCATGTTCACACTGCTCTTATATATGCACTCAGAAAAGCCACTTGACAAGTCATATGTTTACGCATTCGGGAGAGAAACCTATTTCATGTTCACAATGCGCTTATACGTGTATTCATAAGGGAATCTTGAGAAGTCATATGCTTACGCATATTGGAGATAAACCGTTCTCATGTTCTCATTGCTCTTATTCATGCACTAGAAATGGAGACTTACGAAGGCATTTGCGTATTCACACTGGAGTAAAACCATTTTCTTGTGAACACTGCAATTACATGTGCAATGATAACCGAAATTTACGTAGACATGTGATTTCAAAACACGGGATTTAAATTATTCACTCGTTCACTACTTTATATTAAGCGAATAAACTTAAGCTATATTATATATACATACCGCGATTCTTAGATTGTTTTCAAATTGAGTTTATAATCAAATAAAATAAACTTTTTATGAAATTATTGGATTATTTATTTGATATTATTATTAATATCACACATAAATTAAATCTAAGCTTTGTGTCTGAAACTTTCTTTCTGTAGGTAAATTTTAAAGGAATTTACAAAATCGAAATTAGGTTTGAATTTCCTTCGAAATATGACCTAAATGGAGGTTGAGAGCAATAGTGGAGTAACCTAAAAAAACCGCACTTGAGTAAAGAATTATTGTGACTGCACGCGCTCACAGACATGACTGTGTAGGCTTATCAACCATATAGGGTCGAAACCTAATCAGCAGACAATATACATTCGTGGCGGATACTGCCCAAGCAGCTAGAAACACTTCTCCGCAGACCGTCCTCTCAGCGTCATCTTCTTCCATGCACATCTCGAGCAAGACACTCCAGAATTCAACGCGCATTTAACTGTATACTGCCTCTGTATAATTCATGTCAATAAACGCCAGCCTTTATACGCGCTCTTTCAATTAAATACCACGCTCTAGTTACAACAACAGTCATTCTACACTGACATGCGTGAGACTAGAAGATGTTAGGGCTCCAGTCTCACATAAACACTATCACGAATCAACTAAATACAATAGCTACCACAACCTTTACACTGTCAACCCCTACAGAATATTAAATATTTTAATTGCAATATTGGATCATTAATTATTCTAAAAATGATCCCTGATAGATAGCGATTGGCAATGGATAGTTCTTGCATTTATTTTATTGTTATTGTATTCAAAGCAAAGACTTTTCTTTAGCTCTCACAGCTTCAATTAACTTTTGGTTTAAATTTTTTTTCTGTATTTTCCATTTTTTGAAATTCCACGATTGTTTTTAGCAAGATAAAATGAATTTAATTTTGAACCTGAACCGAATTGTCTTCTTTTAATTTTATTTTTTTATCAAATTTTTAGTTTACACTAGTTACCTAAGTGTAGAGTTCATCATATTATTATTAAATCTTTGCCATTTCGCCTCATTGACCTCAGCCAGAGAGTCAAGGAGAAGTCTTTATACAGGATTGGATAGCTGATGAAGATTATACCTTTATCTGCTCGGTCCAATCGGGTGGGGGTAATTCCTCTTTCGGAGGTTATCCTCGATCAGTTCCTGCAGAATGTCTCACTGTTCAATGGAAAAGGCAGAATATTTTATTTTTCGAATGTAAGGTCGGAGTGACGATACTTTTTCGAGGAGGAGGAGGAGGAGCCCACACCGGGCTGTGGCGTCGTTAATATATTATATTATAGGAATTATTTGACTCCAATATTCTGAATGAAATCACGGTAAAGCTAACATCTGGGATGTGATAATATAAATAAGTGTAGCGATCGGAATTCAAATCCATCGCCATCTCGGTCGGCATCGACGCTAGCGACAGCGTTGCCGGCTGCTGCTACAAGCCTGGCTCGAGAATTCACCGCCAGGCAGTCTCTCGAGTTTCATCCTTTCACAACGGCGGTCTTGCCGGCTCGCGCTCGCCGAGCAAGACCGCCAATTCGCTTCATTTCATTTCATAAGACACGTGCACCTTCTACATCATTCATTCTTTAATTCTATCTGTTTTCATTGTCATTGTCATAATAAACCTCACACGCCAATCACATCTATTTCATTTAACCACCGTCCTAACCCCGAAATAAGCATAATGTGGTGATCCTGCACGCGTCCCACAGACATGGTCGTGTAGGGACTCAATTGACAGCCATATAGAGCCTAAGAGAACTGACCAATGATACCAGTACATCGTTCGCAGGCATCTAAAGCGAGTCATTCCAGTTATCAACTTCATAGGCGCATTTAACTTAATACTCGTCGTACCCATCATTCTAAAGCGTACCGCAATAAATGCCAACTTTTTAAAGTTAATAATCCCACACGCACACTCATATATACTGCGACATGCACCAACACGCGTGAGACAAGAAGATAGTTAGGAGCTTTAGCCCCACCGTGCACAAAACCTTCTGATACGATTACTCAATTAAGATTCTCACAAGTCAATCATTTTCTACAACCGCAACCCCAACAATACCTTGTGTCTTGCTTCGCAGTTTATTGAAGTCTCCTGGTTGTACAAAAATAAGGTTACATGGAGCTTGTAAATTTAAATATAAGACATTACAGAGCATTACAGTATAACAAGAGACCCTTTAGGAGGCGCTGCTGTTCACACCGAGCCACGAGAGTACAATGGCTCACGCTTGTCTCTCGCGCTACTCTGCGCCCATCTCTATCGACCGAACCGCGAAGCTATCGGCACTGCATCTGCTAGAGATCGCACGCGACCAGCTACTAGAGGTGTGTATCGGCCAGATATCGCCCTCTGTCCGCCTCATGTCATTCCTCAGAATTAAGTCAATCATGCTTGCGATGGAGTAGACCGCGATGCTTTACCGGGGCCCGCGCGCGTGTCAACTTTCTAACATTACAAAATACCTATTACAACAAATACGTAGAGGAAAACAAAAAATGTCACTGCAGCAACGCCTGTCTTCAGGCAGTAATTTAATTACTTTTCTTCTTTACCATAAGTCAAATACATATAAAAAAAATTATATATCTGTACACCTTGAATTGAAATCGTTGCAAGTGAATAGGTATTTTATCAACAAATTACAAATTTTACATAATTCTATTTTGGAAATAGTTCGAGGAATAATATAATTACAATAATATAAAGTATGTGGGTATAAATGATGAAAAATTCATAAAATTCAGTCCCTCCTCCTTACATTAACGACGTCCTGTAAAATATATATTTTTTATTTATTTTATTAGTAACTATATAATAATATGTAAAAATCTGTTTGGACTGTGCCTGTCTCACTAGAGAAATTCTGTGTCGAGACGGGCATAGTTTATAAGCAATTGTTCAATTAATTAGAATTACAAGTAGATAGAATTATATTTATTACTATATAAAAGGTGTATATGAAGAACAATTTTAAAATGGACTTAATTTTTGGATCACTCTGTAGCAATAATTAATATAGGTATGAGTCAATATGTTTTTGGTGAGTGCACCAATACCGGCTCTACCCATATAACTGATGCGGACACACCACAAACTCCGCATCAGCGGTAATTTCAACGCGAGGTTTGCGACATTATTATTGGTACATATTTGTTCCCGTTCTGCCTAGTTGAGTATGTAATCAGTTCTTCTGTGGATTGTTGGAGATTCGGACTCCGATGTGTTCTAGAAGACTATTTGGGTCATGACGCTTCTTCTTCTTAATTCAATTTTCTTAATCGGGTGGATTACTTGGGGCCACTCATAGTTTCATCTTTCTTCGAAGTGTTTACTGTGTTTTTCTGGGTCTTCTTCCCTCTGGTATTGCTGACAAACAATTCAGCTGAGATTTCGGATGATATCGTTTTTACTCCTCGTAGGTAGATACCTATCGTCATCTGTTCCTCTCCGTTTTCCGTAAAATCACCAGTTTTGTCTTATTATTTAGCTCTGTTTTCCATATTTCAAAGATATATAGTGACCTTAGAATGCTGCGAGCCGACCTACCCTTTTATCAATTGCATTGTCCTGTCGTGCTTATGTCCCGAGGATCTGCTTCTTCTTTTCTATCTTTTCGAAGTTAAATGACCAATTTACCTACATTCCCGTATTCCATACCTCCTTGTAGATTGTATATATTAAAATATAATTGCAGAGTCCTCGCGCGAACGGTGTTTCGTATGCACGTGTCTACTTAAATTCCTTTTATTGTTACAAGTATAAGAACAGTAGTCACACGCAAACGGTTTCTCTCCAGAATGAGAAAGTAAATGTCGCTTCAAATCTGCATTTCGACTACACGAATAAGCGCAGTCGGGACATGAAAATGGTTTGTTTCCAGTATGTGAAAGCATATGGCTGCTCAAGATTGCTTTCTGATTGCAAGTATAATTGCATTGTGAACAAGATATAGGTTTCTCTCCGCTATGAGTGAACATGTGACTTCTCAAGTGGCTTTTTTGCTTGCACGTGTAAGCGCAGTACGAGCATGCGTACGGCTTTTCTCCGGTGTGAACACGTGTATGGCTTTTTAATCGACTTTTTTCATTACATGCATAGGAGCAGTGCGAACATGAGAATGGTTTAATACCGGTGTGGGACCGCTCATGTATATTCAGTTGTCCTCTTTGACTACACGTATAAGTGCAGTGCGAACATGAGAATGGTTTTTCTCCAGTATGAGTAAGCGTATGCCTCTTTAAGTCTCCACTTCGAAGAAATGCATAAGAGCAGTGCGAACAAGAGTACGGTTTTTCTGTTGCGTGGGTACGCTTGTGGGTTCTTAATTGTTCTTTCTGACTACACTTATAAGTGCATTGTAAACACGAGAATGGTTTCTCTCCAGAATGGGTAAGCGTATGCCTTTGTAAGTCTCCACGTCGAAGAAATGTACAAGAACATTGTGAACATGATAACGGTTTTTCTTGTGTCTGAACAGGCGTTTCGTTTCTTGAGGTTTCTTTCGCAGTAAATACGTTTATAAATTCTGGCTCTCTTCCAGAGGCAGTTAGAAGCACAGTTGGGTGTCCGAAAGCAGAATCATGAGATTTCAGGTGACCTGCGAATAAAATAACTATTTTATGCTTATATGTATTTATGAAAGACCTAATTTATCTGACACGGCATTGAAACTTGTAAAATAACTAATAACATTAATAAGTGCAAACAAAAGTAAAAATAATAGTACAACAAATAAGTAATGCAATTAAGTTAAACCTTATGAATCGATTAGATTGCCAGCAGACAAGAAGCTTGTGAACCAGTAGCGGAGAATACTAAACTTGGTTGGTGAAATGAAGGAAAACAAACATCAGATAGCGCCAGATAGTACCTAACTAATTAGTTTTAAATAATATATGTTATGACAAATACGTGGAAGAAAGAGACCACATCTGTTTTCAACGAGCCATCCCATCACACTTCCTTTCTAGCCGTCGAGTCAATTCGTTATTTTATATTTTATTTGTAACTATATAATACAATATAAAAATCTGTTTGGACTGTGCCCGTCTCACTAGAGAAATTTGTATCGAGACGGGCATAGTTTACAAGCAACTGTTCAATTAATTAGAATTACAAGTAGTAGATAGAATTACATTTATTACTAGATAAGAGGTGTATATGAAGAATAATTTTAAAGTGGACATAATTTTTTTTCATTTTGTAGCAATAATTAATATAGGTTATACAGAGTAAATGTTCGAAGGACTTACAAAAACGATGGATTCGACCATGGGTTCAAAATCAAATATTACTATTGCTAACTGCGAGTTTACTGACGCGAAGAACTCAGTGAAGTGTGGCTAATTTCACCCATTTCATGTTGATGTTGAACTGTTACATTACATTTTCAATTGTTAAAAACGAAACAATTGAGTTATCAAAAATAATCGTAAAGTTTCCAAGATAAATACAATAGTAGACTCCTTATTATCCGGAGTCACATTAACCGGGGCAGTAATAAAACTCAAAAAATAGTTTAATAACATTTAGAAATATTATATAAAATGTTTTATTTGACTATTACATGTAGGTACCAAAAAATGGTGAAATTAATATCAGAAAATATGATGTGTTCGCAAATAAGTATTTGTTTGCACTTAGATTCATTCATATTTTTGGTGCAAGCGGGAGCACCATATTAAATTGCAAATACAAATATCGTATTTCATCTTTCTATACTTGTATTTTCAGATTTTTTATTTACGGCGACAATCTAGGTTATTTTTATTTTTCTACCACCCCGAAAAATCGAAAAACAAATTATCCAGTTTAATAAAATAATTAAATCCAGAAAAAATCATCTCCTTACCTGAGTATTCTAATTTTATATCAGGGTGCAGCATATCTATATCAGAATAGAGTATTTCAGAGTCAGACCCGACGGCAGGACTATCTGGGCTGGCACGGTTTCCTTTTGATTTGCAACACGGCGATTTGTATTCCAGTATTACACCATCTGCGCGGTTATTAACTTCCACCGTGGAGTGCATACATCGTTCAGCATTAGTTGTCTGTCCGAGCTGAACGGCTAAATCGGGGAAGACGGTCTCAGCCTTTATAACAAGCCCCGAAGACGCTCGCCCCGACTTTTCATTCGCATCAGAGAATAGTGTTTCAAAATATTTTCCGTCATCGCTGCTAACTACAGGAGATGCTGGTTCAGACTTGATGGTGAGCGGTGAGCCAGCATCCATGGTCCTCGCGGGTTTCACTACTGTCACCTGCAAACATAAAGAAAACATTATCTTGCATCCATTTAAACACTCGGTAACCGGGTGCGGATTAACTGGAGCAGAAAAAGTAATATTTTTTTGATGTTAAACTTAATCATCACACGGAATTTGTAACGGAAAGAGAGAGAGAGAGAGCTCTATGTAAAGCGCCCTTGAGGGGAAAGTTTACACGAAAATGTCGCTATACAAATTATTCATTATTATTATTATGTTCGAGCGAATGTTTCCAGAGCCAAAGTGTGCGAAAGTGACGATGAGCGCATCTGACAACCTGTAAATATGAAGTTGAAAAGCAATGGCGGGACTTTCATTGCAACTATTCTTTGTTTTTTTAATTTGACATTTATCCGCCATGATTTACATCTATTTCATTCTTGAATATTGTTGTGTCTTTCTTTTGTTAACCTTGTCGAAGTAATAATAACCTTTTAATATTCTGAGGTTAAGTTCAAGTTCAAGAACAAATAGTCTCATTTGTGTGCACGTGTCGTAAGAATGTAGAGCAGCAATTTAACGAGCTTAGTTTCATCAGGCAGCTAGCGAGGTAGCTTCCAGGCTGGTACATGGGCAGCCCTCATTCAGGCGGCGGCACGCGAGCTGGGCAACTCACCAGCGTCACGGCCAAATATCTCTCAGCGAACAAAGGCACGAGTGACGTTCAGCTTTCAATGACGGACGACCATAGACAATAGACACGTGCGGTCCATAGACGAACAAGATATAGTTTTTTTTAATATTTAGAAGAGAATTCCTACAATAATTGCACACTCACGCATAAAACTGATATACGAGCCGCGTTTCTTAAGGTAGGTTCCCGGTGTATTGCTACGATTGCGATGTTGCGCATGCGCAATGGTTTCTTTCATCTGTTGACTCACCACATGCAATGTTAGAGACATTCACGTAGTGTGGCCATCTTGTAGTGAGTGGTTGAAATGCTCAAGAGAGAAGATCAGCCCGCCGAGTGTGAGATACAGTCCGTGATTCGTTTCTTGAATGCGCGAAACATGAAACCAGCTGACATTCATTGCCAAGTGTATCCTGTTTTGTTCTGATTTGGCGCCAAGTTATTTCCATATTTTCCTTTAAGCGGTTCCTTGGTGGCAAGCGTTTTGATGACGATGAGGAACTCAAAGACGGATTACAGACACGATTTTTATCCCAGGCGGCATCGTTCTATGACGAAGGTATACAAAAATAGGTGCCCCGTTAAAAGTGTGTAGCGTCCGAAAAAAGTAAAGTGTTATAAAAATAATAATAATAAAAATCCAGTACTTACTTAAAAATCCAGATCTTCATAGATAAATAATGTTAATTCAGGGTACATTTGATATGCCTGAACGGTAATTTGTGTCGGAAGTCGATTTTGATTCGGACCAACCTATCGTCATTTGTCATCGGCAGATACTTGGTTTTTCTTGGAAGTGTATTTCACAGGGCCCTGCGCCACACGAGAACCTTTTCTTCTGTCATTGGAAAGCAGTCCTTTGTTTTTTTCGGCAATTCATCGAGAAGATTTATCTCTTCAACAATTACGAGGGATGACCACATACGTTACGCAATACGTTATGAAGTCAATCGGTTGCCCTTTGTCCGAGAATAAATCTTTCCGAGAAATATCGCACTCGAGGGAGACCTGATAACAATGTACCTTCAGCAAATTAGAGGGTCAATAATAAGACAATGACTCCACCAGAAAAAAGGACCATTAAGATACGGGTCCATTTTTTCTGCCAGAAGGGCCACCGTGAGCGACCACTGACTATCGCGTCTTTTCTCCGTAGGAGTAGGCAGAGAAAATAGGACGCAAACGAATAAGTCTGTGTACACGGATTCACATATTTTACATTCATGCACCTTATGTGATGCGTAAATCGGACTATTCCGTCATCAATCATTCATTCCATGCGGCCAAACCGTTTGAGCAAGTCTCAAATCAACCGCGATTCGATCTAATCACCGGTGTAGTAGCACTTCCGCAGTATGCAGTCTGCATTCGATCCTAATCTACTAGTAATAATCGAGTCAACTAAAATAAATAAGAATGATGGCGGGCAAGAGGATTTCGATATAAATAAATAAGAATGTAATTTATTTATATCGAAACTAAATTTATAAAAATGGGCAGGTAGTAAAAATTGTGTAATAGCTTTAAGTGTGTAATGTAAGGCTGAATAAAGATCCTATATGTACCTAATGTTGTAGCATAAAATACAAATCTACATACTATGTAAAATTACTATAGAGATAATTTAGTCATAATTTGATATGAGAATGATGAATAGAATAAAAGTTTAATAAACAATACAATGTTAAGTGTTAAGTCCTACGGGTGAGATGAACTCGAAGATTTTAGTGACTTTGTGTGATTAGGCGACACCGATCTTTCTAACCGTAACATAACTATAGGCAACCTACAGTACCTGGCTGGCAATTGAATCACTTGACATATCATCAGTCATATCAGCTCACCCGGTACCCGCAGAGATGCAGTTAACAATACATCGCGACGGACTAGTCCTAGAACTTCTCAGTTGCCCGTCCTCTCGGACACCCGTCAAGCGAGCATCCCCAGTTACGAATATTATTTGTGCAGAATAACTTTCTAATCGTTGTACACTTAATCAACCCGCAATAAACGCCAACTTTTGTAAGTTTCGTTTTAATTAAATATATTGCTATAGTTACAACTTTTATACTCACCCGCACATTCCACGTTCACATCCACACGCGTGATAACTGAAGAAAGATAAGGCCTCAGTCTCACCATGTACAAAATCTCTTCATTTGAATTACATAACCTTCAAACGTCAGCCACTCCATCCGAGTAACTTAGAGCACATACACATTTCGAGACCAAAGACTAAAAATTAAAAATATTATGCACAATTATTATTCAGGGGCGTAGTCATTATCATCGTCAATTACTGATTCCTATTTGCTCGGAAGACGGTCGATTCACCAGGCGAAAAAGCACTGATTTTTTGAGGCAACCGCGATTTGATATCATCCATCAATACTTCCAAATCGCTAGACTTTGTCGACCCGCCAATTTTTCAGAGAGCGGTTAATGTGGTAGTCCGTAGGGGTCTCGGTGGGAGAGTCCCTACTATCAGCGACCTTCAAACCAGCAAATTCCATCTCTCGCTAGCAATGGGCGAGCGTTATCGTGGTGGAAAATGATTTGGGGTCTTTTCAGCTGAATGGTAGAATAATAGCGATCAAGCTGGGCCAGGTGCACGTCGCTGTTGATGTTGTACTGTCTTTGGCCACTCCTGACGATCAATAAAACGTCGCAAAAAAAGAAATTTTTACTAGAATTAATTTTGCAAACATTTCATTATTGTTATAATTTGTATTTTGTCTTTAACAACTCCTTCTTGATAACTCTTCTTTCTGTTATTCTAACACCTAGCGATTCGTGCTGAAGCCAATACTACAAGTGTTACAATTGTTAGTTTTGATTCCAGAGCGAATAAAAAGTAGTAATTGAAATAATTATCATTATTCAAAATTGTATTTCGAAGGCAAATACGATAATTGAGAATAAATATTAAAGTTTTAAAAGCACAAATAATTTATCGTAATATTTAATTTCAACACCCAAGTCTCTTTATAAATAAAATTCACTTGTTACGAGTGAGCAAGTAGATGAATTTTTAAGTTTCCTTTTCTTTTACATGTGAACGTGCAACGTGAACATGAAAAGAATTTATCTCCTCTGTGAGTGAGCCGATGGACTTTCAAGCTGTCTTTCTGCTTAGACGAGTAAGTGCACCGTGTACATGAAAACACTTTCTCCCCAGTGTGAGTAAGCATGTGCTTTCTTAAGTTGCCTTTCTGATTACACGAGTAAGCGCAATGTGCACATGAAAACAATTTCTTCCCAGTATGAATAAGCATATGGATTCTCAAGTGACCTTTCCGATTACACAAATATGTGCACTGCGAACATGAGAAAGGTTTCTCCCCAGTGTGAGTAAACATATGGACTCTCAAGTTGCCTTTCTGATTACACGAGTAAGCGCATTGTGAACATGAAAATAATTTTTCCGCACTGTGAGTAAACATATGATTTCTCAAATGGCTTTTCCGATTGCACGAATAAGTGCACTGTGAACATGAAAAGGGTTTATCTCCAGAATGAGTAAGCATGTGCCGTTTCAAGTAGCCTTTTTGTATACAAGTATAACTACACTGTGAACATGAAAACGGCTTCTCTCCCGTGTGTGCGAGCATGTGGTTTCTTAAGTGAATTTTCCGATTACATGAATAAGTGCATTGTGAACATGAAAATGGTTTATCAGAAGAGTGAGTAAGCACATGACGTTTTAAGTAGCTTTTCCGATCACACGAATATGTACACTGTGAACATGAAAACGGTTTCTCTGCAATAAATATATTCTTTAATTCTGGGTCTTTTCCAGCAGTAGTCAGAGGTATAGTTGGGTTCGCTCTCGAGAAGCCTGCAAAGAAAACAAATTAATTATATTACTAATATTTATTGTAACCTTGCACTGATATTTTATTTTATGTAAGTTTTCGTATTGTGATATATTTTTCTTTAATGAATAAACTTTATCTCTTGCAAATATTATATTCTTGTTAGGCTTGCGTATTTTGGCTGGCTGCAGGAACTTTGATTACAGGCACAATTATGTTAACCCTTCTCTAGTAACGCAGTACTACAGGTATACCGAGCTTACCATTGAATTTGTAATATTTCTGTTATTCTAATCTCACTATAAAATTAATAGTTTTGTTAATTCTATAACAAACATAAGCGTGTAAAAACTAATTATAAAAAAAGGAACAAATAGTGGATGTCGGATATAATAAAAAAAATTTCAAGGAATTATACATTATTTTCGCAATTAAAAGAAAACCAATACAACCAGGGTCCAAAATAATGGCTCCATAGCTGTCACTTGACATCCTGAAACGTTCCCCAAACCTATATCGGCTCTGAGCCTCCGGGGGGGTCATATTATTAATAGAAATATCCAATGCGTAATGAGATTTTTTTTTAAATAAAGCTAATATATAACATTATAATTTACTTTCTTTGACGCGATAACCACACACTTTCACGTGATAGAGTTAACAGAATAGTTTTATATTACCACGCGACATGGACACCTATATTCGATATATATTCCATCTGCATCTTGGACAGTGTCGGCTCGGCTGGGACAAAAATACTAAAGTAATCTTAAACGTTAACTTTAAAATTAATACGAACTGTAGCCTTACCGGCGCGTTGGTCTTTTCGAGAGTCTTCCGAACATTCCTGCTTTGCCCCAGGGAGCGGTGCGACAGCTCTACCAGCAGGATGCCCTAGGGCGGGAGGGCCCCCTCCCACTCCGGAGAGATCCTTTTCATTATCTTTTTTTACATTCACATCACTGAGTGAGAATCGAGGAGCGTCCTCGGCGGCGGTTCTCGCCTCAAACTCAATAGGCAACTCTGTGAACTCTGTCTTTATAACTGGATTCGGCGACGTTCTCTCCACCTTTACGCAAACAAACGTCTCTTCATCGCCGCTGCCGGTCGGAGAGTCTGGCTCGGGCTTGATGGCGACAGCATTATCCATCTCTATTATTTATCTCATTGTTTCGTTTACACTGAAAATGAAAAATGTAATGTTAGAAGAAGCGATAAAGAAAAACACGATCAATATATATTAACCATCCACCCATACTGGTGATACGGTGGTCAGATATCTAGTAAGCTTTTGGGTAAAATTGGAAACAATGCGTGAGAGACAACGATTTTTACAAGTAGAAGCGGAAACGTAGTCGCGGTTTACACATTTATCATTATTGGAATACTGTACATACTTAATTTACAAAATATGAATAAAATTTTAAGTTCAGAAACAAATTTTAATTTTTAACAATTAGTAGACAAAGTTTGTTATTATTCTTCTTCAGAAGAAGAAATAAAGTTGTGTTTGAAAAATGTAGAATAAAAAATCACATATTTGTCTACGTATTTCAAATACAATCAACACTCCAATTCGATGTTTTGTATCGGTTTTCATTCAATTTGCCTACTAATTTTGCGTTTGATAAATCAAAAAAGAAAATAGTCAGAAGCGGTATTGCTATCTTTATACATCAGCCTCCGCCTCGTGATGTCATCAGGGGCGAATGTGAAGAGCACAGAAACTTGATTTTCTCTTGGATTTATCATTAAAATATTGAAGCTGCATAAATATGGACTATCAGAGGTAGCATCAGTTGACCAACTCACCACAGCCGGAGCGAGGATCAGAAGCGCCGCACAGCAAGCGTAAAACGAACATACTGTCAAACAATGACCATAGAAAAATCACACGTCGCTGTTAGCGCCCATAGATAAGAGGTAGTGCCCCAGGTGCAGTTTAAATGGACAAATTGACGACTATCGTTTTTGAAAAATTTCTTTTGTCTGTGATACTTTGAATACATGATAATAAATTTTGTTTCGATGTGGGGAATAGAAATGATATACGATGCTACGATGTCGTTGGGAGCCATGTGATGCCTAATTGATGGGTAGCGAAGCGAACATTCCGTTATCGGAAGTGCCGGGTGTCGTTCTGACGAGCGATCAGGAGCACAATGTGTGTTCGATTAATTGAATTATAACTCCTACAGGACCTCGACTTATGTCACATGTCGCCTAACGTAAGTGGCAGACGCGACATTTTACATCAAAGTGAGTCAGCCGTGGATGTAAGAAATGAGTCAGGATGTAGGACAAATATAGTTAAATTTTATGAAAAACTAAAACTAGAAAACATTTTATTACAAAAATAATATATAAAAGAACTAAAAAGGTTAATGCGGTAATCAATGAACCAAACCATAAAAGTGTACACATGATATATAACAGTGATGATATTGTGTAACAGTGATGATTATCGGTTGTGAGAAGATTTTCGGTGGCTGACCAGCAGATTTAAGGACCATCAGACTACAAGGAGAGCGACGACGGCGTCTACCAACACAGATTCACAAAGGTTTGTTTATTTTTGATTTGCATAGATTGAATTACTGTATTCAACATTACCTATAGAAAACCCAGAACTAGCTATCGAAGTATTTACGGCAACACCATCTATGCATGGCTCGTGTCTATGGTCGGCTGTCATTTGATAATCGTGTCTCGAAGTCTCAGGGAGATTTTAGAGCATGGACCGTGCTGAGCCAGATGTTACTGCCGTCAAGTCTGAGCCAGGGTATACAGTCAAGAGCGACAATGAAGACCTCTGTCTTGATGTAGACATATGCCTCCCAGATATCAAACAGGAATGCTTGGAGTACTCTAGGAAAGCTGACCAGCGCAGCGGTAGGAAATTGGTTTCTTTAGATTAGCAATTCTAGAAAAATCACGAAACGTGACCATTAAACGATGATGTACACACCTAGACAAATTAAATACTTTCTCTAGAGAGTTCTATAGAAACCATTTTATTTCTGTTTAAGTTATACACGAATGGGATACCTAGTTGCTCGATATCATACTAACCTGTTCCACAGAATCGATCGAGTACCGTAGGATACGAGATATACTTGCCACGTTAATAGTTTTCGCTTACTTATGGTACCCAGAACTAGCTGTTTGATAGAGTAGTCTCGTAAACCAGGAACTGCGAGGTGTAAATAAGTGTAACAAAATATATATGACATTCAAAGTAGTATAATTTATAAATTAAACTAACACTACCAGAATATTCATAAAATATATTGTTGCGTACAAGCATAAATGTCGGGAACGGGAAGGAGTTTAGCACTGACCCAATCCGAATTCTGCTGGCACCCCCAAAGATGTACACTGTATATTTTGCACTCACTATTTCCGTCAAGGGTTCCCACAAAGTATAGACGTATAAGTCTCGAGATGTGTACAACAGTGTTAACTGTTCCGTACACGCTGTAACCGTACTGGTTCAAGGTCGCCAATCAACTGCTCGATAGTGCGGCCCGGTGGGGAAGGGAAGAGGGGAAGGCACAGTGCATTATTTTCATTCAATAATTAATATATCTATACACAAATAAATATATATCCCATACCCATGATGCAGCACTAATAAATAATATATAAATTGGCAATAACAGATCGATGCCCGAGGCTCATCAAACTGATGATTACAATATATGCCCTAACGACAATATGTATTTAGTTGAGATGCAGATGATCTCGGGCATGACCATTTCATGAGTAAACTCTTCGACTTTGGACTTGTCCGTGAACCGTGGTGTGTTTGCTCTCATTTATTAGGGTGTGGGTCTCCCGCTGGGGGTTGCTGGGATGGACAATACCGGGAAGAGCGGTGGCTAGGGAGACCTAAGAGAATTCTACTGGCTCTCTCTTGCACCCTCTTGCGACCTGCACAAGCTATATTTCTGTCGGACTGTAACCGAGTTTTTGTGGCTTCAACACATAAATGTGACGTTTACCTTTACCTTTGAATTTAATAGGCTGCCTTCTGAATTTAATATTTCACATTTTTATTCATGTATGATGGAAATAATTATGGAACGTTTACTATGGAATATAATTTTTTCACATTACTATCGACAGTTTTCAATTTTAAATGTTGTTTTATAAAGACTTTCTGAGGTGGCATCCATTATTGCGTCTGGATCAAGCATGTTTTAGTTTGCACCTCCCATTACCGCCCTGCGAGTGGCGGCATCAAGAGGATGCATTGCTGCAATTCTGAACCGAGGGATGGTCATCAGGTGATTTTCGTCAGCATGTCTCGTATTGCTGATGTTGGATCGCTATCAGATAAAAATAATTATAGTGCATAATGATTTTGGGATATGAATAATTTATTTTATTATATATTTTTCTTTGCAGGTCTTGTGGGATTGGATAATTCATTTTTGGCAAACCCAACTGTGCCTCTGATTACTTCTGGAAAGGAGCTAGAATTAGAGATCACCTACACCCAAAAAAAAAAAACAAACCGTAGGATTACTTTCACCGGAATAAAGTCGTTTTCATGTTCACGCTGCACTTATACGTGTAGCGGTAACAGCAAGTTAAGAAGCCACGTGCTCACTCACACCGCAGAAAAACCGTTTTCGTGTTCGATGTGCGCATACACATGTAAAAGGAAACGAGATTTAAGCAGTCATGAGTTTACTCACAGTGCAATGAAACCGTATTCGTGTTCGGAGTGCGCTTATTCATACAGTACCAACAAAAGCTTAAAAAGGCACATGCTCACTCACACTGCGGAAAAACCATTTTCATGTACACAATGCCATTATACATGTATCGACAAAAGTAACTTAAGAAGGCACGAGCTTACTCACACTGAAGAGAAACCGTTTTCATGTTCAGAGTGCGCGTATACATGCAAAAGTAAAGGAGATTTAAGCAGACATGAGTTTACTCACACTGCTGAGAAGCCATTATCATGTTCCGAGTGCGCATACACATGTAAAAGGAAAGAATCTTTGAGGAGCCACGAACTGACTCACATTGCAGAGAAAGTATTTTCATGTTCACAGTGCTCTTATACATGTAAGCACAAAAGCAGCTTAAGAGTCCATACGCTTAATCACGCCGGGGAGAAGCCGTTTTCATGTGCTCAGTGCACTTATAGATGTAGTGACAAAAGCACTTTAAGAACACACGCGCTTACTCACACTGCACAGAAACCGTTTTCATGCCCACAGTGTTCTTATAAGTGTAATCATAAAAGCAGCTTCAGAATACATTTGCTTACTCATACTGGGGATAAACTATTTTCCTGTTCACGGTGCACTTATTCCTGTAATCAGAAAGGCACCTTGAGAAGGCATGTGCCTACACACTCTGTATAAAAACCGACCTTATGTTCGCAGTGCTCCTATACTCTGGTGTTTGTATTCAAATCGCACTTATGAGTACAGTGTGATCGTAATCGGAAAATAGAAATGTTGTAGATGCACTATGATGACAGAGCAGCGGGATTTGATCCTCACGGAGAGCTGCCACAGCCGAGTGCATTAATGTGTGTTCTCAAATGGCGAAATACATACAAATACCAGCTCAATCTACGCTTTTCCGGTGGACATCTCGGTAGTCTCAGTAGCTGTTTAACAAGAAGAAACATATTGATACGTGTGGAACATCATGCTAAGAAACACCGCCATCGCCGCTGTTGCTTTAAGTTTGTTTCGCTGCCCGAATTCCAGGAAATGATCCAGCGTTTGGAGTTACCGGGACCATGCACAAGCGACATAATTGCCCCGAAGAGGCTCCCAGTTATGCTGGCGACGAAGACGGTACGAGTCGATTTTGGACACTGACTCCAGTGACTGCCCGAGCCTGCCGCTGGCTGCCGCCGCCGCCACCCCAGGACTAATGCCCACGCCGGACTATTCGGCCTTCTATCCAGCCGAATCGCTGCCGCCATCACCGACACACTGTGTCACTGAAGAGGCCATTTTAAGGTTGCTCTTTGCCGCCCGCAAACCTCCGCCATTCGCGGTGCCGAGTGCGGCTGTTGCCGAATTACCGCTTCGTTCTATATTGCTCTACCCCGCTTTATATTGGATTCTTTTTCCTGAAAACTTTTCTAACAATACATTTTTCTGCCATTTACCAACGTCTTTCACTGAGCCCTCTTATCAATATTATTGCGTTTGTTATTCGGAATACACAGACTACTGCACCCTAAAAATAGCAATAACTGTAGAATATAGCGGTAATGTAGTATAAATCCGTAATTTTCCTTTTAACGGATTATTTGTTTCTTTTGTTATTGAATTATTTTTTCATTTATTATATGGATCTTTCTATGCGTACTCTGATATTATGGGTCATACATATTATTTATAAACTAAGATTATTAAATTGATTCTGTTTCTGAGAGGGTGTGATCAGATTGTGTCGATATTTTATTTAGATGTTTTAATATATTTATTATAGCTCCTTTTCAATATTTTCACAACTCTCCTTATTATTTTGTGTGGAGTATTTTTATACCGTTTGTAATATATAATTTATATTTTTTCCAGTAATTAATGTGAAATTTTTCTTGTAATAATTTATATCCCAGCATATCAAAAAAAAAAGTTTTTTTTCAATTTTGGTTATATTTTACATTTGTGTTTTATATTTGTAAAATAATATAAAACAGCAGTAAATTTAGAGTTATGTAACTTACTTACATCATACCGGAATGCGAACAGACTAGCGGAAGTTCTCATTAAACTAACCGACAACGTAAGTCGTCACTCTCTATGTCCCGCAAGTCGGTAAAACATATCTAACTTATTAAAATTTCAATACAGGTACCGAACTATAGCAGGTGTACTGTGTGGTGCGGGTACGGCGATCTATGTTAAACGTGGCACAGTTCACACCTCCAACCCCTCACAACTCACTGCGACATATAGAATCGACCTCATAAGGAAAACACAAACTCAGCACAGTTGAACTATTTATTTTTCACAGTCAAAAAACCAAAGAAAATAATTAAACTAGAAAGACATACAGAAAATAAACATATAGATATATCTATCGAAAAATAAGACGTATGTTCTGAAAAACTAAAACTTCACAATATTAGGTTTTCCTTTAAAAAAAATAATTTTGTTGCAACAATGAATTCAACTTATTTAATGTTTATATTGTTAGTTTATTCTACTATTTTTATAGCCGACTCCCTTTGACAGCTTCTCCTGGATTCTATTTAGTAAATGACCCAAAATTAAATTTATTTGAGGTGCGGTAATCGTGACACATTTAAGGAATAAGGAAGGAAGTTCATCTAAATACTTCAAATATATCGCCAATTTGGTTGGAGTTTAATGTTTTATCTCCAAACACCATCAGAATACATAACACCACGGCTAAAGTTGGTTGCACACCCTTTCCTCTAGCGGCATAGTTGGCCATCTCTTGTGGTGGTACCCTGTTATGCTATGTTTAATTATTTGGTGCGAAACAATTTATAATGTCAATCAGTGCAGCCACCATTAGCAATCTCAAATAAAGGTAATTAAAAATGTTGACTGGGTTTAGTACCGCACACAGTCGGGACGCACACCACATGTTCAGCAGTTACATACGAGGTTTGATCAAAAAGCTAAAATACTCTATTAATGAACATTAATTTGAAGTCCCCATTAGATATAACATACTTGTCCCAGCTTCTTCCAATTTTCGAAGCACTTCAGGAATGCAATTTTATGTATGGCGTTTAGGTCCTTCAGCATTGTTGGTAACACGTCGTCCTTTCGAAGGTTTTGCATCTTCGGAAGGAATAAGAAGAAATCGCAGGGGTCGCAGAAGCTGAGGCATCATAACTAACAATAAATTCACGAACAAGTGAAATGTGAGCAGGTGAATTACCGTAGTTTAATTGCCATGAGTTGTTTCGACATAAATCCGGACGTTTTCTTCCGATTGCTTAACGCGAATGGCAAAGATCTCCCTAGTAGCACTCCTTATTGACCGTGCGACCTGGTGGCAAAAACTCATGGTACACTATATCATTGAAATGGAAGAAAACAGCGATTCACAGTGGCAATAGTGATTCGGCAAATGTAGATAATAATTTTCTTCACTTCTTCGTCGTTGTCATCGATTATCTTTAACGTCTTCATGGAAACGTTTGTACCACATGTAAAGGCTTATTCAGGCCTATTCTCAAAATTACAATATTGAAATGAAGGTGATTGTTACACCAACCCTCAAAAATAGACAGTATGTAAATTATCGTCCGTGTTATATTTGAATGAGAGGAGGGAGAGAGAGTGAGGGAGTGAGGGAGATAAACGTACCATAATCTGTCAAAACATAAAAATGGTAACAGGATTGGCCGTGATTCTTCACTACGACGCTGCGGATGAGGAAATCAATAGGTAATTTATGAACAAACCTTTTTCCGTGAACTTTGAATACTGTATTAGTACTTATTTTAACAAAAATATATATTTTTAGTCGAAACTCGAGAATGGAAAGACGTCGTTTGCGGGATTTGTGCAACCCGATGGAAATTCCAAAGGGGCAATTTTTACAACTATACCTCCTTGATAAGGTACAACTATACCGCACAAATCGCGCAAACGACGTCTTTCCATTCTCGAGTTTCGACTAAAAATATAAGTTTTTGGTTAAAATAAGTACTAATACAGCATTCAAAGTTCACAGGTTAGTTCATTAATTACCTATTGATTTCCTCATCCGCTTACAAAGATAGGTGCACTGTGACGATTAAAATATTGTTTCCATTGTTTGAGTACGTATGTTTTATTCTATTTACTTGCATCACTTGTTTAATTACATTCAAGATTTTACGTAAAAGTGCATTGTGAACAGATAGACGGTTTCTCCTCATTGTGCCTAAGCTCGTGCCATTTTAAGTCTGATTAACTGATAGGATGAATATAACCATATAATCACACTATAACCATAACAATTTCTCAAAAGTGCTTCTGATTGCAGTGTGAACAAGAATACATCAGAATCTCACCTGCATGCGCGTGAGCCCGTGTATTGTGAAGTCTGATTTAAGATTACATGAATTACGTAACCATTATAATGATTAATTTTAACAATGTGAACATAGAAACGCTTTGTCACCTGTGCACGATACATGTAATTACATTTTTAATAGCACTATGAATAACGGAAGAATATGCTATCGAGTGTGAGGAAGGATGTGCCTTATTATGCTTGATTTTCGATTGCACAAATAATTGCACTGAGAACATATAAACAGTTTTTCTCAGTGTGCGAAAGCAGGTGAATTCTCAATTGTATTTTATCATAACATTAAGTGTGCTTAAGTCCATGTCTTCTTAGGTGTGTTTTTGTATTGCATGAATAATCACACTGACTACATGAAAACAGTTTTTCACCAGTATGTGAAAGCAGGTGAAGTTTCAGGGATGTTTTACGATTACACGAATAATTGCAATGAGAACACGAAAACAGTTTCACTGCAGTATGCGTGAGACCATGCCTTTTTAGCATTGATTTCGAATTGCACGAATACTTGCACTGAGAACATGAAAACAGTTTCTCGGCAGTGTGCTTAAGTCCATGCCTTTTGAGGTTTGATTTTGTGTTGCTCGAATAACTGCACTGAGAACACGAAAACTGTTTCTCTGCAGAGTGCGTCAGCCCATGACATTTTAGCTGTGATTTTGTATTGCACGAATAACTGCACTGGGAACACGAAAAGAGCTTTTCCACAGTATGTGAAAGCAAGTGAACTTTCAAGGATATTTTATGATTACACGAGTAATTACACTGAGAACATGATAAGAGTTTCTCTACAGTATGCGTAAGCCCATGCGTTTTTAGGCGTCCTTTTGTATTGCACGAATAATTGCACTGAGAACATGAAAACAGTTTTTCCCCAGTGTGTGAAAGCAAGTGAATTTGTAAAGATTTTTTATCATTACACGAATAATTGCACTGACAACACGAAAACAGTTTCTCAGCAGTGTGTGTAAGTCCATGCCTTTTTAGGTTTGATTTTGTATTGCACGAATAATTGCATTGAGAACATGAAAGCAGTTTCTCTGCAATGTGCGTAAGCCCGTGACATTTTAGCTGTGATTTTGTATTGCACGAATAATTGCATTTAGAACAAGAAAACAGTTTTTCCCCAGTGTGTGAAAGCAGGTGTTGTTTCAAGGATATTTTATGATTACACGAATAACTGCACTGAGTACACGAAAACAGTTTCTCAGCGGTATGCGTAAGCCAATGTACTTTTAGTCTTGCTTTTTTATTACACGAATAATCACATTGAGAACATGAAAACAATTTCCCGGTGGAAGTTAGCGTGTGCCTACTTGAGAAATTGGCGGTTTGGAAGTCTGACTCCTGTTCAGAGGTAGACGAAGGCGCGAAATCTTGTGTTCTTAAGAGACCTGCAAAAATCACGACATTAGAATATTAATGTTATAAATATGAGGTAGATTACAGTTCTATAAAGAGTATGCAACGAAACAGGTTTGTTAAGTTACTATAATTTGAATGTCTATGCTCGGATTTTCTCGAAGTAGGTGTTTTGAAATCTCTCAGGAATTATTGAAAAAATATATTGTAATGTACATTGATTGTGTCGTCAACCAGGAATCAAATAAATAAAGAGTAATGACGTAGTGATATTTTGCTAAGAACGGAGGAGAGAATAATATGTGTCCTAGGGTGACCACATATCAGTTTATGTAAGCCCGGAGATTGTTTGCGAGTAAACAAAAAATACTATTTGGTTAGAAAGATATAGGTGATATGCACGCTGATTTGTGGTGATTATATAAAACGTAAACATTATTTCACCGGGGAAATTACATTTGTCTTTTTCTATGTTACATTTCATAATGTTTAGATTTTTAAGATTTACTAGATTAAATACGGTTATAATTTTCTTGCCCTCGTACATATTATTTTTGTAATATAAAACATGTCCTAGTTTCATAAAATTGAACTGTATTTGTCTCACATTATCAACTCTTATTTTTTACATCGACTTCAGTAAATGTGGTAACCCTGACCGAATAAGACCCTCTGCAAAATGTAACTACAATGAAACCTGATACCTACAAATATAATTCTAATATCTTACGGTAACACGCGTTGACAGCTTGGCTGCGTATTTTATACCACGCCATGGTAAAGCTTAAACTGTCACCCCGTGTGTCATAACTTTATATCGCGTATTAATAATCTAAGGAAACCATCTCTTACCGGCGCGCTTTTCGCCCTTTATGGAGTACTCCGAGAACTCCTGCTTGATGACGGGGAACCATGTGCCTATATCGGTACAGGGCGCTGGAGACCCCTCGCCCGTCTGCTCACACTTCACCACCGCCACTCCCTCGGCGGTCCAGGGCGCATTACGCCAGCCATCATTGTCGGATCCCACTTCTAAAATCGAAAATATCAATACAATAAATATCAATCAGCCGCCAGAGCCGCGACCTGTCTCCTGGGCTCCGCTCCATCTCCCCTCGTGCTGTGATTCTCTGTAAGGAAAATGAACTGCTTAGAGTGACGAAATCAGCGACGACCAGCCTGTAGAGAAATTGGTCAATTTCAAAAATAAGTAAAATCCGTCAGCTGTGATCTCGCTGTCCACATTTGTCACAGGGACATTGGTCCTCGAGGAGTTTAGGATTACAAGAAGACTTTCGACAGCATGCAGGACAAGCATTCTTACTTACTTTGGTCATGTTGCTACAAGAAATGGCGAGTCTCCAGTAGCTCGCGGGCAAAGGGACAGGTGAGGGGTGAGAGACAGCGAGCGAGAGGACGGTCTGCGATCAACACGACTCAGGACCGGGAGGTTTGAAGCCGTACTGTGCACCGAGTTTCAGATATTTCAGGAGACCACGACGCCCAGAATTATCACTGAAATAAGTCATCACATCAACCTGGGTGTTTAGATTAGGCGACCAAGCGGACTGCTTTTTCTTGTATTCTGCTTCCGTGAACTGCTTCCATATAAACGGAACCAAAATTCACCTATAAAGTTGGAAACGACACGATTTAAATAATGCCATAGATGTAACCTCGCGTCACATAACAATGAATGCTAACAGCGAGTCTTTCTATTTTTACATATCCAACGGTCACATCTTACATTACGGTTACATTTTAATTATTGATCAAGAATGGACCAATCCTCACCGGCGCAGTCGGCCTTCCTGGCGTACTCCGAGCACTCCTGCTTGATGTCGGGCAGCAAAATATCTATCTCAATGTATGGCGCTCCTTCATCGCCGCTCTCGGGTGCAGACCCTGGCTCAGGCTTGACGGCAGGAACATCTGGGTCAGTACGATCCATGGCGATAGTATCTTCCATCGAGCAAGAGACACGCGTTACGAATAGTTTCGGCCAACTATTGACTTCAAATGGCGGCCGACCATAGACACGAACAGACCATAGACGAATTGTGTATGGCCCGTTCCTACGTAGTTGGTCGGATTTTGATATGCCCCAACGAAATCGTGTCGCGAGCGTATTTTGATTCGGGACCAATCGATTAGTGATTATTGAAAACACACGGTGGAAAACAGAAGTTGGAAGTAAGATCTGGGATGTGAGAGCTCATCCTCGGAAATTGGAGGAGGTGTGAGTGGTTAAGAATTAAAAACAAGAGTTAAAAAACGCGCAGTTGAGATCCCTCGGTTGTAAATAAGATTTGAAAGTTGAAGTTAAAAGTTGAGAACACGCTGTTGAAAACAGAAGTTGGAAGTGGATAGTTGGGAGTCAACATCAGAAATCCGATCGAACGTAACAGAGAGTCAAAGGATAGACTGCCACAACTCACCGCAGTCTACCCAGAAGCAGCCGCCTCGCCCGTTCCGAGCAACTAGCCTGATAGCCTGCCGCCGGAACAGCCGTGGAGCCAGCCTGGAAGCAATTAGCAGGAAGTCGCCCACGCCGGGTGCTGACGGCATCACTTCGTCGGCCTGAGACCAGGTCTCGGAGGAACATTGCAAGATAATCCGAGGTAGAATTAATTATAGATTAAGTTAGTTAAGTTTAAGTATTTCCACCTACACATAAGTGTAAATGTCTAATTTGTGTGTCTTCCGTGTGTTTACATTCACCTGTATCTTTCCAATAATCATGGTACTAATAAAGGCGTGATACACGATGGATCGGTCTCGAAGCGAACATTCTACCAGCCAGAACGAGCGACCAGGAGCATGATATATGTTTGATTAATCGAATTATAACTTCCGAAAACCTCCACCTTTATGTCAACTTAATATTGAATAAACTGGATCATTCTCGGCGGAGGGGCTATCGCAAAACTTGACTCAACCCTTGATGATCTCATGCAAAAACTCATTTCTCTGTAGATGAATGCTGTGTGCTGACCATCATCGGCAAGTCCGATTGCTGGGCCGTGTCCGACCAACTTCGTGCTTCGAGACGATGGGAATCCTTCTACGGAAACGGTGGCTGATAATATTGGTTTAATAAAGACGTTTGGAATTGACAAGATAACATGCAAAATTGTGAACAACGCCAAGGATAGGGATGAATCATTTTTTGTATTTAACTCACATATTTTACATATAATGTTTCCATCTAACAATAGGACTTGCTCAGTGTCATACCCAAAGGCAATGAAAAACCTCGATTCAAGCGCTTATCGGACGATTTCGCTTCGTGGCAAGGTGCTGAAGACTTGTATTTGCGAAAACTTATTACAGTTTGAAATAATATCTGTAAATTTAGTTGAACTCATGTGAAGTTGTATAAAACATCTTTACATACAATTATTCTTATATGACATTGGTACATCACTTATAGCTAATTACAACATTCTTATATCTATTACATATAAACGTATTCTTAGATTTGTCCTTGTAGTTCATATTTAAATTAATTGAAAGCCTATTCCTAACAAAGGACTCTGGCACGTTACTTATTATAATCATAATCCTCAGTCATTGGATCTATCGTGATTAACTGTTATATTCGTTAAGCATTTATGTCTAAAGAAATTCGCACACATTGCTTTCAAAACGTACTCTGTCAGGACCATATACGCGTGACAAAACATATTACATAAATATAATGGATTATAGGTGATTCAATTAAAGATTAAACCGATGGACATGTTATTTTTGGAATATGAAAGGTTCTAGGAGTTAATTAATTTATTCGTTCATTCAGCCACGTGGTCCGTTTAAACCCGCGCTAAAACAGATCAAACAAAGGAACTGCGCTTTTTGTTTTCCTCACGTATGGACATTTTTGTCTGAAAGTCAATTGCTTTGGCTATTGTCCTCCGTGACCTTGGGTGCTAACCAATTGTCAGGCACCCTTACGTAACGGTTATTTTCCTAGATAATTCCTCGGAAATCGTTTGTCTCAGCCGATACAACTGGTCCTGCTTTAATGATATTTGGGGGTTAGGGCGGTGGTTAAATGAAAGAAATGTTGTTTGCGTGTTGAGGTGTTTATTGTGTTGGATATAACAATGAAGATAGATGAGAATGAATATAATGAATGAGTGAAGATGTAGCAGGTGTGTGTGGATTTCGAAGAGAAGCAAGTCGGCAGTTTGCTCGGCGAGCGTGGGCCGGCAAGACAGCCGTTGTGAAACTATGCAGCGGTGAATGATCGGGCGAAACTTATAGCAGCAGCCGGCCGCGCCGTCGCTAGCGTCGATGCAGGCTGAGATGGCGGTGGATATGAATTCTGATCGCTACAGATATAACAAACCTTAGATTTGTAGGTCGGTAGGGTGCATTCTTTTAAATCAATACGCGCCTTTTTCAAATCATCGTTCCTCGAAAGTTTTTTTATTCGATACCTTTTCTTTCAAAGAAATAGAAAGCTGTTTAGTTTACGCCGGAGCTCACATTTATGATTGCTTGTCGAGAAACCTTCGCCATATTCTCGTCGCCATTGTTCTTTCGTCTTAATGTAAATTGAGCTCAACACTTGGGTTGGAGGTCATTACGTTTTTGAACGACTCGCTGGGTTTTTTTAGTTAAGACGTCCGGTTCCCTCCACATGGGCCCGTCCTCGGTGGTTTGTATGTTATTGGCAATATAAAATTTCCTATATTTATTTAATCGTTTATTTTCGTCTAATTAGTGTGATAGCTTCGCTTCATTTCACATCGAGGTATATCAAACGCAAAATGCTTATTAAAGTTAGCTCTCAAAAAACTAAAAGTGAAACTCGTCTATGAACCATTCGTGTTTGTTGTCTATGATCAGTCAACTTTCGAAGCCATTAGTTGCAAAACGCGTTTCTTGCTGAATAGAAGATATTAGCGCCATGGACCATGCTGACCCAGATGTTCCTACCGTTAAGCCTGAGTCAGGGTCTGCAGACGAGAACGACGATGAAGGACAAGGCGTCGGAGCGCCCTACACTGAGATAGATATATCGCTGCCCGATATCAAGCAGGAGTGTTCGGAGTACGCCAGGAAGGCCGTCCAGCGCGCCGGTGTGGATTGGTCTATTCTTGATTAATAATTAATGGCGTGAACGCGTTCACTAGACGTGACCGTCGTATATGTAAAAATAGAACGACTTTCTATTACTGATTTTTGTCATGTGACAGGAGGCCACATCTATGACATTATTTAAATTGATTTTTTTCTGTGGCTTTTGTACAGTTTTTTGCACTGAGGCCAACTTTTCGGATATATAGACAACATTATCGGTGCTGTAAATTGTCTCTAAATGAAATCTTGTTCCGTGTATATAAAAGCAGTGCATGGAAGTATTAAAGAAGAAAATCATTTCAGACTTATTTCAGTGAAGTTCTTATTTTTACGGTCCCCAGAACACAAAACATTCTCCCGGTCCTCAGCCGTGTTGATCGCAGCGCTTTACCTGTTAACTCCTTTATTTATTACTCCAGACTTCGCTTCTCGAGACTAGTCGTTTCTTCTAGAAATATGTCCAGATTAAGTCAAAATGCTTCTCATGCATGTTGTCGAAAGTTTTCTTGTAATTCTAAACTCCTCAGGAAAAGGACATTTGTGCGCCTCGCGGACCACGAAAAATTTCACCAGACTGATTTTGGTACTTTTTGGGATGGACTGATTTCTCCATATCTTGGTCAGGTTGATCGTCAATTATTTCGTTACTCTAAGTAGTTCATTTTCCTTTCAGATAAGTACACGTCCAAGAAGTACACAAGAGACACGTCCATCTCTGTTATATTGTATTAATATTTTTGATTTTAGAAAAGGGATCCAACGATGATGGCTGGAGAAATGCGCCCCGAACAGCCGCGGGAGGGGCGGGGGGGTGTGAGCAGACAGACGAGGAATCTCCAGCGCCCTGCACCGATTTAGACACACGGTTCCCCGTCATCAAGCAGGAGTGCTCGAAGTACTCCAGGAAGGTCGATCAGCGCGCCGGTAAGGGAGGGTTTCCTTGAATTATTAATCCGCTCAGTAGACTTATGGCACTCGGGGTGATCGTTGAAGGATAGTAAATGTGTAAAAAAGTAATACAAAATGTTGAAGCTCAAAGATTTCCTTGTAAAGAATGTAATTATTAAATTATAACACTATAGTGTTGGACCAGGGCCATTTTGTATAATTTAGGAGCTACTTATTCACCTGGCCGTAGTTCTATTGGTCGCTACTGTTCCAGTCCTGGAGCGGACCCGGTGGACCCAGCAGATTTCACTGTAATTACAATTGCAGAGGGTCTTATTCGGTCATAGTTAACACATTTATTAAGTCGATAAATACAGTTCAATTTTATGAGATTAGGGCATGTTTTTTTCTTATAAAATATTATATACGAAGACTAAAATAGTTAATATTGTACTTACAACTAAACCTTAAAAGTCTTGACATGATGAAATGTAGCATAGGTAAAACGAAATGCTGTTATTTCTCCGGTGCGTACACCAAATAACAGCAAATTTGTGTAATAATGTGTATGTTTTACATAATCGCCGCAAATCAGCGTGCGTATCATCTATGTATTTCTACCCAAACGGTCTCTCTGGGAAACAACGAGTTTTGTTTTACTCGCAAACAATCTCAGGTAAACTGATATATGGTCATCCTAGACCAGGGGTTGGCATAAGCGGCTACCGAGCCACATGCGGCTCTTTTCATGGACGTATGCGGCTCTTCAGACATAAACTCCAATTTTACCTCATCTCAAGCAGCCTTGTAACTGATAAGCTTATGAGATAGAGCCGCCGAACAAACATAGACTCGTAAGGAATACTCTCTACCACTCTTTAGCCCGGCCGCACATGACCACTCTCGCATTAGTCAATATGAGCCGTATGCTAGTTTTAGCATTTGAAACCTATGGTGTAGTACCGCACTCAACATTTGCTCCTACTTGTCGACGCAGGTACGAGCATGCGCGTGTCTACTGGTGTGACACTTGTAGCTAATACACAGTTTTTCACAGAGAGAGAGATCCAATTTGATTTCTCAGCACAAGTGGACACCTATAAACCTTTAGAATAGTTAGCCTGAAACATATGACGCATTCAAAATACTAGCTTTTGGTATTCTCACAATCTTTGGGTCTACATATATATACGAACAAACATTCCCAACTATGAACCAAATAAAAAATAAACTTGATAGATGAAAATTGACAATCATGTATTCAATTAAAAATAATTAGCTATTTGCCAGATATAGTGAAGCTATCAAAAGCGATGCATGGACGCCGTTCTAATTAAATAAAAAAACTCCAACTATTTTTTCACTACAAATCCACATCCATCCTCTCGATGACATTTGTTATCCTGTTTCCTTGACAATTTGGATCTTCTCACTTGACAATATGCCGACCCCTGTCCTAGACACATCTATATATTCTCTTCTCCGTTCTTAGCAAAATATCACTTCGTTATTACCCCTTTTTCTTGGTTGACGAAACAATCAAATCACAATCGATACATATTACAATTTTTTTTTCTTATATTTTCGAAAAACTTCTGACAGATATTTAAAACACCTTCTCCGAGAAAAACCGAAAAAAGATATTCAAATTATAATGACATGTATCTTTTTCATTGCTTACTCTTAATAGAACAATAATGTACCTCAGATTCCTGATTTTTAATGATATTAATATTTTTATTTCGTGATTTTTTTATACATGTTAATTTTTTACTTTGCAGGTCTCTTAAGACCAGTAAACAAAACCGCGCCTCCGCCTACCACTGGACAGGACACAACCTCTGCTCATTCGTGTAATACAAAATCCCAGCTAAAAAGTCATGAGCTTACGTACATTGCAGAGAAACTGTTTTCATGTTCTCAGTGCAACTATACGAGCAATACAAAATCAAACCTAAAAAGGCATGGACTTACGCACACTGCCGACAAATTGTTTTCATGTTTACAGTGCAATTATTCGTGTAATCATAAAATATCCTTTAGGATTCACCTGCTTTCACACACCGGGGAAAAACTATTTTCATGTTCTCAGTGCAATTATTCATGCAATACAAAAGGATGCCTAAAAACGCATGGGCTTACGCATACTGTAGAGAAACTCTTTTCATGTTCTCAGTGCAATTATTCGTGTAATCATAAAACATCCCTGAAGATTCACCTGCTTTCACACACTGTGGAAAAGCTGTTTTCATGTTCTCAGTGCAATTATTCGTGCAATACAAAATCACAGTTAAAAAGTCATGGACTTACACACACTGCAGAGAAACTGTTTTCATGTTCTCAGTGTAATTATTCGTGCAATACAAAATCAAACCTAAAAAGGCATGGGCTTACGCACACCGCCGAGAAACTGTTTTCATGTTCGCAGTGCAATTATTCGTGTAATCATAAAATATCCTTTAGACATCATCTGCTCTCACACGGTGGGGAAAAACTGTTTTCATGTTCTCAGTGCAATTATTCGTGCAATACAAAAGCCCGCTTAAAAACGCATGGGCTTAAGCATTCTGCAGAGAAACTCTTTTTATGTTCTCAGTGTAGTTATTCATGTAATCATCAAATATCCTTTAGACATCACCTGCTTTCACACATAGGGGAAAAACTGTTTTCCTGTTCTCAGTGCAACTATTCGTGCAATACAAAATCACAGCTTAAAAGTCATGGGCTTACGCACACTGCAGAGAAATTGTTTTCATGTTCTCAGTGCAATTATTCGTGCAATACAAAATCAAACCTAAAAAGGCATGGGCTTACACACACTGCTGAAAAACTATTTTCGTGTTCTCAGTGCAATTATTCGTGTAATGATAAAAGATCCTTGCAAATTCATCTGCTATCACACACTGTTTAAAAGCTATTTTCCTATTTTCGGTGCAACTATACGTGCAATACAAAATCAAACCTAACCAGACTTACGCACGCACACTGCCGATAAACTATTTTCATGTTCTCAGTGCAATCGACAATACACGAGCCTTCACATACTGGGAAAAAACTGTGCAATCGACAATACGAAGTAAAAATACATGATCTTTCTTTCACTGGGAAAAAACTGTTTTTTGTTCTCTGTGTTCGTGTAATCATAAATCAAGCTTAAGAAGGCACATCCTTACACTCCATAGACTCTTGTTCTTTTATTCTCATTGCGATTATTCGTGCTATCATAAATGTAAGTGCATGTAATGTGTACTGTTGGCAAACCGTTTCCATGTTCACATTATTAACATTAATCTTTATAATGGTTACGTACTTTATGCATCTTAAAACAGCTTCAAGTTTGAAGCTTCTTGTAGTTTCATGAGCTCACACACACACACACTGGTAAGAAATCGTATTCTTGTTCACAGGGCAATCATTTGTTCTGGTTATAGCGCAAATATACATACATTCAATTAAAATGGGTCGAGCTTAGGCAAAATGGGGAGAAAGCGTTCTCTTGTTTACAATGCACTTTTGCGTGAAATCTTAAATGCAACTAATGAAGTTATACAAGTAAATAGAATAACATACACGTACTCGTACAATGACATTACAGCGCTCTTATCTTTGTAATACTGAAGGTGATTTAGGAAAACATGTTGCTTGGTCTACTGTTGAATGAAACCGTCGTCACTTTCCACTGCACGTGTGTATATATAATAGTTGGGGAGGCAACAATGTCTTATTTTCATTCAACATTTTTCGCATTTGATTAGTTATATTTATTTTGGTAATGTTACCTGCAATTATAATCAATCTTTGTAAAATGCTTAGCAGACTACCCGTGTGTTTACCCCAGAGAATCTGTCTTTCTCGTGTATTTATCTATGAGGTTTGATCAATATTAGGATTTTTTTATTTCTTGGGCTGTATATGTCGAATTTTTTTTATTGTGTTTGTACATTTGTCCCTAGCGTATCTTAACGTCGGTAGCCATGTTGGATGCTTATTTTATTTTTGACTATTGAAAAAGTTTCACGTGTTTTTCTGTGTTCGGCGATTTTTGACTTATGGAAAAAATGAAACTAAAAATTTGCATTTAATTTTAGTTTAAAAATGGAATAAACACAGAACCGTATTGGAAATGTGGAAGGTTACTTTTGGCGATTCTTTTATGAATAAAACAAGCGTTCGTGTGTAGTACAACCGGTTCTGAGAAGACCTTCCATATGAGGAGCGCTCTGGACGCTCCAGCATATCAACAACCGATGAAAATGTCGAAAAAGTGAAGAATATGATTATGGTCACTATCAGAGAGGTTGCTGATGATGTCGGCATACCATTTAGCTCTTGCCGAGTAATATTTTCAATGAGACGTGTATCAGCAAAATTTCTTGTGAAATTGTTGAATTTCGACCAAAAGCAATGCCTTCTGCAGTGCACGGCCACTACTCAGAAGTAGCTTAATAAAGTCAACTACAATTCAGAACGGCTCAAACGGATTATAGCTGATGATAAACAAGTGTGTTCGGTATGACGTCTAAACTAAGGCCCGAGCGTCCCAATGGAAGCTTCTCGACGAGCCAAGTTCAACCGAATGTGAATGCTCACTGTTTTCTTCCATTTCGACGATATAGTGTAATCATGAGTTGAGAGAACTTGGGAGAACTGCGCCGCTCGCGATAAGCAATCGGAAGGAAACGTCCGGCGACAAATGGCGAAACATCTCATGGCAATATAATAATAGTTGCTAACAGCTGTTGCGCTCACCGACGTCACCAAATAGTTAAGCATCGCATCACAGAGTAGATACCGCGACAGATTGCCGACACTGCCGCTAGAGAGAAGGGCGTGCAATCAACTTTAGGCTGTTATACGCCGTGGCGGTGAGTACTCTGATGGTGTTTGGAGATAAAACTTCCTCATTATTATTATTATTATGTGTCACGATTATTGCACCTCACACCGCAGGGTGTAGCTGGGTAATTTTGAGTCATTTACTAAAGATAATAAATCAAAAATATAATATTTTAGCTAAGTAGAATTAATTGTAACAGATGATTTTTTAAGGAGAACTCAATATTGTGAAGTTGCAGTTTTTCAGAACATACTTCATATTTTTTCGCTATATTAATATATATATTTTCTGTATATCTTTCCAGTTTATTAATTTACATTGTATTCAAATGATTATTGACGGTGAAAAATAAATAGTTCAACTGGGCTGAGTTTGTATTTTTCGGTGTACAACATAACCCCAAAAATCTTTTTTTTAAATGATATTCGAAATATCCCAAAGAATGCAACGCGCGAAAAATATATAACAAAAATGTGTAATAAGACAGTAAAAAGTAGAGAAAATTGTGTTTTTGCATAGACAATCGGGACCATTTTATAAGTTTATATTACATTACATTTATAATATATATCAAATTGCGCTTATTAGGTAACGGCAGATATGACGTATGTATTTCGATGAGTCGTGTCTGAGTTCTCTTCGCCGATCGCGCTACAGTATGTTTCAGTCGCGTCTTACCTGTCTTTACTGTTGTCGGTGCGCGCTACGTAATTTTAAGTTATATTCTTAAGTTTTTATTTTAAAAATATTTTTTATCTCTATTATATTTAGTACTTACTGGTACTATTATTCCTATACTTATTCTCCAAAAAATTATATATTTTTGGCTTTCATATAATATATATTATCTTTATACTTCATTTTACACCTTACGCTTTATTTGAATAATTAATTCCCGCATTAACCTTTTTTCCGATATATTGGGACTTTTCCTTGTTTATGTTTGGACTTTTAATGAAAATGTTTATATTTATTTTTCTATGTTATGTGCTATTTAAGATTTATTTATTTTGATTAAATAATAGTATTGTAGCTGAATTTTTCTATCAAAATGTATCATATTTACACTAATTTAAATACATTGCCCAACTAGGCAAGCCTGTTTTAGGGCAAATTGATAAACTAATATATTTTATAAAACCAAAACTCATCGAAGGCAAAACACAGTAAGATCGAATACATATATAGCATATAATGTGAAAATATTTAAGGAGAAAAAAAAAATTAAAAAATGTATATATAAAAAATATAAAAAAGTGAATAAAAAAGAGAGAAGAGAGAAAAAAAAAAATAATACCAATAATGTAAGCAGATATAAGGTAGTTGTAAATATACAAGACCAAAACGCACAAAGGTAATATAATTATTTCTTCATTATATAAAAGAGAATACTTTATTGATTTCCAACTTGCTATACTAGGACAATTACAGCCATTTATATATTTACAAGCACTTAATTTATTTGTACTACCTCTGTAATGGAGAACGGTATAAATTTTGTTTTTGCTGCATTAAGCGTTAATAGATTTTGATCCAACCAACTATTGATAATATGTAGGTTTTTTTCAGCAATATGATAAACATGTTCCCATGTTGTTCCCTTGAATATTAATACAGTGTCACCAGCAAAAGTTATGATTTTACCATCAATTTTCGTTGCAAGTGAATAGGTATTTTATCAACAAATTACAAATTTTACATAATTCTATTTTGGAAATAGTTCGAGGAATAATATAATTACAATAATATAAAGTATGTGGGTATAAATGATGAAAAGTTCATAAAATTCAGTCCCTCCTTACATTAACGACGTCCTGTAAAATATATATTTTTTATTTATTTTATTAGTAACTATATAATACAATGTAAAAATCTGTTTGGACTGTGCCCGTCTCACTGGAGAAATTCTGTGTCGAGACGGGCACAGTTTACAAGCAATTGTACAATTAATTAGAATTACAAATAGTAGATAGAATTACATTTATTACTATATAAAAGGTGTATATGAAGAACAATTTTAAAGTGGACTTAATTTTTTAATCATTTTGTAGTAATAATTAATATAGGTGTGAGTCAATATGTTTGGGTGAGTGCACCAATACTGGCTCTACCCATATTACGAATCTATGTGTGATAGAGGTTTACTAACATAAGTTCTTATACTTTTCATAATATTTGCAGATATTTTGTCTTCATCTGTAGAAGAGCCAAGTTTAAGAGAGGTTATAATATTTATTATCTCATTTTCCAAAGTTGGTGTAACATAAAAAGAAGCAACAGGTGTATTTTGACAATTTGTACCCCTCACTAAAGAATCCTCAGATACTGAATTTTTATTAAAAATATCTAGAGCATATCCTTTTCCTACATCCACAAAAAAGTCGTTAAAATAATTTGCAACCTTTTTTAGTTCATCCGACGTGTCCTTCTATATTTATTTCATTTATTAGACAGCTTTTGTCATTTTTTATTTCTGAACAATCATTTATAATTTGCCACAGTTTTTTTATATTTGATTCCGCATTTTCAACTTTTTTGCCATAGTAGAGGTTCTTAGCTGTTATTATTAACTTTTTTACTTTTTGGTGTAATTTATTTCGTGCATGAATTGATTTTACTAGACTAAATGTAAAGATTTTAATTTGACATTTATATGACATTTTACTTTGTGATGAATATAAAATATTACAATTCTATCTTATTTGTACTTGTGTGTATTTAAAAATAATCCCAATAATTTCATTCCACTTCTAGTTATACATGACAGCTGGAGGGGATCCCACCCTTTCCCGAGACTGGTTTAGAAACTAGGGCTTCCTTATTGGTCCCACTCATCGAAGCTAATAAAAATACGCGACTTCAATTCAATAACGGGGTGAAGTGGATGTAATAATTCACAGTCGAGCAGCAGGAGTTCGTTTTACAATTGCGATCAATTCCTAGGATTCTCTTGTCTAAGAAATATGACGATAAATCAAATAAGAAGGGGCGAGATAGCGGCCGATGGAGATCTCTGGCGAGGCAATATTGGGCAATTGTTTCTTGGACTACTGTTTTTTCAGAAACAAATGGTGTAGATATACAATGGCCACCTTTTGTAGGGTTGAACATATGTTCTGACTTTGATAAGGAGAAAACGGTTGAGAACCTCGCATTCATAGATACATGCAATATGTGTAGAAATAAAACAATCAAAATTGAAATAAAGCTTAGATTAAAATAGGTTCGTGATATCGCGAACTCGCGGGTACAAATACGTATACATAAATGCAACAAAGTTAGGAAATATAGGAAAATTAGGATGCGATTCTATTACTTATTGCCCGGTAGGTCGAAACAATACACGTCCGGCGGTGGTGGGTCATTTTAGACCCACCTCAAGTTTTCAGTTTTTCAACCGTTTTGTGGGAGATTTTTTATAGATATTTAATCTTAAGATTATATTTGAAGATACTATTTAATTAATAAGAATTAGATTAATATACTATTTAATGAAATTGCATGATGTGTCGTAATGTTTCTGCTAAAAAATAAAGTTAAAAATAAAAAAATATTACGAATAATGTATATATTCGCACGCATCAACAGATGCCCTACAGAGCCAAAATACAAACATCCTCTGAACATGTGATCTTTTCATCGGAACCCGAGCAGGTAGTGTTATAAAACTTACAGGAAGGCGCAACGCCCCTCAAATAGTTATATTACTGGCATTGTCTAAGGGCCGCCAGACGAAAATAAGTCAAAACAAATACTTTGTCTACCCGCTCAGAATAAAGACGTAACGTCGCTGTCAAGGAGAGACCTATAGCCAATATTGCGAGGGTGGATCCAGCCGACGGGCGGAGACCACACCCTTGTCGCAAACGATAAAAGCGAAGGTTCATTACGGCAGTATTCCGACGACAGTTCAAAATCAGTTCTCGCCGGCACAATGAGAATGTAACAGAGTTCGCTGGAGGCAGCCGAGACACGGACAGTGAAGGACGGTCCTCAGAGGAGGTTCCGTCAGTTAGCCTCGGATAGCAGTCTCCAACCATACGGAAAAAACCAAATACACAAAGAACCGAGTGAAATCAAATGCAATCAACCGCACCTGTGATCGCCGAACAGACAGACGAAAATGTAGAAACGAGCAAAGTCGAATCGAACGGATCGACGAGCGGTGACCCACCGAGAAACAGGCGGCTGACGGGCACAGGCAGCTTACGCAAGTCATCGGATACAGGGAGCGAACCGCGACCTCGATGGCAGCGTGTATGTCCAGCCAAGCGGATGCTAGTGCGGCAGAGTGACAGCGGACATCAGGTTGAGAGGAAACGCGGACGACGACACCGCTCTCCGTCCGGTCAAGAACCTGACGTGAGGCCAACTCCGGCAACACAACGCGTCAGTAATATAAGGTAGTAATCAGATTAAGTTATAAGATATTCTGCCTGTCCATTTGTGTATTATGTGTTGAAAATAAACAATTTATCTGTGTTTTGAATATTCACCTGTCTCCTTCTATAACCCATAGTACAATTGACGATGTGATACCTAGAAATTATCGCCAAGCGTAATAATACCAAAATGTGGGGTCGCTCTAAAAAAATAATTAAGAGCATCTCATCGAAAGATTATCATCATTTCTAACCCCCTCTATCAAACACAACACGGTTTTTTAATCAAATTGACAGGAGAAGTTTCGTATCGTTGATAATATCTAGTCTCATACAAAGATTCCAACAATCTTGATATGCCTGAACGGTAATCTGTGTCGCGAGTCGATTTTGATTCGGACCGACCTATCAATATTTGTCATCCGCGGATAATTGGTTTTTTCTGGAAGTGTATTTCGCAGGGATCCACGTCACACGAGAACCCTTTCTTGCGCCATTGGAAAGCCGTCCTCTGTTTTCTCGGCCATTCATCGGGAAGATTTATCTCTTCCGCAATTACGAGGGGTGACCCCACGCGTTGCACAATACATTATGAAGTCGATCGGTTGCCTTTTGTCTGAGAAGAAATCGTTCCTAGAAATGCCGCACTCGGAGGTGGCCTGTGTACGATCAGTAAATTAGGGGGTCAACAATAAGACAATGACCACACCAAAAAAAAAGGACCATTAATAAAGCAGCTTTTGTTGCATGCGGGCCGGTACCCACATGCAGAAGGCCCCCGTGAGCGATGACTAACTATCGAATCTTTTCTCCGTAGGGGTAGGCAAAGAAAATAGGACGCATGCGAATAAGTCTGGGTACGCGGATTCACATCTTCCACATTCATGCACCTTGTGTGATGCACAGATCGGACTATTCCGTCGTCAATCATTCATTCCATAGGGCCAAACCGTTTGAGCAAGTTTCAAATCCACCGCGATTCGATCTAATCAAAGTGTGCCGGTGTAATGCAACTTCTGCAGTATTCAGTCTGCATTCGTTCCTAATCTACTAGCAATAATCGTTTAGTTTAATTGATACTAAAACAAATAAGAATGAAGGCGGGCAGAGAGATTGCAATGAAATTAATATAAATAATAATGTAATTATAACTGGGCAGGTAGGAAAAATTATGTAATGGGTTTAAAAGTGTGTGTGATGTAAGGCTCAATAAAGAAAATGCCAACCCCCATATATGTATCTAATGTTGTAGCAAAAAGAAAACTCAACAATTATTATAGAGATAAATTTAGTCATAATTTGATATGAGAATAATAAATAGCGGTAATGAGGTCACTGGGCTAAAGGTTTAATTTATAAGACAATGTTAAGTGTTTATACGTACGGGTGAGATGAACTCGAAGATTTAAGTGACTTTGTGTGATTTGGCGGACGCGAATAAATTGTGCAATTAAATGTAATTAATTACATTAAAATTAGGCCTACAAGCGAAGGCGTAACGCCGCTGTCAACGGATGGACCAATGGGGTATCGCCAATCCTGCGAGGACGGATCGACCCCCGAGCGAGAAGTACGGCCTCGCCACGGTCACTTTAAAAGGGCTAGAACGCCATCTTGAAAGGACGCAGTTGTAAAACGAGATCCGGAGGAGTTAGTCGGAGACGAGGTTCGGGAGGTCGAGTTGGACGAGACCCGGAGGACGAGGGAAACGAGGTCTAAAAGAGACGTCAAGAAAACCATAGTTGGGACCAAAATCGAAGACGTCAGTTGAAGGCACGCAGTGTCACACAGAGTCGAGCACAAAAATTCTGAAGTCGAGGTACGAGTTGAACCCAAACGTGAGTAGAATACCAGACGACAGGTGGATCCCAGACGCTAGTTGAAAACGCAGTTGTGAACGAGAATCGGAGTCGGAAGTCGAAGGGATTCGAAAGTGGAGATTGAAGTGGAAGCCGACACTGGAAATTCGACCGAACGTCGCCAGAGAATCGGAGGATAAGCAGCCACGGTTCACCGCAATCCACCCAGGAGCAGCCTCCCAGACCAGTCCGCAGTCCTGCAGAGCAGTCAGTGATACCGTTAGCCGTGATGCTAACGGTATCATCCTCCGGAAGAAGATTCGGAGGAACGTCAGTAAATAATCTGAGGTAGACATAGTTTTCGATTAAGTTAGTTATAAGTATTTCTTCCTGCCCGTGAATGTAAGTGTGTATTTAATAAATGTCTAATTTGTGCTTCTTCCGTGTGTTCATTTTCACCTGTATTCTTCCTATAGCCATGGTATTAATGAAAGTGTGATATCTGATGGATGGATCGCGAAGCGAACATTCCATTAGATTGCGGGGTATCGTTCTGACGAGCGATCAGAATCTTAACTCCTAAACGAACCCCGACTCAAATCACATGGCGCACAACGTCGTGTCCCATTTGTATCAATCTGATAAATAAGTAAAAGTCGAGAATGACGTAATTTTCTTATCTCGGACTTCAAGGCGTGGCAGTGCATGAAGCCGTCAATTACTTATAAGCAATTTTTATCTATGGTTATATACCATTGTCTGACATATCTACATACGAATATTTACTTTCGAGGTACGTATATTGTCAGTAGGACTTATTATAACCATGGAATCCACTATACCTCGAGTCAAACCTAAACCAGGGCTCAATAGCGACGAAGTAGAAGGCGGTGGAACCTTTCCCCCCCTCGTGAATATAAAGACAGAGAGTGCGCCACCTGTTATAAAGATGGAGATAAGTTTTCTGGATTTGCCTGTTGAGTTTGAGACGAGACCCGACCCCGAGGAAAGTTTTCAACATATAGGCTCTGTTAAAATGGAAAGGGACTTTGGTATTTCACAACTTTCTGACGTCAAGCCTGAACTGGGGTCTCCCGCTGAGAGCGCTGGTGGCGGAGTCCTCTACTCTGATATAGATATATCGCACCCTGATATCAAGCAGGAGTGCTCGGAGTACTCTGACCAAGACACAGGTAGGGAGGTGGTTTCTATAGATTAGTAATTTGTGTAATAAAATACTCGCATTTAATTAGCATATTATAGGATGAAGTATATAAATATTCGTTTTAATGAAAAAATAATAAAAAATGTTAAAAACATAATGTAATTGCGGTGCTTATTTGAATGCACTTGGCATGCGCTTCCATAGTGGTGTCCATACATTGTTTTTTTTGCCTGGAAGAAAATTCACCAATTTATCATTTTTCAATCATATCTAATGGAATTAATATATCGTATATTTATATAAATTACTTTAAGGCCCCCCTTTCCAAACGAAACCATATTTTTATTTATTTATATCAGAAGTTATTCACAGATTATACATTTTTTAAAATGTTACTTCGGTAGGACCTGTTCGCTAATATAGATTGAATATTATGAAGACAATACAGGCGTTATAAAACCGCGACCATTAAATTAATTTTCCGTGTGACACAAAATTCTTTCATATACGAAATATTTTGTGTTAGTATCTTGAAGCCAAGATTATGAAGACAATTCTGGATGTAAAAAAACATTGAAAATATGAAGAGTTATAAACCGTTGAGTTTGAAGGACATTTGGCAATATTCGACGTTTTTAAAATACTTTGTTTTGGTGTTTCCCAAACAATTTAAAAAAATGTATTATGTTTACTTTGGGGTATCGACTACTACTTAAAACTAAGTTTTGTATAATGTTTATAATATTTAACAATATTTTCATAATTAATAATATTTATGTCAAATTCTAATAATTATCATTTTTTGTTTTATTTTCTCTTCATTCCACATACTTTTTGGTATTTTCTGACGATATTTCAGACGTGGTATTTCTACCGCTTTAGGGAAGCCTCCTAGAAAACTCATTCTATGTTAAAATCATTGGACCTTGTGGGACTCCGTATGGCACTGAAAACCATTTAAAACAACAGTGTGCAACCGATCTATTTTATTTGAACTTATCCATAGAAGGCGATCTTTTGAATACCTTGTCAAACGGGTCGCAGTAATCAGAACACATGGCATATGTTGCTTACTGCAATTTAGAGTTAATAAAAAGTCACAGGTCTGCAGGAACTGATACGAAACCGGTGTAAAGTATAGTTTATATGCATGGTAATATCGCAAAGCATGGTATTGCGAGGTGGGGCAGTATTTGTATGCTGTGCTGGTGGTCGGTTAGTATAGTTGAGCCACGGTTGTCCCGGAACCTTTCGGTATTGGTAGTAATTATTTCGTCGATAAGGCTAATGTATAATAAAGTAGATAAACTTTTTTCTTTACTGATTTTGTCTCCCCAAAGTTAAAATAAATTGATGATTAAAAGTCGTATATCTGGAGTTTATACGACTTTTAATTTTCATAATTCTCATAATTCATCATAATTCTCGGAGAATGAGACATTTGTACGTCTCGCGGTCCACGGACGTGCAATAGCTGCTTCCAGCACTACATCTCAAAGGCATCCAGCATCGTTCTTTCCTTTCCACTCCGTTTTACGCTTTGAAGAAATTGGATTAGACCCCAATGCAAAATGGAAAAGGGGGCGTCTTGTATTGAATATAAGATGTAAGAATAGTAGGTACCTAACAAGTGGTTTTATCTATTCAATATTACGAACTAAATTTTCTCCTGTCGTACTTCAATGAACAAAACAAAAGGGTGTTTTTTTTAGATATTTTGTACACTTTTATCTTTATTTTACAGCGATTGTCTGGTTCCTAACCCAGCACTAATGTATTGGGTTAGAAACCAGACCATCGCTGTAAAATATGTGGAGAACATCAATAATGATTTCACGTGTTTTAGTAATACATTTTGGTTGAGGTGGAATTTAAAAATGATTAGCGCTGTATCAATAGCAAAAGTACTGCAGGGTGCAGACTTTTTGGGCTCTTGTCTAACGTGGGCCCGATGCACCGCATTGGCTGCATTGGCGCAGTTACGCCACTGTCGGTTTACTTGGTTCCATATTTTCAAACTGATCATTGTTAGTTTTGCTATTGCAATCTGCCTTCGGATTTCTGCTTTACTCTCTGCATTTTTCAAATGTGAATAGTCCAAATATTCATATTGACATTGACAGTTTGTTTCAACGGTAAACGTTTTTTTGACTTCCACTAAACTTGCTGAGGGGTGGGTAATGCATGGACGCTATTTGTGTTTGTACACCAGCTACGGTAAATGATAGTGACGAGGAACCTATTTCAAGGTGTGGATGCATTCACTTCAAATCTTTACCATTGTGTTAAGTTGTCAGTTTAATACACCTGAACTTAGGAATGGCAGAACCAACGTAACCTGTAACAAGCGCTGAATAGTTATCAGATACTCAACAGCGCTTGATGTAAAATGTTAATTATTAATAATATAACCATTTTTTTATCTTTGCAGGTTTCTTAAGACTACAAGATGCTGTTTTACCAAACAAACCTGCAAATAACCCTTCGACTTATCCTGGGATTACGTATACCACCAAAAAATTGTTAAATAGCCACGCTATTAATTACACTGAAGAGAAAACGTTTTTATGTTCGCAATGCACTTACACGTGTAATCACAAGGGCCACCTAAGAACCCATATACTTACTCACACCGGGGAGAAACCATTTTCGTGTCCTCATTGCACTTACTCGTGTAATAAGAAAAGTAATATAAGAAAGCACACGCTTACTCACACTTCTGAGAGGCCGTTTTCATGTTCATGGTGCGCGTACACATGTAAAAGGAAAGGAAATTTAACCAATCATGAGCTCATTCACATCGGGGACAAACTTTTTTCATGTTCGCAGTGCACTTTTACGTGCAAAAGGAAATACTCCCTGACTATTCACATGGTTTGTCATACTGGGGAGAAACCATTTTCATGTTCGTGGTGTGCATATAAATGTAAAAGGAAACGAGAGTTATTAAGGCATCAGCTTACTCATACGTTGGAAAAAACTTTTTCATGTTCACAGTGCACTTACGTATGCAATCAGAAGGTATCTTTAACGAGACATATGTTTAATCACACCAGGGAGAAATTATTATCATGTCCACAGTGCACTTATGTGTGCAATAAAAATGATTCTTTAAAAAAGCACATGCTTTCTCACTCTGGGGAGAAACCGTTTTCATGTTCGGTGTGTTCTTATAAATGTAAAAGAAAAAGAGAATTAGTAAGGCATCAGTTTACACACACTGGAGAGAAACCTTTTTCATGTTCGGAGTGCTTATATAAATGTAAAAGAAAAGGGGAATTAGTGAGGCACCAGCTTACACACTCTGGGGAAAAACTGTTTTCGTGTTCACAGTGCACTTTTACGTGTAATCGTAAATGTAGCTTAACAAAGCACATGAAGTCTCACAATGAAAAGAAACCGATCGGTTCTTCTTAGTGCATTTACACATGTAAACAGAAGACATCCTTAAATATATTATTTATGTAGTTTTTCACGCTGGGATGAATTCGTTTGAATACGTGTAATCGAAAATGCATATTAAAATTCGCAAGTACAATCAAATTGAATTCTGCTACCGTTCTGTTGACGCTATGGATCATTAAGGTCCAAGGCTTACTTTACGGCTAGAGAGCGTCCAGGCGCATCGCGTGTGTAATCCTTGCTGCTTGTTTACCTCGTGCGGGCCGCTACGCTTTAAATCTTACTTACAAAATATGTTAATTATCTTAATATGAATGGCTGGCATATTTTGAAAATCTATTACACGCATGCGTTAGTTACATTTGAAATTTAATTTGTTATATTTCTTCGTTAGTGTCATTTGTAAAATCGTAATATTACGAAATAAAGTATACATCAATAAAATTTAGTGTCATCTTTTTTACAAAATTGGAATAAGGTCAATGTGCCAGCTATTAATTAATATAAATATGATGTAATAGGTACATGCTGCCGATACGTGTTTCCGGATAATTGAGAGTAGTTTCAACCCAGAAAAACTTTCGTGAATTCATTTACACAAATAATTTCGTGGCTAATATAAAAAAACATAAAATTTGTAGTAAACCCGGACGACGGAGTGTGCAGTGTTGTTCACATTGGAAGCTGCCAAATGTTTGTCTTCAAATAGCGGAGAACATCATGGTTACCAGCACAATCTGAGCTTCCCGGTGGACGTCTTGGTAGTCTGCGAGACAATTCGCAGTCGTACTAGATTCATAATAGCGAATTCCTGTGTGGTATACATGTAGACAGCGTTCACTGTTTGCATATTGGAAAAAGACCTGATGAACAACGAGTCATTCATCATTTTCACGTGACTTTAAATTCTCACGTGGACTTACCCTCTAAAATTATACCTAGACGTCTTCAGACAATCAATCAATGTGATCGACTTTTAAATATTGATGACGATCAAACATAAATGATGAACTAGTCGGACAAGATATTGCAAGAGTGAAAGGTACTACAGTTATTTACATGGTTTATTCAGGAAAAGTTAGTTACGTTAATACCCAATTTAAATCGCGCAATAATCACTTGATTAGAACCGTAGAGACAGTTTTAAATAAGATTAAATATAATTAGTTATAAGAATTTGTTTGTGTAAATAAATGTGTTATAAGTAGATATATAAGTTTTGCGTAACCAATTTATCTTGTCAGTGATCACCGCGGTAGAAATTATGTTGATTGTACGTGAGAGAGGAAGCACAAGGAGGCTAGCTCATATATAACATATCATAACTTTTTACTGTACTAAAAATTTACTATCTATCAACAACCGGGCCTGAGGCATTCGCGGCTTATCAGGGTGCCACGGCACACCGTTTGAAAAACACTGCACTAAGGAGTTGATAAAAATAACAATGATGTCCATAATTCCCATTTTAATTACCGCTTAAGGCGGTACCGGCAAGTTCGCGCTGTAGCATAACATAATTTATCTATGGTTAATGTTTTACACGACTCTTGTCTCGCGCCCGTCGTGTGCTGCTCCTGAGTAATAAATGCTCTCGCTCCGTCTAGCGGTGAGTTGATCGGTCCACGATGCCTTTATACAATTCTGACCTCCTGGTACACCTTTTATATGGCTTTAAATCAATTTACTAATACATCTTGTTTCCGTGTTTCTCATTCGGCTATGATATGAATGCCGCAAAATTATGAAGGCGGTATAGAAATTCCAAATAAAAACAAAAAATAATAATTTTATTAGTCAAATATTTATACAATTAAATTTATTTTAGATTTTTACAACTCAACCGCGAACATGTATTGTTGGTATCTAGTTGGTATTTTCACGAAATTATCATTTTTTTGACATGCCAGAATTTTGGCCAACACCTAGCCTGATGTTATCTATCATCTCGTTTCGGGCTAGTTTAAAATAAATATGTATTTATTGGTAGCTTTGTCTAACATCTAACAATCCAGTTTCAGTCAAAAACATAAATAATTATGGATAATGCTGCCGCTGCCGTCAAGCCCGAGCCAGACTCTCCCACCGGCAGCGATGATGAAGAGACGTTCGTCTGCCCTGAAAATGTAAAAGTGGAGAGAATGTCGCCGGACGCCGTTGTAAAGGCCGAGTTCACAGAGTTGCCTGTAGAGTTCGAAACGAAAACCGATGCCGAGGACGCTTCTCAGTGCTCAGTCAGTGATGTGGATATAAAAAAAGAAAATGCAATGGATCGATTCGGAGCGGGAGGGGACCCTCCTGCTAGCAGAGGGGCGAGGCAGGGGTGCTCGGACAACTCTCGAGAAGACCAGCGCACCTGTAAGGCGATAATTCATATTCATTTTAAAGTTTGTATTTCAGCTCGTATTGACGCTTCTGTGCCTGCCAAAGTGAAGAGGGGTTATATAGTATTTCATTACGTCAACGTAAAAATAGATAGCTGTCTATGTTGCTTAGTAATATAAAATAATTCTGTCTATTTTATCATATGAGAGTGTACGGTTATCGCGCCAAACTATATAAAAAGTTGTGTTATTGTATTAACATTATTTTTTTTATTAATTAAGGTTTTAAAAAATTATAACTTTCGAATGATTTTTCGTCATTATTAACGGGTTATTTCTAGTATTAATAATGGTCCAAAAATATCCCTTCACTAAAAACAGAATACGGAAATAACATCTATATTTTCTGACATGTCAGCTGTGTCGGTAATATCAATTCAAAATTAAATTAGATAACCCATTTCACCACCTTGCTGGTGACTTCTTCGTGCCAAGAATAATGGTTATTTACTTAAAGGAAGATCGCGTTATACTTTTTGCTTTGACTTTATTTTTCTTATTATTTTTTAAGTAAAGTAAGAGACGGTACACGGAATACGAGTCACATCAATGTACTTACTATTTACAAACGAAGCGGCGTATGGCTGTCGAATATGGAGGCGATAGCCCGCCGAGAGTGTTTTACATCACCCTTTTCTAGCATCACCATTGATCCTTGATAGAATACCATTTAAACAAGCTTTCTAAAAGTTCTATTCTCCTGCGAATGGAAAATAAAATAGTGCTGGCCGCTCAATATCGGTTTCCATCGTTACCATGCTTTTTCATTTTTCGGGTAACCCGTAATTTTATAATATGATTAATTTGTTTTATTTGCAGGTCTCTCGACAATACAAGCGAATCCAAGTGTGCCTCCGACTACTCATGAAAAGGATCCAGAATTAAAGAAAATTCTTACTGAAGTGAAACCGTTTTCATGTTCACAATGCACTTATTCGTGTAATCGGAAAAGCTACTTGAAACGTCATGTACTTACTCACGCTACAGATAAACCGTTTTCATGTTCACAGTGCACTTATTCGTGTAATCGGAAAATCCACTTACGGAACCATATGCTCGCTCATACTGGAGAGAAGCCGTTTTCATGTTCTCAGTGTGATTATTCTTGTATTCAGAAAGGTTACTTAACAAGACACATGCTTACTCATTCTGGAGATAAACCGTTTTCATGTCCACAGTGCACGTATTCGTGCAATCGAAAAAACCACTTGAGAAACCATATGCTTACTCACAGCGCGCAAAAACTATTTTCATGTCCCCAGTGCACTTACTCGTGTAATCAGAAAGGCAACTTAAGAGTCCATTTGCTTACTCACACTGGGGAGAAACCGTTTTCATGTTCACAGTGCACTTACTCGTGTAATCGGAAAGGCCACCTAAGAGTCCACATGCTTATTCACACTGAGAAGAAACTGTTCTCATGTTCACAGTGTACTTATTCGTGTAACCGGAAAGTCCACTTGAGAAATCATATGCTTGCTCACACTGGGGAAAAGCCGTTTTCATGTTCACAGTGTAATTATTCTTGTGTTCAGAAAGGCTACTTGAAGCGCCACATGCTTACTCACAGAAAAGATAAATTATTGGCATGCTCACAGTGTACGTTTGCATGTAAAAGAAAAGGAAGTATGAAAACTCACGTGCTTTCTCACTAACAGTGAAATGTAGTGTAAAATATAATTTATTAAATAATAAATTCAAACAGTTTTATGTACACATTTAAAAGAAAACATGTTTTAAAAACACTTATTTGTGTGCCGTTAAAACTATTATTATTATTTTTCTCATTTTCATTTGTCTTTGAAAAGATAATAAATCAAATATATGAAAAGATTATGTTTTATTATTCGCTCTGAATACAAAGCTTTCGCTATAATCATTTTATGTTAACTGTAAGTAATCCCAATACAGCTTTTGAGTAGGTACTTGTTATCGTGGAGGCTGCAACTGCTGGTATTTAGGTACTTTGACTTTGATCGCTTATCCTACAGAGTGCCGGTACCGGTGGCCTCCTTGCTCTTTCATCTGGAGTAGCGCTTAGGTGCGGTTTAAGACAAAATGGGTGTTTGAAAATTGAGAATTTACTGCAGAATAACGCAGGGGCGTATCCGCTAGGGTTACGGTGATTAAGAGGTTTTAGCTACCATGATTTGGAAATGGTTCTTGAGGGCGATAATGGTACCTATTCTTTCCTGAATTGATTTATGGGGAGGGTTCTGGTGGATGAGATTGCGTATGGGTGGGGGGTCGAACTTGTGTCGGTGAAATATTTGGGTAGTCCGAAACAGCATGCGGCAGAGTGTCCATGTGTTTGGCATCTATAACATAACATTGGCCATGTCGAGCTCTGGCTCGCAAGCGTTCTACTGAGACCGGGCCATGGTTTACACTGGCAACTGCGTGCTAGCTATCGGGACCGCTTCCATGACAGAAGTGAGACATAATCGCGACGACTACCTAAATTGTTTCTATGGACGGAAATATACTACGTACGGGTGAATTTAGGGATTATCTCCGTCAAATGTGGCCGCAATGGCAAATTAATTTATCGCGTCACAGTATAGCAAATGGCTTCCGGGCGACGGCTCTTAGCATTTAAAACTGATTTCAGGTTCGCGGTGCAATTATTAAAACAATGAAAATGACGTTTACGAAGTAATCTAATTTCCCACACTAAAGTTAAACCGTTTTCATGTTAAATGTTTAAATCAAAATCAAAATACATGAGATCACGCACACCGAAGAGAAACTGTTTTCTTGTTCACAGCTCTTTATTCATGCATCATAAGTATGAAATGTTTACCATGAGTCAAAAGTACAGATGGCGGCATCTTCTACCACGGGTGTGGTGAGAATGCTTTTAAGAACAAACTTCATGCGGCAGTTCTACTGGTATCGTGGAACCAGTTTAGAATAAAATGCCATGAAACGTCATGTATTCGTATGCTCCTGTGAACTTATCCTGTACATACATAAATTATATGTCATATGAAAGCAGAAATACACAAACAGACCCCCTTTCAATTACTTGCACTATGACGAGTCTGTGGGACGTCGCAATATTACTGCGGAGTACATTTTGGCTGATGGCCCAAAAATCCTCTTGTGGGTCCACGGACTCTTTAATCAATATTTGAGGCAACACTGTTTATCGTTGTAAATCCTGCGCCGATATAGGATCTAGGGAACGTATTGCACGATCTTCGAGTCGCGCGACCCGCGGATTGGATTACGACGATTCCGGTCGTAAATCGGAATCGCTGAAGGGAGAGGGGGGGTAAAGGAAGAAAGGAAGCAAGAGAACCTTGAAAATAAGGATAAGGATCTCGGGGAATCGGGAATCTGAGGACTGCTCGCCTGAGGTAAGCCTTGTGTGTGACACGCCTTCGTCACCCCGCAGTCGCAGCCAAGATCACACAAACGGCACGCGGATGGGCAAATCTCCGCTTCCGAATGAAGACGGCGATATCAATTACTTCACCCGCGGCACACAATAAACAACACTGTGCACATAAATCACAGAATCACAAAATATCAGTGATAATGCAATGGAGGTGAACAAAATCTACACCGCTAATGCTATCGCGATGTCGCGCTCGGAACAAATATCGGTCACGCGTTGACGTCTGCTGACGTCAAGATCACACTTCACACTGGGGAGCCGAGCATGAGAAAAGGAATATTTGGACGGAGAAGAGGTGTCAATAACACGGGTCGCGACCAATTCGCAAAACGCGGTAAAATATGTTTTACGAATATGGATGACGTTATTGGGTATGGTGGGATACGATCCCGTGGACTGTATCTAGAATGGTTTTAAGTATTTGGCGCAACCCAAAATGGAAGTCTGAAGGAAACTAAGGCAAATAGATATGGCCTATCTTGCTTTGAATGCCTGGGCTGGGTGTTGATTTCACCTCCGGTTGAAGAGCACGTATATTATGCCGAACCGAGATCTCGATGACGGTACTTCTGAAAACGATTGACTTCCTCTGCGCGGTTCAAGCGATACGCACGGCGTGAGTGTAGGGCGGCAGAAAGAAGCACAAAAAAACCTTAATCCTTCGTGGTCGAAGCATAATTGGAGAGTGGTCCCGGGCGGCAAAAAGGAAAGGTAATCGGCCAGAGTGGGACAGGTATAAAATGATTGGATGTACGAAAGAGGACAGGGAATGGGTACCTATTCGACTTGCGGCAGCATGGCATATGTGAGTTACTAATGCATATACGTTGTATATCTTCTTGGGCGGTGAATGATATATATAAAACAACTATAAAAAATAAATAAAAATACCATAACACGCAAATTCGACGTGATACAGTGGTATATCAATTAAGATTTCCGATGCTTCATCCATCTATCAACATTTATAAAATCCGATATACAGTGTTCTTCTTGTATGTATCTGAATACCAGTAGCAGCAGCCTTCACGTCAACAAGTACTTAGTCAAAAACTGTATTAAGAGTTGACATAAATTGATTATAACGTAAGCTTTGCACCCAGAGCAAAAAATAATAATGAATCTTGTCATATATTTAATAGGTATATTATCTATTCAAAGACAAATGAAATAGAGAAAAAAAAAATTACAGTTTTAACAGGACAAATAAGTGTTTTCTATTAAGTATGTACATAAAACTGTATCGATTATTTAATAAACTACATAATTAATAAGTTAGACTGTCACTGTGAGTGAGAAAGCACATGAGTTTTCATGCATCCTTTTCTTTTACATTCAAACGTGCACTGTGAACATGCCAATAATTTATCTTTTCTGTGTGTAAGCATGTGGCGTTTCAAGTAGCCTTTCTAAACACAGTAATAATTACACTGTGAACATAAAAACGGTTTTTCCCCAGTGTGATCAAGCATAAGATTTCTCAACTGGACTTTCCGGTTACACGAATAAGTGCACTGTGAACATGAAAATAGTTTATTGGTAGCGCGAATAAATGTGGCGTTTCAAGTAGATTTTTCGATTCAACAAATAAGTGCATTGTGAACATGAAGATGGTTTCTCCTCAGTAAGTATTCTCATTATTTCAGAAGCAGTCAGAGGCACTCTTGAGTTCACTTGTTGAGAGGGCTGCACAGAGAATAATTTAAAGTTATGTGACAAAAACTGAACGGAAAAAAAAAAAGTTTTCGTTTTTTTTTCGGATCACAAATTAGCTTTAACCGTCCTCAGAAAATTAAGTATTTCATATGTTTTAAATATATTAATATTTGTTAAAAATTATGTAAACAATAATTATTTAATTGTTTTAAATACACTATTTATGGTAAAATAACCAGAAATTGATATTGAAATTCATGAAAAAAAGTATACATAATATTTGAAAATATACATATACATTATTTTTTTTTATATTATAGATGCACAAAAAAATAGTGAAAATTTGAAAAAAAAACATAATGGACAAAATAAATTTATTGACAAATAAATAAATAAATTTATACAGACGTTTGGAAGAAATATATTAATAATATTATATTACAAAAATATTAATTATTAATTATTCTTATTATATTATTTGCAAGGCTAAAAACAATTTATTTGTGAATAAGGAATAGTATAATTGTTCGAGATTCACAGTATGCTGTTAAGTATATTCAAATAATTGAAAATCTTTTTGTAGTTGAAATGATTTCTCAGATAAGTCTTCATAGTCATAATGGATGAACGGTTTTTCTAGGAAACGAGAGTCTTACCTCTGTCGCTTCGCTAATTCATCGATATTTCGAGAAAACATAAATATTCTTTATATAATTTTAAAATAATAGAAAAAAACGGTTAATTGAGTCAAGAAAGTCGGTTTTAGTTTTTTAATTTTTCCGAAGAACAAATTATTCGGTTTCAGTTTAGATCCGTTTGGAAGCCCTAATGTGAACACGAAAATTGTTTAACACCAGTGCGCGTACATACATACATTTACATTTTAACTAGGAAGAGCTGCACTGAAAATAACAAAACGATGTACATCAAGTGTGGATAAGCAAATGCATTATTAAGCGTGATTTTCGATTGCACGAATAATCGCATTGCAAACATGAAAATAGTTTCTCACCAGTGTGCTTGAGCATATGCATTTTTAAATTTGATTTTTCATAGCTCGCAAAACTGCACTCAGAACACGAAAACGGTTTCACTCCAGTGTGCGTAAGGACGTGCCGTTTTAAGCTCGATTTACGATTGCACAAATAATTGCACTGTGAACATGTAAACAGTTTCTCTCCAGAGTGTCTAAGCATATGCATTTTTAAGTGTGATTTTTGATTGAACGTACAATTGCACTGCGAACATGGAAAAAGTTTCTCTTCAGCGTGGGCGAGCTCGTGAATTGTTAAGGATGCTTTCGTATTGCACGAATACGGACACCGCAAACATGACAACGATTTCCCAGTGGAAGTGAGCGGGCGCCTACTTGAGAAATATTTAGTACTAAAAACGGTCTCCAAGTCCGGCTCCTGTCCAGAGGTAGGCGGAGGAGCGTTTGAATCTGCTAAAATAGAATCTTGTATTCTTAAGAGACCTGCAAAGTAAAAAAGAAATTTGTATCAACAAAATGTTCTACTGAGTTTATTAGAGAAGTGCGGCGCGTTTCAAGTTAGCTCTGTGACTTTAAAATATGAATGTTATCGAATATCTGGAATCCAAGATGAGGTATATCACAGTTCTAAAGAGAGTATGTAACGAAACAGGTACCTATATTATGTCTACATTCAAATTTTTCCGGGCTTTTTAGGGACTGTTCGGCATTTTTACGAAAATATATGAAATAATAATATATGTTGTGACCGGATTATTTTGTCAAGCCAGAATCAAATGAAAAAGAAGTAATGAAATAGTGATTAAGAACCATTGTTTGTGATACGCACGCTGATTCGCGGCGGTTATACGAAAAGTATAAATTATTACACAATTATCTGTTCATCCTGCATATGTTTTGTGGGAACTATTCACGTTTTCAGTATTTATAATCTTCGCTTGAATTATTATATATTATCTGCGTTATAATTGATTGTGTATAATGGTTCAGGTGTTTAATTTTAACCGAATTAAATAACGTAAGTATTTCATTATAATACAAAGAAGTCACTTTGTACTGGACATGTTGTATTAGTTGTTGGCAGATCTATCATCCGTGAACGGTCATCCAGAGCGCCGTAAGTCTAATAATCCGAGGAAACCGTCCCTTACCGGCGCGCTGGTCGGCCTTCCTGGAGTACTCTGAGCACTCCTGCTTGATGTCGGGGAACCGTATGTTTATATCGGCGCGGGGCGCAGGAGACCCCTCGCCTGTCTGCTCGCGGGGCGTATTTATCCAATCATTGTTGGATTCCGTTTCTAAAATCAAAAATATCAATACTATATAACAGAGCGTGAGAAGTCTCCAGTCTCTTACAGTAGTAATGTTGCGATCGACACGGCTCAAGACCGTGAGGAACGACGAGGGGGATTTTATTTTATTTTTGAGAAACAGTGTAATAACTGATAGCATAATATATCAAAATAGCACTAGTGAAGCTTCTTCGTAATTAAATAACTAGTACATAAGAAACTAAAAAATAGTATACTCAAACAAACTGATAAACAAAAATACTTTTACATTACAATAAACCTACACACAATAAACTTAAAAATAGTACATCTTAAAAAAAATAACTGAAAAAAGAAACAAAAGTTCATCAAAAATCATCGAATGCTTTGAGCACGACGATGAAGAAAAACATCACCGACATAAGTCATCACATAATTACAAGATTTCTGTTTCTAAATTTTAATTTAAGACAATTTACAGCACCTATATTATTATCTACATATCCGAACAGTCAGCGACAGTGTAAAACATGTTAAAAGCCATAGAATAAGACATTCAAATGAAATAATGATATGGCCTCCTGTCACATAACACAAAGAGTGCTACTAGCGAGTCATTCTATATTACATAGTCACAGTTGGTAATTAATAATCAAGAATGGACCAACTCCTGGAGTGCTCCGAACACTCCTGCTTGATGTCGGGCAGCGATATATCTATCTCAGTGTAGGGCGCTCCGCCGAGTCGTCCATCGCCGCTCTCGACGGCAGGAGCGTGTGGTTCGACACCGTCCATGGCGCTGGTATCGTCTATCGAGCAATAGACGCGTACTGCGGCTAATGGCGGTCGACATAGACAATAGACACGAACGGGCCAGAGATAATATATATATATATATATATGTATAATTTATTGAAAGTTCCTGTCGATATAGAGGAGACCGAAGTTTTAACAAAAGACCGAGGCAAGCCGTTCAAAACGGATAACGGCCGTAATAACCTCCTGCCCAAGAGTTACGCAATATATACATTGAGGCGGAAGAACAATGTCGACGGGAATATGACGGGGTGTTTCTCGAGAAACAAATGTAAAATGTGCGCTCCGGCGTAAACTGGACAGCTTTCTATTTCTTTATAGAAAAAGGTATTAAAGGAATAACGGCAGTTTTTGAGAACATAAACTTTAGAATAAGACTTTCTACTTTTATATGAATTTCATTCACATGAATTTAAGTGTTTTGAGTATGGAACCAATGAGGTTTTTGCTTCAACACTGTCATCAGGATTGTTAATTAATGTTTCAGCATTGGAAATTCTGTCAACAGAATTTGATACATTCACATTAACATTTTGGTCTTTTTAGGATCCCTGTTGACCAATACAATTGGCATATTCCTAATTCATCTTGAATTATTTTGAAGAAGCTTAAAAAATGTATTTTACCTTCTACAATAAAATATTTTTCTGATACAGGTGAAGTCTGCATAGTTATATATAAGTAATATTAAAAATAAAACTTCATATTATTTAATAAATCAATTTAAAATATTCGTAAAATACAGTTATATGTCTACCCCGGCCAGTAACGAGAAATATATTTTTTAACTAGAATGGGTTTTAAGAAGCAGCTTTTAATATTACTTGTATTATATGATTAAAAGTGAATATTTTATGAGAAATTGTATAAATTAGCTTCCATAACTAATTTAGTACGTATTTCTGGTATTAAGATTCAATTGATTTTTCTTTAATTAAACTCACTTTTTAAACGAAGTAGGCAGGTACTTGAGGAGCTGATGACACGCGCGCACGTTCTGACAAGTCCGCAAACGAAACGGTGGAGTTACACATTTTGCAGTGTTAGCAAAGTTTCTTGCGACGCTTTTTTACAATAATTTAATGATTTTTTAAATGACAAATTTTTGTAAGATATGTATAAGAAAGCTGGAATAAAATTGCATTGTTAAGTAATTTTTGACCAAAAGTGGAGTTTATACACTATAGGATATCAATGTGAAATTTATTGAAAGTTTGCGAAAAGGGGTTTGTTTATGTATTTCTGCTTTCGTATGACAGAGGACAAAGGAGTTGCGAGGTACATTTCGATGAATTGTCACAAGTTATGCACGACATAACGAACCTAGTAGTTCACAGGAGCATCAGAAATGAAACAACACTATTACACAAAGAATTAAGACTGTTTTTGCTTTATTTTCTTTCGATATTTTAAATGACTGATAATAATTTATGTAGACATGCGTGAAAGTTATGAATTACGATTTCAGCATGTAAATAAAGACTCCCATCTAACTAACCGTTTCACGTTGAATTAATAAATCCAATGTGAAACAATTTTGTAAAAATTTGTCTCGAATACAAGAGAACTGGTTTCAAAATATTTTCCGGCGTCTTATATAGGCATATTTATACTATACTTGATTATACTGTTTACTAGAGTATGGCGGGATAGGCACGTAAGACTACGTGTTTTTATATACGAAAAACGTTGAAGTAAGTCAGAAGTATGTTAAATACGGCACACAGGAAATGTCGTACATGGGGCTTTATACATTCGTTTGTTTGTAGATAGATACGTGGATTCTTTCAGATAATATGGTTATCCACGTTCGTAATGAATAATTAAACAAGAAAACCGTTTCTCTCCAGAGAACGCAAGCTCATTTCGATTTTTGATTGCAAGAGTGCACTTAGCACACATCTTTATTGTGTGCGTGAAGACGCGACAAAGTGCACTGTGAACATGAAAACATTTTCACTAAAAAACACCAGTTTTAAGTTTAATTTTTGTTTGTATGAATGAACATTGCAGTGCAAACATGAAAACAATATCTCTAGTGTGTAAAGTCAGCTGAATTCATAAACGTGATTTTCATTGCTTGAATAAATGCACTTTGGACATTAATGCAGTTTAAAATGCAATTGTGTGCAAAATTATTATGAGCCCCGTCCCCTTGGAGCCGTTTGACATGCTAATTTATTACTTTAATACCATTGGTCAATAATGGAGCTAGCTGGCAGGGATGTAAGTGATTATACGCACAGGTGGATTAATAGCATTTATATTTACATAAAGCATAAAAATTGTAGAGCAAAGTATACAAGTATACAAATACGGATCTAACATATACCGTATTTTAACTCTGTCGCGTGACTTGAGGACACTGGTCTGCGTTGTCCCTGAATAGAATAACAGTATCGCTCGCAGCAGCCCGTTATCAGTAAGTAACCAGCTTCTGGTGCGTCGTATAACCTTTTTGTGCTAATTCCCGTCCACCGGCAATGAACTTTAACTTTGTTTCTCTTGCCGTTCTCGTCGCCGGTTTCCATCCGTTGATCTGTCATATTTCATGCTGGTGCCTAATTGTGTTGGCGATTGGATCGCAGACCAGAGATAGCTTCCAGTTCCAGCTCAATTACTCATTAAGGTATTTTAATAAATGTTATTTATGAAAACCGCTTCTCTGCAGTATGAATAAGTAGATGGGTTTTAAAGGATGCTTTTCGATTGCATGAATAATTGCTCTGGGAACATGAAAACTGTTTTTTCCCAGTATGTAGAAATTCGTGTATTTTTAAATCTGATTTTCGATTGCACAGATAATTGCACTGAGAACATGAAAACAGTTTTCCACCAGTGTGTGAAAGCAAGTGAATCCTCAAAGAACTTGTATAATTACACGAATAACTGCACTGTGAACATGAAAATAGTTTGTCTGCAGTGTGCGTGAGTCCATGCGTCTTTAAGTATGCTCTTCTATTACACGAATAATTACACTGAGAACATGAAAACAGTTTTTCCCCAGTGTGTGAAAGCAAATGAATTCTAAGGAACTTTTATCATTACACGAATAATTGTACTGAGAACATGAAAACAGTTTGTGTGCAGTGTGCGTAAGCCCATGTCTCTTCAGGTGTGCTTTTCTATTGCACGAATAATTGCACTGAGAACAAGAAAATAGTTTTACCCCAGTGTGAAAAAGCAAGCGAATTCTCAAAGACCTTTTATTATTACACGAATAATTACACTGAGAACATGAAAACAGTTTGTCTGTAGTGTGCGTAAGTCCATGCGTCTTTAGGTATGCCTTTCTATTGCACGAATAATTGCACTGAGAACATGAAAATAGTTTCTCTGCAGTGTGGGAAATTTCGTGTATATTTAAATATGATTTTTGATTGTACGAATAATTGCACCGAAAACATGAAAACAGTTTTCCCACAGTGAACTCTCGAGGAAGTTTTATAATTACAAGAATAATTGCACTCGGTACATGAAAACAGTTTGTCTGCAGTATGCGTTAACCCATGCGTCTTTAGGTATGCTTTTCTTTTGCACGAATAATTGCACTGAGAACACGAAAATAGTTTATCGGCAGTATGCGTAAGCCCATGCGTCTCTAGGTTTGCCTTTCTATTACACAAATAATTGCACTGAGAACATGAAAACAGTTTCTTTTCAAAGTGTATATTCGGATGCGTTTCAAGATTTCCTTTAGTATTGCACGAATAATTGCATTGCTGACATGAAAACAATTTGTCTGCAGTGTGTGTAAGCCCATGCGTCTTCAGTTGTGCTTTTGTATTACACGAATATTGAGACGAGACGAGTGAGTAATATATTATATGTATCTTCATACATTATTCAATCATCAAAGTTTCGGGTTACTGCGATTGTTTGTGGATTCCCAGACGAATAGAAGTAATGTTAGCGTACCCACAGAAATATGCATCACCATAGTATCTCTTTTTTTGTGCACTGGAATTTTGTGGAATTATCGGGAGATAGATAAAGGATGGGACTTACTTGTAAATCTCTATGGAGCTGGTTCTAGTTCCTCCCTGGGTCCACCAATTCACTCGCGACGCAGAATTATGTAACAAAACACTTGTTAACACTCGCGTTAAAGGAATTCTTTGTTTTTATTAGCGGGATTTAATTATAATTATTTTCTTAATTAATATAAGCGGTAGTAATGCGGATTTACAGCGACGGTAGAGTACCGTGTTCGGCTCCAATAAGCGCAGCGGTCGTTCTGACGAAAATTAGACTGCAGAGATATCTTCTTTCTCACTCGTGCCTAGAGATAGGTTGGGAAGGAGAAAAGGAAGGATATCTTTTTGACAAGTTATCATAGTGTGCGTGTGTATGTGCGTGAGTACATTAAATGGCGCTAACATGCACTATTCACGTTACTTGGAACTTGGATTTATTATCTGTTTATAAAAACTGAAGAATTCGATGCTCGTTTTTATAATCTCAGGTTGAAATAATATTTCTAAGTTATGTTTCATTTTGTGTAGACTTTTATGGTTCAGTTGTTTAATATTTACCGAATTACATAAACCAATATTTTAATTATAAGACGTATAAACTCACTTTGTCCTTTGAGATATCGTATTAGGTTTGACAGATATATCATCCTTTAACGGTCACAGCGAGCGCCATAAAAGATATTGTAGACATAGTTATAAACAAAGTAAAGTAATGAATAATGATAAAAGATATTGTAGACATAGTTATAAACAAAGTAAAATAATGAATAAAGATAAAAGGTATTGTAGACATAGTTATAAACAAGTAAAGTAATGAATAAAGATAAAAGATATTGCAAAACATTAAAGATAATCAGGCCTATTATCAAAATTGCAATACTGAAATGAACGTGATTGTTACACTAACCCTCAAAAATAGTGTTATATTTGAATGAGAGAGAGGGAGAGAGAGTGAGGGAGTGAGGGAGATAAACGTACCATAATCTGTCAAAACTATCTGTCTATTTTTGAGGGTTGGTGTAACAATCACCTTCATTTCAATATTGCAATTTTGAGAATAGGCCTGAATAACAGTTTTAAAAAAACATTATTAGAAAATATTTCAGGTTAGGTCAGGTCAGGTCAGGTTAGGTGTCGGTTAGGTTAGGTGTCGGTTAGGTTAGGTTAGGTTAGGTTAGGTCTTTTTTTTTTTTTTAAATTTTAGTTGCCTTTATTTTTCTTTCCTTGCTTTTTGTTTACAAGGATTGGTTATCAAATATAATTACAAAATTTTAGCTTAAAGAGATATTGTAGACATAGTAATATACATAGTAAAATAATGAATAAAGATAATTATAAACATAAAAGATATTGCAAAACATTAATGATAAAAACAATTTTAAAAATACATGATTAGAAAATATTTATAAGTGTAGTAAGAATTAAAATAAAAATGTTAAATGTTAACAAAATAAAATTCAAAATGTTTTTCACTTTTGCTTTCTGTTTAGATTGATTTCTTTAATTGTCTAATATAAAGTTGGGTGTTATATATTTATGATTAATCATTTTTGATATTTTGTCCATGTTTATACTGTGTCTGCGACATACTGCATCCATTTGATGTCTTTCGTAGCTAATGAACGGGCATTCCTTCAATAGGTGTGTTATGTTCTAAGTGCTTTTATCATCGCACGGGCAGGTATCGACATCAACCAGCTTGAAACGATGCAGGTAGCTGTTGAAGCATCCGTGTCCTGTCATTGCTTGCGTTAGTTCATAGTTAGTTTGATAGACTTTGTGGAACATTATAGCACTTTTAACGTCAGGAAAAAATAGTTTTGTAGTGCTTCCTGTCGTTGATGAAATATATCGTTTGTTCCATTCTCCTATCATTCTTTCTTTGACTCTCTTTTTGGCGAAGCTTAGCGGGTGTCAAATCGTCATAATCGGGCTTCGTCTTCTTCAGGGTAGCCTCTTTAGCTTTGCTATCTGCAAGCTTGTTTCCAGGGATGCCTATATGTGCGTGTTGTTGTCTATGTAGCAGTTCTGTTAGCTTTTCTCTAATTTCAAATACAATTGGGTTTACAGCTTTAGTGTCTTGGATTGCTGCTAGACAAGATTGGCAATCGGTCAGAAAAGAAAATTTTTTCCAGCGGCTAGGCGGTTTACACGTAACATACACTAATGCTTCTTTAATTGCAAATAGTTCGCGGCGGAGCCGGAAGCGATATTAGCATTTACGCCCTCTCCTTTCACTCTTTCGGCCGTTTCGGACCGAAGGTCCGATCGACGCCGTTTTTGCGGATCGGCGAGTTTGGCGGAAGCCTCCGCTCGACGGCCCGCACGGGCCATCAATGCGGCACCGCGTCGGCTATTTCGGTCAAACGAGGATTTTTTTTACGATCCTTCGATTCCTTATTTAACCTTAGTAACTTAGTGATTGTTTAACAAATATAAAATCAATATTTTAGCTTAAATAGATATTGCAGACATAGTAATTAATATAGTAAAATAATAAATAAATACAGATAATTATAAACATAAAGAAAACATTAAAGATAATAAAATACAAGTGTAGTAAGAGTAAAAATAATAGTGTTAAATATTAAAAAAATAAAATAAAAATTGTTTTTTCACTTTTGCATTCTTTTTAGATTGATTTCCTTAATTGTATGAACTATATTTTTCATGTACAGCATAAACTTAGGTGTGACACATCTATGGTCCATCATCCCTGATATCTCGTCCATGTCTATACTGTGTCTGCATCCATTTGATGTCTATCGTAGCTAAAGAACGGGCATTCCTTCAGTAGGTGTGTAATGGTCTGAGTGGTTTTATCATCGCACGGGCAGGGATCGTCATCAACCAGCTTGAAACGATGCAGGTAGCTGTTGAAGCATCCGTCATTGGTTAGGTTAGGTTAGGTTAGGTTAGGTTAGGTTAGGTTAGGTTAGGTTAGGTTAGGTTAGGTTAGGTTAGGTTAGGTTAGGTTAGGTTAGGTTAGGTTAGGTTAGGTTAGGTTAGGTTAGGTTAGGTTAGGTTAGGTTAGGTTAGGTTAGGTTAGGTTAGGTTAGGTTAGGTTAGGTTAGGTTAGGTTAGGTTAGGTTAGGTTAGGTTAGGTTAGGTTAGGTTAGGTTAGGTTAGGTTAGGTTAGGTTAGGTTAGGTTAGGTTAGGTTAGGTTGGGTTAGGTTAGGTTTTCTTTTTTTAAATTTTAGTTGCCTTTATTTTTCTTTCCTTGCTTTTTGTTTACAAGGATTGGTTATCAAATATAATTACAAAATTTTAGCTTAAAGAGATATTGTAGACATAGTAATATACATAGTAAAATAATGAATAAAGATAATTATAAACATAAAAGATATTGCAAAACATTAATGATAAAAACAATTTTAAAAATACATGATTAGAAAATATTTATAAGTGTAGTAAGAATTAAAATAAAAATGTTAAATGTTAACAAAATAAAATTCAAAATGTTTTTCACTTTTGCTTTCTGTTTAGATTGATTTCTTTAATTGTCTAATAAAAAGTTGGGTGTTATATATTTATGATTAATCATTTTTGATATTTTGTCCATGTTTATACTGTGTCTGCGACATACTGCATCCATTTGATGTCTTTCGTAGCTAAAGAACGGGCATTCCTTCAGTAGGTGTGTTATGTTCTGAGTGCTTTTATCATCGCACGGGCAGGTATCGTCATCAACCAGCTTGAAACGATGCAGGTAGCTGTTGAAGCATCCGTGTCCTGTCATTGCTTGCGTTAGTTCATAGTTAGTTTGATAGACTTTGTGGAACATTATAGCACTTTTAACGTCAGGAAAAAATAGTTTTGTAGTGCTTCCTGTCGTTGATGAAATATATCGTTTGTTCCATTCTCCTATCATTCTTTCTTTGACTCTCTTTTTGGCGAAGCTTAGCGGGTGTCAAATCGTCATAATCGGGCTTCGTCTTCTTCAGGGTAGCCTCTTTAGCTTTGCTATCTGCAAGCTTGTTTCCAGGGATGCCTATATGTGCGTGTTGTTGTCTATGTAGCAGTTCTGTTAGCTTTTCTCTAATTTCAAATACAATTGGGTTTACAGCTTTAGTGTCTTGGATTGCTGCTAGACAAGATTGGCAATCGGTCAGAAAAGAAAATTTTTTCCAGCGGCTAGGCGGTTTACACGTAACATACACTAATGCTTCTTTAATTGCAAATAGTTCGCGGCGGAGCCGGAAGCGATATTAGCATTTACGCCCTCTCCTTTCACTCTTTCGGCCGTTTCGGACCGAAGGTCCGATCGACGCCGTTTTTGCGGATCGGCGAGTTTGGCGGAAGCCTCCGCTCGACGGCCCGCACGGGCCATCAATGCGGCACCGCGTCGGCTATTTCGGTCAAACGAGGATTTTTTTTACGATCCTTCGATTCCTTATTTAACCTTAGTAACTTAGTGATTGTTTAACAAATATAAAATCAATATTTTAGCTTAAATAGATATTGCAGACATAGTAATTAATATAGTAAAATAATAAATAAATACAGATAATTATAAACATAAAGAAAACATTAAAGATAATAAAATACAAGTGTAGTAAGAGTAAAAATAATAGTGTTAAATATTAAAAAAATAAAATAAAAATTGTTTTTTCACTTTTGCATTCTTTTTAGATTGATTTCCTTAATTGTATGAACTATATTTTTCATGTACAGCATAAACTTAGGTGTGACACATCTATGGTCCATCATCCCTGATATCTCGTCCATGTCTATACTGTGTCTGCATCCATTTGATGTCTATCGTAGCTAAAGAACGGGCATTCCTTCAGTAGGTGTGTAATGGTCTGAGTGGTTTTATCATCGCACGGGCAGGGATCGTCATCAACCAGCTTGAAACGATGCAGGTAGCTGTTGAAGCATCCGTCATTGGTTAGGTTAGGTTAGGTTAGGTTAGGTTAGGTTAGGTTAGGTTAGGTTAGGTTAGGTTAGGTTAGGTTAGGTTAGGTTAGGTTAGGTTAGGTTAGGTTAGGTTAGGTTAGGTTAGGTTAGGTTAGGTTAGGTTAGGTTAGGTTAGGTTAGGTTAGGTTAGGTTAGGTTAGGTTAGGTTAGGTTAGGTTAGGTTAGGTTAGGTTAGGTTAGGTTAGGTTAGGTTAGGTTAGGTTAGGTTAGGTTAGGTTAGGTTAGGTTAGGTTAGGTTAGGTTAGGTTAGGTTAGGTTAGGTTAGGTTAGGTCTTTTTTTTTTTTTTTAAATTTTAGTTGCCTTTATTTTTCTTTCCTTGCTTTTTGTTTACAAGGATTGGTTATCAAATATAATTACAAAATTTTAGCTTAAAGAGATATTGTAGACATAGTAATATACATAGTAAAATAATGAATAAAGATAATTATAAACATAAAAGATATTGCAAAACATTAATGATAAAAACAATTTTAAAAATACATGATTAGAAAATATTTATAAGTGTAGTAAGAATTAAAATAAAAATGTTAAATGTTAACAAAATAAAATTCAAAATGTTTTTCACTTTTGCTTTCTGTTTAGATTGATTTCTTTAATTGTCTAATATAAAGTTGGGTGTTATATATTTATGATTAATCATTTTTGATATTTTGTCCATGTTTATACTGTGTCTGCGACATACTGCATCCATTTGATGTCTTTCGTAGCTAATGAACGGGCATTCCTTCAGTAGGTGTGTTATGTTCTGAGTGCTTTTATCATCGCACGGGCAGGTATCGTCATCAACCAGCTTGAAACGATGCAGGTAGCTGTTGAAGCATCCGTGTCCTGTCATTGCTTGCGTTAGTTCATAGTTAGTTTGATAGACTTTGTGGAACATTATAGCACTTTTAACGTCAGGAAAAAATAGTTTTGTAGTGCTTCCTGTCGTTGATGAAATATATCGTTTGTTCCATTCTCCTATCATTCTTTCTTTGACTCTCTTTTTGGCGAAGCTTAGCGGGTGTCAAATCGTCATAATCGGGCTTCGTCTTCTTCAGGGTAGCCTCTTTAGCTTTGCTATCTGCAAGCTTGTTTCCAGGGATGCCTATATGTGCGTGTTGTTGTCTATGTAGCAGTTCTGTTAGCTTTTCTCTAATTTCAAATACAATTGGGTTTACAGCTTTAGTGTCTTGGATTGCTGCTAGACAAGATTGGCAATCGGTCAGAAAAGAAAATTTTTTCCAGCGGCTAGGCGGTTTACACGTAACATACACTAATGCTTCTTTAATTGCAAATAGTTCGCGGCGGAGCCGGAAGCGATATTAGCATTTACGCCCTCTCCTTTCACTCTTTCGGCCGTTTCGGACCGAAGGTCCGATCGACGCCGTTTTTGCGGATCGGCGAGTTTGGCGGAAGCCTCCGCTCGACGGCCCGCACGGGCCATCAATGCGGCACCGCGTCGGCTATTTCGGTCAAACGAGGATTTTTTTTACGATCCTTCGATTCCTTATTTAACCTTAGTAACTTAGTGATTGTTTAACAAATATAAAATCAATATTTTAGCTTAAATAGATATTGCAGACATAGTAATTAATATAGTAAAATAATAAATAAATACAGATAATTATAAACATAAAGAAAACATTAAAGATAATAAAATACAAGTGTAGTAAGAGTAAAAATAATAGTGTTAAATATTAAAAAAATAAAATAAAAATTGTTTTTTCACTTTTGCATTCTTTTTAGATTGATTTCCTTAATTGTATGAACTATATTTTTCATGTACAGCATAAACTTAGGTGTGACACATCTATGGTCCATCATCCCTGATATCTCGTCCATGTCTATACTGTGTCTGCATCCATTTGATGTCTATCGTAGCTAAAGAACGGGCATTCCTTCAGTAGGTGTGTAATGGTCTGAGTGGTTTTATCATCGCACGGGCAGGGATCGTCATCAACCAGCTTGAAACGATGCAGGTAGCTGTTGAAGCATCCGTCATTGGTTAGGTTAGGTTAGGTTAGGTTAGGTTAGGTTAGGTTAGGTTAGGTTAGGTTAGGTTAGGTTAGGTTAGGTTAGGTTAGGTTAGGTTAGGTTAGGTTAGGTTAGGTTAGGTTAGGTTAGGTTAGGTTAGGTTAGGTTAGGTTAGGTTAGGTTAGGTTAGGTTAGGTTAGGTTAGGTTAGGTTAGGTTAGGTTAGGTTAGGTTAGGTTAGGTTAGGTTAGGTTAGGTTAGGTTAGGTTAGGTTAGGTTAGGTTAGGTTAGGTTAGGTTAGGTTAGGTGTCGGTTAGGTTAGGTTAGGTTAGGTTAGGTATTTTTTTTTTTTTTAAATTTTAGTTGCCTTTATTTTTCTTTCCTTGCTTTTTGTTTACAAGGATTGGTTATCAAATATAATTACAAAATTTTAGCTTAAAGAGATATTGTAGACATAGTAATATACATAGTAAAATAATGAATAAAGATAATTATAAACATAAAAGATATTGCAAAACATTAATGATAAAAACAATTTTAAAAATACATGATTAGAAAATATTTATAAGTGTAGTAAGAATTAAAATAAAAATGTTAAATGTTAACAAAATAAAATTCAAAATGTTTTTCACTTTTGCTTTCTGTTTAGATTGATTTCTTTAATTGTCTAATAAAAAGTTGGGTGTTATATATTTATGATTAATCATTTTTGATATTTTGTCCATGTTTATACTGTGTCTGCGACATACTGCATCCATTTGATGTCTTTCGTAGCTAATGAACGGGCATTCCTTCAGTAGGTGTGTTATGTTCTGAGTGCTTTTATCATCGCACGGGCAGGTATCGTCATCAACCAGCTTGAAACGATGCAGGTAGCTGTTGAAGCATCCGTGTCCTGTCATTGCTTGCGTTAGTTCATAGTTAGTTTGATAGACTTTGTGGAACATTATAGCACTTTTAACGTCAGGAAAAAATAGTTTTGTAGTGCTTCCTGTCGTTGATGAAATATATCGTTTGTTCCATTCTCCTATCATTCTTTCTTTGACTCTCTTTTTGGCGAAGCTTAGCGGGTGTCAAATCGTCATAATCGGGCTTCGTCTTCTTCAGGGTAGCCTCTTTAGCTTTGCTATCTGCAAGCTTGTTTCCAGGGATGCCTATATGTGCGTGTTGTTGTCTATGTAGCAGTTCTGTTAGCTTTTCTCTAATTTCAAATACAATTGGGTTTACAGCTTTAGTGTCTTGGATTGCTGCTAGACAAGATTGGCAATCGGTCAGAAAAGAAAATTTTTTCCAGCGGCTAGGCGGTTTACACGTAACATACACTAATGCTTCTTTAATTGCAAATAGTTCGCGGCGGAGCCGGAAGCGATATTAGCATTTACGCCCTCTCCTTTCACTCTTTCGGCCGTTTCGGACCGAAGGTCCGATCGACGCCGTTTTTGCGGATCGGCGAGTTTGGCGGAAGCCTCCGCTCGACGGCCCGCACGGGCCATCAATGCGGCACCGCGTCGGCTATTTCGGTCAAACGAGGATTTTTTTTACGATCCTTCGATTCCTTATTTAACCTTAGTAACTTAGTGATTGTTTAACAAATATAAAATCAATATTTTAGCTTAAATAGATATTGCAGACATAGTAATTAATATAGTAAAATAATAAATAAATACAGATAATTATAAACATAAAGAAAACATTAAAGATAATAAAATACAAGTGTAGTAAGAGTAAAAATAATAGTGTTAAATATTAAAAAAATAAAATAAAAATTGTTTTTTCACTTTTGCATTCTTTTTAGATTGATTTCCTTAATTGTATGAACTATATTTTTCATGTACAGCATAAACTTAGGTGTGACACATCTATGGTCCATCATCCCTGATATCTCGTCCATGTCTATACTGTGTCTGCATCCATTTGATGTCTATCGTAGCTAAAGAACGGGCATTCCTTCAGTAGGTGTGTAATGGTCTGAGTGGTTTTATCATCGCACGGGCAGGGATCGTCATCAACCAGCTTGAAACGATGCAGGTAGCTGTTGAAGCATCCGTCATTGGTTAGGTTAGGTTAGGTTAGGTTAGGTTAGGTTAGGTTAGGTTAGGTTAGGTTAGGTTAGGTTAGGTTAGGTTAGGTTAGGTTAGGTTAGGTTAGGTTAGGTTAGGTTAGGTTAGGTTAGGTTAGGTTAGGTTAGGTTAGGTTAGGTTAGGTTAGGTTAGGTTAGGTTAGGTTAGGTTAGGTTAGGTTAGGTTAGGTTAGGTTAGGTTAGGTTAGGTTAGGTTAGGTTAGGTTAGGTTAGGTTAGGTTAGGTTAGGTTAGGTTAGGTTAGGTTAGGTTAGGTTAGGTTAGGTCTTTTTTTTTTTTTTAAATTTTAGTTGCCTTTATTTTTCTTTCCTTGCTTTTTGTTTACAAGGATTGGTTATCAAATATAATTACAAAATTTTAGCTTAAAGAGATATTGTAGACATAGTAATATACATAGTAAAATAATGAATAAAGATAATTATAAACATAAAAGATATTGCAAAACATTAATGATAAAAACAATTTTAAAAATACATGATTAGAAAATATTTATAAGTGTAGTAAGAATTAAAATAAAAATGTTAAATGTTAACAAAATAAAATTCAAAATGTTTTTCACTTTTGCTTTCTGTTTAGATTGATTTCTTTAATTGTCTAATAAAAAGTTGGGTGTTATATATTTATGATTAATCATTTTTGATATTTTGTCCATGTTTATACTGTGTCTGCGACATACTGCATCCATTTGATGTCTTTCGTAGCTAATGAACGGGCATTCCTTCAGTAGGTGTGTTATGTTCTGAGTGCTTTTATCATCGCACGGGCAGGTATCGTCATCAACCAGCTTGAAACGATGCAGGTAGCTGTTGAAGCATCCGTGTCCTGTCATTGCTTGCGTTAGTTCATAGTTAGTTTGATAGACTTTGTGGAACATTATAGCACTTTTAACGTCAGGAAAAAATAGTTTTGTAGTGCTTCCTGTCGTTGATGAAATATATCGTTTGTTCCATTCTCCTATCATTTTTTCTTTGACTCTCTTTTTGGCGAAGCTTAGCGGGTGTCAAATCGTCATAATCGGGCTTCGTCTTCTTCAGGGTAGCCTCTTTAGCTTTGCTATCTGCAAGCTTGTTTCCAGGGATGCCTATATGTGCGTGTTGTTGTCTATGTAGCAGTTCTGTTAGCTTTTCTCTAATTTCAAATACAATTGGGTTTACAGCTTTAGTGTCTTGGATTGCTGCTAGACAAGATTGGCAATCGGTCAGAAAAGAAAATTTTTTCCAGCGGCTAGGCGGTTTACACGTAACATACACTAATGCTTCTTTAATTGCAAATAGTTCGCGGCGGAGCCGGAAGCGATATTAGCATTTACGCCCTCTCCTTTCACTCTTTCGGCCGTTTCGGACCGAAGGTCCGATCGACGCCGTTTTTGCGGATCGGCGAGTTTGGCGGAAGCCTCCGCTCGACGGCCCGCACGGGCCATCAATGCGGCACCGCGTCGGCTATTTCGGTCAAACGAGGATTTTTTTTACGATCCTTCGATTCCTTATTTAACCTTAGTAACTTAGTGATTGTTTAACAAATATAAAATCAATATTTTAGCTTAAATAGATATTGCAGACATAGTAATTAATATAGTAAAATAATAAATAAATACAGATAATTATAAACATAAAGAAAACATTAAAGATAATAAAATACAAGTGTAGTAAGAGTAAAAATAATAGTGTTAAATATTAAAAAAATAAAATAAAAATTGTTTTTTCACTTTTGCATTCTTTTTAGATTGATTTCCTTAATTGTATGAACTATATTTTTCATGTACAGCATAAACTTAGGTGTGACACATCTATGGTCCATCATCCCTGATATCTCGTCCATGTCTATACTGTGTCTGCATCCATTTGATGTCTATCGTAGCTAAAGAACGGGCATTCCTTCAGTAGGTGTGTAATGGTCTGAGTGGTTTTATCATCGCACGGGCAGGGATCGTCATCAACCAGCTTGAAACGATGCAGGTAGCTGTTGAAGCATCCGTCATTGGTTAGGTTAGGTTAGGTTAGGTTAGGTTAGGTTAGGTTAGGTTAGGTTAGGTTAGGTTAGGTTAGGTTAGGTTAGGTTAGGTTAGGTTAGGTTAGGTTAGGTTAGGTTAGGTTAGGTTAGGTTAGGTTAGGTTAGGTTAGGTTAGGTTAGGTTAGGTTAGGTTAGGTTAGGTTAGGTTAGGTTAGGTTAGGTTAGGTTAGGTTAGGTTAGGTTAGGTTAGGTTAGGTTAGGTTAGGTTAGGTTAGGTTAGGTTAGGTTAGGTTAGGTGTCGGTTAGGTTAGGTTAGGTTAGGTTAGGTCTTTTTTTTTTTTTTTTAATTTTAGTTGCCTTTATTTTTCTTTCCTTGCTTTTTGTTTACAAGGGGATTGGTTATCAAATATAATTACAAAATTTTAGCTTAAAGAGATATTGTAGACATAATAATATACATAGTAAAATAATGAATAAAGATAAAAGATATTGCAAAACATTAATGAAAAAAACAATTTTAAAAATACATGATTAGAAAATATTTATAAGTGTAGTAAGAATTAAAATAAAAATGTTAAATGTTAACAAAATAAAATTCAAAATGTTTTTCACTTTTGCTTTCTGTTTAGATTGATTTCTTTAATTGTCTAATAAAAAGTTGGGTGTTATATATTTATGATTAATCATTTTTGATATTTTGTCCATGTTTATACTGTGTCTGCGACATACTGCATCCATTTGATGTCTTTCGTAGCTAATGAACGGGCATTCCTTCAATAGGTGTGTTATGTTCTAAGTGCTTTTATCATCGCACGGGCAGGTATCGTCATCAACCAGCTTGAAACGATGCAGGTAGCTGTTGAAGCATCCATGTCCTGTCATTGCTTGCGTTAGTTCATAGTTAGTTTGATAGACTTTGTGGAACGATATAGCACTTTTAACGTCAGGAAAAAATAGTTTTGTAGTGCTTCCTGTCGTTGATGAAATATATCGTTTGTTCCATTCTCCTATCATTCTTTCTTTGACTCTCTTTTTGGCGAAGCTTAGCGGGTGTCAAATCGTCATAATCGGGCTTCGTCTTCTTCAGGGTAGCCTCTTTAGCTTTGCTATCTGCAAGCTTGTTTCCAGGGATGCCTATATGTGCGTGTTGTTGTCTATGTAGCAGTTCTGTTAGCTTTTCTCTAATTTCAAATACAATTGGGTTTACAGCTTTAGTGTCTTGGATTGCTGCTAGACAAGATTGGCAATCGGTCAGAAAAGAAAATTTTTTCCAGCGGCTAGGCGGTTTACACATAACATACACTAATGCTTCTTTAATTGCAAATAGTTCGCGGCGGAGCCGGGAGCGATATTAGCATTTACGCCCTCTCCTTTCACTCTTTCGGCCGTTTCGGACCGAAGGTCCGATCGACGCCGTTTTTGCGGATCGGCGAGTTTGGCGGAAGCCTCCGCTCGACGGCCCGCACGGGCCATCAATGCGGCACCGCGTCGGCTATTTCGGTCAAACGAGGATTTTTTTTACGATCCTTCGATTCCTTATTTAACCTTAGTAACTTAGTGATTGTTTAACAAATATAAAATCAATATTTTAGCTTAAATAGATATTGCAGACATAGTAATTAATATAGTAAAATAATAAATAAATACAGATAATTATAAACATAAAGAAAACATTAAAGATAATAAAATACAAGTGTAGTAAGAGTAAAAATAATAGTGTTAAATATTAAAAAAATAAAATAAAAATTGTTTTTTCACTTTTGCATTCTTTTTAGATTGATTTCCTTAATTGTATGAACTATATTTTTCATGTACAGCATAAACTTAGGTGTGACACATCTATGGTCCATCATCCCTGATATCTCGTCCATGTCTATACTGTGTCTGCATCCATTTGATGTCTATCGTAGCTAAAGAACGGGCATTCCTTCAGTAGGTGTGTAATGGTCTGAGTGGTTTTATCATCGCACGGGCAGGGATCGTCATCAACCAGCTTGAAACGATGCAGGTAGCTGTTGAAGCATCCGTCATTGGTTAGGTTAGGTTAGGTTAGGTTAGGTTAGGTTAGGTTAGGTTAGGTTAGGTTAGGTTAGGTTAGGTTAGGTTAGGTTAGGTTAGGTTAGGTTAGTTTAGGTTAGGTTAGGTTAGGTTAGGTTAGGTTAGGTTAGGTTAGGTTAGGTTAGGTTAGGTTAGGTTAGGTTAGGTTAGGTTAGGTTAGGTTAGGTTAGGTTAGGTTAGGTTAGGTTAGGTTAGGTTAGGTTAGGTTAGGTTAGGTTAGGTTAGGTTAGGTTAGGTTAGGTTAGGTTAGGTTAGGTTAGGTTAGGTCTTTTTTTTTTTTTTTTAATTTTAGTTGCCTTTATTTTTCTTTCCTTGCTTTTTGTTTACAAGGATTGGTTATCAAATATAATTACAAAATTTTAGCTTAAAGAGATATTGTAGACATAGTAATATACATAGTAAAATAATGAATAAAGATAATTATAAACATAAAAGATATTGCAAAACATTAATGATAAAAACAATTTTAAAAATACATGATTAGAAAATATTTATAAGTGTAGTAAGAATTAAAATAAAAATGTTAAATGTTAACAAAATAAAATTCAAAATGTTTTTCACTTTTGCTTTCTGTTTAGATTGATTTCTTTAATTGTCTAATATAAAGTTGGGTGTTATATATTTATGATTAATCATTTTTGATATTTTGTCCATGTTTATACTGTGTCTGCGACATACTGCATCCATTTGATGTCTTTCGTAGCTAATGAACGGGCATTCCTTCAGTAGGTGTGTTATGTTCTGAGTGCTTTTATCATCGCACGGGCAGGTATCGTCATCAACCAGCTTGAAACGATGCAGGTAGCTGTTGAAGCATCCGTGTCCTGTCATTGCTTGCGTTAGTTCATAGTTAGTTTGATAGACTTTGTGGAACATTATAGCACTTTTAACGTCAGGAAAAAATAGTTTTGTAGTGCTTCCTGTCGTTGATGAAATATATCGTTTGTTCCATTCTCCTATCATTCTTTCTTTGACTCTCTTTTTGGCGAAGCTTAGCGGGTGTCAAATCGTCATAATCGGGCTTCGTCTTCTTCAGGGTAGCCTCTTTAGCTTTGCTATCTGCAAGCTTGTTTCCAGGGATGCCTATATGTGCGTGTTGTTGTCTATGTAGCAGTTCTGTTAGCTTTTCTCTAATTTCAAATACAATTGGGTTTACAGCTTTAGTGTCTTGGATTGCTGCTAGACAAGATTGGCAATCGGTCAGAAAAGAAAATTTTTTCCAGCGGCTAGGCGGTTTACACGTAACATACACTAATGCTTCTTTAATTGCAAATAGTTCGCGGCGGAGCCGGAAGCGATATTAGCATTTACGCCCTCTCCTTTCACTCTTTCGGCCGTTTCGGACCGAAGGTCCGATCGACGCCGTTTTTGCGGATCGGCGAGTTTGGCGGAAGCCTCCGCTCGACGGCCCGCACGGGCCATCAATGCGGCACCGCGTCGGCTATTTCGGTCAAACGAGGATTTTTTTTACGATCCTTCGATTCCTTATTTAACCTTAGTAACTTAGTGATTGTTTAACAAATATAAAATCAATATTTTAGCTTAAATAGATATTGCAGACATAGTAATTAATATAGTAAAATAATAAATAAATACAGATAATTATAAACATAAAGAAAACATTAAAGATAATAAAATACAAGTGTAGTAAGAGTAAAAATAATAGTGTTAAATATTAAAAAAATAAAATAAAAATTGTTTTTTCACTTTTGCATTCTTTTTAGATTGATTTCCTTAATTGTATGAACTATATTTTTCATGTACAGCATAAACTTAGGTGTGACACATCTATGGTCCATCATCCCTGATATCTCGTCCATGTCTATACTGTGTCTGCATCCATTTGATGTCTATCGTAGCTAAAGAACGGGCATTCCTTCAGTAGGTGTGTAATGGTCTGAGTGGTTTTATCATCGCACGGGCAGGGATCGTCATCAACCAGCTTGAAACGATGAAGGTAGCTGTTGAAGCATCCGTCATTGGTTAGGTTAGGTTAGGTTAGGTTAGGTTAGGTTAGGTTAGGTTAGGTTAGGTTAGGTTAGGTTAGGTTAGGTTAGGTTAGGTTAGGTTAGGTTAGGTTAGGTTAGGTTAGGTTAGGTTAGGTTAGGTTAGGTTAGGTTAGGTTAGGTTAGGTTAGGTTAGGTTAGGTTAGGTTAGGTTAGGTTAGGTTAGGTTAGGTTAGGTTAGGTTAGGTTAGGTTAGGTTAGGTTAGGTTAGGTTAGGTTAGGTTAGGTTAGGTTAGGTTAGGTTAGGTTGGGTTAGGTTAGGTTTTCTTTTTTAAAATTTAAGTTGCCTTTATTTTTCTTTCCTTGCTTTTTGTTTACAAGGATTGGTTATCAAATATAATTACAAAATTTTAGCTTAAAGAGATATTGTAGACAGTAATATACATAGTAAAATAATGAATAAAGATAATTATAAACATAAAAGATATTGCAAAACATTAATGAAAAAAACAATTTTAAAAATACATGATTAGAAAATATTTATAAGTGTAGTAAGAATTAAAATAAAAATGTTAAATGTTAACAAAATAAAATTCAAAATGTTTTTCACTTTTGCTTTCTGTTTAGATTGATTTCTTTAATTGTCTAATAAAAAGTTGGGTGTTATATATTTATGATTAATCATTTTTGATATTTTGTCCATGTTTATACTGTGTCTGCGACATACTGCATCCATTTGATGTCTTTCGTAGCTAATGAACGGGCATTCCTTCAATAGGTGTGTTATGTTCTGAGTGCTTTTATCATCGCACGGGCAGGTATCGTCATCAACCAGCTTGAAACGATGCAGGTAGCTGTTGAAGCATCCATGTCCTGTCATTGCTTGCGTTAGTTCATAGTTAGTTTGATAGACTTTGTGGAACGATATAGCACTTTTAACGTCAGGAAAAAATAGTTTTGTAGTGCTTCCTGTCGTTGATGAAATATATCGTTTGTTCCATTCTCCTATCATTTTTTCTTTGACTCTCTTTTTGGCGAAGCTTAGCGGGTGTCAAATCGTCATAATCGGGCTTCGTCTTCTTCAGGGTAGCCTCTTTAGCTTTGCTATCTGCAAGCTTGTTTCCAGGGATGCCTATATGTGCGTGTTGTTGTCTATGTAGCAGTTCTGTTAGCTTTTCTCTAATTTCAAATACAATTGGGTTTACAGCTTTAGTGTCTTGGATTGCTGCTAGACAAGATTGGCAATCGGTCAGAATAGAAAATTTTTTCCAGCGGCTAGGCGGTTTACACATAACATACACTAATGCTTCTTTAATTGCAAATAGTTCGCGGCGGAGCCGGGAGCGATATTAGCATTTACGCCCTCTCCTTTCACTCTTTCGGCCGTAACTTGGCCGGTTTGGGTCCGATCGACGCCGTTCTCGCGGCCGCGCCGGGAGCAAGTTTAATATTTACCCCCTCTACTTTCACTCTTTCGGCCGTATCTCGGCCGGTTTCGGTCCGATCGACGCCGTTTTTGCGGATCGGCGAGTTTGGCGGAAGCCTCCGCTCGACGGCCCGCACGGCCTCGCACTGTTTCGGCCATAACTCGGTCAGTTTCTGTGCTATCGGGCCCGTGTTTTCGGCCCCGGGAGGCGCGCGACGGCGTCCGCGCGACCCCGTCCTCGGACTGAGAGAGAATTTTTTGTTAAAAAAGACTTCAAAAAATTTTGGGGCGATTTTTTTTTTTAAAAAACATCGCAGACCAGCGGCCGGTCGTCCGGACGTTGGGGAAAAACGTCTCGCAGTCGGAGGGGGGC